>OW052239.1:71132211-72382211 GCA_932527175.1 Operophtera brumata
AATGCCTTTTATTTCTTACATTATTACATATTTTCTTATTCCTAGTAGGTATGTTATATGGTTAGTTAACTTAAAATTATTGTTAGTGTTGTTATAGGTATCTTATGCAAGAACCCCAAATTGGTTGAAGGCCTCCTCCAAAGATGCCAATTTGTCTCTGTCTTGGCTTCTTATTCTTTTGTGTCGTATTTTATTTTATTTTATCTAATTTTTTTATGATAAGCATGCTACACTCTTGTAGGTACTCACTGGCAGCTGTTGATTATGTGTTTTGCTTTGGCTGTAAAATTCCACTTTGCTGTAATATCTGGCATCTGTATGACAAAACCGCTCGGAGATTTGAGTTCATAAGTCTAGATTTCTTGCTTATTGGCATTATACTTTTAAAATTTCTTTTCAGTGCAGTGTTTTTTCTATGTTTGCTGGACCTACTCTTCTTTCTATTTCTATGTCAATGTTTTTTCTGTCCTGAAATTTGGTTGGCTTTGCTTATTATTTCTGCTCCTAGGTAATGTGCTTTTTCAAATTTTATGTAAGTACGCTACGAATATTCTGTGGAATAGATTTTTTTAAACTTTCGCGATCAGAAGATATATCTGTGAAAAAGTCCTGAAAGAACCCTTAGTTTTACGATCATCTAAAGAATCTGAACATATAGTATTAGGAATAAAATCACCAGCATTTATATCAATATCAACGTCAAGGGTAATAACATGATCATGGAACATTTTTACAATATGACAAACGATTACGACGAAAAAAAAACCTAGGTGCTATATAGTAACATAAATAAGTTAAGTTGTAAATAGCATTTATACATATAGAACCTACTTATATCCATATAACAATTTTAAGCACGCTGTATTAAGTTGTCAGATATGTAAATTAGTTTACTCGGTCCAGTGATTCAAAGGCTCTTGGTATACAGCTTAACTGCTAAAGGCTGCTTATTAAATTTATATAATTAACGTATTAATTCGTCTCTTTTTAAAACGGTAGTAAAGGCTTAATTTACGTAGTAACTATGGCTTAACGTTGGATTTTGTGCCAATGCGACAGATGTCCTTTATCTCTGCACTATCCAGAGTGACGTTGGGAACCTCTGTGGTTTTACTCAAGACAGATTGAATGTCCTCTTTTTTCTATGTAGGGTCCTGTGGGATATTACGTATCTCGATGCTGATTCCTCGAATGTGACGCTCCAAAGTCTCGATCTTGTTTTCTAGAAATTGTATCATACTGTCGTAGCCTTTTTTCTCCTCTTCTAGGAGATCCAATCTTTCTAGGACTTCTTCGTATTGTTGGCATAGTTCTCATCAAGTCACTATCTTCCAACAGTTTAGGATACTTTTTGAACACATTCCGAGACAGATCCGGTAAATTATACTTCTTTGCCAGTACTGCTACTTCAACAGCGTTGCCTTCAGTGATGTCCGCACTGAGTGCTAACTCCCCTAGTTTAAACATTCCTGGCAAACTCAAAATGTTGGCCAACTTCAATATTTTTCGTGCGTTTTCTGATGAAAGATTTTCAATGGATCCATTGTACAGAAACCGAACTAGCATTTCAACGTCTTCGTCATTTATATTTATGAAGAACGTTTTTTGATTGCTTTTTATGATCTCTCGCAGTACGGGTGAATGTGCTGCTGCTACAAATACGTGTATAGGAAATTTCTTAAGAGTAGCTGATTCAAGAATAAAATCACCTTTACTTCTAGCTTCATACAGGGCCTCATTTAATTGGACCGTATACTGTAATTTTATCTTGTTTATGATATCCGGGTGAACTTCGTATGAAGTGTGGATTTTTATGACACATGGCAACAATAAAGTGGCATTTCTGAGACTCTGAACATGTTCTTTGGTAAAACGGTACGCATTAATAAAGGCTATTTCATTTTTCTTTGATGTTGTAAAAATATACTCCTTAGTGGAAGAACCAGTAATCTCGGAATAACTTTCAGCTTCATTCACCTTAATATGTTCTGTAAGGTTGTGTCCAATTTTTGGAAGAAATAAGGAATATCTCACATCCTTTCGAGGCACAACAAATAATTTAAGCAGATAATTTTTGCCATGACACAGTGATGTGCTGCCGAAGAACCAGAACTCTTGTTCTTCTTTGTTGTATGTACCACCAATCGTAAACTCCATATCAGATGACAGTTTACAAACTGGTGAATAAATGCACAAATGTGAAGCTGATTCAGTTTGGCATTGAAGGAATGTACTGATCAAATTCTTATTCTGGGAACAATACAAAGCTACAGTTAAAATAGTTAAATAAGTACCTCTATAAGAATAGAGCTAGCTTACAATGGAATGTATGTTATTACTGGAAGAAAGCGTTACCCGAGTCAGTCGTGGGAAGCAAAGGCGGCGATGAGCTCACCACTTGTTACATCTACCGCCGCAACCACAGCGTCGAGTAAGCAGCCTCAGCAATAGGATATAATATCTCGGCTTCGATTCAATCACTATTATTGAAAATTTGCATGCACGTGTCACTATTTCATCACAGTTTTTTGGTATATAAATCATCACGATACGATCAGCCTCAGTGATTGACCTATATACTCGTATCTCCTAAACTAGAATATCACTATATCTCTGCTTTGTGTCACTATTTCATGACAGTTTTTTGGCATAGTTGACATCATCAAATTCCATGGTGAGGCTACCAACTTGACGGACACCTCAAAAGGGATGCTAACCAGTGGGTTCCTGGTGGGCCAGTGGGTTGGGTGGTTGGTTGGGGATGTTGAAAGCGTTGGTAGCCTAACGGTTAAATAGTGCAACTCAGAATCCAACGATACCGGGTTCGATCCTAGGCTCCGCACCAATGACTTTTCTAAGTTATGTGCGGATTTCCATCGCTCTGTGCTTCGGAGGGCACGCTAAGCTGTCGGTCCCGGCTGTTATTGATTAATAGCAGTCGATAAGCCATGTCAGTGGCCCTCGGGCGGCTTGACAAACTCCGACATCAGAGGCCAGCACTACCTTATACGAAACGAAACGAGTGGGTTGGGTGGAATTAGTCGGGTGGAGGGTTAATGTTTGCGAGTGGGCAAGAGAGTTAATGGAAAGCAAAGCGGTTAAACAGAAGCTATATCCTGGACAACCTTTTATAATGCCGCGCAATATGTTATTGTTACCTATATATCGATTATATATAGATTTTATTTTTACTGTATAAGCGTATATGTATGTTCGTTGTAAGGTATATATTACAACAGGCCTTTGTCTAGGTGCAATGTATATTTTTCACTGCTGCCTGAAATAATAGTATATTATGTAGTGAATAAGGACGGATTTGAATCGAGAGCCATAGATGAATCACGAGCAAGTGAAGGATTCTAACGACTGAATCACGACCGTCGGGAGTGATTCATGATGCTCAGGATTCATGGCCCTCGATATAAATCCGTTTTATTCAAGAGTTGCATACTATACTTTATACCATGACTAAGAGAAAAAGAAAGATTTAAGCGAAAATATACATCATCATCAGTTGATTGCATTTACAATCGGTTTATTATTAAGTTAACACTTAACTTTGTGTTCGTACAACTGACAGTATTCAAAATAGCGCCTATTTACTAATCACAGCAAAGAATGCAAAACAGTTTTTATTCTAATGCTAATCTCAAATCACGAGGAGTTATTTGCACAAAAAGTTTGTTTATCGCTTATTCTTTGCACAAGGATTTTGTATCGAATATTTTTTGTGCAAGGAGGTTGTATAGGATTTGTTATTAGAGGGTGTTGCATTGAGATGGAGGTCGAATATATTTGTGTGTTCTAAATTATTAATAATTAATTTATTATTATTATAATGATAGAAGAACCAGAGTCCAGATTCCAAACGCCATGAAACCATCCACTCATACGCCGACACACCAGAAACAGAATGCGGATCTTTTCAAAAAATACTTTAATTGTAAGGTTGGCAGCAAATGAGCGACCATAATCTATATTAAGTTCATTTGTAGGGAGCGGATGGAAGAGTTGAGAGGATCTAGAGTAAAACGTATAGGCAAGACGTACGGCAATAGAGTAAAATGCAATCGATTGTGTCTTATAGTCGCCCTGTATTGCCTGGAGTTGCCACTTATGTTCTAAGCAAATCTGACAAGACTCAAAACAAATCGAGCACACTTCGCAAGATAACAGAAGCACTTTCGGTGGAAGCAGAAGAGACACACACACACAAACACACACGCAAACATACACACCTACACACATCTACACACTTCTCTCACAACTCAGTGCTATTCTTGTATTTGCTTATATTTTCTAGTGTTCCTACTTTTAAAATATATAAACATAACTATGCACATAGGTTAAGGAGTTGGGCACTGATGCTGCTACACAGTTTTATAACTTGTGCAGTATCAACGTTACAATTTGTAATTTGCTTGTGTAAACTTACTCTGTTTTTTTTTTTACTTTACTATAAAGAGTGTGCTCGTACGAGTAAGCTGGCATCATCAGAGTTCATTCGGAATGGCTTTGTCCCACTCTCTCTCTTAAAGTAACAAGGGTGCGATCCAAGTCAAAACTAAAAAATAAAACACTGTCCATGTCTTCTCTGACCAGATGCCAGTGTCTGAGTGCACTCGGAGCATGGGTTTACATGAAACGAGTAGCATCCCTGTAGGACTTGGTTAAAGCTATTGTGAAAACCTGGCATTAGTAACTAAGTTCATTATAAATTTATTAATTTGTTTTATTAGATACTGGCTCCATACTTGCTTTTCTCAGTGTGGCTTAGGAACCCAACATATGTAATCAAAGACGAGTCTATTATGAAAGATTTGTATAAAAGTATAAAAATAAATAAAAAATAGTAACTATGTAGTATGTATTTCAGAATTTTAAGATTCTAGAAATGTGATAAGTGATAACCCAACAATGCCATATTCTTCGAACAAGAAGTAGGTACAACTTACTGTACTAAGTGGTTTGTATCAGTTATCTAGTACCCATAACACAAGCTCTGGCTTAGGTTGGGGCTAGATAATGTTGTGTGAACTGTCCAGCATTATTTATTTATTTATTTATTTTAATGGGGAAAGTCTGAGTTAGTTCTCATACAGTATTGAATCTGCACTGGAAGGTGAAAACAACCCATCTCTCCGAGGTGCAGGACAACATTTAGAAAGATAAAATCAACCCCTTCCCAAGCAATTCTGAATTTTTGCCACTGTATATAAAAGCCAACCCATTATTTTGTAATTTATTTCATAGCAATGTTACAAAAACCAATGATATGGTTAGCCAATATGACACAACATAATATGAGTTAGTACATTGGTATACATGTAGGTAGGTAAACTTACAATTGTATTCTGTGCATGAGGTACCATAGGAACCATAGGTGCTAGGATCCATTCGTTTATATTGCCATGATCTCTAGGTTCTCCAGCGATTTCTCTTTGTTCTGCATCCATCATTGACCGAGTTGACTGCTACCGCACAGTGACACAACACAGCTGAAAAACAAGTCAAATTACCATTGATGCAGACTACTCCGAGATACTAGGTAGCTAATTAGATGTGATTTGTGTATTAATATGGAGGTGGTGTGTCCGGCCTAAGAATAGACCCCTCCGTCTCCTCCCGTGGATGTCGTAAAAGCCGACTAAGGGATTACCCAGACTTGTTGATAAGATTTGTTGGTACATTGTCCTGGCTGCTAGCTTATTATGGAATGTGGTATTGCTAGAAGAAAGCGTTAGCTGAGTCAGTCGTGTGAATCTATGGCGGCGATGAGCTCACCACTTGTCACGTCTATATCCCACGATGGTGCAACCCACTGTGAAAAGAGGCCCATTGAGGCTCTGCCTACCCTTACGGGGAAAAAGGCGTGTGTCATGTATGTATGTATGTAATATGGACCAAAAAATTACTACTTCTTTTGGGTAGAATAAGGTTTGTCTAACCATTGATGTATATTACTACCATTGCGGTATTATGGGTTGGGGTGTAGATAAGGAAAAAAAGACTACATTTTTTCCTTAGTGTCCTCTTATCGACACTCTGGTCGTTCACTGTAATGAAAGCAACGGAAGTTCTAGGGCCAACCGGTGATAGCGCACGTACCTAATTGTGATGAAAAAGAGCAATCAAATCAGAGATCCTGGACCTGGACTGAAGCCTGCTGTAGCACAAAATATACAAGCCTGTAGGCTGGAGAACAAGCAAAGTAAAGATATATGCGTATTACCTATTACATTAGTTATTTTTTATATATATAACAAATTTCTCTGTCTATAATGATACCTGTTCAGTTCAGTTGTTGAACAAGTGGCCCTTGCGGAATAGACCACAATTTCGCCAATGTCACGTTTTAAAACAAGTTCACCTTTTGCACGAAGGTTCAGTTCAGTTCTTGAACAAGGTTTGTGAATCATACTCTTCTTCTTATCTTAGGTAATGGCTTCTGTGCATTATTTGCAACAATTTAGCCAATGTCAAGTGATATAATTATTATAGTTTTATTTATATTCAAGTCGTCAAGAGTCTCCGTCTAGTCCTAACCCAGTTTAAATTGTGGCTGAAAAACTGAGTTTTTACAGGAAAAAATCCACCATTTCGAAAAGACTCGCAATACACTCAAATTTCACTACATCACACATGTGCCATTTATCCAAGTTACACCGGTTAAAATGCCACTAAAATTACACGAAATAACTCGAAAAAACACATTAAAATGTAATAAAATAAAAATGACGACGTTTCTTTCAAAAATGGCAGATTTAAACTCTGAATCATACTCGATTTTTATTATTATTTAATTTGTAAACAAAGTAATGTCAAGATATGCCACTGTCAAAGTCTGTCTTACACTTACACATACATTATTTCTGAGAGCTGGGGTGTGTTCAATGGGTTTGGATGTTCAGTTCAGTTCTTGAACAAGTAGCCTTTGCGGAGTAGACCACAATTTCGCAAATGTCACGTTGAAAACGAGTTCAGCTTTTGCATGAAGGATATTCCGGTGTATGGCGAGTGAACGATAGGTTGTTCGGTTAGGGTCACGTGACGCTAACCGAACGCTCTATCCGAGCCTGTGAACGGAACAACCGTATACTCTGGCGACAATCAACACTCAGACAGTGCTCAGTGAGACTGTACTTGTCACAGTGTACCCATTGAACGTACCCCTGAGGGCTATGTTTTATGAGCTTCCTCCTCCCTCCACCCAACTGCGTAGCTGCTTAGAGAGGTGTCGTTAGATTTGTCTTATTGTGAGAGTGACACCAAAATGTACAATATAGGTAGTGTGACTAGGTAGTACCTATATAAACAATATTTTTGGTCCTAATTCCAGTGCCAACTTTTGTTAGCCACTTCAATACGAGTTAAATTTTTATGAAAGTTCGAGCGTGACAAAATACATACCTATAATACCTACATAGACACGCCTTTTACCCCGAAGGGGTAGGCAGAGGTGAATCCCCTTCACAGTGGGCTGCCATTGTGGAACATAGACGTGACAAAATGTTTAGAAATATCGAAGCAAACAGCTTTCACATGACAATGTTGATCCTTGTTCAGATGAATTTGAATTTCATAATGTTACAAGTTCTGTAATCGCAAAAACCTTTATATCACTGAAGTTAAAGGATTCCGAAGACTTTTGGGGAATATCTGTAAGATTTGTTGACAATGTGATAGACGTCTTAGCTCCGTATAATGCGCGTCATGTAAAAAGAACGCTGGCGGTCATACTTCTTCATACGTTCCAGCGTTCTTTTTACATGACGAGTACTATAACTAAAGTGCGCATTTTGAGACGGCGACGTGTGACGGAAATGCACGGTGTCTCGTGTCAGGCGTCCGAAAAACCTCCTGAACTTGTCACCTTTCTGCCAGAACTCTCCATTCATGAAGGTCGATACGGTCAGTCGGCACCCTCACCATAAAGGAAATCAAATTGACATCATGGCGAGATTCCAACTGGTTGTTTCTTGGCAGGGAATAAAGTTTCTCGAGTGGTGACCACGAACCGGACGACGCAGTTATAGGAGGCCCCCTCTTAATGGACCGACGGCATTCTAAAGGTCGCAGGAAGTCAGTGGATGCATGCGGATCAAGACCGTTCGTCGTCCCATTCTGTGGGGGAGACCTATGTTCAGCAGGGGACTTCTATAGTCTGATGATGATGATGATGATGCATCAGTGTTTATATAATACACCATCCTACACAAACTGCACTCTAGTCTCCGAAATAAACTACTTTGGGAAGTGCCACCACCGTACCTATTTCTGCCGCAAAGCAGTAATGCTCGCATTGCTGTGTTCCCATTTGAAGTTTGTGGGTGCCGGTGAAATTAAAGGAGTACGAGCCTTTACATCGTGGTTTCAGGGTGGCGGGCGCACTGCAATGCCGCATAGGACGCGTCCCAGGTGGACGTGACCTATGAGGTAACGCTCTGTCATAACAAAGCGTTACCTCATAGGTAGCGTTACCTCATAGGTAAC
This sequence comes from Operophtera brumata, assembly GCA_932527175.1. Lineage (NCBI taxonomy): Eukaryota > Metazoa > Arthropoda > Insecta > Lepidoptera > Geometridae > Operophtera > Operophtera brumata. Next base: position 71,140,705 of record OW052239.1, read on the forward strand.
GCAAATGCTGGTTAATGTTAAGCGGTAACCTCTGCCCCGCTTAAAGGTTCAACCAAGTTTCAACGAACATTTTTGTATGAGGCGAAGAAGGTGAGCGCACGCTCTGATACCGTGTTTTTGTATATAACGAAATAATATAAAAATGCCCAAATCACTAACTCTAATAATAATTACCTAATAAGTTACAGAATGTTTCTAAAATTGAAAACTTAAAATAAGTGAAGTAAGTCTAAAATGGTATTTCAATTTTAAGGTGGTATCTTTGATAAAAAAATATATCGAGTGAATTAACTCAAATAGTGTACCTACCTATTGAATTTATGATTTCACTAGATATTTTTTTTAAGATTACCATAAAGTTTTTCTTCTTGAGACTGTAAAAACTCTTATCAAAAACTTAAACATTCAAGAACGCATTATAGACATGCTGTGAACCTATTGTTAAGTAAGTCCAAAAAAATAGTACTGCGAAGGTACTACAACTTCAACTTCAACAACAACTCAACATATTGCATATTGGTATGATTTATGTAGGATCTCACAAAGTGTAACTTTGTAAAAATGGCGAGTGAATTTCCAACATACTGTACCTATTAATAAAATTGTACCTATTAATAAAATAGGTACTTAGGTAAAAAAAAACACTTAAACAGTTTTACTGAAAAGAAAGATAATTTTCTAAAAGCTAAAAATAATTAATAACTAATACATTATCTTTCTTTTCAATAAAACCAAAAAAATAACAAACTTACCTATTTTATTTTCAAGTTTTTAGTTTTTTATTTAGTTAATATTTCTCATTCTATTTTGTTAATTTAGTGACTCATTATTACAAGATTTCTTTCCTGTGAGTTTGTTGCATCTAACCCATGACTATTAAGTAATCTGTGATACTTCTGTATATTAGTATAGGATCCGCACTAGAGACGACCTTCACCGATCTGTTTATTGGATGAAATGTATTTAGAAAATATATCTCGAGTGGGTTGTCTAGAAAATCCCTGTCCAGACAATGATTCGTAAAAAAAACAGCCAAGTGCGAGTCGGACTCGTGCACGAAGGGTTCGGTACCATTATCTATAAAAACTGCAAAAAAACACGTTTGTTGTATGGACCCTATGCACCCTTAAATATTTATTTTATTCTGGGTATTTGTTGTTATAGCGGCAACAGAAATACATCATCTGTGAAAATTTCAACAGTCTAACTAGCACGGTTATTAAAAAAAGTAATAAGTAATTTTTATTTTTTTTATTAATCATTGTCTGGACAGGAATTTTTTAGACAACCCACTCGAGATATATTTTCTAATATATTAAATTTCATATAAATTACATTTCATCCAATAAACAGATCGGTGTTTGTTTTTCACCGGGGGCTACCCGTGCGAAGCCGGGGCGAGACGCTAGTAAATAAATAAAAAACAAACAGGGCCAGCTAAATAAAACCGCTTAAAAAACCAAAACAAAATATAATATTTTTATTTTATTTATTTTTTAAGATTTTTTGTTACAAGGCTTGCACACAACTCATTAACATCAATAAAAAATGCTTGTTGGTTATGCTTAAATTATAAATGTTTTTGCAATGAACATTTAGGATATTGATTGATAGGTACTCAATCTAAGCAAAAAAGGCACACTGATTTTGATGTAACATGCATTTCGTGATTAACATTAAACCAATCTAAAACGGAAAAACAATATTTAAAAACGTCAAAATAAAATATTCCTTATTCCGTATACACCAGTATAGATCAGTTCAAATAAAGGAGGTTCACAAGGTTATATTATAAATTGGTTTATCTTTACTAGTTTTTTTACATAGGTGTATAATATACACTTACTAACTAATATACTTTTAAGATTAAATTACACAGTAATAACAAAAATATAAACTATATCATTTAACGAGTATCGTGCTTTTGAAGATCTTTCAATAATCAAAGTCTCCATCCGCTTTCTCGGCACACAGGCACTTTACATTACCCACATATTGGAGCATCTTTCTCATCAAGTCAATATCATCCAAGTGTTCAATGCTGCTGCTAAACAAGACTTCAGGATACTTTTTGATAAAATCAAACACTTTAAGAGAGAGATCCGGTAAATTATATTTCTTTGCCAGTATTGCTACTTCGACAGCGTTGTCTTCAGTGATGTCCGCACTGAGTGCTAGCTCCCCTAGTTTTAACATTCCTGGCAAACTCAAAATGTTGGCCAACTTTAATATTTTTCGCGCGTATTCTGATGAAAGATTTTCAATGGATCCATTGTACAGAAACCCAACTAGCATTTCAACGTCTTCGTCATTTAAATTTATGAAGAACGTTTTTCGATTGCTTTTTATGATCTCTCGCAGTACGGGTGAATGTGCTGCTGCTACAAATGCGTGCATAGGAAATTTCTTATGAGTAGCTGATTCAAGAATAAATTCACCTTCACTTCTAGCTTCATACAGGGCCTCATTTAATTGGACCGTATATTGAAATTTTATCTTATTTATGATATCCGGGTGAACTTGGTATGAAGTGTGGATTTTTATGACACATGGCAACAATAAAGGACCATTTTTGAGACTCTGCACTTCTTCTTTGGTAAAACGGTACGCATTGATAAAGGCTGTTTCATTTTTCTTTGATGTTTTAAAAATATACTCCTTAGTGGGACCGGTAATCTCGGAATAGTTTTCAGCTTCATTCACCTTAATATGGTCTTTAAGGTTGTGTCCAACTTTTGGAAGAAATAAGGAAAATCTCACATCCTTTCGAGCCACAACAAATAATTGAAGCAGGTAATTATCGACAAGGCTTAATGATGACCTGCCGAACAACCAGAACTCTTGTTTTTCATTGTTGTATGTGCCACCAATCGTAAACTCCATTTCAGATGACAGTTTACCAACTGGTGAGTGAATGCACAAATGTGAAGCTGATTCAGTTTGGCATAGAAGGTATGTAGTGATCAAATTCTTATTCTGGGGACAATACAAAACAACAGTTAAAATACTAAAATAACGCCCGATAACTGAAACGCTACTTAAATAATTGAGGTCGTCTCAACTATTTGAGACGCCGTTATCCTAAAAATTCGTATACTGAAACGTTAATTTCATCCACTCACTTAAAAATTAAACTTGACAGATTTGAGTTTGATTGTAATCGCCACTTATGTTCAAAACGGTATTCTCAAAGAATGATTAGCATTTGACAGCTGCGTAAGTACGCCTCAAATTCTATAAGTAGCCATCAAATATAAGAGTACTCACGACCTATCCTAAAATCCTAACTTAACAACGTAGGTATCTTTATTTTGTACTAAAAATTTCTGTATCTTCGCTATCCTCGTTGTCTGACGAAGAAGTGGTTTCCACCGGGCGGCGAAACGAAGAAAAGCTAGATGCCTTTGCAAAATATGACAACCTGCAGTTTAAAATAAGGTTCCGCCTCTATAAACAAACTGTGCTGCATTTGTGTTCTCTGTTTGGGGAAAATATTCAGCCCCTGACCAGGCTAAACCGTGCGATACAAGCAGTGGACCAATTATTGATAGCGCTTCGGTTTTTTGCTAAAGGCAGTTACCAAAGGGTCATTGGAGAAATGTTTCATGTAGAACAACCAACATTTCACCGTATAGTCCATAGAGTGGCCTCTTTATAGATATCCCTATAAAGAGGAGAAAACAATATTTCAAATTAGGTGGGCAAAAACCATAGATCTAGCGAAAATTCTGGAAAAAACACGACCGCCCTAATCGATGTTTCCCGCCTTTTTTTTCAAAGCAAACTTTGCTTTTCTTGACTGACAGTAACAACACACATTTTACGTTTTGTTACCACTTAGTAGATACATTTTATTTAAAATTATTATGTTCACTGCGTAAAACGAAACTCTCAGTCCAAAATAACAAGAAATGTAAAAGGAAACAAACTTTTTGAAATAATATTGCCATATAAAGAAAATTTAACGGGCTCTCAGCTAATCACGGTCTCAATGCTCCTAAAAGGCAGTTGAGTATGCCACTTATATTTAAGGGTACGTCATAATTAAATAGCCTTTAGCTAATTTGATCAGATGAATAGCGTTTCAGTATTCGGGCGTAAGTAACTCTATAATAATAGTAAATTCATATTTTTAAGAGAGTCATTTGAAAGTTTGGCCTGATGCATTGTACAATCAATGTAATAATAATTACTAAAATACCCAAAATTTCAAAATAACATTTTCATCGCATATTGGATGGCTGTGGTAAGGTGAGTAAACAATATGCATGCTATGATTATTAATGTTACAACCTGGTATCCAAGAACTGGGAAAAGAAAAAGCAAAACAATACAAACGCTGGAAAGACGACATCCAAAATACAGAAGGAGTGCTATGGACAAGAACAGCACTGCATAGAGAGATATCAAAGGGATTGGAGGAGGCCTATGCCAAAGGGCACACATACGAAGACAACTGGAGGCCAATTCTCTTGATAAAGGTACAAGTTGTTAGCCGACTACACGCAGCAACAGCAGACGACGTGTCGCCACGACACGTCGTTGCGTCCTGTCGCTGCGCAGTCATGATTTCCAACCCGACTGCAGACGGCAACAGCAGATGAAATCCAGTTGGCTGAAACTCGCTTGACTTGTGTCGTTGCTCCGGCGTCAGCGGCACTACCATAGGGCACTAGCACTACTGATCTGCGGTCGGGCGACCGACAACTGCCGTCTGCCGCTCGACGACGCGTCGCTAGCTTCATGACGCTAACTACGGAGGAAATTTCATAGAAACCAGTAGTGTCGCTGCGACACGTCGTTTGCTGCAGTTTCATGTCGTCCGCTACCAACTTGTACCTTTACTTTAAAACCACAATGAACGCACACCGAATCGAGGCTGTATTGTGAATTGACTGAAAATTGCTATTCTGCTCCCTCATAATAACAATTTAGTATGCATTCGATTTATGGCGACCATACAGAGTAGAGAGAGAGAGAGAGAGGAGAGACGCGTCTGTTAAGCTTAAATTCTCAGAGAAACATTCAAGTTTTGGGTGCATTTCCGTGTTGTATTGTCAACTCAGAATACAGAACGGAACCAGAAGGAACATTCCTTCATAATAGCATGCCGCGCGTTGTGTCCTAAAACAATGCGCACACCCCGCACCCGTCCCACTCGCACTCCCCTTTCGCACCGCGAAAGTACACTATTTAGGTGTAGTTTTAACTGCCTCAGTTTTAGCGCTAATGGCGCCTTCTGGTTCCGTTCTGTATTCTGAGATTGTCAATTACTTCGATCAAGAATACAACGTCAACTGAGTAGAACAAAAACTACAATATGTACTGAGTAGAATACAATTTGTGACAATTATGATACCTATCGACTTTAGATCGGAGCATGATCCGAATCATAAACTATGTTTTGATTATTATTATGTTATAATAATGTTATAAATATGCTCTTAATAGTATAATGTTAAATGTATAAACTATCAGAATAAAAAGCGAAAACCAAGCTTTTTATTAATTTAGTGATGGGAACCGTGAGCCGATCAAAATGAGCCCAAACACCGCCATTAATCTTTGAAGAGTTCCATTATACACCTTGTGTCCATAATATTGTATTGTCATCAAAACTTGATCCGACAGGTTTGGCAAATTTCAGATTAACCACAGTCCGGCAAGTACTTGAACAATGTACTACAAATGTGAGCCTGAGAAGACAGACCAACATACTAGCGAAACAAGTAAAATAATAAAGTTTTTTGTGAAAAATATTTTTTTCAATACAACATTTTATAAAATTAGTGATTGTAACTGTGTGCTGATCAAAATGAACCTAAGCACGGCCAGTCTACTATTATCCATCGGGGAGTTCCGTTATCCACCTTCCATCTCCATCATCAGATCAGCTCGCTGTCACCATCATATTGTATTGACGTATAATGATAATTTATCAATAAATGACTATAAATGACTATAAATGACTATAAAATTGTCATTGGAACTTGACAGGTATGCCAAATTTCAGCTCTTTCTGTTTAGGATAACTACTTTAAAATTCAGATGCAAGATTCCACCCGGACAAACATATTCCACCCGAACATACCGTGCAAGTTAATATAAAACTTGTAATAAAAACGTTTAATAATAACTTTTAAGCTAATATGAAGCGCAGCCAGCAATAATAAACAAAATAAAATCTTACGTGCGGACAAACAACAATAAAGCCCCTACAGATGACCAGTCAATTAAACTCAGAGGAAATAGTTACTTAGACCACCTCAAAAGGCATACTAACCCATAAGAGAGTTAATGCAAAACCCAAGCGACTCATAACGGTTGAACAGAAGCTATATCCTAGACAACCTGTTATAATTAGAGAAGAAGAACCAATGAGTCCGGATCCCAAACGTTTGAAACCATCCACTCATCAACTGACATACCACAAATAGATTAGATATATTTAATGACTGGACTTGCCACTTATGAGCTGTCATATTCTACTCCAATCTGACAAAAAAACACATATCGAGCATATTTGGGCAGGTTGTGCTTGAACGAGTAATCTTGCATGAGTTTGGCTATGTCTATCACTCATAAAGTTTTGAAGTAGCGATCTGAGTTGCATCTAAATAATAAAACACCATCTTAGTCTACTCAGTCTACTTAGTCGCTCGGATCACAGGTTTCAATGATACAAGTAGCATCTGAGTAGGATTCTGTCAGAGTTATTGTGAATAACCTTTAGTTAATACAGATACCAGCTAATAAAACAGTCACAGTCGCCTTTCTCTGTATGTCTGCTTGCATAAGCCTAGGAATCTAACATTTGTATTCAGAGGGGTCTAATATGAAAGATTGGTAACTAAATAGCATATATTTCAGAATATCAAGAGTCTAAGAAACGTGATAACCCAACGATACTATATTCTTCAAACGAGAAGTAGGTATATCTTACAGTACTAAATGGAATGGGGAAAGTCTCAGTTCTTTTACAGTATTGAATCTACACTGGAAGGTAAAAACAATCCATCCAAGGTGCAGACCAACATTTAGAAAGAGAAAAATCAACCCATTCCCAACGAACCCTGAATTTGTGCCTCTGTATATAAAAACCAACACATTATTTAGTGGCTTATTTGCTATCTATGTTACAAAAACCAATGATGTGGTTAATCAATATGATGCAATTAAAGTGAGTCAGTACTCAGACATATAGGTATCTATGTACACATAGATGTAGGTAGGAAGGTAAACTTACAATTCTTTTCTGCGCATTCAATTGGAACCATTCATTTACATTGGCATCTTGACCTCTAGGTTCTTCAACAAATTCTCTGTGTTCTAGATCCATCATCTATGGAGCTGAGCGCTACCGCACAGTGACGAAACCTATAAAACAGCTGAAAAATAAAATAAATAAGTATGTACCATGCCTAGAGAAGACTCTGAGATACTGTGTATATTTTCATTCCGGTATTATTACTATTTAGCTCGTATTTAGATGCAATGTGTGTAGTATGGACCACAAAACTATTAAATTGTTTTGGGTAAAATAACAATCTACCCACTACCAACCAATTATTAGATGGAGACATTGGAAGTTCCTCTAGGGCCCTACCGGTGATAGCGTACGTACCTAATCGTGTGGAAATCCTTGGGAGAGAGCAATAAAATCTTAGGGGAGTTAAATCTGAGATTCTGTCTGGAGGAGTAGGCTGGCTGCTGCGTAGATCTATTTTTCGTTTGTAGTGTTGTAGCTTGAGCCTCTCAAGTTGAGTTGAGATGAGTGAGACACCAGGATGAATCATGAGACTGCGAGCGACTGGAGGGAGTGGGAGTTTTACTGGAGGGAGAAAGGGAGGGCGTCAAGCGACAAACGAATCAAAAACTACAATCTATACAGGGAAACGAATAGTAATATATTTTACTATTGCAAAAGATATTTTCACATCGAAAACTTCTTCTTCTTCTTATCTTAGGAAATGGCTTCTGTGCATTATTTGCAACAATTTAGCCAATGTCAAGTGATATAATTATTATAGTTATATAGTCAAGTCGTCAAGAGTCATCGAAAACTTTGTGACGGTTAAAAAAAATAGGTTTTCAGTGACGTCAATTGACGTCATGCTTTTTTATTTTTTGGTTTTGTTTCGGCTTTGGAACTATATCCATTTGCCATGTGTACGAATGAATTTGCTAAAATTCTTCACTGTCTGACTAGCTCATGGTACATCCATACCATGAGTCCACCGTTATGCCGCAGACTGCGATAGACTGACAGACTGACTCGCTCTTGGCCTTACAATTTATCGATAGTCATCGGCCGGCAGTGCACGTCACTACTGCAGAGGGGTGAGTCTGAGTTTTGCAAACACCATCGTAACGGTGAACGTAACACGATCGTACGTGTATAACCTAGCTAACTAGCTATTAATCTGTGCCAAAAACGTCACAGATTAATGGCTAGTTACTACGCAATACACGTACACTCGCCGTTACGATCATCGTTACGATGGTGTGTGTAAACTCGGACTTGCCCCTCTGACCTAAGTTTCTATGGGATTTTCGCGAAATGAAGATGATGTTTATTCGGCTTTGTGATGATAAAGTAGTGATTTTTTGCCTGAATATTGTTGCCTGTATGTAAGAGCAATATCTTTTAGAATTTTGTTTTGTGAATATGTGTATTGCGAGTGTAAACAAGATGCTTCCTATTGGTGACTAATTTTGTAGATTTGCTCTAAAACAACAAGAAAATTAATAAATGCTATTGAAATTCATAGTTATATATTATATTGTAACTAGAAACGTTATCATTTCAGTCCAAAAGAGGTCTCAGTACGAATAAATAATACACAAAAATATTTTTTCATCCCATCTATTCGAAAAGGATGACTGGGTTCGCCTTTAAGTGCACCCAACGGTGGTGTTTTCTATGAGAAACTTTTAGCGGGCAGTAATGAGTTTTGCGGCGCACTTATTAAGTTCCTAATTCAAAAAGTGCGCGGCAAAGATAATTGCGGCGCAGTTATTGAATTTGGAACCAGCGCCAAATAATTCGAACGCAAATATTGTTTGAATAAATACTGGCTGGTACGACGGCCCAAAACCCAAAACAAAAAAACCCAAAACACACAAAAAACCCAAAACAAAAAAAAACACAAAAACACTAAAAAACACAAAACACAAAAAAAAACACAATACACACAAAAAACACAAAACACAAAACACAAAAAAAAAACACAAAAACACAAAACAAAACAAAACAAAACACACAAAAAACACAAAACACAAAAAAACAAAAAAACAAAAAAAACACAAAAAAACACAAAAACACAAAAAAAACACAAAAAACATAACAAAAAAAACACAAAAAAGCACAATACACACAAAAAACACAAAACACAAAAAAACACAAAAAAGCACAAAACACAAAAAAACACCCAGAAAAAACACAAAAACAAACACAACAAAAAAAACACAAAAACACAAAAAAACAACCATTTGTTTTATTAAATAATAATATTACAATGACATATGAGGCGCCTTTTATTTTCTCATAGTGGGTGATGAAAAGCAGAGTGTATCACACGGGCGCAACATATATTTTTGGCTCGGGCGACGTACTTTGAATCCCTCGCTACGTTCAGGATTCTACTAAAGAATCCCTCACTTTGCTCTGGATTCAAAAAAGCGCCCTCGCCGTAAAAATATTATGTTGCTCCCTTATGATACAATCTACTATTACTTGTTGAAGGTCATTAATATTGACCTTCCATTTGATTTGCATAGTAGGTAGCTAATAATTTTAGCTCTAGTGAGTAAAACTAACTGATAAATCTGATTTACTAGTTCACAATGAAGACAATACCACAGGTTAATTATTAGTTACTTCGTAACAGATAAATCACTCCATAGAAAATTGACAATACCTACTGCTATAATAACCTACTCTTTCGAGTCTCTAGACGCTGCAAGTAAAAACGAACCAAAGTTTACGAGCATAAAGTTAGTTTTGCTCTGTAGATGCGCGCCGCCACGTGATTAGCGTGTATTGCCAGGGCTGCCTCTTTCGATATATATGTCAGTAGGTATTTGCAGTACCTATCTATATATACAAAACAAAGTCGTGTAAGTTACACCACTTATAACTCAAGAACGGGTGAAACGATTTGGCTAAAAATTGGTGGGGAGGTAGCTTAGAACCAGGAGATTGAATTAGGGGGAGGGGTAGGAGGGGGGCGGGGGTCACCGGGGGCTACCCGTGCGAAGCCGGGGCGAGAAGCTAGTAATTTATAAAAAAAATACGTAATTCTAAACCTACATAGGTATGTACTTTAAACTTATTTATTATTTATTTATTATTTATTTTATTTCTTAGTTATATAAGTAGGTACAAGTGTGAATATAGTATCTTGTAGTGTACCTACTATGTAAGTATGTACCTACCTACTTAGCGTTAGCCGAGTCAGTCGTGGAAGCAATGGCGGAACCGCGCGCGCGCGTTGTGTTTTAGGGTGTCTCTGTCGCTCGGTAATAATTATGTACTATTCTGTATTTTGAAATCTTAAAACTCAGATTTTTCCTACTCTTAACTGTCGTATCGATTTGAAACTTTCTATGTCTATGTAATTCTGATTAAAATACAATAATTTTTGTCGACGCTGATCTAGTACCTACCTACCTACCTGCTGCATACGGCTATAGGTACTAAGTAGGTACTTACGAATCAAGGGAACTCTTTTACTTAGAGCTAGATAGGTACCTACCTGCCTACCTACCTAGGTACCTAATGTCTATGTCAGCCATCGAAGTATGTACATACATATTCGCAATATTTCTCAAAACTTTCGAATTATTACGAATTATTCCCAGGGAATATTTCGAAAGTTTTCCCGCGAGCAACTATAGACACAACACGACGCGACAAAAATAATGTTCCTACGTCGTACCTAACTCAAAATATTTGCGTACGAACGGACGCGGCGCTCCACGCGGCTGTCGGCAACCAACTGGGAAATGGGAAGCTAGCTGCCCGGCGGCCGGTAGGTAATTATCACGCGCAAGTACATGGAGTGCAAGAGGCCTGACAATACAGTGAAATATTATTCCACTTTCAAATATCACACCAATAGGTTACAAGAGGTCGGTTTTCGTAACCAATCGTAATTTTCCAATAAGAATGACAACAGTTCTAAATAGATTTGTGATTACAAGATTACTATAGGAAATTTCATAAAGGTTCTATTGGTAGTCCCAGTTTTATGGTAGCTTTAGTAATAAGTTCGAATTTTACTATATATTGAAGAGACATCTCCTGCCGCCATTTTCATTTTAACAATACGTGACCTATAGATGAGTCCAGTACGCGGAACGTTACTTTGCGATTTCTCGTTGATTCGTGTTATTTTTTTCCCATCCCTATATATGTTGAATTAAAAAGCAAAACCAAGATTATATAGCTTTATTTAACATAAAAGTCCAGTGACAAATCTGGTTTGAAGTAGAATGACAAGTAGGTATCTTTTCTTTTCCACATATCAATGAGTAGTAGTTAGGTATAGATATTATAGAAAGGAGGTAAGTATACTACAATCACCCGCCCTTAATACTCCAACATAATCCCGGAGATACGCCGGAGGCCGTCTGTCACGAGTTGAACGACGATTCCCATGTTGTGCTGGTTCTGCTGCCTCTGGTTCATTACTTGTTTCTGATTGTGCAGGTACCTCAGCTTCTGGTTCATTATCATATTCGCTACTTGAAATTGTAGGTAGAGGTGCTAATTGTCTATTAGACACAGTGCATTCTCGTCCGTCAGAGAGACGAACATGCGAATATGTAGGATTTGCTTGGATAACTTCTGCTTCTTCAACGAGTGGATCATATTTGGAAGTTCTCACATTCTTTTTTATTAATACTGGTCCAGAGTTTATAAGCCACGAAGGTAAGGATTTCCCATTAGGTGAACGGCGCGGATGATGGAACATCCTTTCGTGAGGAGAAACGTTTATACTCGTGCATAAAAGCGACCGAATCGAGTGTAACGCGTTGGATAAGACTTGTTCCCAGTTCGATATGTCCATATTCTTTGAACGAAGATTGAGTTGAATTGCTCTCCATAAAGTGCCGTTGAGTCGTTCGACTTGGCCATTTCCTTGGGGATTGTAAGAAGTGGTTCTGCTTGTAGCTATTCCAAGAAGCGTAAGAAAGTTTCTGAGCTCTTCCGACAAGAACGAAGATCCTCGATCAGAATGAACATACAATGGAAATACAAAAGTATGAAAGAGATCCTTTAAATATCTTATAACGGTAGCGGCCGATAAATCACTACAGGGATAAGCAAATGGAAACCTTGAAAACTCGTCTATTACAGTCAGTAGATATCGGTTTTGAGTATTCGATGGAAGTGGGCACTTAAAATCAATATTTATCCTTTCAAAAGGAGCGATAGCTTTTATTAACTTGCCTTTAGTTTGTATGAACCGTGGTTTTATCTCAGCACATATTGAACAAGTTGCTGTCATTGATTTTATTTCTTCAATGGAATATGGTAGATTCTTAGATCTAACCCAATGCACCATTCTGGTTACACCCGGATGACACAGTTGATCATGTAGTTCGTAGAGTTTATTGGGCCTCGTATAAGCGCATATTCTTGATAGAGCATCTGCCACAATATTTTCTCGTCTTGGGCGATAAATGATATCATATTTGTAGCACGACAGTTCTTAGCGCCACCGTTCAATTTTTTCATTTTTTATTTTACTTGAATGTTTTTGGTCGAACATATAAGCTACAGATTGCTGATCAGTTATTAAAATGAAATATCTTCCAACTAGATAGTGACGCCATTTTCGAAGTGCTTCAACGATTGCGCTAGTTTCTTTTTCGATAGATGAATGACCACGTTCAGTACTAGATAGAGTACGCGAAACGAAAGCTACAGGACGTCCATTTTGAGAAAGAGTTGCAGCTATTGAGTGTTCAGAGGCATCAGTTTCTACTGTAAAAGTTTCGTCATTATCAATAGCCGCTAGAGAAGCTTTAGCGATTTCTGATTTTAGATTTTCAAAAGAGTTTATGGCATCTTGGTCGAGCGGAAACCGTGCATTGCCAATTAGTGGCTTAATGAGGTGGGAAAAGTTATGAATCCACTTCGAATAGTGTGCTAGCATACCCACAGCACGTCTTAGTGAAGCTGAATCTGATGGCGGAGGAAGATCCAGAAGAGGTTTTAACCGTTCCTTGTCAGGTTTTATAAGATTATTATGAATTGTATTGCCTAAAAGACTTATACCGTTTGATCCCAACGTATTTTTTTTTTTCATTTAACTTAAGTTTGTATTTCTTCACAGCATTCATAAAATCTTGTAAGTTTCTGTCGTGATTTTCCAAATTTTTACCGCAAACGGTGAAGTCATCGAGATAGCAAAAAGTACCTTTAAGATTCTCAGTCTGAATGATGTATTGTAGCGTTCTCTGAAATGCAGCCACGCCATTAGTAACGCCGAATGGTATACGTGTGAATTGATACAGAGCGCCACATGCTTCAAAAGCTGTATATTTGCGTTCAGTCATTAATATAGGTACTTGGTGGTAAGCGCTTTTTAAATCGATTTGACTGAAATAGTTGTATTTTGCAACATTGTAAACCATATATTCAATGTTGGGTAATGGATAAGCATCGAGTTCTGTGAATCTGTTGATTGTCAGTGAGTAATCGACGACAAGACGTTTTCTATGAGTAGTGCCTTCAGTTACTAGTACTTGTGCTCGCCAAGGAGTGGTGCTTGGTTCAATAACTCCATCTTTCAGCAAATTAGATACTTCATCTCGGATAAATTTCTCATCAGTTTCCGTATAACGCCTTGACTTTATAGCGATAGGTTTTATATTTGGAGAAAGATTCGTAAATAAAGAAGCAGGAGGAACGGATGCTTCCATGACACATATTTTTAAAGTATCCGTTGAACCTCCAAAGTTGAAATCTAATGTCTTATGTTTTTTTAATAAATCGTGTCTAATTATAACATCAGCACATAGATTATTGACAATCAGTAGAGATTGATTTGAATATGTATGCTTGTCTAGATGAATTGTTGCATTGCAAAAGCCTTCCACAAAAGAAATGTGTCTGAGAGAAGCCAACGAAATTGCTTGTTTGCCAGGTCTCATCTTGAGGTTCATGTCCTGGGCTAATTTCTTATTTATAAAACTTACCGAACTTCCGGTATCAATCATGGCTTCAGCGTGAAATTCATTAATCATAATGGGAACTGTTGCTTTACTTAAACTGGATGGTGATGCAGCAGATATGTTCGCAGTTTCTATTTTATTAACATCCGCGACTTCAGAGTCAACAGCATTCACAGTTGGCTTACCACTTCTGCAGACGGTAGCAAACTGTCCTTTCTTTGAACATAACTGACAGATTGCATGAAAAGCAGGGAATTTTATAAGTTGATGTAGATTTTTGTTACCACAGAATAAACAACGTTTGGAACGATTTGTTGCAGCGATTAGACTTCCTGTTTTATCCTTCCAATTATTGTCAGTATCTGCCACTGCATGCAATTGCATTTGAGGATAATTGTTACTTGTATATGCAGAAGAGTTATTTTCGGCAGTTTCCAGAGATACAGCTTGATTTTGAGCGTCATTAATACATACCGGCTATCTCCATTATATAGCAGAGTGCAGTGGATAAGCAAATAGCAGGAAAATAAAAGATATTATATTTTCTTTATAACACAAAAGTTTATCAGAGAAAAGAATTGACAGTTTTCATTCTAAAAACTTTCTCGATTGACATTCGATTCAAAATTACTTTTTATAAACACTTGACAAAGAGTCCGAAACCATCCTCATTTCAACAGTCATCCAATGTCAAAGTTAAGTTTTCCAAAAGCCTTTGTCGTATCTTTTGACTTGAGATACCCGATATGAAAGCATCGCGAATATATTCGCTTTTATTTTGCTCAGCCGTAACATCCTTGAAATTACAATCGTATGCTAATTGTTTAAGAGCACGGATATATTCATCAATTGACTATTCTGGCTTTTGCTTTCTTATGGCTAGATTATACCGCGCGTAAATCTCATTCTTAGCTTTGATATAGATGCTGTTATATAGCAGTCTCATAAGTTGAACAATCACGAATCAGTGAATATACTGCTGGCGCAATATGGTTTGAAAGCAGTTTTAGCTTGATTGCACCTGAAATCTCTTGGTGTTCACTTAAAAAATTTGATAACGTGTACCGCCAGTGAGTCCACTTTAAATCTGCTGCCGGCGCGCCTGGTTCAACATCGAAATGGTTTGGCCGAAGAAATTGAGTCATTGGCAACATGGTGTTTGAAGAACAACTTGGACCACTTTTAGGCATTATTTCAGAAACATATTTATGTTAAATAAATTGAATTAAAAAGCAAAACCAAGATTAAATGGCTTTATTTAACATAAAAGTCCAGTGACAAATCTGGTTTGAAGTATAATGACAAGTAGGTATCTTTTCTTTTCCACATATCAATGAGTAGTAGTTTGGTATAGATATTATAGAAAAGAGGTAAGTTGTAAGTATACTACATATGTCACATAAGAAGCAATATCAACAAAATAAAAATGGCAAAGACTCTTCCCGCCATTTTCGAAAAGAGACATCTACTTTTATTTTATGTCTTTTCTTAGTGTTTTCTTGAGTTATTTTGTGTTATTTTGGTGGCATTTTAACTAATGTAGCTCGTTTCAAAAGCACAAGTGTAGTGAAATGAAATGGAAGTGAATTGCGTGATTTTTGAAATTGGTGGAAATTGTTTACCAAAGTTTTAGTAAAATTGGCCACCGTTTTACTAAATCATGACTCGACTGTGACTTTACGACGAAGGAGTGTAACGTTGCAAAATATATTGAAAATACAATATAGTGAAAATACAGATACTTACAAATGTACTGAAAATGGCAAATGCACAAGCCGTGCGGCGCCAATTATAAAGAAAAAAAAATGGCAAATGCACAAGCATTGCGACTTCAAAAAAAAAAAGACATCGCTCGCTTGCTTGCCGGGAGCGACTTCTCAATTTTAATATACCTATAAATAACAGGGGACTTATTAAATTATGTTATGTACATAACTTACGATGTAATCTTCGTTGGCGATAGCGTTTGATAGAGATACGTACGATAACGCTGCCAATATTTTTGATCCAACGAGGTGGTGGTTAAAGTTCATCAGTCCGTCCGACTGAGTTTGAATAACTTCAATTTTTGAACACAAGCGAGTACAACTATACCTTAACCTTTAACCTCTCCTCAATTTTGTGAGGCTCACATTCATTTTATTCACATTCCAACTCACAGAAAGACTGTGCTACAACTGCTAACATTGTGGACATTGATCTCGGAACGATAACAAGAGACGAGACGTTAATTTATATACACGGATAGCAGTTTTGCAGTATGTTTAAGGTATGTAGGTACACAACAATTTAAAAAATCTTTACAATAGTAGGATTTCTGAGTGAAAAACCATTAAAATAAGACAAAAGAGAGATCACATGTTATTTAACTACGTACTACTTCATACACCTATAACCTAAAAATAAAGAAAGAGTTACAAAACTCTTTATTTACTTATTTTTAGTGTATTTACAAAAGTGAATTACAATCTTTATATACCTATAAATTACTAGTACCTAGTTCTGGGAACAGCTCGGACATCTGGAGCTCTAACTTTATTGCAAAAATTGTGTTAATTCTGTGTATCATACATCATTCCAACTTGATAAATAGGTAGAGACCATTCACCGTAAGATTGCACATGCCAAGGAGTATTACATTTTCTATGGTTGGCACTATTCCCAAGGCACGGACACAGACTAAGAGTATAACGCAGGTGCAATCTTACGGTGAACAAGCTCTATATGAATATCAAATCATTCAATGCATCATTTCGATCCATAATCTATATCTTGAAAACCTCTTGACCGATTTTGCTTATATTTGAAATTCCTGCTTATAAATTAAATGAGTACCAAATGTTATGCTAAATATTATCAAGTCGGTAAATGGCGCCGCAGCAACCTCCCCTCGTTTTGGGGGAAATACCAATCCAACAAAAAAAGCAGACCACAATAAAAATTACCTGTATGTTGAGTTTCACCAAGAATAGTTGCAAAATATGACCTGTACGGAAGTACCAACAATAACATTCAGACAGATGAAAGTAAATGTCAGTTGTTGTAAATTGCTCGCTCAGTCAACTAAAGTAACGTATGTAAGTAATGCCTGGGGGCCAACTGCGCTAACTTTGAATGATAATACACACAACATAACACAAGCTCTGCTTAGCTTGGGGCTAGATAATGTTGTGTAAACTGTCCAGCATTATTTATTATTTATTTATATACCACTAAAAAACCTTTACCTTTTTTCTGGGAGAACAAGAAACATCAATTGAATTTTCACCAATTTCAGATGGTAGCGTTCAGAATAACTATCCTCCTGTCTAAACGTTTTTGATTTAGTTAGAGCATTTTTTACAGTCTTGAGTTTTAGTAGGTAACATCAACGACTCTACTGTTCAGAAAAATAACATAACATAACACCCAACAGTCACATACATAGTCCTGATCCCACACTAGGATTCCCAGTGTATCAGAAACTACGAGTACCATGGTACCATAACAGACCCAGAACATATATTTGCAGATCACACAAACATTTGTCCCACAGCAGTAATCGAACCCGCAATATCTCGCATCTCAGCCGGCTACTCGCCCGACGCGCTACAAAGGTCATCAATAATGCTATACTATTGTTTTTCATCAGATTAACAACACCAGGTCATTCTGCGAACCCTACAAAGACCCCAGGAAACTTCTGTGCTTCTGGACAGAGTTAGGCTGGCTATTTGGCTAAGTAATTAGTCAGACAACTCTCACCCACATCCATAGAGTTTGAATAACTCTTGATGTAGGCTTAGTAATTTATTTAGCCCCTTTTGGGTATAGAACCCAAAAAGTACCAAATAAATGGGGTGACTTTGATTAGATCAGTATACCCAAACTTTTGTCTCGTCAACCACATGCCATGTTTTTCGGTTTTGCGATCCCATGCTTAGCTAATAGGGTATCCTAAAGTTTTGTCAACCAATTTTTTTAATGTTTATATAGTAGTAGCAGGTAAGTTACCCCATATTTACCAAGTGAGGATCTGATGATGGAATCTTACAACGATCTTACAAAACGAGGGAAATCCTATTTTTTTTTGTGTTTAACGTAATGTGTGTTTGTTAATTTTTAATTTATAACTTACTAGCGACTCTGGTAGCCCCCGGTGAATCCCCCTCTTGCCTCTCCCCCCTATGTCAATCTCCTGGTTCTAAGCTACGTCCCCACCAATTTTCAGCCAAATCAGTTCACCCGTTCTCGAGTTATAAGTGGTGTAACTAACACGACTTTGTTTTATATATATATAGATTAAGGTGTTTGCTTCTGGGGTGTTTGCTTCTGGGTGTCATCATCTCATCGTGAGCTGATGATGAAAGCCACAGCACCCCGTATCGATTAGGAATTAGGAGATAATTCTGAATTTCAGACTTAATTAAACAGACAAAAATGCACATAAGTCTTTATTGAAAGCTTAAATGTAATCTTTTAAATACAGTGATTAATTGAATATATCTAATTTCCAGGGACTTGTTGGCTTGGTAACTGGAGGAGCCTCGGGGCTCGGTCGTGCGACGGCTGAACTGCTCGTGAAGCAAGGAGGCAGGGTCGTCATCTGTGACCTGCCAACCAGCACCGGCCAAGACACGGCCAAGCAACTTGGGGAGAACGTAGCCTTTGTACCCATTGATGTGAGACAATGTTCAACTATTCGTTCAAAGTTACCTTAAGGCCACTGATGTTACTGTTAGTTTTTAACCTGTAAGTTAATCGGTAATATACCTGACATGCACTGTACAGGGCAGAAGAGAACCTATTTGACTCAGCGTCTAATAAATAAATAAATAATGCTGGACAGTTCACACAACATTATCTAGCCCCAAGCTAAGCAGAGCTTGTGTACTAGATAACTGATAGACTTCATACAATAGATTACATAGATACATATTTCTGATTATACATAGAAAATACCCAGGACACCCTGAACAATTACCTGCAGATCGTACAAATATGTATTCCGAGCCGGAATTCGAACCCGCAACCTCCTGCGTCGCAGGCGAACCTTCGCCCGCCACAGAGGTCGTAATAAAAACTAACTTAAGTTTGCTATAGGGCAATGTTCCGTCTTAACTTTCTCTATTTGTCTGAGACCAAAACTTTCATAATACAATTCTGTCGACATAATTCAGCCCTCTTTAAACACAGGTGACATCAGAACAGGATGTTAAGAAAGCATTACAAACGACGCTGGATAAGTTTGGACGCCTCGACGTCACCGTCAACTGCGCCGGCGTGGCGTCAGCTTCCAGAATCTACAATTTCAAGAAGGAGCAACCGTTTGACTTGAAACTATTCCACAAAACTATAGAGGTTAGTAATTTGCAAAGACTTTCTAATAATTCTACAATACTCTCTCAATACACTATCAATGCCAAAATATGGCACCTTTGAAAATTCAAACGATGACAAATTTTGGAAAAGTGATTTCGTTCTCTTTTATTTTATTTCCTAGTGTTTTGTAAGTTATTTTGTGGAATTTTGGTGGAATTTTAACTAATGTAGCTCGCCTATACACCACAAGTGTAGTTAAATGAAATGGAAGTGTATTGCGTGACTTTTAAAATTGGTTGAAATTGTCTACATAAGTTTTTGTAAAACTGCCACCGTTTACCATTGACTTGACTGTGACTTTGACGATTTTGAAGGATTGTAACGTTGTAAATTATATTGAAAATACAATGATTATACTTGAAAATGGCAAATGCACAAGCCTTGCGACGCCAATTATAAAGGGAAAAACTAGACCATCGATAGCTTATAAACAATATAATTTAAGGTGAACCTCATCGGTACATTCAACGTTATCCGCCTGGCCGCTGGACTGATCGGGAAGAATGCGCCAGACGCTGACGGTCAGCGCGGCGTCATCGTCAACACGGCCAGCGTGGCTGCCTTCGACGGACAGGTGAGCATCATATACGGAGAATTCCAATAAACCCTACTAGGGGTATAACATTATGGCGCCCTAACATATGGAGGAGACTAGGATCAAGAGTCTTGAGCACCGCCGTAAAGTTGCATGCCTTTGGCATTAAAAAAAATAACTTTGTGGCCACAGCTTCCTTGACCTCTTCATCATTAGAAAAACGTTGATCTCGAAGGATTTTTTTAGTAGGTACACTAAGGCCGAGATAAATATGTCTTACTTAGCACGTACTAATGCTTAGCATTATCCCTGTCACTTTCACAAACATATCAAATCAAGCGAGCTAGAGAAAGACAAAGACAATGCTTAGCATTAGTAAGTGCTAAGGAACGTCTATTTATGTCAGCCGAAATTGTGAATCCGCACTGATTTGGAACGCGTCACATGAAGCGACATAGCTACACGCATGAACATGACTGTCTCGACTTGTTCAGCGGTGCTTCTTACCATTAGGTAGATAAATGAGGGTAGTTCCCATTTGTTGTATGTAACATGACGTCATCGAACAAAATGACGCATTTGATTGTACGCTCCTCGTATTTATTCACCATGGTTTTGTCCTCAACAACAGATCGGACAGGCTGCATACTCCGCGTCTAAAGCAGGCGTCGTCGGCATGACCCTGCCTATTGCTCGGGACCTCGCGAAGCAGGGCATACGAGTGGTTACCATCGCCCCGGGTAATTACTGTCATTTTTCATAGTTTAATTTGCATTTAGAAAGGATGGACGGTATTAGATTGTTGAAACGGGTACATAAGACGAGTGTGAATGAGACAGTGGGAAGGGGAAAACCTCGGCGAACGTATTCAGACCAGATCGGAGACGTTCTGGAAAAAGGCCAGGTCAATAGTAGCCTTAACCGACGAGCATGTATGAAGAATGTGATGAGAGTGAATGAAGCAAAATAGGTATGTCAGGACACTGCTGGACTAGGCCTCTTCCAAAAACCACCAAAGATATTCCGAGGCTCTGTCATTCTTAACCTAGTGGCATTGCACTGGACTTGTCACCCTGATTCCACCACGTCACATATTTTTTTTCTTAGTGTGCATAATAAATGTGCAAATAACATTACAATGTAGCCATAAGGCAGGCTAATAAGTAATGAAACATTGACCTAGATTTATAACATAAACTACAGCTACTAATATTTACAGGGTTGTTCCGCACGCCGATGATGGAAAAGCTACCCGAGCCCGCCATAAAGAGCCTAGAAGCTTCCGTTCCATTCCCGCCCCGCCTTGGACACCCGCAAGAATTCGCACTGCTAGTCCAAAGCATCATCCAGAACCGAATGCTCAACGGAGAAACCATTCGCCTCGATGGCTCTTTGAGGATGCAGCCTTGACCGAACAGTGAGTAAACTACCGTTTACGTACGCCATATTTACGGAGGACCAATTATATCAAATTATTTCAATTTAGTTACACCTTCGATGACTAAAGTTGAGTTTGTATTGTAAGTATTTTCAACTATAATAATGGATTGGAAATTGGAATAACCTGGAGTAACCTGCGTGAATTTGGCGAGAGTACAGTTCACCACTGTAGATCTACTGTAAATGTACTGAATATCTATGCCAAATATCTATATTAGTGTGAAATCAGCTGCAAGCCTTCAGACAATTGGATAATTTAATTGAACATTGAATTTATTTGAAGTTCATTAATTTGCGTTTCGATCATTCAAATGCAGGTGGCATTTTAATGGTCCTCAGCATCAAATTAGAAACTCTACCGCCTTTAGGGACTCTTATCCCTTAATCAAATCAATTTCGGGGACTCTTAATAAAAAACTAACTATTTTCAGAGCAAATTTCTCATTAATTATAAGATGACTGGTTTTTGAAAATTCATATAAGTCAACAAACTAATTATGAATATCTGCATTTAACATCATTAACCAAACGTCTTATAGTTATTGAATTTGCACTGAAAAAAGTACTTTTTTCTATTATGATTCCCCTAAACCGATGGGGACTCTTCAGGAACTGTATTCACACTTGTAAAGGTATTCGGCGACTATTGTAGAAAGTGTAGTTAGATCCAAAGATTTATATAACATAATATTTTTAATGGTTGATTCTAATAAAATATTTATTTATAAAATTGTAGTTTGCGTAGAAAAGTTTACCAAAGTATTCCTTTACTTCCTTTCCTTGTTTAGTTTAGAAGAATTTAGTTCCTTTACTTTTGTAAGTTAATTTATTGTTATATCGTCATCATGAGACCTGCTGGACGAGGCTTCTAATAGAATGCAATGGCGATTTGCCATAATCACGCTTGGCAGGCGGTTTGGTGATCTTAGGTGTTTCACAGGCGGATGCTGCGGCACATCCCCGGTGTAATCCTCTAGCCAGCTCTTACGATATCCACGGGAAGAGATGTAAGGCTCTATTTTGAAGAGAACTGTTGTACACTCGTTACAAACTGTAGCTTGATCCTCATTTGGATATTCATTTATTTAAGTCAATGAAATTGGTATACACACAATCTAGAGACAATTTTTTTGACAGTGAGCTGAACCTCAAGATAAACACGCTTTGAAGCTCAGTGGGCGATGCGCGGTAGGGGGTGGGCGGAGGTGTAGGTAACTCAAGACGCAAGCGTTGGAGGGGCAGGGACTTTTAGCATGTCATTGTGGTCAGTATTCTGAGTACGTATGCTAATTTTCAGCTTGTTGTGACGGATTGTTGATAAGATTTGTCCTGGTTGCTAGCTTATTATAGAATGTGTTATTACTGCAAGAAAGCGTTAGCTGAGTCAGTCGTGGGAAGCATTGGCGGCGATAAGCTCACCACTTGTCACGTCTATATTCGTCGATCGTGCAACCCACTGTGAAAAGAGGTCCATTGAGGCCCTGTCTACACCTCTCTTCGGGGAAAGAGGCGTGTGCCTATGTATGTATGTATGTGACGGATTTTACTTTTAAAAAGCTAATAACGCTATAACTTGTATAGAATGAAAGTATTAGCATGGGTTTATAATATTTCCATACAAATCTTTAAGTCTTTGTGATTTGTAACCATGTAATTTTGAAACTGACAAATCAGGGGTCTAGATTTAGATTTATTTATTTACAGAAGGATAGTACGCTAACAGTTTACACCAAAATGCTAACTACCTTAAATAATAACTTAACTAGTGGTTCGCCCCGAACTGAGACCTCGAAAATACACGCGATTTAGGTAGGTTACATTATTTCCTTCGAAAAAATATCTATATTATCAACGTGTTATCACGGTACTTCATATCCAAGCTTCAAAACGCATCGATAGCGCGATCTAACTTTCAGACATAATTAGCATTGCCATCTAGTTGTGGATTTGCTACTTAAACACGTTTTTAATCGCAAAAAATTGGTATAACAAGGACAATCCTCAATTTTCGACTTCTTCCTGTAGTTTTGCACAAAATATACAAATACCTTTCTAACCGTATTGACTGCCAGTTCAATTCTACAACTCATTAGCTCCAGAGTTGGCGCGTTGCTCGCGTGTTTAGTTCGCGGCGTGTGATAGGCGAACAGCCGGTGCCGGCGTCGGCCGGTGGCCTCATGGTTGTTAGGGACATATATTGTGATACTGCTCAGTATTGTCGGGTTGTTGACTCTGATACGTAAAATCAAGCAGTAGTGAACAGCTAGCTTTAATTTACGCCTGAGCTCTAACGTATCCACGCCGATCATACCAGCCACAAACAAGGAAGGGAACAAGTATGGGTAATAGCCGTACACTCTCTTATAGACGTATAAACTAGATATTAGTGTATTCATCATGCGTACAACATTGTATGCAGTTTGATGAGACAATATCCAAAATAGGAGCAAACTTCGATTGTATGCAGTATACTAACATTGGCACTCTAGACTCTAAATCTTAGTGCTGTGCGATCAAATCTAAATCGTGGAAAGTCATAGAGAAAGACGTAATTCTATTCAATGGGCATAACCGTTCGACGACCTCTGTGGCGCGGCGGGTGAGTAGCCGACTGATCGAGAGGTTGCGGGTTAGATTCCCGCCACGGGACAAATAAATAAATAATGCTGGACAGTTCACTGAACATTATCTAGCCCCAAGCTAAGCAGAGCTTGTGTTATAGGTACTAGATAACTGATATACTTAATACATTACATAGATTGATACTTTTTATTATACATAGAAAATAGCCAGAACACCCGGAACAAATATCTGCAGATCGTACAAATATTTGTTCCAAGGCTGGAATCGAACCAGCAAGCTTGTAAATGCAAATGTTTGTATGATCTGCAAATATTTGTTCCGGGTCTGTGTGTTGTGGTAGCATGGCACTCCTAGTTCCTGATACCTGATAGTAGTAGTAGAGCTTTTTTGTGAAAGAGCTCGTCCGGGGAAGTACTACCACCATACCTATTTCTGCCGCAAAGCAGTAGTGCTCGCATTGCTGTGTTCCGGTAGGGTGCTGGTGAAATTACAGGCACATGAGACTTTTCATCTTTATGTCTCAGGGTGGCGGGCGCAGTGCAATGCCACATAGGGTGCGTCCTAGGTGGACGTGACCTTTGAGGTAATGCACTGTTCATAGGCAGAGGTTACCGCTTAACATCAGGTGGGCCTCTTGCTTGTTCCGTCATCCAAGTAGTATAAAAAAAAAAAAAAAAAAAAACCCACAATACAGGGGATCCTAGTGTGGGATCAGGACTATGTATGTGATGGGTGTTATGTTCATAATTTCATACTACGAGAGAGGCCTCAGAGGCCAGTACCAGCAGTGGACGTTTCCCGCTAGATGGCGTGACGTGTTGCGTGTTACGACTGCATTAATAGTAAGTAATTCTACGTTGCTGGGAAATTATGTCTGCGTGTGCGCAATGGATGCATGCACTACCCAGTCAGCCGGTCTAGATAGTCGCTTCGAAGAAATTCTATATTTAATACAATAGAGCACATGACATTTCGATCGCTTATGTCAATCATATGCATGTTGGACTATTCTAGCGTAATCGCTAATAGAGATGTGTATTGTGTAAAATGTCATAAGTTTTTTTTTTATTGGTTTTTTCCCGAGTCGGTCCCATATTCACCAAGTCAGGATCTGATGATGAAATATCAAGAGAAATATAAGTATTGATTACCTAACTTTGTAAATTATCTTCAAATGTATTACTATACTTTTTTGATTGTATTTTTTTTTGTTAGGATATAATTCGCCATTTGGCCGTCATCAGTATATTACGAGGGACCCTTTAGATTGCTTAAGGGGCTGTCAAGAGTTTTTTTTTTGCAAAATCTACACTGTAGGTATTAAAATAAAATAAAAAAATGTTAATCTTCATCATATTTCCAAGGGCATGATCCAAAACAAGATTCAGATAAATTTTCTGGATAAAAAAAAATGGTGAAATTACCTCTACAATGAGCTTATAACGCAAATATCTCTATTACCTATCGACGTACATTGATAAAATTAATAAGAGTTACAAATAATATTATTTTAGAGGGCATGGTCGATTTATGTTTTCGATTACGCAGCAAATATTTGTTTGAATACATATTTTCGTTCACTTTTCGTAGCGCGAGCGCTGTTCTGTGACGGAATTTCGCTGTTGTCTGCCTTCTAAGGGCAGATGAGCAGGATAACATAAGGATCCATGCCACAATCACAGCGTGTCGCTGTCTCACTCCAATGTAGTTTGCTGGTGGGGGATTTTTCTCGAGACATGGGACTAAGCCTCCCCCATATAATAGGGGGGATTTGCCATAATAACCAAGATTGGCAGGCGGATTGATAAAAATACTCAAATTGTTGCTTGCTGCCCACCCCTAGCGTAATCCGTTATTCGCCTCTTGCGACATTTATGGGCATAGTTGGGAGTCCTATTCTCAGGCCGAGACCACCTCGTATGAGCGGTGAACACCATGAAATAAAGACACAATTAAGTAAACGAAAATATCATTTATTTCTACAATAACGGACGGCGACCCAGCGCAGCCGCCGCCCGTGTGCTTCTCACAATATTTATTTATCAGTAATCACCAAGAAAATAAATACAATGACGATGCATAGGCATCCTCGCATCGCCAAACAGTATCTATGTTGCCATTTAAAAGTAGATCATTGCGTTTACAGATTAAGAACTTAATCACACCCTAAAAATAAGGTTCATATTAAAATTATTTTTAGATTTAGCGACAACAATAACTTTATATTATGATAAAGACGTAATGTGAGGTAAAGATTCGGTCAAACTGTGGCTGCGGACGCCGCTCGTGGCTCCTCTGAACGCGCCCTTTCATGAGTACTTGTACACAACTACAAGTAAATATTTGTTAAATAAAAAACAGGTACAACCGATTAGTGATGTTAAGACGTGATGTGACGTTTACATGAAATGCATTCAAATAAGAGTGGTTTCGCGATATAAAAGGTGCGTTCAGTTGAAATAGGAGCGGCTGACCTGCCTTTAAGGCTGAACGTATTGGATGTTCGCTCACCGAATAAAATGATATTAAGTAACGAGGAATCCTCGACTCACTATCCCTCACTGTCGCCGGTCGTCACGTCAAACTATGTACAGTAACACATCAATAGCCATTTATTCTATGGTATCAGATAACATTCATTAACATCGAAATGCGACATTGCATTGGTATTTGCCAGCTCACATTTCAGATTTAACAATAACCATTTAAGATGAAAACCATGTATGCCTCGACCTATCTATATGTACAATTGAGAAAATAAAAATAACACGGCTCGCGAAATAAAGTAAGTTCGAAATAATTGCTTAGAAATGTAAGATTAACAACTAGTATGAACTCTTCAGGCAGAGGCCTGTCGGTTCGCTCAAATTCAAACTCTCGTAAATATACACAGACAACATCGATTGAGATTAAACCTAGCTTATCGTTAATGAACAACAGTGGTTAACTAAACGAAGTACACGACGCGCGTCGCTTGGCGTTACGAGGTAACGCTATTTTGGAATGTGTGCGAGGCGCGTCACCGACAGAAAGCGTCACTTAAAATAAACACGTGCTCCTAATTATTGTTATCATATATATTGTGAAGCTTTATGAACTCATTCGAAGCAAGTTAGCGGGTTAGAGTAGAGTTAAGAAGGATTCAGATGCGGGAATCGCGCGAGCGAATCTGAGCGAATGAACAGTGCCAAAGGGCCGTATTCTGAAAGCATACTTAAGTGCTATTGAGCGCACATGTGCGGAAATTGCACGAGAACGGGCGCTCTCTCACAGACCTTTCAAAATACGACTGTTACTAGAACTGGAAATACGCATTTGCGTGCACACTGCCCGCTTCTACCTATCTACGCACTTGTTATAAACTCTACTTAATAATCACTTACTATCTAATTGAACTGAAAATGTACATTTACATAGAACACTTGTGTATTTTAAAGTTAAAATACTTATCATTTTAATATAAATATAGATAGTACTTAGGTACATAAAACATTACTTACAGCATCTGCTGTACGTTACAACCTAACCTTAGACGTAAATAGTAGGGATTAGATTTTGTATGAATAGATTAAACGAATAATGTAATTGGTTATTAGTTAAGAGAATAATAATAGCTGGAAAATATTGTATCGAACACTGGTACCTTGCTGTAGGCCTGTTATCGTCCAGCTGTTATTAGAGATTAGGCATTTTTTAGGGTATTTGAGAGGTGTTCATAGGACGACCAGATATAGTGCTAAATAAAAGTATCTGCAATCAGAGCAATATAAAAGTTACACGTGTAAAGCTCAAACAGCCTGCCATGCAATTCTGTATGTATTGCCCGTATCAGAATCAATGAGGGCCAAATTGTGTACGTTCCTTCAAACAAATAACATGACTTGGTGCTAAAAAATAAAAAGGTTCTTACATGGTATAGTTTTCAAAACAATATTATTAAAATAGCTGTTATGAAATGTTCTAGACAAATTTATAAAAAAAAAACAACGGTGCAAGAATAATATAGGTAAATAACACGTGTACAGTACTGTAGAAAGTGGTTTAGAAATTACTCGATCCCAGGTATTAGACTTGTGATTTTCTTAGAACTTACCCGATGAAAAATGTTATCAACTCAACAAAAAAACGACTTGTGACTTGTCTAAATGCATGATGTTTTGGTCGAGCACTATGAAAAATCATCTAAAAAATATTTAGAAAAATTATCATGGCAGTTTCTTAAAGACGCATGTATATATTTTCATTAAACCACCTCGGGGTTAAAGAACTATTCAAATTGGAGCAGCAATGATGGCGTAATCGAAGTATAAAAAAGTACATAGTTGTCGAATTGATAACCTCGCCTTAATGAATTCTGTTAAAAAATAATGAACTGGTATAAAATACTATATAAATACTTTGTTAGAGTACGCTAAACAAAAGGGAGTGCAACTAGACCCAAATTTATCTTCTTTTGTATCGATGGTTCTTTGTCAAATAATTTTGAATTAGTATTCTGCCACGGCAAAGTTATCAGCTAATTGCCATTATCAGTGGCTTCAGTGTGCTGATGTAATAAACATTGCTGCACGCAAGTCGGTGCAGCAATGTTTGTGCCAATTTTACTTATTAAGTGACAATAAAACCAGAATTTTAATTTTAATAGCAGTTTTTTAAAAAAAAAATAAGTTTTTTTGTATATTTCAAATATCAAAATATCTAGAGCTCCTTTCGTAAAAAATATGAACGTTGGTTTATTGCGTTGAAATAAAAACAGCTATGTTTGTAAATAATCTGTGATGAGGATTGAATGAGAATATTTTGTTAAAATCGTTTTTTTTTATAATTCTCGTTTTAAAACAATTCTTTGTATAAAACACAGTCGCTATCCGCATGTGTATGTCTGTTTGTCCGCTTAGTTCTTCTAAACTAGATTTTATTCTGGAAGATTTGTATGTTTAATAAGATTTAGTGCGGAGCCTAAAAGTCAAATAACTGACAGTTTATTTACATAAAGGAGCTATAAAACGAATGTCTTTGAAAACACAATATTTCCTAGATATTTTTTCTATTTTTATACCAATAAAATTGAGTTTCGTTATCAATCCCTTTGTGTGCAGTGTATCAAGGACCACTCTGTATATAATGGTAACAGGTTCAGTAAACCACAAACCTAATAAAAGGTGTCCAAAGTTGAGGTATAAACGGCTTTCACATGTTGCTAATATAATGAGTTATTCACACAGGGTGCTTACAATAACTGCTCCCACCATCTCGTGATGCCATCTATATTATTAGATCGCATCACGCAGACTCCTTTTTAAAACCTCACATAAGTGACACACAAATTTTTAAAATTTCATTATGACGTACATCCCTATGTTCCTAACTATGTTACATCATCACAGATCAGCTTTGCTTTCACAAAAGCACTCTAGTAGTGAAGCTGCGAATGTTGTGAATGTCGACTTTATAGATTGTTATGCAAGAGTGATACCTTTTTTGCTGTCACTGTACCAATGTATTATAATTAAGTTGCATTTATTTCATTCACAAACCGAAGCTTCACTGCAGAAGTATTAATGGCTTTACCATTATATTTTCAATAACTGCTTGTAAGTTTCTCACCACGTAATTGTAGAGTTTAAAAATTAAGTTTATGTTCTTTATGATTTAATTCTGAAGCTTAATGCTAGAATGTAAGATACCCCGAACACTTAATATACAATGTCTCAATACTAAGTAAACAAGTTGACCATATGTTTGCCCAACAAACGAGTCGTACCTATAAATATACAGTAATATAATAATATCTTTAAAATTGTACCACAACTATAGTTTGAGGAACTTTGTATTGTATCAAATATACAATTCAATAAACGAAACATAATTTAAAACAACGGATATTAATTGAATCGATTGGTAATGTTAACTTCCTCCTAAAATTTACGTCGACAGCTTGTAAAAAGATAAAATAATTATATTTTTAAAATTTAAGTTTATTTTTAGTGAATTTTGTGTATTATCAAGTTATAATAAAACGATAGTGTTCACTGGACGGTTTTAAACTCGGTGCCTTTAAAACATAGCTTAGGTTACAAAACTAAGAGAAATGTATTGGAAAACACTCGTCATTCATTACAACTACTCGTTGATGCAGCCTACTAATCTAAATATACGCACTTGGTGCAATTATATTATGATAAAACCTAACATTCAATTCAAACACAAACCCACAATCACATTATCATTTAATTTAATAGATCATTTATCTAGTGTACTTGAAACACGAGCCGGATCTTGTGTCTACTCCTTGCTTGTCTTTCCTAGGTAGGTTAGGTACTGAAGCGATCCCAAACAACCTTGGAATACTCTGACCGGATTTGGTCTACTTAGAACAAAATCAACGCATACTAAAAACCAAAACGTTTTCAAATTAAATTTGCAACGCCGAAATACATGGAAATCTAAAAAATATAATGTTAGTTCAATTCAATATATATCAATGATTTTTCCCACTTTAAAAGTAGATTATTATTCTCATTAAATACATAACCTACCATATTTTATTAATTTTTTTAGAAAAATATGAAACAATGTGCTTTTTGTTAACATATTATATATGTTAATAAAGACAAATATGTTTAATATAAAAATACATCGTCCTCGGCTTTCTGCCTGTAGACGTACTTATCCATCTCTTTAAAAATCTAAGATTTTTAAGGCTTCTTGCACGTATTTCCAGAAATATTTTACATAATTACACTTTTAAGTAGATTAAATCACTGTATATGTGCTAATAATGTTATTTACAATTACAAATAGTTTTATTTTGTACTGGTATGGCCGATTAAATTATCTCAATATTTGTTTGAAACACTCAGTTTACCTTATGGAATAATATAACGTAGTAGAATCTTCGATTTGAATAAGATATTTAATGGATATTTCATATGACATTACAACATTTAATATTATAATTTAATTTTCAAATATCAACTCTTAATAAAATTTTGAAACTTGAATGATGAAAGCCAATAAAACTAGTATATTCATAGAACGCGTCGCGAGTGCGACTTGTCACACATGTCTCACAAACGAACACAGCAGAACACAGAAGCCACGCACGAAACTCAACTACTGTCATAGTGAAGACAGTACATAGAAAATACATTCGATTGTAAGTGCTTTAAAATATAAAAGACGAGCGGACCACGCTACATCCAGGTGTACAACGATAAAACTAAAAATCACTGTAAAATTATTTATCTACAATAATAATAATGATCATCACGACTAACATTTAAAACAGTTTTCATCAAATTTCTTCGTTTATAATCACAGACGCTTCCCTAAAATATGTAAAATATTATTATTTCCTCTGCTTACGCACCGGAGCTAAAGAAATCCTAATATATAATATTATAATGTACTTAGCTTTTGACGTAAAACGATATAGACTGCAAAATAAATTAACTGTAGCTACACGATACTGGTGCATACACTGTTTGTATAGCATGTTACGATTTAAGGTTGATAAATATTGTATATACGGACTAGGCACGCGCGGCGCGTCCGGCGCTCGGCGCAATAACTCAACGAAATCACACACCAAGTTATAAACTAAAACTAAATAAGTAATAAAATATTACTAAACAAGTATAACTTATAGTTGGATCTTATGTGGGTCAGAGGCGCTTCGCGCGTACGCGTTCTCCAGGGTGGGCAGGTACTCTGCACTGGGTTCAAGATCTGGAAATAGAATGTACAAACACATTAAAAACGACCGCCAAACTAGGAGGCACAGCAGGGCAGAATGTTTGATTTGTCACGTTTGTGGAGTATTGCGTCGGAGAGGTATAAATATGCGATTGTTACAGTTGAGACTAGATGCCCCTACATTGTAGGTACAATGACATCTAGCCATAACGCGACTTAGTCCCTCTACGCATTAGGCGCTGTCTCCACGAGCGAGAGAATCGCGACGAGTCCGCGCTCGCCCATACAAATTATCGCCGCGATAACATCGCCGTGAGGAAACGCGTTCATAGAAATACATGGCACAACGTTAATATCGCCGCGAGTCTCTCGCTCGTGGAGACAGCGCCTTAGATACACCGATCTCAAACGCATATTTTGACGCGGGTGTATTGCAGAAAGTTATTTTCGAACAGTGGCCGCTGTCTAAAGTAACAAAGGTTACTTATTTACTTTCTAGTAGGGATGCAACAATCGCAACAATGCAACAATATTAGTTACGATGCCGAGTGTGAGTTGTTTAGGGTTCCGTTACTTAAAATGTAGCAAGGGAACCATTATGGGAAGTCTTAAATTCCTGTAAAAAAGTTTCTAACTCAATGAAAAATAAAATAAAGATACGGCCTTTCGCAGTGTATTTTTGACCGACTGAAGTCTTTGCAACAACTGGCAAAATCTGTCCGGATGTATGTATGTTGGTACTCGCGTACAGGTCGTATTTTTCAATTAATCTTGAAGAAACATGAGATACAGGTTTTTTCAACATTCAGAATTCGTCCGGGATCTGCCCCAAAGCAGTAGTGCTCACATTGATGTGTTTCGGTTTGAAGGGTATGGGGTGCCGGTGAAATTACAGGCACATGAGACTTTTCATCTTTATGACTCAGGGTGGTGGGCGCAGTGCAATGCCACATAGGGTGCGTCCTAGGTGGACGAGACTTATGTGGTAATGCGTTGTTAAAGGCAGAGGTTACCGCTTAACATCAGGTGGGCCATCTGCTTGTTCCGTCGGCGGTTTTTTTTTACTACGTGAATACGTAGTAAAAAAAAACCGCCTTCAGATGGTATTATGCACAGACTGGATACAATTCTTGCAATAAAGTTCGAGCTGTTCGCAGAACTACTAGTCATAGAAATAACAGACTGATTGCGAGATCAACTGGGTAACCTATAGGGAACTTCCCGATAGCTTAAAATATTGAAATTAGGTACGCTCTCTCAATGACGTAAAAAATCGGGAAATCATATATACTAACTTCGAATTAAATGGGGTTGCACGGATTTTCTAAACAATAATCACTTTCGTACCAACATTCCCATATGGAATTACGCATTTTGCTAATGAAGTAGTCATTAACATACGAGAGATAAATGTTTATAATTTCATATCCGCCTATTACCTACGTCAGCACAACACTACGGCGGTATCGTTTAACTTTAAAAGACCCACCGTACCACCAGAGGTACGGCCAGGGTTACGGTGGGTCTGAAGTGCCATCAGCTAGCCGAAATAACGGTAGGTACGGTAGCTTCAGGGCGCGAGTATTGCTTTTACTTGTCTGTATTTATTATTGTAACGTTTTATAATAAAGTGTGGATAGTGTCTCTTACGAACTGCAACTATTAATTACCAAAGATGATAACTAGACATCGGATTATATGCACTATCAATATGCCAAAATATGCATGCAAATATGCACTAAAAAAGGGCGAAATATGCATAAAACATGCACTATCAAAAATACAATTATAATAAGAACTTACGTTTATTATATTATGTATCACAGTAATAACTTGCTTGCAATAATATTATTATATAATACTCATATAATAAGTTATTTAATAATAAATAACTTATTTATTTATTATAATTGTTGTGAAAGTAAACATTAACATATTTTTCTAGGTTTCCTGCAGCAAACTTGTGACGTTTGTCACTTAATATTTATTTATAGGCTGAAAACATCGAGCAACAAACGGAGGCCTGCGTTGCTCGATGGCTGAAAATGACCTTTCGACGTCAACTGACGTTACAGGACAGAACTTAAAATTTGGCGCCATTTCTGCAGAGACCTCATCAGGCAGTTTGTCCGGTGCCGTTGATAAATGCGTTAATTTCCTTTATTCCTTCAAGAACGGGATTTTTATGCATAACTGCACTTAATTTGCCGAGTGTGCGCGAGTCAGATGTGTTGACGGCGTAATACAACATGCCTTACTCTGCCAACGTACTCGCATAACTACCGAAATAAGCACTATCAATGAAAAAGTACCAAAATATGCAATAACGCTATAAAAATAGCATTATATGCATTTGCATATGCAAACATGCAAATGCATATAATCCGATGTCTAATGATAACATTAATCGCGCCCGTACAATAAGTTTCACGCAAACAATTTAGGTTGTACCGAGTTGCTTATTTTAATTTATTTGCTAAACGGTTTTGTTGTTTAACTATTTATAAAAGGGTTGATTTTGAGTTTGTTCGTTACTCAAGCACACCGTAAAGGCTGAACGGATTTCGACGAATTTTGGTGTAGGGGATTTTATGGTTTATTCATTGTAATATGCAACTTTACGTAATTTAGGCTGCTGTGGAGGTATATCGGCAGCGAAAAGTTTCCTCCCGCCGGTTTGGGTACCCCTCTTATTTCCCCAAGTTTATTTTTGAGGGTAGATATGAAACTTTCCGATTTTATAGTGCTTGGGCACAAGATATCGTCTGGAGGCTTTCCGCAGGAGCACCGTTTACTTGCTGACATAGTTCAATTTTGAAGGAACCAGTTTTTTAAAATCTAACCTTTTAGTCTAGCCTTCTTTAGTAGCTTTTGCTATTATCAAGCTTTTATTAATTTATCAACCAGACATTAGTAATACGATATTGCCTATCAATATTTTTCCCAAATTGTCTAAAGTTTACAAATATTCTTTAAACTTGAACTGATAACTTCTAAAAAGAGCAAAGTTTGAAATTTTGTCGTAGTTTTTGTCATGTGAGCTCACCTCATTGTATACCGGCAACCTATTCTATTTCATAAAACCCTTTAAGGTGGACGCTCACGCTTGCGGCGCGAAATTCAATTTTTTTGGTGTTTTTTGCCCATTACAGCTCATCTACACTTCTTCAGATAGCACAAGTTGAGTTCGCGAGAACTAGGAGACTTAACACACATGTTTTAATTGATAGTATCTCATAAAATCAATTTAGCTATGAAACACATTTTTACAGTGTTTTTTTTTGTTTAGAGGGGTATGGTAGCTAAACTGATGATATTTATGAGATACTATCAATTAAAACATGTGTGTTAAGTCTCCTAGTTCTCGCGAACTCAACTTTTGCTATCAGTACAAGTGTTGATGAGCTGTGATGGGCAAAAAACTCCAAAAAATTTGAACTTCGCGCCTCAAGGGTGAGCATTCACCTTATAAAATATTTTTTATCTCAACGCCCAGTTTAGATTTGCGAGAAAAGTTTGAAAAATATGGAAAGTATCTTTTTCAATAGGTAATGTTTTTACTAGTTACTGAAATAAAATCAATTATTGAAACAAATCAATTATTACTTCATCCATTACCGTCTGTATTTTTACATGATAAAAGGTATAATAATACTTATTTTCACGTCTTAGGTGGCCGTTATATGTAATTTTTCACACCAAAATCGTCCTATAACTCGTATCTACGAGTTTCTCGGTTTCCGGTTACGGGTTCTACGAGTCAAATATTTTGGAATATGATAATTTTATATAATAAATAAATAAATAATGCTGGACAGTTAACACAACATTATCTAGCTCCAAGCTAAGCAGAGCTTCTAGATATTGCAGATATTACAGATATTGGTTCTGTAAGAATGAAAAGACATGAAAAAACTTGTTAAAAATAAATATAAATAATCCCTGTTTCGCACACGTTTTCAAGATAAACTAGGTAAGACAAGCACGTCATAACTATTTCTTAAAACTGCAAAGGCAGTTTTTTTGATAATTTGCATAGTTTGCTTGTAACTATTGTTGATTATTCGTTGTGCGAGCGCTATTTTGTCAGTTTCTAACTTACCTGAACTTTACTGAGTTAGATAGTGATGGAAGTTGGCGGCTAGTTGCCTCTTTAAATGTAGTTTAAATGCAAAGTGGGAGGGTTCCTAAAACAATATTAAAAAACCGAATTGGACCGATTAAGCCACATTCTTAAATTTGACACTTTACCTATCACGCACATCGAATTGCTGTCTCGTTATTTTCGGTACCAACAATTTAAAATGTTTTTACTACGATGCACTAAGTAACTAGTAGCTTAGTCTTCTAACATTCTTACTAGTAAATGTTTGGATGACCATGAAATAACTGTACAGTAGGGTCCTTTTCTATTGCAGGCAAAATTGCAATAGGGTTAGACTATACTTAATTAAAACATGAATATCCAACGTTTACCAACAAGGGGAAAGAAGTGACAAAGTGCCGCTATAATATAGCTGGGTGAACTAAGCACTTACAAAAGAGTGCGAGAAAGGCGTGCAGAAATATATATTCTGTCAGAATGCTTACTCTATATTGGCGAATGAGGCTCAATCGTTTCACTTGGCAGGAATCCGCACCTGACACAGAGAGCATTCACTTATAAACACTTATAATGCTTTTATTTATTCCTCATAAGTACGTGAAACATTACTAAGTTAAATGTGATTATATTCTATGAGGTATGGTTTAATTAAAGGCAGGTCAAGTGGCGTGCGATACTGCTTACTAAAGTTTTCATCCGTTGGGATCTAGATAAATTATTGAGAGTGTGGACACGAATACCATCACAAAACGGTGATTGATTGCAATACAACATGTCATGTTATTGTAGGCTTGGATCTAGATTGGAAATCCATCGCACAGTTCTATTAAAAAGAAAGAGATGATTTTGTACCAAAATAGTAAACGAGTTCCTTCAATTTGTAAAATCCAAGAAAAATATTACAGCAAATTAACTGGATCAGTCAACCTAACTCTACAATCTCTGAAAATAACAGATATTTTTAAAGTTTGTAAAAAAAATACACAAAAATATTTCCTCACAAATAAAAAAAATCTTTTTTCGGAAAAAATATTCAGGCAATTTATCTTATTTACCTAGGTTTAGGTTAGCATCACACGTCTGATAGACACGAAATTTAGGGGCTCGGCCTGTGACAAATTAACATGACAAAACTATAAGGATACCGGTTTAGCCATTTGGCTTCAGTTCCCTAAAAAAATGATTTTTAAAACATATTTATCCAATATCTCTGTTATAACTGGAATAGATAAATTCGGTAGGTATTTTTAGTCATTTCGTATTAGAATCTAAATAGTTTTTTTTTGTGAAACTGTTTCTTATGGAAGACTAAAAGAAGCATTTGGCTTTATTAAATGTTTTTTTTACCGTTTTGATATAAGGTCTGTACTGTTTTCGGTATACATTTGTTTTGGGGAAATATATCGTAGCGCGTAGTAAACGTCTGATAGTTTCGAAATATAGTATAGTACCTCTCGAAATTCTCAATAGTGAATATTTTTAGTTCCATATCCAAAGAGTGCCAACGGGAATTATCAAAATTTCAAAATACTGTTAAATTGGTGCTTGAAATGATAGTACCTAACCATTTTTTAAATTAATTTAACGTAAATATGTACAGAAAAGTTAAAATAGTCACAAACTACTTCAGGACATTCTGAAAGTAATGTCAAATAAGCAAGATTCTTAAATGTAACTATGTACAGAAAAGTTAAAATAGTCACAAACTACTTCAGGATATTCTGAAAGTAATGTCAAATAAGCAAGATTCTTAAATATAACTATGTACAGAAAAGTTAAAATAGTCAAAAACTACTTCAGGACATTCTAAAAGTAATGTCAAATAAGCATGATTGTTAAACGTAACTATGTACAGAAAAGTTAAAATAGTCACAAACTACTTCAGTACATTCTGAAAATAATGTTAAATAAGCATGATTATATAATTTATACACTACTTTTGATGAGTTAGAGTATTACTATAACTGTAGCTGTATTATAAAAAAAAAGTATACAGAAAGTTGCCAGACGGTTAATCATAATCTAAGAAAAACTTGAACTAACTTCACCCGAAATTAAAATACCCACAACCAAGACCCTGGCAACTGTTAAGGCTGGTTTACACGTATTAAGTTGTCAAGTAGTTAACTAAATTTAATTAAAATATTTTAACTTAATTTTTAATGACTTAACTTTAAGTAAGCGTTTACACGCACGCATCCAAAGATGCATTCGTGCCAAGATGAACCGGAGGCAAGTTATGAGAGCCTTCTGTTTGTATATTTACTATTTTTGAAGTTCCATAGGCATTCGTGTCCCAAATACTTCTGCACAAACTTCAAGTGGTATCCCTCTGTCCACTTTATAATTTTTTCCAAAAACTTTGAACTGCGGCTCGCTAATTATAAGCTTCTCTGAATTGTACCTGCCCAAACGTGCACTTGTCGCATGGCACGCTCACTGGAGGGTTGCAGGGCTACTTGTCTGACAAATTTACTAAATAATTTTTCTCTTACCACTTTATCGTTTACTTGTCTACTTATTTAATTAATCACTAAACTACTCGTTTACACGCATGATTTTACTTAAAATTCAGTTAAAATTGGCCACTTGAACACTTGGTACGTGTAAACCACGCATTATAGATAAATGCAATTAGTGAGTCGTGCGGTATGAGTGATGAATAGATAAAATATAATTAAATATAGGATAACATACAATCTGTCTAGGGTCGACGTGTGGTCGCCACTCCGGTTAACCATTTCGCCTCCGTTCGGCCTAGAACGAGATTAGGCATACATTGGTCTCAACTCAACGATCGAACGATGCTAACATACGCTATTCTATACAATCTATGTACTATTATATGTCCATTAATGAGACGTTTTTGATGCTTTTGGTGGGACCATGGGTAAAAGTAGCTTTCACAATTCGATTAACTTTTCCGATTGATAAAGCATGTTATATTATATTGTGATCTGCATAGTATCAGTACTTACTTGCGCTTAGCATGCAGCATTTCCATCAGGAGGGTTTGCGTCGGGGCCTGTCCGGCGCAGTGTCGTTGGTAGAGGTGCTCCTCCCCCCGTGCCGCTAGCGCGTGTATTTCAGGTACCACCGTCACTAGTTTGCCGAATTTGTCCTGAAAACGCAGAAAATACCACGTTGACACATCGAGTGCAATATCGTTAAAAGCTTCGACCAAAGTAATTTGGTCGATGGTTAAAAGACGCGGAATGAGCACTAAAGAAACTAACTGAGCTTTACTTTATTAGGTTTTTTTTTGTAGCAAAGAAACGTTTACGTATTTGCAACAAATAAGCAAATTTTTTTTTATTCAAAATTTTTTCATGTTCGCCTGGAGATGGTTTCCTACTAGTACCAATCTATTAATATAATAAAATCGTAAAAAAAGCTGAGTGATGTTTTTTATTCCAATACCGCGTGCGAAGACGCGGTGGAAAAGCTAGTTTCACATATTTATTACTCCTCGTTGAAATTAAACAATACATTTTCTCTTCACGGAATTATTTTGTTTAAGGTTTTTTCAAAATGTTAGGCTCATTAGTTAGATCCTTAAATACGAAATAAAAAGTTTCGTTTTAATTTAAAAATAATTCAGATGTTAACCAGTTTTTCGGCATATATTAACCGTATTTAATACTACAGCAAAATAATAGAGTTAAAGCATGATTATAGCGATTACCTACTGACAAGTCTATTGATTTGACCATGAGTTTTCATAGATTTATTTTACGTATTCTACGATAACTCCGGGTGATAGTTGTTCTTTTTATGCAGAATTTTCGGGAAAACCTTAAAGTATGTAAATAATAAAACGACTGACGTAGTACTTACCTGTATCGTAGGATAACATGTGAGTGTGTAGTCGAGCAGGGCCGCCTGCACTGTCTGGTATCCGTCTCGCACACACTTCACATTCACGATGCCTCTCACCTCTGAAACGCCAAGAATACTCTTCAAATAATTATAAACAGGTATCTGGTAAAAAACAGAGAAAACAAAATATCCTACATGGGTACAAAAATAACATTCGCAATGGGAGCTCAGACACAAATAATAAAATGGTTCCTATTAACAAAACTTAAATATGAGTTTGAAATGACAATCTGCTAATACTAACCAGGATTGAGGAGCAGCAAGAATTTGACGCAGATGTAGTCTGGAACATCGAACTTGAGGTCAGCCAGCTTGTTCTGCAGCTCATTGAAATGCTCCGCCAGAGAGGGCACGCCGAGGAGTCCCAGGCAGAGCAGATCGAACTTCTGTCCGTTGTGGAGAGTAGTCTCGTCCGGTAAACCGTTGTGCATTCTCTGATGGAGATGGTCCAACACTAGCATATCAGACCA
The DNA here is from genome assembly GCA_932527175.1 of Operophtera brumata. Classification (NCBI taxonomy): domain Eukaryota; kingdom Metazoa; phylum Arthropoda; class Insecta; order Lepidoptera; family Geometridae; genus Operophtera; species Operophtera brumata. The sequence continues at coordinate 71,180,963 of OW052239.1, forward strand.
AGAGTGTTGCAGCAGTTTCATTTGGTCGTCAACCTAAAACAAGTTGAAGATGCGTTGCTACAAATGCATAGCAAAGGAATTATCTTCGCAAATGAGCATACTCGAGAATAATTGTATTGGTGCCGCCATAAAGACGCAAACGAATATCGAAGCAGTTTTTACTAATTGAGTTTCTACTGTCGTTATACTCTCTTACCTGCAAATTTGCATCTACTAGTTAAGCAAATAAATATTAGTCGCCAGCAACGTTCTTCCTTATGTTTAAGAACTGCTTCGTTATTCGTTCTATGATAAAAGTAACAATGATAATATCAAGGAAAATTTACTCTGCCTCAATGACGGCATATTGTAAGGACGTAGCTTAAACGCTCGATGTGGTGTGAGAGATGTGAGTATTAATCCGTAAAAGAATGTCCCGTTCGTAATTTTTGTTAATAGCCGAAATGCCTTGAATAAACTTCAAACTGCGACGTCGACGATGACCTACATTCTAGAGTTGCATTAGAAGCAGGGGCGGTGCGCGTGCGCGATTAAATTTGCCGTTTACGAAATGTTACAACTGAATCTAAAGAGCTCAGAGCTGTTACCACATGCGCATTGATTGCTAAACCTGATGAAATTATTTCGATATTTTTTAATATGTTATTTATTTGCGGTGTAAACCTGTGAGGTTTCTTCTGATGCCCTAGTTTATATTTATCTAGAAAGAATCTAAATAAATTTATTGTTTGATTTCAATCCTAGGTGGACGTGTTATGAGGTAATGCACTGTTCATAGGCAGAGGTTACCGCTTAACATCAGGTAGGCCATCTGATTGTTCCGTCATTCAAGAAGTATAGAAAAAAAAAGAAAAAAAACCTGTACTAAGCTCGTATCGTCCATTTTTGGTTTGGTTAGTATGAACTAGGATTTTCGCTCGTTTGAATTAAAAAATGGGACCACTAACTACTCTTACAGACAAAATGATTATACCTAATAGAGTTCATCTCTAGGTAGTATTTTTGTTCAAAATCACGGCTCGGCTCTTACTGTAAGGGTTAATTTTCTAACTATCTTGGAAACCCTAAAGAGAGAAAACTCTAGGACCAACTGCTAATTCGGTGATTTATAAAAAAAACAACAAACACATTATTTTATAACGTGATAAAAAATGGATTTTTTTATGATATTCATGGCTAAACGGAACCTTGCCTAATGTATGACTCAACACCTGCTTTAATTTCAGTTTAAACCGTATGAAGAGGTATTTTGTATTGGCAGAAGGCTAATTATTTTCGGAATCGTTGTATTAATTAATTAATTAAATTAACCCTTTAATTAGATGGCACCACTCAACATTTTCTTTGAGTGCTTCTGTTACTTACTACTAGATTGAGACGCAGACAAATCTATTTTAATTGCAAAGATAAAGATAATTTATTTATTTTGATTATACTTTGGTGGTGGGTGCTGATACGTCATGTCCTCCTATGTCCATGTCAGGACGCACCCTATGTCGCATTGCACTGCGCCCGCTACGCTGAGACATAAAGATGAAAAGTATCATGTGCCTGTAATGTCACCGGCACCCAAACCCTTCAAACCGGAATACAGTAATACGAGCACTATTAATTTGCAGCAGAAATAAGTATGGTGGTAGTAAATCCCCGGAAGAACTCTTTCACATAAAAGCTCTACTAGGTACTTCTAGGTCTGATAAACATACAATAGTTCTTAGCTGCGAACAGTCGGTTAAAAATAGATTGCTTCGAATCTATAAAATAATCAATAGTATTATAACGCGTCATCGACCGCTCAAGTTCATCGTGCGCTGTTTATGTGATGTGACTAATCGTAATTGGTAAGATTACGTAAGAGAAAGCGAAGAAAGGCCGCATAACTCGTTACGTCTCCGCTAACGGCCGGGCCGGCCGGCGCGGCGGCGGCGGCGGCGGCGGGCGAACGCGCCTCGGTAAAAAGTGCTTTCTCGCGGGAACTCGGCCACGGCCAGTGTGTCAAGTGCGTGAGCGGACGAAAGTGCAGCGTTGCCGTCCCTCGTGCTCGCGCCATTACATCACATCAGTCTGGAGAAAGTACGGGTCATCAACATTGTAGCGCTCTAGCCGCCCGCCCTAACATGATGTCTACCTACTACCGACCTATTACCGTTCGATATTTGTTACTGACTCACCCACCCACCGCCTTCTTAATTGAGCTAAACTGTTTGGCCTAATTTCCGTAAAAATAAACTTGAACGAGCATCATCGTTTAAGATCCATGTTTATAAGATCAGTGTCGTCCCAATTCCTAGAATGAATCTTAAATAAGTCACGTCATTTTAGCACAAACTAAAATTATTGTTACTGGTACCTAATGGTTAAAGTAGTCAGCGCGTGGGACAGAGATAGAGATATGCACGGTGTGGCAACGTCGCGTGACCACGTGACTGACTGACTGCGGCTCTTGCGTAAGCGTACGACGAGCATGGTACGGCAGCGGCCACCGCCGCGCGCCTCACTACTCTACTTCACTACGCTCGTTCCTTGTTGAGTCCTGGTGTTTACTACCGGCCACCGGCCAGCAGGACTGCTACTTATTCCGAAGGCTTTATTAAATCCCTTGTTCTTTTGATTTCGACTAGATCTCAATTCTCAAATGATGTCCATCTGAAACCCGTTTTTTTGCAACTTTTGAGAAACTATATGTAATGTTTTTCTGGCTGAAATAGGTAATTGAATTGAATTATTAATGATTTTTGAATGCTGTAAAATGAGTAGAGCAAAAGTCGGCAGCCGGTGGTACGGCAATGGGCACCGGCACGCTTGTCGTGGGAACTTGACCTAGTTGTAGCGGCGCGGTGCGGTGCGGTGGTAGAGCGGGCGGCGCAGCGCGTATCGATTGCGAGAGGCACCGCGTCGCCCGCCGCGTCACACGCGCCCTTCCTTCTTTACTCACACTATCACACCACAACACAACAGAGTACAATTTGTTGGTACCCAACATGGTGCCAACAAAACTAATTAACAACAATTCGCAATGCAAACATAACATTTTGTAAAGCACAGCAATGCAATGCGCCACACTCGCAAGAAAGTGGTGTACACCAGGAATGGGTTTGAGGATTTGGGACGGGATCTCTTCTACTTATCGCGTAATTCACCTTTAAATACTTAAAGAAAACGGTGTTTCTCGCCCAATCCACTTGTGAGAATAAGTTTTGGTCCAGCACTTTGCACATTAATTCGAAGAGATCGACCTCGCACTGATTGTACGTTTGGCTCTGCAAGAGTCCGAAAAGGGAATTCTGCCACTCGCGATCATCGATAGTTTGCACGAATTCTCGAATCATGGGGGAGACTCGGAGGGTTTCCGTGCTTGTGGCCTCGGCCGTGCTGGATGGAGTCGCCGCTGCGTTGGTAGGTGCATCGAACGCGAAGGCATCCGGCGAGGCCGAATGGGGCGAGTGCGCTTCCCACTTGTCGTGGGACGGAGGAGGAGGCGGCTGGGCTGGCTGTGGCTGCGCGGCCAACATAGCAGGCCCCGGCGATGACTCCGGTGACGAGGTGAGCGATGACACTTGCGGTATCTGGATCTCTTGCTTTACTGGCACTGCCGCGTAAGGCGGTCCGAATCCCAGCATAAGCCCGCCGTCTCCAAGAGAGCCTCGAAGAGTTTGGACGGCAATCTGCCTTTGTCGCATCATTTGCAACTTGCGAGCTCGGTCTCGTTTGTACATTGGACCGAATTTGTTTCTACCTCCACGCATACGGTCGGCTCGCACGGCTGAAACAATAAATATGATCATTATGAATCTTAAATTATCATTACAGAATGTTACTATTATTACTAAGTAATCTGTATATATATATATCAAAATTAATCCCTATTTACTTGGTCACGGCACCACATGTGTACGGCTGGACCGATCACGCAAATTACGCGAGCGGGCCGCTAGTTGAATATAAAAACTTATGAGTGGGTCAATATGACTGACAAAATAAATAAAAAACTTAAGGGGTAACTTTGCTCGCTACATGCCTGAAAATGATATGCAATAACTTCATGAGATATACATAAACGTAAAAGAAATAATCTATACAATTTGGGTAGGTATTTGTGTACCTAGTGTGAGAGTAACCAATAACCCATATGTCGTATCATCAGGATATCTTAGACCGGATAAAGGGAACTTGTGGGCTTTCCAGTGGCTCTCGCGCAAATGAGGAAACACAAAAGAGATTGTACTACGATTTTATTACTTGAACTCAATTATATATAATAGTATTTCGTTAACCTTTCAGAATTGATGTAATGCACAATATGCCGAACTCGTAAATTTATCGATTTTATTGATGTGCTCTAAGAGCGTATGAGTTAGTAGGTTAACTGTTGGGACCATTCAATAAATATTTAATAACTTGGGCCCGAAATTTAGGACAGCGGCCTCATAACGCACACGGATTCTTTACGATTCTGGCTGAATTCCAAATTCCAAACGGAGCACTCCCCATGCTGATAACAACAATTTATATACGTTCCGATTTTTTATGACATGACATGAAAATACATATTCTACTATTCCAGTGCCATTCAAATGAAATAAGTAAAACCTGAATTCTACAACTACATATCTCATAAATTTGATCTTGCTATTATATAAACATACGTTAATATACGTGTATAAACTATGCAACAGTCTTGCATTTAGTCATGCTCTGTACATTCTCCGAACCTGGAACGGAAGGAGACTCGGTGTGTTGCCAGTCCGGCCCAACCCATGAGTTAAAAATAACAACCAGTTTTTATTATGGCCGACGCGCCTCCGAGCGATAAAGATAGTTATAGGGCTTCCTAAAGGGCTTAAGAGAGACGAAGAGCGTAACGGATTTAAACATGTAAGCTATGCGTTATTCTGTCAATATAGAATTGCAGACGATACTGTTTCGCGCATACATACATTTCAATAAGTTCAGTTTGTGGAATTTAAAACTAAACAGTATAAAATAGAGGCTTTATTGTAAAATGATTCGATACACCAACCCATTTAGATACATAACGTAGGTAATTCATTATTTGTTTATTGCGCAATGGCTCTTGATTGTCAATGATTGGCATTGTTTTTTCTCATGTTTAGCTTTGTAGATCATGGTGTGTTGCTCGCACGGCACAACACAATATCGCCAATGTGTTTTCTTTCCTACACACAAGGCACCACACTTACTAGGACTAATTTATGTTACACTTAACGAAAATGTATAGTTTCTGTGGAACTTCACTAACTAATAATGTAGATAACGCTATAAGATTTAATGCGTCCAGAGTGTAACAATAGATTTAACCATCTGCCATAAAAAATATATAGTTACTTCTTACTTTCAAAGAACCGAGCTCAAAACTACATAATGATTTATCACATATTTCTACATTCCTTGTACTAACCTCTATCAAACCTAATTCGGTCTGTTTTCTGTAACTTTTCTGTGCTTTAAGCCCAAATTAAATATGCCCAGCTGACAGGAAGCTTTCTGCGAAAGCATTAAAAATTAAACGAACGAAAATTAAATCACTGGATGTGTTTGAATTTTTATTAAACTTTGTTCTCACAAAATAAACAAAGAATTTTAGATACGGCCGTAATCTACGCTACAAATATCTTTTTACAAGCTATGATTTAACTTCATTTGTTCGTATGAGGTCAAATCTTGCAACTAACCAAACAATCAACTGATAGAGCTGAAATATGGCATACCGATCAAGTTTAGGTATGGTGACAGCGAGCTGATCTGATAATGGAGACGGTGGGAGGTGGACAATACGGAACTCCCGTTTGCCTCGAGAGTAGCCTGGCAGTGTTTGGGCTAATTTTGGACAGCTCGGTTCGTATCACTAATTACACAAAAGCTTGTAAGCTTGTTTTATAATCACCTACGTAAACTAACCACCCGTTGAATCAAACTAAATACGGTATAAGCTTTTCTGTCATGTAATTTTTAGATCAAGACTACCATATTAAATTATGTCCAAAACATTTTATGAAGATCAGTCTTTGAGAGAAATTAAGTTTTTTCGTTCCATCTGGCTCTAGTTTCCTTTTAATTGTTCGTACTAGGTGGATAAATGGTGAGTTATCGTAAATCGTGACGCGAACAACATCAGCCCCTAACAACAGTACAATATGAGGACCACGACCGCTTTGTCAAGCAAGAGTGCAACGACTGAGAATAGAGGTGGACATGACCTGAGAGATATGTATTAGTTGTATTCGGCAGGAGCAACCATATCGCTGAACATCAGGTGGGCCACATGTCGGTTCCGTCACTAAAACAAATAAATATCGTGTGTGCAAATTTCAACTCTGAACTCCGACTAGAGGGAAATGGCAGAAGTTTCGCGCAAAAACCTTACTAGTTTCGACTGTCTTAGATGGATTGGTGTAAAACTAAATAGGAGCTTTATGAGCTTTTTTAGAAACATGATTGAATGTGACCTCTTTACAATGATATACTTTTTTTCCTAAATCCTAATTAAAGATAAGATACTGGTTTACATGGTACATGGGGTTGATTCGGGTGTGCCATGAGACCTTTATCATGACTTTAGCACTCATCCTTGGTCGTTGAATCACCTGGTATGTATAGTCTGTATTTCGCAAATATGTGACTGTAAAACCAACTATCATATCCTTATATATCTAAGTAAGCAGATTCAAACGTAGTATGCGTCATTATTTGCAGCGCTTAGTTTTATGTTTGGATATTATTCCTCAGCAAACATAAAACAACCCAGACAGTTTTGATAAATAGTATAGGTACCATCTAATTAGGCAAGCTATAGGCACTATAGCAGCCGATAATGTGGTAAACGAGGTCAGTCGTTTATTATTACAAGACTAAAGTGGATCAAGGTCAAGGTCATTTTTACAAATCAAAAAACATACGTTGTCTTTGATAAATATATAGAGTGCAGAAATAGATACAAACGAGTGAGTTCAACTCTGCTTGTAGTTATTTGCGGCCACACGCCCCACTTTATAACATATAGGTCAAGGTTGACCTTGGCACCGAGGTCACGTTGTTGCACATCTAATCGCTTACTCAGAGAAGAGGATGCGCTACTAGATAAAAAAGAAAGCACGGGAGCTTGCTAATATTCGACCTTGGTGGGGTCGTTCCTATCAGGGCCATGGAATGAAGTTTATAATCGTGTCAAACGAGATAAAAAGGTGTTTTACCGAAAGGACGGGAAGAGGTGGGGATCGATCCTTGTACCGACCGTCCGAAGAGTCGGTGAAACTTGGTCAAGGCTGGCTTGGTGCCCTGCCGCCCTCCCCCCAGTTACGGACGAGGCCGACGACGACCGAGTGCAAACGAACGAGTGCGGCAGGCAACTCCAACACGATCGTGCGCCAAGCTAGATAGCGACAGCGACTGTGTTGTCATACTGTGAGATACCCGAGATTCATCATTTAAATGTACTCAGTCATCATCACCTGCCTTCGTCGTTATCCTCGTTATGGGGTCAAGATCGCTTACAAATTCAATGCATACTGAACGGCTAATAAAAGTATGTATATATAGTTCGATTCTTTAATAAAGTGGTTAAAATATACCTACTTTGTTATGTGTCTTCTCAAATACTTAAGTAAATTTAAATAAGGGGAATTCTTACGGGAAAATAAACGTATCTTAAAACTGTACGATTTACGATAGATTCTGTGGAGTATTCTCTAACCGTAGACCGAAATTATAAAGACCCATGCTTTCAGCGCGGGTTTAACTTTAGAGAATGCTGCACAGCAACGATATTTATGTACACAAACAGCCTTAACCGGAATTAGTTCCCAATGCAATGCTACGGAACTCTGTCCTCTTTTAAAGGATTGACGAGCACGAACATAAAAATCCTTGTAAGATGGCTGAGCTCATAGTAGTGTCGTAATAATACCTACGACAGGTAATGCCTAAAAAATAGAAAGGCCCGGTGTGCGAGGCCGCTCTGTCGAAACACTCGATTCGGGTCAAGGCAGCGCGCCGAAATAGTCGGCTGGCTCGCGCGTTTTTATTGTGATCTAACATCTGTCGCGCGCGGCTTGGACGGCAAACGTGCCTGATTCAACCATACATCCATTCCATGCATAGCATTACCTACTTGTATTTAGACCGTGTATGCGACGCAGAAGCCGATGCAGCGTGAAAATTACATCAACTTGACAAAGCTATAAGATCCAGTAAGAAGTTGTAGCATAATTAGATTCGAACTGGTATCTTCTAAGATCATATTCTCCCGATCATATCTGGTAATCGTATAAGATTTCCAAGTTCCAGATATTTATTGAAGTTAACAGACTGATGTTGTCATGCGGTACCTATTCATTCAGCAACTGCAAATTAAAGTTCGCACCCAAGCAGACATGCTACACTCAATATTATTATCTGTTTTGTACTACGCAGACACTATTTAAAAGATTATCTGAAGAGCTAACTGGGCACCGTAGCATATGGCTTTAAATTACGTAAGGTTGCGTGCAGTGCACACTACTGTGGGCAGCGATCCGTGCAGTTTGCCATCATTTTATGTCATGCTACTTGTTGCTTTGTAATGCCATGAAAGAGCAAAGATAATAATGGATATACGGGTCGTATCGTATCATTAGTCGACTTGTACAAACATTGGAACTTCAGACTCATAAGTACTCGTTTCACCGTTAGGACAACAGGAGGTTAAGTACACCTTGTTATTTAAAATTTATGAAAATTTAAATAACAAAACAAACTACAAGTATCTGTAGCGATCGCCCACTGAAGGAACTACAAGCGTTCTTTTAATTGTTCTTGTTAGACAGTCAAAGTCTTCGTATCAATCAATTATCCTATGTGATTCATTGGCTATTAATTCTGTAATTTCACATCAAACACTAGGTACATCTTAGAAAATTAAAGCAATCAAGTAGCCATGATTGTTGTTACGATTAATGTAATTCATTATGTGTACTCACTGACATACATACAGAATGGATAAGAAAATGTGATAGGTACGTGTTCAGGTCACATTTGGGTAGTCCGTTGCGACAGGTCGACCGAGCGTCTTGTGAAACGGCGCTTGCGCAGCGTACCCCACCGACTACGGCCGATTGTGTCGAAACACACGAAACAGTCACTAGCGCACGGCTGATACACAACCCTCCACTCTATTCTATTCAAATCGTAAGCTATCTCATGACAATTCCTTTTCACCAATTGAGCAGTTTGATTAGTTAAGTATGCCAAATCGTTTTTATACGACCAAACTTGCTATGCATTGTAATTTTTTCGAAATGACTATATTACTCATCGAAACAATTCAGTCAAAATGTAGAGCATTATATACATATATACTAACTATCCAATATACATTAAATGATAACAATGTAAGCCTACATTCATCAAATATAATAATATTGGTGGAAGTGAATGGTACGACATGTACGTATCTAATTACTATATAGTATGTAATGTAGACAATACTATACAGAACTGATTAACTTCGCTCGGTGAAGATCGATCATTGAAGAAAAAGTTTTTCGTAAGACTATTATGTATATCTTTTTCTTTAATGATATCTTGTAGTATATTCTAATCTGTTCAACTATTTGAAGTCTAAGGTTAATAATAAGAAGAATAAGGTTACTATAAAAAGTGATATTGACTACATTTAACACTACCGTTTTGAATAGAGTTTACACTACAAACAATGATTACCACATTTTGGTATGGAAGCTTGAACTCATCTCACTGGCATGGCATGCCACATGCGCCATGATCACAGGAAAACTGAACACTGAACTGAACTTTAATAGATGCTACTGTTTAGTGTTTGACCGCGATCTGACTTGTTGATAAGTGACGATGTGGCTGAAGATGAAGCCCAAAGGTCTAGAAGGTACCTTTTCACTCTTGCCGTTATGAGACCCAGGGAAAGACGAAGGTAATGAAACTTTGCGCAAAACATTTTAAAATGGTGGATACAGGGTCTGATGAATCGCCCTAATGAGGACTTACCTATAAACCAAATGAATGAATCAATCTCGACATTGCAGGAGGTTGTTTAGGTATCTGTGATCATTATTATGTTCATCTGATAAGACTTCATTTTAAATGTATTATGTATAGTGTTTTTTAAGAACCTGGACTTGTTAGTAAGAGTCGGTGGTATAAGATTTGTCCTGGTTGCTGGCTTAATAAGGAATGTTTTTACTGTAAAAAAGCGTTAGTCGAGTCAGTTGTGGGAAGTAATGACGACGATGAGCTCACCACTTGTCACGTCTATTCTCCCATAAACCCACAGTGTAATGAGTAATGAGGCCCATTGAGACTCTGTCTACCCTTTCGGGAAAAAGGCGTGTGTCTATTATGTAAATCTATCTGCATAAACTTATTTGCTGATATTAATATCCACCCGTAGATATTTTATCAATTTAACTGATATATTATTATAACTACATGTTGTTATCCAACCTCCGCGTAGGTAGACGCCGCCGCGCCGGGTGCTCAATGCAAGAGAAAGATTATTTTATGCCGGGAGTGTTTACGTCACACATGGCTAATTTCAAATATTCAGCGTTCAGTAATGAACAGTTATTATTACTCACGAGTACATTTGTTTAAAAAACAGTAGGTATGTATGTTGTGAATATTTTGTAAACAAAGTAAAAGTATAGTCAATAGATACATAAAAAGTGTATTAAAATAAAATACACTGGTTTTATATTTGAAAAGCGAAGCTAAATATATAAAGCTAGGTAATGTCGGCTGTATCAGTGGAGTCAGCGGATTGGTAGTGGCATTACACAAGGCTTGCAGACAGGTCGGTCGGGCGGTGCGAGCCTCTCGCAACAGCGCCGCTATTCGGGTCAGCCAGCGATTTATGTGAATTGTGTCATCTGACATATGTTTGCAATAAATGATCATTGTTAACGTATTGTATACGTGTTGTATATAGTACCGCCAAAATAGCATTTTGCATTTCTGTTGTATGTATCTGACTCATCTGTATATTGCTCTTGTTACTAAATGTAATAGGTATTAATCAACGATTTATGTTTTTGATTGGTGATTAAATTTTGTAGGTCTTATGAATAATTGATTTGTTCAGACCTCAACATTTTCGTTACCTATTACTTAATCGATAACCTTTCTTGGTTTTTATTTGCTTCCTGTCAGTTCTCATTTGACCTAATCTTAACGATCCTTTTCATCGTAAGATTACTATAGGTATAGTAGTAAACAAAGAATCTTCAATTTTAATTGAAATTAGTTTTGATTTAAAATATGCAACGCTATTCACAGTATTGCACAACCTAGAACCTTGTACTGAACTTAAGATAACTAGAAAAAGGATACATGAGAAAGTGTTTCAATGAGGCCTTGGCCTTGAATATTAAATGCCAGTCATATAACTCACGTTATTGTTGACTGCCTTTTGCCAACAACTTTGCCAACATGACTATTAATTAAGGCTTTTGCGGTTATACTGACCGCTTATGGTGCTGACTTCGTTAAGGGTTCAAACTGTGCCCCGACTGGGGTAAGTATAACATTCGTTTCTTCATTAAGGGTAAATGCGGTGCCCTATAGCTTGTTACATGTGAGCATTTCATCAAATGATGCTGATATAATAAAGTATAGTAAGTACATTAAAGCTTTGCGTTTGGGATCAATTCCTTGCGTTAAGAACAGCAGACAAACCATCAATTATCCTTTGTTTACAATACATGACTGCTACACTAATTTTGCTTCATGAACCACTTAGCCAGTCACATTACTCTTTAGTTTCTTAATTATTAAAAAAAAAACAGGTAAGCCCTGGGGCCTGGGCCATACCTAAGCCATTAGGTACAGATAAACAATTTGAACTTTGGTTCAGACGTTTTTGATTTCAGTAGATGGTGTGATAATTGTTTTGAAAATTACCAACGGTGAGAGATTCTTTGGACGTTGATTAGTTAAGTGTTTACTTGTTGTGCTTGTGAGTCCTACACTCTTGATTAGTTTAGTGTGTGTTTGTCTGATGATAAATTGTACTCGGTAATATTTTCATACTTTGCAATCTCATTAGAATCAAGCCTAGTAAACTAATTAAACATACATACATAGGCATATTAAATTTGCTGAAATAAGTGAAATTGACGAATATTGAGTTCAAGTGGAAAAAACGCGGACGAAAACTGAAGAATTTGACAGCAGTAGATGTTGCAAACTCAGAAGCATCTGGCGAAACGCGGATTGGCGAATGGCTCACGCACACTACAGCGCGCAGTTATCGCACACTCAGCGTATGCACGCACAAACAAGCAGCGCTCGCGCCGCATCGCGGCCCCGCTCGCAAGTAGGTCAGGGCGCTCTGCGGCGGCCGCGCGCGTTTTAAATTTAGAACGATCCGCACTTCAAGCTCCTCCGCCCCACGCGATCGCCTAACTAACAGATAATGTGCAAAACTTCCAAATTTCAGCATACCGACAACCACGCCCTTGTTATTCAGAAATACCATAAAGGATCTGTCACATAAATCCTAGGATTTCTATCTGATCATTAATATAATAGATCTGATAAGTGCCAAAATACTAGCATCTAAACAATTAAATCTCGAAAATTAGATTTAACTTTTATTTGATGTTACATGTGATGATAGTTCGAGATTCAATGAAGCCTAGCCACTAATCTATCACAATCTATCTAGCCACTAATATAAACTTATATACATATATTTGAGTTTGTTTTTACACACTTTTATTTAGCTTTACATTGTTTTTTGTTCCAAATCGTATATTTGTTTGAATTCATGTAAGCCATTTTTAATCCAATTCCCCGTGTCCGACTAAGTTGAATCTTTGCATACCTGTTCTGATGACAATACCAAATGATGGTAACAGGTGAGATGATCAGATAAAAGAGATGGAATGAAGATGAAGGGAGGTCCTCGATAGAAGACGGTCGTGTTAGGGCTCATAACGGTTATAAACTACACAAGGGTGTCATGAAAAAATAAGTTGTCTAATTTGAAAATGTTGTTATTGGACGAATGTACGAAGCTATACCAAAGTTGCAAGAGCGTTGAGAAAACAAACAGAATTTTATAGATTTGAAGAAAAAATAAATTATCAAAGCGAATCATATAATTATTTTACCGCCAGAAAAGTACTAGGTACTAACTATTTGTACATTATTAGATGTTGTTGGTATAAGATTTATCCTGGCTGCTAGCTTATTATGGAATGTTTTATTACTGGAAGAAAGCATTAGCTGAGTCAGTCGTGGGAAGCAATGGCAGCGATGAGCTCACCACTTACAACGTCAATATTGCACGATGGTGCAACCCACTGTGAAAAGAGGGCCATTGAGGCAATGCCTACCCCTTCGGGGGAAAAGGCATGGTTCTATGTATGTATGTATATCTGGGTCGTTCTTTAGATTGGTATGATGGTCTTTAGCCGTGAATACCAATGGCTGATGGTCATGAAAGTGACGTTGTGTTTATTCCATTAATAGATCATTATCTAGATAATTAATTGAAATAATTATTTTACTTTTGTTACCCCTCACTCCAAATATAAAATAAGGTGAAGTGCGAGTCGGACCTCGCGTATGAACTTGACCTATTTTGACGACATTGGTGAGATTTTTAACCTTGGCCATCAATGGCTAATAATTGTACTTTACAGGAGCTCCCTCTTGTTAGAATTAATTTGAGGTTGTACTTCAGTATACAGTGGCTTTCTTTCAATACTTGTATCATCATCATGATACACTTGTTAGATTTTTGTATGTTACTTATTTTTAAGGAATAGTCCCCCTGGATTGGATCTTAAAAGGTCATCTGTCATCTGTCAACAGTGTACCTGGTATATTATAGAAAAACCACATGAAGCATACATGGCATGGCTGAATGGAAGCATGGATGGCATAGAACTTATTGGAGTCACTATGTCCGCAACCCGTGAATTTTGTTCAGTTCCCAAATGTAACCACTTAACTTGTAAGAGCTTTGTGAGTAGGTACTGAATTAATCTAGCTAGTTATAGATTATTGTGGTGCTAATTTTGATGAACCTGAAAAATTATGATTATCCATACCTAAAAGCAACCTGGGTGTTACTGTGCAATTGCTATTGTATTGAGGTAGGTTATGTCTTATGTTCAGAACTCACCTTCAAGTTTCATGCCGACATCCAGGCATTTCTGAAAACGGCAAAATGGGCATCGTTTCCTTTGCGTTTTGTCAATGTGACAGGCTCGTTCTGCAACACACGTATACACCTTCTTGTTTTGAACGGTCCTCTTGAAAAATCCTTTGCATGATTCGCACGTGAGAAGTCCATAATGGTATCCGCTAACTTTGTCGCCACAGACTGGACACAGCTCCTCGATTACATCCTTGGTGTCGGTTTGGTCGCAGACAGTAGCCGTTGCAGGTAAGTAAGCACCGGATTCACCGCCAGCGCCTGTTGGAAACAGATATGTAGGGTCCAAGTTGGCGTAGCCAAATGATTGTTGGTCAGGTTGGCATTGGTATGCAGCACCCTGGGGCACGTATTGTTGGGAAGGTCCTGAGGGACCACCGCCGGAGCCCGATCCTTCCGGACCAGGACTCAGATCGAACGGGGACATGTTGAGGGACATGAGGCCTGTCTGCTGGTCCATCGTCATGCTCCACCGCACTGAGCGGCTGGTTTTTATAAATCCCTACAGCGGCGTTCAACCGCAACAACGCTAACACAGTCACCGAGTTCACTAGCGGTCTGGCCGCAACACTTAACCAACGCTCGCAGGTTGCACCTGTTCTAGCACTTTAGTAGGAGGCACACAAATCCAGCACATTTTGTTCTACACGAGTTTTGAGAATGGCAGGCGGAAGCCAAGCACCGGTGTATGTCTCTCCACCGGTAATGTTCGAACGAATGTGAACTCCGCGCAGTATGTTACGATCGCGTTTAGCTTAACTGTCAACGGCAACGGCACCACGGACCCGCGTGCCGCTTGGTAGACGTTTCGCGATCGACTGACGGCCGGCCGGTGACAACGGCGCGCGTGCCGGCGCCTCCCGCATGCGCGCCCCGCCGCAACCCGCAAGACCCCGCTCGCTCGCACAATGGAAAACGATTAGGAGCCCATGTAATAAGTGAAAGTGAGTCGGTGACCTACTTTCCCGCGATCCAGGTCTATGTTAGTGCGCGTTCGCGCGGTTGCGCCACCGCGCGGGCGGAGGACGGCGCGGGGGGCGGCCCACTGACCCAGTTGCGCGCAGTGCCGCAGCAGGGCAGGGTTGCCGCGAGCAACCGAGCTTATGTTTACGTTCGCTCGGCATTCATCTACGATTACCGTCCATGACGTGTAAATATCATTCCGACACGAAACGCTTTTGCATCTTTTCGCCACGATATCTAACCAAACCCCTCTATACATTTAAGAAGTCCCCCTTTCTCTCGAAAATCATGAATATATTGAAATACTTACCTGATTACTTACGGCCTCTTCTTGACTAATGTTTATTTTACCATTATATTAATAATTAAATTCAGGAAACTATACTGAGTATTTTATCATACCCTTAAAAAAAACTTATTCTCATTGACAACCCTGGAGGGGGTGGCTCTATTGCCATACTCTTCGCTAGACAGCAAAAATGATTCACAAGAACGAAGTAGGTAAAATGAAAATACGATATAAGTAGGTACGGTTTGTGCTGGACGATATGCATGTTTATGCATAACGTCGAGCATACCGAGCATGGTAGTTTTACCATGTATAGCAGGGTCTGTGCTCGACATATGTATAAAGTACCATGTATAACAGTGTCTGTGCTCGACATATGTATAAAGTACCATGTATAACACGGTTTGTGCTCGACATAAGTATGAAGTACCATGTATAACACGGTTTGTGCTCGACATATGTATAAAGTACCATGTATAAAACTGTCTGTGCTCGACGATATGTGTAAAGTAACATGTATAACACGGTCTGTGCTCGACGATATGTATAAAGTACCATGTATAACACGGTTTGTGCTCGACATATGTATAAAGTACCATGTATAACACGATTTGTGCTCGACATTATGCATAAAGTACCCTGTATAACACGGTTTGTGCTCGACATATGTATAAAACGGTTTGTGCTCGACATATGTATGAAGTTCCTAACCATGTATAACGTTTAGCTTATTTTATTTAAAGTACTACAAATAAAACAAAATATAACATATGGCGTTATTTGTGTAATCGTAAAATATTAATTTTGTGACCTAATATGCAACGTATTCAAAACAAAACTGAAATAGCCGAAAGATGTTTTTTTTATCGAGAAAATTATGTTCTATAATGTTTTGGAAAGAATTATCCTTACTTATAATACTTTGCCTCTTTGTTTATTTGTTTGGATATTTGTTGATATTTAACGCCAAAACGGCTCGAACAATTTTATTTTATTTTATTTTGTTCTTTTAGGAAAACTTACAGCTAGGTACACAAATAAACAAGTAAATATAAAATAGAAAGCCAATTAAAAGTTTCCACACATAATTTTGACGTAAAGGTAGATAAAAATCTGGATTCAAACATAGGGTACTTTACATTTACATCTTAAATTCAGTGACGTTAGAAACTAAGGCGGTTGACCCCGCGGGCGACCGCTAGTAATGCATAATCATATGCATATTTGTATTTTTTACTCAGGTAAAATTTAAACCTAAGACTGACATTTTGCTTTAGACGCAGCCATAAATAACATCATAAAAGTGAGTGGTCCATGCAAACAAACTTATACTCTATCGGGGGTTAGTTCTCGGATGTAAAATTACAATTACCTGCGACGAACTCGATATTTTCATACAATAGCTACCATCGAAGTTCTAACCTCATGCACGCAGAGTAGTACGAATGTTTACTATTATTTACCATTCATGTTATTAATAAATCCATACTGTTAAAATGTACGAGTTTAGATATTGCTCATTCTTATAACGAGAGCTATTCAATATTAAAGCGAAATAAAGATCTTGACCTGGATTTTGTTAACTCAGTCAACAGGTCACGAACGAGTGACTGCCTGTGACAGCCTTGTATTCGCAACGTAATATGATTCGACGTGATCTCAAGCACTAAACGCATCACACCAAAGCTGAACGCGCACTAGAATGCGCCGCAGAAGCCGCACGCGCCGCAAGAATCAAATTATCTGTGAGCGTCGCGCACTTATTTGCAACGATCGCGTCGTATCTGGTGACGTCATGAGCATTGTATACATGACGCACCGAATCTGATGACGTCATCAGCATCACATCATCAGACCCTGGCCTGGAACCTGATGTCGTTTAAAATGAACATTTTGAACTCAAACTGAAGGCTTTTGGCTCCTCCTTCTTAGCTATTTTTGGGTGGTCCAGCCGTTTCCAGGATAATGTACCCTAGATCCTGTACAGCTTTTGCTGGCTTACATGGCATTCCTTTTGCTGGTCAAAATGAATGGAAATGGAGAATGAAAATAA
This sequence comes from Operophtera brumata, assembly GCA_932527175.1. Lineage (NCBI taxonomy): Eukaryota > Metazoa > Arthropoda > Insecta > Lepidoptera > Geometridae > Operophtera > Operophtera brumata. The sequence continues at coordinate 71,198,462 of OW052239.1, forward strand.
CAAGCACAGGGCAAGAACAGAATGGAGCTGGAGCTCAAAATGTTAATTCTCGACGAAATCAGGCTCCAGAGTCAAATGATGACCAGCAGGTGCTCCAACATCAATGATTTTTTAAAAATAAATACTAGTTTTGGATAACTGAAAATAGACGGCGGTTTTGATTTTTTTATAAAATGTCTTGTGATAAATAAAGGAACAAGGAAATTATTAAATACAATTATTTAATTGATTTATTTAAGAATTATTGTCAAATTTGTTTCTGCGGTGTGCTGTGCACAGTCACCTTTAACTATTATCCAACGTACCTTACTAGGTACTTCGTAGCCGTGCGGGTTGTGGGACTCTACATGAATTCAAATAGGTAGATAGGTACCTAAAGTCTATGTAAGGCTGTGGTAAGATTCTCAGACTTGTTTGAATGAATGTACCCACATGCATGCCCTTCGTAAGTACAAGCTACGGAGACCCGCCGCCGCTACAGCGGCCTGTAGAGGCCATATTTAGTTTTCTTAGTTTCTTTAATTTTTAATACGTTACGAAGATACTTTAATATATAAGGTAATATGCCTTGATTTGGCATCCAAATCAATGTCTAGAAATATATTATGTACACAATATGAGTCCAACCGATACAGACGAATATAGGTACCTACTGATAAACGCCTAACATCCTTTTTATCCTATTAACATTTTTAATGCGGAAGTTTGGATGTTTGTTAATTAAATACTAGCGGGCCGCTCGCTACTTCGATCGCGTGGTACAGCTCGTCCAAACACCATCCCCAGAGCGGAAAACAACTACATAAAGTACGCTGCGTCGTAGTAACTATCAACTAAAATTATTGCAGTGATTTGGTACTAAGAACTATTTTTATCAAAATAAAACATAGTTTGACTGGCAACACGCATTAACTAACTCGCACCTAACTAAAATAAAATAAAAAAACATTTATTTAATTAATTCTAATTAAAAAAAACGGATCACTTATTCTAGAGTTTACCAGCTACAAACATGCTCTTTATAATATCAGTTTTTTTTTTCTTTTTTTAATGACGGTACAAGCAGGTGGCCCACCTGATGTTAAGCGGTAACCTCTGCCTATGAACAGTGCATTACCTCATAGGTCACGTCCACCTAGGACGCACCCTATGTTGCATTGCACTGCGCCCGCCACCCTGAGACATAAAGATGAAAAGTCTCTTGTGCCTGTAATTTCACCGGCACCTTTACCCTTCAAACCGGAACACAGCAATGCGAGCACTACTGCTTTGCGGCAGAAATAGGTATGGTGGTAGTACTTCCCCGGACGAACTCTTTCACAAAAAAGCTCTACTACAGTATAGACTATAATAAACAAATTAACTGTATTTGTTACGCAATCCGCCTGTAACTGCTGAACCGATAATAAAATGTGGCGAAGATACTTGCAACAGCTCCATGTTATACCGGTACCAAGCGAGCGAAACCACGGGCGGACGCAGGTGAATTACAAATACGTACTTATCGGTTCTTTGGGTATGTCTATTTGGGTCAGACTATTCAACTAAGCAGGTAACTTAGAAAATAAGGTCAGCCAACGAATCCTACTCGGATGGGCAGCGTTCGGGAAACTACGCCATATCTTCTCGTCATGCAGAGCCTCAATACAAAAGTCAATAAATGCGTGTTGCCAGTTATGCCTGACGGCAATGAGGCGAGCTGATTTACGGCCAATAAATATATAAGACCACAATAACTATTGGCCTCATAATAATATCACTTGGTACAACAATCGAACCAACTGTTGCGCACTTAGGGCACTTAGCGCACTGGACTTAGGCCCGTGCGCTTCAGATTTTCCGGATCTTCGGAGCCGAGCTGATTCAGATCAAAAAACGGTAATAATAATAGCCTTTATTTAACAATCTTATTTAATATGAATATTAGAGTAACTACTATGTATTTTTTAACCATATTTTTTTTTACTTGATTTTGACACCGGTGGTTGCGTATCCGCAAAGGCCTCCCCTAGAGCTTGCCACCCTAAGAGCTTGCCACCCTTTTCGATCATTGGTTATCCTCCTCATTGGCCTCATAGGCCTCACAAACTCAAGTCGCGCAGCAGGCTATAGAGAGAGCTAGTTCTGAGTTTCACTATGTTATGAAATCCGAATCGAGATCCGTAGAAGAACCAAGATCACCGACATAGCTCTCAGAATTAGCAAGTTGAGGTGACAGTGGGCCATGCCAGCGGAACCGTCAACCGTTAGGGAATAAAGGTTCTTAAGTTGATACTACGAACCGAGGACGATCGACGGGAGGCCTATGTCCAGCAGTGGACTTGAACTGGCTGTAATGATGACGATGCCTTATCAGTTTCCTAGTTTCATAAAATCCACACTAGCTAACAACATCATATCATTGAGACGAAATAATTTAAATAAAAAGTAATTCACCACGCGAAAGAGAGCACGCATACTAAGGCACAATGAATGACTCAATAGTTACGATTTTATAATCGAGACCTGAATACCGGATGAAAAAGCGACAGTAAAGGTGGGTACACACAAAGTGTGTCATTTTCGCTATCGCTCAGACGTCGCGGCCTCGAACGAAAGCAAGAGTGCTCACGAAGTCGCACGCGCAGCTATGCTTTCTTTGCATGTGCGCAACTGACGTCATACTTTCTCCTCTAGACCGACGCTGCCGAGTCTGACGTGCATTCACTCATGTAATACTACATAATAGCACCGTAATATTATAAGTTGTTCAAATTGATGATTCATTGTGGCGTCCAAGCTTGATTTAGTAGTGGTAGAGCTTTTTTGTGAAAGAGTTCGACCGGGGAAGTACTACCTCCATACTTTTTTCTGTCGTAAAGCAGTAGTGCTCGCATTGCTGTGTTCCGGTTTGAAGGGTATGGGTTGCCTGTGAAATTACTACAGGCACATGAGACTTTTCATCTTTATGTCTCAGGATGGCGGGCGCAGTGCAATGCCACATAGGGCGCGTCCTAGGTCGACGTGACCTATGTGATAATGCACTGTTCATAGGCAGAGGGTACCGCTTAACATCAGGTGGGCAAAAAAAAACTTCGATCAGTTGTATTCTTGATCGAAGTTAATTCCAATAAATGCAGCGTCTGTGGGTGCTAAAGGTTCCACATTTTAGAATATATTACCGTTTTATGGCGATGTGATGTAATAGGATGTAATGATATCCAATTAACTTATGAAAATAGATTACAAACGTGTCGTTTTGGGATTTTACTATGTATTTAGCGCTAACAATCAAGAGACTGTGTGATGGATGACAGAAATCGGGCGTTCTTTACATCTGCTCTCTGTCTGTAGGTATATATGAGGGAAACTGTAAACTGAATTCCGGTATATCCCGCATGTGTATCGTCCTTGACCAAAGTATTAACAACATAGTTGTTTGCCTAGTAATAAATGTAAGCCTCTAGTGGAGTCTAATATTAGCTAAATAACCTGTTCTTTACCACGTGTCTGGTAAGCACGCATATCGTAAAAGGCTGCACATTCCCGGAGGGTACTCAGCAAAGGTCAAGATTAATCTTTTCAATCTCGAACTTAAAACCTTCGGCAAATTCAAGTCACAGCGCATCGAGCTAGATTCATTGTATGAACTGCTTTGCTTCAAAAGGAAAGGCCAGGTAAAGTTTAACTTATATAAACCGAAATTAATAAAACCGGATTCAGAAAACACGAATATTATCGGTGCACTAATTAATCCCCAGTTCCAATTAGGTAGAGTCACTCATAGAAGAAGTGTTTTTTAGGGTTCCGTACCTCAAAAGGTAAAACGGAACCATTATAGGATCACTTTAAACGGAACCATTATAGGATCACTTTGTCCGTATGTCTGTCAAGACCCTTTTTCTCAGGAACGCGTGGAGGAGGTATCAAGCTGAAATTCATATCAAATACTCAGGTCTACTGTCCGTTGGAGCTGTGAAAAAATCAAACTTCTAAACCAACGCAATCAAAAGATACTTACAGCCGTTTATGCTACAAATTTTCGACACTCGCAAGGGAATCAAAACCTACAGGGTACTTCCTGTGAACTCAGAATCTTGAAATTTGGTACGAAGCAACGTCTTATAGCACAGATATATGAAAAATTGCGAAAAGCATAATATTTTTAGTTCCATCATATAATCAAAATATTGTTAATAATTTAAATTTTACTACATGAATAATGGTACGGAACCGTTCGTGCGCGAGTCCAACTCGCTCTTGGCCGATTTTTTACATACCTGTCCTATATTGTACATGCGCCTAAAGTAAAGTCAATTCTTTAAATGTCGCCCCGAAAGAGCACATTGTAACCTAATAAAAATATATAAAACATTTTCGTTTATTACAAGCTTTTATTTAGATTCACCTTTCCCGGTGTAATCAAATCTTACAAGTATTTGGCCCACTTCCGGGTATTCGATTGATCTAAAATTTGCCTTACCTATCAAGATCTGATGACAATATAATATTATGGTGACAGTGAGGTAATTTGATGATGGATGATGGTGGACAACGGCACTCCTCGATGGATAATAGTAGACTGGCAGTGTTTTGGGCTCATTTTGATCAGCACACCGTTCAGACTACCGAACTAATTTCATAAATGCTTGTTTTTTATTTTTTTTAACGAGATTTTAAGTAAATCCAATGTTGTAAAATAGTAAAATGTGAATCTAGATTTTAAATTGAAAAGAAACAATATTTTTCGTGTTTATATATTTAAAACCGATAACGGATTCTGTGGTTACGATAGCGCGAGGAACGTCACTGTCACTATTCTTACCACCAATATGACAATATGTATGGATTCGGCGGTACTGTCCCTTTCGCAAAATGTCCCGAATGCTCAAAACGAAACGAGCCTATCTCAAATAAAACGCCCCTTTCTTAAAATGTCCCTTTCTCAAAACGGCCCTTTCTTGAAATGTCCCTTTCTCAAAACGGCCCTTTCTTGAAATGTCCCTTTCTCAAAACGGCCATTTCTTGCGTACATTTTGCCGTCATGAAATACGGAACTTTATAAGTGTGATTTCTTAAGCATACATACCTTAGAAGACTTGCTTTTCAGCATACACCCCTCCACCCGCGCCTCACCCCGTGTGCTAGTTACACGTAAAATAGAGTAGTTTGCGATTAAGTACCTATATTATAGCGTGCTTGTTCACTAACATACTTTTTTGTATACACGTGTTAGTTATATGCTTTTGTGCTGCTACAGCATGTGTATTCCAGCCTTGCTTGGCTCTCTGTGGCACTTTAGCTTCGAAATAGAAGCTTAGATTTCCATGCGACTTTTTATGGTTGAAAGATGATATTTGTGGGATAGTTAGTGTATTTTCTAGCATGGTCATCAGTTCAGCCGTGTCTTGGAGGTTTTCTTGTAAGCAAAATTACTGGTAGAATGTGTTAGGTAACCTACATTTTATGTATTTGTTATGTATTCTATTAAGTACCATTATAATGCAATTTTTAACATTTGCCATGACATTTTTTTTTCTTATAATATGTCTGTAGATACACACCTTTTTCCCCGAAGGGTTAGGCAGAGCCTCACAATTTAAGAGGCTGTCAAGAGTCAAATACGTACTTTTAGCAAAATCCACACCGTTTATGACAACAATAAAAAATATATGTTTATCATATTTCCAAGACCATGATAGAGCCCAAAACACGATTTCGATACATTTTCTCGATAAAATAAAATCGTGAACTAACCTCTACAACGAGCTTATACTTAATTACATAAATATCTCTATTACCTATCAACGATAAAATCAATGAGTAACAAATAATATTATTTTAGAGGGCATAGTAGATTTGTATTTTCGATTAAGCAACATATATTTGTTTAAATACTGTTTTTCGTTCAGTTTTCGTTGTGCGGTCGTTGCGGTTGTTGTTGGTTGGCTATTTTTGGTTGAAGAAAAAATTGCCAAAAAGAAACTTCGACAAATTAAATGATCTTTTCATTGACATTGAGTGGATTAATGTGTGTTTTCCAGCAGCGAACGTGTTAATAGCGAAAATAGCATCGACATTTTAGTCCATAATATAATCCATTTCGATGTTTTTTTCACCATTCATCCAGTGTTTTCTTCAACCAAATATGATTTGCCGCAAATAATGACCGATATAAAAGCCAACAACAGTAATTTCAGTATAAAATTATACTCTGTTTGCCCATATTTGGTAAAATACGTTAGTATGAAAAAGCAACCACCTTAATACAATATATTACATAGATATTTTTTTTATTATGTTTAGAAAGTACCCAGAACATCCTGAACAAATATCTAAATAGTAGCAGATCGTACAAATATTTGTTCCGAGGCGGGAATCGAACCCGCATCCTCCTGCGTCGCAGGCGAACCTTCGCCCGCCGCGCCACAGAGGTCGTCAATAGTTGTGAGCTTATAGCCATTATTGCTTTCCCACGCACGACAATGCTTTCTTCTAGCAACACATTCTTAATTGAGGCAGCAGCCAGGACAAATCTTATCATCATCATCATCATCAAACACTTGACTTCCACTGCTGGGCGTGGACTCCCCCATAAAATGCAATAGGAGATTTGCCATAGGTAATCACCACCCTTGGTAGGTGCATTGGTGATCTCAGTATTGTTGATTACTCAGGTTGATGTAAGCCTAGTGGTGTAACCTTAGTGTAAACTCTTAGTCGGCTTTTACGACATCCATGGGAGGAGTCCGAGGGGTAAATTCTAAGGCCGGACACATCTCGGCATAATACGACACCACACACGACAAATCTTTTACGAACGAAAAGGAGGTGGGCAACCGCTTACCCCAGGCCCTTCATGGAAGTAATTAGTACGGTTGTAAATGTTGTTTATTGTCCAATTTTTCTAAAGAACTTGCATATTTTTATGAGTGAAACAAAAGTAGTATTTCTAAATAATTAGATAAATCAACTCATTGCATTTGCGTGAAACAAAACGCAACAAGCTTCATTACTTTACCACAACTTCTACGCAAGAAATTAAATTAGCTTTTTCATTATCTTAACATATATTATCAATAACCAAAAGTATCCCAACTGTAAGTTACGTTAGTCAAAAAAGTTGGGTCAAACAATTAATGGGCAGTTACCCATGTTCTTTCTTTCCCAACATGTCCTAATTTAATACGATATAGATTTTGACGATGCTAGTGTACCGTTAGTATGGTGGGTGGTTGCTGGGGGGGAACGCCGAGAGAGCTTTAGGGGGCTGAATATCAGGTTTTGGAGTCAAGAGCATTGGGTCACTGGGTCAGTGGTAACATTCTCGTTTCGGGAATTCTGGTCGACTGACCCGTTTTAATTACGGCCACAATTCAAACGCACTATGTACCGATCAATTATATGGATCACCCAACGGAGATTAGGTAGCAAAGACTTTCTAATAACTTTACAATGGACTTACTATCAACTCCAATATAATATAATATGTGTACCTTTGAAAAACCGGCCAAGTGCGAGTCGGACTCGCGCATGAAGGGTTCCGTACCATTATCTATAAAAACGGCAAAAAATCACGTCTGTTGTAAGGGATCCCCCCTTAAATATTTGTTTTATTCTGTTTTTTACTATTTGTTGTTATAGCGGCAACAGAATAACATCATCTGTGAAAATTTCAAATGTCTAACTACCACGGTTCATGAGATACAGCATGGTGACAGACGGACAGACAGACAGACAGACAGACAGACAGACGGACAGCGGAGTCTTAGTAATATGGTCCCGTTTTACACATTGGGTACGGAACCCTAAAAATCGAATGTTGTCAAAAATTCGATTCGCTGCCGGTTCACACACTAATCCTTCAAATGTGTTCAATAATCAAGCAGCAATGGACGAATAAAACTTGTCAGAATTGTTATTTTTATGCATTTACTTAGATCAGTGCTAGGCTTGTGCTAGGCAGTTTGCGTACTACTTTTATAGACTTAGTATATTACTGCCGTGGCCTGCAAGTGAGGGCATGATGGACGAAGCATACGTGACTACATCATAGCCTAGTTGAGGCCCAGTCTCGAGGCAGTGACTCGAGATAATTTCCTACACATCGTCGAAAGAACCTTTGAATAGGACTAAGCAACGGGGCGTACATATCTTTCAGCATTGTGTGATTGATGGTGTGACCCACGGTGAAAAGAGCCCCATTTGAGGCTCTGCCTACCCTTTCGGGGAAAAAGGCGTGTGTCTATGAATGAATGAATTGTGTGATTGATGTACCCTAAAGGCTAAGGTTTCTTACACTTTTGATGTTTCCCTAATATGTCAACAAGAAATTTAATAATGTAAAAAACCCCCAACGAAATGAAACGGCTGAACCGGTTTGATAAAACGTGTCAAAATTTTAGTAGAGTAAATGGTTTTAGAAGTTAATTAGGAAGGTATTATTCAAAAGAATATTTTCAATTGATTTGTTTTAATTCAGCTTTCACCGGCAGTTCTCTACCAATCTGGTTGTAAGCTACCGGCAAATTAAAAAAAGACTTCACGAGGACAAAGGAAAACAAAGACATATTTAGGTATTTGTTCAGAAGTAGAACAAGCTGTCAATATTGCTTCACCATAATGTATTCTTCACCTATTTATTCTCGTTTAAAAAATCAGTCCAACGCTTTGCCAATCAGATACTTTGAATACAATGTATTTATAGTCGATTGCTACTTTATACAGCGTGCATTAATTTTGCATTAATCCATCTGGTACAGAATGCCGTAACTTGGCACAACATTAAGCATAAGTAATTAGACGATGACCTAGTTTTTTATCAAATGTTCGTGCAGTTATGCGACGCGGCCGCATGTCGTAGTAGCACAGCGTCGTGGCTTTTAAGACTGCGCCAACCCCAGGCAGATATCTTCATAAAAAAAAGACACGTGCCGCTCTAAAATGCGGTTTTTATTGATTATCTCGTAAAATATGGATAATTTTACAAAACTCCCTTCGACTTCGTTGTATTGATTTTATTTATCAAATTTTTTACCAAATAATATGCACCGTTTTAGTATGCGAATCTAGGCAAGAAGGTTTTTTTTGTATCGAGGAAATATTGTACTATGGTGTTTCTGGTACAGTGACCCCTCGGAATTATAATGTAGTATCCATGCATATATATAATTTGAATATTGGACTTGATTTAGTCAGTTAAAAATAAAATCTAAGATTGGTAATTTTGCGGCATACCCCACGTTGTAGAGATGACTCGTTGGTCGAAATGACACTCGTCTCTCGGTTTTACAAGATTTCTACCATGAATAACTATAACAGAACAATATAGCACATAGAAGTCGCTTGGGCAAACGACTTCTATGTTGCATCGTGCTGTACATGTAGATGCACAGCACGACACAACATAGACGTTGGTGTGGTTGGTGTTGCAGGACGATAGTAATCTAGATCTATCTTCTGCGTACGTAAATTAATGTAGTGTCATATAAAAACTTTATTTATATAAAAAAAATGACAATTAGTTATATTATTCTATCAGTCTATTCTTTATATTATTCTATTATAGGGTATTTCATATATACTAAGAAAATCAAAGGGGTTATTTGGGTGCCCATAACAAAATAACCCTGGTACAGCCAGGTGAACTATATAGTTGGACCACGGGCAGTGCATGTCAAATCTTTGCCAAACGAAACCTTCGTACAACAAGTTTTATATATTTTAAGGAAAATCGCCTTCAAAAGGTAGTAAATAATCTTTATAAATGAAAGACAAAACGGATAAACCTATAAATATTTTGAAGTGTGCGTCAAATCAAGCCAGTTTTAGGCACGGTGTCCCTGAAAAGGGCTTTGTGACCGACGACGATGGAAAGATGTTCACCTTCCCAGTCATCTTTTGTGTAAGTAGAATGTAGCTTGCCCATGAACGTAGGCATTGGTAGATTTGAAGCCAGCCTGTAGCTCAGTCAGTAGTATACGAGTATTTGAGATTTTACATTCGAAATCAATGACGTTTTTTTAGTTTAAAAAACTATATAATACTTTATTTACTAATTTATTTATACTTTATTGCGCATAAAATAATGTTACAAAAAGGTGGGCTTAATGCTAATAGCATTAAGTATTAATTAATAATGTATACAGTTAGATATTTGCTGCTTGATTTTACTCCCTTGGAGAAAAGATCGATTAAGAACAAAATTATTGGTATAAGGGATCGAACAGGACAAGGGATCGAACTCAAGGGATTGATCCATCCATAATCATTAAAATACATATATATATATATATAGTTTTAAAAAAATGGTTAATTCTTATATTTAGAAACTTATTTGGAATTGTTAGAATAAGTGCTTAAAACCTCAAGATTCCGATTTTGATAACATATTAGGAGTCCTGAATCTTTTCACCATGCCGGTTTTTTAAATATCTTAAATATTAGCAAATTTTACAAAGACTATAGTGACTAGGGACTATATTTTTGCACAGCCTTCAATATTTTGTAAATAGTTTTTTTTTATTTTATTTTTTATTTATATTGTGTGTAATCAAACCTTAGAACAGAGGTAACGAAATGAGTCAGAATTATATGCATGAATATATTTTATTTTAAATTTTTACTTGCTAAATTCTATTAGATCCTACGCGTGCATGACAATTCTCGTAAAATAATTATATAGGTTTATGAATAGGCTTTTACAACATTATCGGCTTTAAATAGACGATAATTTATATTTATCGAAAAAATGAGCACACACCGTGCGTCATAAACAGAATAAATAACAAAAGCCTAGTCTATTATATCAATTGTTAGCGTTATCAAAAAATAAATACAGGAGTACATACAATTTGGGTACTAATTAACACGACTTCTATTTAATAGGATTATTCTCCTCTAAAAAACTATATTTTCCTATGAATTAATATGTCAGCCACCATCAATGCGCGTCAAAAACGACTATGTTAGCCGTTATATATCTTCGATGTAAGCTACCTACTGTAAATACGACCCAGCATAGTAGTTATTTTTTTATAGCATTCAACATCACGGCTGACTGAAAAGCCGCCGTAAGGCTAAATAAAATAACTGTGATAATATGTTAATATGACCTGTTTTCTCGAGGTCCCATTTTTTTTGTGTAGATGCTAAAAAATTGTTTAAAAAACCGGGGGGCTAGATAATATTATGGCTGTTTTCCCAGGTCTGTTTGAGGCCCCGGATTTTTTTATGAAATAAAATAGTTTAAAGATGAAACCTAAGAACCTACCAAATTGAACTTCACAAAAAAACTTCGTGGTAAAAAAACGAGGTAGGTAGAAGTCAGGCTACCACCACTAGTTAATTTTCGTGATTTCGAAGATTTCCAAGGAGGTTTATCAGGTTTACTACGGGATCTCTACTCCTCAGCGCCATCCAAAGGGATCCCCTATACGTCGCGCCTGATGGATCCAAACCATATGTTAATAAATTATTATACATACATACGTAGACGCATGCCTTTTTCCCGAAGGGTAGGCAGAGCCTCAATGGGCCTCGTTTCACAGTGGGTTGCACCATCGTAGTATTAGTATAATTATTAGTTATCTCATAATGTATGATAAATGCTGCTATTAATTTAAAATTCTTAGATTTGTTAACGAATGAATTGTTATCTTGTTTAACTTTATCCATGCTTTCGTATATTATATTTAAGTAGTGACTGCTATTTCTCACGTACATGTAAATAAGCCAAGCCTTGGCCTGGTTTCCACGATTTTAGCAGTATTACAACATAATACTTGAATGATGCACGGCTGCCCGCGAGTCGGTTTAAACCCGCGCAATTCGACTCGTATGCTCATATTGCTCAGTGATAATGTACCTCATACTTTCAAAATACTGGACGGCTAAGGTCAGACCAACGCGTTCAGCCCGCGTCGACGGTAGCGTGCACGGTGGCGAGCAATGATCGCCATCCACCCTGCACGCCCCACCGCGGACGCGGGCTGAACGCGTTGGTCTGTCCTTAGCCAATAAACATTTCGAACCCCTTAGCATGCGAATTTTCACAACCCTTCGCATCGAGACAAATACACCCTCCAAATTTCAAGTCTCTTCGACCAGCGCCAGCGGTTCAGGCTGTGCGTAGTCACTCGGTCAGTCAGTCAGTTAAGATATTGACTTTTATATATGAAAGATGGCGATACGAGTATTCTACATCGCTACCGAGTGTGACAGACACCACACCCTTCAAAAACTAAATTAAAGAACTTTACTAACAAAATCCCAAAAGTTCCCAATATTTCGTAATCAACTATTTTATGTACAGAATAAAAGTTTTAATAGAAGGTCAAACCAGCGATATCCTATCTATGGTATGGTACCCATAGGGGTTTCGAAACCTTGCAACTATTGCCTTTATATCTATGACAGTATGAAACAGAGACGAAGTAGGGTGGAATAATTTAAAAGAAAAACTTAGAGCAAGAGTATGTATGCAATTTAAAAAAAATACCAATGCATCAATAAGGAAGGGTCAATCTTCCATAGAGGGGCCAGACTGATAACCGCAAGTCTCTACCAACCGTTGTATGATCAGTATCTACCAAAGATCCACAGGATCCCTAACACTAAGTATTACGCGTTATAAAGCTACGGAAAGATTTCTCATGTACCTACTCTAACATAGTAATACTGTAGTTTTAATTATTTTATGTGTATGGTTAATCGATAAAGTTTTAACGAATTTTTGTGTAATATATTTCGATATAAACATTCATACTTTCATATAAAAAATACTAGCAATTTATGTAAAAATATTCTCTTTGAAGACATTTAATATTGAATAACTTATAATAAGAATATTTTTAGGCATAGTAAATTGCTTGTATGTTTTATCTGACGTATCTTAGTACTGTGTTAAATGTCTAAAGAGAAATATACTACGATATATTTTTTTATTAAATATTCTTCTTGTTCTATTTATTCTTATTTCGTCTTACTCAAGGGCATAGGTCGTCAAAAATGAAAATAAGTGAAATAAATTGGCGAGAGCTGAAGCAACCAGTCCAGTCGTGTGGCAATATTTTGCCTAATTCAGCAAGGCCATTATGAGAAGTGTTCATGCTAATTATATTTTTGTTTTGGGGTTCGGTAGCATAAACATTGGAGTTTAGCAAAAGTGAGTTGTTATCAAAAACTTCTATTAAAAATAGAAGTCTGTCAAAAGCTTGCTTGACAACATGGAGTATAGATAAACCGTATTGTATGTTAAAGATCTTGTCATCGTAATTTGGATAAGCAAAATTCGTGGCAAATTCGGGATTTAATAATACGTTTTCACGGACTAAAAATGTACGCTAAACCTTAAATAGACTAACTTAATATTGTTATGTAGGATGGCTTTTGTTTTACGGCCGGTTGCCACCTGGCGCAAAGACTGTGACTCTTGGAGAGCCCTAACCCCAAATTTAAATGTAACCCAAAAATTCCGTTCCAGCGGGACTCGAACCCGCAACCACGCCTGTGAAGGTTTCTAATGAAACACCTGTAGATGGCTCCCATCGGCGCTATAGCCGTGTTGATAGTGCCCACAAATTTCGTCTTCAGTGTCACAGCTCGTTCTATGGCCGAATTGGTAAAGGCATCGCCGATCACAGGCGTGGTTGCGGGTTCGAGTCCCGCTGGAACGGAATTTTTGGGTTACATTTATATTTAATGTTATCCATAAAGTGTGGTTTACACTTTAAAAATAATAAACTATAAAGCCCTAACCCTGACTAGATAGACCTCACTTTTGTCTTAAAAAGACATCAACGCGCTTGACCTGAATTGAGTTACCCCTTCAAAAATTATAACAAAATTTTATAAAATTATAATACTCTTAATAAGACAATCAAGATGAGACCGTACCACGTGACTTGCGCATCAGCATTTTCTTATACTAAATCCTCTGCTCCACAGTCACGCTGGGGCTCAACATATGTATTTGCCTCTACTCTATACGTGTAACTAGTGTAAAATAAATATTAAACTTTATACCGGCAGAGGTCGATATAGTGTAAGTACCGTATAAACATAAAGAGAGGCCAGATAATAAATAGCACTTAAATAATTCAAGATAATGATATTTTCTACTTTGAGTTGGTGCGCTTATAAAGGGATCGTATAATGAATTTGGAGATAAAAGTAAGTTTCGTCCACCATCATAGTTCATAGTAGTTCATTTATTGATAACAATGTAGCTACAACAGGTCAAGAATAACCAATAATAATAAGGTAAAACATGAACCGAGTGCATAATTAAGTACTTAAAATAAATAATAATAACGTAAAGTTATGAAGAATAATAATAATAATAATAATGTTTTTTACTATTTATTTTTTTGTAGATAGTATTGCTTTATAGTGAAAAATATATTTTTTTACGAGATTTTTAATAAATGAGTGATATAATAATAATAAAAGCTTTTATTTCTCTTACACTTCTAATATTTAACTATTAACAATTTATTTTTACTTATCCTAATCTTAAATATAATTAGTTTTTCAGTTTTTCGGATATCTCAACCAGTGTAAGTACCACTTTGAGCGGCAAAAGCCTCCTCCATCTGCCTCCATCTCTCTCTATCTCTAGCTGCTCTGCTCCAGGTAATGCCTGCCGTTTTAGCGATGTCATCGCTCCAACGTTTATGCGGTCTTCCAGGCCGTCTCTTTTTGTCCATGGGGTACCAGTTAGTTATTGTTTTCGACCACCTATCGTCTGTCGCTCGCTGTAAATGTCCAGCCCATTTCCACTTTAGCTGAAGAACTTTTTTCACAGCGTCTTTTGCCTTTGTCTTTTTCCTAATTACGGTATTTTTGATTTTGTCCTTCAGCTTGTGACCTGTGTAGCTTCTCTCGAGTCCTCTTTGACATACTCTTATTTTTTCCAGTGTCTTCTTCGTGAGTGGCCATGTCTGACATGCATACGTGACGCATGGTAACAAACACATTTCCATAGCTTTTGTTTTTAGTTTAACTGGCAAATTGTTTTTGAAAATCTCTTTCATGCTCCAGTACTTATTCCAAGTATTTTTAGTTCTTCGTATAATTTCTTTTTCCGTGCATGCTTTGAAAGTAATCAGGTGTCCTAAATAGATGTATTCTCCTCTACATACTCTAGATAGTTGGATTGGAACTCTATCGGTACCTTTTGTCGGTTAGTCATTATTTTAGTCTTATCTTCGTTGACTTCTAGTCCTACTTTCTTACTTTCTGCACAAAGCGATTCAAGCATACTTTGTAATTCTTGTGGATCTTCTGAAAGCAAAACTATATCGTCTGCGAAGCGTAAATGTGATAGATACATTCCGTGTATTTGTAGACCTTTTCTCTCCCACTCTACATTCCGGAAAACTTGTTCAAGTACGGCTATGAATAGCTTAAGTTATGAAGAATAGCTTCAATTAATTCAAGTTTACTCAAAAATGTTGTTGGGCTCAATCAGCGAGTGTACGGAGGCGGTAATGCTCTAAGGGCTCCAACACATGACCTATGAGGTAATGCACTGTTTATAGGCAGAGGTTACCGCTTAACATCAGATGAGCCATAAGCTTGTTCCGTCATTCAAGTAGTACGTCTCCTTTTTTTTGTAATTTTGTATAGTTATGCGCTGCAGACATAAAATAAAGTAGGTACTTTAGCTAAATACTTTCAATCATTGTTGAGTAAAGAAAAGAACAAAGGATTTTCTTCACTTTAAACAGTGAAGCTGTATCCGCGAAACATATTCATTGGTATTGCGACATGCGCGCGAGCTACCGTGTCCCACATACAAGATAAATTGAAATTTAATTTCGGCGTAAGGGCAACTATTTCAAGATTTAAGTCTGTATATTTTGTCTCCTTTTCCTCCTCCTTTTCCTGGGTAAAAATATAGCCTGAGTCTGCAGATCTCAATTTTTAAAACTTACAACAACAGATGGAAGAAATATCGAGGAGTGTACAGATTTTTGTGATACCTGTGATTTTTAGTAGTAGTAAGAGCTTTTTTGTGAAAGAGTACGTCCGGGGAAGTACTACCACTATACCTATTTCTGCCGCAAAGTTGTAGTGCTCGCATTACTGTGTTCCGGTTCGAAGGGTATGGTTGCCAGTGAAATTACAGGCACATGAGACTTTTCATCTTTATGTCTCAGGGTGGTGGGCGCAGTGCAATGCCACATGGGATGCGTCCTAGGTGGACGTGACCTATGTGGTAATGCACTGTTCATAGGCAGAGGGTACCGCTTAACATCAGGTGGGCCATCGGCTTGATCCGTCATACAAAGTAGTATAAAAAAAACCTCCCCATAAACCCATAGAACGCATCGCACACCTTTATGTAGATTATGCACTGAGGGCATTGTCTCACGTCGCGGAAGGCCTAATGAACCCTGAGCGTAACGTCCCTGGTTAGTCTGGTTACCAAATAGTTTTCTCCCTGAGTGAAGCGAGGGGTTCAAGCTGCCCCAGACGAAGACAGGCTTTATCCCAAAGGAGCATACTCTACTTTTCACACCTGCGAGACTGAATATCACAGCACCAAACATCGTCTTTCGTTTCACTTTCTTTGAAATTGAGTCTTTTTATGGTGGCCATGCAGTTCGATTTTCGAACAAACCTATCAATGCCAGATCTAAAATCTCTATTATAGATAGTTTTCAACAAAAAAGTTATGTTCTGCCACCTGTAAGACGGCTAGAACATTTTTTTAAACACCTTTTGTATAGCGGGGGTGTAAGGTTATTTGAACATTACGTTATTGTTTTTGTGAACGAGGACGCGTAGCCATTTACAAAATCCTTTGTTCCTCAGATATTCTGGTTGCACATCCGAGTAACAGTTGCACAACGCTGTAACCTTCGAAATGGAAAAGAAACGCGCTGCCCACGCCGCGCCGCGCCGCGCCGCGCCGCACCGCGTCGCTGCTGATTCGACCACATTATTTGGAAACAGTGAATATTGAGTTTTACGTATGGGTACGCTAATATCAGTGAATATTATTGAAACTATCCCTTTTTAAAATTTTTACTTCTATTCTATATTCATAGTTTTTACATAGTATTTTATGTCACTATCTACATGTTTTTGTCCTAAAAAAAACTAAATGTACTTAAATTATGTTACAATAAGCCTCAAAACACAAAACGATATATATAAAAATCTGATAAATGTTTGAAGACTTTGCTGTTGACAGCATACTCTTTAACCTTGGCCTATTTAAATGCTTTCGCCGATAAGATAATGTTATTCTTATACTCGCTCATTTATCTACAAACATAACAACGATATCGTGGTACTTTCTCATTTTGATTATGTTAATTGAGCCGAGTAATAAAATTATCTTTATTGAGGAAACTAGGTAAACAACAAAAATCTAAATTGTTTAGCAATCAGTGTTCATGACAATTTATTTGGAGATTGACGTCAGAAGGTGTGACATGAAATAGAAAACAATTATCATGTTAATTTAACTGGTTTATGCCGGGGAGTAACGATCAGCATAAACAAATTTTTGCTTACTTGAATTTCAAAGTATTTTCTTGTAATATACGTATAATGTAAGAGTGAATCTACACCCGTAAGAGATAGATAAACATACTGGCGTTCATTTTAGAATAAAGAAAAACAAAATTCACTTTTTAAATAAAGTACTTATTTCAGTAAATTATTAAGAATATGTTTTTCATGGTGAACTATACTAGATCTTGTTTTCTAAATCTTTAAAGATTGCGGCTTATAATGCATACTATCGATTATTATAAAAACTTGAGCGTCGAATCGACACAATTGTCTGTGTAGCAACAATTCTTAGAACATGTATATTGCACTAAAAGTACGTATGTCGCAGTGTTCTATATATAAATTACCTTACCCTTCTCCTTCATTAAGTGGATCTGTTGGTTTATGATATAAAATCAGCTGCAGTTTCTGAAGCGGCAGGACCTTGGTGCTGTGGGAGAAGGGGGGAAACGGAGGGGGTGGGGGCATGGTCGCAGATGACGCGCGCCCTACTGGCACACTGACACACTTACCCAGTGACAGTGGTACTGCTTTTGGTTCGTCGAGGTCGACACGATGCGTTCTACCTACCTAAGATTAAATGTATATACTAACGTGTGTACACACCGTGTGATAGGCGACTGGATAACTACACGTTCATAACAAGTTGCATGAAAAATCACAAGTCTATTATAGTTCGATCAGTGTGAATAGGTACCGAAACATTTTTGGTACCTAATATCACACTCAATACTCACAAAAATGAAAAGAAAACAAAAAAACTTTTTTAATAAGTTCCCCGTCTTGTCTGAACAAACAAAGTATTTTTTTTAAATAATTTTTTTAGCCTTTCTAAATAAAAATGAGATTTATATAAATAATTCAATGAAATAGCTACTATAGTAGCTAGCTGATGTATATGTCCAATTAAACGGCTGGAAAGGGCTAGCCGTCTATTAATACGGCTGATTCTACCAGTTTACTGCGACATCTACACGGAACCTTCCGTAACAGCGATGACCGCGGGTTAGGTTTGATTAGAAAACACAGAATGTCCTATACTCTTGATACTATTACTAGTGTCCGCCCGCGGCTTTGCTCGCGTTTTACCAGGATAATAAGTGGCCTATAGCTAAATCCAGGTCATAATCTATCTGTGTAATATAGATTACTACTTAATTGCTAATATAATTTCATCGAAATAGTTTCAGCCGTTTCGGCGTTGAGTAACTAACATACAAATAACCAAACATCCAAAATTGTTATTTATGATATACCAGTCGCAGTATAAACATATCTTGTGTTTTCAAGTAGTAATCAGTATAAGCATGCTAGGTTTTCAGAATAGGTAAATATTTTTAACTTTTTATTTGTCTAATTGTATATTTATATTTAATTTGCTTCAGTTGCTAAGAAAATAATACACATTTCAAATGACCAAGCACCCATTATGTATTAGACTTCAGTGTTTTTTTTTTAAATCAATATTCCTGAGTTTGTGTTTTATATGTTTGTATAAACTAATATATGCATATTGCCCACCCGAATAGATCATGTTGCAAGTTAGTAAATGTTACCCAATGATTCAAGACAATTACGATTTATTGCATTGAATAATTTTTTGTGAGTGTAACCTTCGACATGTAAACAATTTATTTACTGTTTGATTTAACCCACCGCCGAAAATAAATCTCAATTTCTATTAATTGACGAAACACTTTTGGGTCAAGGTGAGATGTGTTGCATAAAGTTGAAAGGTAAAATATACATAGTTATTTCAACCTTGCTGAATATGTATTTAGCAATTAAATGAATAAATTCAGTGATGTGGTCAACACAAAACATTTGTTGAAGCATACAAATTAGTTTAACATATTCGTAAAGGGATAATTATTCTGGGCACGCTGCAATCGGGTAAAGGCATGGTTATCTGGTAGATAGGTTTAGATTTTAGATATGCTATAGGGTTTTTGCTCTTATCTGGTTTTTCTGTGAATGAAACAATATAAAGTATTTTTCTACAATCTAACCTATCCAAAATTACCTATCTAAGATTTAGCGCCACAGACATAATATTTTGTGAAAGTTATAAATATAAATTTTCAGTGTTTGTTATTGTTCAATGTGCCATAGTAGTTTGATGGTATTGTGCGTTTGTCTGAAAAAGGGCACTCACTGGCAGACTGTATTTCTTATTGAGCGTGTATCTGAAAATTGACACTCACTGGCAAACTGAATTTCTTATTGAGCGTGTGTCTGAAAATTTACACTCACTGGCAAACTGAATTTCTTATTGAACGTGTGTCTGAAAATTGACACTCACTGGCAAGCTGAATTTCTTACAGAGCATGTGTCTGAAAATTGACACTCACTGGCAATCTGAATTTCGTATAGAGCGTGTGTCTGAAAATTGACACTCACTGGCAAACTGAATTTCTTATTGATCGTGTTTCTGAAATTGACACTCACTGGCAAACTGAATTTCTTACAGAGCGTGTGTCTGAAAATTGACACTCACTGGCAAACTGAATTTCTTATTGAGCGCGTGTCTGAAAATTGACACTCACTGGCAAACTGAATTTCTTATTGAGCGCGTGTCTGAAAATTGACACTCACTGGCAAACTGAATTTCTCATTGTGCGTGTGTCTGAAAATTGACACTCACTGGCAAACTGAATTTCTTATTGAGCGCGTGTCTGAAAATTGACACTCACTGGCAAACTGAATTTCTTATTGAGCGCGTGTCTGAAAATTGACACTCACTCGCAAACTGAATTTCTTATTGAGCGCGTGTCTGGAAATTGACACTCACTGGCAAACTGAATTTCTTATTGAGGGCGTGTCTGGAAATTGACACTCACTGGCAAACTGAATTTCTTATAGAGCGTGTGTCTCAAAATTTACACTCACTGGCAAACTGAATTTCTCATTGTGCGTGTGTTTGAAAATTGACACTCACTGGCAAACTGAATTTCTTATTGAGCGCGTGTCTGAAAATTGACACTCACTGGCAAACTGAATTTCTTATTGAGCGCGTGTCTGGAAATTGACACTCACTGGCAAACTGAATTTCTTATTGAGGGCGTGTCTGGAAATTGACACTCACTGGCGAACTGAATTTCTTATAGAGCGTGTGTCTCTAAATTTACACTCACTGGCAAACTGAATTTCTCATTGTGCGTGTGTCTGAAAATTGACACTCACTGGCAAACTGAATTTCTTATTGAGCGCGTGTCTGAAAATTGACACTCACTGGCAAACTGAATTTCTTATTGAGCGCGTGTCTGAAAATTGACACTCACTGGCAAACTGAATTTCTTATTGAGCGCGTGTCTGGAAATTGACACTCACTGGCAAACTGAATTTCTTATTGAGGGCGTGTCTGGAAATTGACACTCACTGGCAAACTGAATTTCTTATAGAGCGTGTGTCTGAATAATTAAACTTATTGGCAAACTGGATTTCTCATTGCACGTGTATCTGAAAATTTTTACTTATTGGCAAACCGCATTTCTTTTCTAAGGTGCGTGTGTCTAAAAATGGCAAACTGCATTTCTCATTGTGCGCGTGTCTGAATAAATAAACTTATTGGCAAACTGTATTTCACATTGCGCGTGTATTTGAAAAATTAAACTTATTGGCAAACCGCATTTCTTTTCTAAGGTGCGTGTGTCTAAAAATTGCAAACGGCATTTCTCATTGCGCGTGTGTCTGAATAATTAAACTTATTGGCAAACTGTATTTCTCGTTGCGAGTGTATCTGAAAAATTTTACTTATTGGCAAACCGCATTTCTTTTCTAAGGTGCGTGTGTCTAAAAATTTCAACTGCATATCTCATTGTGCGTGTGTCTGAATAATTAAACTTATTGGCAATTCGCATTTCTTTTCTAAGGTGCGTGTGCCTAAAAATGGCAAACTGCATTTCTCATTGTGCGCGTGTCTGAATAATTAAACTTATTGGCAAACTGTATTTCACATTGCGCGTGTATTTGAAAAATTAAACTTATTGGCAAACCGCATTTATTTTTGTAGGTGCGTGTGTCTAAAAATTGCAAACTGCATTTCTCATTGTGCGCGTGTCTGAATAATTAAACTTATTGGCAAACTGTATTTCACATTGCGCGTGTATTTGAAAAATTAAACTTATTGGCAAACCGCATTTATTTTTGTAGGTGCGTGTGTCTAAAAATTGCAAACTGCATTTCTCATTGTGCGTGTGTTGAGGTTAGGAATGCGTTTTCCTATCTTTAATACTAGTGTTACGTGGAGGAAATTTTCTTCCTAACCATCACACCAGTGTGACAGAGCGGTGTGAAGGTGAGGCGGTCGCGTTAACTTCAGCCCCCTTGTATTCTGTGCACAAGTGATCATTTTCTGCCGTATAGCTTATCTGTCGAATCCAAGAATCTGCCCAATTCACGAATCTGTCGAGTAACGAATCTGCCGAATTTGGAATCTGTCCAATCCAGAATCTGTCCTACACCGAACAAGCGCATTAATCGCTCGTAGCGTAACCACAGAATATATAAATAAATAATAAATAATGCTGGACAGTTCCCACAACCTTTTCTAGCCCCAAGCTAAGCAGAGGTTGTGTTATGGGTACAAGTCAATACTCAATACAATATATTACACAGATAGATATTTTTTTATTATACATAAAAAATACCCAGAACATCCTGAACAAATATCTGCAGATTGCAAAAATATTTGTTCCGAGGCGGGAATCGAACCCGGATCCTCTTGCGTCGCAATATTAAAACAACAACATAAAACATAATGTACATAATGTACGCGTAACATTAAATTGAACTAATCTTAGTAATTCTGACACCGTTTTACCAGGATATGACTTGACTCTTATAAAGTTGATCTAATTTTATTAATGGTAAAATAATTATATTATTGTATCAAAATAATATACTTGACATTTATAATCAGTCATAACATTATTTCACAAATGTATTGTCAATTACCTAAGTTACAATTAGTCCCTAATTCTTCTTAGACATTTTTAAATATCGTACGTACATAATAAGGCTATTGGTGTTCCTACTGGAAATGTTGCGATAGGCAATAAGCAAGGGACGGTAAACAATCTAGCTGTAATAATTCAATCATTTTTCCCTCGGGGAATGGTATGCTCGTCGAAATAGATACGAGTAAGTGCTACGTATATTGAAGAATAATCCCTTGAGCTAATCTGACGCAAAGATTGGCCATGAAATGAGAAGGACTTGTTAACATGAGATAGCCTGTGAAACGTAATTATTAAATGACTTTTTAGACGTTTTCGGTCTGTATTTGCGGGTTGGTGGCCAGACCAACATTTTTGATACAACGGATGCAAAGAAATAATGTAGGAATATAAAATGACGTTTAAAACGAAGAATCTGTGGCTGGGACACACTGAGCATTTCTTTTTTATGTGATTGGATGTGTTGCACAGAGATAACTCTTACTTAATGGTTCTGTAAAAGGTACCATCAGAACCACTATAACATCAGTATGTTGTCCGTCCCTCTGCCAAAACCAGTATGTAGGCCGTGATGCTCTAATATAATATAACTTTTTATTTCAGACCAATGATCCATATTGTATCTAATTATATCTAAACTCAAAACCCTATTTCTCAGAAACGCCTAAAAGGTAAACCGTACCGTAACTTCGTGTAACCGGTTTATTCTTGGTCACCCTGCGTTAGGGGTCAGTGTCCAGCTTGAAGTATTGTGACCAATGGTGAAAGAACCAAGATTGAATGTTGAATCTTTTTGAATCAAGTCTCCAAAACGGCTCTAACGTTTTTGATGAAATCCACGGCATAGGGGCTTTTGGGCTTCAAACTGGAAAAAAACAGATCCCGAGGAAAAACCACCACCCCCGTTGTAGGGGTTTGTTGTTTTATCTATTTCTATCTGTGTACCAAATAATTAATCTAAATAGGTTCATCCGTTACGGGTTACATGCGTTACAAACATCCAAACTTTCGCTTTTATAATATTAGTGGGTCAGCATCGAATTGCATCGTTGGGTGGCCTATTAAATTACTAGCTTGCAGACAGCCACCTGTTGCAGACTGTGCTATTTACGTGCTATCAGACATGGAACTATTTCACTATCTGGGTCAATCAGATTCGTAGATATGTATCTAGTGTATGTAGGTTTAAACAGGGAATGCCTAGTCTAGTACGGTGCCTGTTCTATTATCAAGGGTACGCAAGGCTAGCGCGAAGTACTATGTCAACTCGGCCCATGAATATATTTATCCACACAATCTACATAAATGTGTAACATTGTCTGGTTCATATCATGCAGCAAGATAGTTGACTGAACTCTAGAAAATGATAGTACGCAATGGGTCCTGGGAACTTGACCTGGTCTGTGCTAATAGACCGGGGGAAATATGTACCTGGTTTATACTAATAGACCGGAGGGAACATGTACCTGGTCTATACTAATAGACCGGGGGAACATGTACCTGGTCTATACTAATAGACCGGAGGGAACATGTACCTGGTCTATACTAATAGACCGGGGGGAACATGTACCTGGTCTATACTAATAGACCGGGGGGAATATGTACCTGGTTTATACTAATAGACCGGAGGGAACATGTACCTGGTCTATACTAATAGACCGGGGGAACATGTACCTGGTCTATACTAATAGACCGGAGGGAACATGTACCTGGTCTATACTAATAGACCGGGGGGAACATGTACCTGGTCTATACTAATAGACCGGGGGAACATGTACCTGGTCTATACTAATATACCGGGGGGAACATGTACCTGGTCTATAGTAATAGACCGCAGGGAACTTATACCTGGTCTATACTAATAGACCGGGGGGAACACGTACCTTGTCTATACTAATAGACCGCAGGGAACATGTACCTGGTCTATACTAATAGACCGGGGGGAACATGTACCTGGTTTATACTAATAGACCGCAGGGAACATGTATCTGGTCTATACTAATAGACCGGGAGAACATGTACCTGGTCTATACTAATAGACCGGGGGAACATGTACCTGGTCTATACTAATAGACCAGGGGAACACATACCTGGTCTATACTAATATACCGCAGGGAACATGTACCTGGTCTATACTAATAGACCGGGGGAACATGTACCTGGTCTATACTAATAGACCGCAGGGAACATGTACCTGGTCTATAGTAATAGACCGCAGGGAACATGTACCTGGTCTATACTAATAGACCAGGGGAACACATACCTGGTCTATACTAATATACCGCAGGTAACATGTACCTGGTCTATACTAATAGACCGCAGGGAACATGTACCTGGTCTATACTAATAGACCGGGGGAACATGTACCTGGTCTATACTAATAGACCGCAGGGAACATGTACCTGGTCTATACTAATAGACCAGAGGAACACATACCTGGTCTATACTAATATACCGCAGGGAACATGTACCTGGTCTATACTAATAGACCGCAGGGAACATGTACCTGGTCTATACTAATAGACCGGGGGAACATGTACCTGGTCTATACTAATAGACCGCAGGGAACATGTACCTGGTCTATACTAATAGACTAGAGGAACACATACCTGGTCTATACTAATATACCGCAGGGAACATGTACCTGGTCTATACTAATAGACCGCAGGGAACATGTACCTGGTCTATACTAATAGACCGGGGGAACATGTACCTGGTCTATACTAATAGACCGCAGGGAACATGTACCTGGTCTATACTAATAGACCAGAGGAACACATACCTGGTCTATACTAATAGACCGCAGGGAACATGTACCTGGTCTATACTAATAGACCGCAGGGAATATGTACCTGGTCTATACTAATAGACCGCAGGGAACATGTACCTGGTCAATACTAATAGACCGGGGGGGAACATGTACCTGGTCTATACTAATAGACCGCAGGGAACATGTATCTGGTCTATACTAATAGACCGGGAGAACATGTACCTGGTCTATACTAATAGACCGGGGGAACATGTACCTGGTCTATACTAATAGACCGGGGGGAACATGTACCTGGTCTATACTAATAGACCGGGGGGAACATGAACCTGGTCTATACTAATATAACGGGAGAACATGTACCTGGTCTGTACTATTAGACCGCGGGAACATGTACCTGGTCTATACTAATAGACCCCGGGAACATGTACCTTGTTAATACTAATAGACAGGGAGCCATAAAAAAACACGTTACCACAAAGCTAAAACTTGTTGAGCAGTTAGCCAGTGATATAAAAAACACGTTACCACAAAGCTAAAACTTGTTGAGCAGTTAGCCAGTGATATAAAAAACACGTTACCACAAAGCTAAAACTTGTGAGCAGTTAGCCAGTGATATAAAAAACACGTTACCACAAAGCTAAAACTTGTTGAGCAGTTAGCCAGTGATATAAAAAACACGTTACCACAAAGCTAAAACTTGTTGAGCAGTTAGCCAGTGATATAAAAAACACGTTACCACAAAGCTAAAACTTGTTGAGCAGTTAGCCAGTGATATAAAAAAACACGTTACCACAAAGCTAAAACTTGTGAGCAGTTAGCCAGTAAAATAAAAAACACGTTACCACAAAGCTAAAACTTGTTGAGCAGTTAGCCAGTGATATAAAAAACAAGGCAGCGCAAGTATGGCGGCCCGTAGGTATCGGTGTTTCCTTGCAACACTGTTCTAACAGCTAGCAACCAATTTTGAATATATTTACGGCTTTAGTTCGAATTTACCTTATTAAATAAACTTCCAAGGTTTTGGTCTTAATTACTCTCCCGCAAGGTTTTATAGTATAGTTTTCCATTGTAAATTCAAATTTCCTCGATAGCGCGCTTCCTTTGAATTCTGATTCATTCAATACTGGGTCAGGGGCAATGTTGTGCTCGTTAAATCCCCATGAAGCAAATACTTGAGCAACCTCATTCCTACGTATTTACTATTGTTTTAGAATGACCTTTCGAAGGTTTTATTGTTCTTTCCTATTGTTTGTCACCAATATTGTTCCGAGAGACGCGAGATCGGAGTATTTATATCTTGAACAAATAATAGTTCAAATGCTTTCTGGTAGAAAAATATGTTCTACCTACGTCCCTATACAAACTGAAGTAGGTATGAATACCGCATTTGTCAAAACCGGATAAGTTTCGGGCCCTGATTACTGAAACCTACATACAAACATACATAACAACTATGAAGACAAACCCTCCCGTTAGCAAACTTAATTTTAATCCCTATCTCAAAGCTGGTAAAAACATAAAAAGTACCAATAGAAAACAATTCCACTACAAAAAGTAAATTACTGTTTCTAAGCAACAATTTTCTGATATATATATATATATATATATATATAGCGCATAGAGAACATATGACATCACCGAAGCGTTATATAAGGAAGTTTATACAAATGAGTATGAAGATCGCGTCGTTAGTAGTCATGAATGTGGGCCAAGTTTATACGAAAGTAGGTCAGGGGGATTTAAACAACCGGGAGCTAGCGATCATTCTCCGACGGATATTTTTGAACACGGTATTTCGAAAGATATTCGTGTTGTTTTGAAGATGATTTTATTTACTGACACACTTAAATGAAGGTACCTGTTAACCTATTTATAGGTGCCTCTCAGAAGGGAAAATAATACTTGAAAAATATTATGAGAATATCAAAATGTGTCCTAATTTCCAAGGATTATTTGTACACGTAAATATTTTTGTATTTATAACAGCAGTTATGTTTGCGCGCATTTATCATTTTTGATTTCTATGTAAGTATGACGTGGCATTAAACTAGGACACCGGGTCAAGCTCAAGCTCAAAAGTAGGTCAGTAGGAATCGAATTCACGCCCCCCGGTGCATGGGTGGTGAGGTGGCGGGCCTTGTCGTGCCCTTGCTCCTACATTCCCGGAGGCTGGGACACTATAATATTCATGGAATGGGGGAGATATGACACCGCATCAGTACTATTTTATATTTTATTGAACTATCAAGTTTACCATTAAAGTTCTAACGCCCGAATACTGAAACGCTACTTAAATAATTGAGATCGTCTCAACTGTTTGAGTTGCCGTTATCCTAAAAATTCGTATACTGAAACGTCAATTTGATCATCACTTAAAAATTAAACATGACAGATTTGAGTATGATTGTAATCGCCACTTATGTTCAAAACGGTATTCTCAAAGGATGATTAGCATTTGTCAGCTGCGTAAGTACGCCTCAAATTCTATAAGTAGCCATCAAATATAAGAGTACTCACGACCTATCCTAAAATCCTAACCTAACAACGTAGGTACCCATCTTTATTTTGCACTAAAAATGTCGGTATCTTTGCTATCCTCGTTGTCTGACGAAGAAGTGGTTTCCACCGGGCGGCGAAACGAAGATAAACTAGATGCCTTTGCAAAATATGACGACCTGCAGTTTAAAATAAGGATCCGCCTCGATAAACAAACTGTGCTGAATTTGTGTTCTCTGTTTGGGGAACATATTCAGCCCCTGACCAGGCGATATCAGGCGATACAAGCAGTGGACCAATTATTGATAGCGCTTCGGTTTTTTGCTACCGGCAGTTACCAGAGGGTCATTGGAGACATTTTACATGTTTTTTTTTTATTCTACTTTGTATGACGGGTCAAGCAGATGGCCCACCTGATGTTAAGCGGTACCGTCTGCCTATGAACAGTACATTACCTATCACATAGGTCACGTCCACGTAGGACGCACCCTATGTGGCATTGCACTGCGCCCGCCACCCTGAGACATAAAGATGTAAAGTCTCATGTGCCAGTAATTTCACCGGCAACCATACCCTTCAAACCAGAACACAGCAATGCTGCTCGCATTGCTACTCCTTTGCGGCAGAAATAGGTACGGTGTAACTTGGACTAACTCTTTCACAAAAAAGCTCTACTACTACTGTAGAACAACCAACAGTTCACCTTATAGTCCATAGAGTGGCAACAGAAATAGCAAAGTTAAAGGAAACCTACATAAAAATGCCTACCACCAGTGAGCAACTATCGCTCATGAGTTTTATGGAAATGCTGGGATGCCTAGAATAATTGGTGCTGTGGACTGCACTCATATAAAAATCAAGTCACCTGGTAGGTATTATTTATACGTCTATGTAACTAGCGACCAGCCCGGGTGCCCGGGTATCCGAAACACTATAATAAATACATATTTTACAGCCTATAACTTGGTATTATTTATTCCTAACTAAATGGTAACTGTTCAAATCAAACAACTGTATATTATCAGCTAACATTTATTTTCTTTGAAGCATTCTATTAATTCTAAGTTTTAGTAGCTCTCATTCCAATTTTTGTCTTTGCGAATTCTTACCCTTTTACAATATCTACAAGTATTTCTTTTTCTGAGGGTATTAATTACACCCCAATAATCTCTCTTCTTTTTATTAGTTATCTCATTCATATTTTCAGAAAATAATGAAATGAACGTACGAAGCACTCATTTTGTTTGGGATAATTTTCACAACAAAACAAACTTTGCTTTTCTTGACTGACAATGACAAGACACATTTTACGTTTCGTTACCACTTAGTAGATACATTTTGTTAAAAATTATCATGTTCACTGCGTAAAACGAAACTCTCAGTCCAAAATAACAAGAAATGTAATAGGGAACAAACTTTTTGAAATAATATTGCCATATAAAGAAAATTTAACGGGCTCTCAGCGAATCATGGTCTCAATGCTACTAAAAGGCAGTTGAGTATGCCACTTACAGTGGTGGCCATATAATTAAGAACGCTGATATAAAGGGAAGATTTTTTTCCAACTAAGATGCAAAACTAATTGTATGCATTTGTTTTTATTTCTCTCGGTATCGTAAAACATTTCCATATTACCACTGTATTCATTGATACACATGATTGGCTAAAAATCAATAGGCAAACTTTTTACACTACTTTTAAACAAAGTATTCCTTATTACTGGCTGGTCACGTAATTAAGAACGCTAACGCCCGAATACTGAAACGCTACTCATCTGATCAAATTAGCTAAAGGCTATTTAATTATGACGTACACTTAAATATAAGTGGCATACTCAACTGCTGTTTAGTAGCATTGAGACCATGATTCGCTGAGAGCCCGTTAAATTTTCTTTATATGGCAATATTATTTCAAAAAGTTTGTTCCCTATTGCATTTCTTGTTATTTTGGACTGAGAGTTTCGTTTTACGCAGTGAACATGATAATTTTGAGTAAAATGTATCTACTAAGTGGTAACGAAACGTAAAATGTGTCTTGTCATTGTCAGTCAAGAAAAACAAAGTTTGTTTTGTTGTGAAAATTATCCAAAATAAAAGGAGTGCTTCGTACGTTCATTTCATTATTTTCTGAAAATATGAATGAGATAACTAATAAAAAGAAGAGAGATTATTGGGGTGTAATTAATACCCTCAGAAAAAGAAATACTTGTAGATATTGTAAAAGGGTAAGAATTCGCAAAGACAAAAATTGGAATGAGAGCTACGAAAACTAAGAATTAATAGAATGCTTTAAAGAAAATAAATGTTAGCTGATAATATACAGTTGTTTGATTTGAACAGTTACCATTTAGTTAGGAATAAATAATACCAAGTTATAGGCTGTAAAATATGTATTTATTATAGTGTTTCGGATACCCGGGCTGGTCGCTAGTTACATAGACGTATAAATAATACCTACCAGGTGACTTGATTTTTATATGAGTGCAGTCCACAGCACCAATTATTATAGGCATCCCAGCATTTCCATAAAACTCATGAGCGATACTGAGTTGCTCATTGGTGGTAGGCATTTTTATGTAGGTTCCCTTTAACTTTGCTATTTCTGTTGCCACTCTATGGACTATAAGGTGAACTGTTGGTTGTTCTACAGTAGTTTTAGAGGTTTTTAATGAAAGAGTTAGTCCGGGGAAGTACTACCACCGTACCTATTTCTGCCGCAAAGCTGCAGCAGCATTGCTGTGTTCTCGTTTGAAGGGTTAGGGTTATGGTTGCCGGTGAAATTACAGGCACATGAGACTTTACATCTTTATGTCTCAGGGTGGCGGGCGCAGTGCAATGCCACATAGGGTGCGTCCTACGTGGACGTAACCTATGTGATAGGTAATGTACTGTTCATAGGCAGAAGGTACCGCTTAACATCAGGTGGGCCATCTGCTTGATCCGTCATACAAAGTAGAATAAAAATTAAAATAAAAAATTAAAATTAAAATTATTGAAATTTGCATAAGCATTTTTGTTAGTATCCATAATTTTTGTAATATTTGTGTAACCCTTTTTTGGCCTTATTGTTGTGTATTTTGTTATTTGGACTATATATATTGTAACGTTGTTGGTTTACCTCAATAAAATAAAATAAAATAAAATAAAAAAAAACATGTAAAATGTCTCCAATGACCCTCTGGTAACAGCCGGTAGCAAAAAATCGAAGCGCTATCAATAATTGGTCCACTGCTTGTATCGCCCGGTTTCGCCTGGTCAGGGGCTGAATATGTTCCCCAAACAGAGAACACAAATTCAGCACAGTTTGTTTATCGAGGCGGATCCTTATTTTAAACCGCAGGTCGTCATATTTTGCAAAGGCATCTAGCTTATCTTCGTTTCGCCGCCCGGTGAAAACCACTTCTTCGTCAGACAACGAGGATAGCAAAGATACCGACATTTTTAGTGCAAAATAAAGATGGGTACCTACCTACGTTGTTAGGTTAGGATTATAGGATAGGTCGTGAGTACTCTTATATTTGATGGCTACTTATAGAATTTGAGGCGTACTTACGCAGCTGTCAAATGCTAATCATCGTTTGAGAATACCGTTTTGAACATAAGTGGCGATTACAATATACTCAAATCTGTCATGTTTAATTTTTAAGTGATGATCAAATTGACGTTTCAGTATACGAATTTTTAGGATAACGGCGTCTCAAACAGTTGAGACGATCTCAATTATTTAAGTAGCGTTTCAGTATTCGGGCGTTAGTAGTTTATACCTTTATTCAAATTTAAATAGAGAACACTCAGTCGATTTGTTACTTTTTGTATAATTTTGGCGCCATTACGTGCTGTAAAAGATTAAAGGTGATTGCTTCTTTAGAAAAAACAATGGAAAAAAATAAAAGTTGTGATAAATCTACAAGGGAAGTAATAATAAAACTTCGCCGGAAGAATTGGTCTTATAAAAAGATAGCCGACCATCTGCAATGTTCAAAAACGATGGTTTTCCACGCTGTAAAGCATTTTGCTACGTATCAAACTACTTCGAATGTTCCACGTGTACCTATACAGCGAAAAACAACTCCTCGAGATGACCGAATCATCGTTCGTATGGCAAAACAAAATCCTTTTAAAGGGTCCAATGAGCTTAGAAAAGAATATTTTGGTGAAAACAACCCTTCAGCAATCTCAGCACGCACTATTCGAAGACGTTTAGTAGAAGAAAAATTGCACGGTAGGATAGCAAGAAAGGTACCCATGTTAAAACTTTGCCACAGGCAAGCCCGGCTTGCATTTGCGAGAAAGTATGAAAACTGGACTGTGCAACAGTGGAAAAATGTTCTTTTTTCTGACGAGACGAAAATAAACAGAGTATGTTCTGATGGAAAACGATATGTACGACGTCCCCCGAATACAGCATTCGACCCAAAGTACACGAAAGTTACATTAAAGCACGGTGGTGGAAATATGAAAATTTGGGGTTGCTTTTCTGGACATGGTGTAGGACCTGTAAAGTTGATAGAAGGTAACATGGATCAGTTCCAATACAAAAATATACTGGAAGAAACAATGTTACCATACGCTGAAGACGTTCTACCGGTCATTTGGACATTCCAGCATGACAATGATCCAAAGCACACTGCACGCACCGTAAAGGAATTTCTTACAGCGCAATTAGTTTCTGTCTTAGACTGGCCTGCTAACAGTCCAGATCTAAACCCAATAGAGAATCTGTGGTTTGAAGTAAAGAAAAAGGTTTCAAATACAAAGTGTGGAAATTTAAGAGAGCTGTATGACGTTTTTTTAGAAGAATGGAACTCTATTTCTCTTGCGAAATGTCAAAAATTAATAGAGTCAATGCCTTGCCGGTGTAAAGCTGTAATTAAAAGCCGTGGATATGCTATTAACTATTAATTTTAGTTAAATATTTATTAAATTTCTTTTTATGTTTCCTGTGCTACATAATATTGTGATTTTTTAAATCTAAGTGTCATACAAAACAATTCCCGAGCAGTTAAATAAATCGTTCTTAATTATTTGTCCAGTTTCAGTACTATTTGAATGTGTTACTTTGATAAAATCAATAAAATGTGCAAAAAATAGTTAGCGATTTCATACTTTATTCTTAAGTCAGGTTGCTCTATTAATGTGACTATTATATAACATAACTAGTTGCTTCTCAGAAGGTACACATCTCTGTGTATGATACGATTTAAATAAAAAACTTCTAGAACTTCAAATCGTTCTTAATTATATGACCACAACTGTATATTTAAGTGTACGTCATAATTAAATAGCCTTTAGCTAATTTGATCAGATGAGTAGCGTTTCAGTATTCGGGCGTTAGTCTACTCGCCTTAAGTCCACGTTATTCAAATAATAGGTATACAGGATGGATTTTTGAGACGGGACAGTAGGGGCAGGTACCTTAACTGCTATAGTTACAGCAAAACGTTCCTAAGAGACCATCCATAACTTTTTAAGATATTCTAATCTGCATTCACAGATTTTGGAAAAAAAACAGTCAGCAAGAAAATGGTAATTTTACACAAAAACTTTTTTTAATGCCAATCAATCCAGTTTCTTATAAAGATCAAAAGTTTCTACAAGACCGACTTAGGTTTGAGTAGTAGAAAAGTCAGAAATCGCGATAAAGTTTTTCCATACATTTCGGTAAGAGAGTCAAACTTCTACATTGGCCAAACTTGTTGTCCTCGGTAGATCCGCTATAATCCGCTATAAAGAAGACTAGCTGTAAAAAAGAAGGTAAAAAAGTTTTAACTTTCAAACTTCGAATTCGATTCGAATATCTTCTGGTCATTCTTATGTTTGCGCTGAGAAAATTCTAGATTGTAAGTTGGAATTTATGAACTTCTTGTAAAAAAATACTTCAAATCACGAACGTTTCGACATAATTGAAGCGTATTTTGTAAATACGTATTAAAATTGTTTTATTTTTATTTGTTTTAGATCTAATGTTGTAGAAGATTATCGACGCAACTATGATTTTCCACTAAGGTAGGCACTATTGCTTCTAGGTACAGTCACAGAATAAATATTAGTACAAGTACAGTATGCCACTATGCTGACTTAGCAAAAACTAGGTGAAACTTATCTTATGCCCCTTGCATAAGTTACATGCTTGTAACTGGGTCTTGTGACTTACCGTAGTTTCTGTTTTCAAACTTCAGTTGGCCTTGGAGTCCTTTGATCACAGTAAGAAATAAAATCGTTTGGCAACAAAGAATATTTCGAGTTGATTATTCGTTTTTCCTTACAAAATTTATAAGAAAAGTTTTTGGTGATTTCTGACATTTCTCGTACTCAAACCTCAGTCGGTTCAATAGAGACTTTTGATCAACATAAGAAACAGGATCGATTGGCATCAATTTTTTTTTGTGTAAATTTTCTATTATCTTGCTGACTGTACAATTTTTCCAAAATCTGTGAATGCAGATCAGAATATCTCAAAAAGTTATGGATAGTCTTCTACGAACGTTTTCCTATAACTATAACGGTTAAGGTACCTGCCCTTACTGTCCCTTCTCAACAATCCATCCTGTATATATTTTAATATGCATTTAAGGTATGCTGAAAACATGATAGTTTCGTGAATACCAGTTTTCAATTTTTAATAAAGATTGACCTATTCGGGAAAGAAACAGGCTCAGGCCTACTGTTTATTCATGTGTGGCACAGGCGCAAAACGTCCATTTATCAAAATGACTCGTTCGCATTATAATCTCTTTTCAAAAGGCCAATTCAAAAGTATTTTATTTAATTGCAATCACATTTTTTTTACAAACAAATATTCCTTTGCCTCTTTCCAGGAAAATGTCAGGTACCGCTAATACATAATGTTTGTTTGTGAGGAATCTACATGTATTTATAGTTTTGTTTTATATTAAAAGCCCCTTTTGAACCCCTTAGAAGGGCGAATTTTCAAAATTCCTTTCTTTGTACACCCCCAAGATGAAGGCTTTTTATGATAGATTAAAAAGTAAGAAAGTAGTTTATTGCATTACCCTAGAATCTCGAATGTACGTGCACGCAATGAGTGCATTTACTACATTACCCTAGAATCTCGAATGTATAGGGTGCACGCAATAAGTGCATTTACTGCATTACACTAGCATCTCCAAATATCGATTCGGACGGTAATGCCTCTTATAGGGTACACGCAATGAGTGCATTTACTGCATTACCCTAGAATCTCCGAATTTCGATTCGGACGGTAATGTCTCTTATAGGGTACACGCAATGAGTGCATTTACTGCATTACCGTAGACTAGAATCTCCGAATATCGATTCGGACGGTAATGTCTCTTATAGGGTAAACGCAATGAGTGCATTTACTGCATTAGCCTAGAATCACCGAATATCGATTCGGGCGGTAATGCCTCTTATATGGTACACGCAATGAGTGCATATACTGCATTACCCTTGATGCAACCGTGAACGTGAGTCTTGAACACAGCACTGTATACGCACAATCATGTTTAACCACTTAATAGTACATTCATGTAGGTAGTTTTTATAATTTACACATCCATCCATATATACTGCAAGTAGGTCAAGTTTGTAAAACCCAGCACTGAGGAAAACAGATATCCAGTTGACACTATTAATATGTGTAGGTCACGTTTCGTACGAGTAAGTTGTAGATTAATTTAGTACTCATGTCTCGACCGAGGTAGTATACGAATAGTAAACAATACTACTTACATCTTACAGTAGGTACTATAATTTACAAAGTAATATCTAGTTTAAAATAGAATACTCGTATATACGAGTATGTCACGTGTGCCGTGGTGTACACGGCCTAACAAATACCACTCCATCTCCTCCTGTGGCTATGGTAAAAGTCGACTAAGGGATTACACCAGGGGATGGGAAGCAACACCCACCTGAGTCACAGAATATATAATAGTACAAGTACCTGAGTACTCAACATCAATACTGCGATTACCGTTTCATCTGCCAAATTTGATTATTATGGCAAATAATTCCCCCATTGCAATCTATGGAGGCCTATGTCCAGCAGTGGACTCTACAGGCTGATGATGATGATGATGATTCAACATGATATATGAGCGCTTTATTTGTTTATTATCCGTGGTACCATGGTAATATCTTTGGCTAGGTACTGATATCTCTGTGATAATCCACCAGTTGTATTTATCTGCTAACAATATTGCTTGCATTAACGAACAAAACTGTACAAGGCAAATACGTACATTAACGGTGACCATTTCCATACATGGAGTTTGTTCCAAATATTAAAAATAAAATGTTTATCGGGCCTGCTCTTGACAAGAGTGGGTTTATCCATCATGCTAGCGCATTGAGAGTCGGTGGATGTCACATACCTTCTAATTTGTAGTTCCAGAGCTATAAGGAATATGAGTAATTTATTTGGAACTGAAATTCGTGGGCCACGAAGTCAACAACCTATCTCTTTTTGTATGAAACTAACAGTCAAACTAGTTTACGGTCCACCTTATGGAAAGTATGATATTTTTTCTTGAAGTGACACATGTCGTAACCAAGCGGGAAAACCTCAAATGGAAGCTCATTCCATAGTTTGTAGGTACTTGGAAGAAATGATGTGTGGATAAGCTTTGCCACGGTGCCGGAAAGAGCGATGGTAAAATCTCGATCCCATGGCTGATACTACAATGTAATTTGGTGACGGCGTAGTTGGATCTAGTTTAAACGTCATTGACGTCACTACCAATTTGCTATAGCGCAGTTGCGAACTAGAATTTTGCCGCTTCTGGGTCTTGGTACTCGGTCGATATTTTCCCTCGATGAGCCAATCAAGACATATTCAAACGTATATAGTAGACGAGTGTAAGACTCGACTGATACAACTTCGAATAAAAAACGCGGCAGGATTATTAAAAAAAAATTAAAAGTTATTATTATTATTCCGGATTCATCCCACGCATGAACATCGACAAGATTTCGTATTTTTTGTTCCGACTCCGAGGACAAGATAGTGAGTAAATGTCACATTATCCAGGACAAAATAGTGAGTGGGTGTTACCATTATTCAGGACAAGATAGTGAGTGGATAGTCCATGATCTAAGTTCGGGGTGAACCATATGGGGAGTATGATGTTTTATTTTCTTTTACGATGAACGTTATGATTCTGTGCTGTGCTGTGAGACTGGGACAAAAGGAGCAAGCCAGCCCGAACGATCTTATAAGGGTCCCTTCTCGCACTATGGCAAATAAAGGCCTTTGAGACCATTGATGCCTTATGCCTTCAATAATTTTATTGTGGCCAAAAGCCTTTCTAAATAAGAATTAAAGACCGACTATAACTATCTATTCTTTACAGACAACAATCTCACTCAAAGAAATCTTAACCCTAAAAAAGTTTTGTTGAACCTTTATAATGTTGACGGCCTTTTTGGAACATTTCCATTCCTCCACAACATTTTGGTATCAACTTGTTTCAAATTTTGTGTAGTCGGATTTAGTTTGCGACACAGAGCGACGCTTTTGTTATTTAATCCTTACTCAAACATTTTATACGACTTCACACATTCTTTGAATAATAAATATAAAGTAACTTTTAAATTTTATTGTTATTTTCATAACCTTTTTGATAAGGGTCTCGTTTCATGTAACGTTCGTGCTACGCGCGCGTTGCAGCGCCACAACGCGCTACGCGCGGCTGGGTCCTAACTGCTACGTTATGCAGTTGGACTGTGCGCTTTGTGGAGTTCGTAAAAGTCAAGGAAAATTTATTATTTATTTTGTTTTACTAGCAGAAAACTGCGGATGAGACAGATTTAAACAAAAGAACCATTCAATTCTAACCCTTATTTAGTTTTAGTCGGTGCTTTATTTTTTCCATCATTTTGACTCTCATCGAAAAGAAACGATTGATATTTTAAAGTATAGTCAGTGGAAGGAGACGGCTCAATACCGTTCGTCGTGGCGTTCTATGTAGGCCGATGGTCATGGTGATCATGGGTTAATCTATATAGGTACTGCAAGCTAATTTTATTTTAGTTTTATTTATTTTGGTAAACCAACAGCGATGAAGTAGTAGTAGAGCTTTTTTGTGAAAGAGTTCGTCCGGGGAAGTACTACCACCATACCTATTTCTGCCGCAAAGCAGTAGTGCTCGCTTTGCTGTGTTCCGGTTTGAAGGGTAAGGGTGCCGAGGAAATTACAGACACATGAGACTTTTCATCTTTATGTCTCAGGGTGGCGGGCGCAGTGCAATGCCACATAGGGCGCGTCCTAGGTGGACGTGACCTATGAGGTAATGCACTGTTCATGTTCATAGGCAGAGGTTACCGCTTAACATCAGGTGGGCCATCTGCTTGACCCGTCATTCAAGTAGTATAAATAAAAAAAAAATACAATATTATTTATGTTTAACATTAACAAAATTATGGCCAAAAAAGGTCTACACAGCTTCAAATTAACAAAAGATTCTACTTAGATTTTAATTAGTTAAGAAACACGATATGTAAATTTTTTTGGAGTCGTTGCGTTCCTTATTCACTCAGTAACAGTAAAGGTTAAAAACTTAATGTTAATACAGTAATTACTTAAGGATGTAATCTAAATAAATCATAGACCAGAAACACGATTAAAGAAAATTTCCTAGCAAGCTTAATTTTTTGAAATTGGCCCCCTCCTAAAACCCGTTTTAGGTCTCTCCTTCGATTAGACAAAATATTAAGCGTGAATTTGTATACTATTCAGTAGGTAATCACATTACTTATATTAATTATGGATAATTTATTTTTTTATTTGCTAATTTAGAAGCAAAACGTTGTTTTATTTTGGCATGTATTTAACGCGGCGACAAATTAATCTGATTTAGGGATTTATAAAAAATTAAAGGGGGCAGCAAAAATAATAAGTTGGCGATTAATTGCGGAGACTAGTATAAAGTAAAAAGTAGCAGCTAAGTAATCAATTTTCGGCTTTGTTTCAATATAAACTAGCATCGAGTTATTGTTTTGGCGACTGAATTAACTAATTAAGCGGAAACATGACAGCGGATAAAAAGTTGAAAATGGCCTACTCTAATTGTTCAATGGATATTGCATATAAAATAAATCAAGGTCATAAAAAAATCTAACCTAACCTAAAGATGTAGTTGTAGTTGCCACTAATATAAAGTTTGTTATCCTTCTGCTAATATTAATCGCCAAGTCATTATTTATAGTACCTCGCCTATGATTTCAGTAATCTTGTTTATTTTTTCTGCTACCTTAAAGTAGCTGCCATTATTTGAATTTTAAAATATCCTTAGTTTATAGTTCATTTAATATAAATGATTGCCAAAATATTTAATCGCTGACAAGTTATTATTTTAGTTGCAAATAGATTGCTGCTCTTTAATTTTTCTGTCGCCGCGAAAATAATTTTTTAGAGTACAAGTTTCGAAATTCTTCAATTTTTGACTCTTCACAGTATTTGTGTCAAAACAACTACAAACATACCAAATTTCAGAGATGTAGGATTAGTGGAAGTACCCTAGAGGTTTTGGTATTTTAAATTTTTTTATTTACTGAATTCATATTTATATTTTTTTATATCTGAAAAACTCAAAAAGTTACAAAATTATAAAATATAGTTTTGAAATTTCGAAGCAATGGGCTTTCATATCACACCCCACTTGATCAGATATTCTCACTTTTTTTTTTTACCCCCACTGTATACCCCAATATCTTAACAGTCCCCCTCGAATATCATCAATTTTAAACTTTTCTCAGTATTTGTATCATAACAGCTACAAACATACCAAATTTCAGCGATGTAGGATTAGTGGAAGTACCCTATAGGTTTTGTGTTTTTTACATTTTTGTTTTACTCTAATATCTCAAAAACTACAAAAGTTAAAAAATTATAAAAAATAGTCTTGAAATGTCGAAGCAAGGAGCTTTCATATGACACCCCACTTAATTTGAATATTTTTTTTACCCCCTCTTGGACCCCAATATCTCAACAACCCCCCGACTGATATAGCTCATAACCTTACCAACAAATTGTACCAATACTATCTACCCCCGAATCAAATTTGATGAAGATCGGATTACCGGTTTTCAAGTTATGCTCGGACAAACATACATAAATACATACAAACGCCGATTCTTCCAAGTAGCCTCAGAGAACTCGCTTCGCTCGTTCAATTAAAATATTTCAGTTTGATTCGCTAGCTTAATAACTTTACTAAGTTACTTTTTTCAATTGAGCTTCTTACTTCCATTTGGAGCGGATGTGAGGAGGACGCCTCGGCTCCCACTCCCGGTTTATCGTGCTCTTCCGACGGAAAGAGGCTTATCCGTGCCGCTCTGAGACTGCATCCGCGCGTACACAGCAATATTTGAATACATATATATTTGAAGTCACGTTCTCGAAAACAGCTCTAACGATTTCGATGAAATATGCTATAGGGGGTTTTGGGGGCGAAAAATCTCACAATGGGCTTTCTCCAGAATATTAATATCTATAGATATCAGAAAAAGCGGAAAAATAGCGTTCAGGTAGCGAAGAAAGCAATGGCGGCGATGGGCTCACCACTTCTCACGTCTATATTCCGACTATGGTGCAACCATGACTATGAGGCTCGGCCTATTCTTTCGGGGAAAGGGCGTGTGTCTATGTTCTTCAGACTCATACTGCTGAAATTAATAATCAAAACTGTGAGCTGATCAAAATGAACCCAAATACGGCCAGTCTAATTATCTGTCGAAGAGTTCTCTGTCATCATCAGCTTGCTATCATCCATCACCATCATGTAATAGTATTGTAATAAGAATTAGCCAGGTATGCAAAAATCAACTCTGTTGGATAATTGGTCTGCAAGATTTGATCTAATCAAAGCTT
Source organism: Operophtera brumata (assembly GCA_932527175.1). Taxonomy (NCBI): domain Eukaryota; kingdom Metazoa; phylum Arthropoda; class Insecta; order Lepidoptera; family Geometridae; genus Operophtera; species Operophtera brumata. The sequence continues at coordinate 71,239,046 of OW052239.1, forward strand.
ACGGCGCAATATGTTCACAACATGTCTAGAATGAGCTCTGGAATTTTTAAGTTTTTGATAAGAGTTCTTATAGTTTTCAAGAAGAAAAATATGTATGATATTCTTATGCTTTTTATCTAGTACAATCATAAATTCAATACACAAGTTGAATTCTAGTTGAAGTCACTACACTTTACTAGATTTTTTTTAATCAAAGATTTAATAGTGAAATTAAACTTACTTTTTACATGTTTTAATTTTTGAAACATTTTGTTACTTATTAATTATTATTTAAGTTAGTGAAGACATCAACTAAACTCTAAAGGGCATTTTTATATTATTTTTTTATTCACAAAAACACGGTATGAGAGCTTGCGCTCGCCTTCTTCGCCTCATACAAAAATGTTCGTTGAAACTGGTTGAACCAATAGCGCCTTATAGAAAAAAACTATTTGGTTATTATAAAAAGGAACATAATATTATCAATATAAAATCACTGTCCATACTTTTCTTGTATATCGTAAATTGTAGTTTTTTTGTACAACTTGGAATGGTGGAACAAGCAGACCTTTGCCTATGAACAGAGTACATAATCTCATAGGTCACATCCACCTAGGACGCGCACTATATGCGACATTGCACTGCGCCCGCTACTTTCACCGGCACCAATACCCTTCAAGCGGGAACACAGCAATGCGAGCACTACTGCTTTGCGGCAGAAATAGGTGTAAGTAGGTACTTACCCGGACGAACTCTTTCACAAGAGAGCTCTTACTACAAAGTGTGTGACTTTATTATTTTAATCCTTCCTACTATATTATATTAATAAAAAATACAGGACTATATTTTATCGAAGATTAAAAATATAAATATAAAACTTTGTATTTTTAAAATAAACTAATGTCCGCATTTTGCACCACAATTAATAAATATCAATAAATTAATATAACCTTAGCAGACACACTAACACCTACATAGGTCCTATAACACAATGTGCTATAGACATTTAATCAATATGAAACAGCCCTGCTGAAATAATATTTTATTCTGATGAAAACTATAACCACAAGTAGCCCAGAACAGTATGCGGATTTATCAATATATTCGTATATAAAATCGTTGCGTGACTCACTGACTGACACCGGCCTAAACCGTCTTACTGAAATATACCTGAAATTATCTGAAATTTGAAGGGTCCATTCCTTTACACAAGAAAGGAATTTACAAAATTCACCCCCTAATGGGAATAAGTGCAGCCGGGTTGAAGTTTGTAAAAACTCAGTCTTTATAATATTTCGGTTAAAACTAGGGATAACCTGCAGAAGATTCCTCAACAATGTAGCAATAGACGCGGGACAAACGTGATGATGCACGCGCAGAGAGCATCGGGAACACAGAGCAACGGGAACACAGATAGCAACGGCAATGCAGAGATAAACGGGAAAATAGATACCATCGGGAACTCGGATAGCAACGGGAACACAGAGATAAACGGGAACACAAATAGCAACGGGAACACAGAGATTTTCGGGAACATAGAGAGCAACGGGAACACAGATAAATGGGAACTCAGAGAGCATCGGGAACACAGATAGCAACACGGGAACACACAGAGCATGGGGACACAGATAGCAACATGAACACAGAGAGCATCGAGAAACCAAGAACCATGGAGATCAAGAAGACCAAGGCATCGACCAAGGAGATATCTCAGTAGGTACCCTAGGTACGTGAGGTAGTGGGTGAAATCGTGCTGTGTATGGGTGATGATGACGTAATAGAACTGAGGCCCTCTGCATGTAAGTGCTTACCACAGTCGCATTGCAAATCTGAGTCAGAGACGCATATTTATCTATTACGCGGCCCACTTTACGCGATCCCATCTTCCACTGAGTTATATTGTATCGACGTGCGTTGAAGTTAAGACAAAATTAAAGAAGCATTAGGAGGTAGTTCGTCTTCTTTTAATTATGGTATCTGAAGAAAGTTTCGTCAGTTTTGCCAATGTTAATTATTGGAATATATTATATTATAAATAAATATTTACATACATACAGAGGTGTATGAGAGAGCTTACATGAATCAATTACAATATTGAAATTAAAATATCTATGGATACATTATAATTCCGTGGGATGACTGTACCAGAAACACGATAGGACAATATTTTCTCGATAGAAAAAGAACCCAAAGTTAGCTCCAATTATTTGGCTAGATTCTATTGTTTATTAAAATGGTTCATGTTTATTAAATCAAATATTATTGGGTTAAAAATTAGATAAATAAAATTAATACAACATAGCCGAGGGTTTACCGTAGGGGTTTTGTAAAGTTATCTTTATTTTACGAGATATTTTATAAAAACAGCTTTTCCGAATGGCGCGAGGTGTTTTGTTTTCTATGTAGGATACCGCCTGGTGTTGGCGCAGTCTTAAAAATGGAATAATCCTACTTAGGCTAGTCATATCGAACAAAAAAAACGCTGAAATTGCAATAATTGCGGTAAACTTGCTTTTTTGGTACGTTTTGGGGTCCACCTTGATAGTATTTATCCAGATTTGCAGCATTCTAAAATGTAAGCACGCTGAGTTATTGGTGAAAAACTTCACTTCTTTTAGTTTTGTGCATAAAATACGACATAGGAAGGCTCTGACGAGAAAGGTCAGTGTTACTTTTTGAAAGTAATCATAATTCCTGACAGTTTGAGCCCCAATACAATTTTCTAAGTCTAATGGCTCATTTTAGAATGCTACAAATCTGGATAAATACTGTCTAGTAGGTGGACCCAAACAACATACCAAAATTGCAGGTATTGCAATTTCGAATGTAACATATGACTGGCCTAATTATCTTCTTCTTATCTTAGGTAATGGCTTCTGTGCATTTTGCAACAATTTAGCCAATGTCAAGTCTTTAATGAATTATATTGTATTCATATCTTTTAACTTGACACTGACAAGCGCAAGTTATCAGCTATTCATTGCTGCACCCATTTGCACGAGTTCGTCGTACTATATCACTACCTATTAATAAGTTCTTGGTATATTTGATAGAATAATGTACATACTATTGTTTAGTTTTATTTTCTGTATCAATATATATGCCGAGAAAAACCAAGAAGCTTGAATTTGGGTTCTAAAACTTCGGAAACACGGGAAAATAACATTACGTTTAATGCCATAACTCTACTTTTTTATTTTATTTGTAAGTCTTTCGTGCTTATTTTTTTGGTGGATCGTATTACCATGACGATATTACACACAATATTTATAATGACGTGCCCTTTAGACGGCTTAATATGAGACAATATTGTAACAATGTAGCATAACGTCAGCGTCGCGGATTGGTCAAATAAGCCAAGCAGGCAACATGTATTATATGGCTTCTGATTTGAAAATAGAACAAATGGCTACGAGGAGGATTGTCGTCACGCCACGTAAAGTCTGCGTACATAGGTTGAGTGGTTTTTGAGGACTAACAACTAGAAATTACGGAATTGGAGCATTAATATTACTGTGATACTTACGATGTTTGGATGTTTGTATGTTTGTTAATCATTCACGCTTAAAAAGCAGAACCGATTTTGATGAAATTTGGTACACAGATAGATTATGAATTGGATTAAGATATAGGCTACTTTTATTCTGGTAAAACGCGAGCGAAGCCGCGTGTGGACACTAGTTAATAGATAATAAAGAAAATATTTTTTGCCACTGACAAATTACGGGGAAAAATTGAGGATTGGAGGCGATTGGAGGATTTGGATGGAGATATAAATTAACTACGAATAAAAACAAAAAAATCACAGTAAAAATCATTGAATGACATTCGTAGCCAAACTTATGATAATTATGAGACATTTTCAATTAAGGTGTCCTGGTTTTCGCAAAATCAGGTTTTTCTATCTCAAAATGTGTTGATGAGCTGTGATGAGCAAAAACAATAAAATTTGGATTTCGCGCCTCAAGCAAAACGTTGCACCCTAGCTAACAGCCATTTTATATTTTAGAATACGGCTGTTAGTGAAATCTATTCAGCAGTCGTCATGATGTTGACATGTGAATGCGAATAAGACAGTAACGAACTAAGTTGCAAAACAGCACGTCAAGTCAGTTTCGATTTCGACATCTCTGAATAAGTGGTAGGCATTTACTTAAAGAAACTGGAACGCATACATTACAAAACAAAGAATACAAGATGGGCAACATAATTTCAGCATCTTCAGCGGACTTATTGGATAAATCAGTATCAGTATTATTGTACTGAAGTGATTTAATATAATAAGGTGCGAGTGAGACAGCTTCGTGTTTTGAAAAGATTCGTTGAGCAGCTCGATCCAAACGAGCGGATAAGTAGGCGAAGGTCAGGCGCCATTGTAGTCAGCGTGAATATAGTGACGTATGCCAGTCACAGACATGTGTAGCCATGGTAGCCTCCGCAAACTCAATTGAGAGTTGAAATCCTCAAGATATTTCAACACTCGCCTCTTAACAGTCCAAGTGCGAGTTCTTGGTAATACCCTCTTATAATAACACAAAGAGGTCTTTGCAGTTCTTAGAAGCAAAAAATTAACAATTCGTGTTTTTGTTTTGTTTTCAGGTTTAATAATAATAAGCCTTCACATACATACATACATACATAGACACACGCCTTTTTCCCCGAAAGGGTAGGCAGAGCCTCAAATGAGCCTCTTTTCACGTGGGTTGCACCATCGTGGGATAAAGAAGTGACAAGTGGTGAGCTCATGTCAAATAGGCTGCGGCGAAGGCTTCCCCCAAGTATCTTTTTTTTTCTTCCACACTTTTTTTCTTATATTTATTTTATTTTTCAGGGTTCATTTTGAATTTATATTTCTTTATTCCATCATCTAAATCTATAAAAGAACTTAACCTGATATCAAATAAACGCCTCATACGATTAAGATGATTGATGTATCGTGATTGTAATCAATTTGTAGAACTTGGTGAGTAGGTTCTAAATATATAAAACGCTTAGGAAGTATTTACTGTACGTAGTTTTCAAGAAAAAAAACCTGTGTTTTTTATTACATGGCAGTGTTTTTTAATATAATATTTTTATACCACTTGTTTTTATTGTAAAAATAAATACTTCAGATAAATACTCCAATAAAGGAATGTAATAGTTTTAGGTCTTCTTCTTTGATATAATATAACTCCAACTGGGTCAAATTCGTACATTCAATACAATACAAAATTTCAAAACATAATTAGTTTTGAAATTTTTAATAGAGTTAAGCTCCGTAACCAGTACTAAGGGCAATAAGTTTTTTTTATTGCGTTTTGACTGTCTGTCTGGTTTTTGGAAAGATCGTCGCGTTAAAACTACTGGACGGATTTTGTTGAAACTTTGTGTGGATAACATTTTATTTTTTCCAAAATAACTTAAGGGTTCCTTAGGGATACGGGTGATATCTGTTACACTGCGCGTAAGAAAGTGTTCAGTAATACGTGGCTCAGCCGTAAAGCTTATATTCGTAGACTCCAGAGTTCGAATCCATGGACTACCAAACAACTTTTTGCTGTAATACAATTTGATCTTTTATTTTACCGGTAAGGGGACATTTCGAATCCCTGGGTTACCGAAACTACTTCTTGCAGTAAAACTTTTTTGATTACCTCTTAGGCTCTTACCGAATTTACATCCGACATTTCGACATTTACCCAGTTTCTTCTACAGTAGAAGACAGCAATATTTTGATATGTTCTTGTAACATATAGAAGGTGGAAAAGAAGGTTTTCGCTACAACACAAAAATCTGAAATCGATAACCATCATCCTACAACAGAAAAGTTTTTTAAAATCACTTGGGAAGGACTCTGTTTCGCATAGTCCTTCCAATTCTACTCGGCCGTAAATTGCCAATTGCCATCTGCTCGACAATTTCCAATTACATATCATACAACCTCAACGTAAAGTAAAGCATTGCATCTTTAGGGAGGTAAAGTTGTATGAAACTCCCTAGGCAGGTAAAGTGATTCCAATTTGGAACGTCAAATTCGTGTGGAATCTTTTGTAAAACTCTCGAAAATCGAACTGGCCACTATAAGCAGAACTCAATTTCAAAGAATGTGAAACAAAGTGTTCGGTGCTGTAATTTTCAGTGATTTTTTATTATCTCGCAGGTGGGAAAAGTATAGTATGCTCCTCTGGAACAAAGCCTGTCTTCGTCTTGGGCAGCTTGACCCCTCGCTTCACTCCAGAACTCTACATAACTCTCGTTACGCTCAGGGTTCGATATGCCGCCCGCGACTATTATTTCAGGCCTTGACAGTAATGAAGAATCGTGTATAATTGCGGCTACAGGTTCTTAGTTATAAACTTAAATAATCGTAGTAGTTAATAATTTATCTATGACTTCTGAAAGTTGTAGGTGCTCATAATGCAACATTTTTCCCGCAGCAATCAAACCTGAACCTCTCGCGTTCCGGTTGCTTTTGAGTAGGCAGACGTTCTAGCGTTCATTGAGACATTCTCAATGAAAGTCTCTGCAGGGTTCTTATCTAATCGATGCCATATTTATGTTAATTAAATTATGTATTTTAGTTTCTTATCAAGGCGGAAATATTTAAAATACGCAGCGCAATGAACACCAAAAGATAGCGCATATACCAGCTGGTCTATCTTAAAGAATACCAAACACGCCTTAAGACGGGTCTTAGACTATAACATACGGCTGACCACACAGTCAACCTACACCAGCGATCAATTCTTCAATACCACAATTAACAATTCATTAAGATAGTCTTTACATCGCTTTATTTTTGTAGCAAATGAATACATGATTGAGATAAAACCGGCAGTGGTTTTGAAGCAAGGCATTGGAGTCGTGAAGTGGTTATGTATGACACTGACAGCGTGGTGGTTTTCCTCGACCTAGTCTGCTGCTGAGCCATCTAAGGAGTGGTATCGAGAGCAGGGCCACCGAGCTCTTAAGGGGACATTGTTGTCTGGTTTTTTGAACATGTAATGCACAACATTATAATTTGAGCTTAGATAGATAGAAAACACATTATTGTTAAACACAGAAAACATTGAATTACAATGGGCGTTCTTATCGCTATAAGCGATCTCTACAATACAACCTATGATGATACTACTGGACAACAACTTCTGCACTATATTTTTTTCTTTTTTTTTTACTTCATGAATGACGGAACAAGCAGATGGCCCACCTGATGTTAAACGGCAACCTCTGCCTTTAACAATGCATTACCTCATACGTCACGTCCACCTAGGACGCACCCTATGTGGCATTGCACTGCGCTCGCCACCCTGAGACATAAAGATGAGAAGTCTCATGCGCCTGTAATTTCACCGGCAACCGTACCCTTCAAACCAGAACACAGTAATGCTAGCCTGCTACATTGCAGCAGAAATAGGTTCTGTGGAATAATTTTAGGTTTCTGAAGTCCGACATGGAACGTTCGTCTTCCTGTCTGCGAGTAAAACGGTTCTGACTGCGGACGTCAGAATTGTACTCGCAGTATGTATCATGCCGAAATGCACAACAACAAATGCACAACAACATATTGATAAGCCTATACAAAACTATGAAAGCCTAAAAGATATAAAAACCTTGGAAAAAGTTATTATGGCCCTACATACGTATTATAGTGGGGTTGCTTTAGGGTTCCGTAGTCAACAAGTCAAGGATCCCTTACAGTTTCGCCATGTCCGTCTTTCTGTCCGCGGCTTAGCTCAGAGACTCTTAGTACTACAAAGCTGTAATTTAGCATGGGCACAGATAACATAATACTACTATAATAATAATAAATAAAAAGCCTTTTATTTCCTTAAAAAAGAAAAACAAATTTCTTAAAAATCAAAAATATTAAATATTTTATCCTAGTTTCTTACAAACCAAATATAATAATTATGTTATCTATTGTCTATTCCTTAGTTAAGGTTAAGGCGCTATAGTTTCATTCAACGAAAACATTTGTATGAGGCGAAGAAGGCGAGCGCACGCTCTGATATCGTGTTTTTGTGTATAACTAAATAATATAAAAATGCACTTTAGGGTTTTGTTAAATTTTGTTGGTGACTAATAATAGTTAATAAGTTACCAAAAGTTTCAAACATTAAAACGTGTAAGAAGTAAGTCAAAAATGGTATTTCAGTTTTAACAAGGTGATATATTTTTTTATCGAGTAAAATAATTCAGTTAGTGTATTGCATTTATGATTTCACTAGATAAAATGCTTAAGAATACCATATATTTTTTTCTTCTTCAAAACAGTAAGAACTCTTATCAAAAATTTAAAAATATCTAGAACCTATTGCGCCTTAAGGCCCCTTTCGGGTATAGGCCTCCTCCAAATATTTCCACACATTAGAGATGTGTGGAAATTTTTGAATTTCAGCACTCTATCTATCCAGTTTTTGCCGGCTGCCTTCTTTATACTCGTATCGTCGACCCAACGTTGTTGTGGGCGTCCTCTGGCTCTCCCGTCGGCCCCGTCCACGTCGTTACTCTATGTGTCCACCTTTTGTCATGTAGACGTGCCAAATGTCCCGCCCATTTCCACTCCAGGCTTTGTGTGTGAGACAGAGCGTCTATGACTTTCGTTTTCATTCGGATGGAACCGCATCTTTGTTTGTCTTTTAATTTGATGCTAAGTATGCTTCCTTCCATCGAGCGCTGTGTTGTTTGTATTTTGTACATAATACTATAATGGTATATATTAATTATGACATATTAATCACGCCGACAAAGAGGTAAAATAAGACCTTGAAAAATATTTTGTTGGGCACCCCCCTTTTCGTATATTGGCGATGTTTTTTGTCTCGTCTATCCCATGGTGGGGGTTGTCGTTGGATAGGTGGTTCAAAAATAATTGCGGGTGTGTGAAAACTTGGCCGCTTTTTAGGGTTCCGTACCCAAAGGGTAAAACGGGACCCTACTACTAAGACTTCGCTGTCCGTCCGCCTGTCACCAGGCTGTATCTCATGAACCGTGATAGTTAGACGAACTTTCACAGATGATGTATTTCTGTTGCCGGTATAACAACAAATACTAAAAAACAGAATTAAATAAATATTTAAGGGGGCTCTCATACAACAACCGTGATTTTTTGGCGTTTTTATGGGTAATGGTACGGAACTACCAGATAATGCCGACTCCCACTTGGCCGGTTTTTTATTATTATTTGATTGCCATACCCCATCTTAGAAGGAAAATGAATGTTGTATTGTATTTTGGTTATCTTTGATATTTATCCAGCTAAGAAATTTTGATTTCCAGGCATATTCAACAAAACAACCTAAAAGAGCTGCATTTATCAGGCATGATGGCAGCGTTTAAGGAAAACTATACATAGGTTATATTGTAAAGTTTACTGCAGGGCATCGAAGAAATTGGTGTCCAGTTTATAGTGAACTGGAATAGCACACACGTTCCAACTAATGGAGCTCAAGTTGTACTAGTTTTTTGTTAACCATCTTTATTTTATTTATTTTGTGTCTGTGTACCAACCTGGTCAATTGACCACATAACAGCTGCCTAGTATATTAGGTAGGTAGCAACACTACCAATGTCCACACACTTGAATATTTTTGGACTATGAATTTTCATATAAGGCCCACGGTACGCAAATATACGGGGAGTAAAATCTTAAAACCGAGCATTAAGGTGGGGTATAACGCAAAATTACCAATCATGGATTTCATTTCTAACTTACTAAAAAAAAAATGGTTACTACATTATAATTCCAAGGGATCACTGTACCAGAAACACGATAGGACAATATTTTATAGATAGAAAAAAACCCAGTTACCTCTATCTTTTGCCTATATTCGATTGTTTATGAAAATGATACATATTATTGGGTAAAAATTAGATAAATAAAATCAATACAACAAAGCCGAGGATATACTGTAGGAGTTTTGCAAAATTATCTATATTTTACAAGGTATTCAATAAAAACCGCTTTTTCGGGCAGCGCAAGGCTTATTTTTGTATGAAGATTTCTGCCTGGGGTTGGCGCGTGCAGTCTGTTATCTTATTTTTTCCATCTGCGCAACATATTCGCGCACCTTATACTGAACTGGACCGGAGTAAACTCCAGCCGCGCGTCGGAGCTGACTCACATATTTTTCACTGGATCTTTAAAATCAATATGTATAAAATCGTAGCATGACTGACTGACTGTCATTCACTCACTGACTAACTATCAACGCACAGCCTAAACCATAAGTCCTAGAGATCTGAAATATTGAAGACACATTCCTTAGAAATTTGCTGCTTTTAATGGTATTTGGTGTGTGGATAGTAAGTAGGATCATCAAATAAGACAAGGCGTGTTTGTTACCTGATTCTTATAGGTTTGGTCGCGTTGTATTGGAACCGGAGTAAGTTTAGTTCATAAGATGATTCAAAATGTTTTTGTTTTTTTTGTTCATAGCTTCTTCGCATTATTTTCTCATCATAAACTGATGCCAATGTCAAGTATTAATAATTAATTTCGTTTTTCATCCTACTAATATTATAAACGCGAAAGTTTGTAAGTATGGATGGATGGATGGATGTTTGTTACTCTTTCACGTAAAAACTACTGGATGGATTTGGATGAAATATGGAATGGTGATAACTGGACTCCCGGAATAACACATAGGCACATTTTTATCCCGATATTCCCACGCGATCGAGACTTACGCGGGTGAAACCGCGGGGCGCTGCTTGTTTATAATAAATAGTCAAGTCATCGAGAGTCTCCATCAAGTCACAATGAATAATAGTAATTTATGCAACTGTCATATAAGAAGGGGTATTAAAACGCGAGTGTTTTAATACCTAAGTTATATGCAGTTTCATACACTACTTTATCTTCACTCATAGGAAAATTTTAAATTAAACAAAGAAAATCACGACCGCCAAAAAAATGTATGGGAAGCGCGGGAAATTAAGTTCAAACTACGCATGCGTGCGCCATTTTTTCACAGTTCGAACTGCACATGCGTGCGCCTTTTTTTTCATATTCAGGCTATAACAATAGACTAGTTTAATGAATTAATTAAAAAAAGATAGCGGTACTATAATGAGTTTTATGATACAGTTGGCGGTAATATAATGAGTTTTATTCTTAATTTTATGTATATGCGTCTATAAAGTGCGTCTGTATAGAACCGTCTTTGAATTCGTAATTCGAATTTTTCGATTTGAGTGTAAATAAAGTATTTTTGACGACGTATTTAATTGGGGACGAGTGGCAATTTAAAAATCTAGGAAATAAAATTCTGGCAAATATTGTACGTAAAATAAAATGTGTACGTTTTATTCAATTTCAAATTAATGTTAAAATCTACCAAAAGCATGAGAATCGCTCGTTGCGACACACTGAGTCGAATTAATTACCTCGCAACTGGGCGTAGTATTAAAAAACGGTTTGCGCAACAGTCGATCCGCACCTTGACACAGATAGGAGCTCAAACTGTCGTCGTCGGTTTGAATACACAAAAACCGGACGCAGACAACTATTTTATAATAAAATTATTATATGTTGGGTACATTTTTATAGTTTTCTTATAGTATTGGCACAGATAAAATAATACTAAACTTGTAGTATTGGTCTGTCAGTATCGGTCGTAACATAAGCTGCATGTAGACCATGGTTATTAAGGTGCAACGTTTCACTTGTGGCACGAAATTCTAATTTTATTGTGTTTTTGCTCATCACAGCTTATCAATACAACTTGAAATACCGAAAACTGGTGTTGCTAAAATTATAAGAACTAACACACATGCTTATTTTGATCTCATAAATATTATTAGTTTAGGCTACGAATGTCATTCAATGATTTTTTATTTTTTTTGTTCATTGACATTCTTCTAATGATATTTATGAGATACTTTCAATCAAAACATGCGTGTTAGGTATCCTAATTTCCGAAACATTAGGTTTTGCTATCTCAAAATGTGTTGATGAGCTGTGATTAGCAAAAAACACAATAAAATTAGAATTTCGCGCTCTAAGCGAAAAGTTCCACCTAAATGTTTTTTTTTTTAAGTTTCCTTTATGGGAACCCATTTTTAACCTTGTTTTATTTTAATTATTTGAGGAAATGCCCATGCTCTTCCGCTTGGTTACGACATGTGCCGATTCAAGTTTTTTTTTAAATATATTATTTTAAGTTAGAAAGTGCATTGACAATACTATCAGTGTTGTTGGTGTCTCTTAGCGACGGTGACCACTTTACATCAGGTTAATAAATCGAATGGTTTTATAACAAAAAAAAAGAAGAAAATTTCGCATCTATGCCGGTACCTACATGTTGGGATCGATATCTTTGGAACACTATGTATATTTGAGTCAGACGACTCAACTAGGAAGGACCTTCGACAATGAGGTCAGCCGACGAATCTTAAACGGATGGGCAGCACTCTGGAAACTACGCCATATCTTGTCATAGATACCGCAGAGCCTCAAGTCGAAGGTTTTTAACCAGCGCGTGTTACCAGTCATAACTTACGGCACTGAGACGTGGTCGCTAACGATTTGCCTCAAGCTCAAAGTCGCGCAACTGGCTATGAAGAGAGCTATGCTTGGAATTTCACTATGTTAGTTAAAATTGAAACGAGGTGATCTGTAAAAGAACCGGCTAGCTTATTACGTATCTTGCAATAGCAATGCGATAGCAATAATTGCGCGAGAATTGCGCGATCATCGCATCCAAATTGCAAATTCGTATTACGTGCGAATTTGCAATTTGGATGTGATAATCGCGCAATTATTGCTATCGCAAGATACGTAATAAGCTAGCCGGATCATCGACATAGGTCTCCGAATTAGCAAGTTGAAGTGGCAATGGCTGCCCAACCCATATACTCGTAGCTCGCAGGTTAATAGTAGAGCTTTTTTGTGAAAGAGTTCGTCCAGGGAAGTTCTACCACCATACCCATTTCTGCCGCAAAGCAGTAGTGCTCGTATTGCTGTTTTCCGGTATGAAGGGTATGGGTGCCGGTGAAATTGACTTTTGACAGGCACATGAGACTTTTCATTTTTATGTCTCAGTGTGGCGGGCGCGGTGCAGTGCCACATATAGTGCGTCCTAGGTGGACGTGACCTATGTGATAATGCACTGTTCATATGCAGAAGGTACCGCTTAACATCAGGTGGGCCATCTGCTTGACCCGTCAAATAAAGTTGTATAAAAAAACTGACAACTGTTGGTTCTGTATTGGTGACCTTTTTTTTTCAATTATGTACCTGTTGGCCGCGACCTCACCTGTTGGTAAGTGAAGACGCGGCCGACGTTGGAGCGCGATGGTCTAAAAAGCACCTACTCACGCTTGCCTTGAAGGGAACCATATTTTGAAGAAAGACATAAGAAAGCGAGAATCATTACTCGCGCGACACGACGCGCGTAAGAATTTTCGATGGACCGACGAAATTTAAGGCTGTGAATGCGTGGTCCGACAGCATAGCCCGCTCGATCGGACGACGTAAAGGTCGTAGGAAGTCGGTGCATGTATGTGGCTCAAAAGCGAGAGTTATATAGTCCAGCAGTGAACTTCTACATGTTGGTGATAATAATAACAATCAAAGCTATTTTAGTAATGAATTATCTCATTATCTATTTTTGTACCAGCATCCATCTTGAATGCGTAAAGGTGCTAGGTAAGTAGATGATGAGTAGGTAAGTAGTAGACGTGTACCTACCTACGACTCGACCAACGCGCGCATGAACATCCATCTAAAATGCGTAGTACGTAGGTACCACAGATAAAATAATACTATACTATGTAGATACTGTCCTACCTACTACCTAACCTACGCGCGGATGAAGTCGCGAGCACTAGTAAATGAACATATTATGTAGGTAGGTATTTATTTCGTATCTCATTCTTGTTCTTTTGAGGATCTTGAATATCAACAAGATAAGTGTATATTACATTCAATAAGTCTCGTAGATATTGTTTGTTATCAAAGAATTATGGCTAAACTGAGAACATTGGTATACCCAAAATTAGAAATAGAGTACACCACTGGTCAGTACTTTTAGATAATCTTAATAGGTAGTTGTCCATCATCAGTTTTTGTTCAAAACTACGAGAAAATCTATTTAAAATTATATTTTGAAAAAGCTCAATAATTTCATTGACGGGCGGAGCTGTATTTACTGGGTCCGAACAATTTCACAAATTATAATTAGATTTTTTTACGTAGTTTTGTAGATGATGGGGCCCTGGAGTAATCGATAGAACTCTTCAAATTTTATGGCCACACTTATAGCGATTTGGGTAATTTTTATGAAAGCTTTGAATTCGCTGGTTCTTTTTGTAAAATTTAAAACAAAAACCTTAAAAAAAACACCGTTTTTTTTCTGTGGAACCAACAGCTTACTTTCATATAATAATACAGTAAGATAACAATAGAGAGCCAATAAAAAGTTCTCGCGAATAATAATTTTGCAGAAAATTTCACCAGGGGGGCAACCTTAAGCACTGCTGCTTTTTAAAACTGATTTATGCAGCGCACCAATTGAAGTGTTCCTGATGGATCCCTTGGCTATGATCCAAATCTCGCTGCGTGCTCATACTGCGCATTGAGTATTGGATTTACTCGGGGATTTTATCAAGAAATCTCACTATAGAACCTGACCGGACCCTTCAACCTTCAATCATCATCAGTAGCCCTCAGGCGTCCACTGCTGGACGAGGCCGCCGCCATAGAACGCAATGGGTGACTTGCCATAACCACCACGCTGGACAGGCGGTTTGGTGATTTGTTCGTATTGGGCAGTTATTGAGTACTCAGGTAGATGCTGTCTACCCCAAGTGTCATCGCTTAGTCGGTGTATACGATATCCACGGGAGGAGACGGAGAGGTTTATTCTTCATCCGGACACAACACAGCAACCGGACTCTATTATACGTTTTTTTCTGTAACTGCCATCTAGTGAGGGTGTGCATTAATGAAACGTTATCCGTACATTACCTACCACAGTGCTCATATATCTCTATGACCTCTCTTAACGCCTCACTACCTCTACACTGGAGCTAGATCGCCTAATCAGGAACCTCTAGAGAAAAAAGTACGCTAAGGTAGGTTTCTATATATATTTTTAACTACTTGGATTGACGGATCAAAGATGGCCCACCTGATGTTAAGCGGTACCCTCTGCCACAGATAAAATAATACTATACTCTGCCTAAGAACAGTGCATTAGCACATAGGTCACGTCCACATAGGACGCACCCTATGTGGCATTAGTTGTATTAGTAGAGCTTTTTTGTGACAGGCGGTAAACAAAATAATCCTATAATGATTCCGTTGGTTCCTTTTGAGGTAAGGAATCCTAAAAAATAATGAACACCATCTTGACAGCTTTGAAAAGGTCGGTACAGGAGCTCAAACATTATTCCGAACAGACGTGTAAAGTTGTGAAAGCAATTCGTCTTTGAACCCGCATTTATTAAGCCTCTAAAACGTAACGAAACGCCGATGAACAGTTGTTTGTAAATCAATAAACCAAGAATAAACCCATATTTCATAGGGTTAGTTAGTAACAATAATAAATAATTCTTCTTAATAGCTATATTCCCACGATTGTGCAACCCACAGTGAAAAGAGGCCCATTGAGACTCTGCCTACCCTTTCGGGGAATAAGGCGTGTGGCATGTGTGAGGGTATGTATGTAGGTATTCATTAGACAAAATAATCCTTCACCGACAAACAAAAATGATGCCCATATAGCTCACAACAACATTCGCAACTAAATATGGGAATACCTACTCGACTTGATATTACCTAACCGTTATTTATTTTTAAATTGTACTGTGAATTCAAAAACGCCTCCTTACAGCGCATATAAATTTTAATCTATTTTTTTAATTTCAATCACTGAAATTAATATAAGTAGGTTGGTAAGTTAAATAAAATTACTTAACTGAAAGAATAATACAAGTAGGTTAGTACAAAATTAAAAAAAAAACATGAAACGGCTGTGCTACCCCGATACGGAGTTCTGCAATGCTCTAAGGTGCTACCTGAAGACCGATGCTAAAGATTTAAATAATTATTATTTTTGAAAAAAACCGACTTCGATGCTAGGAAATTATCCCCAATACAAGATTATGCCATCGCTGGTCTTCTTCATCTTCTTCATACCTGTAAATTGTAAGTAGTACAAGATCTGACTTATTTGGATTTTGTTAAGTCGTGGCTGAAAATAACGCTAGAAGTAAAGATCCACCAACTTATCTGTAGAATGAAATCTACATACGTAGATGATAGAAAAATGTAGGTAAATGGTTCTACAGAGAAGTTGGTGGATCTATATCGCCGGTGTGAAGCTGGCATCCATGGGTGAGGCCTTGGTGAGGCGAGGCATTGATAAACTATTATTTCGTATAAGGTCGTATGCTCTAAAAACTGAATTTTTCCTTTAAATTAAAATTTACTTTTTTTTTTTAAATACAACTTCTATATTGAAGTTTTTGTATGAACGAATGTACCTCAAAAAAATTGAGGTTAAACACGGTACCGTTTGCCTGTAAAAGGTAAATCTCTGTTTTAAAAGAGGTTGCATTGATATATTTTTATCAAGAGAGGTCTCGGCTATAAAAGTTAACCAATCAAATAATGCAACTAAAAAAAAGTCGTGATATGAAGAATCAGGAAGAATCAGAGGCCGTAGACAAAGTAACATTCTAATAGCGAGGTCGCTAGTAGAAAAGCCAACAATGTATGAGATTGACGTAAGCTATCGAAATGTCACGTGGTCTATTGTCACTCCGAAGCGAATGCCATTTGGCTAGGCCGGCTGGTCACTAAATATCACTTTCATTTATTTCGTAATTACTGAGAAAATCTAGATCCTGCCACCAAAATTTCCAATGCGTCATCTAAGCGTACTCATAATGCGTTCATTTCGTCAAAACAAAAAATATGACCCGATTTCGTACTACAAACCGTATTATGCTTTAGTATACTAAAAGCTTTGGCTTTGGCAATAGAGTCATAGAGGCAGCATCGAAGCGTTGATGAGAGTGTGTTGTTAGGTCGCTGTAAAGCCTACTATTATTTATTATGTGGTAAGGCTAAGACCCAGTCTAAATACGCCGAGACTAGCTACAGCTCGGGTGGGATATTACTTTGTACTAATTGCGCCTAGCAACGTTCATCATACCGCAACAACAACTCGCAATCTGAGCACTGTGTAGCAATCCAAAACCTGTCTTTACGTATCTGAGATAAACCACTTAATCACTTTTACTTATTCTTTGAGGCACGGCACCCTGAGGCTTGCCATTCCCTTCTTTCTACAGGGAGGCAGCGTCATGTTCCCGACGCTGCATGTATGCATGCATCGTGCAAGATGCCATGGTCACTGGTCACGCGTAGTTAGATCTTTGTATGCACTACGCAAAATGTCGCGCGTACGCGTCTTCATTGACACAATTGAGTGTGTTTTATAGCTACGTGTATTTATGTTTTTCTCAAGGACACACAATAACATAAGTCGAAACGTGGCAATCTCTTTGAGCAGCGAAGAGCGGATCTAGCCTCGGACTAGCTAGACTGTTTCAAACGTTTGTACTTAGTAATTTATCCATCAATCGTACACAAGTGAAAAGTGTCTCGTAAGCGCCTATAGCGGCACTATTCAATGAACAATGCGTTTTACATGTATTAAAAATATATTTTACACTCATATCGTACAATCCTGATTAAGAACTCTAAAATTGTATATAAAAGACATGTTTTGTTACCTAATAAGAAAAAAGAAATGTAACTTTTTCCCATTAAAATACACTACGGCCAGACCAAGGAAATTTTATTTTTTACTCCTTTTCGTGACATAGTTTATCATATAGCCTATGGGGCGCACGCTACAGCACATGCTCGGTAACGTTATTCTTTTTCATGTGCTTCGTTGGTCAAACAAAAGATTTGTTGCATGAGTGTAGATAAAGTAGTTTATGAAACTGCACATAACGAGGTATTCAAACACTCGTGTGAAACTATTAAACCTCGCCAATTTTAATAACCCCTAACAGTTTCATTAAATACTATTCAAGGACAAAATGAAAATAGATGGAACGTGCACATCATTCAGAGGATTACGCTCTTTGTGCATCGATGAGCGGATCAAGCCTCGGAATAAATCCGTTTCGCCTTTGTTTGCTATGCAGATTACACAGTTCTGCTAACTGGGACAAATACAAGGGATAATAGTGCTATTTCCGTATTCCAGCAGCCAGGAAAACATGGTCTAGCCCATGCTTTTTGTTTTCAAGGAATAAATCGTATTTTATTGTGTTATTTTATCAGGTTTTTTTACAAACACTGCTATGTAAAAATTCCTTTAATTTAAAAAACTACTTTGGTTTGGCACAGAGTGGAATAAAGAAACAAAACGTCGAAAGTAACTAATTTATAACAGTAACTAGCTGTCGCCTGCAGTTTCACTCGCGTTGTTCTCTTTTTAATGCCGGTTTTGATCTAACCTGTAAAATGTAATCAAAATTGGTCCATTCGTTTTAGCGTAAAAGCAAGAGTAACAAAAGATTAAAGCAAGACTATAGCAACAAAACAACTCCTGCAGCCTGGCTGCTGGCCTGGTGCCTATTCAATTGCGATAACCAGACAACGGCAATGGCATGGCAATGGGCAGGCCATATTGCTAGCAGACCTGATAAACGTTGGGGAAGAAAGGTTCTCGAGTGGAAACCATAAACCGGACGACGCAAAAGAGGAATGCCCCCTTTCAATGGACCAAAGATATTATAGAGGTCGCTGTAAGCCGGTGGATGTAGGCGTCTCAAGACAGTTCGTCATGGCTTTCTATGGGGAGTCCTATGCGTCCAGCAATGGACTGCTGTAGAGTGATGTTGATGAGACAAATCACCTGGTATGCTGGATAAAAAAATCGGATGATTTCACACTCTAGGGATTGATTTCCCAGATAAAATTATCCCATAGCTCAATCCAGGTCATAATCTATGTGTACCTACCAAATTAAACCGTTTTGGCGTGATTGAGTAACAAACATAGAAACATCCCATATTTCGCATTTATTATTAGTGTGATAATTGGATGTCAAATGACGCATCCGCGATATTAAAATGATGACGCTATCCCTGAATCGAACTCCTTGCCCACGACGGAAGTGCCAACGCAATATGCGGGAACTGTTCTTTAGTAATATTTTTTTCTAAGTACTATCCTTACCTTTTCTGAGTGTAGCTTCAGAATTACTGCGTAATTAATTATGTTAAACCATCTCAACCTTAATTATGTTTATAATAACCTTCAAGGAGGACGTAGAGTTTACTACACTTGAGCTGTAATGGCTTCCTAAATGGAAAACTTTGTTAAAAGGAGGTGTTGATTTCGACCAAATTATAGGATATAGCGGGTGATTCATACAACATGGAAGCAAGGAAGCAAGGTAGTTAGAGTATGAGAGGAGTTAGTTTATCTTAAATTGGAACTGTTTTTAAGTCAAAAAACTACTGTGTTTTTAAACCACTGTCGGATAATTAACAAACATCATTGGATATCCTTTATTTTCATACAATGTCCTTTATTTAATCTTATCAAGTCCTCTTAAACATAAAACGGGAGCTGGCTACCTTAGTCTTGGCGGTATCCGTGAAAATGGTGGCGCGATTTCCATACACTAGAGGCGCTAAGCCGAGGATTTTTTTAATATCTATAAATTCATAAAATAGTGGTTTATCCTACCGCTGAATATTAAAGATTTGTGCCTATTATGATTTCAATGCAGAATGAAACTAACTAGGGAGGAATAATCCGTAAAAAACAATTCCATTTTATTCAGCATTTCGGCCGGACGAAACCAGCATTCCCAAAGTTATGGGAGTGGGGTTCTTCTCTTTTTTAAAAGAGTAGTTTTTCCTTTATAATTGGTTGCGCACGGTTAGTGCATTTGCCATTTTCAAGTTATTTAAAAAAATTCTTTTTCATTTTCATTATTGTATTTTTGAGGGCTTAATTTTCACTAACGAATGAAAAAACATAAAAGTAGTTCGATTTGGCTCGATAGATGGCGCTGACTCAAATAAACTTGTCAAAATAACAAATGCATTGTCTGTGCTTTTGTGTCACGAAAATATATGACTACGTTGTTGACGTTGACATTTCACTTTATTTTGATAGAGTTACTTTAGCTGGCGCCATCTATTTTCAAGGCTATAAACATGATGTGGGACGGCCGTGAAAACCATGTGAAAACCCCTCATGCAACGCTACACTCCTTCCAAGTCGTCAAAGTCAAAGTCAAGTCATGTTTTAGTAAATTGGTGACCGTTTGGTACCACAGTAGCCACAAATAAAAGAAGAAGAAGACCGTTTGGTAGACATATCCACCAATTTGAAAAGTCACGCAATGAGGAGACACACTGCTTATTTATCACGCTAGGTGGCGCATAATCGCTGGTGTTGTTTCATAGCCAAACAAAGGACTATCAATGTAAAAAAAAAACTGTCAAAAGTGTCAAATATCAATGGATAATTTTAGTACAAAAATAGCACCAGCGATGGTGGCGTCATCTGAGATTAGTTTTGCCTGTGGCTCCCCATTACTTCCATTTAATTTCACTACACTTGTGCTCTTTAAAAGAGCTACATTGGTAAATATACCACCATAATAACTTAAAAATATAATAGGAAAAGAAATAAAATAAAATTAGACCACGTCTCTTTTCGAAAATGGCGGAGTCTCTTGTGTATTTACTAGTATTTAGTATTAGCACAGATAAAATAATACTATACTAGTGTTAGTTTTGTATCGTCGCGTTGAGTCGTCAAATTGCTAATAGCATTACTTTTATTGAAATTGAAAGTACAGTTGGCTACTGAATAAAAAACGTATAAAATGACTGTGAGCAGGATTGAGTAATTAAACGCCTCAATAATTGCGATAACATCGGCAACCTCATTTTACTTGACGAGAGACGTAATCAAATGACTCTTTTAACTATTTAATACCTGCTCTCTAGAATAGGTACTTCAGATGTTTAGTCTTATTAACTTCCACGTTAAGTTCCAATTGAAACATAATCTGAGGCTCTATTGCGCAGATGACTTTTCCTTTTCAAATGAGGTAATCTCATCTCGGGCAACGATCAGTCACATCAGTTATTTTGTTCTTTTCCCTGGCTCCATTAAGTTGTATTAAGCGAAACATAAAGGTCGTTTTGTGTAACAAAAGTTTAATTATTGTAATATAAGGGGTCTCTACACACGCGGTTTTGATTACGAAATCTCAAGGGTACAACTTTCAATCATAGTGGGAAGCCCTATCCATGATACGACGTAGGTGTGGTAACTGAGAGTAGGAGTTTTACCACAACGATGACTAATAATGGCAACACAATTTTGGGAAAATGTGCATATTGGTGGCTTGCTATTAAAACTCGAAGTAATAATATAATATTTATTTACAGAGATAATAATACAACTAATACAAGTACAAATTTTAAAAATACAAATGAATCAGTTGTGCTACCTGAATACCGCTGCTAACAATCTAAAGGTAGCTCAACTAATCCAAATAACTACCAGACGAAAGCGTCCCTAAGATGCTGGCTGCATTACCACGCTGAATGGCAATACTATTGCAATGAGCCAGATACGAGCCAGCTCACGGATCACGCGTCCTTCGACCAGACGCCCTGAAATAATTTTGAAAACGCGCAGGGCCTCGGCTCCACCACGGACCCAGAGTATCGACCCCGAAAGGCTAAAAATAAGTAAGCTCTATCAAGACTTGCATATTTGCGTCTTTTGAGGTATCTACCGCCGCACCGGCCTTTAACTGATATCCCGGACAGATGAGATGGCGCAAGGGTATCAACGCATGTAGCGTCCCTTCTCCCACGAACAAGAGCCATGCCGTCAGGCCGCTTACCATCGTCACGTAGCAGACCATTCGGTTCTAGAATGGCTGGAATATTGACGCTGGTAATGGCCCGGCGAATGATATCATTAAGGCTAGAGTGGCGGGAAATCCTACCGATATTCAACACCGACGATAAGGTGTTCTTTATTAGGTTGTCCAAGCCTTCCACCAGCTCACTGTGTTTCCACAGTTGACAACATCCTAAAGCACATGTCAATTTTGGCACAAAAAAGCAAATTAGTGTTATTAGCTGTTAGTGTTCCGTACCTACCTAAATCGACTAAACAGATCTCTTACGGATTCATCTCGGTGTTTGTCTGTCACAGGCGTGTAAACGATGGAAAGGAACAATTGTAAATAGCTTATAGACATTGGGGAATAGTAATGCTGTCGGACCACGCGTTCACAGCTTGTTGGTACTCGCGTACAGGTCGTATTTTTCAACTAATATTATCGAAACATTAGGTCGACCTTTTTTGGTTCTAAAATTTCATAGTTTATTTTTCTTGGGCAATTTTTGGATTTGAGTATTTCTCCCAAAACAGGGGGGAATTTTGCTGCGACGCCATTTACCGGCTGATTTTGATAATATTTGGCAGAAACATTCGGTACTCAATCAATTCTATAAGAATTTAATTTTCGATACACAGGTGAGTTTGTTTTTCAGCTGAAACGTTGATGTTATCGAAAACTGATGTTAGGAGTTACAGGCTCGATTTGTATTCCTGCTACAGAATAATTTATAGTACAGGTGTCCTTCGTTAAAAAAAGTTGTTATTATGTTTTTAGTACCTGTGAAAAAGTAAGTTTTTATTAAAAAAAACCTTTTTGTTTCGTTGTTTGATCGTTACGCATCGACACGATTCATAGTTTGTGCTCGGGAGGTCTACTGGTCGGGGAACTACTAGTATATTGGTTTAATAAAATATAGGTATCTTTTAAAGTCATACGGATATAATAAATACCGGACTAAAAAATATTGAGTAATTTGTCAGGTCGCGAAAGAAACGCTCTTTCACAGACTACTTTATGACCCTATCTACCATACCTAACGACTCAGACAGACCAAGGTTTTGTAGGTTTCGACTTCGGAGAGAGATCTAAGGGACATTGTCTCTGAAAGCATCACATTCGTAGAATTTATAACTTTCCTCCGCTGCACTTTCATGACCTTATACTTATCTACACCGAATTCCATGCTTATAGCGTTGCTGAATACCTGTGTGATATTCAACAACACTACCAGCTCTAGTTTTTCGGTGCAAAAAGCTTGAGGTCATCCATGTACAGCAGGTGAGAGATGATCTCACCCTCTCCTCGAAGTTGATAGCCTAGACCTGAATTCTTCAGTAGAGTGCTGAAAGGATTCAGTGCTAGGCAGAACTACAAAAGGACACAGACTATCGCCCTGGAATATAACCCGCTCAATATTATTATTTAGATACATAATTTATCTAAGTCATTAATAAAAACCCAAAACAAATATGTAACTAGAGTACAGTAATACTCGTAATTACAAAATTGATATTCAATAGATAATTATTTTAAATTATTTTGGTGAACATAATGTCGTAACGGACATAATAATGTAACAACTGTTGCTTTTTTTTTATACTACTTGGATGACGGAACAAGCAAGAGGCCCACCTGATGTTAAGCGGTAACCTCTGCCTATGAACAGTGCATTACCTCAAAGGTCACGTCCACCTAGGACGCACCCTATGTGGCATTGCACTGCGCCCGCCACCCTGAGACATAAAGATGAAAAGTCTCATGTGCCTGTAATTTCACCGGCACCCTTACCCTTCAAACCGGAACACAGCAATGCGAGCACTACTGCTTTGCGGCAGAAATAGGTATGGTGGTAGTACTTCCCCGGACGAACTCTTTCACAAAAAAGCTTACGACAATTTTCATCAACACTTCCAAAATTATATTTATAACAAAATGTTGTAACGGACTTAATGTAATAAAGTGTTGCTACTTACACCAATGTTTATACAAATTTTTAAAATATTTGATTGTATTTTATGTTGTAAAGGACTTTTAATTTTTTGTATGAGCGTTACATCGTTTAAGTCGGACATCTATTTAAATTTACGACGTTGATACAAACTAAAACAAAGTTAGAATCCAAAACTTGACCTATACGACTCAAAGTTTTACTAATATGTCACTTACTACAAAACAATTTGAAGTCGTAGCTCCTTTATTGAAGAGATATTTTTTTTTTAAATTACAGTTCTATGGAGAACGAAATTTCCAGTTCAGTGGTATAAAGAGTGGACTTACGACAAAATGTCCCTTACGACATTTGAAATGTCCACCGTCGATATGTCAAAGTTTCGATGTTTGTATGTTGGATGATGATTGTTTGATGTTGGTTTGGTTGTTTGTTTCACGCCGAAACGGGAGAAACGATTTTGATGAGATTTAGTATACAGCTAGATTATGACCTGGATTGAGCTATAGGCCACTTTTTATCCCTGTAAAACGTGAGCGAAGCCGCAAGCGGATACTAGTAATATATAAAACATGACATGTTCTCAATAAACGCTTACAAATCGCTGTCAACCTTATCTTCAAAAGTAACGATTTGAAAAATCATAAACTTGGAAAATAAAATGAATTCAAGTCAATATGAAGTCAATTTGACGGACTTCATTCACATTCATTTCAACAGATTTCATTGATATACCCTGTATCAATGATAGGTAGGTACTTATTCAATGGGTATAGCCAAGGGATCTATTACGTACTACTCTTTTAATATACCTATTGCACTGAGCCAGGGATCTATTTACTGGTGCAACCCACGGTGAAAAGCGGCTCATTGAGGGTCTGCCTACCCCTTCGAGGAAAAAGGCGTGTGCCTATGTATGTATGTATATATGCACTGAGCCTAGATAAAATTGTTTTGGTTCACAATAACATGATATAAACTTTTCACAACGCCCTGCAATATATTTAAGTTGTTATATTGGTTTCCTCATAAATATCTGAACAATAAATTCAAGTACCAGTCGAGCCTCGTCCAGAGTGTCCGCACTTGATATTTATTGACCAATATAACCTGAGCATGGAGCAGTTCGCAGTACCTAGGTGATACTGCTTAGTAGTGGCGTAGTGTATCGCAGTCATTTGCTATAAACATTAGATTTACCTACTTACTATACAGGGCGTTCCAAGACTATGCAACATGAAGGGAAAGTACCTTAAATATTGTAGATAGGATATTTTGCTGAACGGACATTTTATTTTATTTTTAAAACTTAGTAATACAACATTACAATATTTTCTTAAAATTACTTGCGTCGTCTGGGAATCCAACTGACTTAAATGTGAAAAATTATTAATTTTACGTTATTCCTTTGTTTTAAGATACTATGTTAATTGAGTTGTAGAATATAATAGAATGTTATTGAATTATACTTTTTTGTCCATTCTTTCGATTGGCGTCATAAAAATACGGGGGTGTATTTTTCACATTTACCAAAGTAGGATTCCCAGACGAAGCAAGTAATTTTTAGGAAATCTTTGAATGCAGTATTACTAACTTTTAAAAATAAAATAAAGTCTCCTTTCCGCAAATTTCCCATCTTCAATCTTTTAGGTACTTTTCCTGCATGTCGCATAGTCTTGGGACGCCCTGTATATTAAATGTGTGCGGCACACATTCTCACGTATGTCCATCAACGCCTGACTAGCCGGCCGCATCAGTGTTGGTCTATCTTACCAGGCAATGTTTAGATATAAACACAGATTTAGCCTAATTCCAACATTCAGGACTAAGAATGAACTAAAATCTGCTAACCATATACATAACCAGATCCATAATAAAGTCTGTTTCTGGATAGTTTCCTTATAATAACTAACTTATTACAACTGTAGGATAATAACCTATTTTCACATTATAGGATGAAGATTTCGGAGTAATCGGAATCCGTACGATGACTTGGTGACCACTTAGGTGCAGTGGGCGAGTAGCCGGCTGAGACGCGAGAGGTTTCGGGTTCGATTCCCGCTGCGGGATAAAAATCTGTCTGGGCCCCGGACGCCTTAATTTTGAACGGCTCAAACGTTCGAACATTCGAGCTTCATACGTCATACGTCACAAATAAAATAATACTATACTAGCTAGCGTCGCCATAGATTCAATAATTGTTAATACGCTAAAGGTTTGGCTTTGGTTAAAAGTTAAAAGTTGAGGTCAATATCTATTCTGTGTTTGGGTGTTCTGATACCAATGTAAGTAGTTCCTGATACCGACGACACAGTGGATCCTAGTGTGGGATCAGGACTGTGTACGTGACTGTTGGGTGTTGTGTTATGTTATGTAGATATTTACTAGTTGATAAGAAGTTGGATGTCTGATTGAAACGCACAAAAGAATTCGCCGGCGGCGACGATGTCCGCCCCCAGATTAAAGGAGCCACTGACTGAAGAGTTTCACTACATCGTCTGAACATACAAATAATATAGGTAGGTGTGGTAGAAAAAAATCTTGTCACTGAGATTGTCACTTGATCACCGACAGATACAGGCTAAACTCAGAATAAAATAAAATATCGTATTTTAATTAATTTATCTTCGGAAAAACGGGTCATAGTCCAGTCAAGATGTACATCCGTGCTTGCAAAAGTTCGGGTCACGCTGATTTTTTTATATGTTGTTAGGACCTTAACCAACATTAAAAAACCTGATTTGCAATTTTCCAAGTGCTGTGCGTTCAGCGGTGTGGCCAAAAAACCATGGAAATTGTTTTTTTTTTTAGTTTTTGTTCAATATCTTAGTGAAGGAAGGGTCCGACCGGTACAGTTACTGCGAATACTTTTAAAGTAGACTAAATTTGCTACAATTGCACACTAGCGCGAGCTCTATAGAGCCATTGGTTCTGACATTGACTGGACTATCAGTGCGACGCGGATTCGCGTGGAGAGGGTTTCCTACAAGTATGCTGTCATAGCAATCAGCAGGCCAATTCAACTTATTAGTCCTCGGTGAAATTTTTCTCTTTTAATTCTCTTTACGAATTGGGAATTCAAGCACTGATTAAATTAATTAATTTAAGTAGCCAAACATATAATTTTTACTAACAAAACCGACCTTTAAAGCATAAACGGGATTCTACTTAACGAATGCATATGACTTGTTGCTAAAAATATATTTATCGCTATAATATTTGAAGAGTTCCCTCAATTCCTCATGGATTTTGTCAAAAATAGGACGAATCTGGAATTTTTTCAAACGCATTTTCAACAATGCGTTTGAAAAAAATAACAGAGTTTAATAGAGACCGAGTCGACGCACTTTAGTTTACGTGTTTCGCGTAAATTAGGAAATTTTCAGCATGAAAGTATGTCGCAGTTGTTGGCACCAACTGATGTATGTCAGGTCACGGGGGCTGGGCGACATCCGAATTATTTTTATTGGTCCATCAGAAGTAGTCTGACTCAAAATAAACGTTTATAAAACCGCCCATTTCGCTTAGTTGTCGTCCTTCGACCGGTCTTTAGTCTTGCTCGATGTCTTTAGTAGATCCTTCCAGTTTTAAGAGAAGTGTACCGCTAGTTCGCTCGATAAACCGAAGTTTGCTTCTCATTTGGGTATTAATGAATTAAAGTAAATTACATTTTGTAGACACAATCTATAGGCTAATATCTACGCCTGTGAGTTATCACTGTATCATTCACTAGCTGAATACCCGGGCTTTGGTACGCATCACATCACAAAAAAAAACTTTTTCATCCCTTTTGACTCCTTTTTAAGGGTTATTTATAAAAATACTGAAATACTTGTTAAATTATTCTGTATTTTAAGTACCCATACCAAGTTTCAAGCAAAAGGCAACAAACGATAAAAAGTTCCCATTCAAATTTTAACACCCCAATGCACCCGCTTTTGGGGGTAGTTCGGGAAAAAATATTTTACCCTTTTATCATTTGTATTGGACCATGCTTATCCAAAGTTTCAAGTTTATAAGTTCAAGAAATACGGTTTTTCATACAAAGGTTTTCACCTTAGGTGTGGTTTTGCTATAAAAGGAACCTACGCTCCAAGTTTCAACTTTCCAGGTCCAGCGGTTTCGGTTCGGCGCTGATGAATCAATTGGTCAGTCAGGTTAAGCTCTTATATTAATAGGTATTGGCATGGGTTAAATAAGAAACTGATAAACCACGGGTTTAGATATTAGTGTTGATAATGCATACAAGATTTTATGAAGTTTGATGATATCCAAGATAGGGGCAAACTTCGTGTGTATGCGAGTGCTCAGGCGCCCTGACAGGAATTATTTAATTACGTCGGCTGACATCGGCTCCATCTTTCCACTTAAAGGTCAGGGAGGCGTGCTACACCTGTCTGGTTGGAAAATGCTTATCGTAGCTGAATTTATGTTATGAGCTCGTACGAACCGACAACATGTAAGATAATTAGTATAATTATTTATCTTTCTTTTATGTATAAAACGATCATCAACACATGCTCTACAAATGTGCCACCGAATGGGGTTTTCTTGAGGATTAACCGAGTGAGAAGCGTACATTGGATTACAGCTATGCATAATCACAAACATTTTGTAAAAAAAGTACCTATTTATTAAACACTTTTTAATTTAGATAGTTGATACGAAAATACCTCGGGTAAACTAGACGCTTCTACTCGTATTAGGTTCTATTTAAGTCACTCTATTGATAGTAACATCCTTCCTTCTATTATAAAATATACAATGAACTCAATAGTACATTTATGGGCATTTAAAAAGTACGATACGACCTACGACCACGACGAAACAGTATAAATTTGTCACGTGATGTCATCTCCAGACAGTTTCAAAATAAAATACAAAGTAAGCAGTTAGCTATCTGATTGTTATACAATCCAATACATGCATTTTTTTAACCCCCGACTCAAAAAGAGGGGTGTTATAAGTTTGACCGCTATGTGTGTCTGTCTGTGGCACCGTAGCTCTTAAACGGGTGAACCGATATGAATACGGGTTTTTTTTATTTGAAAGCAGGATTTGAAGCGGTGGTTTTTAGACATGTTTTATCATAATCTGATCAGACGTTTCAAAGAGACGAGGATTTTAGAAAATTAAAAATTTCTTCTTTGTCTTATATTTGGATTATAGATTTCATGAATAAGATTTGCAAGTATGCCAGCAGTGTAACGTTTACAAAGCCCATAGGCCAATATTTATTCAGAATTAATTATTTTAAACACTTTTCAGAATAATATTAACTATAAAGAATGTGTAACGACGAATAATGTACGTTATAATTTATTGGAGTAGCGTGTCTGTGTGTGTATTTACAGACTAATACGTAGGTAGGTTTTATACTTGTGCGCGATATAGCGATTACTCTGCCGCGGAACTGGGTCAGTAGGTCACAGACGAGGCCCGCTGATAGTAAGCTGTTGTTTCCCAAACAGTACTCTAAAAAAATGTTACGTTTGCTGTTATGGTAGATTAGTTATACCTATGCTTATGATTTATTTTTATTTTCTTTAGACATTTTTCATATTGTGCACTTTTATTTTAATCCAGTCAAGTTAAACATGCAAGGGGGTCGTGCTTGCAAAAGTTCCGGTCACGCTGATTTTTTGATATGTTTTTAGGACCCAATATTAAAAAAACAAATTGCCTATATTCGAAGAACTGTATCTTGGGAACCAATGGCTGTATAGAGCTCGCCATAGTCCCACATTTTAGAAAATTTAGTTAACTTTAAAAGTATTCATAGTGACTATACCGGTCAAACCCTTTCTTAACTAAGTTATTGAGCAAAAACTGAAAAAAAATAACGAAAATTTCATGGTTTTTTGGGCACACCCGCCGCTGCGGCGGCGCCCTGCTCGCACAGCACTTTGAAAATTGCAAATCTGTTTATTTTTATATTGGTCAAGGTCCTAAAAACATATAAAAAATTCAGCGTGACCGGAACTTTTGCAAGCACGGATGTACATCTTGACTGGACTTATTTTGCGACTTCATCGATGTTAAAATCAAACAAAATAAATTCTACTCGTAAACTAGTAGGTCGCCGTGGCGTGTCCGGCCTAAGATTAGATTCCTCAGTCTCCTCCCGTGCATGTCGTAAAGCTGAATAAGGGGGTGAGCAGCAGCATCCAACTGAGTACTCAACACCAATACTGCGATCATCAATCACCACCATCGGCACCATCCATCAGAGTGTTAGAGCATTGCAGCCTCCGTACCGGAGATAAAGCCATAATAAACTGGGCCGCAAAGAAAACAAACTTCAAACCGGAACACAGCAATGCGAGCACTACTGCTTTGCGGCAGAAATAGGTATAGTGGTAGTACTTCCCCGGACGAACTCTTTCACAAAAAAAGCTCTACTACTATAGGTTTGATCTTAATAACGGGCGCTTGCGAACATCTGGATTCGCACGTCAATTACTTATTCTTTAGAACTTTACCAATTCGTCAACCAGTTTGTACTAAGACCGTTCAACGGATTTATATGAATAGGCCCTTTGAAAACTTAGTGGGATAAGACAAACCTTATATGACATAACGGTCTCGATCACGTTTTTTTGGTGAAGGCCTTAGATTTAAATATCGAAACTCCCCAATTAATTTATTTAAATTTTAAGTCGCTATAATCTGAATCATATCCTAGTAAAGCGAAATTTCACCCATTCGAAAAGACACGCAAACACTAATACTATTTAGCAAATTTTAAAATGGTTATAATATCTCAAAATTATAATTTTTTTCACAAAAAGTAGTAGGTACCTATTTCGTCCTTCGGTCATATTTTTTTTGTAAATTTGAATGAAAATGTTCCTTTTTATATCGTAAAATGCATGGTTTGGAAAATTATTTATTATATAAAACTTAGTCGTTTTCCATAAATTATCTAAAAACAATCAATATACAGACCGCATATGAAAATATATGGGTCTGTATATAGATGTAGTGCGGTGGCAGATTCCGCTGAGGACCTCAAAAGACGCAAATATGCAAGTCTTGACAGAGCTTACTTATTTGAGCCTTTCGGGGTCGAGACTCTGGGTCCGTGGGGTACCGGGGCCCTTCGCATTTTCAAAATTCTTTCAGAGCATGAGAGCTGGCTCTTATCTGGCTCAAAGTATTAGTATTGCCATTCAGCGTGGCAATGCAGCCAGCATCTTAGAGACGCTTCCGTCTGGTAGTGATTTGGATCAGTTGAGCTACCTTTAGATCGCTAGCAGCGGTCTTCAGGTAGCACAACTGTTTCATATGTATTTTGTACATACCTTGTATTAGTAGTATTATTCTTTCTGAAATAAATTTATTCATTTCTTATGAAAATATATGCATATGTTGCTAACATTTTGGCATTAGTAGGTCAGGTGAGCTAAGTACAGTCCTCCACTGCCGCATAACAATTTGTCAAGTTGTTTGAAAAGAAACAAACAACTACGCAACGAAACCTTCGGTTCCCATGGCAAACCGTGTCATTGTTTCAACTGTGTACATACATACCTGGGTATTTAAAAAACCGGCCAAGTGCGAGTCGGACTCGCGCACGAAGGGTTCCGTACCTTTATCTGTACAACGGCAAAAAAACACGTTTGTTGTATGGGAACCCCCCTTAAATATTTGTTTTGTTCTGTTTTTTAGTATTTGTTGTTATAGCTGCAACAGAAATACATCATCTGTGAAAATTTCAACTGTCTAACTATCACGGTTCATGAGATACAGTCTGGTGACAGACGGACAGACGAACAGCGAATTCTTAGTAATAGGATTTACCCTTTGGGTACGGAACCCTAAAAAAGAGTTATTTTAATATTTTTAGTTGCTGGGTATCCCAGGAAAATCTGTCAAGCAGAAACAATCAATAACAACAAGAATAACAAGGAATGTAGGGGAAATATTAAAATGGCTCTTTCCCTATTCCTCATGTTCTCTAAGTATCGAAACCTCAAAAAACCTTTTAAATATGGGGAGGTATCTGGCGTTCTACCTAATATGAAAACAATATAATGATATGTATATTTATTTTCTTTGGGAAATTATTTTTGCACCCTGACTATGGGCCGCGCTGTCTATGGGCAGCGTACCGTGGGCCAGGCTATCAACATCCCCCTTGATAAGGAAAAATATATTTCGGTACTTTCTTTCAAAAATATTCAATATAATTACTATTATTGAATAATAATGTTGAATAATTAAATAATACGTTTTTTTATATACATAACCTCCGACAGTCACATACATATTCCTGATCCCACACTAGGATTCCTTGTGTTGTGGATATCAGAAACATACGAGTATCATGGTTCCATAACAACCACACCCGGAACATATATTTGCAGATCAAATATTATTGAGTGAGTGTTTGTATTAAAAGAGTTACAGTTTCACCCAAAATAAGTCGCACCGATGTACTTGCGCCGTAGACCAATTTCTATAGCGCGGGAACCTTCTTTCGACCAATAGCAATCGCGCGCTAAAATGTTGCGCTGTTATTGGTTAATCGATTTCGCGGCAAAATCGAGGCATCTTGTTCATCCAGTCGACTCTTAGATGTGAGCGGGACAGAGCTATACAGCGGGAGAGAGCTATACTATACGTTTGGCTACTGTCGGATATCGGTCTGCGCTTTTCTGCGCAAACGTAAACAGTGTTTATTTCATATAAAATATATAAATACACGGTTTAGTAATATACAGCATAAATTAGAAGTAACTCCCGTCTATAAAAGGCGCCTTAGGCTGGTAGAGCAGAGGCGTCGCCTCTGAGGCGACGACTCTGGAGCCCCGACTGTACTTCATTTACAAAATCGACAAGGGATTCAACAGGAATTTGAAAACTGACTACAAATGTTAATGGATCAAACAGGACGATCAATCTCAATGGATCATACAGGAACTACTCCAAGCAACGAAGTCTGACGCGGCTTTGCCTTTGTTGTTAAGTCTGTACGACTACGAAGATGTTCGTCATCCCATCTCAATCGGTATTCTAGTTCTTCTAGTAATCTTTTCGTTTATAACATTCGATAACTTTTTTGCTACATAGCGATTTTGTAAAATTCTATACCTACCTTTAGATTAGTTATGGCAATTGTTTTAAGTTAAGTTATTGCTGTTCAATCATACTTCAAGTTCGGTAACCAAACAGGTAAGTGAGTATGTCAGACTTTGTTTTTCAGAGAAGTTTTGGTAAAGTCAGTCAAGGTCAGGCAACTTTAAAACAAGTAGGTAGTGTACTTCGGGCTGGTAATAATTTACATACCTACCGACTAGCATCTATGTTCGGCGCAGTACCCACACCACGATTCCGTGAGATTATTTACTTAGTCAAAACTTAAGAACACCTACGCTTAAATATGTAGGTACGTGTATGATGTTATTTGTTCTATTTTAATGTTAGTCGATCGCACTAACCTTGCTCTACATTCAAGACAATTAAACAAACCAGTTAGGCACGAGGCATGCTGAAATGGTTTAGGTAATTTTTATTTGAGACCCCTTTTACAGTTTATAAAAACTGAAAACGGGAAGGAAACTTTCATATAGGTCACCAGGGAGAGTACCAAAACCGGCGATGACGTCACGATTGTCGACTTATTGTGGGGAAAAACCTACTGCATAGTCATTCATCGAACCGAAACGGTTGAAAGGGCAAGTAGGCCTGTATTTAAGCCGTGAAAGAAGCGCATTACCTACTCGTATTATTAAATTCATAAAATGTTGCTTTTGTTTCATTAGTTAATTGCAATAACAAAGCAATTATTACACGCCTATTGCTCCAAGAACGACAACCGATGGGAAGGTATTGCGATGGCTAGAGATGAAGCCTTGGCTAGAGATGAAGTCTTGACTTGTTACTTGTTGTTTTCAGACCTGACTGTCCTTCGATATTAAGGTGGTTGCTTTCTCATACTAACATATTACCAAATATGGACGAACAGAGCATAATTTTACACTGAAATTACTGTTGTTGGCTTTTATATTGGTAATCATCGTTTGTTAGTAGTAGAGCTTTTTTGTGAAAGAGTTCGTCCGGGGAAGTACTACCACCATACCTATTTCTGCCGCAAAGCAGTAGTGCTCGCATTACTGTGTTCCGATTTGAAGGGTATGGGTGCCGATGAAATTACAGGTACATGAGACTTTTCATATTTTTGTCTCAGGGTGGCCACGTAGGGTGCGTCCTAGGTGGACGTGACCTATGAGATAATGCACTGTAGGTAGGCAGAGGGTACCACTTAACATCAGGTGAGCCGAATGCTTGAAACGTTATATAAAGTTGAATAAAAAAAAAACATTTGCGGCAAACCATATTGTGTTGAAAAAGCACTGGATTAATATCGAAACTAAATAACATCGAAATGACTTGTATGGGCTAGAATTTCGATGTTAGTTTCGCTATTAATTTTTTCTTCAAACAAATATGATTTTCAGCAAATAATAACCAATACAAATGCCAACAACAGTCATTTAGGTGTAAAATTATAGTCTGTTCGCCCATATTTGGTAAAATACGTTCGTATGAAAAAGCATCTTGCAGAGAGCTGTTCGTAATATCGAAGATCGCGATATACGGAAGTGCTGTCAGCCAGCAATCGCTTTGTGTATGAGTAATTATACTTAGTCAGTTTTCAAAATAAATGACCTCGGGAGTTAATAATCAACTAAAACCCCTGTGGCGCGGCGGGCGATGGTTCGCCTGCGACGCAGGGGGTTACGGGTTCGATTCCTGCCTCGGAACAGATATTTGTACAATCTACAGATATTTGTTCAGGGTGTTCTGGGTATTTTGTATGTATAATAAAAAATAACTATGTAATGTCACAGAATATATAATAGTACAAGTAATGTATTGTATTGAGTATATCAGTTATCTATAGTACCCATAACACAAGCTCTGCTTAGCTTGGGGCTAGAAAATGTTGTGTAAACTGTCCAGCATTATTTATTTTTTATTTATTTTATTTAAAAACCATCGACATAAAGCTTAGAAGACCTAGAACAAAATAAACATTATGTGATCAATTTTTATCAAGTTTCATGAGTTTCAGGTTTGAAATTGAATTAGATATAGATATAAGAGGTACTTGCTTAACTTGTGCGAAGAGGAGTTGGGAGATCACAAAATACGCAGGCCTGCAATTTTTTACTGAATAGTTTTCAAATTCCATCGCAATTCGTCAAATCTGTCGTGGGTGGTAGAGCCCCAAGTTATACTTTAGTATACCAGTGCCACCCAACCGATAGAGCTGAAATTGTACATGCCTTGCTGGCAGATTCAGATGACAATACAATAATATGGTGACAAGGAGCTGATCTATTGATGGATACAAACACGGCACAAGAGGTGATGGACGACGAAACAACTCTATTATTAACAGTAGCCAGTCAGTCAGTCAGTAAAGTAATGTTTGTTAATGCTCAAATAGTTGGCGGTACATTATTAAGGTTTACTTTTTTTTTTCGTTTTTTTTATACTACTTGAATGACGGTACAAGCTGATGGCCCACCTGATGTTAAGCGGTAACCTCAGCCTATGAACAGTGCATTATCTCATAGGTCACGTCCACCTAGGACGCGCCCTATGTGGCATTGCACTGCGCCCGCCACCCTGAGACATAAACATGAAAAGTCTCATGTGCCTGTAATTTCACCGGCATCCTTACCCTTCAAACCGGAACACAGCAATGCGAGCACTACTGCTTTGCGGCAGAAATAGGTATGGTGGTAGTACTTCCCCTAAAGAAATCTTTCACAAAAAAGCTCTACTACTACTAAATACTTACTTATACAAATAGCTTACAAAATAAGTAGTTTTACGTTTTATGTACAGCGTTACTAACGTAAAATAAGTTTGTACCAATTTAAGCTCTATTCCCCACACTAGGTTTTCCCAAGCGACTACAGTATGGGGTTCTTCAAAAGGGGTGTTTGAATTTTTTTAAAGGGTCGGCAACGCGCTTGTGGTGCCTCTGGTATTGCAGGCGTCCATAGGCTATGCCATAAGTAACCGCTTACCAACATATACTTATAATTTTATTAAGCATACGTATACCTATAACATATACGTCGTTTGTTTTCCTTGTTTACTACCTTGGTAGTATAACAAAAAAAACTAAGTCACCAGTCTCCAATGAGCCTGTAATTGTAATTTGTAGGGTCATAGTGACTCGCTTCGGACTCTATGATTTTTTTATAAATTCGATTGATGATATTGCTACGAGAGTCAGTCAGTAGTCAGTGTTTGGGGTCAGTCAGTAGTCAGTGTTTGGGTTCATTTCGATCAGCTCACGGTTCCTATAGCTTATTTCATAAAAGCTTACGAGAAGCTAGCTTAGCTATCATGAAGGAGATGCGCCGGTATTTTAATTGCAAGCTTTTTTGCGAGCTTTTATGAAATAAACCGTGAGCATCCAAATTAACCCAAACACTGAAGTCTGCTGAAGTTCCGCTGTCCTTCCGTCTCCATCATCAGATCAGCTCGCTATCACCATAATATTGTATTGTCATCGGAACTTTACAGGTAAGCAATATTTTAGATCAATCGGTTGGGTTGGCTGGAGAACTGGTTCAAACTTCAGTTGCAAGATTTGACCACATACGCGTAGCTATTTAATTTTTGTCTTTCGTTCAGACTAGTGAAGTTGAATAAAAGCTTTTTCTCACCACCTGCTCGACAATGTCCAATTACATATCATTGAACCTCAACGTAAAGTAAAGCATTATCTCTTAAGGAATATATAGTTGTTTGAAACTCCCTAGCGAATAAAGTGATTTGAATTTGGATTTTGGAACTAAGTAAAAAGAAAACGTGGAAAACTAAGTAAAAAGAAGCCCATATAGCATTGTTCGAAAAATCGAAAGGGCCACCACAAGCAGCACTCAAAAAAAAACGTTTACCACAGGAGAATTAATACATTACAAAGAACACAGACCAAGAATGTACTACAAAGAATGTGAAACAAAAGACGGTGTTTGGTGCTGTGATTTTCAGTGAATTTTTATTGTCTCGCAGAAGATGTGGAAAGTAGAGTATGCTCCTCTGGAATAAAGCCTGTCTTCGTCTTGGGCAGCTTGACCCCTCGCTTCACTCAGGATTCCGTAAAACAAGCTACGCTACGCTCGGGAGTTAACTGTAGAGTCCCTCGTTACGCTCAGGGTTCAATATGCTGCCCGCGACATAAGACACTGATTTATTCCCATAGTGCATAATCTACTATTGTAAAACTCTCTTCGTTGGTACTAATTACCTAGATGAAAATAATTAAAGTGAAGGTTGTGTATAAACAAGGTTTAAGAAGCGATAACAGCAACATATTCGCAGGTACGAAGTTCGAAATTGGTGTGCCACATTAGGTACGTATCTGCGTAATTATCTAGTTTTGGCAAGGTTCTACGTACGGCAGCTAAGCTGTGCTTGTTTCTATAGGTACACGTGAACAATCCACAATGGCTGAGAAGGAGTATTTTTTCTGGGTCACAACGTTTGCCGCGAAATGAATCAAACAGACGAGATTGTTCAGAATGTATTTTTATGAAATGTAGGTAGCTACTTGGGCGTAGGTAAAACGGAATTACAATACCAGCAGTCACTTGCTACTCCATTTTTGCATGCTTTCAGCGTTGTAGGCAAATATCTATAAAAATATTGTAGGTTATTTTGGATAAAGGAAATTGTTATGATAAATATTGTGCTTATAATACCTATTTCCCAGTAGAGGCATCATCAGCTTTAACGTTAGTCTACTTTTGGTAGGTACCTACTTACTTATTATGCCTTAGTTTACTTATAACGAATGTAGTTAGGTAAGTATTTGGTGATGCATGATGCGTTTGAGTTTGTTTAACCCAGTTATAAGCTGCCCCTGATACGGGATCACTGGTTTCAGCTAAAATACGCATAATAAGATCTTTGTGTAAAATACCAGACGGGGTAAGTACATACCTCTCTAATTAATTACATACCTACCTACTTACTTATAATTTTTATTTTGGTAGGTTACACCATTTAAAAGGATAACTATGACTTGTTGAGTCTACTGTTTGTTATTTAAGTAGGTATCTACTTCATAGGTATTTGATAAGTCATGTGGTTCCGCATTCCTGAATGTTTTGAGACCCCCTAATGAGACCTGAGATGATTTGAGGGCTTCTTCCCTTGGTTAGATAGTAAATGTAGGTAGTACTTATATCGTACAGAATCTTCGAGTTCGTACCAGGTAATAAAAGATTCTTGTTAGAATCTAAATAAAACTTAGTTTGTGGTTTTCACATAACTATTCGCTACAGTAGGTACCTAGGTAGGTACACCGATGACTGAGCTGAGGCAATGTGTGAAATATCAGAACGTGTTTAAGCTTGATGTAACACCACATGCTGGTAGTTAGGTAGGTACGTAAGTAGGTTTCTACCATTCCGTCAGTGTACAGTACAGTGCAGAGCTATTTCATATGGTGTAAGTAAGACATCACTCCGCTCAGAGTCACTGCAGCCGAGAAACTGTACGCTACTGACACAGAATTAAATCAAAATGCGACGTTGCGGGCCGGCGCAAGCGCGGCACCCACAGAATACTAAATGGCTATTTGACAATAACACAAGTAGGTACACTCATTCACCGCAATGTGGCGTCTAATTATACAATCAAACTATACTCGAAACACGTTCCTTCTGTGAACAACTAATATTCACTAGTTCTCTCAGAATAGTTTCACACGTCGCGTCGTCCGACTCTATCGCAACTCAGCGCAGGATAGCGCGACTAAAAAAACCAATGCGGCGTTGCCACACCGTGCAGGCGAGCGTACGAGCGGCAGGTAGGCTCTACGAGCATCTACGACGAATACACGAACATAATTTGTATGTTAATGTTACATGGGCAACACACTATACTAGGTACTAATAGTGACAAAGTAAATACTGCTTTTGACGGCTTCCTCCAGCCGACAAACCTCATGTCCCACTAAGTAAATCAGTCTTACTGGAGACCAATTCGATTATTACGTAGAAATATACGCTGAAAACAAACTGAATTATCATCCTGTTGAATTAAATTAGGTTATTTTAACACAAAAATTCGAACAGATATTGATGTGAGATTCCGACTCTATGAAAACCAGGTTAAGTATAGAGTTTTACTCACGGAAATAGACCTAACGTACCTAATTGGTATGTTTTATTCCAAAGTGTAATGTTATAAGCACTTACCGCTGGCGGGATCTACGTAGGCTATCTTCAGGTCCAGGTTTATACTTTCTGGCTGCTCTTCTTCGGTAGAGCTCATGTCGTAGTCAATTGGTACTTCAGTTGCGATATCACTTTTCGGCTCGCTCGTCGAGGCAACCAGACTATGCGCTACACTCATTTTCGGAGCGTCTTCATGCATCACGCACAAATATCAGACGAGGCGACCAAGAAATACCGCCCGCAGTAGCTTCAATACGAGTTTTAAGATTTAGGCTATATTCTATCTCAAAAAGAACCCAATAACAGCGATATTACGTTTTAAAAACAAAATGTAGGTCTCTAGGCCACTTCACATACACTTTGATATTCCGAACGACATAACTACTGGGTTCAGTAGAGCCACTGTGTTCATGACTGACATTGAAATATGTCGGTAAAGGGCAGTAAGATTTAACCTATTTCGAAAAAAACTGTGTCATGACCTATTTATCAGAAAATTCGTATCATATGTGTAGAGATTTATCTAAGCCACAACAGATAAGCATTGCTCAACCTAATATAATAGGGCAAAATTGACGACAGTTCGAAGAAATCCACCTGAAAGTAATTTTCATCTTTAATATAAAGGATATGTGTAAGCTTGAAAAAAACTTGTTAATGATGTAAAATGACTACGTTTGCTTATGAATACACTGTGTTGTGTAATAAATGACCGTTTCTATTGCACAATCCTTTCACAAGGGCTCCGAATGTAGGTCAATCATTAGTGTATGAGTGTAGAGTTATACTTCGTAATTAAACGAACCATGGACTACCTAAGTATCATCTAAAATATAAAAATTGTTAAACATTATTAACTCTACAAATAATCAACTTTAAAAAAAGCTAAGTGAAATTTAGTATTTAATGGTACTGTAATGACTTCCGTCAGTCCCAGCGCCCTCTAGTTCATTACTGAATTGTATTAAAGTAGTTCTATAAATATTCACTAGATGGAAGTACATTCAAACAAGCAATATTATTATTTTCTTAGTAATGTTTTTTAACAAACAGGTGTAGTCTTCTCATCCTGTTATGTTCACATATATGCTTCTCTGAAAGTTTAGACTAGTGTTTTTTTAAAAATATTATAATAATTATGATTCGATAAGTGTTCTCTACATTTATAAATATGTGAACCGTGACTCCATCTAGTGAAAAAAGTTTGGAATATACTTTGTCATACCTCATACTTTTATTTCCCGACCAAGCGTCATACAGGTAGATAGAGTTGTACCTAGTAGAGCTGTTCCAAAGTTGGTAGAGACTCAAGACTATCAGACGAAGTGAATCTAAAAATATAATGATTCTATACTAGTATTATACTAATAATATGTGTGGCGGGTATGGCCCACCTTTTTGTAACATTATTTTATGTGCAATAAAGTATAAATAATACTACTTTTCTATTGTTTATTATTTCTACTATATTGTTTTAGTTATACTCGTAGTCTTTTAGTTTGACCAAACTTATCGTCTTTCACCGTAATGCTACTTGTTGCGTACCTACCTAGTGTGATTATCTAGAACCTAGATTTTAGGTATCTACTTGTACATACATACATAAATAGACACACGCCTTTTTCCCCGAAAGGGTAGGCAGAGCCTCAATCAAGAGTCCCGTACCGTTTCTAGCGGTGGACGTATTAGCCATTTCACTGCACTCATATAGCAAATGAAGACGGAGGGTTTCGATGGGACTCAAACTCCTGTATCCATTTGCATTTTAGGAGGCTCTAACAAGACCATAGACTACAAATATACCCAAACTGATATTCCAGACATAGACTACTTATTCACAGAGTTCTTTATAAATGCAGCCATAACAACTCAAGGATCTCTAGCAGTACAATACAGTTACTTATTAATAAATTCAATCATGCAAGTATAATGCGAACCCACCTAGTTCTTAATAAATTCAATCATGGAAGTATAATGCGAACCTACCTAGTTCCAGTCAGGAGTCTTATTACAAGTTTAAAACCCTCGATCTAGCAGTTACAAACGACGATAAAATATATGTAGAGTCTTCGTCTAAAGTAATACTTATGTTCTGGGTATTTTCTATGTATAATAAAAAATATCTATCCATAAATATCTATCTATAAATATATATATCTATTCTATGTATAATAGTATATCAGTTATCTACCCTAGGCTCCGCACCGATGACTTTTCTAAGTTATGTGTTGATTTCCATCGCTCTGTGCTTCGGAGGGCACGTTAAACTGTCGGTCCCGGCTGTTATTGATTAATAGCAGTCGATAAGCCATGTCAGAGGCCCTCGGGCGGCTTGACAAACTCTGACACCAGAGGCCAGCACTACCTCATACGAAACGACGACGAGTACCCATAACACAAGCTCTGCTTAGCTTGGGGCTAGATAATGTTGTGTGAACTGTCCAGCAATATTGATTTATTTATTTTTATAATACTTTGGTCGAATTGTAGAGTCCCGTAAAAATCCGGCTTCTTATACGCTCCCTTATGTTGTAGGTAACAAACTATAACAAAAACGCTAACCGTCCATTTATATTGCATACTTTTTATACATAGATACACGCCTTTTTCCCCGAAAGGGTAGACAGTCTCAAATGAGCCTCTTTTCCCCGTGGGAAATAGACGTGACAAGTGGTGAGCACATCGCCGCCATTGTTTCCCACGACTGACTCTGCTAACGCTTTCTTCCAGTAATTAATAACACATTCCTTAAATAAGCTAGCAGCCAGGACAAATCTTATACCAACGAATCTTACAAACAAGTCCGGGTAATCCCTTAGTCGGCTTTTACGACATCCACGGGAGGAGACGGAGGGGTCTATTTTTGGGCCGGACACACCACAGCATATTTTGTATAGGAGGTATTTGGATTATCCGTTTGTGAGAAGTAGGCTTTCAAAGACAGATCATTTTTTTGGTCGTCTGTCTGTCAAGACCCTTTTTCTCAGGAACGGCTGAAGATAGCAACTTGAAATAAACACGAAATGTAAAGTTCTGTAAAACAAGCTTTTAACTCAATCCACTAAAAAGAAATGGCAATAAATAGGTATATAATTTTTGTATAGAAATTGCGAAAGTGAAAAACCTCTATACTTTAGTAACCACACAATTCTGAAATTAAGAATGCTAGGAGAGGCTTTCTGACACAAATAAACGAAAAAGTGTAAAATTGAGGAATTTCGTTTTTTTACACCAACATGGACGATTTAGTTTGGTGAAGTTTGTGGAGAAAGTAGTTAATAAACTCGAAAGGGGCTCGAACGATTTTGCAATAATTTACGGATCTGGACCCTTTAGGGCGATTTTCACTCGCACTTGTTCGTTTCTCTTATTTTTCAACTAACAGCTATAAAATAATTGTATGTGGTGTAAAGTTACTCCTCGCACTGAAGATTGCCTTATAATTCACTTACTCCTCGCACTGAAGATTGCCTTATAATTCACTTTTCTATCTCAAAAATGATATGTAGAAAACATTCAGTGTTTATTCGTAACAGGATAAAGGGAGTTCCATCTTACAAAGTGTGCAACATAATAAATATGGACAAGTGCGAGTTAGACCAAGACTCTGATGCTTCCGTACCGTTAATTTACCATAACTTGTCCTACATGCTGAATTAGTGATTTTGTAGAGCTTTTTTCTACAAAATATACCATACTAGGTAAAAAAGTAGAATAACTGAAATTATAGACTTTTTCCCAAATAGATCCTTTTTCCTAAAGAGGTCTTTTCGCCATTTTCGAAAAGAGACTGCGTCTACTTTTATTTTATTTCATGTGTTTTGTGTAATTTTGGTGGAATTTGAACCAATGTAGCTCGTTTAACGAACACAAGTGTAGTGAAATGAAATGGAAGTGTATTGCGTAACCTTTCTTTGTGGAAATTGTCTACTAAAGTTTTAGTCAAACTGCCACCGTTTTACTAAAACATGACTGAGACTTTGACGATTTGGAAGGAGTGTAACGTTGCAAATTAAATTGAATACAATAATTATACTTGAAAATGGCAAATGCACAAGCCGTGAGACGCCAATTATAAAGCAAAAAAAACATATCATCCCAAATTCAGAAATTGTGAGGTCGCTGGAAGTATCCAAGTATCTAAGAAAATAAATCGATTTCCATACAAAAATTAGACACTCAAAGCCATTGAGCACTAACCTAGTTTTAGGTTGTTTTACTAACAAATTGGACTCAGTCGTCTGAATAAATAAATATTATATAATTATTTATTACTAGCGACTCGTCCCGGCTCCGCACCCGTGCGAAGTTTCAGGATAAAAAACAGCCCCCCCCCCCCCCCCCCCCTCCTCTCTGGTAGCCTATGTCACTCAGGGTGAATGTAGCTTTCCAATGGTGAAATAAAAGAGAGGTGTTAGAAGTTTGAGGCCACAGTGTTTATCTGTGGCCTCATAGCTTCGGAGCGGCTGCTCTGATTTCAAAGCGGTTTTTTTTATGAAAGCTGGTAATTGCGAGATGGTTCTTTGCTATGTTTTTTTGGAAATTGGTGCAGCCGTGTCATCGTCGAGCTCGCAACAATTTTCGCAACTCAGGCATTTTTTAACCTTCAGTTTGAGCTCAAAAAATTCAGTTTTGACGACATCAGTCTCCAGGGTCTGATGATGGCTACCATAGGATGGACCACAAAGTACCTTTATGGATGAACAGGGTCTAGGGTACCACTGAAGCTGAATCTTCAAGTTTGAGCTCAAACTTCGAATTAAGATAGCATGACATGTCTTCCTGCCGCAGACTCCAGGGTCTGATGATGACCAGCACACGATGTATAGGATCTAGGATGCAATAGGTGCTCCGATTTCAATGAATGTATTTTTATGAAAATTGATGTAAGAACACCGAAAACACCCCGGGTTTTTTTAATTACCTTTTATTTGGTATAATTTCAAATTGAGTCCTTTAGCCGTTACTGGAGAAAAGGGGTCTTTACTGACAGACAGACAACGTAGAGATCATGTGAGGATCCAGTTTTTCCTGTTGAGGTAGCAAACCCTAAACAATTGCCTAAATAGGATACCTACCTAAATAGGTAAACTAATTTTAATTCTCTAATTTTTAGTGGACAT
Source organism: Operophtera brumata (assembly GCA_932527175.1). Classification (NCBI taxonomy): domain Eukaryota; kingdom Metazoa; phylum Arthropoda; class Insecta; order Lepidoptera; family Geometridae; genus Operophtera; species Operophtera brumata. The sequence goes on from OW052239.1 coordinate 71,283,216, forward strand.
TAAAAATACATGTATTCTGTAAATAATTGTAATGTTGCAGGTAAAAATAGGTATAAATATTATTTCCCTAATAACTATTTACTATTTTTACAATATACACCACACCTTAGAGCTTAAAATAAACGAATCTTAGAAGATTTTTCGAAACGAATCTATAAAAACATCTCTTAAATAATATTTAAAGAGACTTATGATTCAGTACAAAGTTTATGTGTATAGAGTGTAAATACTTATAAAAAGTTACAAATTAGTTAGTCTGCTTGGCGGCGGTCAGAAGCTCGCGGGAAATGATAATTCGCTGGATTTGCGAAGTTCCTTCATAGATCTGGTAGATTTTAGCGTCCCTCATGAGTTTCTCGACCGGGTACTCTGAGTTGAAGCCATTCCCTCCGAACACTTGGACGGCGTCAGACGCAGCCTTGTTGGCGACCTCTGAAGCGTGGCATTTTGCAACCGATGCCAGTACAGTGTTCTTTTGACCTGGAAACGAGAAATACATTTTGCTTTACAATCTTTTAAGTTTCGACTCAAATATCGAGACTTTTTTAAGGTGAGTGAACGCAACTCAATCTCTCCGCGTCCCGTTTAGCACTAGTCCGCGCAGTATGGGCCACACCTTTTTACTCACCTTGAAAGTCCAGAAATTTGAGTAGAATCATGTCGATGCCTACACCGAAAGGTGCGTGAAAACAATTCGTTTTTATAAAATGATAAATCAATTCATGCGGATACGCAGCTACTGATAGTTGGCGAGGTTTATAAATTCTGATTATTGGTGCCGAATTTAGACCGAATCCACGTGACATCTATATCCCACTTAATTCTTTTGTTGTGTATTATAAAGGTGTGCTATTTTCGAAACACACCTGGTATGGACTGACACAACGGCTCATTTGTGGCTACGGGGTCTTTGAGAGACGGAAATTCTGCTATTGGTACTAGCTCCCCCGGGCGGGGCAGACAAAATGCAATCCTATTTCCGTAATTTTAAGTGCTCTTGAATTAATTAGAACCTTTGCGCACACTGTGCCGTAAAGAAAGCGGGTCGATAATAGAAACCTCAATAACTTGGAGCTAGCTTTATCAAATGAAGACTGTATTATAGACAATTTTATAGTGCTTAAAAAGTTCAAGTATATTAAGTTAATTTTTAATTCAAGTAAGTTCAGTAAAAAATACCATTTCAAAAAATGTGCTACGGTATTAAATATGCTATTTTTACACATTTTAGTATATTGTAATGGCACCACAAGCTGTTGATATATCAAATGTAAAAAAAAGTAAAACAAATGGTTTCTGTTGTTAAAATTTAAAAAATCGCCTTTTTTATTTATGGTTTTAAATACAACCACCAATATTAAATAAAACGGTTTTACTTCCTCTATTTTTAATTAAATAAACGTTCATTTCATTTTTATTTTAAAAGGATTGCTCATATATTTTAAAAGTTATCGCATATTTTATAACTGACCCGCTTTCGTTGCGGCGCTGTGTTGTAAAGAGTTCCCCTCCCATCGCGCCTCTGAGAATTTAGGCAAAATGGCGTCTTACCATGGTCGACCATCCAAGCGGCTTTCTGCCACGCGAGTCTAGCGGTCTCGACTCCGATGGCCATGTCAGCCAGCATGAAGGCGACGGCCTGGTGGTGCGCGATTGGCACTCCGAATGCCTTCCTCTCCAGGGAGTACTTTGTCGCCTCGTATAGAGCACGGTTGGCCAAACCAGTAGCGCCAGCACCGACCTAATTGGAGAAATAAACGTTTAGTGGATGAGTAACGAGGGTATGAATGACAAATCAGAGATAGCATAAGATATAAATAAATAAATAATAAATAAATAATGCTGGACAGTTCACACAACTTTATCTAGCCCCAAGCTAAGCAGAGCTTGTGTTATGGATACAAGATAACTGATATACTTAATACATTACAGATAGTTTTTTTTTATTATACATAGAAAATACCCAGACGCCTTGAATCTGCAGATGGTACTAATATTTGATCCGAGGCGGGAATCGAACCCGCAACCTCCTGCATCGCAGGCGAACCTTCGCCCGCCGCACCACAGAGGTCGTCAAATATGACTGCGTACATCTGGATTTTGATATCTATCTTCAATAAAAGTTGTGTATAACCTACACTGTCCTACACGTTGGAATTGGCGAAGTTGCCGCGCTTTCCAAGTATATCTATACAAAATCCAGTACAAATCGCGTATCGGCGAGTCGGAGTCGAACGGCTGATCTGACTGGCAATTTCAAGGTAAGTCCACTCCCACGACCTCGAATTCGGGTAGTAGATACCATTCCAGCTGCCAACTAAAAATGCGGAGTCAAATTGCCTGAGCCTCGTGACTGGACCAGTTGAAGTCTATTTTTTAATGGGAATATTTTATGACGTGAACTATCAGTACAGTAGCTTCTAGAAATTGAACTTTTGTTCAATTTCTAAGAAATGTTTGAATGTTTTGTTTGTTTTTTTTTGATCCAGATAAGCATAAAACGGCCAACGAAAACATGAAATGTAAGGAAAGATACAACCGGTATTATTGTGTTGCACCCAAATTGTATAATAAGCTGTATTACAGATCGGCTTGCTGCTTTACAAAACAGCGTTGGTTTTTTAAAACAATAACAACACATTTACATAATAAATTCAGCACAGCACTACAAATAGGAATAATTGCATTATACTGACTGCAAGATGATTTAATCATTGTTTATTGATTAGACAAGCTAGCCGCTGTCAACGTATCTATTACCAGTAACACACCCTGGCTTCGCCCGGGTTAGCGGCGGGATCCCCAATCTATCTACACACCAACTACCATCAAACCCTGCTAAAGCAGTTTAAAGCGCCGAGATTCGTCAAATTCGTTTTAATTGACGTGCTCCTTTTTAGGCAAAGAAACGGCCGCCATTTTTGTATATTTACTTCTAAGGTACATGGGGTGGCATGTTAATGACGAATCGATGGGCACCTCATTCGTCAAAATAGGTTCAGAGGTTTTCGAGTTCTAAAGGTTAATTCATACAAACATATAGACTCATTACCCGTATGCCTCACTAAAGCAGACAGACAAAGATTATTTTCGCACTGAAATCAATCTTCTTGGCCTGCAATGCTTTGAATAAATCCATAGCTATTGACCAAACTGATAACTGCTTATTTATAAAGCTTGGGCGAATCAAATATTCATTTGTATAATCTCAAAATAAATTTATTCTACATATTCTTACCGGTCATGAACCGTTTCAATACACCAGACGTACTGAACTGATTCATATTCCTGAAGTCGGAAAATTTTATTGCCTCATACGTAACGACGTAAGCCAGTCATAGACGTAACCTTTAGTAGTTTAAGTCGTCTGAACCTAGAATATTTTATGGAAATCCACACTGGGGGCAACGATTTGTTTATTTACATTTTATCTATGTCAGTCCGTCTGTTTCTTTTACCATATTATTCATACATGCGATAGGGTTGAGACTCGCGGTTGTCACGTCACGCCATTATTAACTTACTGTCGTTTTTTTTATAGTACTTGATTGACGGAACAAGCAGATGGCCCACCTGACGTTAAGCGGTAACCTCTGCCTATGAAGAGTGCATTGCCTCATAGGTCACGTCCACCTAGGACGCACCCTATGAGGCATTGCACTGCGCCCGCCACACTGAGACATAAAGATGAAAAGTCTCATGTGCCTGTAATTTCACCGGCACCCTTACCCTTCAAACCGGAATACAGCAATGCGAGCACTTAGCTTTACGGCAGATATAGGTATGCTGGTAGTACTTCCTCGGACGAAATCTTTCACAAAAAAGCTCTACTACTACTATTTTCTATGCTGGGAAAGACATGCATGACCCGCTGGCCTAGCGAGTAATATCAGGCTTAGATCGAATGGGTTAATTATACTCATAATCTCGAAAACTCCACTCTACCTTTTTATAAAGCTCGGCCCCACCAGCACATATGTGTTATAGGCGGAGCATTTTCCTGTTACTCTATCTCTTTCTGTCACTCAGAAACAGTTCGCTAGAGCGGAACCACCAACAAATGGTAATACCGATTGCAGCGATTATTTATAGGACCCTAAAACAATTGCAAAGGGCCAAAACAGCTAATTTTAGCTTCAGCGATCAGCGATTTGCGACTGCAACGATGCTGCATTGCGTTTTGGCGACATTATTCTGCTGTATCGTAATGGCGCGTTTGTTTTAGCGATTGATTCGATGCTGCATTGAGTTTTGGCAACTTGCCATGTTTGATATAGCGACTCTACCGATGCTGCTTTTGCTGGCGGAGAAGTGAAGCGAGGGGAGCGAACAGTAGATGCATCGAGCTTCTAAAAATCGAAGTCGCCGTGACTGGCTTTTGTACGTGTGCGGATAGGAGCGTTCGGACGCGGTATCAAGCTTCCGGAAAGCGAGTAAATCGACAATCGCCGATGATAAAAGTAGATAATACAGGTGTGATGTTTCGAGTAAGGTGACCTGTCTGGTTGAAGTGATAGCAGAATGAAAATAATGAACAATACACCACTTAGGGACACTTAACACAAACGTTCATTTAAAAAATAAGTTTCATTTCGTATATAGAGATTTAAATTCTTAAAAAATTACATACTTATTCAGGATATTATCTAATACTTGTAGTGCCTTAAACACGATTCGTATTAATTTGCTCGGACAAAAAAAAACTTACAGTTTGGTCATTTTGTGGCTCAATACAGATTTTATTTGAATAATACCTAGTAATGCGATATGAAAAATACCCTAAATAATGTTATTGGCACCTACTAGTAAATAAAGGTGCCACATTTGAATTTAGGTTACTTGGAAGCGAAATCAATATTTAAACCGATAAAAATCTAAAATCAGGGGCACAGCGCCCTAATGCCACTGTTTCAAGCACCACACTCAAGTTCGATCTGAATTGGTCTTTAAATCTACATAGATCGATGTTTCTTTCAAAACGCATTGACCAAATAATTTTGTATTAGCCTATCTTATCGGTTTTACTTGCTTATTTGTGTTATGTACAGTTTTTGTCAAAATAGTTTTACTTACTTACATATCGCCTTAAGGATCAAACCATCATCTCTCTATACGTGTTTAAAGTGGCTGCCCGACCAACCTTTCGGTTATACCCGGTAGCGCACTTTACCTGGCCGAGGCTAGGACCAGTTGCGGTAGGTCTTGCCACCCAAACATAAGAAACTTACAATCCGGGTACTCATGCCTTAAGGATAGGTTGTGAAGTTCTTAATCTTTAACATCTTACCGGTGGACGAGTCTTATCAAATGCCCCCATGGCGATCTTGAAGCCGGCACCTTCGCCAATCAGCACGTTCTCCTTGGGAATACGGACATCTTCGAATGTAATTCCTCGGGTGTCGGAAGCGCGCTGGCCCATGTTTTGTTCCTTAAATTAATAAACAATTTACAATCAGAACAGATTTCCTTTCAAAGAAGGGCCCCGCAAGACTGCATCCTGTTTATTTACTCATGAGTTTTTCAACCAAAGGCCAGTAAGAATAAGCGTTCAGAAACAAGTCAACAGGCGACAACAAAATGGCGGCTCCGCCATTTTGACGGTTTTCGGTGTGACTATGTAAACCGATTTAATGAACGCTTCTAAACATTTTATTAACTGGTTTTTATTGAATACCCTCAGGTCATATTAATTATGAAGATATGTTTGCTCTGGAAAGGGGGACAAGCCCGCCACCAAACCATACTTATTTTTTATTTGAATGAATAGAATAAACAATAATTAAACATAACATCAACATGTTATCAAAAATAAAACAAAAAAACCTAAAATAATAATTGAAAGTACAATGGCCGGTCTTATCTCTTAGAAACGATTTCTTTCAGACAACTTTTGGATGGAGATAAATTTATAACATTGGAAGAATAGCCGGGGTTGTGTAAATTTTAAAAGAATATACGAAAGATGTAAAATAACACTTAATAAGACAAAATAACAAATTGAATAATTATCGAAATAAATAATTAATAACTTAGCTAGCTATGTCAAGAGTAACCTATGCCTATAACAATGCATTATCTCACAGGTCACGTCCAACCCTTGGAACCGTCTCTTGGAAGGTTGTAAGCGTGCTCTGCGGCATTTCACTGCGCCCGCCACTCTGAGACATAAGATGAAAAGTGCCATGTACCTGTAATTTCACCGGCACCCATAGGTATGGTGGTAGTACTTCCCCGGATGAAATAATTAACAAAAAAAATACAAACAATCCATCTCCGCCAATAGGGACCATTTGTGCGCATTGGACGATAACGATACGACACGATATCGTCAGCGATACCAGGGGCGAAAAGACGCACCACACACACGAAAGCAGCACTTCAGGTGAATACAGCAAAAAAAGTGCGGCGGACAGATAGACGTGGCGTGTGGTGCGTGTCACCAAGCCCGCTACTCTCCTTCACCCGCACCGTGTCGTCGCCCATTTAGTGATGATATCGTTGACAGAGTAAAATCGTTTAGTAGTAACGCGGTAGTAGTTCTCGGTGAGGGGTAACGCGCCGCAGCACACAACACATCTGTCTGTGCGCCGCACTTTGTTTGCTGTATTTACCCGAGGTGCAGCAGCCGTGTGTGCGGCGTTCCGCCCCTGGTATCGTCGACGATATCGTCCAATGTGAAAGCGCCCTTTCCCTCTTATTTGGATGGATATCGTGCAATCATTACATTCATAATATTATTTCACAATACGGGCATCAAATCACGAAAGTGGGTCAAGTCTCAGACAAGTGTCCACCGCTTACCTTACGGCCAGGGTTGACTCCGGGCCAGTCTCGCTCCACGATGAAGCCGGTGAAGGCTTTGCTGGCGGGGCATTTGGGGTCCGGGTTCGTACGCGCCAGCACAAAGTACCTGTAATAAATATCCCGAGAATTCTATATCAATCGGTTAAACGAAAGTATACCGCCGCAATCTTTGAGAAATAGGTATTTAGGAAATCAATATTGGCATAATTATAAAAGTATACCAGGATAAAATTTAGTCTATAGCTCAATTCAGGTCATAATCTATCTGCGTACTAAATTTCATCGAAATCGGTTCAGCCGTTTCGGCGTGATTTTCTGTTTTAGATTCCTCATTTTTGCTAAATAACGATATTGTGTAGTGGGCTCTCGAGAGGTGCAGTTGAACTTGTATGATGTTAAAATTGTAAAATTGTAATCTGCGTACCACATTTCGTCGAAATCGGTTCAGCCGTTTTGGCGTGATTTTTTGCCTAGTGTGACAAGTTATAAGAAATGAAATATTCTGTCCCAGGGTTATATCTCACCAGTCGCAAGACAAGATCCAACTAAACGAGGTATGTTACTCCGAGACAACCACGTGACTAAAACCAGATGACGTCACTATCCAGTTGCCACTTTGTAACATTAACAGAATTAAGGCGCAATAGGTTCACAGCATGTCTATAATGAGCTCTAGAATTTTTATGTTTTTGATAAGAGTTCTTACAGTTTTAAAGAAGAAATTATATATGGTATTCTTAAGCTTCTTATTAAGTGAAATCATAAATTCAGTACACTATTAGAACTGCATCACTCGATAAAAAAAGGGGCGATAAAACCTTTTTAAAATTGGATAAATAAAGGAAAAAACATTGCGATCACTATTCTTGAATGACGGAACAAGCAGATGGCCCACCTGATCCTAAGCGGTAACCTCTGCCTTTAACGATGCATTAACTCATAGGTCACGACCACCTAGGACGCATCCTATGTGGCATTGCACTGCGTCCGCGACCCTGAGACCTCGTCCAGCAGTGGACGTCTACCGGATGATGAAGAAGTTCTTACCAGTTGGCAACCCCACCGTTGGTGATCCACATCTTCTGACCGTTGAGGATCCATTCGTCTCCTTTCTTCTCGGCCTTCGTCTTGATACCAGCTACGTCAGACCCTGCGCCGGGCTCAGTGACACCGTAAGCCTGCAGAAACGAAGCGAAAAGTTTATAAGTATAAACTATTTTTTTTTACTGTTGATAAACAAAGAGTTTTTATTTCTTATTGTACTACTTGGAATGATGGATCACGCAGATGGCCCACCTGATGTTAAGTAGTACCCTCTGCCCTATGAACAGTGCATTATCTCATAGGTCATGTCCACCTAGGACACACGCTATGTGGCATTGCACTGCGCCCTGAGACAAAGATGAAAAGTATTATGTGCCTGTAATTTTACCGGCACCCTTACCCTTCAAACAGGAACACAATAATGCGAGCACTTCTTGCTTTGCGGCTGAAATAGTACGCATAGGTACTCATAGGTCACGTCATCATAGTAATAGTATAAGTAGTATGGTATGGTGGTAGTCCTTCCCCGGACCAACTCTTTCACAAAAAACCTCTAGGTACTACTACTACTCCGTTCCGTAGATTTGGTACACTTAGGTCAGATTCCGCTTTCGTCAGAATAAATATTAGGCTGTTATTTTTTTGACGAATGATAACTGTTTTTTTCTGTTTGGACAGAAATGCCTAAATAATTTTTACTTCAAAATCAATTACTCAAATACAAACATCATAACTATAAATGCATACCTCTACCATGTCCCCCTTCCGTCTCCATCATCAGATCAACTCGCTGTCACCATAGTATTATATTGTCATCAGAACTTTAATGGTATACAAAATTTCAGCTCAATTGGTTGGACGGCACTGGTTTAAACATCAGTTGCAAGGTTCGTTTTTAGTTTCTTGTTTTACTACATAATGACCAGTGAAGTTAAATAACTTGAGTTACCCACGATGCCAAAAACTATAAAAAAAAACTATAAGTATTCGCAGGAGTTTGTAAACCCCAGTCGATAGACCTACGACATTGTATAATTGCATTTGGCGAAGGCCTATGTTCTGCAGTAGGCATTAGATGAATAAGAAATAGGAACTTACAGCCACAAGGGGTTCGTCGATCAACCTTCCCAGGTATTTCTTCTGCTGCTCCTTGTTACCAGCGATGATAACTGGTGTTTGCTGAAACATAGATCGACTCACTGTAAATTGCATTCGCTACGCCCAATATCAGCCATTGCGGAGAGGAGAGGAGTTATGTCAATACAAAGTCCTCTTCTGTTGAGGATTCTCAGTGCATGGATATCTGTTAATTCTACACAGTTTTAAATAGCTTTATGGTGATAGAATTGAAATTACCGTGGCTTGGTATCATTTTAGAAAAATTGCGACTATACACCACGTACCTTACTATTCTCCTGCTGACGATAAGCTTTATGGTGAGTAAACCAAAATGATTTTTCATATTTATCTCCTCTCCGTTTAGCCTCAGCTTAGTGGATATCGAGCCTTGTAGTTCCGGTGCTACTGTTTACTATTATATGCATAACTTAGAACTATTTTTTAAACCCGCTCTGATTAAAACATATACAATGAAGGTGGCTTCAGGTGGTGACCTATATATAGCAAGAGTCAAATATGCTTATCTTAAACAAATTTTAAGCAAAATCTACACAGTTTATGACAACAAAACCAATATACCTATGTCAATCTTTATCGTATTTACAAGGGCGTGATAGTGCCCAAAACAAGATTTCGATAAATTTTATGGATAAAAAAATCGTGAACTAACAATAGCTCTACAATGAGCTTATAACTTAAACATATTTGTTACCTATCAACTAACTATCAAATAAAGTAGACTTATATTTTCGATTACGCAGCAAATATTTGTTTAAATACTGTTTTTCGTAATTTTCGTTCACTTTACGTAGCGCGAGCGCTATTCTGTCACTTTCTAACTTACCTGAACTTTACTGAGTTAGATAGTGACGGACTTTGGCTGTTATCTGCCTCTTAACTGATTTTAACCAATATCTAAACCATAGTAGGCTGTGCCCCATTTGGATGTTATATAAAATTGCGGGATATTAGCTAATGTTATAATATCCCATAAATTTCCTACCTGGCGTGGTATTACTATCTGAAGCCACCTTGAAGGTTTTGATTAGGTATATTGTATTTTACTAACATATTTTTCCGGTTAATAACAAATAAATCAACATTAAATAACTATATTGCGTTAATTTCGTGGTGATTGTTAATGTTTTTTCTCAAACATACTTGGATGTTCATACATTTTTCGAGGAACTTCTTCGAGATAAATCGTCCTTATCATTAGTATGAAAATCCATATCTGTAAGGCTATCAAAAAAATTATTTCACTATGGAAATCTTCAAATCACATGCCCTAAAAGGACCTATAAACATGTTTGAGAAAAATTATATACAAGCCTTGGCCGCAACTAGGCGATGATGTACTCACGTATGTGTGCAGCCCACATTCCCACGTTCTACCATCATGCCTGATTCACAGACAGCGGCAAATGTACCATTATTAAACAGACAAAAGCCCCATCATAACAGCAAGCATGTTAGAAGCAAAGTTGAAGTTTTCATGGAGTTAGAAATTTAGCGTGAATTAATGTTATGTAAACGATTGTGTAAAAATATCTAATGCACACAACGACCTCAAAGTAATCGACTTCGGGTCAACGCTTAAAAAGTGTCCGAGCCAAAAGAGAAACAAAACGCATCGATATAAACAATTCTCTCAAGTTTTATACGTATTGCTACTTGATAATTGAACAAATTTGAAGGACTAGACCGTGAACCGGCAGTGTATCGAGCAAATTAGACATCATTTTCAATAGAAACGGGATATTACCCATGATTGTTGAGTTTTAATTGTTCCCTATATTTCAGCACAGTTGCATGGGCCATGATCACGATAGCCATAATAGTTTCAAAAGTTAAATTAGTCATCGTTCAAATTTTCAAAGGTGCCATATTTTGGTGTTGATAGTGTATGAAATGCTAAGTCATCAGAAAGTTTTTGAATGCAAAAAACATGTTTCTAATCTACTACTAATGATACTAAGCAACAACAATAGTTTATCGTTCTACAACTGTCTACAAACAAACAGGGTGAAAAGAATAAGGTATAGACAGACGATTTTAATTCCAATGTATCTCCATTATAAGACAATCAGGCTGGAAACAGATATTGTCGTTTATTCACTGTTAACACAACGATTACGATGGAAATGATCTATTGGTAAATGGTTTTTTTAGCTACTTTCGTACGCAATACGCATCTCGGCTCAATAGACATTGGATAAGTCACAGTAATTCCACACTTCCATATAAACAATGGCATAATTTGGCCCTAATTAACCACCCTTTTGACACCAAATTAGAATTTAAGTCTACTCCAACCAGTTAGCCTTCTTTTTTGTATACTGCTTGAAATGACAGAACTAGCAGATGGCCCACCTGATGTTAAGCGGTACCCTCTGCCTATGAACAGTGCATTATCTCATAGGTCACGTCCACCTGGGACGCGCCCTATGCGGCACTGCACTGCACCCGCCACCTTGAGACAAAGATACTCATGTGCCTGTAATTTCACCGACACCCATACTCTTCAAACCGGAACCCAGCAATGCGAGCTGCTTTGCGGCAGAAATAGGTATGGTGGTAGTACATCCCTTGACGAACTATTTCACAAAAAAGCTCTACTACTACTAAAGCCTTTTTAAGCCTACTAAGCCTACTGAGACCCTCAAATTTAACCCACACAACTCTGTGTGCCTGGGAAGGGCTAATGCATGCACAAACAGGACAAAACCACTCACGCCAAGACCACTAGCCTCCATGGCCGTCATGATGCCAGTGCATCCGTAGGCCAACTCCTCAGCCACCAAACACCCGTCAAAGACACCCATATCCAAGCCACCTGTGGAGTGATCAATGGGGTTGATAGAACGGACATAAGCGTGATCAGTGCATCTGGAGGCAGGCGAATTCATAACATAAAATTCGTTGCGAAATTTTGACCTATATCCACGAGGACATTTCATTTGAAAGTTAACAATGCCAAGTGATTTTTGCTAAAAACGTTACTACAAAGGAACGCAAAATGAATAAGAAGGTAGTACCTAACATTTTAATAGAATAGATAGAAACGTTCACATCAATTCGTCAAGAACGTCCGAGCGGATTTTGCATTGTGGACTTTGGAATCAAAATAAAATGGTAATTCTTAAATGTACTTCAGTTCCGAGTACCTACGTGTTGACTTATATGATAAGTTTGATATCTTTGAGATAACTCGTAGGTAATTTATTATGGGTTTCGGTACACATTGGGAGTGGCGTGAGCGGACGAAACACTGGTGATTTTAAAGTTATTACTTAGTTATTTAGATTGTTGTTGCCCGCCTGTTGTTAAGCAGCCCTAACAGTACTGATGTATTACCTGAGAAATGTCTGGATTCGTATGTCTCTAGTTTCTGTAATTTCACCGGCAAACAGGGTTGGACTGACCGACTTTTTTAAACGGAACACAACTACGTTTAGCGACGGCGTGGCTGCAGATACGGAGAGAGACCTTAGTAAGAGTTTTGATACTTTTCAAAACTATATGAAGTTTCGTATCCTTCCATACATTTACTGCCCCTTAGTTCCTCGAAGTTTTCGCTAGGAGCGCTGCAAGTATATGTATGGGAGGAGACGAAACTTCATATAGTTTCGAAAACTAACAAAACTCGTACGTCAGCGCGATATAACTTCTCTGGACTCATTTAAACTATTTTTTTGAAGCAAGATATTTTTCTTTGTTTCTGTGTGTGTGTCATTTTGTGAGGAAAATTGTTTGCTGACACGAATAAATGATTTTTCTTTCTTTGTTTCTTTTCTTTCTAGATATTCACGTTTTCAGTATTTCAGCACCAGCCTTCAGTAACAACAGAATCTAGAATTATGTAGTGGCTAAACAATACTGTAATTATTTGAAGAAAAAAAACGATTATCAAACCGAATCTACCTAAATCCTATAATCTAGACTGCCTAAGTGATAGCCTCTTGGCTCCTTTGGTGACAAAATATTGATTACTAAAATACAGTCTCTTTTAAACCATAAACATACAATGACATTTACATAACATCAAAAGCGTATAAATCCCAGTCTCAGATCATGTATTATGCATGATCCAAGGTCCCGAAGCTTGGCGAATGTAAAGGAAACTCACTCCTAAGCCCGTTCCTCCTATGGCGGTGCAAATGCCTGTACATCCGAAGGCGAACTCCTCGGCAATGATACACTCTTCCAACACTCCCATGCCACCCACGCCCCCTGGAATACTTTGAAGCTCAGACAACGAGTTCACACACAAAATCAGAATTTAGAAGTAACAAACACCACCTGTCATTTAAGAAAGGTGAAAATAGACGGAATGGCGGATTGAGAGGAAAGTCGGTTTTTAGCTGCTATGCTGCAGTTCAAAATAAATTTCAGCAAAAACGAAGAACATGATGTTTTTTTTATAGAAAATAAAGGAAATAGACCATTTTAAGGTAATTATAATGGTAGGTAGGTATAATGAAAGTTTTCTCATTGCTAAATCTGTTTATAAATAATGTTTGAAGACTTAAGCAAGATTATTGTAGGCTGACTCATAATAATTATGATAATTAACCATAACAACTACAAGACGGATGTAGAAAAATTTATATAATTAGGAACTTTGACCCCGATTGTGATTTTTAGTCACACAATGTAAACATCTAGAAGCACTTTGTCCAGTACTAATACTTACATAATTATATTTTGTATATTGATATACATCCATCCTTGAGTTCATTTCTGTAATTCTAGTTTATTTCATATTTTTACAAGGTTTTATTTAACATCACCTGTTAGTAGGTACGTTGGGTAAATCTTGCAACCTAACCGATTAAACTGAAATTTTACAAACCTGGCACGTTCCGATGACAATACAAGATTATGGTGATAGCGGATCCTCGATGATTAATAATAGCCTGGCAGTCTTCGGGCCTTTTTTGATCAGCCAACGGTTCCGATCACTAATTACATAAAAGCTTGTTTTTTCCCTAACCTATATTGTCCCACTGCTGGGCAAATAGTTTGTTAATAATATTAGTGTTTATTAGTAGTACGGTTTATTGTCAAGTAGTGTTGTCAACCGACAAGTAGTGACGTCCCTTCTGTTATTCTACATTGAGGAGTTTACGTCATCATCAGACCCTGCTAGGGGTAATTATTTTATGGGTTTTTTTATTTTAAACGTATAAGGCATACGCCTTTTTCCCGAAGGGTAGGCAAAGCCTCATTGAGCCTCACTTAATTTCTTTTATTATTTTTAAATCGAGATTTTTGCCGTATAAACTTTGTGAACCAACGACGGGGTGGTTTCTTAAATCCGTTTCCTTATTTACTTTGAAGAGTTTCTTTTGGCGCATTAAGATTTTTCATGAGAAACTTTATGAAACTTCATCGTGTTTGGGGCATTTAAGCCAACAATAAAAATGCAAATCCAAATCCCAAGGGGTCACCGTACAAAGGGTTCTCCTACCAATGAATAAAATCGATAGCGCGTTCTAAACTACTAGAAACGACATCTAGTCGTAAGTTAAGTAAACTTTGCCCGTTTTTTGATAAAATTTGTAAAAATACCACGGATATCCAGTGATGGTTACTTTTGGTGTTATACATAGATAGATAGATTTTTTTTTATTGCACAAGTTAAAAAGCAGTACATAGGCGAACTTAATTCTAATTAGCATTTTCTTCCAGATAACCTTTGTGTAATGTAGAGTGGGTGGTAGCGCTATTAAAAATAATTATAGGTTGAGATTAGATAATTAACATAATTAAATACCTACTCTGAATAACTAGCTATATAAATACCTAACATAATATAATATAATATAATATAATATAAACAAATAATTCAATAAATAACATAAGCTCAATTTTGTTGGACATTTTGCAATGATACAAAGTATTGGTACAGTTTGGACTTGAAGAATCCCATGGAAGCGGCTTTCCTAACTTCTACTGAAAGAGAGTTCCACAAGCGGATCGAAGTGACCGTAAAAGAGTATGAGTAAAAAGAGGTCCTATGGGCAGGGGTCATCAGTAGAAGATGTTGAGAGGATCGAGGTAAAAGATGGTCAGGAGAAAAAAAGGGAGGGAAACGTTCTTTTAAATAGTTTGGAGAAAGAGGATTGTGGAGGATGTTGTAAAAGAGACAGAGTAAGTGTGTATCCCGACAGTATCTAATTTTGAGCCATTTTAACTGTAAGCGGTAGTGTGAAATGTGGTCGTACTTACGTAGACCATAAACGTACCTGATGCAGAGATTCAACAACCGCTCAAGTTTGTTAAGCTGTTCTTCGGTAGCGTCGGGATAACACACGTCTGCCTAATCTAGGATAGGAAGTAGGATAGAGTTTACAAGAGTGACTTTAGCGGAAAAAGGTAGAAAATTTTGCATGCGCTTCAGAGCATGCATTGAACCATACATTTTCCTGCTGACTTCAGTGATATGCTGCTCCCAGGATAAGTTTTCAGAAAGGATAAGACCAAGATTCTTTACCTCAGAGCAATAGACCAAAGGAATGTCATTATATTTGACGGAAGGGAAAGAGTTTTTGTCAAGTTTTTGTTATGGAGGGACTATCATTTGACTTCGGAACCCTACACTACGCGAGAGGTGACGCATGGCCAGTTTATTACCAAACTTTAATGTATAGATACAATAAGTTCGCAAATATTTGATCCGGGTCTGGGTGTTGTACCATGGTACTCGTAGTTCCTGATACACACGTCACAGGGGATCCTAGTGTGGGATCAGGACTATGTATGTGACTACTAGATGTTAAGTTTATGACGTTACTTTAAATTAACATAATATGACGTTGGTATTTAGTTTACAATGTATTCTCATATCACTGATGGTAATGGTAATTCAAGAAATTAGAAGTTCTATTTAATTTAAATTGTTAAGATTAACAGTTTGCGTGGTATTTTTACAATGCAACTGTAAATTTATCACACCAAAAGCAGCACTAGTTCTCAATAAGCACTAGTAATCTGTAATATGATAAAACTGTAACTGGGCCGACTCTGTGCATTAAATATTTTTTAAACTCTAGTTGAGGTAAATGCCTTAACCGTTGTGGAGGCCAAAACAGCATGTTTTTTCTTTTACGTCTTTTATTTGTCTGTATCATCACGCTGAAATTACTTGACGGATTTTAGTTAAACTTGGTATACTTAGATAGAACGAGGAATGCTATGCTTAATGGTTTGGGCATTTAGAAAGGATGGACGATATTAGATTGACGAAACGTGTACTAAGACGAGCGTGAATGGGACAGTGGGAAGGGGAGGACATCGGCGAACGTATTCAGACCATATCGGAGACGTTCTGGAAAAGACCAGGTCAATAGTACCCTTAACTGACGAGCATGTACGAAGAATGTCACTTGAATGAATGAAGTAAAAGAGGTATGTCAGGATCGTAGCAAGTGGAAATCCGTGGTATCTGTCTACCCCTCCGGGAATCAAACGTGCGTTTATGTATGTATGTATGTATGGTATACTTATACCATATGCTGTGAATTAACCCAAAGAATATATATTAACCTGAAAAAAAGGGTTTCTGAAACAGGTGGTGTTATCTGTGGGGGGAGGGGGGGATTAATCTCCGGAATTACCGATTTGATTCCGAAAATTATTTCACTAACAGGAAGCTACATTATCGCTGGGAAAGGAGAGGACTGTTTTATATCCCGACACCACGCGTGTGAAACCGCGGGCAAAAAATGACTTTCAAATCATCATGCTGGCCCGTTTACACCTCAAAACAAACATAAAGGCGCTGCCCCAATCAAAACTAGGACCTCAGCGCGTTCTTCTTCAAATTTCAAATGATATTGGAATGGGATAGACCATGGCGTTATGACGGCCGCGCTGCGTGAAACTGAACTTTAACTTTTGCCTTTTGAAGAAGACGCCTAGGATACCGAAAATTCTGTTGTTTTTTCGTAATTTGATGTCTAAAGACAGCATTTCAAAAACGGCATATTGCTCGGGGTAGCGCCCATAAGAGAATGCTCACTCCGACATCGGTGATGAACAGCGCTGCCATAATGCCTGAGCATCCAAAAGCAAATTCTTCGCAGATGAGGCAACCCTCGAACACGCCTAGACCTAGACCCCCTGTGAAATGACAGTCAAAACATAGCTTCAATTATGAAGCTAATCTTTTATAAGGTCAAATCAAAATTACAAACTCAATTGTATTCAAATTACAAACAATGTTAAGTAAGTTATTATTTTCGTTCTAAATCACGGTTTCAATGTCCTTTAAGATTCAGTACTTGAATCGTAGAACAACAATCCCATAATAAACATTCTCAGTAAGTTGCATTTTAGACTATGAAGACATTTGTTGTTTCTTAATTTGATATTTAAACAGGATATTTACCATGATTTTTGTGTTTTCAAAAAATTTAAAATTATGTACATAATCATGATAGTTTCAAAAGTTTGTTGTTTCTGTTGAGGATATTATTATATATGATTTTCACTAGAAACGGGATATTTACCATGATTATTTATTATTATATATGGATAGTAACGATCACCGATCCATGAAAACCTCACTCTGTTACCTCAGCTACAAAAGCCAGAACAAGTGAGATTTGAGTAACTTACACCTATATTAGAGGTCAGAATAGCCGCCTTGACAGCAGCGCAGCCGAATGCTAGCTCTTCGGTGATAAGACAAGAATCGAACACACCTAGCTGGTTGCCACCTGGAATATTTTGATTTGGGTATGGCATGATTTATGCTATGAATTGAGTGGAGTAAAGAAGTCTAGTTTTCTCACGTGACATATACATGTGATTTAAGATATACCTAGTAGTCATCTGCCTACTGGCTGGCCACTAGATATGTACTGGTGGGTATATAGGCTACTTTGGTTTTAAATCTGAAGCACGAGTATACCTAAATCAATACACTTACATAGCCCACACTTAAAGGTGTTGAGTTGTTGGTTTGCTTATTATAAATAAAATAAAAAATGGGCATTTTTTCAGTTATATGAATTAGCATACAAAGAAAAAATATAACGGTTGCTGTAGGTAATAACTGTAGTTAAATCCAAAGGTCGAAAGGCCTACACATTTATACATGATTAAGAAAAAGCGAATGTAATTTTAATCGGATAAATTAATCTGATTATATGTAATTACTATCTCCAACAACAGATATAATCTACTCCACTCCCTTTTTTACAACTTTTGTTTATTTTATGCCGAAATGTATTGGCCAAATTGTTACTTTTTTTTTTTAGTTTCTTGTCTATTGATGCCTTCGTTTCGGACAAAAAATGCTGTAATTTAGTATGAAGCGCTGGACTGTATTTGTCTAGGTCGAGGTTTGTATAGAAATTGCACTGCCCAGGGACATTAATACGAGACGAGGTAACAAAGTGACCCTAAAGTATTCGACCTCTAGCTAGGAGTATTGGACCGAATGTTTGCTCGCTTTTTCTACGGGCTTCCTTTTTGCAAAGATTCTCAATAAGACTGTTTGAGTTTTATAAAAGATGACATTACCGCAATGCTCGGGGATGTGTCCGTTCATGAGGCCAACCTCCCAGGCCTTCTTCACGATCGGCCAAGGGTACTCCCCGGTCTTGTCGTAGTGTGCAGCCACGGGAATGATCTCATCTCGCGCGAATTTGCGTGCCAGTTCTTGGAGCGCTTTCTGCTCATCGTCAAGCTCTGAAATGTGATGGAGATTGTTTAATGTTGGCGCTCAGTCATGTTTTACATGACCACCGATGTGACCATTGTAATAGGTGTGAAGAAATGAAACCACAATAAAATAGTACGTCGGCCAAATAGGAGATTTGATGAAGAGAGGCCGGGCAAGGCTGATCAATAGTTATTCAGTGGTTAAACTGACGCACAAGAGAGTATGTATGATAGTGTATGGAGGAGTGTATGTAACACAAGAAAGATGACTTTTATTTAAGAGCTAAAGATATTTGAAGTGTATCAGACTGTGTGTAACACACACACAGTTCTTTGTTCCGTGTAAAAGAGAAATTAAATAATTAACAATTAACTCCCATATAACTTAAAATGCTTATTATTATAACAAAACAATATCCAAATTAAGCAATGTCCAACAAGTGTCCAACAACACATGGAAGGCCCTCTCTATGAACCGACGAAATTAGAAAGGTAAGTCGGTGGAAGGAGACGGATCAAGACCGCTCGCCGTGGCATTTTATGGGAGAGGCCTGTATCCAGCAGTGGACCGTTGATGATAATAAAACCCTTTATGCTCCTGTTGTTACAACAAAAAATTACCCTATCATTATCAAGATGTAGTTCTAGCTAGAACATAGTGTTTTCATCTTTCTTGTGAGTTATGGTTGTTATAGAATGCAATAGCATTTGTCTGCACATAACAATGCAAGTGAAAAAACAAACAGAAATTACGTAATGTAATGAACAAATTACCTACTCACAATACAAAACTTTAAAGCTATCGAATATATCAATTTATATCTAAAACTTCGTTCTGTTTTATTATCGAGGATAATATAAATAAATAGAATGTCTCTATCTTTCTTCAAAACACTATAATCCACACCTTATTGTTAAATTCGATAAATGATAACAAATATTGTGTAATACTTTTTATC
This sequence comes from Operophtera brumata, assembly GCA_932527175.1. NCBI lineage: Eukaryota > Metazoa > Arthropoda > Insecta > Lepidoptera > Geometridae > Operophtera > Operophtera brumata. The sequence continues at coordinate 71,302,817 of OW052239.1, forward strand.
TAAGAGTCAAAGTTTAAGTACTTCACAAAATACAAACTTAATCATGACTCAAGATAACTGGCATTACAATGCCGTCTATCAGCGCTATTTATGACAGATTAAATATAACATCAACGTACATAAACCTATGAGGGGTACACGTACTTACATACATGGTTTGCTTGGGGGCGTTTTCTAGATACCATTATTGAGGTGCCAGCACTTCAGAAATTTTGCATGTTACTTTCGGCTTACTAAGATGGGACTTTATGAAATTTAACCCCTAACGGGATAAAAGGGGGTTGTTCAAATTTTGTATGAAAAAAGTTATAGAGCCAAAATCCTACAACACCGCGTTATGGCATATTGTGCAGTGGTACAAGGAAATGGTGGCGAACTTGCGGGCGGGACAGCTGTGCATATACCAAACTGTCTCAAAATTATACATGACTTGAATTCGTAAGACTACATGACATTGCGATTGCTCTCGCTTGTGGCGCGAAATTCAAACATGTCGGAGTTTTTTTCTCATTACAGCTCATCAACACTTCTTCATATAGGGAAAGTTTAATTCGTGAGAACTTAGAGACTTTTTTTTTTATTTGGTCTTTAAGTACGTAATTTGGTACATATTTAATTTAATGTTGCATCCTATAACCCTGAGAAGGTTTGTCCGGGTACTCACAATCATACGTTAAATGCATGTTGATGGTATTTATTAATATCATCAGTTAAACAAATTTTTACAGTGTTTTCTTTTTGGGTATTCGTAGCTAACCTTGAGTTTCGCGCTACCAGCAATAGCATCCACCTTACAGCCAGACTAACATTTTAGGGGTGTCATTACATTAAGCCTCAATCATTGAAGAAGCTAAGAAAATTGACAATATATAATACAAACCAAAGCAGAATCCAGTTGTTGGAATCGGCTTAGGGGCTGAGGCAAGCGATGCAGTGGTTGAAAGCTTGCGGTAAATGGGGCGGGTCACCCGAGCAATCTGAAAAATATTTACCAACCAACTGTATTACCAACTTATGTATTATAATATTAATAGCATCCGCACCTGGCTACACTCGCGTGGTACCCGAATAAACAATTTGGTCTTACATAGTATAAGTATGTACATACCTATATCTCTGTAACAGTGATAGCAACAAGCAATCATCCAAACATTCACATTTATAATATTTAAGAAAAATTACGACTATAAACCACGTACTTTATCGACGCACTATTCTTCTTATGACGTTTACCATTTTATAGGTTCTTCTTTATGGCCCTGATAACTTCAATTCTATGTTTTATATTATAACTATGAATATTAATTATACTCTAGGATAAATAACAAGCTAATTTGCAAACTAATTACAAAATAAAACACTTTCTAAACTAGGTAGTATTAAACTATACAATAGGTACCAACTATACCTTTTGACCGCGGCCTCGCATGAATGGTGTTTGGATCGACATCTAGTGGCGGGTTATGACAAAGTGGATAGCATAAAAACTTTCTCCATGAAAAATCACTAATAAATGCCAACTTTCATGGTGATCGGTTAAACGGTGTTGGAGTTTATTAACGTCATATGTACCAACATCCATTTTTATATACCATAAGATACAGGAATATATGAATATCAACAATGCAAGCAATACAATAAGTGGGTTATATCAATAACTCAAACTAAGGTACGGTTCAATTAAAGACTAACAAATTACAGTGTCATATTAAAATCTAGCACTTCAAGTTGTATTCAAGCTGCATTTGAAACTATGCTGCTAACGATCTAAAGGTAGCTCAACTGATCCAAATCACTACAAGACAGAAGCGTCCCCAAGATGCTGACTGCATTGCCACGCTGAATGGTAATACTAATGCGTTGAGCCAAAATATATAAATATCTAACTAATTCAACCCTATTTAAATATATTTATTTACAGAATGTGTGTCCAATATTCACAAAATACTAAGAAAGAGAGCATCTATACATAGCTCAACTGATGCAGGTCACTAACAGTTGGAAGCATCCTTAAGAGGTTGGCTGCATTGCCACTCTGAATTGTAGTGTTGAGTGATTAGAGCCAGCTCTACGATCACATGTCATCCAGAACCCCTGAAAGTTTTTAAAACGCAAAATTGGACAATTTGATTCAACTGATCATGTTGGTATAACACACTACCTTGGTCAACTGGCTAGATGAGGCAATGTGGCCTCAGGGAACAAACATTCCCTAAAATGCACCCTCACTAACCCTCATTAGACAAGTGTGGTGAGCAGTTCTGTCTAAACCCCTTCCCTCATGGCCAGACAATATATCACCACATCCCAAGTGCCCGGGAGCTAAAGCTTGTGTGCTACCATTGACAGTAAGCTAGCGCGCTCTAAGGCTATGGGTGGTAAGAATCTCCAGACGGAATCCCTGTAGAGTTTGCCAAATCTGCAGGCATAGAATACCTGGGCCGTTGTTCTTTTATTTTTTGGGCCTCAGCCACTTGGCAATCCCAAATCCTAATGTACAATGAAAATTTAATGTACAATGTCTCACCCCACCGAAGAAAGATTAGTCGAAATGGAGAATGCATACACCTACACCTTACACCTTACACCTTAATCAGTCTCACTCTATGTGTCGCACAAAAAACTGTCACGCCAATTCAACAATTTTTGTCTTTTTGACTATGACTTTCATTTTTAGTTGGGTCCCAAACAAACGTCGGCCACATGGAAGACCCAGGCGCAGATAGCACATTGAGTTGGACTTTTACCAAAGCCCGAACTAGCGGATATTTTGTTTACTCTCTATTTAGAAGAATGGAAGGATGGGAGGGAGGCCTTTTTTTGAGACTATAGGCTAACTATAACAATATAACAAATTGGACTGTGTTGCCAGCGACCTACTTCAAACTCAACTCTAAAATGATCAATGTAATCTCTGTCGATACTAATGTATTTACCTAATTTAGCGACCAAAACTAATTTTATTAAAATTATGATGAAACTATTTTAAAGACCTGCTTCATCTTTGATCAACTTTTTTGATCTTATGATGAATCTGGTTAAAGTGTTGGCTAAATGAACTCAATAATACGTGGCGGCAGCTATTGTAAAAACTTTGGTTGATTGTCTAATAGAATACTTTTTTTAATAGCTAAGAAAATAAGGTGGTACACAGTTACACAATTGCAAAGTAACAATTTAGTAAATTTTGAGTTATCACTTGATTACCTACCATTCTCATAGGTTCTGTATTAACGAAGAGTACTTTTTTTATCGACCAGGTTGGTATAGTCTGCACAGCTATAACCTGAACTTTGGACTTTGGAATCAAGCAATAAATTATTGTTCCTCTCCAGCTCGCTAAGACTACGATATCTTTTTATAGGTACATGATTTTAGAAATATAAGAATATAATACTAGTCGTAAAATCTATTAGATTCTTAAATTCAAGAAAACTGAAAAGTTGTAAAGTTCAAAACTTACGTGAGTTATTGGATTCATTCTGATGGCTTGCTGGCTGATGATGCTTCTGCAAGATTATTTCTATTATATTTATCAAATTACGTAGGTTCAGTTTTTACAAGTTACTTGCGTGAAATAAGTTTTCTAAAATTAACTGCAAACAAAATGCACAATTAGAGCTATAGACCGCGGAATCGCGACAGCCATGCGAATTGCGAAGTAGGTCGGTCGTCGATTTATGTATGTCGGTCTATCAGTCACAGAATGACATTACATACAACTATCCAATCACATCATAAAATAAGTTGTCTATTAAACCAATCACTTAGTAGTATCATATCCAACCAATCAAAATCTTCAGATTTTTTCTGAGGCACTTGTATGCACTTGTATGACCACTTTTATTTATTTTACAGTCACAAGACTGTCATCGTGACAGAAAATGACAGCCCCGAATTACAAAAAAAACCGACACCGGGATCTCGGAACAACTACATCCATGTCTGCAATGCATGGATTTGGGCATCGAGTCGAACAACACGCCGCAAAGCTCTAATGTCGCGGTCAGACGCGCGGCGCGCAGCCTGGCAACCTGGCGTGCAGCCTGGCGCGCGCTGCACGGGGCGTTCCAAGCTAGCTATTCACACGCACTGGGGCGCGCCAGTCGATGCAAGCTTGGAGCAAAATAATTTGTTTGCATGACCAGTCTGACATACCTATATCTGTCACATTGGATGCGTTCTGCAGTCTGCGGTCACGTCAAAGCGAGGGCTGCGTTTGCGCATCCAAATCCTTGTATGTCTTAGTTTAGTCTAGTTAGTACAAGTCACACAAAATAAATTGATACGGGTGGCCCGTTCGCCACGTATTCGCATGTGATACCTACTAACCGACCAAGCGCGTTTGAAAAGGCACACGAGTGTATGCACATTCATCCTTTGAAGTGTGTTGAAAAGTTGACAGTCCGCCCGACCGGTGGCTTTCAAGACCACGAACACGGGCGCGTGCAAAAACCCGTTCACATACTTGCGCCCGTGCCCGCGCCCGTTGAATGTCGGTTTGAACGCGAGTGTCTGAACGCAGCATAAAGATTCGGATAGTTCAGTTCAGTTCTTGAAAAGATTTGGGTATTAGGTCCATGGCAAGCAAAGAAGAATTTCTTCTTCCATGTATGCAAGACATGTGCAGTGCACATCATGTGCAAGACGCAAGACTACAATATTATACTCAATTAATAAAAAAATCTTTGTGTTGTACATGCTTGCTAGATGATATATGGAAATAAGGCTATAAACAAACCGGGTTCGATTATAATTTTAGCACTCAATCCACGTAGTGCTTTATTCATGCTTGGGTCTCCAGATTGGGGGTTTTTTTCGCAATTTTGGGGAAAAATAAAACGTTTGGGGAACTTTTGTGGAAATTTTTGGGGAAGAACATTTCGTAATAGGCAAATTTTGGGGAAGAACATTTCGTAACCTACTACTGAGAAAATTAGGACAGGTTTATATTATTTTTACAAAAATGTTAAAATTTCATATGCAAAGAAAGGTTGGTAATGTAAGTATTTTAGTTTAGTGAAGTATGGCCTATAGCTATCAGGTTTCTTAATTTTACTTATGGCTCGACTACACTTCTTTTGGATGATAAATACTAGCTTTCTTAGTGTGGAATTGCCCCAGAATATAATTCCATATCTCAAAACAGACTCGGCATATCCAAGATAGGCAGTGGTCACGGCAGAAATATTAAAAGTTTTACGAAGCATGTACAACGCATATGAAAATTCTTTTTCTTTCTTAAACAGTGCTTTCTAATTTTGATTATAGTCAAGGTTTACTCCCAGGAATTTGGTAATGTCAACATGATTGTTGTAAGTCCTAAATAATTAATATTAATGTCAGATTCATTTCTTAAATGATTATTGGATGATAATGATGGACATGAATTTAGTTTTGTGAAGATTTATAAGTAAATTATTTTGTTTCCACCCAATTACTTTTACTGATCGTAGCTTCCAAATGAGATACACATGTCGACGGTGGAAATTTCAATTGTCGTAAGGGTCAAACCCTGACTTTACAGGAGAGCAAAAAAACAAAATCATACTCTTAAAAACGTCACAACTTTTTGTATTTATTTCCTATTTAGATGGTTTCTGGACAGATTGTTTTAAAATTAATTTATACATAGCAAACTATACATGAAACCTTGTTAAACTCAATAGTTTAGAAGATGGTGTCCCTTACACATTAAAATTTTGGAAGAGATGTCCATTGCAACACTGACATAATTGCGATTTAAAAAATATGTACCTTACAACCTTAGCCTAATTAAAATCATTTTGTCGTAACTGACTTAACAGTCTTGTTCACACTGGCATTTATTGCTGTAACGTTAAAATAATAATTAGATTAACGAGGTAAGTTACCATAACAAAATTGGTTCCAATGAAATGCATAGAAAATTGTAGTAACATTATAAGATTTTAGGTTGTAGAAAAAAGTTATAGGTTAGTTTAGTACTTTTTATTACGTTTTTTTTTTTTAAAATACTTCTAGAATGACAGAACTAGCAGATGGCCCACCTGATGTTAAGCGGTAACCTCTGCCTATGAACAGTGCATTACCTCATAGGTCACGTCCACCTAGGACGCGCCCTATGTGGCATTGCACTGCGCCCGCCACCCTCAGACATAAAGGTGAAAAGTATCATGTGCCTGTAATTTCAATAATAGGTAATAAGTACTCAAAGGGTTAGCCACACTGATACAACAAGGTTATAACACTTAAAATGAGTAAGACTTTAGGCAATGCTGCACACTGCATCAGGATCAGCAGTAGTGATGCAGTCCAGTAATTTCTGGTTTCTAGGTTTGTATCTAAGTTTATCTATGAGAAAACTTATACTTACGTACCTACCTACTTATAAGTACGGAACCTCAGGCCCGACAAGGTTGTATTGGAGAACGACCGTAGGTGGAAGATTCTGGCTACTTGGTTGTATCAGTGCAAATTTGTTTTTTGTAGCGAGCAGATCCACATTGGGCCCTGTGAGGGCCTTTTAGAATCGTCCGTGCAATTCCTTGCTCTCCTGTACAGCCTTGCGGTCCTGAGTGCTCAAAACCGGTGGTTTGCGCCAATTCTCGTTTGCTAAGAAAAGCGGGATAAAGTTCTTGTCAACTGCAACGACTTCGTTATGCATTCCGCACTCGGCGTGGAGGAAGTCCTTCCTGAGATTGCTCACCTCGCGGTTAGGGAGGCTCTTGTGGTATAAACAGCCCCGACCTCCAGACTTCCGCGGGATGTACATTCTCATTACCGACGAGCGCGGATGTCGCATGTGGTGGGTAGCTAGCAGTTGACGAACTCTACAATCCATACAGGACATCTAACTCTGTCTGGGTCCACCTTAGTATGCCGAAGATGTATATGAGCAGGGCCATAACCCAGCCGTTAAAAGAGCGAACCTTGTTGCCACATGAAAAATAATTAAGTAATTTGAAAGGTCGCAAAAGAAACGCTCCTTCACCGACTACTTTATGTCCCTATCTACCATACCTAACGACTCCGACATACCAAGGTATTAATACCTACCTATTTGTAGGTTTCGACTTCGGAGAAATATCTAAGGGACATTGTCTCTAAAAGCATCACATTCGTAGAATTTACAACTTTCCTCCGCTGCACTTTCTTAACCTCATACTTATCTACACGGAATTCCATGCTGATAGCGTTGCTGAATACCTGCGTGATATTCAACAACACTACCAGCTCTAGTTTTTTCGGTGCAAAAAGCTTGAGGTCATCCATGTACAGCAGGTGAGAGATGATCTCACCCTCTCCTCGAAATTGATAGCCTAGACCTGATTTCTTCAGTAGAGTGCTGATAGGATTCAGTGCTAGGCAGAACCACAAAAGGACACAGACTATCGCCCTGGAATATAACCCGCTCAATATTATTATTTAGATAAACTAATTTTCTAAGTCATTAATTAAAACCCAAAACAAATATGTAATTAGAGTACAGTAATACTCGTAATTACAGAATTGATATTCAATAGATAATTATTTAAAATTATTTTGGTGAACATAATGTCGTAACGGACATAATAATGTAACAACTGTTGCTACTTACGACAATTTTCTTCAACATTTCCAAAACTATATTTCTAACAAAATGTTGTAACGGACTTAATGTAATAAATCGTTGCTACTTACACCAATTTTTATACAAAAAATTAAAATATTTGATTGTATTTTATGTTGTAAAGGACTTTTAATTTTTTGTATGAGCGTTACATCGTTTAAGTCGGACATCTATTTAGATTTACGACGTTGCAAAAAACTAAAACAAAGTAAGAATCCAAAACTTGACCTATACGACTCAAAGTTTTACTACTATGTCACTTACTACAAAACAATTTGCCGTCGTAGCTCCTTTATTTGAAGAGATATCAAAATTTTAAAATTACAGATCGATGGAGAACAATATTTCCAGTTCAGTGGTATAAAGACGACAAAATGTCCCTCACGACATTTGAAATTTCCACCGTCGATGTGTCGGTAAACATTAATGTACTGCAAATATCATATAATTGTATTTGTTGTACTATTCTCTCTCCAAATAAAGGTTTTTAATAATGTAAAGTGGCGTTTTATTTAAAAATAACTAGATATATGAAGGAACAGGTAGTTTCAAGATATATGGGGAAAAGTTGTAGAAATAGTATCAATTTGGGGAATTTTTTTATCACTTCAGGGGAAATTTCAAAAACTCAAACTGTAACGGAGACCCTTCACTGCTTCCTTCATTGCTTGAATCATGCTCGAATGAATGAAGCATTGATTGAATGAAACTATATGAAAAAATGAAATCGTAACTCAGCCGAGTCAGCCGCCACTCTGCAGCTTTCGTTATATTTTTTTTGGTTCCGTACAAATGTATCGTAATATCCTAGGGCGTCTAAAACAGGTTTAAATTCTGTGTTGCTGTGTTCTGCGTGTGATTAAAGAAAGCAAGTTTGTACGCCGCGTAGAATAAAGTAATGACATCACTTCAGAATCCCTGATTACTTGACTGGGGCGTGATGTCTTTGGTAACATTCCGTAGATCTGCCTGTATGCTTTGATTAAACATAATAATAATTAAAGCCTTTATAAAAATGGGGCAGTCAGACTTGTAGATTACGCCCTCGCGAGTTTAATCGAACAGTGTGAGTAGGTCGTGAGTTCGGAATGTGGTACATCCAAGCAGTGTTATGAATGAGGAAGCCCTGTTGGCACGTGCTGCCGAGGAGAGGGAGCGCATTTTCCAGCGGTACGAGAGAGGCCGTGAGAACTTAGCGGGCCAGATCGATCCCTGGGAAGACCCGGAGTTCGAGGAGTACCACAAAACCGACAGGTTGGTCACCGATACTCATACCTACCATTATACCTACATGTTACCTAATTAAAAAAGAAAGCTTTTTTTAGTTTGAAACAGACTAGTAATTTTCTAGGCAGTTGTTAAATAAAAGAAGGTCCACTTATATGGGCATTTGCTACATTGACTATGACGGAAAGTTGACTCATCTGTGACTGGTTTTGAATAGGTATTATCATTTTAATTTGCCATTAGTAGGTATTGGCATTATATGTTTTATTTGCTGTCTATGTTGTTCAGTGATTGTTATACAGTTTTTTAAGGCTTGGGACCCGTTAAAAGAAGAACTATCATTACTACATTCAACCTCTGTAGCGTGTCGGGCGAGTAGCCGGCTGAGATGCAAGAGGTTGCAGGTTCGATTCCCGCTGCGGCACAAATATTTGTATGATCTGCAAATATTTGTTCTGGTTCTGGGTGTTATGTACCATGGTACTCGTAGTTTCTAATACCTACCCACAACATGGGGAATCCTAGTGTGGGGTCTGGACATGTGACTGTTGGGTGTTATGTTATGTTATGTACTTTGACATATAATTCTATTTAGTAATTATTTAGTACTTTGGTAGATATCTAGTAATTATTTTCCAAAATAGTGATTTTAAACAATACAGTAATCAAATTTGTTTAATTTGTGGCATTGGTCAGCTGCTGCCACTAGATGCATTGCTTAGCTCACCCTCAGGTTCTTAAAGGTAAAACCTATCTGATAATTTGCTTTAGCCATAGGTAGGCTATAAAAGGACTATTCACATACTTCAGTGCAGTAGCTGAGCTGTGTTTTATCCGGAGCTACAAAATATGGAGTAGTCATAACCCAACCATAGCACAGATGAATGTGGATAGTTCCTAAAACTGTGAACCCCTACCTTAATAAATTTTACCTTAAAATTGTAAGATGTCTACTAAATGAACATAGTAAAATGCAATATAACATTAAAAACATTCAACGTCATATTAAAATTATAAACTAAAAACATCATGAACGCTATTACTTCAAAAACCTTAATGACATACCATTATTTTACATTTTAATGTTAATGGGAAAAGTATGAAGAACCTAGTAAAAAAGAGAGTTACTGTGAAATAAAAACCTGGGCAACCATTTGCATTAGTTTTTTCATATACCTAGTATACTACAAAAAATGTGAAAGCTTGAATACAATTTAATATACATATTTTTTGAGTACCATGGTACCACAAAATCCAGACAAAAATATTTGCAAATATTTGTCCTGTGGCTGGCATCGAACCCGCACCTCTTGCGTCTGAACTGGCTAGACATGCTCAATCATTATCATTACCATCATCAGCCAGGTGACATCCACAGCTGGACATTGGCCTCCCCGCATAGGAGGCTTCAAGTACGGTCTTTGTTTGCCTCTACCCACCCAATTCCTGTGACTCATATGATGTCATCATTCCATCGAGTGGGGGCTACCCTACACTGTGTTGCTTGGTTTGTGGTTGCCACTTATGAACATTAAACCCCGAGCAGTCCAATCCAAACCGCTTTTGCATCGGCAGCTCCTCCCCAAATCAGTATGCCATACGACATGACGCTATGGAAGTAGCTAAAGTAGACGAGACGTGCAGTGGCGATCTTTGCCAGTTGCCGTATCTTGCGCACTGCGAATAAACACTGAATAAACGCTAAGCTCAATCGTAAATGGCTCAATGGAAATGCTCTAATGGAAGACCAGCGCAGGTTGTTAACAACCTGCATATGCTGAGTTAAAGACCTTTTTGTAACAGCATATCTTAATAATCATTTTGTGTTTTTTTCGTGTTTTCTTTTGTTTACCTATCTGTGTTGCTACAAATAAAAAAATATTATATTCTGTTCTAAATTCTATTAAGTGTGTGATGAATTAATAATTTGTTGAGTAGAGCACTCTAATGGGAATGTTTGTATAATCACTGAAATTAGTCAGGATTGCAATGATTAATTAAATGGAATCACCCACCAATAAATAAATAAATAAATAAATAAATAATGCTGGACAGTTCACACAACATTATCTAGCCCCAAGCTAAGCAGAGCTTGTGTTATGGGTACTAGATAACTGATATACTTAATACAATATATTACATAGATAGATATTTTTTATTATACATAGAAAATACCCAGAACACCCTGAACAAATATCTGCGATCGCACAAATATTTGTTCCGAGGCGGGAATCGAACCCGCAACCTCCTGCGTCGCAGGCCAAGCTTCGCCCGCCGCGCCACAGAGGTCGTCATGTCAATTGAATTGTAGGAAAACCTGTGATAACTTAATAAATCACTGGTTACTATTGAGGTACCCATGTGATCACACTAATATTATCAATCCGAAAGTTTGTGTGTTAGTGTGTGTGTTTGTTACTTCTTCACGCTGAAACGGCTGGACGGATTTGAATTAAATTTGGAATGGAGATAGCTTGACTCCCGGAATAACACATAGGCACATTTTGATCCCGATATTCCCACGGGATCAGCCCCCCTATTCCCTATCTTGAAAGTCACTCAGTGACCAACGTTTGACAAGTAAAATTACCATCAATTGACAATTCTTAATAGTTTTTTTTTTAAATGATGATATTTCTTCCTGTCAAACGTTAGTCACCGACTGACTTTCAGTTAGGGAATAGGGGGGCAGGTCTTGATCCCGTGGGAATATCGGTAACAATGGGTGGGAATGGGTAACAACGCGGGGCGCATCAGCAATGCGAAGACTTTTTATACAATGTACCAGGCGACCAGCAGACTACAGGAGTAATCTGGTATCCAAATATCTGGCATACCGGTGAAATGGGAATACTGGAATTTATCCAATACCAACACCAGGCAAGCAGCAGGCTGCAGGAGTCAATTTGCTTGTTAGTCTTGCTTTTGATGAATTTTGGTAGGTAGGTATATAGATATATCAAAACCGGTTCTAAAGGAGAACAAAGCGGGTGAAACCGCGGGCGATAGCTAGTAGATTCAAAATGCATGCCTGCCTACTGCAAATGTTATATTGCGAATTTATTTTTACGTTTTGTTGGTTAGTAGCCATGCCAATTTTTTTTACTATAGCTCAATGAGCCCTTTTTTTTGTGGCCATCTTTATTATTTACTTCGGGAATGCCTGCAACTTCGTCTACGTGGTTTTTTTTCCATACAAACTTCAACACGCCGCCGCTGTACTCCCTTAGGTGTTGTTGAATTTTGGATTTTCCTTTCTTAGTGCATCCCAAGACCACAAAACAACATACCCTCAAAATTTCAGGTCTCTAGGACTTACGGGTTAGGCTGTGCGCTTGATAGTCAGTGAGTTAGTCAGTCATGCAATGAAATAATATTTGTTTACATGTGAAAATAATATTGATTATTTACATACTTGTTAGTACTACATTTTGTTTACTAATACAGGTTAAATTTAATTCACTATTGGCCTCTTGTATAGGTACTTGCTGGGTTCCTCACCATGTGCTATGGAATGTATGCTGACCCTCGGGTTTGAAATTATAGGACATGGCTTCATCAAAATATTTTCCTTCAAGTTTACGTTAAAAGAAAACACAAAACAATAAGTTGTGCACATTTGCTACCATTATCAAATTATCATCATTAGCACTCTTTAGACGTCCACTTTTGGTCGATGTCTCCCCATCAGTGATTTGCGATAATCACTTGACAAGCGGTCTGGTGATCAAAGTGTTGGTGTTGAGTACTCAGGTGGATGCAGCTGCTTATTACCTGGTGTAATCCGTCAGTTAGCTTTTACGACATACATGGGAGAAGATGGAGGAGTCTATTCTGCAATACACAAGTAAAATAAATAAGTGCAATTTAGTAGTAGTAGAGCTTTTTTGTGAAAGAGTTCGTCCGGGGAAGTACTACCACCATACCTATTTCTGCCGCAAAGCAGTAGTGCTCGCATTGCTGTGTTCCGGTTTGAAGGGTAAGGGTGCCGGTGAAATTACAGGCACATGTGACTTGTCATCTTTATGTCTCAGGGTGGCGGGCGCAGTGCAATGGCACATAGGGTGCCTCCTAGGTAATGCACTGTTCATAGGCAGAGGTTACCGCTTAACATCAGGTGGGCCACCTGCTTGTTCCGTCATTCAAATAGTATAAAAAAAAAAAAAAACACACCACGGCAAAACCACATTAGAAGTTATGAATATAGTTTTTAAGTAGCAACATTAATTTGCCTTACATTTGTAATAACTACTAACGTGATATTATATTATTATGTTACTCTATATGCACAGCATAGCATTGATGCCTAGCAATTGTTATTTCTTTGTTATTTTACTAGCAACACTTTGAATGCAGCAAGCTTCTAGCTTGTCAGCTCTCCTGAAGGTTTATTATCGGTTGGAGAAATGGACGTCATCATCATTGTGTAGAAGTCCACGGACGGACATTGACCTCCCCCATATAACGTCACAACGAACGACCTTGAACCGCTACCAACTTCCTGCGACCTTAATAATGTATTTGACCCTCGAAAGGGGGTCTGCGTCATCCGGTTTGTGTTCGCCACTCGAGAGAACCTTTAATCCTCAACGGTTATCAGTTCTGCAAGATGGCCTGCCCATTGCGTAACTTGCTTCTGAGGGCTATGTTGGTGATCTTGGATCTTCAAATACACGTGGCACTCCTATATTGTTTATATTTGCCTTCTCGTTGAATCAAAAGACAAATATATATCTAAGTTCTAACGTATTAATTTAGTGTGGTTTATGAAGAATTGTAAAATTCCAGGTATGGTTTCATCCACGATGAGAGGTTGCCACAAAAGACGGCGCCGCAAAAAATCAACGTCGAAGTTGAAAGGGAAAAGAAATGGGTGAAAATGCTTGGCTCATGGGATTCACCCGCGACCAAGGAGAAACTCCAGAGACGGATATTCAAAGGCATTCCAGATTCACTCCGCATTAAAGTGTGGTGTAAACTACTAGATGTTAATAAAATAAAGTCAGATAACCCCGGGAAGTATTACGAGATGGTGAAACTTGCAAAGCTCTGGTCCACAGACGTCAGGCAAATCGATTCCGATGTGAACCGACAGTTCCGCGAACATCAGATCTACAGGGAAAGATACTCTGAGAAGCAATGCTCGCTCTTCAACGTCCTTTGCGCCTACAGCATATACAACTCCGAAGTAGGGTACTGCCAAGGAATGTCGGGCTTGGCTGGTGTTCTACTTATGTACATGGATGAGGAAGACGCGTTTTGGGCGCTAGCAATACTGTTGTCAGAGAACAGGTATTACATGCACGGCCTCTACGTTGAAGGATTTCCGAAACTGACGAGATTTCTGGAACACCATGATAAGATACTCACAAAATTCATGCCGAAATTGAAAAACCACTTCGATAAATTCGGCTTAGATGCAATACTTTATTCGCTCAAGTGGTTTTTCGTCTGTTTCGTAGAGCGAGTGCCGTTCAGCCTCTGCCTAAGAGTTTGGGATATTTATTTGATGATTGGAGAGCGAGTGATTACTGGAATGGCCTATACAATACTCAAGCTACATAAGAAAGCTATTTTGAAATTGAATGATATGGATCTTATAGTTAATTATATTCAGGTAAGGCCCTTACTAATTTATATCGTAAAATATTACTACGCAACCACTGTAACCCGCAAGCTCATTTTACCCTACGAAGAGGGTTATTGTTCATTGTCGACCTCTGTGGTGCGGCGGGCGAACGTTCGCCTGCGAGGCAGAAGGTTGCGGATTCGATTCCCGTCTCGAAACAAATATTTGTGCGATCTGCAGATATTTGTTCAGGGTGTTCTAGGTATTTTCTATATACAGGGCGTCCCACGGATATGCCACATGGAGGGAAAGTACCTTGAATATTGTAGATGGAACATTTTACTGAAAGAAGACATTTGAATTTAAAAAACAATTTAAACTGCATTCATAGATATTTAAATAATTACATGGTTGAACCGGGAATCGAACCCGTTACACGAGAAAAATAATCAGCCTGTAGCTTTATCCTATCGATCGAAAGGCTTCATCATAAGGATTATTTTTTGCAAAATAACATAGTGTCAGAAATAAAAGAAAGACCAAGAATTTTAACATTTGCTGTGAAATTTTGTTCAGAAAAATGAAAAGCTGACATTGCCGTAAGGACATACAACTGACATTGTCATAAGTACCTATTACTAATAAATGTTCCCACTTGAGAAGTACGCATATGAAATAGAGAATATTTATAAATATTTCATCGGGACATATGGACAAATAAGATGGCCGCCAAGATCCCCAGATCTAACCCCGTTAGATTTTTTTATATGGGGTTATGTAAAAAATGTAGTTTACAAGAACCAGTATGAAAGTGTCCACGAGCTACAAAAATATCCACCACAACAAGATCAAAAAATCGACAAGGAGCGAAATAATCAAAAGAGTGCGACTTTGTATTCAACAGGAAGGGACTCATTTTGAGCATTTGATAAATTGATTAATTTTGTATTAAAAATGTTAAATTTCATGTTCTTCCTTTTATTTCTGACACTATGTTATTTAGCAAAAAATAATCCTTATGATGAAGCCTTTCGATCGGTATGATAAAGCTACAGGGTGATTATTTTTCTCGTGTAACGGGTTCGATTCCCGGTTCAACCATGTAATTATTTAAATATCTATGAATGCAGTTTAAATTGTATTTTAAATTCAAATAATGTCTTCTTTCAGTAAAATGTTCCTTCTACAATATTCAAGGTACTTTCCCTCCATGTGGCATATCCGTGGGACGTATCCGTGGGTATAATAAAAAATATCTATCTATGTAATATATTGTACTTATTAAGTATATCAGTTGTCTATTACCCATAACACAAGCTCTGGTTAGCTTGGGGCTAGATAATGTTGTGTGAACTGTCCAGCAATATTTATTTATTTATTTATTTTATTTATTGTAAGTCAATAATCTCTACATTTTCCAGGTTAAGCTTCACAAAGACTTTGGATACGAAGACGACATAGTGATTTACCATTTAGAAAGGGCGATGGATGAGTTGAAACGTGCTAAACTGGACTACCCTGGCGTCCCGCCTCCTAATGAACTGCCACAGCGCAAGTTGGGAACATTTGTTGAGCCTGACAAGAAATCCAAGATAGGACAACGCGCAGAAAACTTCTCGGAGACTGAGAAACAGGCTAGAGCTACTGTGATATTGAGGTGATTATTAATATTATTATTCGCAAAACACTTGTGTACAGGGGTCTTTCGATATCTTGGGATATGCTTTTGATTACAGCGCCCAGAGGGTCTAGTCTAGTCTAGGTTTGACATTCGTTCTCGCGACTATCGAACGTTATTCGTTTTTTGTTGTATGGTGTTACTAAGGTGCTCAACAAGTCCACCATTAACCATATAAAAAAATTAACTCAATTCGAGGTTCGGGATAATTGATGAAAAACTTAGACTAAACCCTCAGGCCATATTGGATGACAGACAGGCGACAGCTGAAGATTCGGTTGGATTTGGTCGGTTGTTGAAAGACGATTGATGATTGGACTACAACAGGATGAAAAATCAATAGAAAAATATGACGTTACAGTGATACTGTCACGTCATATATTATGAAAATGCGATAAATGATTTTGACAAACTATTCTATTATAACTTACGAGTTTACTAATGCCAATAAATATTATATTATATATTATAATACTGTATATTTTAACGCATTGACTCAGAAGCTTGATTTATTTACGGCACTATAAGCTCACAGACCAATGAATTTGGTATAAATTACAAGTTTGTACCTTTAGCTGCTTCTGAGAAACAGACATACACAGAGACTGACAGACGGATAACAAAGTGTAAGTAAGTAATAAGGGCCCCGTTTTTCCGGTTAAAGTATGGAACCCTAAAAAACCAACGCATATGTGCTCAAATCTCGAAACTGAATTTTAAACCAGTTTCACCTAACCGATTGAGCTGATATAGTTCATATATGTTAAGTTCCGATGACAATACGATATTATGGTGATAGCGAGCTGATCTGATGATGGAGACAGAATGTGGAAAACTTATCTCCTCGATGATTAGTGGCCTGGCAGTGCTTGGGCTCATTTTGATCAACTTACGGTTCCAATCGCTAATTTCTTAAAAGCTTGTTTTAGATACATATTTTTCATCAAGAAACTTATTTGCCTTGTAAAGCAACTTCAAAATAGTATTTGTTTATTTATTTGTTAGCTATATTTTATTAAGGCAAGGAACAAATATAGAGCCGTAGAAAGCAAAAAACATTAAAATAGCTGAACTGATTAGGCTGTCAGGGCGTAATCGATGTACGATTATTTCGCGATGGCTGGATGAATGTATTTTTGTGTTATATACGAATCACCTTGTTTATCATTTTCATTAAAATTTCCTTAAAATAATTTTTAGGTGAAAATCACACTTTTTGTGCGTATTATATATTTTTTGTCGCCAGCCAATTAAGGCATCCAGATAGAAGAGTATAAAACGGTAGTTTGTATATAAAATGAAATGAGTTTTTAGTTGAGACCAGTAAAACTGTTCGATATGAATTTAAAATGGATTTACGGTTTATTTCAGAAGAGAGAAAGCTGCAATCGAACTGCAAGAGCTCCGGGTTTCGCAGAGCGACACAGTCTCAGGTAACTTGGACCCCTCGCTCACTTCCCGAACCAGCTCAGACGAGAGTTTTGGCTCCGATCACTTCACACATTTATAGAATTCAATACGACACTGTGCCACAGTATCTACACAGTATACCGTACACAGTATAGCGTAGCGTAGATAGATATTAGCGTAGCCAATGTTTCAAATAGAAAACATTGTGCAATGCTATTTGTTAATACCCGGCGATTTAATAATGAATCTGAATGCTGCCTGTTTCTTTTACGCACTAACTAGCCTAGATAGAAAAGGACAATGTCTCCCTATTTTACGATCGTTATGTACGTACTGTCAATACCTACATCGATGAGCGTACACGTTTTTCTTTTATTTTTTCTTATGTAATGAAAAGTTCATGTGTACCTACTACGAAAGTGCACCTTGAAACAATTAAATAATACAAAAACTAATATGAGTAAATTTTTAGCTTAGCAGTTTCAGGTAAATATTTGTATTGACACGCTCTAGCTGCGTCTCGGCACTGTAATTATCTGCATTCGACTACAAAGTTTGTGTCACTGTGGCGTATTGAAAAAAAATGTTGTACATATTTTGAAACCGAAAATGCTTATACTATACGAAACGTATGCAGTTAATTAAATCTTATCGGCAGGAAACCACCACAACTCATCGCAATTCCCTATAGGCATTATCAAAGTATATGTACAACCGAATTGAACGGTATGAGTAACAATTTTCTAAACACTCGTAATAGAATTATACAGGGTCTGTCGCAAAATGCGCAAACTGGTTTAAGCCAGAATTGATAAAATAAACAACATTTGTTTTAAGATTTTTTGTGATCCTATCATTTTTTTGAAAATTTTAGGGTTTTATTTTGTAAGTTTTCTTTAAAATAATGCTGTAAGTCAGCTGATTCTTAAAGAAAAAGTACATCTCGAACTCAATGGAATGCTTATTTCAGATTTTGTTAACTAATATATTAACCTCAAAATTATCAGAAAAAAGTAAGAATCCCATAAGTCATAGAGCAAAAGTTGTTTATTACAAGGGTTTATTTAGTTTCACATGTCCTGGTGTAATAAAATCTAACTAATTAAATTGGACCCACTTCCCGGTGTTTGATTGAGCTGGTCTCGTGATGGACAACGGCACTCCTCGTTGGATAATAGTAGACTGGCAGTGTTTGGGATTATTTTGATCAGCCTACCATTCCGAAAACTAATATCATAAAAGCTTGTTTTGAAATATATATTTTCATTAAAAATCTTGTTTATTTGAAACCAATTCAGACCTAAACTAGTTTGCGCATTTTTCAACCTACCCTGTATACAGTAACATTCTAATGGGAAAGCTGTCATGGTGGTCATGGTGGTAATGATTGTGTAATAACATACGTTTTCGTATATGTGTATTGGGTCATCATATTCTCTCATGTAGTCCAATAACACTATTGCATGATGTTCAATGAAACGCACGAGATTCAAAAGTTATTGTTGTGTTGAAGTGTGTGTAGACTAGGTATAGTTTGCTTATGTTTTGCTAAATATGAAATTTACTACAAGGTTATGACACAAAATATTATAATAGTACTGGCATACTCAAATTCTATATAGAATGGCCACTCCGCCCCGCGGAATCCGCGTCTCCGCTTCCCATCCCGCAGTTCGGGGTCAATATGGGAGTTCCTACTAGCTAGCATTGTCTTTTATTTTGGTCGTGCACAGTTTATCTCAGACTTTATACAGTAAAACGCTGTTGTATGCAGTATCCGGGGGTAACGAGGCTCTTAACTACACTCCTGGACATATTTAAACGAACGCAACAAATAAGAGTCAAATCAGCATGTAAACAGATTGATATAGGTATGTCTTTGTTGAGCTTTATATGTTGATTATATTAAGAATAATAAATAATACATTAATATAATCAACAAAGATGACCAAAACATTTCTGATCAAATAAAAATTATGAATAAAAAAAAACTTAGAAACAATCTTGAATACCTTAGTTTTAAAGAAAATCAAGACTTTATCTACCATCGTAAAAATGAATAGTGTTCAAACGGCTGAATTTCTTCCTACTGTCTTCTTGAATTCCTTCTATTCGTATTCTATTATATTCTTCTTATTGAATTTCTTCTAGCACGCTCAGTATTTAGTGTTACCACAGATAAAATAATACTATGCGTACTCTTGCTGTCAAAACTGCCTGCATCCGTCTGAGCATACTTTTTATCAAATCCTCTGTGACATTAGATATAAAAAAAAACAAATGCGATTTTGAGATTTTTTAGGTAGCTGTTATTTGGTGTTGGATTTCTTTGTCTTGTCTTCCCAGTTTATCCCAAATATGTTCTATCGGGTTTAAGTCTGGCGAGCGTGCTGGCCACTCCGAAACTTTGATTTCGACCTCCCTAAGATACCTCCTTGGGTTTGATCAAGTCAAGGCACTCACTGGCCTCCCTATCACCGCTGCCCTAAGACAAGCCGAGGATAGAACAGCGTGGAAGAAGCTCGTCTGCATCTCTACTAAATCATATCAAGACGGGCACGACCTTCAGTAATGAACGATGCGACGAAGAAGAAAGGTACCCCCACAACTATCGTTAGTGTGGGCCGAGCTTGGTCATGAATTTAAAAAAAGGTATTTCCAGTGTATGGGGCAAAAAGCAATCACAATCTTCTGTAAATTGGTCGTTACGAACCGGGTCGTGCCGCAGTCAGGGATTCGTTTTCCACGATGTGTAGCTCCGTTCGTGCTCCTATGCAACTGCCGCCCCATACCATTACTGACCCTCCACCATAACGTTCTCTTTCAACAATGTTACACATACCTTTATCCGGGTCGTCTTCCATACTTTTACCCTTCCATCATCTGGCTTTAGACAAAACTGGGACACGTCAGTGATTAGTACTGTTCTCCAAGTATCGTTATCCCAGTTTCGGAGTAAGCGAGGAAAGATGGATCGAGCTACTCGATGACATATGGTAAGTGATGGGCAAGCTAGTATGTCCCTATCTCAGCCACATTAACTCTTCTTATGGTTTTGGTATTAAATGTCACTTGTAGAACTTCCTGAAGCTTAGTTCTGACCTCCGAAGAAGTTGAAGTGCTATATCTTAGCATATTGTTTGTAATAAATCTGTTGTACCTTGCTGTTGTTGCTGTTTTGCGACCTTGGCCGTTGCCTCGTATACTCTCCAGTCTGCCGGTATAGTTTTCGAAATTCGTTTGGACTTGGAGACTCGCAACTCGCAATGTTTGGGCCACTTGATTGGATGTGTACCTATTTTCAATTAAAGTTACAGCTCTAGAGACTTGAGCTTGTATGTAAAACGTCAACAACGATTTTAGACAAAAAAAAAACTTTGTTTAAAACAACAAACGTCAGAAAAGTTTCTTCCGTTACGCATTAATTAAATTAACACATAGCCGAAAAAAAAACAAATGAAATTCGAAAACAACATATGACTAAAATTCTTATTTTTTTCTAATTAGTCCAGTCAAGTTAAACATAAAAAGTGGGTAGAACTTGCAAAAGTTCGGGTCACGCTGATTTTTTATATGTTGTTAGGACCTTAACCAACATTAAAAAACCAGATTTGCAATTTTCCAAGTGCTGTGCGTTCGGCGGTGTGCCCAAAAAACCATGAAATTTTGGGTTTTTTTTTCAGTTTTTGCTCAATATCTTAGTGAAGGATGGGTCTGACCGGTATAGTCACTCTGAATACTTTTAAAGTTGACTAAATTCGCTACAATTTTACACTATAGAGCTCTATAGAGCCATTGGTTCCCAAGATACAGTTCTTCAAAAATAGGCAATGCTTATTCGTTGACCAAAATAAAAGCCAGCATTCCGGTCACGCGTGGACTCAAAAAGACGCTCCGCAAGTACTAGTACCTACTTGAATATTATCATTAATAAATTGAGTAAAGTTATACAAAACAAAATTACCGATATATTTAGTGTATCTGCTATAGAACGCCTGCTCTGAACAAAATAATAATTCTCATTCTTCTCTCCTATAGAGCAGAGGCAGCCATTTCCTTTTTTTAATTGAATCTTGCATTACAAAAATCTTTGGAACCTATCTAAAAATAGAGATTATTTTCTGTGTTATGACATTTCACATTGTCAACAGTTTTAAATATAATTTTTCATAAAATCATTAAAGAATACTACGTAAAGAGTTTTGAAAATAATGTTGATCGGAAAGTTCACTGCAGAACCTTGTCAAAAAAAATCTTTAATTGATGGATTTAGTATGGCACGGTCCTTCGGTGGCCTACAAATCAAATTGGTTGACTGTACATCTTGACTGGACTAAATTGCATATTCTGGTATATGTGGCCAGTGCGCAATGAGAAGATAGTAAATATAAAAACTATTCTTGCGTTCCTCTGAATATGTCCGTGAGTGTATATGTTTGTAACTTAAAACAGACATGTTGTCCTGGACTGTTCTACTCTTTCATGTTTAGTAAAACGTAAGTAGACCCCTAAATCTTTCCTGGTGGCATTAGACGAAAAGATTTGTTTATTTGTTCGTTTCTCAAATTTGTGTTTTTGAATTGTTCACCTGTTAGTGAATCATATAGGTATCGTCCCAAAGTACAAATCGTCACTAGCCAAATGTTTTCGATTTTATTATTGTAAATAAGGCACAAAACAAAATAAAACGAATTAGTCTATCTTCATACAGTTCTTTTTTGCACTGATGTCTAAAAGTTCTATATTTTGTACCATAATCATAATTTAAAAAAAACATTTCTATTTAAATAAATTTTACTTTTCAATATCTTAATAATGCTCGTATCAACGGCCAATATACAATTTAATAATATTCATATGATAATACTAGAAAACAAGTGCATGTGTTTGTTAAACAGTGGTTTCAAATGGTTAACCCTATTTCAAATGACGATCTTAAAAATTTAAAATATTTTTTGTTTTGTGTTATTTATTTTGTCAAACTTTATTTATAAGTTCGTGCATATGCTTATTGCGCTATAGTGTTCCACGTTATAATTATTGCTAACGACAATAATTATATTATCGCTTGGTTTGTACGTACACCTGGGCCTCAATTCTATATGACAACGTACATGTAACCACGCACATACTACTTCAACTACCGTTTAGTTGCTTACTTAGTAAGTAATCGCCGTGGCTATGAAACGATGAATCATAGTGAGTTCAGGCCCCGAGAGCTTAATACAGGTTTGTAATTTGGAACCACTCGGGATAACGAAAACCGAATTAAGAGTTGAAATGTTGATTTTGTATGCAAAAATTATGAGCGCCTCTAGCGGACTTGTAGAGAAACTCATGAAACATACATACATAGATACATAGACACAACCTTTTTCCTCGAAAGGGTACGCAGAACCTCAAATGGGTCTCTTTTCACGTGGGTTGCACAATCGTGGGAGCTAGACTGAAAATAGACTGTTATTACTGAAAGAAAGCGTTAGGAGAGTCAGTCGTGGGAAGCAATGGCGGCGATGTGCTCTCCACTTTTCACGTAAAAAAGAGAAACTCATTAAAACCATGCATAAATACAAATATGGACTCGCAATTCGATAGTCGGGATACCGAATGCAAAACTTAAACCTGTACTAGGCCCTCTGAATGATTTCATTATACTAAATAGTAAATTTTTCACCAGCATGATATGATTTTGGAGGTGGGTTTATGTTTTTAACAAATGGAGAGGAGAGCCTAAACTAGAGATTTTTAAAGATTTGAGGAGTTTTTAAATCTATTTTGAGTGAAATTCACGCTTCTTTTACACCTCTTACCTTTTTTTTAATGACACTATTTTGATGAATATTTCTTTAATGGTTTCCGGCTTCTGATTTATTAATTTAATAAAGCTATAAAAGCTATTGAAATTAGTCGAGATTTTCGTGAAAACGAATGCCGTCAATTCAGAACGATACAATGGGGCGTCTGATGTTAGACATCATTCACAAGCGACCCATCATCGATCGTTGCAATGCGAGATTTCAAACCTTACTGCATGCCCTTCATAGATTTACGGTGGCTTCTACCGAATGATATATACTTCACAAAACTTTACCTGTAAGTTATATTTTAACCTTCTGTAAGTATTATTGCTCCTCGAATCTTAAGATTTACAGCCTGGCATTTTGTGCTAATATTAATTGCCATTATAACTATCTGCAAATAAATAATTCACATTTTGTACATATTATAATTTAAGCATATTTTATATTAATATTATTTTAATCGAAAACCATCGTCTCGTTTTAAATTCATCCATCGATTACCCTCTTAAATGAATCTCTGCTCATTTTTTTTAATGTTTTTTTATATTTTTTTGCATAAACCCACCCCCTATCATATATTTATTCTCATTATTTTTTCTAGAATATTTTGTTAGACTTAAGATGTAATCTAAGCCTTTAATACAATTTGAATTTAATTTACCATCGATTAATTTAATAAATGAATACAATTTTAATCAAGTAATTGTTTTCATTGTGCCCGTGAATGCAAAAGCAATACCTAAAGAAAAAAATAAAGTATATGTCATCTATTTTTAGTTTTGCCTCCAGTGGTGGTCTGAGGAACACCAATGTAATTTACCGATAAGACGTGCCAAAACAGTAACATATCATGGTACGTTTATCTATAACATCACGTTCCGTAGCCGAGCACATTATATATTGTCAGCTTCTTAGCGAAATCACAATAGTTTTGATGTCACATCTGTAGTAGATTCCAGTGCTATTATATAGCTAACTTTCAGACTGCTTGACCGACTTTTTTCCCTTCAGATTTGCAATCCCTCGGTGCCCCCTTGCACCCCTCCCGAGCCTCGGTCGATATTCACCTGGAGTCCCCTATCCAAATCCTGTCCGCGCCCGAATCCAAGCGTAGTCAGAGCTATCTTATGAATAAACGCCCTAGACCTAGAAGAATAAGAAAACGAAGAGATTGATTTGATAATAAACATGTTAAGAATAATCTGTGTTTCACTGAACTATGAGCAGAGATTTGTTTAAACTACGCATGAATCGTTTGGATAAGAGTTTGCTTGAAGTGTTTTTCGGTTTAGTAAGGGTGAGTACATAATTTTGCAAGTTTTTATTATTTTGCATGTGTTTCTTTGCATTTAATTTGTGGTTTCATCTATTTTATTGTGAAGCTTAATAAATATTGCCACTTTTGTCTGACCCATGTACGACCTACTTTGATTCGTCTCAATGTTGTATTGAAATATTTTAGTATTTAAGAAGGATCAATTTGTTTTTTATCGCATTATATACACGTATTTCTACAGAACTTTAGGTCTGTAAAATCAATAGCAGTTTAAGCTATGATTCCAAGTTCAAATTATTTCTGCCAATATGAAAGTAAATGGTTTAAACTGAAAATTACTGATTAAACTGCTATTGATATTACGGGCCCTTAGGCTTGTGTAGGTTATTTGATATTTACCCTCCAACTAGTACGAAATTAGCATTATTTGAAAAGTGTCTTTAAACACATATGTGCAAAAGTAAAAATGCCAACAAAAACATTACTACAATAAATCGTATATTTTAAACTACCGTTACATGATGTTTCTGGAAACAAAAGCAAAATTTCATCAACGAATAGAAACCCTTGTAGACGACGTCATGTTGACATGCGTCATTTAGATACGATTCTACTTGTTGATTTTGCACACTCCTCTGCTGAGGAGGTAGAGATAAACCGATCGAAAACTGAACGCCCTTCCACCGCTTTTACTTGTTACTTTGAGTTGAGTCCTTGTGGTTACGGAATAAGGAATATTTTATATTGACGTATTTAAATAGTGGCAAATTCAGTTTTAGATTGGTTTATCTCTACTGCGGCCGTTAACTTGCTCAAATCCTGAGCTATTACAAGACAGATATCATGATTTTGAGCCTATGTTCATACAACTCTTCACAAAATTCCACCTTTTGATAGATTTGGAAACGTCTGCAGATCACAGCGGGGTTGCGGGCGTCCGGTGCGACGACTCTGTCTCAGCGCTGGGTTCGCGGCGGTCTCTGGCGGATACTAGCGTAACGAGTACTGCTGACCTCAGTGTGTTCTCGAGCGGGCGGTCGCATGCGCCCGACAACTCGCTAGATACGCACAGCATCGTGTCCGACGATGCCACTGGGTCAGATGGGTGAGATATTTTCGTAGCGGCTTGGCGCGTTTAGTGTGTTTACGAAGAAATTATAATCATGCATACACACGCTTTTTTCCCGAAAGGGTAAGCAGGGTATCAATGGGCCTCTAAATAAAAATTAAAGAAAACATCTTTAGTTTCTTCTCAAAATAACAGGTTAAGTGGTTGCTGGGAAAAATTGGGTAAATGGTATAAATACAGTCAGATCAAAAAACACCTCTATTTTCTGTTATTTTGTATTCGACTGGTTATGATAAGCATACTAAACGTGGCCTGAAAAGATACGAGCTCTCAATTCACACACAATTGAAATTCCACGATTTACTGTCGGGTTTTTAAACAGATGTATAAATTTATGTAAGGTATCCATTGAAATAATTCAATAGAATATAATATAATAATCGTCTTTACTTGTTCCAAAACCTTATACAAACGAGAGCTTGAATCTAGCCATTAGAAATTCAACGCTAAGCTTGATAACGTACGCTTGCAAATGAAGAATTTTGCTGTAGATCTTACTTCACGCACTCTATTTAATACTTACTAACTGAATACATCCATTTCAGTTCTGGTATATGCGGTTTGAGCATACAACGAGCTCCTTCAACTGCGCATTCCACTCCGCGCAACACGCCGCATCCCCCCTCAGTTTCGCCTCTATCCGATGACGTAGTTCGCATACACGTCACCTACAACCCACTAGCTGCGAGCCCCTCGCACCTTGGGGTAATAACACCATCAAAGTACAAAGGTTACGAAGAACACCACCACAAACCGACATCTCTAGGCTTTTACACCACCAACGGGACGAATCTCCCTTCTGACAATAGGATCAGGATCCAAGTGCCGTCGGAGGAGCTTCTCACTCCTGTAGTAGACTCCGGAAGAATCATCTCCCCGCGATATATTGAATCTCACTCTGAAATGTACGATCTGAAATGATTAGCCTTATGTTGATTTATACTGCACTTTTTATTACTTGGTTGGTATTACTTAGGCTATGTATTGAATTTTAAATGTTAATGTTAATAGTTTTCAGAAACTGGCGGTACGCCGCGTCCCTATAGCAATATTACTAAATTATTTGCAACTTGCTCAAAGGGTACGGATTGATAAAACTTACGCTTGATATTATTGAAAAGCATGCAAGTTGTCCAAAGCAAAAAGTTGAAATGATTGGTAGCATGAATCGCAATAACATAGTGGCAAATAAATTAGAAAACGGGCTTAAAATAATTTTATAAGTGGAAATCAAAGAGTTACAGAATATTTGCTCTGTAACTCTTCTTACATCTAGAATAAAAAGAAAACATGATGAGCCGTCTTAGACTATGTACTTATAATAACCGTGTACAGCACTAAGACGAAGTAATGCGCCTCGGCAATCTTCTGTCACTCTTTCACTCACTTGTAATCATATTTCCATTTCAAAAAGACGTAGATTGCCGAGGTACTTAGTTTTCGTCGTAGTACAGATGTTGTCAGAGTGAAATACAAGCAATAAATTATACTCCAAATAGTTTAACTGAATAATTGGAAAAAATATTGCAATCTATTTATTATTCAAGTAATCCTAAGCGTATAGTAAATATCTGGTAACCTTTTAGTCCACGCTAGCTGTCATATTTTTTATAGAAATAAGGTTTAGTGAGGCGGGCTAGCACTATGCGTAATTTTGTAATGAGCATCATCATCAGCCTGTAGAAATCCACGTTTGGACGTAGGCCTCCCCTATATAATGCCATACCAAACAATTACCTAAATTATTTTAGTTCATGTAAAAGAAAAACTACAGCAACGCGCGTTTTTAAAATTGGCGTTAGTTGCAGATCCAGCCTTAGAGACGGTCATTTGATTTCGATCATATATATCTTATCTTCAATGAAAGCTAAAAGTATGATCTACACGATGGTCTCCTCATTTTTTTTGTTTATTTGTGTAACAAACTCTTACACAATCTATATAACTATGGTGGTCTTAAATTACGAAAAATCGTTAATTGTGAGATCAAACATCGTTTACCACAGATTACTACAAAATACAAATGTAGGTTAAGGTGGTTGCTTTTTCATACTTATGTTTTTTACACTGTAATTACTGTTGTTGGCTTTTATATAGGTAGGTCTTTATTTACGGTAAATCATATTTTGTTGAAGAAAGCAGTGGATTAATACCGAAAATAATATCTAAACTACAATTATGAACAAAAATTTTGATGTTATTTTTGTTATTATTCACCGCAAATAAAGAGCAATTAGCCGGACTTGTTTGTAAGATTCGTTGGTATAAGATTTGTCCTGGCTGCTAGCTTATTTAAGGAATGTGTTATTACTGGAAGAAAGCGTTAGCAGAGTCAGTCGTGGGAAGTAATTGCGGCGATGAGCTCACCACTTATCACGTCTATTTCCCACGATGGTGCAACCCACGGTGAAAGGAGGCCCATTTGAGGCTCTGCCTACCCTTTCGGTGAAATAGGCGTGTTTCTATGTATAAAAGCCATAAACAGTAATTTCAGTGTAAAGTCTATGGGGTACAATGTTCCCAGTGGTCTTACTAGTAAGTCTGTCAGGAAGAAAATTACCAGTAGTTCAATTGGTAAGACTACTCGGTAAAACTAAAGGGAGTAGCCCTAAAATTATACTCTCTCCGCCTGCATATGGAAAAATACATAAGTATAAAAAAGCAAACACCTAAAACTATAAAGAGATATATTCGATTATAGAGTTTTTTTAATGGATAAACACAAAAAATACTAAATAATTAAAAAAAACTATCTGCAAGCTACTAGTAAGCTAAATTATCCCTGAGTGATATAGGATCGCGCTATATGTGTAGTCACGTTACCGAGATATAAGTGTAGTTAAAGTTGGTGCTATATGTAGGTACATAACTTATATTAAGTGCCTCCTAGAATCCAGCTTCAACCCAGACTGTAGAGAAGTGCGAAAGATTTTGAGCTGGAAAACGAATTCCATCGTGTAGAGAATACTTCTTGCTGTCATTGGCGATATACGAGTAGTAGTAGAGCTTTTTTGTGAAAGAGTTCATCCGGGGAAGTACCTACTCGTATTACCTATTTCTGCCGTAAAACAGTTGTGCTCGTATTATTGTGTTTTGGAGGGTATGGGTGCCGGTGAAATTACAGGCACACGAGACTTTTAATCTTTATGTCGCAGGGTGGCGGGCGCAGTGCAATGCCACATAGGGCGCGTCCTAGGTGGAGGTAAAGCATTGTTAAAGTTAACATCTGGTGGGGCCATCTGATTGTTCCGTAATCCACGAATCTGATCAAAATTATGATAAGGTACTGCCCAACACCGCAGACCTCTAGGCACTGCAGGGACCGCACGGCTCAAGCCTGTGCGTCGTGACATTCTATGGAGGCGGCCTTTTACAGCAGTTGATTTATATAGGCTGAAGGTGATGACTGCCCAACAACCACGTGTAACGTGTTCTAGGCAAACCAATTTCATAACCTAGAAAATTCTCAAGCTTTTAAATTAAATCTCAGATGATTCCTTGCAGTCGCCTCTTAGTTTGGATCTTGTGTCCATAAGCAGGCTAGTTTCGTGTCAACCCGCCGTTTTCCTCACTCCGATATAATATTATAGTACCTAAAACAACGCTTCGAATGAAAACGTCGCTGTAGAGTTAAAAAGTCTGTTTTTGGAAATATGAAAGTTTAGTAGAAAGATTGAATTAATTTGTTCATATCAAATATTTATAACAATAGCTTTTTATCGAATTCTGAAACTAATTCTGTTCCTGAGTATAGTGCAAATGAATACGAAAACTTCAAAACATTCATCTCTAAAAGCGGTAAAGTTATTATTTCACTGTTCTGTTCACATGAAAAATAATTTAGGTACAACACCGTAGCTTTAATGGCCGTAGCCTAGTTGTGATAGACAATTACTCAAAATAAATTGTTCTATGTTCGAAAGTTTGATATTACCAACCTATAATATCTGGAAGGTTATTCTCGGAAAATCTCGTGTACGAGATGACGTCAAATCTCAAACTAATACCATAATTTTGAACGCGTGAATATGAGCCGTCATCTAGTAGACGAGATGTATCTCAGAGTACGGTCGGTACGTGTTTAAAATATTTGTGAAACCTTTTATGTGTAAATGTTTTAGACTTATTAAATAAATTAAATATTAAAAAAAAAATAAGTTACAAAATTTCAGTGAGAATTGCAATAATACCAGTAAAACTGCCTGAATTATTAAGTTATAGTTGTAAGAGCTAAGCTATAAGGTGTGAGCACACAGTAAATAGTGAAATTTGATTTTGTAAATTGGGGTTTCACTAGAGTAGATTAATATTGGGAGGATGTGTATACGCATTTTTGTATTGAATAAGATGGCTACTTTTAGTAGCTGATTTTGACTAGAAAAACAGCTCGCGTGCTTTGTAGAACACTGTCAAGCTTTTCACAGCGAGTATAGTAACTTTTTCAGATCTATTCTAATCATTGTCTTCAGTAATATTGACATCAATGATGTATATATTACTAAAGACATTCTAATTATGACTTTCGATATTGTCGGTTAACAAAACACGTGTTAGTGTGGTCTTTGATAAGTGCACAAACGAAAAGAATAAGACAAACATTGCTGTAGTATATCAATGGAGACATACGCAAATATATCGTACTATCTAATAGAAAAACTTGCGCAATTTTACAGACTTATTTAATTTAGAGCTTCTTATGTAAATAATTACACATTATTTACCATCATAGCTGTTTTTATTTCTTCTCAATAACCCTGTTAGTTCATAAAATACTGTAAATTATAGTACTTAGCCATTTATTTTAAAATGATTTTTAAAAACTAACATGTAAATATAAGTTAATAAGTCTCTAATAAGTTAGTATTTTCCCTGTATTCATTATAGTAGCCATTTATTTACGTAGCTTTAAAAAGAGAGATTTAAAGTTAGAGTCTCTAAAATGTTCGTATTTCATTATAGTAGCCATTCATTTATGGAGCTCTAAAAAGAGAGTTGTAAAATAAGAGTCTCTAAAAGGTTAGTTTTTTCGTTATGTTCATTATTAGTAGCCATTCATTTATGGAGCTCTAAAAAGAGAGTTGTAAAATAAGAGTCTAAAAGGTTAGTATTTTCGTTATGTTCATTATTATTAGCCATCCATTTATAGAGCTCTAAAAAGGTAGTTGTAAAATAAAAGTCTCTTAAAGTAAGTATTTTTGTTATGTTCAATATTAGTAGCCAAACATTTATGGAGCTGTAAAAAGAGAGTTGTAAAATAAGAGTCTCTAAAAGGTTAGCATTTTCGTTAATATTCACTATTAGTAGCCATTCATTTATGGAGCTCTACAAAGAGAGTTGTAAAATTAGAGTCTCTAAAAGGTTAGTATTTTCGTTAATATTCACTATTAGTAGCCATTCAACTATGGAGCTCTAAAAAGAGAGTTGTAAAATAAGAGCCTCTAATAGGTTAGTATTTTCGTTTTATCACTATGAGTAGCCATTCAATTATGGAGCTCTAAAAAGAGAGTTGTAAAATAAAAGTCTCTTAAAGTTAGTATTTTCGTTATGTTCACTCTTAGTAGCCATTCAATTATGGAGCTCTAAAAAGAGAGTTTTAAAATTTGAGTCTAAAAGGTTAGTATTTTCGTTATATTCACTATAAGTAGCCATTCAATTATGGAGCACTAAAAAGAGAGTTGTAAAATAAGACCATTTTACCGATAATTAGATAATATAAAATTGTGTTTTGTGTGTCTTCTTTCTTTTGTGCACTTTATCAATGACCACACTTTAATAGTCACAATAGCTGCATTCATGCTGCTTTATGCAGTTATTTGTTCATTTGATTCACCTCTTTAAGAAACAGAAAGTTTTTTTTGTTAGTATAAGTCCTAAACATTATACTAATAATAAAATACCGCTGCCGTTATAACAATTTATATTAATAAATACCTGAAAAGTTGAGTACGATGCTGAACGATGCTGAAATAATTAAATTTCGATAACTTGCACTTTCGAAATGCTGTTTAGGTGTAGGTATGTTTAAGCGTAAGTCGTTCATTGTAAAGAAGTTATTGACTTAACTGAGTCCTAAGCACTCCTTTTTAAAGATGAATCTTATATTATCTGTGATTAGAAAATATTTGGTATCAATACATAGTATAAAACAAAATCACTATCCGCGTCTGTCTGTTTGCCCGCTTAGTTCTTATAAACTTCGCAATGGATTTTGATGCTATTTTCGCAATGATTTGTATAATTTCACCCGGAATGTTTGTATGTGTGTTGTACTTTTCGTGCGGGATTTCGTTCGGGGCTGGTCGCTATACAAATTGTTTGTAAAATTTTAATGACATTAGTTTTATTTACATCATCTCAGTAAATTAATTAGAACGTTCATCTAGTGTTTTACAAAATCTGTGCCATTTCTAAATTAAGAGAACGTTCATATAATATTTTTTGTAAGAATTGTGTACTTACTTGATTATACGTTAATGTTCCAATATTTTAGGATTTATTATTTTTATTATCTAGATAATAACCTAACTGGTAATTGAATTATTTATAATATGTGACAATTATAGGACAAAATGCTGGTCTTAATTTGTATTTAATTTTTGTAATAGGCAGTTAATGTAAGTACATGTTTTTTTTATATTCATAAATATGTTAAGATTTAACTTAATTAGACTTAAAATAAATTTAAATGTGTACATTAAAGTTTAATTATTCTAATACAAATACACATTTGAATGATTTATATCATATTTTGAAATAAGTAAAAGACATTTTTCTTATAATGGGCGAGTTTTCTTATTGGTACACTGCTCGGTTTTACAAAAAATGGTTTAGGTGGGTACGTAGGTAAATGTGAAGTAAGCGAATTGCGGTAGTAAAACCCCGTACTCTATTTTTTTAAAACAGTTTTTCGTTGTCAATTTGTTTTATGTTGTCTTGGAAATAGACTATGCTACTCCTAGATCGTAATCTTACACGTTTGAGGTACGTGTGCACAGGTTGCAACGCGGATCAGTGGACGCACTTGTATGACTAAGCATATACTTAAATAATATGATGCGATCCGTCCGATGCTTAAGATGCCGACCTGTGGACGCTTACCTTACACCATGCATTTTAATCCTGTCGTTATGTTTTAGATGACCTGCGTGTCTGGTAGAAATGTGTGCATCATATATTCAATCAATATTGTATTTCGCTTCAGAAGTTGTAGCTACTAAAGCAATGCGATTGTATGACAGGAATAGACTGGTAACTCATATTAAAATTTTCAAGTTCAACGGCATTTTGTGAGCCATTTTGGCAACATGACTTTTCCGATGTAAAAAAGCCTGCTGAATTTGGTTCTGAATGTTGCAAAGCCGAATTTTGGCTCCCCTCCCCCCTATCCCCCGTTTTTCCTCGAAATATGTATCTAACCGCGGTTTTTAAGATTTTAACCAAAAAGTATTGTTGATAGAAAAAAACGTGTCAAGGACAGAAAAAAAATTCTATAACAGGGTGC
Organism: Operophtera brumata; assembly: GCA_932527175.1. Classification (NCBI taxonomy): domain Eukaryota; kingdom Metazoa; phylum Arthropoda; class Insecta; order Lepidoptera; family Geometridae; genus Operophtera; species Operophtera brumata. The sequence continues at coordinate 71,335,999 of OW052239.1, forward strand.
ATAAACTTTTTTGGTAGGGCTTATGGTTTGTGAGCAATATCTTCCGGATCTTCATGTTTTTTTTATAATTTTCTTAAACAAAAACATTTTCAAAATCAACATCCGTGTTTATGCACCATGTTATACAAAATTTTATAGAGATCCTTTCTGTCCTTGACACTTTTTTTCTAACAGCTGTACTTTTTGGTTAAAATCGTAAAAACCGCGGTTAGAGACATATTTCGAGGAAAAAAGGGGGATAGGGGGCCTCCCCCCAAAAATTCGGCTTGGCAACATTCAGAACCGAATTCAGCAGGCTTTTTTACATCCGAAAAGTCATGTTGCCATAATGGCTCACAAAATGCCGTTGAAAAGAAAACGAAGCCGTTTTTTAGAATTTTTGACTAGTCTAGAAACGGTGTAATAGATTTTTATATATAAATGTGAAAACGGCAAATCATGTTTGTCGCTTCTTATAATGGAACTTGTCAATTCGTTAGTCAGATTAATAAATAATAATCGAGATAAAAGTAGAACATAAATTTAATAAGAGCATCGATTTAAACATGAAACGAAAATAAGGAATAATATATGCATTTCACCCACTAATTATTATTCATAAAACATTTGCATATGTTACTGTAATCACTGATAAATGTACCTCAAGTTTGTCCTGAAATAATATCTATCACTCTCTCTTTCACTATATGTGCGTCGATTTCTCACTATTGCATGGGGCTGCGCCCTTTTGGTCTTTGTCCCTCTATTTTTCCAGTGACGCTTAGTCTTTCGTTATTATCTAGGTTGCGTTTCACGATGTGACCAAAGTACTCAGAGGCACGGCTGAGCCGATGGTCCAGAGCTTCTTTGATACCTTGAGCAGCACTAGAATGGACATATTAGTTCACGCGCAGTCCACAGCATTTTGCACCAACACCACATCTCGAAGGCATCGATGCTCCAGTCAGCTCCTACTGAAATAACACTTATAAAAGTGACTTACCGTAAACTAATCCATTCACATGAAGTTTAGTGTGATATTGATTTGCCTCTGCACCCTGCAGTACCTATATCTGCATTTACGAGAAAAAATAGAATATGGTAAAACTAAATTAAACATTGGTAATAGACTCGATTTCTAGAAGCAGTTACGAAGTATTATTTTGCATGTTATTATTTAGCAAAGTAATGTCGCCCACAGATATACTCGTGCTTACAACAATTTTAGCATTTATTTATCTATCTTAATGTAAATATTATAATCCTCAAAATAATTAGAGTATTCGTATAAATCTGTTAAGTATATAACAATTATATTTTTATTAAGTAGGATTACGATTTTGGAAGGTTAAGTACATTTGAAAGCGTAATTAAATATTCCATTAAAATTATAATGAATGGATTTGATAAAATTAATAAAAGCTATCTATCGTATCGTTGTTAAGGAATTGGTCGTTCATACAACGTACAAAAGTTAATCGGAGGTGCTAGTCTCTTTATTCAGCTGTTAAATGACAAACTAAGAGTGAATTGCATTATTTTTGGCCTAAAAAAAAGTAAAATATTCATATCCTATGCCCATGAAATGTGTCATGCATGGTGATTATGTTCAATCCCCCATTGTAGTTTGTGGGGAGACCTCGACCATCTGTGGATGACGCCCTACGGTTGATGAATCACATAGGACATCATCAGCAGCCTTTACACGTCCACTGCTGGACAAAGCCTCCCAATAGAATCAAATGGAAGGATTTGCCAGAATCATCACGCTTACCATGCGGTTTGGTGACCGCAGTATTGGTGCTGAGTGCTCAAGTGGATGCTGCTGCCATCCCCTCGTATAATCCCTTAGTCAGCTTACGACATGGAAGGAGACGGCGGGGGTCTTTTCTTAGCCTGGACACACCATATCATATAGGACGTAAATAGTTTGATCAAATCCTTGACGACCTCTGTAGCGCGTCGGGCGAGTAGCCAGCAGAGATGCGAAATGTTGCGTGTTCGATTCGGGACAAATGTTTGTATAATCTGCAAATATTTGTTCCGGGTCTGAGTGTTATGGTACCATGGTACACGTAGTTTCTGATACCCACAACTCAGGGAATCCTAGTATGGGATCAGGACTATATATGTGACTGTTGGGTGTTATGTTATGTAAATTCAAATCAATGAAACAGCTGTTTCTAGGGTTACCGAATATCATTACAAAAGCCGGGGTCCATCTTCCGTCATTCTTCTAGCCAAGTGTCCCACCCACGATCCACATACCTAGGTCTACGGTTTTCGTACGGCGATGTGTCTTGACGTTGAGTATGTGATCGTGGAGGGATATACTGAGCATATTATGGCGCGTCCCATTGCCCTTTATGCTACTATGCATGCTTGTGCATGCTGACTAGAAGACTTCTGATTAGTATTAGTAACTTATTAGCTGATTAGTAACTTCACACTTAAAGTTACACCAATCGGTTCTTCTTAAAGCTCTCATTTCCACTGCATTTATTTTACCTACTTTATTAGTTTATCTTACTGACGTTACGTAGACAGTTAGGTACATCATTTGGATTGCAAAAGCTATTAACCATAATGAATAAACAACCACGGTTCTTGTGTTATTTAACGTCTTTTAATATATGGTTTGTAAATTTAATTCTATTTGTCGTAAGGTAAAGCATAATTCAATGTAATTATGACATTTTCAGACTTTAAATAAATGCTTATTGGTTTCTCATGGGGTTTGATCGCACTGTTTATTGTCTTTCGACATTTCGGCTGTAACATTTAGAGGCCGTAGTCCGTGTTACTAATAAATGCGGATTGTGTGGAATAGTTACACCGTGTTTTGTCTGTTTTGATCGAATATGAAACTGCTTGTCAATGCAAAATACATAACACTTTTACCCATTCCAAAGGTTGTCTGACCTTTGTAATAACATGGTGTAGTGTGGTGTAGTGACTAAACCACACGACAAACGCTTGTCAAAACTTACTAATCTCAGACCAAGTACAGCTCGTTCACCGTAAGATGGCGCCTGCCTTGTATGTCGTGCCAACCAAGACAGGTGCCAACTTACGGTGAACTTGAACTTCTGTAGAAGTGTTTATAGTTTGCATTTGCCGTAGATAGAAGATTGTGTATGTTTTAGATATATATGTTTATTCCAAGTATAAAATAAACAAACATGTTTGTAGTTTCTAAATGTATCTGAGGAAAATCTCAGATTTGACTGACTGATAGGCAGATTTGTATCATGAGTTTGTTCGCTCCGCCAGCAACTACTAAAAAGTGTAATTATCTAAAATCTATTTTATTCCAAGCAACTCCTGCAACTATATATATTTAGGTCATGTAAATACACTATCTTATCAGTTGTTATCATATTCATGATACCCTTGAATTACGTAACAATAACAACTTTAGGTACCTTCATATGTCAAGTTAACTGTTGTCATATATTTAAATGTTTGTAGGTATAGTACGTCTGCAAATTTATTTTTATTTATTGTTAATACAGTCGGCTGTCTCGTCCGCTTATAGACGGGTGATTGTAATAAATACTAGTAACTACTCATTGCTCTTTTATTTACTGTCATGTGTTGACCGTTCAATGCTTCCATCAGTTATTGCTCATTTTATGAGTCCGCTGTCCACATTTGTTATCAGTTAATGTTTTGCACCCTTAGTTGGACTACACCTTTTTTAGCGTCATCTTTATGTACAGATCCACCAACTTATCTGTATAATGAAATGTATTTAGGTGATAGAAAAATGTAGGTAATTGGTTCTACAGATAAGATGGTGGATCTATACTACATATGTTACTGTTTTATTTTTTTATTTACCTCAGCGGATAAAATTAGTTCGAAATGTGAATGAGTACAGCTTAACCAACTTATCTGTAGAAAGGCTAAAACGGAAACAAACGGAAATAACTACCAACTTATCTGTAGAACGGCCAAAACGGAAACTAACGGAAATAACTAAAAAAAAATATTCTTATAATTTCGTCTGGTCCGTGTAAAATCAGTGTATAACCATGTTTATACCGATTGCATGACCGCCCTTTTCGATGGTGGCGCCATCGAATCATTCTACAGATAGAATAAGATGGTGTGTCGTTATAGTTGAGTGTTTAGTCCAGTGATATGTCTACGAGTAAGTATAGAGGTTTGATAAGTTCAAGAACATAAAAATCATCGAGCAACACGGAAGGAGGCCTGCCTTGCTCTAAGACATACATACATAGATAGACACCGTAGACACGCCTTTTCCCCCGAAGGGTTAGACAGGCCGCTCCATACAAACCAGAGTTTGCTCCTCATTTGGATATACATTTAAAATTACCACGTATTGAATTCAAAACGTTTGATGATGACTTAATATTGGTGTGAACACTAGTGTTTTAGCTGTGGAAGAGCACATGCAAAATCAAGATTTATCGTATTCTCGAATCGGAAGACTACAAGGAGGAGATATGTATACACAGCTGAGATAGATAAGCTTAATAATTGAATCAGTCAAAGTAGTAGACATTATTTAGTAGTATTTTGTAGACATAATACACCTGTGGTTTGTAAGATTCTCATCATCATCATCAGCCTGCAGAAGTTCACTGCTGGACATAGGCCTCCCTCATAGAATGCCACGACGAGCGGTCTTGCGCCGGCTCCATCCACCGCCTTCCTGCGACCTCTATAATGTCTTTGGTCCATCGAAGGGGGGCATTTCTTGCGTCGTCCGGATTGTGGTCGCCACTCGAGAACCATTCTACCCAACGGTTAACAGTTCTGCGAGCTATATGGCCAGCCCATTGGCAGTTTAATTTCACTTTTTAGTTTCTCATTAAATTTCATAGAGTCTAACCAGTAAGGGTTATGCGATTTCCTTACAATTTTGTGTGATTTTGAAACTATTAATTTTATAAGAAACTGACAAACTACGGGACTTGCTATAATGTTGATCATGTACCTATACAACAATTTCATAATTTTGTAGATAATATCCAAAATAGGAGCAAATTTCGTTTGTATGTTTGGGTTCGAGCGCCCTAGCAGTTACCTACCCGCCTACAATATCGATTATGGCGTCTGGAAAAAACAAGTCGATTGATGTTTTTGTATGATTGAAAGAGTTGAAAAAAAACAAGTTTAGAGCTTGTAAATACATATACTTGATATATACTTGTGTATACATATATTGACAACACGATAAATTCATTTAATACATTGGAAATAATTTCGTGCAATTGATACCATTTTTGCAACTAAGAACTTCATTGTGCCTGATTGGTACAAATTAAACTTATTAAAACTAATCATAAATACGAGGATTTAGGAACTTGTTGGAAATTTTAAATAAAACCTAGTTTGTGTTATGCATTTGATTGCACAGGATTGCACCTACTAGCAAATGTAGAATAACAAAGGCACTCTAGTTTCACAATTTAAATTCATAATCTGCTATAGGGATGGATTTCCACTAGCTATTATTAAAACAGTGTATATGACTACAAAATAGTACCTATCTGTATTAGTATAAACTTTGGTCATTAATTCATTTTGAAAAACAAGGCCACATAGCTGCTATTTTTGCTCTACTTACATTAACTGAAATGCAGTTTAAGTACTAATTAATGTAGGCACTATATCACATAACTGTTTTACAAATATGTAATTAAATTGGCAAAGATCTATGTTACACAGAAATTACAAATATAAAAGCTTAGCTCACCTACACTCGCTAAATGCAACTGAACTAACATAAGTTTCTTATTTTAAACTAAGTATAGTTAATTTATATTCCATCCATTTTACACGTAATTAAGATCCGGCAGATAGGATATTTGTTCAAAAAATTCAACCAACCCTAGTAAAAATAGCCCTTTAGGATGATTTAGTTTTCAGGGTAAGGTTAATTTAGAATGACATCGTTAATAGTAGGTTCAACTAACATGGCTTAGCTCTAGATTGATCCCGTACCACGCCTAGGGCATATAAAGCAAATTAATGCATGGGCATGATCCTACTTCAGAAACGTGAGCTAAACAAAATCAGCTCTGTCAAAACTGCAAAGCCAAATCTGTGTCCAAGATTTGTAACAACTAATAGAAAGTGAACTGTGTAAAATCGTCTTTGCACCTGCAAAACAGCGAATTCAACAAAATCCGTAATCCCGATCGTATCTGTGATTCTGATACCATAATTTGCATCATATTTTTAGAACTAACCATTCAAAACTTATCCATCTATTTTGTTTAGTACTCATGTAAAATTTTAATATATTTTATTGGCAGTTTTGCTTTATATCCCTGTAGCATGTGTGGTGGCCCCCTTCGACCAAAGTAAAATAAAGTGGCCCCCCTAAGCCCAAATATGAATTTGATTAGGGATGTTTAATTTCACTTATCTCGCCAACCATCGTACATTGTACATTGTATAGCTAACAAATTTTTGGTCGGGGTTAATACCGTTATATCACAAATGTTTATAATCATCCAATTGTATAAATTAGCTTTATTTGTATAAATCTATCACACGTTTGTACACAGCTGGTCTACATTTTAATATCCCAAATAAAACATCACACATACTTATTGATGAAGACCGCTGTGTATATTATTTCAATAAACTTCTATCCTGGGCCGGGAATGTAAAAAAACAATAATTTAAGGCAGAGTCATTCGGGGCAATGGCAACAAATCGAAGACGTTGGGCACTAATTTAATTGTCTTGTACTATCTTGTTACAAAGAAGTAGTCAAAAAATCAAGTAATCCCTTCATTCACCAGATTTGACACTACGAACCTACGTATTTTTAAGAATTCAGGTCCCATTATGTTACCCAAATGACTCAAAATATGTACCCAGAATACAAGGGCGCAGTTAATTATACTATTGGCCACACTTGTTAAGTTTGGAATTAGTTGATTTTGCATTGATAGACGTTCTTGAATTGACGTTCTTATTCAACTTATTCGAGATTCAACTCGCTGGTACAAGTGGGCCAGATGCATATAGTATTGACGCCAAATAGCACCATTGCTTTAGCAGTAAAAACACTGCAGAATACAATAGTTCAAACTTATTTAAACTTAACAGATTTAAATGTCAAAATATCTCTGTACACGAGATTTGGGGCAATCTTTAGAGTTGTCCGATATATAGTTACCTATAAGACGTACCTACTCGATTATCGTTAAATACACAGCTCATGTTCAACGTGTATTGCATAAATATTTGATCAGTTGATATTTAACAACATACGTCGAATGTCACTTCATTTACGTTATGTATTTATCCACGTGACAGAGACGCCTGTTACTTAGCCTACACATTATCTATCATCACACGTTATGTTAACTCGGGCTTCGATCGTGTGCCGAGTTCGCCGGCGTATATCTTATTTGGTGTATTCATTTATTATGCTGATAACAGCTTCCTTGGTGCCGAATATGAGTGCGAACAATCCAAATATGAGAACGAGAACGTTCTTCCAGATGATAAAGTTAAATCGTCCAAATCCGATATCCCAGTAGGTGATGACTTCAATAAAAGCGGGAGCGATGAGACCGAGGATTGAGAAGCAGAACGCTCCGATGACTCCCATGAAAGGCGCGATAGTCGGGACTGCGACAGCAAGCAGAACGCAGATTGTCACCAGGACAGTTCTCACGAAGTAGTCGGCGAGGTTCGGTCGCTTCGTGAATTTGTCTTTGATGGTGTTCCATACGATCTCAATGCAGACGAAGAATTGAAGACCGAACGTGCAGTAGACGGCGATGGCGATGGAGACTTTGACGATCTGGGCGGCGCTGAAAAACAAATAGACAATACTTAGAAACTTAGTAAAAACATATCGACTGAAATGGTTAATTTATGGCACACATTCGTAGTACCGGTGTTCTTGCATCTACCTTATTTGCGCTTGAAATATAGACACAAAACAATTAATGGTAAGAATGGCTGTACCATTCTTACCATTAATTGTTTTGTACTATGCATTATGCATTATGTGTCATACTAGTAAAATAAAGATAACTTTATCGAGTGCCGAGTGGGCGAGTGGCTTACAACTAGTATAACTTGGGCTACCATTTGTATAAATTTGTATGTAGCGCCTTATGACCTCGATAGCTTTTATTTCATTTCACAGGTGTCTAAAAATCATATACTTAACAAGTAAGACACTGGAGTAAAACCATAACTATTACAAAGGATTCTAAAATCGGGTCTTTAGAAGCAGAATTGAGTTGTACATAACATACGACTTAATACTCGTAGCTTTATGGGCGACATCAAAAAGATTATCATTTCGAATGTATTTAAAAAAAAATACCTCATCATACAGTTTTTTTATAATTGGCGTCGATAAACCGACTTACAAAATATTTTTTATTTGTAAGGTTATATTATCAGAAGGATATATTCCCATGTTTATCAAAATCTTGTTCCGCCATAAAACAATATTGTTTGGGCTTATTGGAATTGGCATGTTATTGCTCTATCCTTCGACCAAAGTAAAATGCTCTATCGCAGAATACCAGTTTCTAAAAGCAATCATTCTTTACATTCCTACATCTGTAGTTCATTGATGTTCGTGGCATCATTTAATTAGGCCCTGTCTAAAAACCAGCGCTGCACTAAACCTAGGTCTGGTGCAGCATATTCTGAGACAGGGACCTGTTTGATCCCACACAACACACACAACCCATCTACTTACCATATTATTACCTACTGATCTTGTAGTAGGTACTTAGTAGATTTTTGTTTTTGTTTTCATGTTTTATGTGTGTGTTGTGTCGTGGGTAAAAATAAATGGAATAGTAATAATAATTTACAAATAATAATAAAAATTATAATAATTATAATAAATAATTGTATTAAAGTAATAATAATGATACAAGTAAAAATTAACTCGCATATTGTTGCGAATAATATTTTGGCTCCTGCTCACAATGGATGTAGGTTTGGGTCTTGTACTAATATTTATTCTGTGGTTGGGTCCCGCGGTACTAAGGAGCTCCTCCTCATTGACATGGTCATTAGCCAGCAGGTCAGAAGGAGCAAGGGGAACCTCTCAGCTGCCTGGATTGACTATAAGAAGGCCTACGATTTGGAGCCTCATATATGGCTGGAGAGGGTCTTGGAATTGTATAAAGTGGATGCAACTCTAAGATTCTTCCTAGGATCGTGTATGAGGCAGTGGAAAACAGTTCTTCAACATCCAGGTAGCCGATTGGATCCCTCTGCTCCGCAAGACCTACTAAGGATTGAGCGGGGTATATTCCAGGGCGATAGTCTGAGTTATTTGTGGTTTTGCCTAGCACTGAATCCTCTCAGCACTCTACTGAAGGATTCTGGTCTAGGCTATGCCCTGGATTGTAGAGTTCGTCAACTATTAATGACCCATCGCATGCGACACCCTCGTTCGTCGGTTATGAGAATTTACATCCCGCGGAAGGATGGAGGTCGGGGCTTTTTAAATGCCAAGAGTAGTAGAGTAGTAGAGTTTAGTAGTAGTAGAGCTTTTTTGTGAAAGAGTTCGTCCGGGGAAGTACTACCACCATACCTATTTCTGCCGCAAAGCAGTAGTGCTCGCATTGCTGTGTTCCAGTTTGAAGGGTAAGGGTGCCGGTGAAATTACAGGCACATGAGACTTTTCATCTTTATGTCTCAGGGTGGCGGGTGCAGTGCAATGCCACATAGGTTGCGTCCTAGGTGGACGTGATATATGAGGTAATGCACTGTTCATAGGCAGAGGTTACCGCTTAACATCAGGTGGGCCTCTTGCTTGATCCGTCATCCAAGTAGTATAAAAATAAAAAAAATAAAAAACTCTCCACAACCGCGAGGTGTGCAATCTCACGGAGTACTTCCTCCACGCCGAGTACGGGATGCATCACGTTGTCGTTGCAGTTGACAAGAACTTTACCCCGCTCTCCTTAGCAAACGAGAACTGGCGTAAACCATCAGCCCTGAGCACTCAGGAACGCAAGACCGGTTACGTTTCGGTGATCTCTTTGGGGAAACCGAGGGTTTTGTCTGTGCGATTATGGATGAGGTCATCAAGACGAACAACTATCGAAAATACATGATGAAGGATGGGACGGTTGATATCTGTAGAGCATGTCACCGTCCCGGAGAGTCCCTCTGGCATGTGCTTTTGGGTTGTTCGCATCTTGCTAACTCTGAGTATCTGCACAGACACAACCAAGTAGCCAGGATCATTCACCATCAACTTGCCCTCCTATACAACCTTATGGGACCTGAGGTGCCGTACTATAAGTACGTGCCTCAGCCGTTTCTTGAAAATAGCCGTGCCAAGCTCTACTGGGACCGGTCTATCATTACGGATAGGATTTTTGTTGCCAATAAGCCTGATATCGCGCTGGTAGACCGGTCGAAACGCCGGGCGATACTTGTTGATGTCACTATCCCGCATGATGCTAATCTAGTGAAGGCCGAGAAAGACAAGTTAAGCAAGTACCTTGACTTGGCTCACGAGATTACCGCCATCTGGGATGTGGATTCAAAGATTATCGTCCCGATAGTCGTTTCAGTGAATGGACTGATAGCGAAGAGCTTCGACCAATAATTGCTCTCGCTAAATAGTTGGATCAAGGGTCAGATTCAGAAGGCGGTACTTCTGGACTCGGCACGCATAGTCAGGAGGTTCCTCTCTCTGCAGCCCTAGCCCCAGACCGTTTGGGCAGACAGTGTTCTTTCATAGTGAAAAATATATTTTTTTTACGAAATTTTGAATAAATGAGTGTTAAAATAATAATATAATAATAAATAAATTTTCTTTCTTTCTAATTTTCTTACACCGAGCATTGGCATCTCGCAATACGAGTGCAAGTACGGCATAGGTAGTTTGGACACGGGAACAACACTTACGTGTCTCCTTGCTCAAGATTGAGCGTGATAGAGTCTTTTACATCTTCGCCGTAGCGCAGGTACCCGAGGAAACCGAGCAGGATGTAGACGAGCGTCACGCCAGACATTCCCTTGTTGAGCACACCGCACACGCCGAGCATCGAGCGGGGTGTCTTCATGGCGTTCTCCAGGGGCATCACCACACCGATAGCTTCCATTGCGAAAATACTGAGCGAGAAGAACTCTGGCCACTCGCTGGGCATCTTAAACAGCATATTATTCATTTCGCTCGTCTTCAGTTCTCCGGTTCCGACGAGGTAGTAGAACGTGATGCCCAAGCCCACCGCCATAAAGACGTTTGCGATCATGGATACAGGTGCCAAGTACTTAAGGTTGCGGACATACGCCATGAGTATCAGCGGCACCAACAGGCAGGTGATGTAAAATCTTATGTCTATATCATCTTCTCCGACGCCCTTGAATGACGCTGCGACCTAAAGAAAAAACAATTTGTTGATAAAACTAATTGAAAAATAGGATTAGTTTAATTTAACGATTGAGGGTAGGTACTGATTAACTCGTTGACAAATAACTAAATTCTTTGCTCGTTGACTATGTGTTAACTCGATAACTTTCGAACCGTTGATCCAATCGTCATAAAATTTTGTAGGTAGGTTTGTGATACCACTGCAATTGTTATGTTTGTATAATGAGCTTAAGAGGCAGACAACAGCCTAATTCCGTTACTATCTAACTGATTCAGGTAAGTTAGAAAGTGTCCGTCAACTGGTCCGTCAAAGTATATAAATAAAAAAAAGTACTCAGTTCGGGGCGAACTACTAGTAATAATTGCATAACTTACTTGAACGATGTTTTTAGCGATAAGGACTGTGTAAACGGAGCAAGTCCCGAAGTACGTAAGAAAGAGACTCACGAGGATGAAGATTCTGAAAACAATACAATTGTTGAATAAATTCCCTGATTATGTTACAAAGGTAAAAATACTTCACCTATACAAAAAATAAGCAAAGCGCGTGTCTGAACACGCACACTGAAGGGTTCATAAGTCAGTACGGCTTTAAATAAATAAATAATCATAAATTACGGGGTATAATAAATATTAACGTTAGGTAAGTAATTTGAATAAATGGGTTGTGTAAAAGAGCTGCTTAAAGTATTCAGACCCCACACGAAGTCATAGAGTTGACCTGTAGAAGGCGTCCCTTCCAAACACGTTAAACAAAGTTAAAAGTTTTATTTTTATTTGAATGTAATTCTTCTTGCGATGTTTTATCAAAATCGGTTAAGAAGTTTCATAGCGTTGGGAGTTTTTGTAATTTGTTCTTGTAGTTATACCTACCTAAATACGTTTGACCATCTCCGTAGTGATTGCGGGCCGTTTTCGAGCGCTGCTTGGCCCACCTCTGGGAATGTCATGTTCGTTCTTCTAGTTTTCTTGTAAAGCACATGTGCGCATTTAATCTGTAAAAAAAACAGTATAAAATAGCTATAATGTTATTAAAAGATGCTGGGGTAATTAAGCGAAACTAGCTCCAGTAAATTTTCATACTTACCAGGATATAAGAGCAGTGAGTGCAGACCACGGCAACAAGCACTGTGAACAGTATACCGTTGACCAGACCCGCGCATTTGAAGGCTTTCGGCATAGCTAGGATGCCGGTGCCGAGCGAAGCCTTTAGAAGATGGGTTAGCGTGTCATTGTTCCTGGAACATCGTCATGTTTATGTAAACGGCTTCGAAAGACTTCTGAGCTGTTTAATAAAACCAAAATATAATGATAACAGTACGAAACAAGCTCAGCATAGGGGTTTCCTGACGAACTAATAACTTGGAAACATATTGCACAGCGCAGCTTTAGGAGGTACTAAATGCCAACGTATATTGGATTGATTCGGTAACTTTATTAAGTTTGTTACAAGAAATAAGCTAGCTAAAATAAGCGTACATTCATGGCTGTGACGCGGCGGGCGAGTAACTGAGATGCGGGTTGCTGGTTAAAATCTCGCTGCGGGTAATTTTTTTGTATGATCTGCTAATATTTCCTGATACCCACGTCACAGTGGATCCTAGAACTATATAGGCATGTGACTGCTAAAAAACTTTTTGGTCATAATGGTGTTTGGGAATCGAACCCACATTCAAATAGCATACGTACGTTTCTTGATTACCATTGAGTCCGTAAAATAGCCGTTTCCAAACGTCATATATTTGGAACATATTGATGACAAAAATTATCATTTTTATGATATCATTAAATATCTACGATTGAATAAGTAGGTCCCAGATAAGAATGTATTTACATTTCCATAGTAACTACTTCGTTACTACCTACATAATGTTAGGTACAATCGCAGTAAACGAAATACAGAAAAAAATCGCAACAGCTAAAGTCATTTCGCATTGCATAAAAACATACTATAATAAGATAGACGAGTAGGTAACTGTTTTTTCCCATCTGTTCTACTTATCTATTCATTCCGTTTCGGGACTTTCCACCCGTAGGAAATGTAGTTTCATCTCACCAGTTATATCAAATCTTTAATTCATCCAGATTTTTGTGAAAGAGTTCGTCCGGGGTAGTACTACAACCATACCTTTTTCTGCCGCAAAGCAGTAGTGCTCGCATTGCTGTGTTCCGATTTGAAGGGTATGGTTGCCGGTGAAATTACAGGCAAATGAGACTTTTCATCTTTGTGTCTCAGGGTGGCGGGCGCAGTGCAATGCCACATAGGGTGCGTCCTAGGTGGATGTGACCAATGTGATAATGCACTGTTCATAGGCAGAGGGTACCTCTTAACAGCTTGATCCGTCATGTCATACCAAGTAGTTTAATTTTTTTTTTATTAATCTGATTTAATGGAATTAGGATTTAGAGATAAAAATAACAGATAAGGTTCAATAAATTACTTATATAAGCTAACATACGTCCGCGGATTCGGTCGCGAGGTATGTTACCTTCTGGCCTACAACTTGCCTCTCTTCCCGCTGTCCACGTTGGCGGGGACAGCTAACGTGGGCAACGGGAAGGTTTTTTTTTGACTTCCCGCTGTCCACGTTGACCTGGGCAAGATAACGTAGACATCGGTAATAAACCCTCTTGACGACCTCCGTGGCGCGCGACAGGCGAAGTTTCGCCTGCGACGCAGGAGGTTGCGAGTTCGATTCCCGCCTCGGACAAATATTTGTACGATCTGCAGATATTTGTTCAGGGTGTTCTGGATGTTTTCTATATATAATAAAAAATATCTATCCATGTAATGTATAGTTTACCTAGTACCCATAACACAAGCTCCGCTTAGCTTGGGGCTAGATAATGTTGTGTGAACTGTCCAGCATTATATTATATTTATATTATACATTCGCTGCCGAATTCGCCCTCAAACGATTAACAAATTATTGCCATAGTTTTCTGGTCTTTCATTACGCCGTGAATAATACAGGATTACACTTACGAAGTAGGATTCTCAAGTTTTCGTTCGTTAAACGGGTCAAATTCAGCTGACTCCGCATCCTTGGCCAAATTGTATCTATAACAGAGGACACACTGTTTACATAAGGCTTCTTAAATTAACGAAAGATTAAAAAATTAAGGACCCAAATAAAAAAAAAATACAAAAAGACTATTGTCAGGGAACCAATAATGTACAGTATAACACGATAATGCACGCCCTGTTATTGTACATCCTGATGTTGTACACCCTAATAATTGGAATGTGGATGTGCAAAACTTGTCTGTGCAAAATGGACCTTGCGAAAACGTCTCATGGTGATTTTTTAGGACATGATTATGTACGGCCTGTTTTTCGTAACCACTTTGTGTTTAGGCGAAAGTCTATCTTATTCCTAGTAGTAGTACTAGAGTAGCTATTAATTAATCTGTGGTACTAGTAGTAGTAGTAGTAGTAGTAGTAGTATTACTACAAATTCAATGTAAAGAAGTCCTCGAGCCTCGTTTGCACTGTACAACTATTTTTACCCAACATGAATAGGTTAGGTTCAAAATGAGTGGCAGATCCGGCACAGAGCAATTCGACATGAGTTGGTTAGGTTAAAAAAGAGTGGAAGATCACCCTGGCTCCACATATAATTGTGCGTCACGCCCCTAGAGTGTATTAAACGTGAAACCAGTAGCTCGCGTGGAAGGTACTGAGTGGAGCAAGCCTGCGTTGCCGAGCGTAGGGGGTAGGTGACGAGCGAAGCGAGCCGGTGATTTCCGTAGCGTAGCGTAGATCGAGTGGTTGAAGTGACATTCAGGGGCGCCCTCACGAGCCACTGGCTCCGCGTTTTTATATACACTCTAAAGACAGCACTCATCCCTTTTCGAAGGCATTCTCACATGAAAATAAGGTATCGCTTAGACAGATATTGGCTTCAAAAAATCAGGGTGTATAAAATCAAACCGTGCAAAACCATCACGTGTCGATAAAGTACAGTCAGTTTTGTACGACAGGTGTGGCACAGCATGATATTTGGAAATTTGGTCATGGAATATCAGTCCGTACATAATTACTATGCTGTACATTATTATGAAGTACATACAATATAATGAACTCAATTGTGGTTGGTTATCATTTTAAAATGATTTAACCTCAGCAGAAGGAAAAACCCGAGGTTTGTCAATGATATTGAATGACGAAATTAAAAGATGAAATTAATATACCTAGATAGCTGTAAAATACCTACTGCAAAAAGGAAACACCAGTGATGTTAATATTACTTTAAGTTTAAGTCAATAGAGAAAACCATTGATGTATGGGCAAAACATCAATAGCAAAGTCTGAAGCTCATCAAAGCCCGTTTTACGAGGGTGGTTGAAGGTATAGTAGTTACGAAACAGAGGTTTTCTCGTGACTTACTACAAAATGGGAGGATACGTACTTGCTTACAACTATTTCATTCTTCTTCTCTTCTGGAGACAGGAACGTCTCCATCTCTTGCGGAGCGGGTATACTGCCATTGGTTTCCTGCAAAAACATTCCTAAAATATATAAAATGGAATTTGTTTTCATACCAAAAATCAGTAATTTTCTGTAGGTTTATAATTCAACATTAATAATATATGTGTATTTAAGCTTTTTTTCTGCCGCATATATACTTTTCTTAAGTATAGGCCACCATAACTCACCATTCTTCCTACCGAGCGTAATCACTCCAAGACCAGCGACCGGAGCAAGCCGTTAAAAAGCTGTTTGAGGTCAAAGATATGCAGCAAAAACAAACGAACACAGAAAATACCCCGAACGGGGCGAGACGTGATACTTATATGTATCTTGATTTCAAAGAGAACATGATTACATAGATTATACAAGAGAGTGCTAGGCTAGTCCCGAAAAAAATCTGTCTATAAAAGCAAAATGTACCAAAGGCCACGGTGAGCGTCGAAATCTCGTGTATTTTTAGATCAAGAAAAGTCCAAACTAAGGAAGTCTTACCTATTAAATGAAAACCCCGTGAAAAATCATTGCTTGGGCTCAATGAGAGCAAAAAATACAGCTAAATCAAACTACCATAATGGTATTGATCTTTTCTGTATGTTTAGATCAAAGAGACTCCTAGATAGAACACACAGATTAATACGTACAGGAGTGCGAAGCAAGTCCTGAAGAATTCAGTTTGGCCACTATTATTATTTCTGTGGTATTGCTCGAAAATATCTGTGTTTATAGTTTAAGGAGTGCAGCAGAAACAATCAAGTGTTTGATATACAAGAGCGGAGCGAGCTACAAAACTTATATTATTTTAGCTTGAGGAGAGTACAGTAAAAAAACAATTAAGTCCATAATATACTAGTGAGAAGAGCGAGCTGCGAAAATTCAGTGTTTTTGATCGATAAAAGCAGCAGAAATAACGAAAATTTAAGAGACTTGTGTGCCAAGAGACCGGACAGTGATACCGGCGCGGCGGCGAGTGGAGCAAATCACGAAACACTCAGTGTTTTGGTTACCTAGAGTAAAAATAACACTGATGAAAGGGGGCAAAAAACTTGGTTTTGAGCTTGAAGACAGCTACTAAATAACTTGTAGAAGATATCTATGTATCTTTATATCACAAGTGACTTGTTTGAGTACCTATTACGTTCATAACCACACACGAACTTCATGGATTACCAAAGCGAGTGAGCCTCTAAAATCTGGCGCTGCTAGGCCTCTGCCCCTCGGTCGTGGCTTCAACGTCCTATTGGCAATTTATTTACTGTGTTTTAACGTTTAGTTAGAAAGAGCTCCGCTCGCCGATAACAATAGGTAGGCAGGTAGTCATTTTGCCCCAGCAACTAAGAGATCTCGCATTAGCTAGAAAATGATCTAGGGACGCACTTATTATATTTTAAAAACATAACGATTAAAAAATACATACTGTTTAATTTAAAAATAAACACTATTACGCGAGCGACGCGTATCGTACGAACTTTTATTGAGTGTCTTAAAAATATATTTCGTAAGAAAACTAAAATACTTACGGTGACCATCTTGATGCCTTGTTATCTGCCTCCTGATAAGAGGTTTGGTTGTTTATCTGTTAACAAAAAAAAACAATTATATAAATATTAGATGCATGAATAATATATTTAAGACAATTTTTTTTGTTTTATAAACCATGGATTTGATCATGGTCATACACTATAAACCACAGTGCTATAACGTTGTTAAAATGTAATCAAAATCGGTTTAGCGGTTAGTCGTGAAAAGTCTTGTTTATTTTGTGCTATCTGAATACCCGTGCTTCGTTAAGGTAGTAAATAATTTCAACGAAGCACGGGTAATCAGCTAGTATTAATATGTCTATGCATAAGGTAATGTGCATAATATAACCTTCTTGGAAGCGTGATATCTAAGTTAACACCTAAAAAGACAGCAGGTATCTATGCGTTGCGCCGAATTTCTTATTCTCAACTTTATACTTAGTAGAATAGCTTTGATCACGCCAAATACCTAGGTAAGAGATACCTACGTTAAAAAAACTTATCTATAACCTTAGGTAATTACGTGAAAGATCGCGTGTAAATGTTACAAACGAATTTAAATACCATATTGCAAGTCATCATGGATTGGTTTTTGGTTGAAAGATTTGTGTTTGACCACTGATATTCCTCTGATTTGACGACCTCTGTGGCGCGGCGGGCGAAGATTCGCCTGTGACGCACGAGGTTGCGGTTTCGATTGTCGCCTCGGAACAAATATTTGTGCAATCTGCAGATATTTGTTCAGGATGTTTTGGGTATTTATTATGTATAATATCTATCTATGTAATGTATATAGTATTAAGTATATCTGTTATCTAGTACCCATATCACAAGCTCTGCTTAGCTTGGGGCTAGATAATGTTGTGAGAACTGTCCAGCATTATTATTATTATTATATTGAAATTCTTAATTTGCTTACTTACGAGTATTACTTGTGTAGTAATATTCTGACACCATTGAGTTGGTGTTCCCTATTTTGCTCTATGCAACCAAACATAGCATCTCTTGCTGGGGTGCTGGCTTACGCGACGCGTAAAGCCTATAATTAGGTACAAAAAGACGTTCGCAAACGAAACATCTTCGAGGTTGTTGACCATAGAATTAAAGGAACACAATAGTTTACCATATTATAGTAGATTATAGGGGTAGGGAGGCGACGAAGCTCGCTTACCATCAATTGCCTGTCTGCATATGCAGTTAACCGTATTAATTAATCAAAAATCGTCATCGAACTCAGTAACGTAACTAGCCTTTTGTGCGCCCAGTGAGAGCATCTGTTATTGCGCCCTAAAAATGCTGTAACTCAGTCAATCATGGCGAGAGGAGCTGACCCTAAAAAAACATCGTTTTAAGCTTGAGGACAAAACAACAAACTACATCTACATGGAACATACCTACCAGCGAGCGCTGCAAGCTGCGTTTTTTTAAATTTTAGCTCGAAATGACTACCAAAACACAAATAAAGTAAGATACAGGTGAGCGTAGGTCGCGAAAAATGCAGTATTTTTTGACCTTCAGACAAAAGTAACAGGTTCAGTGGAATACAATGTAGCAGGGCCTCTTCTCGATGGAAGGACAATTATAAAGCGACGTCGTGGCATTCTATAGGTGAGGTTCAACAGTAAACTAAAGTTCCCAGCATGACTGATGAGGTTGAGTATAAAGTTTTATGATTAATGATTAATTCTTTTTTTTTATATTACTTGTAATGACGGATCAAGCAGACGGCCCACCCGATGTTAAGATACCCTCTGGCGATGAACAGTGAATTATCACATAGGTCACGTCCATCTAGGACGCACCCTATGTGGCCACCCTGAGAAATAAAGATGAAAAGTCTTATGTGCCTGTAATTAAAGCGAGTCAAGCTGAGTCAGTCGTGGGAAGCAATGGCGGTGATGAGCTCACCACTTGTCACGTCTATATTCCACGATGGTGCAACCCACTGTAAATAGAGGCCCATTCAGACTCTGCCTACCCCTTCGGGGAAAGAGGTGTGTGTATATGTATGTATGTATGTATGTCTGTGTATCCTAACTAGAATATTTAAGATACTTTCCCTTTATGTATGTAGTAAAGAAAAAAAACTTCAGTTGAAAATATTTGCTGTTACAGTCGATACAAAAATAATGTGTACTTGTTGCTAGTTTCAAAGGCAAATAAGTCATGGTTCATATTATGCAATCTGTTACATAATTAGTAGATAATACGATTTGTAATGCTTTACATAAATGTCATAAAACAACTTTAGTTATCGTACAAATTTAATCAAAACTTGCTAATGACGGAATAATTATTATTACTTTTAGCTTGTGGGATGAATGCTTGGGATCAATACGGATGCACCCAATTTATGTGTAACCACGTGTAGGTTCAACAAATATACATACACAAGTCCATGACTACGGGGTAATTAGAGGTAAGTAAGTCCAAAGAGGAAAGTACCTAAGTCCAAATGATTACTTAATCTAGTACGTAATGGTCATGTAAGTAGCACAGATTAAATAATAGTGCAAATATTATTTTAATATAAAACCATTTTATCAGTTTAATTTTGTAGACATGTTAATAGTTATTATATATCTAGGTACATCATATTTACACAATTGCACAGTAGTTTAAAGGTGAAGAATGAAGAAATAACAAGAATATTTTGGTAATAAGCCAAAGTTTATGTTTATGTTTATGTAATAAGTACCTATTTGACTATTTGATGCTTTTATTTACATTTTACCCGGACTTGTTGATAAGCATCGTTGGTATAAGATTTGCCCTGGCTTCTAGCTTATTATGGAATGTGTTATTACTGGAAGAAAGCGTTAGCCGAGTCAGTCGTGGGAAGCAATGACGGCGATGAGCTCACCTCTTGTCACGTCTATATTTCACCATGGTGTAACCCACTGTGAAAAGAGGCCCATTGATACACTGTATACCACTTTGGGAAAAAAAGCGTGGGTCTATGTATATATGCTTGTAAAAAAATAGACGCAAACCGTATATTGACTGAATGGTAATAAAGATAATTCTAACAAAAAAACCTACTAAGAACTAAGGAATTTATCCCTAATACAAGATATTATTATATTAGTGGTCGGAACCGTGATGCTGATGAAAATGAGCCTAAACACGGCCAGTCTACAACAATACAGTAATTTAACATTCTACTATTATCTATCGAGGAGTTCCGTTGTCCACCTTACGTCTCCATCATCAGATCAGCTCTCTGTCACCACAATATTGTATTGCCATGGGAACTTGTCAGGTTTGCTAAATTTCAGCTCAATCGGATATCGGAAAGTCACCCTTATCGCCAGCAGTGAAATACTCATCATTGAGGAGTTCCATTGGCCATCTCTGGTAAAAATATTACTATATTACAAATATTACTTTCTGAATGCACTGCTTGATTTGTAACTAAAAAAACCGAAATCACTATATGTGTGCCCATAATATTTGAGGAGTTCCGTCAATTCCTCTTGGATCCCATCGTCAGAACCAGATTTTGATGACAATGAGACAAATGCGGAAAAATATCGTGTCAAATAAAAAAAATATTTTCCAAATACGTTCATTAGTGACGGAGATTATGAGGAAACAAACATTTAAAAAAAAAACACGAATTGAGATCCTATTCCTTTTTTTGAGTTTTGAGTTTATCTACATATTACAAAAATACAAAAAATAAATCAATCAAACAAAGTTTACCTATTTTAACCCACTTTTAAAAAAAGTAGGTTCTCAATTAGTTTGTATTTTTATAATATTAAGTAGAGTAGATTAAGTCAATATACTTAATCACATATACTTAAATATATTTTAAAAACAAACATATTCCAGTTTGATTTAACAAATCGAATGCTTTTACTTACTTCAAGTCGTTTTCAAAGTCGTTGGTTCCTATTCTATTCAGTCGGTGTCTTGCCGCGACGATCGCCTGGTCACGACTGACTTACTGGCTCTAGTGGCACTGATAGGACTCAGAGAGTCAAGACTTTCGGCAAATATACGATGTCATCATCATCTGCATATCAATGATAAATCGTGTCGTGTGGATATGTTTATTTTGCTCACGAATCGCGCCAATCAATAGGTTAGCGTAACTGACAAACAGGTTATAATTAATTATCCTGATGCAATGAGAGATATACATTATTTATAATAAACTAGTAGTTCTGCGAACAGTAGACTTCGCGGGCAAAAACTTGTATCAAACTATGCATCATGTCGATACATAATGATCAAACAAAAATCCCAAAAAGGTATTTTTTTTATAAAAACTTTCTTTATCAGAATGCCTATAAAAACAACTTTTATAAATGCAGAACTTATTGTAGGTTAAGCCAGGTTCGCAGCTAGTATATAGTATATACCTTCATAATAAACCATATAAAATATATGGATGGATTATAAAACAGAATAGCTCATTTTCGTTTATTTAGCTTATGGTGTACAAGATATGATTTTTACTTACATGTAGGTTTATTATAAAACAAGGTTTTACAGTTTTCTATAGAACTTGGTTTAAAAAAATAACAGTTGTATTATCAATAAACGGTGAACACATAGTTAATAAAAGAAAACTAGATATTGTAAGTACCTGAGTACCAAATAGCAATACAATATATATTTGCATCAATTAAACATGGCTGAAACAGAGTCAGGTTAAGGCGCTGACAACAGCCAAATTTCGTTAATATCTAACTTTCGCTAAAGAAAATATTTGAACGCTGTATTACTAAGTTTTAAAAATAAAAATAAAATATCGTATCTACAATATTTAAGATAATTTCCATTCATGTCGCATAGTCTTAGGACGCCTTGTATAGAGTATCTATACGATACAGTATTATTTTATCTGTGACGATACTGAGTTCTAGGACGACTTTGGTGAGAAACATAACATATTACGGCCTCTTAAATAGCTAATGGAAGGATTAGCAAGTACCTATGAATATCTATGACCTTGCCGACTTGAACTTGGTTTCCTTATTCAAAACATAGTTCGACTGTCTGGTGATAGACGCGATACCATAGTGGATTTAAGAGTACACATCGCTACCGCACATCGCTTAGCAGCATTCTCTATTAAATCTACAAATAGTGCAGCGTTTTTCATAAATATACGACTTGAGGACTAATCTAAGCATTATAATGATATTAGCATTATATAATAATCTTTGTTACGCAACTATGGTGGGTTGCACCACCGTGGATATACTCCACGGTGGAATGGATTACTCTATAGGTGGGTTGTCACTTCTTAGGATATTATTACTCAGGTAACAAAAAGCAGTTGCACATATTTTTCAAATTTTAGAGATGTAATGTTTTCCAACTTTACTCTGATTGTACTTACAATGCACGTTTGTTCCCTCAAAAAGGAATGGGCCACGTAGTCAATTAAAAACTACTTATTTTGGCTATTAATATCGTGTCCCAGTAACGAGAGCCAATTAAAAATGGGACGCGCTGTCGATGGGCCGCGCACCGAGGGCCAGGCTGTCAACATCCCATAATATACAGTGCTGCAAACATCGACTTACTTTAATATTGAACATACAACAGTGATCTAGGTGGATTATGATGAAGTAAAAGTCCCCACTGTAAAGTTTTTTCATAATAGCATTTACCTACACAAAAGAATTTACGCTCTGATATTTTTGTACGTGATTCCTTATCGCGTATTTCCCATTTGCAACATTATCATGACCACAACTTTTTGTACCTACTGGAGTATATTTTTTCTCTATTTCGAACATTCATTACTTACATACTTCGACCAAAGTAATTGGTCACCATTTCACACTTCTAGACTCTGTTTTTTCGGATAAAATGTACTACTGGTATATATAACAAACAAAAATGAACTACTAATGGTATGACTATAGTCAATCCACATCATAATATATGTACCAAATTTCACCCAAATGGGTTCAGCTGTTTCGGCGTGATTGAGTGACAAACATCCAAACATGCAAACTTTGACATTTATAATATTAGTGTGTCTACATTTCAAAACCTCGCACACATTTTTTTAATCTGTTGAGAAAATAAATCTTTATGTAAGAAACCCTTAAATGCGTGACTACTTATTTTTTGCTCAAAATTATATACATTTAGTATAGAAAATATCAACAGGAAATAGTAAAATAAAATGTCCTGTTCTATCTATAGGTCGTCACTCAACATTATGAGAATATGGATTTTCATGACACAGCAGTATCTATACAAGTATCACGCATGCCATGCATGACTATGAAAAAATACCGAAATAGGTACTATGATGAAACGTTTGTGTGTAATAATAGATAATGGGTTTTATCGGATTAAAACATGAACCGATCCCGATCTCTTTCATTGAAGTAGATTTTAAAAGGAATATTTTATTTTTGAGCCCCGGAAATCCTGTGGTTTAACGTTATATATAAGGCTAAATCGGTCAAACCGTTTTAGAGATACATAAGAACATCGTTTGTATCTACACAAAAAATACAACCTTTCACCCTAAACCATACCACAGGTAAAATAATACTATACTAGTACCCATACTCACTTTTCCGTTCCGTCTGGGGTAACAAAAGGTCTGATTTTGACACAACTTTATTCTAATCTAATACATTATCTATGCATTGCATCTAGGTTACACATATATTATTAGCGTAAGTACCTAACATAGAGAAATTTGTTATATATAGAAAGTACCTAATTTGTCTACTTATTGATTAGTTCGAATCGATATGGACCAGCTCATTGAATCTCAGCTATCACTTTTTGCTGATGACACTAAAATCATGGGAAACCGACTCCTCGCCCAAAACATCATTCAACAAGATCTGGACAGAATAAACCAATGTACACGAGCCTGGCTTCTCACCCTGAATGAGGAGAAGTGCGTGTTGCACATTGGAAGCAAAAATCCTAAATGTGGAAGTTCACTTGTGAAGGTGGACAGACAGAGAGATCTTGGAGTTTTGATCACATGTAACCTGAAATGGGATGAACATATAGTGGCGACTGTGAAAAGAGCAAACTCTATAATGTACATAATAAGGAAGGCTTTCATATACATTAACAGGGAGTTGTTTATAAACCTTTACAAGACATATCTGAGGCCATTATAAGAGTATGCATTCCAGATTTGGAGCCCGTACTTCAAAAAAGCTATTAACCTTCTCGAACGAGTTTAACGTAGTAGGGCTATGAAAATGGTGCTTAGTCTTAAAGCACTTACATATGAGCAACGACTTCAGGAACTTGGATTAACTACCCTTCAGCAACGTAGAGAGCGTGGAGACCTAATAGAGACCTACAAGATCCTAAACAACCACTACAGTATACCAGATTTATCACAGACACTATATACCATGAACAATAATATAGGACTCAGAGGACAATCGCTGAAGCTGCAACGCGGGCCAAGTACCAGCAATCCAAGGATGCACATATTGACTAATCGCGTCGTGCGCACTTGGAACCGGCTACCAGCCTCAGTGATCAGTGCCCCACCAGCGAATTCTTTCAAAAATAGACTTGACAAACATTTACAGTGCACTCATAAGGACTAAGATATACACGCATCAGCTCCGAGAGCTGCCTGTGTATTATAAATAAATAAATAAATGACCATCACTATCTTTATCTTTTTATCCGCTTATCTGAGTTAACCAACACTGAGAAAGTAGCTGTATGCTGGTATAGTGTTTCACGTGGTTTCTGTTTACAAATGTATGAAAGCTAAAGCCGGTTTCATATTACACCCTCGAGATATGAAGCCATGTTGTGGTGACTAAAGTAAGTACTTAAATAGCCCGTAGCAACTACTATCTAGTTAAATATAGGATTGTGCTTGTTCAATAGATTTATCTATCTTTATCTAGGTAGTCTATAAATATATAGTCTATAATATAGCCTATTGTCTACCAATTATATTATGAGAATATTATGTAACTATTGTAGATTCAGTAGGTAGGAGAAAGGTGTACGAAATGATCCCATAGGGTGAGATGATCCCACTCAATATTTAGTAAACTATCGAAGTAATAAATTTGAACTCTTGCTAAGGATGTGCCTTGTACTATGAAATATAATGTGTAAAAGAAACGATACATTTTTAATAGCATTAAAATCCTTTTTTGTACTAGATTTGAGAGGGCATTTTCTCTAATATTTATTTACTAATTACTCGTACTTTCTACCTTAAACGTCCACTATCCATAGGTGACAAATATGGCCCCTTTAACGATAGAATATACTTATTCTTCGTTTTGCTCTACCTACTCCGTGCATAGACTTAAACGCTAGTCGGATCGGTTTATTAAATCACTATCGGCCATATACTAAAAGCTAATCATAATTAATGATAAGAGGGTCGTCGTGTAGGTACTAACTTAAAATCGATCAAAAATGGACGGCATAACTTCAGAGTAGTAATGGCGTCGTAACAAAGCTAATCAAATAGGTACTACCACAAACGATACCGTCGTGCCTGTCTGATTAGCATTTCATACATTTATACCTACCAGGTGTAAAAAGACTGAACGAACATGGACTGAGAAAGGTACATAACAGCTACCTACCCCTACAAAGGCCTTAAGTCAAAACAAAATTAATGTTCTCTCACAAAAGATGTTCAAGAAATATAGCATTTCTAATAAACAAGAGAGGTAAATACAACCCACTGTGAAAAGAGGCCTATTGTGGGTCTGCCTACCCCTTCGGGGAAAAAGGCGTGTATATACATAGACGTATGTAAATACATTTCACTAGAAACGGGATATTTACCTTTATTTTTGAGTTTGGATTGTTGCCGATATTTCAGCACATCCCCTTTCTAGTGTAAATCTATGATAGTTTCAAAAGTTATGTTAATAACAGAGGTAAAAATACATACTTTTTTCCCTTATGGGGTAGGCAGAGCGCGTCCGTTTCGTTAGAACCCAATATCAAAATAACTCGATCTAAAAACGTCTTTGTCTCGTAATGACTGAAACCATAACGTCTGAAACCTAAAATGTAATTCCAAAATGTTTGAAACCCAAAATATATAAAATTCATAACGACTGAGCTTCGATGGGCCTCTTTTCATCGTGTCGCACACAGGAACATAGACGAGACCATGGCACAGAATAGATGTAGTATTAGCCCACTGGTGAGCTACACCTACATTATAATACAACTACACACAATAATATATTAAATGTAGGAATTGTATTTTGCGTCAGCGATACCATCGTAGGTATATAGATGCGCTTCATTTGGTTTACATTCATTTTAACTATTTTCATTTCAATAAAGTTCTAATAGCATATTAAACGTTACCTATAAAAACCAATGGAGCGAAGCCTTGGCATTGAAGGAAGTCATACCTACTAATTTTCGCTGCTCTTATTACTTAATAGGTTTTATGGATGGATAATGTAAAGCGTCTTGTGTTAGGAATGTTTCTTGGAAAGTAGGTACAACACCAATAAGTGCAAGTGAAGAAACACTTTTTGCTCACATCTTATGTGATTTATCGGTCATACAAGGAACTCGGATTGCAATTTTGGGGCATTCTATAAAACTCGCTAAGTATTTATTTGCTACGATTTTTCTTACTACTGTAGAGACATGGCCCTTTCCAAGAAAATTACTTAATATTTTTTTATATACCCCGCACTTTCGATTTTAAGCACGATAAATGAGAAAGTTCTATTCCTAAACTCTGTGATGAGGTTTTTAGGGAAACGTCACGCCATGAGGGCACGTAACGTGATAATCTCTAATATTTTATGAAAAACTGAGCAAAAAATTATGCTTATATAGCACGAATCGAATGCAATGAGTCTTTGTTACTTTCCAAGGCCATTAAAGAATTTGGACCATCATTTCGCTTCTCATAAAGACGATATCACAAAGAACAATTATATAAATCTTGGACAAAGACAGTTTGTTTAAAATCCAACGTCGTCTCGGGCAGAGCGCCAGCCGAGATAACATAAATTACGGTTGGATGACTATCACAACACCAACGGATGAAAACGTATCAGTTTTCTTTAAAGAAGGAAGCACTTCCTATCTTAGGCTAGTCATCCCCTGGAGTCTGCAGTCAGTCTGAATTCTGGGAGAAAGACATTTCATGTCGTTTCAATTTGATCTTTGAACTCAAATTTTAAGATTCATGTTCAGTACACTAGATCCTTTTCACCCTATGCTGGTCATCAGACCCTGGAGCCTGATGTCGTCGAAAATGAACTCAAACTGAAGGTTTTAGCTACAAAAATGCTTGAGAGTCAAAAAAGTGTGCGCGCTCAAGATCCTAAAAACGGCTGCACCAGTTTCCACCAACTAAAAACCAACTCGCAAACACCATCTTTCATACAAAACACCACTTTGAAATCCAACTTTAAACCGATAGCTAAAGAATCGAAGAATTTGTTACTTTTAGTGAGGAATGTTTTGCATCGGGCGCGGCGGAAAGAGAAACGCTGCCATTTTGGGGTCGTTTCGATGCATCTCATAATTTTTGAAATAGTTATTTAGTATATTTAATGTTAAAGTAAAGAAAAAAGCAATATCGGCCTACACTCGTCTAAAAGCCAAATTAAGATATAGAGATGGTATACCGTTGGAAAGGGCTTCTCAAGAGAAATCCAGTGATACCCATAAAACACCATATGAAAGAGTGAAGCGGTGTCGGGAACCTATTATTTTATCTGTGCGGGAACGTAAAAGAATGAAGGCATCCGAGCGGATCAACTAGGTTCCTACCTTAGTGTTAAAAAATGTTCAACATACATATAATATGATTTATGAATGATCACTGATGCATGATGCCTGATGCCTGATACATTATGCCTGACGACTGATGCCTGCAGACGGACAAATCGGATTACAGCAAGCGCAAGAAAAATTGTTTGCATAATTAGACAGACATACGAACGAATAAAAGCTTTTAAAAACTAAAAACAATAGATGTAATTTCTTAGAATTCGTAAAAGTTAATTAACTGTTGAATTTAAGAAGTCGTTGAAACGGCAAGAGTGACGAAGTCGAAACAAAAACTTTAAAAAATTAATTATAAGTTAGGAATTTCACATCTTTGAAACGACGAAGTGTAAATTACTTTTACTATAGTTTGTAAAACATAGCATCATTTCTGTGACATCTGTCATCGAAATCACGTCTATCAAGTTCAGTATTCTGAGATGTAGGTAGGTACGCGAGACAATGTCGTTTTTTATTGGTGGCAATATTATAAACGCGTTATCGTAACTTAACCATAGACGTAGAATTTTTTCGCTACGCTAAATAGACAAACGAAGCGTGGGAGAGAGAAGTCATTTTTAAATGTACCCCGTGCAAGAAGAAAAGTGAAAGCAACAATGTATTGAATGTGACATGTTTTGCTTGAGTACATGCGCATACCGGACGGTCTCTTGTGCAGTTTAACTAATTTTGTAATTATTTTAGTAATCTTACTATTAAATAACAAATATTACTTTGTATGACAACGGTGTCGTGTTCAGTTTGTGACTGTGAAGATACAAGACGTAATTATCCGGGAAAATACACGTTTCACAGGTAAATAAGAGATTATTGGTAGTTCGATTGTATTGCTTATTTTATCAATTCTGCTTTAGTAAATGGCCTAAAAACCAGTTTCATTCGTAGATTAGGACTTTCCCTTATATTTTGTTATAATATATCGTTGCTGCACCTAGAAATAAACAATATTTTATGTAAAATATAAAAATGTTTGATTACGATAGGGCTTGACCAAGTGATGACGTCAGAAATATCGATAGTCCTGTTACAGTCTATATCGTTGTATAGTGCGCATCATGTAAAAAGAACGCTGGCGGTCAAGCTTCTTCAGGCGTTCCAGCGTTCTTTTTAAGAGATTACTTACTTTTCTACTTATTTAAGAGATGTATACCTATGCATGGAATGAGTGCCTACCTAGTTTACTACAAATAATGTACAATTATAGTACGCGTCATGTAAAAAGAACGCTGGAACACCTGTAGAAGCTTGACCACCAGCGTTCTTTTTACATTACGCGCACTATACCTACCTATAAATTAAATTTTTGTCCATCCTAGAATGGAGGTTTACTTTGTTTGGAGTAAATATGTGTGCTCTGTTAACATTTTACAATTTTTTTAAAAATTTATAATAACCAGGTGGACATTGAGGTTTGTGTTTTCGTATTGACTATTGAAAAGGTAACTTTAAAGCACCACGGGTGTTTTTATTGCAGTTTGTATAGTAGATATTTTGGAGTAAATATTTACGTTATTGATTATTACACACGCCTTTTTCCCGAAAGGGTATATTTCTTTTTTATTTTTATAAATAAATATTGTTTATTTCTGCTTAATAAAATAATAGGTAACAAATTAAATTTAAATATACCCCAAAAATTCCGTTCCAGCGGGACTCGAACCTGCACCCTCGCCTGTGATCAGCGATGCCTTTACTTTCGAACTTTGAACAGAAGGTTTCCAATGAAACACCTGTATATACAGCACTATCAACTTGGCGCTATAGCCGAGTTGATAGTGCCCACAAATTTTGTCTCCAGCGTTATAGCTCGATCTATGGCTAAATTGTTTAAGGCATCGCCGATGACAGGCGAAGGTGCGGGTTCGAGTCCCGCTAGAACGGAATTTTTGGGTTACATTTGAATTTAATGCTATCCATAAAACGTGGTTTACACTTGAAAAATAATAAACTTTGGGGTAACAAATTGTCTAAAGATAAAGTAACAGAGTGAAAAATTATATGGGCGTAGCACGGCTGATATAAAATGTTTTTGTGATTTCAAATTTCCAAGTAATCCTTTGCTACGAGAAAAATGGTTATCGGTTATAAGAAGAGTGGGATGGACTCAAATAATAACTCCACTAGGTATATGCAGCAAACATTTTAAGTTTAAATTTAAAAGGGAAACTCTAAGATTCCACCTATAAATAAAACCGTAATATTTAGGGGTCAATAAATAATAAAGGTTTATTTATTAACGTATTCAAAATTGGAATAAGAACCTTATTCTCTTTATGACGTCAAATCTGCCAAACTGTGTTATTCATGAAAGACTTAATCTGCATTAAGATGTATTTATCTACCATACACATCACGGACGGATGATGAATTCTATCGACAATGTAAAAGTGTTGGTCGAGGACAACACTATTTTTAACTCAGACATAGACTTTCACCAACACGTGCACATATTTTTTTTGGTTCCATCTTCGATCTCTGATTGTAGATCTAGTACATATACTAAATCTATGAACTTAACCCAATACAATTATCGACATTGCAAATAAAATCAAGAGTTTTTTATTTAGTTATTTTTGTTAAATGCCGTATTGATATCTACTTTATTATCCTATCCTATTTTAAACAAGCAATATTTGTATGTTAATAAAAATAATATACATTTTGTGATCTCTGTAACGACTGAAATGACTTCTATTAAATTATTAATGCGGGCTTTTGGATGCGAAAAATCGATCTAGGTCTCATATCTGTGAAAACGCTATTTACTCAAAAAAAAACCTGAGTGGAGCTTGTCGCCCAGGTACCCACTTATATGTGGATAACATAACATAACATAACATAACATAACATAACATAACATAACATAACATAACATAACACAATCAATTAAAAGCCATATCCATTAAATCCGTTGAAAAACAAGTAAATCGTGTAAGTAAATTCAAATTATACAAATATAATATAAATTATAGGCCTAGCGCTTAACTTGGGTGCAGCCTTATTGATCCCATGGATTCATCCCAAGAATATTTATTTCCGGATTCATACCAAAATGTAGGCCGCTCAGTAGCTTTGTGAGGTATAGGAGCGGCACATGAGGTGACGTAAAGAACTGTCGGGCTACACACGTGATGAAAATGAGTGAAGATAGATCTTACGATATTTACAAATAAGTACTTAAGTCATTGCGAAAGAGAATAAAATGCTTGTTCAAATAATTATTTTATTTAATACTAATATCAATATTTTCAACTGAACTTTCAATTTATTAGCTTATGTCCATATCGCTACTCGAATCACTGTCAGTATGACTGGAATCACTTTCGTTATCTGAGTCGTCATCTCGTAATCTTATTATAAATTGATCCATTATATCGTCCCTAAGATGGTCGTTTTTGAAATACTCTTTCTCAACTTTCTTTACGTGACCGTCACATCTTTGGCATTTCTCAACTGAAAAATTAACAAATAACTCTTCTAGTGCTCGCTTTCTCTCAGTTAAATTTGAGTTAATGTTTTCGTGCCAGCTCGCCCTTGATATGTCCCCATACTAATTCGATCGGGTTTAAATCCGGATGGTACGGTGGCAAATAAAGTACCGTATGACCATTTTCTTTTAATATGACATCAATTTTAAATTGTTTTTCTTGTTTATTTCGTTTTATTATTTCTAACAAATCCCTCTTTTTCATAACTTCAGTGTACTCAACGTTATGCCGCTTTAACCAGTCCTGCATTTCCTTTTTCAAGGAGCACATTGTGGGTACTATGTCCACCTCGTTGCAATGATATTTCGCGTTATCCATAACTATTACAGAATTCGATGGTAGAGAAGGCAAAAGTTTTTCACGAACCCACTTTTCGAAATTGTTGTAATTCATGTTTCCATGATAGTCTTCTGTCTTTGTAGTTGGTTTGAAAATGGTTAAAGCGCCATCAACAATTCCTAAACTCCCACCAGCATGCACGATGACCAATCTATTTCCTTTATCAATAGAAGCCAATGCACCTCTTTCAGTAGCTGATTGCCAACACGCTGGCATGTTTTGGGATTCATTGACATAAGTTTCGTCTTGAAAAAATATTGGCCTCTCTTCTGATCTATATTTTCTTATAGCTGTAATATATTTGCCTCTCCATTGCTGAATTGAATGGCGTTCTATCAACATTTTGCTCTTTGATTAACATTTTTTGTATCGGAAACCTAATTCATGCAATAATACATATGATAACATCATCTTTCTCTAAAACTTTTCTGTTTATTGATCGTGGGAATTTCTTTTCTGTATAAAATTCTGCAATCTTTCTTCTTACTACACCTTTACTAAAATCGACAATTTCTATCTTCATTTTTCTTGTCTGTTTACGTTGTCTTGGTGATGAAAATTTCACATTACTTTCCATATTTTTTTTAGCATTAACAATGTTTCGTACGCTTTGTTTTGACAGTCCGGTTGCCTTAGCAACGGTTTTGTGTAGATTTATATCGTTTTCATGCTCGGCAGAATTTGGATCAGATTTCCTAACCTTGAAAAAATTATATACATTATAAACAACATCTTTGGTTTGAGCTCTAATCCGAGGACGCATCTTCGGTTGCTAATCTCGTGTGCGTCTTGTCTAAAGCGGCCGGTCCAAATAACACGTATTGACGGCAGCGAGATCGCCGCCCGACTGACGTCAAGTGACGTCTCGCGACATTTGACATAAGAAAATCACCATCCTCCCGTGCCGCTCCCATACCTCAGAAGGCTACTAAGTTAAACGCTATACCTGTATCCAAGTATCAATGATAATGATGATGAATAGTAACGATAATTATGATCGATTTTGAACATTGCCCCAACCCACGGCATGTTACTCTGACAACTGTCACAGATTAGGTAACGGCGAACGCTCACGCGTCTCAAAAAGGTAGATGAAATGCAAAACCTGAAATATAAGCTTTTCTAGTAATGTACCTACTTAATTGTGATAATGATAAGGTGAAATCACATATAAATCACGGTTCCAGATGGCTATTAAGCGTATCTACAAGTGGGCACTCTAGTGTGGCAGTGGCCTGTATAATGTAATTGTAAGCCGTACAGAAATACATGAATCTGAAAATAACTGGCGTATCAGTAAATGCAATACATACCTAAGAAACATGATTGTAACTACGGTCTTGTTTTTTAGCGCATTCTTTCCTTTTTGGTATTTATAACTATATAGGTACATTTATTATTTAGCAACCTAATGCTCACTTTTACACATTTTTCATTAATACAGAAGTGACGTCTGGACCGAACGTGGCGCGGACGTGGCGTGGACGTGGCGCGGACCATACTAAATCTATGATCCCGCCACGTCGCCTGCGTAAAATTTATGCCATATGAAATCTATGGACCACGTCTTCTCCATATTTCCGCTACTCGCCAAGGCTGTACAAGACAGATAATTGAATGTAAAATTTGTCAGTTTCTCGTAGAAACCCTGTCCATTTGAGATGCGTAAGTGCCCCGTAAAACAAGAAACGGTTGAGGAAAATGGGCATAACATGCCAAATTTAATCGCAATTAGTTCAGTAGTTTATGTTTGACTACTACTCTGCCAAGCGAAGTGATTATGTATAGCCAATCCCCTCATTGTATGAGGGAGGCCTCGTCCAGCAGTGGACGTCTTCCAGTTGACGAAGATGAAATGCTTTTTTGTCCTTTTTTTATAGTTCCTACCAAAATTATAAAAACGGAACACTTTTGGAATTAATTCGGGGTCTGTCTGTCACACGTTATTTTCCCCAAAACACGCAAGTTGAATTTTTATTTTGGGAATTACTATATGAAGTAAAAATAATGGTTTTTCAAGGTACGATCCATAAACCAACATTACCTAACCTACGGTACATAAACCAGCTACATGTAAATAAACTATACCAATACTCTTGCTAACATCGATAAGCACCATTTCGTGAAAGGAACTTATTATCCGTAATAAGGCCTTTGTGTAGCTACCGAGACAATTAGATCTACTCATAAAAAGACCACACAAACGACAAAAATCGTCTAACCAATTTCCTCATTGTACTTAATTACGAAGGTACAACTCTATGGTATCATATTCGCTAGGGAACAAATACTCATGGTATTTTTTTTCAAGGATGTTTTGATGTGATTAGATTGTGTGATTTTATTTCTCCATCAGGAAAGTCTTCAGTTTCGCCAATGTCAAGCGTACTATTAAGGTTTAAAACGGTGGCAAAAATAACCACACGCGTTCATGGCAAATGCACATGCCGCGCGAATCCAGGAGCAGGCCTAGTCCAGCAGTGGAGCTTAAGGAGATGAGTCACCCCAAATTCTGTCACTATTTAACTCAGTAAAGTTCAGCTAAGTGAGAAAGGGACAAAATAGAGCACGCGAAACAAAATGTGAGCGAAAATCACGAAAAACCGCAATTGTCTCAAGTAACTATTTATTTCCTAAAATCGCAATTGTAACTGATAGCTGAGTAACTGATTATTTCCAAAAATCTAAACAACGATTTATAAACCTAAACATTGCCTTTACGAGTAATATTGTGAAAAAAAACATTAAAATCGCTTCAGATTTTTGGAAGCAGTATGATTTTGGATTTTTTTCCTAACAAAATACCAAATACTTAACAAAATAGAGATAAAGAAATATTTTTTATTATATTAGACGTCCATTGTATAATTTTTAAAGGATTTTGATAATCAGTTTGTGAGAAGTAGCCTATCAAAAAGAGGTCTTTATTGCAGTTTGGGGTCTATTATCGCCTTAAGGCTTGCGATGATGATGATATTGCGGCAGCCGTAAGAGGTTATGTGGCGTGGCATGAACCTCGCCAACTTCTTGAATGGGGGTTATCAGCGATCATCCCAAACAATACAATGAATTACGCATTGTTAGTTAACAATACCCGGCTGAATGCTAAATAGGTATGAACTAAAATGGCTGACAAATTGTAGAGTGCATAAATGCCGTGTTCTTATGCAATATTAGTTTATTTTTAACTCTAGAAATACATTTATTTACTGAAAGAATAATACAACTAATATAAAATTTTAAAAATACATATGGCCAGTTGTGCTACCTGAAGACCGCTGCCACAGAATATACACAGTACCGCTGCTAACGATCTAGTTAGTTCAACTGATCCAAATCACTAGGTACCAGACGGAAGCTTCCCTAAGATGCTGGGTGCATTGCCACGCTGAATGGCGATACTAATGCGTTGAGCCAGATAAGAGCCAGCCCTCGGGTCAAGCGTCGCTTCGACCAGACGCCCTGAAATAATTTTGAAAATGCGAAGGTACCCCACGGACCCAGAGTCTCGACCCCGAAAGGCTAAAATAAGTAAATTCTGTCGAAACTTGCATATTTGAGTCTTTTGAGGTTCTCAGCGGAATTTGCCGCCGCAACGGCCCAACTGATGTCCCGGACAGATGAGATGGCGCAAGCGTATCAACGCATGGAATCCCACACCGTAGGGTACATTGTAGTTAAAAAACCCTTCTGTCACATTAAAATTGATTTAAAAAAAAAGTGCAAAAATTTATTTCAGCTCAGTATAATGCTGTATTGGTAGGTATATCCCGCCTACTCAGCGCTGATTTTCATAAAGCGGTGACGTCAACAACGCCTAACGCACTCGGTGTTTGAAGGTGTGTTATTGTGTAAAAAACTACATTCATTGTAAAAAAACATGATATAGATACTAAATTTAAAAACAACTGTCTACCAATAAACACCAAAACCTCAGGTTACATACAAAAACCATACAAAAACAAATAGCCAAATCCTAACCTAATCCAGTCTGGTTTATGATCGAGATAAAACAAATGTAGATTCTGTGAGTACATTTTTAAGGTTGATTGACCTCGATGACACGCACCGCAAATGGAGAAAAATTATCTAGAAAAAGGTGTGCCATTTTGATGCTTGTTTAAAGTCATATAAGGTATGATTTTCTGTACAGCAGTCTGCTCAGAAGGGTAGTTGGAAAAGGTGCTCGCGACATGCTAAGGAAACAAGTCAAATATTACAAAAAAGAACATAAACATAAACTTTTAATCATGTTACTTGTTGCTACGGAATCCTTCAAGGGCGAGTCCGACTCGCACTTGGCCGCTTTTTTTTGTGTAAAATAGCGTTTTCGCAGAGTTGAGACCTAGCTAGATCGATTTTTATTTGATTTTCGATACTATCTTAAATTAAAGGAACATCATTAAATTATGAAATAAGACACGTTTCTGTCTTATCTTAATTTAGCGGGTTCGTGTCCCGGCTCAGGCAAGTGACTTTTTTAACAACCTTGAATGCAGTATTACAGGCTTTCAAAAATAAAGGAAAGTCTCCATTATACTTCCTATCTTCAATATTTAAAGTACTTGTACTCCATGTAGCATGGCCGTGGGACACACTGTATATATGTAGTTATATACAGATATTGCTCGTTTAATATAGTATAGGATAGGATTAGGCCACAGCTTATCAACTCGCTTATATGCAGTGTCCGGTGGTGTGCCCTAGTGGAATACAAGGCCTCACAAATAACCTTGCCTGCTCAACCTTATGCCGTGGCAGTAAACAATTAATACTGAGAAATATTAGTGAGGTATCCATTATACAAAATAATGGTTACTACGAGGCTGAACCTATTATTACAACTGAAAATTACTTCTATGATTTAAACGAGTAGCGGTACTATGAGCAAAAAATAGCGATGCAAAAAGCTGTAACCGTTCCAAAAGTAACGGGATCTCGCGTGTACGTAGGACGTGGTGTCAATTGTGCGGAATTTCACGGTTGTTACCAAGTGCTCCAATATTTAGTAGTATTAGAGCTTTTTATTGAAAGAGTTCGTCCGGGGAAGTACTACCACTACAACTATTACTGCCACAAAACAGTAGTGCTCGCATTGCTGTGTTCCGGTTTGAATCGTATGGTTGCCGGTGAAATTACAGGTACATTAGACTTTTCATCGTTGTCTCAGGGTGACGGGCGCAGTGCAATGCCACATAGGGCGCATCCTAGGTGGATGTGACCTATGTGATAATGCATTTTTCATAGGCAGAGGGTACCGCTTAACATCAGGTGGGCCATTTGCTTGACCCGTCATACCACGTAGTATACAAAAAAAGTTGATGATGGTGTAAAATTTACACCAAAAATAAATTACAATTAACAGTATATAGAAGTGGTGGAAAAGGCTTCACCCATTCCTAAGCCTCTATGCACCAACTTCCTGCGAACTTCAAAATGGCTTTGGTCCATCGCGATGGCCAAAACTCTACAATGCGTTGTCGAAAATTTAAATAGTACTTGATCCAATTTAAGAACTATCACTCGATTTTTTGCTTTTTGGGTGAGTTGGACTTTACCTAGTTTCTGGGTCAAACAGTTTAGAAGTTCATCATTATTTGCTTTAAAAATACCTCCTCAAATGTAATTGACCTACACTATAAATGCTATTTGGTAGTCCCTCCAGGTCACACGATCAGATTGGTCTGTTTCGTGTGATCAGTTTAGAAATTCTGTATAAATATAGTTCCTCAACAAATAACCAACACGAGTGGGTACACCAAAAACATTATATGGTAGTCCCTCCTGATCATGCGATCAGATTGGTATGTTTGTGATCAGATATGATTAGTTTTGCATTTATAGCACCTGGAAATAACTATTTCAAGTGACGGCACTGGAAGTGAGTTTGTCGCGGTTCCTAATGTGATGATGACTGATGACCGTTACCGAATCGTGTTTTTTATCCCCTTATCCATTCTCCGTTTTTCTTTCTATCGCTGATGAAGTATTTCTGAGCTCACTTTTCCTGAGGCTTTGTTGGCTGAAACAAATAGTGTGCTAACCTCCTACTTTTTTTAATTATACTCAATAGTCAGAATATAAATCGGAGCTCTGTGGAATAGTCTTTACAGCTAGCTTCACCCTGTCACGAATATCTAATGCTAGGTCTGCGTTAACTAGGTCAGCTAGTCGCCCGGACGTAATACAAATTACCTGTCGGGTTAATGATCTATTGTTGTTTATTTATACATACTAACCTATGTAAATTATTAGCATATGGACGCATTCAGGAATTGATTTATATATTTATGACTGCACTGAATTTTGATTCACTCATCAAGGTTTACTTTGCTTTAGCCCAGACTATCCTTACTTACTGCATCAGAATATGGGGAACTTCTGTAAAAACTCACCTGTTAAAGTTGTCATTGGTTGGTTAACATTTAAACGTAGATTTATACCAGTATGTGTATAAATCTATAGCATAATAATAATATATAGTGTATAGCAGTATACACTACAGTATGCATAGTATGATATTATATCAGTACAGCACCGCAAGAAATACAAAAATATAAGAAATAAATTACTTTAATTTAAGATAATTAACTATTTCATCATATCATTAAATATTGTTCATGTCGTAGAAACCTGGAATAATAAACGTTAAAAAGAAAATGCTGGAACACTTTCGTCAACAACAAAACGATACCGAATGCAATTGTTATAGTCATGGTAGGATTTAAATGTGTATTTTTTTATATTTAAGATTGAGTAGTTTTTTTAAGAAAGTTAAATTATGTTCAATTGGTACTCAACTATATTTTTATATTTATAATAAATACATTGCTGCTGAATCGCATTCTACTGCGTTTGATTGCCCAGCGCCACAGATAAATAATAATAACAGTGCGCGTATACATATATTAGGTATACTTGTGCCGTGTGCCGATCGATTATACACGTGCGTCTCGTTTCGCCGTGTAAATAAATACCTACCATACCTACCGGGAAGTAGATCCGACCGAAATAAGTTAGCTATTACACATTTGGTAAATTGAATTATGACAGCGATGCCCCGTCTCTTGGAAGGCATGTGTTCAATTATTATGTACCTATTACAAAGGGCTTCTGCCGGTTCCGCTTTGAAATGTTGGGTATGGTTTTGTGAGAAATGGTGGTGCCCGGTCGTCTCAACTGTCTGCACGCCGTCGTCCTCGTTCCTATAATAAACCAGAATGCGCTGGTAGATGTGACGTGGGTCAGAGGGATGCGCGTTAGGAAACCTAGCCAATGGAGAGCGTTTCCTTGTGATTCTCCATAGCATAATCATCTGCCCATACATGATGCCATAACATAAACGTGTTCAATGCTAGAGTCCGTACCACAGACTTTAAACAACACACAACACACTTATTCATGCACAAAAAAAACTAAACATAAAAAAGCACCACAAGTCCACAATCTGGTTCACAATTTATATAATAATGGTTTGTTTTGGGTATGCTTCTACTCGGTATATCCGGCGTAGTAGTTACGTACTATGATTTCTTCTGTGGCGGTTTTGGCGGACTTCAAGGTCAACGATATGATCAGCTCGATCCATCGAGCACTCCGGTACGGAGGCCTGCAATGCTCTAAGGCTTGATCGCAAAGGATTAACAATTTATTGTGTATATCGTACCTATGGCTTGTTTTATAACGTTTTCATTTATGAAAGCGTTTTTAACTATGGTAATAAGGTTGTTGTTCTGCTTTAGACGACCTTTGTAACGCGTCGGGCGAGTAGACTTCTGAGATGCGAAAGGTTGCGGGTTCGCTTCCCGCTGCGGGACAAATTTTTGTATGATGTGCAAATATTTGTTCCGGGTCTGGGTGGTCCCAGTGTTGTTGTTTTTTTCAGAAATCTTCCCCATCGCTGCCGGCAACGACTAACTAAAGTTTCATCGCTATCACCGTAGCGGCTTAGGAATGCATAAGGGACAAAGAAATAAACAAAGATACTTTCATTTTTATATATATATTTAGAGACCTGCTAAAACAAAATAAAACCAAAAATGTATTTCATCGATTTGCCGACATAGCTACGAGTTCACAAGAAAATTACTGATATGGACATATGGCGGAATGCTGTTTGAACAGGTATAGCCATTCGTTCGTGGAAGAGTGGCAGCGTGGCACAGACTAAATATAAGTTACTGCAGTGTCGGTGCGATATAAGTAGGTATGTATAATTACCAAGTTACATGCTCTCAAATTATAATATTATGTCTACCTACTTTCTATTAGGTATATACCTTTATATATACTCTGAAGACAGCCAGATAACCTTGAAAAACTGGCTATAGTCGGAAAAGAGGATGGAAAAAGACCGCGCGGCCGATCACCTAGTCGCTGGTCTGATCAAGTCAAGGCACTCACTGGCCTCCCTATCACCGCTGCCCTAAGACAAGCCGAGGACAGAACAGCGTGGAAGAAGCTCGTCAGTATCACTACTAAATCATTTCAAGACGGGCACGACCTTCAGTGATGAAGAATACGACGAAGAAAAAGATATATATATATAGTAGCTTGCGTCCAGTTCAGTTCAGAAGTAATGTGGGTTCGATGCTGATATTATACCCTATAAGGGCGGTGAGGCAGACAACAACCGAATTCCATCCCTATCTAACACAGTAAAGTTCAGGTAAGTTAGAAAGTGACAGACAGCTCGCGTAACGAAAAGTGAACTAAAGTTAGTATGTTGTACTGCCGAACTAAAATGTGACTATAATGTGGAACGCTTCAC
Organism: Operophtera brumata; assembly: GCA_932527175.1. NCBI lineage: Eukaryota > Metazoa > Arthropoda > Insecta > Lepidoptera > Geometridae > Operophtera > Operophtera brumata. Next base: position 71,376,698 of record OW052239.1, read on the forward strand.
GATTTTCCGTGTCATCCTTGCGCAGGGGCCATGCTAATCTACTCTGTATGGTTCCTATTTTAGGATGTCTTTGCGTATAGTATTATGTTATCTGTGACTAAAGTCACGGATTATTTAAACAGTATTTAACCAAATATTTGCTGCGTAATCGTATACGTATAAATGGACTATGCCCCCTAAAATAATATTATTTGTTACTCTTCTATATTTTATCAATGTACGTGCATAGGTAGATATTAACGTTATAGGTGCAATGTACACGATTTTTATCTCGACAAAATTTATAGAAATCTTGTCTTGGGCCAATAATCATGCCCTTGGAAATATAAGGAAGATTTACATATTTTTTTGTTTGTCATTATATTATTTATATTTTTTTGCATTAATTCAATTATGTAAAAGTTTGAAAATGTGAACCGCCTCTAACACCAGAGAGCTGGCAGCAGCATCCACCTGAGCGCTGAAAACCAATACTGGGATCACCAATCCGCCTGCCAAGCTTGGTGATTATGGCAAATCCATCAATTGACGTGTAAAGGCTGATGATGATGATGATGATGATGATGATGATGTTTGGTATTCCAACGATTACAATAATGTGGTAGGCCACGACGAGAGAAATATTCCACTCACACACTATGGTAGTGTATTCAATAACATTAAATAGCATACCATGATTTAGAAATGATCACTCAAAATTATCACCATATATTAAGTTTTGTTTTCTAATAAAAACGTGCATTCACACCTTTTTTCTCCAAGATCTTTATCGAAAAATCTACAAAAAATATATACATATGTTAATCTACATCACATAAAGCATGTCCTCGAGTTTGAATAACTTAAAATGTAAGAAATTAATTTGCAACGTAGACTCCGTTTTCGTAGTTACAGGCCATTTTTCTCCTAAACTATCAAGCATAAGATGTTTTTATTGCTATCAGTATATTAAGTATCTCAATGCCGAGTTGATCTTGTTTTTATTTTTGAAAATTACTTACCTAATGTTTTTTTTGGAACTTTCCGTTTCGCGAGCTCTATTCTGTCAATTTCTAACTTACCTGAACCTTAATGAGTTAGATAGTGACACAATTTAGCGTCCATCGACGCCTTACAACATGTGGCTCTGTCCTTTCCCCCATGGATCCTGCGCCCTCTGTTTACGACCCTCCTGACAATATGTCTGCGCCGGGTATGGGAGCCAGGTAGACAGCTACGTGTTAAACTTCATATCTATCTACCTAGAGATACACGTATTCAGAGCGAACACCTTGAAATCCGGTTTCATCCGATACGACGTACTGTTTGCCGAAAGTATGTACACTGTAATTAATGTTGATATCTGTGGCACACGCAGAGTCAATAACCTTATAAATTAGCTAACTGTCTATTAAATTAGAAGAGATGATGTTGTATCGATATTGTAAATGCCGCGCTATTATGATTTCACTAGTTACTCGTAAATTATAGTTTTCAATAAGCCAATATCACGGGTCGATTGTAAAATTCACTGGCTGATTATAGCTGTTTTCTTGTGGTTCCTAAATTATTTAGGTTAAATGGCTTAAATGTTTTTAAAAATCCCTATCGTGTAGCAACCTGCCCAGGAACTATCTATACGCAATTATTATGGAGACGGAAATGAGACTATTGACAATCTAACCATGCAATTAGGTACACTATCACTAGTAACATTTGTTTTTTTTTATAACGCTACGGCATATACATACATAACATTATAATATTACCTATAAGTATATACTGTAGTTATCACGGCCCACTATACCTAATTGGTAAGGTATAATTAATTGATATCAGATTAATATCAGGTAAAAAAAAAACTGGTAAAGTTAGAGACTAAATAATACTGTCACATCTCCTGCCACGAAATTATAAAGGAAAACTTGTAAATTTGGAGACTACGGCTTTGAAAATAACCCTACGACATATATAACTACATAATACTATTTTATTGCCTATCATCACTATACCTAATTGTCTGGTAGAGTTTTAGAGACTCAATAGTTACTGTCACATCTCCTGGCACCAAACTATATCAGAAAACTTGTAATTTTGGAGACTACGGCTTTGACAATAACCCTACGACACATACAACTCCATAATATTATTTTATTGCCTATGTTTAGTCATCACTATATCTAATTGTCTGGTAGAGTTATAGAGACTCAATAGTTACTGTCACATTTCCTGGCACCACATTTAACAAAAACCTTGTTATGAAGACTACGGCTTTAACAATAACGCTACGACATATATAACTACATAATATTATTTTTTTGCGTATGTTTAGTCATCACGGCCCACTATACCTAATTGTTATAATTAGGTTCAATTAATGGTTACTGCTTAACATCAGGTGGACCATATGATTGTTCAGTCATTCATAAAATAAAAACTAAAACTGGTATAGTTAGAGACTCAATAGTTACTGTAATATTTCCTGGCACCAAATTATATCAGATACATTGTTGGAAATTACTAGAACCCCCCTCACTCCTCTGCTCACTTCACCTAGACCCTCAGAAGAAGAACTTCATCTGTGCCTAGACCAGACAGAAGCTCAATTAACGTGATATAAAACAGTCAAAATATAGTTCGGACCATGTTACGAAATCATGTCATGGTACTATTCTACTCAATTGACAATAACACGAAAATGTAATTACATCAAAATATGACCCAAAATGGAATGCTTTAATGTTTTTCCGAGAATTTTGTCCAGAATAATAGCCACGTTTCCCTTCACTCTAACTAATGATATATACATAACAATATCTTACTCTAATCTACGGTCGCCATTAATCGAAAGTAGACTAAATAGAATACCAATTTTCAGTTATTACACACCTCAGTCTCGATTCTACTTTAAGTGTGGATTTAAAGAATTGTCCTTGTGGGAATGCTTAAGGTACCTACCAGGATAATTACAGTGGGGTCGTCTGTAGTTGTAGGTATAGCTAATAATTACGTTACGTTACTCGTATATATACCACCAATGTTTATAATATGTTCTTTGAAAAAAATGCTAAGGATGACTTGCTTAATAATTTAATATTATTTTAAAATATCTTGGAACCTTTCCAGATGATTACTTTGTACTGCAAAAGTACTTTTAGACATGTAAGTACATGTAACAGCACGTTTTGTTAAATTATTCAGATTCGCTTTGGATCCAACGCAATGGACAAAATCCTTTTTCTCAAACATGCGTAGAGTTTTATACATTTTTTCAATTATCTTCTAATTTTCGTAATTTTAGTATGAAAAACTGTCATGAATTTGAAAGGAAATAATCAAAACAAGAATCTCCAGCGATGGCAGAAGCTGGCATGCTTGTGAAATTATATACACGTCTTCGCCGCAACCAGACGATGCATTACTCACGTAAGTGGGCCCAACCGTTTGACCATCATCGCCTTACTTGGAAGCCCCAGCAGTAAGTTACTATCCCTAGAGCATGTATGTTGCAAAATAATTTAACTCAGACGGTAGAAATAGTCAATAAAAAAATAAAGCGTTACGTCATTGAAAAACCGTTTGCGATAAAAATAATAATACAAAATTATGGTCCTGAAAAAATCTCTAACCGCCCAAAACCAGAATTCAATTATTTACAATATATGTCCGTGAGTAGGTTACCTTACTCTTTTATATATACCAAATTTCAACTTAATTTCGTCCAGTAGATTCGGTGAAAATAGGCTGTATGGCAGATAGACTGACAGACAGACACGCCCAAACCGCTCTTCAGAATTCGATACAATTATATATGCTAACTAAAGTCTCAGAAAAAGGAATAGCGCTGGTGAAATCGCGGACGATGGCTAGTTATCCTCATATTATGTTCCTTTTACTAACACTAAATAATGTGGTAATTTTTTTCGTAATCAATAATATAATTTTGTAAAACAAACCCATTTCAAAATAAATATCGTGAGCTTGTCGTTTTCTTTTTTAAAACTCTACCCTTATCGTGTTTAGCAATCTCTAATGTCAGTCTTCAGCCAGGAACTGTGTTAATTATTGTCATATGAATTCTAATAACAGCAAACTATTCAATATAATAATTAATATAACATAATATAATGTAATTTTAATGTAACTAATATAATACCTATACATATAATATAACTAGTCAATAGGTAGGTAAAAAAATCGATTTTCCAAGTTTATTTCCTGTTATTATTATAATAGAATAAAATTATCCTGAAATACATAATTAAGTAATATTTTGAATAATCTAGGTCAAATAAAAAATATGGTTAATTTTATAGCAACGTGGCATGAATATAATTGTAGCGCTCTCTTTTATGTTACTGTAATTTAATTATTTTGTTAGGAAGTAAATAACCATTAATAAGTCAACCTAAGTTATAAATTATTCAAATGATAAATTTTATGATAGTTGAAATTGATCTAGCATAATTAGTAAGTCACAGCTGGCCAGACGGATCACAGACACACGTGGATTCGGGTACATGACGCGGCTACGTCCACGAGACGACTACGACCCGTTATCTGCATATTATGCACTTTGAATGTCAAGTAAACATTCAACATTCTGTAGAATAACCAATCTTAATCCTCACCGCGCATTTTTAAACCCACTGTTCAATAAATGTAGAGATAAGTAATCAAATGTAGAGCAGGAAAGTACATTCGCATAAATATTATAGGGATTTATATATTATATATATTGATTGGCTCGGTAGTTAACGAGAAAAACAGATGATAAAAAAACTATTTCTGGACTGTATTCGCGTGAAGTCAGTTACTTGTATGTAAGTAGCACTTATATTAAGTACCTACCACCTTTTCTGAAAAAGTTAATTTAGTTTCAGTTCTGAAAGCTTTCGCTCTCGATAATTATTAATTGATGATGTTCATTGACTGTGTAAGATCGATATCCTTCAGTAAAATATAATAAGAGCTGGGACGGGACTTACGTGTAGTGTGTTCGTTGGAGTCCGTTGCAGCTGTGCAGGAGAGGTTATACAGTGACACCGAAGCACAGAGCCACGTGTTTTTAAATACAGCGGCGGAGCGCGGCAAGCGAGCGTGTCGCCCGCGAGTTATAAACGGAATGAACTGAGGAGTCGTGGCCGGTGGCCCGTCCGTGGTGAATCTCGAACGAAACTAAACGTATGCGGCATACGTATGCCACAGCGCCCACAGCCCACAGGCAAGCTTGAACAATGTTGCGTCATACGCGGCAAACACGGTTCCTTACTATCCGCACTTTCTTAGCAAGTAATTATCGAATGCATAATAAATAGGAACGTTGCAGTTGTTCCATGTGAACGAAATGACAGCTATGAAACTAGTTTAAAATTACATGGAAGAAATGGTACAAAATATTTATTTTTAGGGTTTCGTAGTTCCAAGTGGAACTAGCTACAAGCTGAAGTTCCCAATTGTTCCCAGTAGTTATTTCTCGTCAATTTTTTCTCTGAAGCGCTTTTTTAACCCCCGATGCAAGAAGAGGGGTGTTATAAGTTTGACCGCTATGTAGGTAGGTACTTACCTATGTGCGTGTCTGTCTGTGGCACCGTAGCTCCGATTCGAAGGCGTTTTTTTATAAAGCAGATTTTCTAGCTATTATTTAGTCATTTTTTATCAAAATCGGTTTAGTCGTTTCGTTGTGTTAGGGGTTTTTAAACTTTTTTTTACAAAATTAAGTTATAACTTTGTAGTATACAGGATTTTTTGTTGTTCTCAGAGATGTATTTGTTACAAGTGAGACATCGTAATTTGGTTTTTACTGACGAACTTTCCCATGGTCACATCACAGATAACATAATACTATACTAGTACCATGGTGAACCCTCTGGGTCCGACTCGCATTTAGCTGATATTTTTTGTAGTTTCTATGAGACATGGTGCTTATTGTGGGGCCTCAGGTAGTCATGGGGACGGCGGCATAGTTCCGGCCGGCTCGGTGGCACGCGTACTATTTCATCTGACAGTGAGTCATAAAGCTAACACACTTGGCACAGTTTTAGTACCTATCACTCCAAATTTATCTGCGGTGAATGACACTGCGTTATTTTTGTCCGTCATACCTAATAGGTGTCAGGTGTAGGTACCTATCCTTATTTATATAGAATAGTTTTTTCTGTTATTTCGGTGTGGGAGCCAAAATTTTTGGTGCAACATAATGCAAGGAAACTAGTAAGGAAATTATAATCTTCAGCTCACTGACCCTATTTTTTTGATGACTTCTATGAACGTTTTCCTCGTGATCTCAACGGGCATCCCAGATACAAGCATTACTACTTGTACTATTATATATTCTGTAGCGTTACCAAAAAGTGTACTTTGAGAGCTTTGATCTCCTACAGTTTAAATTATCGGTGCTAAAGTGATAGTTACATCGTTGTGAAGATCCATCCATCTTTTTTACGTATTTCGACCGTACTACTAATAACACAAAAATATATTTTCAAATAATTACCACTATACATATATTATATTATATTCTCTTGATAACTTTTCGTTGACCATTTAGACCGACCGCGACCACGCTCGATGGTCGTGAGACGGGAACAGCAAGTAAGCCAAAATTAATCAGCCTTATAGAATTGAAACTATCGTGGTTGGGAATCATTTTAAATAAATAACGGCTAATTAATTACCACTGTATTTCGTCGCTTAGCTGACGTTTCGAGACTGAATTCAGAAGCCTCTTCATCATGAGCAGCTGCTTTAGTTATAATTCCCAAACAGTTAAAATCCGTCTGTCTTTACAAAATACTACATAGCAACATGGGACCAGTAGTAACGGTACTGAAGCCTCATGGCGCTGAGTATACTTGCACTGATTCATTATTGTAAATTGCAAACTAACTAATGTTTCTCCTCAATAATATACAAATACCTACTGTTGTTAAGAACAGATCTTGTAACCTTCAGAGGGCATTGAAAATTTAACTGGAACTGTAAATGGTATAGAATTTAAATATAATATCTATGACGTCCTTTTTCACAATCTCTCAAAGTTATTAGTTTATACAGCAATCACAGGATAAATAATAGCCGCAGTGAACGTGTTTAATATGCGGGTGTGGTCTTACATGTCTTTTTATTTTAAAAACTTAATTCTTCCAAAACTAAAATACTGTTCTGGGGAATATCTTTTTTATCTTCTTTTTTTTTATTAAACGAAACATTGTCTTTTCTTAATTTCTTTTAATTATTTTTGTCTTATGCTTTTTTTTGATGCATCATCTTGTAGTCCTTGCAATTTTACGTATTTCGACCGTACTACTAATAACACACAAATTATCCTTGAAAACGTTACACCGTGTTTTGTCTCATAACGAATTTGAAACGTCAATGCAAAAGACATATGTGTATTCCAAGGATAACTCAAATTGTATAGTAGCACGGCTACTCTCTAACCACTCACATACCTAACTGAGAGTTCTAGTCAAACCACACACTGATCGCAAAATATTTGATTACAAAGCATTCATGTTTCACGTTCAAGAAATATCAGTACCAAGTTTCGTCATGCAATTGGTATCCTACATCTACCTACCTAGACCCAAGTTCACGAACAAGGCCACGAATGCACCAACACGCCTTTAAGATTGCGCCAAAACCAGGCAGTAATCTTCATACAAAAAAAAAACGCCACGCGCCGCACGAAAAAGCTGTTTTTATTGAATATCTCGTAAAATATAGATAAATTTACAAAACTTCTAGAGTAAACCCTCGGATTTGTTGTAATGATTTTATTTATCTAATTTTTTACCCAATAATATTATTCTCCATTATAATAAACAATCGAATGTAGCCAAAAATTAGAGGTAAATTTCGTTTTTTTTTTCTCTTACAATATTAGTTTTATTAAATTTTTTAAAAGTTTTCCTATAGTGTTTCTGGTAGAGTGATCCATCGGAATTATAATGTAGTATCCATGCATATTTATAATTTGAATATTGTACTTGATTTAGTAAGTTAAAAATCAAATCTTAGATTGGTAATTTTGCGTTATACCCCACCTTAAGCGGCTGTTTTGCAGTCTGTTTGACAGATGTTTTCATACATTATCTGTCACTTTCATGATCGGTCACGGTAACCGATGTTTATGGAATAATACTAAAGTCAATCTTACCTAATCATAATCATCAGCCGGTAGAAGTCCACTGCTGGACGTGGGCCTCCACCATTGAATAGCTATCATGACAAATGATGTTGAGGCACCTCCATCCACCGACTTACTGCGACCTTTAAAATATCGTCGGTCATTCGAGATGCTATTTAACACAGGAATTTAATACTTTTATTGGAGTTTACTCCTTAATAATAGTTTTACATAAAAAGCCCATGGGTACGCAAATAGATGAGGAATAGAATTCTAAAAACAGACAGAGAGAGAGAGAGAGAGAGTATGCGACGTATTCGCGCATTTTATACTGAACTGGACTAAACTCCAGTCGCGTGTTAGAGCTGACACATTTTTTTAAAATATGTGTTACTATTTCCATCTCAGGTTTTTTGGCATATTTTGTATGTTTTAAAACTAGCTGCCGTGTCACCGAAAAAAAAAAGCATCAATAAGCAGCCACAACGCAATAATAACGAGATATTATTGCTTCTATTTAATCACTATTATTGTAACTTTGCATGTAGGCGTCACTGTTTTGTTACAGTTTTTTGACATATGTAGTTCAAACCTTCGACCAAACGATGGTTCAAACCACCAAATTCCATGGTGAGGCTTCCAACTTCATGGCCACAATTTTTTAACAACTCGCATACAACAGCCAAATACAGCATACAGCGGCCACGGAAGACCAGCGCTATGGAACTAACTATTTTTTTTTTTTTTTTTTTTTTTAACGTGATGAAATGCCTTTATTAATTTCCACCCGCTGGGTAAGCGGGCTGGGGTATGTCGGGCTCGCCTAAAGACGAGCACATGCTGAGTGGTTGCCTTTTTTGTAACCTTGATTTTAACGCCTAAGATATTCGAATTTGTTGTATGTGGTTACAAAATAAATAGATTTTTATCTTTATTTTTATCTTATCTAAATTCAGTCACTTTCTAAGTTATTAAAGTACAGTTAAGTTGGGAAGTGTCAGAAGAGCGCTCGAAAATCATGAAAAATTTTGCCACGTGAAAACCGTCGCATCACAGAATCATACGTTCAACTTGAAGATAAAGTCCTTGCCGACATTTAGGTGCAGAAAAAGTACAAAATTCTAAGTCGTTTATAGAAGTAGAATCTTTTCATTCGAAAACAGCTGTGCTTTTTTTATTTATTTTTGTAGTTTAATTACATGTACAACAATTTGTACGTTCATTTTACAGATAAAATGTCAATTAATAGCATACTTTTTTTTGCCCATAACTTTGACTACTTCATGAGGAGAAAGCCTCCAAATAAGACCAATCAGCTGCTATATCTTAGGAGTAGACCTAAATAATATATTAGGCAGAATTATATTTTCCAGTAGTCACATCTAGGTTGTTAGGTTTGATCCTAGTAATTAAATCAACAAAAGGTGTGTGTGTGTGATGTACCTACGTGTGTGATTGGAGATACAAATAAACGTTTTATCTATCTATCTATCAAAACCTCAATTCCTCTTAATTTAACAGAAAGCTACAGGCAGTTTGGTTTGTAGATGAAGGTCTCAGCATCCATCGGACAGTGGAATTCAATACAATTAATTCATAACTGCAGCAGTTATTACAGAAATAACGTAACCTACCTACACATAAAGCTCAGTTCAGCACTGTCTTGAAAACTTTGTCGATGTTGCATCATGCTGCCTGTTGGATGAATTCAGTAGGCGTACTAATTGGTATGACGACAATTTCAACGGATTTTCTCACGTTTGTTTGCAGCACTCGATTGATGATTTTCTCTTATCATCATCATCATTAGCTTACAGAAGTGCATAGGCCTCCCCCATAGAATGACTGCGACCTTTAGCTTTGTAATGTATCTGATTCATCGAGTGCTGCCTCCTTTGCGTCGTCCGGCATTGGTCGCCACTCGAGAACGCTTCCCCAACGGTTATCAGTTTTGCGAGCTGTATGGCATGGATATTTCGTCTTCAACTCGTTAATTCGTTACATAGACTATATATTATATTATATACCGCCACTACCAGTTTAAATAATCTAAATATGTTTTTGTATATGTTAGAATGGAGCAATCAGATAAGTTTCGGTAACTCATGAAAGGTTCAAATTTTTTCGCGCATTTTTCGTGTTGTTTCATAATTTATAAAAGACCCCTCGGTTTTCTAGTGAGACTTGTAATTTTTTATGGTTGCATACTGCGACAGGAAACATGGGACCTATGATTACTTTGTTGTCCGTCCGTCGGAGATACAGACAGACGAACAACAAGACCCTTTTCTCAGGAACCGCTTATATTATATACTAGCAGCGCTCCGCGGTTTTACCCGCGTAAATATCAATCCCGTGGGAATATCGGGATAAAAATGTGCTTATGTGTTATTCTGGGAATACAGTTACCTCCATTCCAAATTTCATGCAAATCCGTCCAGCCGTTTCAGCGTGAAGAAGTAACAAACACACTCACACACACACAAACTTTCGCATTATAATATTATATAGTAGGAGTAGGATAGGATAGGATAGTAGGATTTATTATCAACATTAATTTAATACCAAACATTATGAGCTATGATAATATATATTATCTATGAGCTTATAGTGCCATAAAAAACGCATAAAGATGTCTTATTTAGAAAATGTCTAATTTGGGAATCGCACAGTGAAAACACACATTCCTGACCTTTGGAATGCTAGAGACATAGTGACCTAAATAAGAAAAAGACTTAAATTGTGGAATTTCTGAGTTGCTTAGATTTTGCACAATGTTTTCAACCTGCGATTGGTTTGCTATTATCATCATCCACTCATCATCATCATCATCATCATAATCAGCCTGTAGACGTCCACAGCTGATAACATGATGTTTGTCTTGCCCGTGTTCATTTTAACACCCACCTGTCAAGAGACGGTATTGAAGTCTCTGAGCATTGTACCAAGGGCTTCCAGCAATTTTGCCATGATGGCTATATTATCACCGGCAAATTGAAGTTGTGAGATGTTATTCGCTGAAGTTGATTCCATATCCGATTCCTTTGACGTTGGGTTGATAGCATAGAAACAAAAACAGCCCATAAACTTCCCACGGCTGGGTCTACTCTCGATTTTTAAGTAGTCGGTTGAATGTTTGGTGTGACTGAGTAACAAACAGCCAAACATTGACGACATAATTAACTGATATGATAATAACTAAAAAGTAGCTCTACCTGTGTGTTAAGTTAGTGTCACCTTTGTGGCTCCACGTTGTATAGTTTCCTCACGATGTTTTCCTTGTCAGTTGATTTCCGGCTACGCTGTTAGGAAATGAAAGAAACAAGTGGGGGTAGAGATTTATTAATTAAAACAAAAGTTGAAATTGTGAGCGAGTTGAAGCGAGTTCTGAAAGCCAATTCTCGTAATTATTTTAAATCCACACTGAATGTTGACAGAATCGAGACTGAATGAATTGACTGAAAAGAGTCAAAGTCAAAGTCAAAAAACAGTAGTAGAAAAAGTCCGTCAATGGCATAACAAATATTTTTTATAAAATTATTTGAATTTTTCCCGTAGTTTGGTACATAAACTGATGATGGACAACTATTAAGATTATCTAAAAGTACCTGATGACCAGTGGTGTACTCTATTTCGAATTTTGGGTATACCGATGTTCTCCGTTCTACCATGATTCGAAGAATCATGGCGATTCATTTAATCTAATTTAGATTAATGACGACCATATGAGTATAGAATAGTGTTATATATATTACATTTTTGGAATGAGCGAAGGGTTATGCTAAAATTCAAGCCAGAATTCTCGAAAAAAAACTTTGAAGTGTTCAGGTTTCGGTCACATTTCGATATAATCATATTTCAGTGTTGTATTGTCAGTTGAGAAGTTATTGTGGTTATTCATGACATTGACACTAGATAGGTAGCATCCGAACTTTATTTTGACTATTTTTTACATCGAGCAGTACGGAGGCCTGCAATGCTCTAAGATTTGTTATTACGAGAATTGGGTTTCTTGTAACGCATTTTACATTGTTTTTATATAACAGTTTTTTGCAAATGTAGAAAGTTCACTGGTTTTACATTTCATATTTTTTTGATAATGCCGTTTGTCAAACTTGTATCCCAACTATTATGGTACTACTTATTTAGTATATCTCGTCTTTGAGTGCACCAGCGAACAATAAGGGAGGTCGCTAACAGGAAAGTCGAGGCAGAGTCAAAGCGCGGGGAGTGTAGAATGTGGTAAGAGTCGAGGCGGCGCGCCGGGGTTCATGCCTTGTTTAGACATAACATGTCCTCTTCGGAAGACGAAGACGTGATTGCGCTTATGCAAGTACTATCACGTGCAAACGCTCCTGTGCTAGAAATAGAATGACACAAAATGGCAGATAGGCGACGTGGACTCCACCTCAACCACCGCGCCGGCCGTGACTCTTGTCTGTTAGCACAGGTAGGTGAAGTGGCGCGCCTTTTTGCGCCCTTTTCTCGACTCCGCCACGTCTTTCTTTTCTGTTAGCGATTCGCCTTACGGCCTCAACTATTACAAAACATCGTTTTCCCAAAAAAGATAGGGAAACTTATTCTTTATAACTTAAAAAACAGGTTATGGGCCATAATGTCACGAGTCTCAAAATATAAATTCAAATATATCAAAATATTCCCGAAATGGTGATGTCTAAAAATTTCTATGCAAAATTACCCCGTCTCTTACATGATTAGACAAATGTAGCCCAAGTATGCAACAAACTGAGTTATTGGCTTACTTCTCATTTATAATCAAAAGAAATAAGCATTATTAAATTTTCAGAATATATAATGTTAGTGAAAAAAACATCACAAAATTTAAATCCAGCTGTTTTCCTTTTTGAGCAAGATTGAATTATTGTAACATTTGTAAAGATACGTTTATTGATGTCATACAAACTTATACATATAACTTTTAAGAAACAATTTCTTCAACTTTAAAATGAAAGATAAAATCGTTAAGAGAAGATTTTTGTTACCATTTAGAAGGAACACATAGAAAAGCTGCCAATTGAAAATTGAAACATGTTAAATTACAAAACCGGTGAAATTACAGGCACATGACACTTTTCATCTGTATGTCTCAGGCAGTTCAATAAAAGTGCCGTCGATTTCGGCGTGGCGCTGCAACACAATTATGTGTTTAAGACCAGTGGTTATTTCCATTACTTTTTGAAATTGAAAAGTAGAAAAAAAAATCCTAACACAGGCCGTGTTAGGAAAATTTGCGCTTTTCAAAAACACATGTCACAGAAATCAACCACAAGTATGTTTTATAAGTTTAGGTACTAATTCCAATAATAGTTTAGAGCCACTTAGGGTAAGAATTTGGGCCATTAGCTTGATCCGTTATTCCAAGTAGTATAAAAAAACTAACTTTTTAACCCTAGGTTAAATGATGGTGCAGTACAAAATAACTGCCCTGTACAAAAGTACAGAATTAACTCCAAATTAATATGATATGGTTGATGCAAGTGGCGTTTATTGGAGTTAATTTATACTTTATGTACCTATAACTACGAGTAATTATAATATTCATTTCTAAACATAACTAAAGTAGGTATATACTTACTTATTTAACTTATTCTAGGTGTATATACTTACTTATTTAACTTATTCTACTTATGCTAGGTGTATAATCAAGTTTTTTTATATTTTAAATTCTTTTATACTTTTTTTACTTCTTTTTTGTTTTGTAATTCACTAAATAGTTTAAAATTAAAATGTCTTATCAATACGAAGAAAAACGATCAAAAATATTGGGCGGTTACTCAACGTGAATAATGGGCACTCATTTTTGTTTTATCACGCTGATTAGTGGAATGCCCGCAACTTCTTCCGAGTGGAGTTTTTACCATACAAACTTCAACACCCCACTGCAAATTCCTTTCTTATAGCAAGCACCTCTTGACCACAATTTTAGGTCTCCCGGACTTGAGCCTTAGGCTGTGCGTTGATATTGATGTTATGTTTTAGTGACATCTTCTTTATACAATTCATAATAATAATTCTCAAGATTCCCTCATAATTACTCTCTTTTCCCTGCATCGTTCAGCACCTAATTCTCAACTTACATACGTATTTTAATGTCCAAAACACAGCCACCATTCCAAAAATAAGAGTAGTCTAACTAAAGTTTATAGGTACCTGCCATTTTTAAAAAACGGATAATTTTATATATTTAGATAATATAATAAAACAGCTAAACTGAAAAGGTATGATAGGTAAGTAGTACATTATGGTTATTTAAAAGATAACAGTTTTATTATTTTACCCCTGGTACTAGTATAGTATTATTTTATCTGTGCCCCTGGTTTACGATTTAAGTTTTGAACGTTTTGCATTTTGAATGTTTTGCGTATTGAATATTCTGCGTGTAGACGATAAAACCATTTACCTATAGTGTCTGTTAGACTATGATCTACTAGGAGGATATAGAGGTTAACTTATTTCTCTACAACAAATACAACAAAGCTAGAAGGAAGAAAATTAACAGTACCCTTGCTTCATAGCTCAGTTATTAGATAATTACCACACCAGTGAAACCACACAAGTAGCAGCTAGTCGAACACAATTGAAGTAAAAATTCTAAAGAACCCTTTTAAAACTTACCTATAGCGTCTGTTTGACTAAGATCCACTAGGAGTATATAAAGGTTAACTTATTTATCTACAACAAATAGAATAAAGCTACAAGTATGAAAATAAACAGCACTCTTGCGCCATAGCTCAGTTAGTATATACCTAATAACCACACCAGTGAAACCATACTAGTAGTAGCTAGTTGTACACAATTGGAGTAAAAATTCTAAAGGACCCTTATACAACTTACCTATAGTATTAGTATAGTATTATTTTATCTGTGCCTATAGCGTCTGTTAGACTAAGATCCACTAGGAGTATATAAAGGTTAACTTATTTATCTACAACAAATAGAATAAAGCTACAAGTATGAAAATAAACAGCACTCTTGCGCCATAGCTCAGTTACTATATAATTACCACACCAGTGAAACCACACTAGTAGTAGCTAGTTGTACACAATTGGAGTAAAAATTCTAAAGGACCCTTATACAACTTACCTATAGTATTAGTATAGTATTATTTTATCTGTGCCTATAGCGTCTGTTAGACTAAGATCCACTAGGAGTATATAAAGGTTAACTTATTTATCTACAACAAATAGAATAAAGCTACAAGTATGAAAATAAACAGCACTCTTGCGCCATAGCTCAGTTAGTATATACCTAATAACCACACCAGTGAAACCACACTAGTAGTAGCTAGTTGTACACAATTGGAGTAAAAATTCTAAAGGACCCTTATATAACTTACCTATAGTATTAGTATAGTATTATTTTATCTGTGCCTATAGCGTCTGTTAGACTAAGATCCACTAGGAGTATATAAAGGTTAACTTATTTATCTTCAACAAATAGAATAAAGCTACAAGTATTAAAATAAACAGCACTCTTGCGCCATAGCTCAGTTAGTATATACCTAATAACCACACCAGTGAAACCACACTAGTAGTAGCTAGTTGTACACAATTGGAGTAAAAATTCTAAAGGACCCTTATACAACTTACCTATAGTATTAGTATAGTATTATTTTATCTGTGCCTATAGCGTCTGTTAGACTAAGATCCACTAGGAGTATATAAAGGTTAACTTATTTATCTACAACAAATAGAATAGAGCTACAAGTATGAAAATAAACAGCACTCTTGCGCCATAGCTCAGTTACTATATAATTACCACACCAGTGAAACCACACTAGTAGTAGCTAGTTGTACACAATTGGAGTAAAAATTCTAAAGGACCCTTATACAACTTACCTATAGTATTAGTATAGTATTATTTTATCTGTGCCTATAGCGTCTGTTAGACTAAGATCCACTAGGAGTATATAAAGGTTAACTTATTTATCTACAACAAATAGAATAGAGCTACAAGTATGAAAATAAACAGCACTCTTGCGCCATAGCTCAGTTACTATATAATTACCACACCAGTGAAACCACACTAGTAGTAGCTAGTTGTACACAATTGGAGTAAACATTCTAAAGAACCCTTACAATACACACCTTAAGTTACTGAAAATGTAGATTTTAGGTTTAAGAGGCACACAACAGACAAATTCCGTCACTATCCAACTCAATAAAGTTCAGGTAATTAAGAAAGTGACAGAATAGCACTCGCACAACAAAAAGTGAACCAAACTAATGAAAATCAATATTTTCAAACAAAAACAAATTGCTGAGTAATAGAAAATATAAATCTACTATGCTCTCTAAAATAACATTATTTGTTACTCTTATTAATTTTATCAATTTACGTTGAGAGTTAATAGAGAAACTTCCATTATATGCGCATTGTAGAGGTTAGTTTAATATATTTTATCAAGAAAATTTATCCAATTCATGTTTTGAGCTCTACTATTATACCCTTGGAAATATGACGAAGATTAACATTTTTTTTGTCATTATCTGTAGATTTTACAAAAAATACCTAGAAGCCTATTTGACTCTTGACAGCTTCTTTACCTTACAATAATATAAAAAAGACTATCAGTCTACCGAGTTATATACACAGATTGTTCAACAATCTTATAGACGTTTGTGGACCAAGCTGTGTGTTGACCCACACGGCCGCCGTGACTACGGTGACCCGACAAAGCCAATAATTAACCTGTCTATCCGAGAGTAAATATCTATATCGCCAAAATATATCGATTATTTTAACCTATTATCTACATAATAATATCAATCTGTAGACAGATTAAATAAAAGTTACTACATAATACTAAGACCCACCGCGTGCTAAAATAACTTGCGTTTTTATCGCATTTGGACACATTTATAAGTTTTTACTTATATAAATACCTATAACCTTAGTGCTAAATACACAATTTATAATGAAAAAGTACAGAAAAATATCACACATACTTACATAATTTTTCTTATTGTTTACCTATTTCTATATTATTATGCTATCATGTATGATATCTATAGTAAAAGTTACGATGTTTTGATGTTTGGATGTTTGCTACTCAATCATGCCGAAACGTCTAAACCGATTTCGATTAAATTTGGTACAAAGAGTTTCCGCTTCGCACTACTTCGTGTTGGATCCATTTTGTTATTGTTGCCAACATCACAAAAATATTACCCCTACTGGTGGAAAAAGTATGATAGGCACGGGGGGAGGCATTGTGTTTTGGGGACACAGCGCCCCGTACTAATAGCATCGTACGCACCGTCTGGTTTAAGGTGGTTGCTTTCGCTTGTGGCGCAAAATTCAAATTTTGTAGTGTTTTTTGCACATCACTGCTATCAACACTTATTCAGATAGCGAAAACTGATTTGTCGGTAATTATATGATATGACCTAACACAGAAGTTTTAATTTATAGTATCACATAAATATCATTAGTTTAGGTTCGATTGTGCTACATTGGTTTTTACAGTGTTTTTTTGTTTCAAGCACATTCATAGCCAAACTAATGATATTTATGTGATACTATAAATTAAAACTTGTGTGTTGAGTCTTATAATTACCGGCAAATTAGTTTTCCCTACCTGAATAAGGGTTGATGTGCAATAATAAAGTAATTTTTTTAATTTCGCCACTCTCTAACGCTACTGTCTTAGTTCGCGTCTTGCCACATTCGCTTGATTTCGCTTACGTCGTTAGTTCCTTGCTATCCGCCCACCAAGTGTGGCAATATTGTGTGATGATGATAAAGATCTTGATTTCACCAAAAATGACATCTATTAAATTTTCAAACTGATTTTCAACAAACACGCTTAATGTCCTTCGCGTTGAGTTACAAAGTCTACAGGTATAGCTTTTAACTTAGTAGCCTCCTAAGGTATGGGAGCGGCACGGGGGGGTGGTGATTTTCTTATGTCAAATGTCGCGAGACGTCACTTGACGTCAGTCGGGCGGCGATCTCGCTGCCGTCAATACGTGTTATTTGGACCGGCCGCTTTAGACAAGACGCACACGAGATTAGCAACCGAAGATGGGTCCTCGGATTAGAGCTCAAACCAAAGATGTTGTTTATAATGTATATAATTTTTTCAAGGTTAGACAATCTGATCCAAATTCTGCCGAGCATGAAAACGATATAAATCTACACAAAACCGTTGCTAAGGCAACCGGACTGTCAAAACAAAGCGTACGACGCATTGTTAATGCTAAAAAAAATATGGAAAGTAATGCGAAGTTTTCATCACCAAGACAACCGAAACAGACAAGAAAAAAGAAGATAGAAATTGGCGACTTTAGTAAAGGCGTAGTAAGAAGAAAGATTGCAGAATTTTATACAGTAAGAAAATAAATTCCTACGAACAATAAAGTTTTAGAGGAAGATGGTGTTATCAAATGTGGATATACATACATGCGTCTTTTATTGCATGAATTAGGTTTCCGATACAAAAAATGCCAATCACAGAGAAAAATGTTGATAGAACGCCATTCAATTCAGCAATGGAGAGGCAAATATATTACAGCTATAAGAAAATATAGATCGGAAGAGAGGCCAATATTTTTTCAAGACTAAACTTATTTCAATGAATCCCAAAACGTGCCAGCGTGTTGGCAATCAGCTACTGAAAGAAGTGCATTGGCTTCTATTGGTAAAGGAAATAGATTGATCATCGTGCATGCTGGTGGGAGTTTAGGATTTGAGTTTTGGCGCTTTAACCATTTTCAAACCAACTACAAAGACAGAAGACTATCATGGAAACATGAATTACATCAATTTCGAAAAGTGGGATCGCGAAAATTTTGCCTTCCCTACCATCTAATTCTGTAATAGTTATGGATAACGCGAAATATCATTGCAAAGAGGTGGAAAAAGTACCCACAATGTGCTCCTTGAAAAAGGAAATGCAGGACTGGTTAAAGCGGCATAACGTTGAGTACACTGAAGTTATGAAAAAGAGGGATTTGTTAGAATTAATAAAACGAAATAAACCAGAAAAACAATTTAAAATTGATGTCATATTAAAAGAAAATGGTCATATGGTACTTTATTTGCCACCGTACCATCCGGATTTAAACCCAATCGAATTAGTATAATGTCCGCGACTCGCGATGATGATTAGATGATCTTAAGAAGTAATTCTAAGACAAACATGAATAGGTATCATAACTTAAAATAGTTGGCTGAAATAAACGATTCTCTTTATTATTAGCAATAGGCAGGCTTTAGTTACTTAGAACATTGTGAATAAAGGACGTTGGTGCCACCATAGGTTAGGGGTAGGCAGGTAGATGCGTTTCTTTAACCTCACCTTCCTGTAGGGGTATGAACCGCCCGGTATACCAGACAGGTAACCAGACGCGAAGGTCTGGAGGTAAGTCTGGGGGCGAGGTTCTGGTCAAGGTGCCAGAGTACCACAGGTAGTACCTACTGGTACACAGGTACCAGCAGGTAAAAGGTAAAGTAGGTACTTAGGTAACTAAAGGTAATTGGCACAGACTTGGTAAAGGATTCTCAGCTGGTGGTACGTGGGCACGTCAAGAGTAAAGACCTGGTGAGCTGCTAAGCCCAGGATAGCTGGTCTCCGTCAGTAGTGGCACGCGCGAAGGTCTGGCGCATACTGAGCGGAGACACGGCGGACCGCTGCTAATATTTATAAACTCGGTCCGGCGCGCCCACTGTACTAAGGTCGCATCATTAAAATCCTTCTACCAAGGCCAATTATCGTCTAGACAGCATCACGCTAGTGTCGACGCGTGCGTAAGAGTAGGCAGCGTCTTGTTGACCGGATAAACCGAAAGGCAAGTCCGGCCAACAAGAAATATAAGGCTTTCTAAGTACATTTACTATGTAACAATGTAAAACTAGCGGATAAGAATCGATATAGCCACCTAACGAGGGACCTATGTACAAAGATTAAACATATGGTAGGTAGCTATACCTAATAGGTACGTAAAAATAGTAACCAATGTACTTAGATGTAAGAAAATAAAGAGATATGGTCAGAAAGGTTGGCATACTGAGGTCCAAGGGACAGCGAAAATAGGGCTGTTTACGTTCAACTTTCACCGCTCTCGTTGCGGTAACGCCCAGGGGTTCCTAAGTAAATTGGCTTGTGGGAGCATCAATGAGTGTTTTCCTATATGCGAGAAGAAGAAAGAAATAGTCTGGAAGAGCGAAACAGTATGAGGTGCAGCCCATTGAACGCTTCCACAAGTCATCCAGTACTACGAACAGGAACGGACCCGACGAATGCACGGTCTGCCAGCCTCGCTAAGCACCATTCAACCAACGGAAGTATCGTTTCAATTCGGAAGAATCCCACACCCCAATCGACTGTAGGCAGGACGAGGCATCACGGCTCGGGGCGATACAGGCTCCCTGAAGGTCATCTACCTTCCTGTCTCCCATCATCTACTCCGGACAGCGGAACGGGACCAGCCAAAACTAGGCAGGCGCCATCACCATCTACGCCTGGAGCACGTACCTACGGCAAGCAATATAGGTATCGTAGCTCGGCGCTACCCTGCCGCCCCACATCATATATATCTGGTCCTTCGAGCGCCGGATACCGTACTGCTGGAAACCAGAGCGGAACCAGGAGCTGCTGTGACAACCACATCGAGGGGAAGCGGATCTTCTGACCAGCTAGTACTGTCCAAGTGGATCACACCACGACCGAAGTACTGGCGCTGCGTATCTAATCGAAACTCATTCGATTACTGTTCAATTTCAGTTACCTACGGGTGCTCCCTGATAGCGGACCACTGGACCACTGGACCACTGGACCAACGGAGCAAACCGGATCGGACCGAAGCGGATCGGACTGAAGCGGATCAAGCCTGAAGCGGATCAAGCCTGAAGCGGATCGAGCCAAAGCGGATCGAGCCAAAGCGGATCGAGCCAAAGCGGATCAAGCCAAAGCGGATCAAGCCAAAGCGGATCGAACCGAACCGGATCAAAGCGGACCGAACCGGATCATCGACCTGGGCCATCGGAACATCGGACCTGGACTGACGTACTGGCGTTTATGTAAGTCGTTGCTGATACAGACACACCAGTCACGGGATGCCAGTAACCAGGAGCCAAGCAGGAACATCACGTCGACCACCGATGGAGGAGCCAGTGGTACCCCAGCCAACCCCGACGGAGGCGTCGAGGCCTACACCAGCCCGACCGGAGGTTCCGGTCCGACCAGCTGTGGGTCAGGGACTGATGTCCGAGGACTCGGACTTCAGAATCTCAGGGGTAGCCAGTAGCTCGGATACTACTAAAGGTACGATGACAAAAACGACAGGTACCACTGATAAAACCATGGAAGCGCAGCCAAGTGAGAGGAGAACGAGAACAGTTGGTAAGTCCAAGGCCCGCCCTGCCTCAAAGAGTGCCTCGCTGGCGGAGAAGGCGAGGAAGAGACGTGAGGTAGAGCTGCGAGCAGAACTCAACCGCCAGGTGCTTAGACAAGCCCAGGCCGCCGCCGACCTAGCGAGGACGGACATGGAGCTGTTGAGATTGGACGAGGAGGACGCGGCAGACTTGGACTCTGCTGTGGACGAACCTGAAGGTAGATCTGAAGGTGTCCGAGATTGGGTGGAAGCTACGGTAGGCAGGATGTCTGGTGGAGGACATCTAGGGGAAGAAGGGACGTCCGCGGAGGGGCGACCAGGTGACGTACTCGCGAAGGAGTGCGCCATAAAACTTCAGGATCCAACTGCCACCGCCGGCGTGAAGCCAGAGGACACAGCACCTAAAGGTATGGAGGCTAGTGGCACTGATGCTCTAGCCGAAGCGATCGTGAGGGCCATCACATCCGCGCCGAGATCAGGGACTGCACATCAACCGGTGTACATGCATGAACTTCCAGTCTTTGACGGCAGCTGTGGGGAATGGTTGGCCTTCAGAACGGTGTACGAAGACACCGCGCCGCTATTCAGTTCCGTGCAGAATATGGCACGGCTGAGGAAGGCGATCAGAGGACCGGCCAAAGAAGCGGTAAGGAGTATTTTATATTCTGAGTGCGCACCTAGTGAGGTGCTAGAGTCACTACGCCGCAGGTATGGGAGGCCGGACGCCCTAGTTCTAGCAGAATTGGAAAAGGTAAAGAACCTGCCAAGAACAACGGAGAACGCGCGAGATGTGTGTGTGTTTGCCAGCGTGATCAACAACACCGTCGCGACGATCAATGGGCTAAAGAAACCGCATTATCTGAAATCACCGGAAATGATCAAGGTAATAATTGATAAATTACCCATGGTACTGAAGTACCGGTGGTATGACTTCGCAGCAGAGCACGAGGACCCGGACTTATCGCTGATATCACAGTTCCTGAGCAGGGAAGCTGAGAGATGCGGCCCGTATGCCTCCCAGGAGGCCACAGCTAAGAAGGTAATACACCCTCAGCGTCAAAGCGCACATGCCGCTAAGGAGAGAGAGACGCAGCTACATACGTGCCCGCATTGCGAAGGAAGTCACTCACTAGAGGAGTGTAAGAAGTTCCGGCAAGCTAGCGTGAATGACAGGTGGGTCATAGTGAAGAAAGCTAGTCTGTGCTTTAAGTGTCTGAGAACCAGACACAGGAAGGAGAGCTGTCGAAGGCCACCGTGTAAGCAATGTAGAAGATGGCATCATCACCTACTGCACGAAGAGGGTAAGCAGCCAGACCATGGGCCCAAGGATCAGAGCAGTTCAGATAATAGCAAGGAAGGGGCCAAGGAAGTGGCCAACAACGTTCATCTAAGCCAGGTGAACGCTACGAAGGGCGCGAGAGCGTATTTAAAGATGGTGCCTGTAGAGATATACGGGCCCAAGGGGACGGCCAAGGTAATGGCCCTTTTGGACGAGGGTTCAACAGTGACCCTTCTCGACTCGGCGGTGGCAGAGGAAATTGGACTTCACGGACCCAAGGAAGCTCTCTCAATAGAGACAGTCGGCGGTAGAGTCATCAAGAAGGACGACTCTATGCGGGTGAACTTGAAGCTTAGAGGCCTCCACCAGAGTCAACGGCGTAAGATCTGCGGGGCTCGCACTATAGATCGGTTGCGACTGACGCCTCAACGGATCGACAAGTCAAGGTTAGAAGAGTGTATGCATCTGCAGAAACTGGTAAGCAGGCTACACTACGCAGAGGAAGCTCCGAGACTGCTCATCGGGCAGGACAACTGGGAGCTGATAGTATCACGAGCGACACGTAAAGGTAAACGTAATCAGCCAGCTGCCTCACTGACGCACCTAGGATGGGTGCTTCACGGTCTGGACGGAGGAGCGGCTCAGAAGATGAACTACCTTACCTGCGCACACGTCTCTACTCGTGATGATGAGCTGGACCAGCTCATCAAGGAACACTTCGCGATTGAATCATTGGGGGTTCAACCGCGTCGACCGAGCACGGACTCTGAAGAACGAGCCGTGCAGATACTACTGAAGAATACTCGAAGGTTAGAGAACGGACGCTTCGAAACAGGTTTGCTCTGGAAGAGCGATCTAGAGTCGATGCCGGACAACTACGAGTCCGCGCTCAGCAGACTTCGGAACATAGAGCGGAAACTTGACAAGGATCTAGAGCTGAAATCGGAGTACCAAAGGCAGGTAGAGAACCTCTTCAACAGCGGATATGCCGAGGAGGTGACTCACGAGTCGTCGTCAACAAGGAAATGGTACCTACCTCACTTCGCCGTGACGCATCCCACTAAGAAAAAGAAAAGGTTAGTCTTTGATGCGGCGGCTAAGTTCAAAGGGAAGAGTCTCAACGACGCTCTACTAGCGGGACCGGACTTGCTTCAGTCACTGTTTGGAGTGCTTCTTCGCTTCAGGCAGAGACCGGTCGCCGTGGTATCCGATATTAAAGAAATGTTCCTTCAAGTCAAAATCAGGTATGAAGATAGAGACAGCTTGCGTTTCCTCTGGAGAGGAGCGGAGCGAACCGGAGCGCCGAAAGAGTATCGTATGACGTCGGTCATCTTCGGCGCCGCTTGTTCACCGAGTCTAGCTATCTACGTGAAGAACCTGAACGCCCGAGAGTTCCAGGAAAGATACCCCGAAGCAGGTAGAGCAGTGGTAAGAAACCATTACATGGACGATTATCTTCACTGCTTTGAAACGGAGGTAGAGGCGCTTCGAGTATCGAAAGAGGTAGAGACCATCCACCAAAAGGCCGGGTTCCAGCTGAGGGGATGGGCATCGAACAGAGAGAGAGTCCAGAAAGGACTCACCACAGAGGTAACCACGCAGGTAGAGCTCGGGTCGAAAGAGGAAAGAACCCTCGGGCTGCGTTGGTTCACAGAAAAGGACGAGATGGGATTCAGGACCCATCTAAGAAACGTAAGAGAGGTCGTCGATCAAATGGAGACTCCGACGAAACGTCAAGTCACGAGCGCCGTAATGTCAACCTTCGATCCCTTGGGCTTAGCGTCGCCTGTGCTAATCCAAGGGAAGAGACTGCTTCAAGACATCTGGAGGAGCGGCGTTGGTTGGGACGAAAAGGTAAAGCAGACGGACGAGTCTTCATGGCAAACGTATCTTCAGAATTTACACCTACTCGACGATCTACGAGTCCCTAGATGCGTCTCGCCTTACCAAACGGAGGGAGAGCTACATGTCTTCACAGACGCTAGTGAGGTAGCTTACGCGTGTGCAGTCTACTGGAGACAGAGAAACCAAGAAGGTCAGTATACGGTGACTCTACTAGCCGGGAAGGCTAGAGTCACTCCGTTGAAACCAGTCTCTATACCACGACTAGAGTTGCAGGCTGCACTGTTGGGAGCGAGGTTAGCGCACTCTATCGACCGGGAAATGGACTTAAAGGCGACAAGTAAGACTTATTGGACAGACTCTAGCACGGTGCTCTCTTGGATCAAAACGGATCCAAGAACCTTCAAGTCTTTCGTGGCACATCGTCTGGCGGAAATCGAAGATACGACAAGACCTCAACAATGGCGCTGGGTACCTACAGGTCAGAACCCAGCGGATGACTCTACTAGAGACATCCCTAAGGACTTCAACGGGGGGCATCGATGGTTCATTGGCCCGGAGTTCTTAGGAAAGGAAGAAGAAGAATGGCCGGCAGTACGCTCGTTCAAGCGAGAGCAATCAGGAGAGGAAAGAGAGCTGCACATCACTGCGGCAGCTCGGGTCTGTGAGTACTCTACCCCTGACCCTACTAGATTCTCGAGGTGGACGAGACTCCTGAGAGCGACTGCCCGGATATACCAGTTTATCGACTTATGCCGCTGTAAGGTAGAGCTCGTGCAAGCTGCAAAGGAACAGGACCCTACTTGGAAAAGGGTCTCTAAGAAAAAGAGAGAGCAGCTCTACAAGAGGCCTACAGAAAAGAAAACTGGTAAGAAGTTTCTGTCTCTAGACGCTACCTACGTAGAGAGAGCCGAACGGGAACTTCTAATGAGAAGTCAACGAGAGAGCTGCCTTGAGGACTCAGGCAAGTTAAAGAAATTGGATATCGTCAAGGAAGGGGGACTCCTGCGAATACGGGGGAGGATCGACGCAGCGGTGGGGTTAGATCGCGACTACAAGCGACCTATCATACTGGATAGTAAGAACTACTTGACTCGATTGCTCATCACTCATTTTCATGAAAAATTCAATCATGGAAATCACGCCACAGTAATAAACGAGGTACGTCAAAGGTACTGGGTGCTGGGGCTTCGGTCGGCGGTGAGAGCAACGAGACATGGCTGCCAATGGTGTCGAGTCCACAGAGAGGGGCCTCAACGACTTCCGACGGGGGACTTGCCTAGAGAGCGACTTAAGGTGGGAGAGCCGCCCTTCACTAATACGGGTGTGGACTACTTCGGCCCCATGACAGTGACGGTGGGACGCCGCCACGAGAAGAGATGGGGGGCCTTGTTTACCTGCTTAGCTACAAGGGCAGTGCACTTGGAGCTGGCTGCTTCTCTGTCCACAGACTCAATGTTATTAGCACTACGAAGGATGGCGGCCAGACGGGGGATGCCGCGTACCATGTTCAGCGACAACGGGACGAACTTCGTCGGCGCTGACAGGGAGCTACGGGGGGCTGTCGAAGAACTCAATTCCGACAGCGGCCTCGCGGGAGAGGCCAAAACCATGGGCCTGCGCTGGAAGTACATCAGCCCGGGGGCCCCGAATCAAGGGGGAGCATGGGAGCGTCTTGTTCGATCAGTCAAGACGGCTCTAGCGGTGACACTGAGAGAGCGTCACCCCAAGGAAGAGGTCTTACATACGCTACTGCTAGAGGCCGAGCACGTGATCAATTCGCGACCACTCATCACCACTGATGACACAGAAGAGGAGGCGCTTACACCAAATCACTTCCTCATGGGGAAATCCTGCGGAGCTCTAGAGATGGGGGCTTACACCGAAGCGGACCTCAGCGGCCGGCGCTCATGGCGGACGGCGCAGAGACTAGCCGACCACTTTTGGGCTAGATGGGTGCGAGAGTACCTACCAACTCTCGTACCTAGACGAAACAACCACAACATCACTGAACGAGACTTGCAGTGTGGGGACACGATCCTCATAGTGGACCCCACACTCCCAAGAAACACCTGGCCTCGAGGCATCGTGGTCCGTACCTACCCTGGACCCGATGGCCGAACGAGGAACATCGAGGCACGCACGTCGCATGGGACGTTCAAGCGACCCTGCTCCAAGGCGATACTCCTGGTCCCTGGAGACAACCCTCATGTCTCTCAGGGAGCCAGTGAGACAGCAGACACCGGTCATCGTGTACCCCGAGCTAGGACTTCACTTCACTCCGGGGGGCTGAGCGACGGTCTTCCCACTACAACGACGCCTCTACATGTCGAGAGCCAGAGCGACGGTCATCCCACCACGACTCTACCGAGCAGCGAGTAAGCGGCCAGAGGACAATGCCGCGCATCGGGGGGAGGATGTCCGCGACTCGCGATGATGATTAGATGATCTTAAGAAGTAATTCTAAGACAAACATGAATAGGTATCATAACTTAAAATAGTTGGCTGAAATAAACGATTCTCTTTATTATTAGCAATAGGCAGGCTTTAGTTACTTAGAACATTGTGAATAAAGGACGTTGGTGCCACCATAGGTTAGGGGTAGGCAGGTAGATGCGTTTCTTTAACCTCACCTTCCTGTAGGGGTATGAACCGCCCGGTATACCAGACAGGTAACCAGACGCGAAGGTCTGGAGGTAAGTCTGGGGGCGAGGTTCTGGTCAAGGTGCCAGAGTACCACAGGTAGTACCTACTGGTACACAGGTACCAGCAGGTAAAAGGTAAAGTAGGTACTTAGGTAACTAAAGGTAATTGGCACAGACTTGGTAAAGGATTCTCAGCTGGTGGTACGTGGGCACGTCAAGAGTAAAGACCTGGTGAGCTGCTAAGCCCAGGATAGCTGGTCTCCGTCAGTAGTGGCACGCGCGAAGGTCTGGCGCATACTGAGCGGAGACACGGCGGACCGCTGCTAATATTTATAAACTCGGTCCGGCGCGCCCACTGTACTAAGGTCGCATCATTAAAATCCTTCTACCAAGGCCAATTATCGTCTAGACAGCATCACGCTAGTGTCGACGCGTGCGTAAGAGTAGGCAGCGTCTTGTTGACCGGATAAACCGAAAGGCAAGTCCGGCCAACAAGAAATATAAGGCTTTCTAAGTACATTTACTATGTAACAATGTAAAACTAGCGGATAAGAATCGATATAGCCACCTAACGAGGGACCTATGTACAAAGATTAAACATATGGTAGGTAGCTATACCTAATAGGTACGTAAAAATAGTAACCAATGTACTTAGATGTAAGAAAATAAAGAGATATGGTCAGAAAGGTTGGCATACTGAGGTCCAAGGGACAGCGAAAATAGGGCTGTTTACGTTCAACTTTCACCGCTCTCGTTGCGGTAACGCCCAGGGGTTCCTAAGTAAATTGGCTTGTGGGAGCATCAATGAGTGTTTTCCTATATGCGAGAAGAAGAAAGAAATAGTCTGGAAGAGCGAAACAGTATGAGGTGCAGCCCATTGAACGCTTCCACAAGTCATCCAGTACTACGAACAGGAACGGACCCGACGAATGCACGGTCTGCCAGCCTCGCTAAGCACCATTCAACCAACGGAAGTATCGTTTCAATTCGGAAGAATCCCACACCCCAATCGACTGTAGGCAGGACGAGGCATCACGGCTCGGGGCGATACAGGCTCCCTGAAGGTCATCTACCTTCCTGTCTCCCATCATCTACTCCGGACAGCGGAACGGGACCAGCCAAAACTAGGCAGGCGCCATCACCATCTACGCCTGGAGCACGTACCTACGGCAAGCAATATAGGTATCGTAGCTCGGCGCTACCCTGCCGCCCCACATCATATATATATAAGGAGATATCAAGGGCGAGCTGGCACGAAAACATTTATTAACTCAAATTTAACTGAGAAAAAGCGAGCACTAGAAGAGTTATTTGCTAATTTTTCAGTTGAGAAATGGCAAAAATGTGACGGTCAGGTAAAGAAAGTTGAGGAAGAGTATTTCAAAAACGACCATCTTAGCGACGATATAATGGATTAATTTATAATAAGATTACGAGATGACGACTCAGATAACGAACATGATTCCAGTCATACTGACAGTGATTCGAGTAGCGATATGGACATAAGCTAATAAATTTAAAGTTCAGTTGAATATATTGATATTAGTATTAAATATAATAATTGTTTGAACAAGGATTTTATTCTCTTTCGCAGTGACTCAAGTACTTATTTGTAAATGTCGTAAGATCTATCTTCACTCATTTTCATCCCGTGTGTAGCCCGACAGTTCTTTACGTCACATGTCACCCCTCCCGTGCCGCTCCCATACCTCACGAGGCTACTGACTTAAGCGCTAGGCCTATACCTAACTGCTTATATGAGCTATTGCTAGTAAGTAGGGTATTAGTTGTCATTTTTATTCTGATATGCCATCATCACTGTCTTCGTCGGGTTCAGAGTAAGGCTCGGGTGCAACATTAGGTTCCGTTTCAGTGGCAATCATTTCCCCTAGTGTTTGCTTAATTTTTGTAATCGACTTAATAATTCTTTTTTTAGCTCGTTCCAGTTTCCTAATGTGGGAATCTATTTTTGCAATTTGTACCGCCCGAGGAAGCTTTTCAGTGTTTGTTTGACCAGAAGAGCTAGAAGGGCCAGCGCTGTCTGCTGGGCAAGCAGTACCAGCGGCTTGGCTCACCGGCGCCGAGGGTCTCTCCAGAAATGTTCTTGGTACAGAGTTCACTGCAGTGAACAACTTCAATAAGCATGCTATGTCAATAAACAACGTGTCTGAGTCCGCTGCTACTGCACTAGTTGAAGGGTCTTGTGCGCGTCTTCTTGATGGTCTAGTAGAGCAACTGGCTTCGTTGCCTTCTGACTCATCAGTGGCGGCCACCACTCGGGCTCCTGTTGGTAGTATGAGTTTAGCTGGATTGTTTTCTTCTAAAAGGATAAGAATAGACGATTTCGGTGACAAATCTCTTTCTTTTGGTCTGGGTGCCTTTGGTGTGCCTTGCTCGTTTGCTTCATCACATGCAGCTTTCAATTCCTTGTAAAAATTGGTGACTGTCCATTCACCCGGTCTAGGCTGCACGCCTGATGCTTCAAACCTATCTGCTTGAGCCTTGATGACATTTAATAAGCGCTCTTGGGAAGGAGTTGGTAAACTAATTATTTCCTTTTTTATTTTTGGCACACCAGACAGGAGATAATCCCGTTCCATCCTCATCACCACCATTTCTTTTCTAAAGTGTGCGTCGGCTCCTGGTCCTTCTTTGTATAACATATCTTTAAAGTTTTTCTGAAACTCGAGTACCCTCCACAGCATTTTACTTTTTTTTTCTGTATCAGTTCCAGCCTCTTCATATTCTTGGGTTATTTTATCCCATTCTCCAAGACAGTGGTCGAGGTCTAATAACCTGTTGTCAATTATCTTGGAAACGCGATTAATACGGTAGTTATGAAATCGCCACTGCTTACACCACTGTCAGAAATAACGGTCGTGCTTGCATTTCTCAATGACAGAAGGAGCTTCTTCCACCAATCCAATAGTTTCTCGTAGATTGATCAAGTCATCGTCAGGCTCTACAATTAGAGTCTGGAGGTAATCTCGCATTGCCTTACGATCTTCCACGATAAAGTTTCGGACAACGCTCTTGCATGAAAAACATATCTGTGAATAAATAAACGACAAAATGTTACACATTATGTTATAATAACTACGAGTATGCTTACTTGGTTCACGGAGACATGCTAGTGCGAGAAGATTGAATTATTCTACTTCTAATTACTTATTTCATGCTGTAACTAATTGGATGGCAACGATAGGGACATTTTTATGATATTTTCCCTTACGAAGTATCTGTATTCACAAAAAGCCGCAACTTCTACTTCTACTAATCTAATCTGATTGAATAGTTGGTAATTAATTGGAAAATTACTTTCGTGTTTCAAAATATTGATAAAATAACATGTAAATTTCCATTTATTACTTACCCAAGAATCTTCGCCTTGTACTACTCTCTGTAACAATATTAAATAATTTTCATGAACATACTCCTCTTTTAAGCACTTTAAAGAGGAATCGTTATAGAGCTATTTTTCCTCCATTCATCTTTCTTTTCAGAATAAATAACCAAAATTATTATTTTTGTAAAATGATACCTACACGACAATGCACATGCAAAGTTCATTCAGTAGAATTCGACAGACGTTGCCTAAAAAATCACGGATCGGGATGATAATGATGATGTTCCCGATAAGTACTCCTCCATACCTATTTCTGCCGCAAAGCAGTAGTGCTCGCACTGCTTTGTTCCGGCACAGATAAAATAATACTTTGAAGGGTATGGGTGCCGGTGAAATTACAGGCACATGAGACTTTTCATCTTTATGTCTCAGGGTGGCGGGTGCAGTACAGTGCCACATAGTGCGTCCTAGGTAGACGTGACCTATGAGGTACTTAATGCGTTATTAAAGGCAGAGGTTCCGCTTAACATCAGGTGGGCCATACTTTGCCGACATACTCCATGGGAGGAGACGTAGTGGTCTATTCTTAGGCCACACACACACACACACACACACACACACACACACAAAGAACAAAGACACATACCACGTCTCATATATTTCCTTAAATTCATGGTTTCCCGCAAATAAATTCATTTTTTTTAACCGCCCTTGCTTGTTTTATTGCTGTGGTTCCAGCCGCACAACTGGGCCCATACATTTATCATAGTACACTATACCATAGATAAACTAATAGTATACTAGTAACTATACTAAATCTATGACTAGGCCAGTATCATTTATTCTGTCCATTCTGCCAAACCAGCCAAACCACTATGCCGTAAGCTGTTGTTCACATGCTAGGGAAGGTTTCTATCTACGCGCGGTCAAAGTCTTTGCAACAACTGGTAAAATTTGCTTTCGTCTGTCTGTATGTTGGTACTAGCGTATTGGACGTATTTTGCAATTAAGCTTGACGAAACTTGATTAAGGTTCAGCACAGCAAACTGAAATGATCTGATGATGATGACTGGGGGAAATGATCCACCAAACAAAAATCGCTAACAAAAAAAAAACTATGAAGTACTCAATAATTATAGTATCCGTATTGTTGTAGCATCAAGTTTCGTCATTATTAGTTGAATATTATAGAATATTCTATATTCTAAGGTTGAAAAATACGACATATATACGCGAGTATCAACATACATAAAATTACATCCGGGCAAATGAAATTTTTGTCTGTTGCAAATCTCTGACGACCTCTGTAGCGCGGCGGGCGAATGTTCGCCTGCGACGCAGGAGGTTGCGGGTTCGATTCCTGCCTCGGAACAAATATTTGTATGATCTGCAGATATTTGTTCAGGGTGTTCTGGGTATTTTCTATGTATGATACAAAATATCTATCCATGTAATGTATTGCATGAAGTATATCAGTTATCTAGTACCCATAACACAAGCTCTGCTTAGCTTGGGGCTAGATAATGTTGTGTTGAACTGTCCAGTATTATTTATTATTATTATCTACTATATAAAAATAAGTCGGGTTTTCCTTCCTGACGCTATAACTACAGAACGCACGAACCGATTTCCACGGTTTTGCATTCGGTGGAAAGGTCTCGGGCTCCGTGAGGTTTATAGTAATGGATAAAATAATATTACGCGTACGAAGTCGCGGGTAACAGCTAGTTATTATTATATATCAATACTTCGTTGGCTCGGTCAATAAAAGATAAAAGTGGAAACTGAATTTAAAAAAAAACAGGAAAAACTCTGAAATTACTACTATAGAATAACTTTTCGTACCTACCAAGTAGTTTTAGTTTGGCAAGGTATTAAACTGCACTATAACCAACGACCGACTCTTCTTAGAACTATGAAAAGCTAAATAAGTAACTACCTACTGCGAGCAGCGAAAGTAAAGAACTTAAATGTACTTACAAATACTAAATCAGACATTTTGGAGTATGCTTCAGTTTCACAACGTTGCTAAAATCGATACAGCAATCGGCGGATTTTCTTCTGAAGTTTGTGCTAGTGAGCTGGAATAAGATGTCACTAGTAATTTAGACATCAAAGTTGCCACTCAAAAGCCCGATAGAAAATATTTGATGATGAATTACGCGGGATTTTCAATTTGTAATTGAAACGACTTCCAAAGCCCCCAGAACACGAACTGAGCAAATTTTTCAATCGATTTGGTCAGGCAGAGGTTTGCAATGTTCGCGAAAGCTACCCCCTCCCCCTCCCCCCGGAGTGCACGCGTGCCCCAAACACTACAGACGAGGGGAATCTCACCCCTCTGCGCCGAACGTTGCGCAGTCTGGCAAATGGTTTATGTTGCCAATTACGGTCAATAAAAGGAGTGTTAGGATTTAGATAGATAGATGAACACTTAATTGTACACAACGAAAATATAACAAAAGAAACATAAACAATTAGTACAGTACAATCGGCGGCCTTATCGCTGAGAGCGATTTCTCCCAGGCAACCTTTGGATTTGAGCAGTCTATGTATAATTTGTCTTCATGCTTTGGCCTGTGAGCCCTCTTGAAAATAAATTAACATAACGTATAACTACCACTGTCCCATTCTTCCATATAGTCCTCTCTATCCATAGGTTGTCTGGAAGAAATCGCCATAAGCGATAAGACCGCACTTGTGCATTTCTGTTATTTTTGTTATTGAACGAGCGAAGCGAGTACTCTAAGTCAACTTAGATGAATCGGCGTTTGTATGTATGTATATGTATGTTTGTCCGATGAAAACTTCTGTACCGTTAATCCGATCTTCATGCGGGAATTTGGTAGGGGGAAGAAAGTATTGGTAAAATTGGTATGTAAGGTAAGCTATATTGTACGTAAGCTATATTGTAGAGGGGGTAAAAAATTACTGTCAGTCAGATCAAGTGGTGTGTCATATGAAAACGATTTGCTTGGACATTTAAGAGCATTTTTTCAAGACTAGTTTTACAGATGTTAGTGAAAATAGAAAATGTAAAAAACTAAACCGATGGGTACTTCCAGTAATCCTACAATGCTGAAATTTGGTATGCTTGTAGCTTTTATGACACAAATGCAGGAAAGTCTTAATTTGATGAATTTAGGAACTTGTACCCTATAAACATAAACCAATATAAGATTCATTGACCTCCCATTTTAAGGAATTTGAATTATGTCTAATTTGTCGATACTCGAAACTTTTCAACGATGTATATGTTTTTTTTGCAATACTGCCATCATGACACACTTGCTAGATTATGTTGAGATGATAACTGACTTCACAAAAGAAGGTTATCAATTCTTCAGCTACTTATACCAATAGGTATGTTTACGCCCCGTGTTGGTTAGTAATATTTAATTAGCGTCGTTTCTTTCGTTGTGTAGGAAAGTATATCGAAGTGGACCCGTGAAGTTTTGATCTCAGTACATGTATTTAGAAGTGGTTAGAAAGGTAAATAAAGTAGGTAACCCACCTACATCGCGTGTATACGCGAGGTCTCAGTTCGGGGTGACCACTAGTTTAGTTATGTTTTGTATTTCTGTACGTTATATGGTATCTGTTATGTACAACAAAGAGTTAATCTATCTACCTCGTCCTTTTACTACCTCGTCCACTTCCTAACTCTTCCACTTCCTACCCTTTCCCCATCCTACCTTGTCGACTTCCTAGTCCTACCTCGATCAAATGAAAGAATAACATTAAGTTGAGCGAAATCATGTTTTTCATGTTCAACATAGACCGTTCTAATTAGGGTTGCCAGAGCGAAAAATAGAAAAGGAGAGCAGATTAGTTGATGTTACCCAAAAAAGGAGGAATTTAGAAAAAAAGGAGGACATATTATGAATTCATCTCGTTTACCATGTTTGTAAGGTACGCCTCACCACTGTTTTTCGCGTCCAGGATGACTGGTAGATAATGCTATTTAGCACTAAGACCTAGCACTATAATTAACAGTGAAGACCTAAATAGATAAATTAATTAATTTTAAGGCTACGAATAAGGCCACTGTTCACCAATACGCGTATAAGCGCCTGTTTAGCTTAAACCACTCTTTTTGACAGATGTTTTCATACATTATCTGTCACTTTGACGATTGGCTACGTAACCACCGATTTATTTGTTCGTGCTTTGGGCCTTAAACTCGCGATGCTAGCTTACTCTTTCGTTTGTACATATATTGTGGTCTCGTGGTACTGGGAAGCAAAAGACAGGTCAGAGTGAAAACAATATATGTTTGCAATTTTTATACTGACAGATTTTTCGTTGGCTCATCAGCTTAGTGAGATAGACAGCATTTTGGTTTCTTGGTCGACTTCTTCTTAGGCGGGACGCATGGGCTGCGGCAGACCCGACCGTGCATGCAGCATGGTATGTCCTCTTCTTCACATTGGATCTGCTTGCACAGGTGGGTAGCTGGCTTGAGCTTGGCAGGTACCCGCGGGGTGATCAGCTCCACCTGTACAGTTACCAAGACTTATCTCTTCTTCCCTTAATTATGTCGTCTGAGGAAATCTCCTTCGCCAATTTCAAGTATAAATTACAGCAGAGCCTCTATAATCCGAACCCCCGTTGATCAACTCCATAATCAGACAAGAATGTGACGGCGAAACTGAATAATCATTTGATGCATCTGAACCAATGGCAAGCAGTTCCCATTCTAGTCATTCTAGTTCAATCTCAAACACATGCTTAGAATGGGCTGACCAAGTGGGCGTTTCTGTTCCAGAAGACAAGACAAAACTTTTGATATGCAACTGAATACCTCCCGAGAAACAACAATAGTAGATATCAATAAAAAGTGTAAGTACCTAAGCATTATGTACATGTTGACACTTAAAATATGCTTTATTAGATTCTTCATATGTAATCCGAAAGGCGGGAAATTATCGGGGATTCGGAAGAGGCTCTGCTGCTTAGACAACTCAATAAAAAAACTCAATAGAGCCTTATATAATAGCACCTATGAAAGTAATCATTTACATAAGAACTGCATTTTGACGACCTCTGTGGCGCGGCAGCCGAAAGGGAAGGTTCGCCTGCGACGCAGGAGGTTGCGAGTTCGATTCCCGCCTCGGAACAAATATTTGTACGATCTGCAGATATATTTATTCAGGGTGTTCTGGGTATTTTCTATGTAAGTATAATAAAAAATATCTATCTGTCTGTTGTATTGTATTAAGTATATCAGTGATCTAGTACCCATAACACAAGCTCTGCTCAGCTTGGGGCTAGATAATGCTGCGTGAACAGTCCAGCATTGTTTATTTTATTTTATTTGCTGAGAAACAAAAATTAAAAACAAGTAGGTACAACAATAATAGTATTTTGATAAAATTGGGTCATGTCTTCAGAGTTTTAGTCAAGTCATAATAAAACAGTGGCAGCAATAATATGTTTTGGAGGAGAAAATACGCCCATTTGAAAAGAAACGCAACACACTTATATTAAACTAAGCAAATCTGCTGTGGTGGGTCTGGCCTGAGGTGATGTGCCTAACTAAGCAACGTGACAGTAACATGATTTTAAAGTAGTAGGTACATATGTAGCTATGGCGTATGGGGTGGCGTGCCAGAGACATCAGATCATAGGCACTCGAGACAATGTCGTCGTCTGATGAAGAAGCACACCGAATGAAACGTCACGTCATGCTACGTCACGCCACGTAAATAGGCACTGCGCGGTATATTTGCTTTGAATGTTGAGAGGAGTGGCAAGTTACGTGCTAGATCACTTGTCAGATCACGTGTGACGTTACTTAGGTAGGCACAGCACCTTAGGTTACTGTCACGTTGCGGTAAGCAACGTGACGACATTTCTTCTCTTCTTATAATGGCTTCTGAGGAATGCTCCAAACAATTTCGCCAATATAATAAATAAATAATGCTGGACAGTTCACACAACATTATCTAGCCCCAAGCTAAGCAGAGCTTGTGTTATGGGTACTAGATAACTGTATACTTAATACAATATATTACATAGATACATACATAACCACACGTATTTTTCCCCGAAGGGGTAGGCAGAGCCTCAATGGGCCTCTTTTCACAGTGGGTTGCACCATCGTGGAATATAGACGTGACGAGTGGTGAGCCCATCGCCGCCATTGCTTCCCACGACTGACTCAGCTAACGCTTTCTTCCAGTATTATCACATTCCATAGATATATATTTTTATTATACATAGAAAATACCCAGAACACCCAGAACAAATATCTGCGATCGCACAAATATTTGTTCCGAGGCGGGAATCGAACCCGCAACCTCCTGCTTTGCAGGCCAACCTTCGCCCGCCGCGCCACAGAGGTCATCAATATCAAGTAACTGTAATAAAATTAATCAAGTCGTCAAAAGTCTCCGTCCAGTCATAAC
The DNA here is from genome assembly GCA_932527175.1 of Operophtera brumata. Lineage (NCBI taxonomy): Eukaryota > Metazoa > Arthropoda > Insecta > Lepidoptera > Geometridae > Operophtera > Operophtera brumata. The sequence goes on from OW052239.1 coordinate 71,413,688, forward strand.
GCAGTTGCTTGGAATGTTGAGACGAGTGGCAAGTTACGTGACACGTGATTCACGTGATGCGTGGGGCTGCCTCATGTTCTGTTAGGTACATTTTCTGAACGATTTTCAGGAATTTCTAGAGGAATTTCAGGATTTTTACGAGGCACTTCATGAATGAAAATCTTCGAAATTTAAAAAGTCGTAGAACTAAAGTTATTCGCCATGATGTGTAGAATACCCACTCCCGGGCTTATAGGGATATTATGTTACACCCTGTATATACAAATCATTAACTAGCGCTCTCGCGATTTTGACGGCAAGAGTGTACTTAGGTGAGAGTACCTATTTTACCGCACATTCCGTTGTATGGCGCGTAATTTTTAACATTCTAACAATGTATACAGGCTTCGTGAATGCAGTTTTTGAGTAAATGTGTTGAAAATGTTTTAAATACACCTCCAATTATTTTGAACGACCTATCCAAAGACCACCCAAACCATGGTGGGCAGACAATACAATTTTTATCCTAGATTTTATTTTACTACCTTGTTATGGATAAAGCTGCCGGTTGTTGCAAAGACCTGGGTCACTTTGCTCGCCTGGTCAATAAATACTTATTAGTATTATGTAAACAAGTAATTAATTTTGTAAAAATTAAAACCCCTCAACGCAATGAAACGGATAAACTGATTTTGGTCAAACATAGCTAAGAACACTCCCGACAAATTAAACTACCAAACAAAAAAAAACGTAATCGGTTCGTCCGGTCGGGATCTACGATGCCACAGACAGAGACACACACACAGACACGTCCAACTTTTGACACACCGCCGTTTTTGCGTCGGGGGCTTAAAACAACTTACTTCAATATTCCCGGTACGGTTTGGCTCATCGGTTTGTTTGCCGATCTTCAGTACGAAGACGTCCTTGTCCGGGTGTAGGACCTTCTGCGCCTGGACGCCTTTAGGGGCATTCGAGGGGGTGACGTTGCAGAGGGTGCACATTCTGTCGTGATGCTCCTTCTTGCTGTACACCAGCTCGGAGTTCAACTGGGTCCGGTTGTTGAGAGCCTCGCAAATGTCGTCCGGTATCTAGGCAACAAAAAATATAATGTGGTTGCTTTTCCATAATTACGTATTTTACCAAATATGGGCAAAAAGAGTATAATTTTAAACTGTAATTAATATTGTTGGCTTTTATATTGGTCATTATTTGCGGCAAATCATATTTGGTTGAAGAAAACAGTGTATTTAATAGTGAAAATAACATCGAAATTTTAGTCCATATAAGTAATTTCGATGTTATTATCGCTATCAATCCACTGTTTTCTTCAACTAAATATGATTTACCGCAAATTATGAACTATATACAGTACAAAAACAATAATATAAGTGTAATATTATACTCTCATTGCCCGTATTTTGTAAAATAAGTTAGTATGAAAAAGCAACCACCTTAATAGTGAACATTGCAAATCTCCAACGAAGCAAACCCCTTGGTACACTTGTACATAGTGTGTGTTCTGAGCTGATTTCGCCCGGTAGCCACGAGAAACTAACGTGAGTAGAACACTCGTTTAGTAGTAGTAGAGCTTTTTTGTGAAAGAGTTCGTCTGGGGAAGTACTACCACCAGACCTATTTCTGCCGCAAAGCAGTAGTGATCGCATTGATGTTTTGGTTTGAAGGGTATGGTTGCCGGTGAAATTACAGGCACATGAAACTTTTCATGTCTATGTCTCAGGGTGGCGGGCGCATTGCAATGACATATTGGAAAATGCATTGTTCATGTTGCATTGCAATGCAATGTGCGTCCTAGGTGGTGTGATCCCAACCTAAGGAGTCAAATTTGGGGGTTTTAATAGTTTAGGTCGTAGGGGTTTTCTGGGCGAAATTTGTGAGTTTCTTGTCAGATCTCGAGATAAAAGGATTCGAAGGGTTGTAGAATTTTATAGGGTTCTTTTAGGAGTTTTTACGTTTGTTACAAGGGTTTTCATGTGTTTTCCCATTATTCCCAGTTCCCAAGCATAGCTAAGTATCCACTTATCATCTTACCCTTATTTATTGTAAGTTAAGACATTCGAATCATATATATAAACCTGAAAGTTAAGCAGGTTATCTCCACCGCTCTCCCCGCCAGGTAGGCCGCAAGTCTCGGAGCAGACAGACTCATCGTCTTCACACGTGCAATGCGCTTGCAGCTTTATTTGCGAAGGAGTCAACTTGGGCGGCTTCGAGGTGCTCTTCGGAACTCTTATTTTAACCTTTGAATTAACCATTTGGTAGGTATATAAGGCTTATTCATAAGTAATTATTAGAACAGCTAAATTTAAAACTAAAGGTAGGTAGGTAGCATTCGTATCTGATTGACCGCGGTGCGTAACCCACACCCCTCTGTGTAGGAAGAACTTTTATGCATACAAATCCCTATAGAGCGGTAGGCCACGGCCAAAGAAGCTCACGATTGACAAGATCTGAATGCGCAACTACGGTTGCAACCGCTGGGTCACGACTGCGTGGATCAGAATGCTATAGCACGGTGGGCCGCAACTGCGGTTGCAACCGCTGGGTCACGACTACCTGGATCAGAATGGTATAGAACGCTGGGCCGAAACAGAGGTTGCAACCGCTAGTTCACGACTGCCTGGATCAGAATGCTATAGAACGGTGGGCCGCAACTGCGATTGCAACCGCTGAGTCACGACTGCCTGGATCAGAATGCTATAGAACGGTGGGCCGCAACTACGGTTGCAACCGCTGGGTCACGACTGCCTGGATCAGAATGCTATAGAACGCTGGGCTGAAACTGCGATTGCCACCGCTGGGTCACGACTGCCTGGATCAGAATGCTATAGAACGCTGGGCCGAAACTGCGGTTGCAACCGCTGGGTCACGACTGCCTGGATCAGAATGCTTTAGAACGCTGGGCCGAAACTACCATTGCAACCGCTGGGTCACGACTGCCTGGATCAAAATGCTATAGAACGGTGGGACGCAACTGCGGTTGCAACCGCTGGGTCACGACTGCCTGGATCAGAATGCTTTAGAACGCTGGGCCGAAACTACCATTGCAACCGCTGGGTCACGACTGCCTGGATCAAAATGCTATAGAACGGTGGGACGCAACTGTTGTTGCAACCGCTGGGTCACGACTGCCTGGATCAGAATGCTATAGAACGGTGGGCCGCAACTACGGTTGCAACCGCTGGGTCACGACTGCCTGGATCAGAATTCTGATCCAGGCAGTCGTGACCCAGCGGTTGCAACAACAGTTGCGTCCCACCGTTCTATAGCATTTTGATCCAGGCAGTCGTGACCCAGCGGTTGCAATGGTAGTTTCGGCCCAGCGTTCTAAAGCATTTTGATCCAGGCAGTCGTGACCCAGCGGTTGCAATGGTAGTTTCGACCCAGCGTTCTACAGCATTAATGCTGTAGAACGCTGGGCCGAAACTGCGATTGCAACCGCTGGGTCACGACTGCCTGGATCAGAATGCTATAGAACGGTGGGCTGCAATTGCGGTTGCAACCGCTAGTTCACGACTGCCTGGATCAGAATGCTATACAGCGGTGGGCGTCGAGACCATGATCGCCACTGCAAAAATAGATGCGATCCCTTTTAAATAAACTGCTGATGATCCTGGAAACGGCTGCACAAACCAACAGTTCTGCTTTAAAAAAAGTAGAAGTTTATTTATAAATTTTCTGAAAAATAACGTTTTTACAAAAAAATGCCTGTTTGGTTTCTTTGTTCGATAATTATGGATCGACATGAATGATGCATATTTTAATACATGTTTGTACTCGCGAGGTCTACTGCTCGCAGAACTAGTTAGTTTAATTGATGGGATTGGCATACGCTGATATCCCATCATGGTATTATATACTCCCACTTACCCATGTACCTACTTAACTATTACTGCGACTGTGAACCGGACTCGTCCTCCATCTTCATATCTTACCTCATTCCCATTGAAAATGGCACCAATTTCTTCGTACGGCCTTCGGGTCTTATGCATTTTCACCGAAACTTTGCTTTCAGCTTTCATGTTTGCAGCGAAATTGACTTAATTTTGTAAATTAGTTAACAAATTGTGAAATCACTGCAATTTTTCATTATATAAATTGATATTCAAACCATTTCATCTGACTGCATCTGACAATAAAAAAACTCTTTGATCTGACAGTCAGCAGAGGTCAGCGATTTGGCAGCGATACATAGCCAGCATTAACTTGGAATATAAAATAGTCTTAGAATAAAGAAGTTTCTTTATTCTAAGAAAATAGTCTATAATAGTCTATCTTGTTTTGCTACTGGTGAAGGAGGGTGAAAGTAATTTTTTTTATTTGATTGAACAAGCGAAGCGAGTAAACTTGGAAAAATTGCCGTTGTATGTAGGTATGTTTGTCCGAGTATAATTTCCGAACTGTTAATCCGATCTTCATGAAATGTTGTAGGAGGTAGATAGTATTAAGTGGGAGCGGAGTGTAAACATTCGGCATAAAACCGTGCGCGAAACCGTGCGAGTTTCCAGCTATGAGTATCTCTCATTCCGAGTTTGACCCCTTTTTAGGGTTCCGTAGCCAAATGGAAAAATACGGAACCCTTATGGATTCGTCATGTCTGTCTGTCTTTCTGTCCGTCCGTATGTCACAGCCACTTTTTTCCAAAACTATAAGAGCTATGCTGTTGAAACTTGGTAAGCATGTACCTGTGTAGATGCATGTAGATGTATCAATCAGATGGCCAAAATATATAAAAAAAGACACTTATGGACAGAGCGGCGATGCCTAAATTCATTGAAATATGTAAAATAAACGTTTTAACTGCTAATCATATCGTGAGACTACTTACTTTAGTAGGAAAGGCATAAGAAAGGTATTTACCTAGATGTGTGTGTTGGGCGTAAGAGATAAAATTAGCCACTTTGAATAAGCAGTATGTTTAATATACATTTTTATAAATATTTGTATTATAAGTACACCTATACACCTATTATAGAATTTAAACTTTCGTGGCTGGGAATCATTATAAATAAATAAATAACGGCTAAGTACCACTGTATTTCGTCCCTTTGCTGACGTTTTTGTGACGCTTTGTCGACCGCTTATACAGTGGTAATTAGCCGTTATTTATTTATACTAATTTCGCTTATTGACTTCGTTATTATTTCGTTTCTAATCATAAGAAATTATTTTTGTAGATCATATTTTTTTATATTAGGAATTCTATTTAGGAAATATTATTCATTATTTTATTTTCTATGTTTCATGCAGCAACACGGTTTACAGGTAGGCTCACATTGCGTCTCTCTTGTATCAATGCGACAAAGTGCCTTCTTTTCAGGGCCTTTAGGTGTCACTAACTCTAACTCCATTTTGCATTGTCGATCTCCACGGACTCCCACTCTTGCTACCTGTAAAAACACAGAGTTATCAATGTCGAATCACGGAAGTCCCTCGTTTATTTTATACAGTCCTATCCATCCAAAGGTTGTCTCGTAGAAATTGCTACAAAGCGATAAGACCGCCTATTGTAAGACATAGTTAGTTTTATTTTTAATGTTTGTAAATTGTGTTTTCCTACTTCTAACCTCAAAATAGCACCTTCGCCGCTTGATTTCGGGTTCTCAGGCGGAAAAATAGTTTAGAAAACTCGTTCGGAAAGGCTTCTTTACAAACCTCGTTACGTCCCTCGCCTTCGGCTTGGGCCGTAAACCTCTCGGTTCGTAAATATAAGCCATTCCGAACACGTATCTACTATTTATATTATGGTGTGCAATAAAGTATTTTCTATCTTCTATCTATCTATCACGATCTAGATAGATATATGAACACTTTATTGTACACAACGAAAATATGTATAACAAAATAAACATAAACAATTAGTACAGTAGGTACAATAGGCGGCCTTATTGCTGGGAGCGATTTCTCCCAGGCAACCTTTGGATGGTCAGAAATTAGCTAAGCAGAAACAGAAGGCAGTGCACAGAGTTTTTAAGAAACAAAATAAATGAAATGAACCAATTATGTTAATCCGAATACATATACCAAATAATTTAACAAAAAAAAACTAAACATATCAATATATTATACCTATATATAATACTATTATCAAAAATACTAAACAAATAAATCAAAGTCGTGACAAAAAAGGTTTAACTACGATACATTTGAGTGACTCCACATTTCTGAGTTATATATCCTGAATCCCGATCTAGGTTTATATAAGTAGTCAACGACGACCTCTGTGGCGCGGAGGGCGAAGGTTTGCCTACGACGCAGGAAGTTTCGGGTTCGATTCCCGCCTCGGAACAAATATTTTTACGATCTGCAAATATTTGTTCAGGGTGTTCTGAGTATTTTCTATGTGTAATAAAAAATATCTTTCTATGTAATGTATTGTATTAACTATATCCGTTATCTAGTACCCATAACACAAGCTCTGCTTTAGCTTGGGACTAGACAATATTGTGTCCAGCATTATTAATATTATTATTTGTCAACTACGTGAGTGAGTCCACTTCTGAGTTATCTATCCTGAATCCTGCCTGAGGCCCAAGTCTAAGTTTTGGAGCAACCATCGTAACGATGGTCGTGACGACGATCGACAGTGTAATAGTAACTAGATATTAATCAAATTTAAAACTCAAATTTCAAATTTTTATTTCGCGTTGTAGGTTGGTACGTTACTGTATTAACAAGCCCTACCTACCAAATTAAGTTAAGAAAACTTGTGTCTTGGTTAATAGTACTTTCCCTTTTTGTACATTGAATTATGTACATATGCTGATATGTAGGTACTTATAATAGAAAACAAAATAAAAAGTGAACATTTGAATAAAACAGAAATTCAATTATTCTAAGCAATTGCTAAAATTATAATCGGTGCCGTTTCTATTGAGCGAGCGCACATATTATTATTAATGGCTAGTTACTACGTTATACACGGACGACCGTCCTCACGTTCATGTGATGTCAGATGTGATGCAAAACTCAAGACTCTCGAGTCTGAGTGGCATTTTGATTCATAAAGAATGTTAACTAAGTATGAGTGAGCCCACATTTCTCGAGTTATCTATCCTGAATCCTGATCTAGGTTCATATAGGTTGTTAATTACGTATGAATGACCCCAGACTTCCGAGTTATCTGTCCTGAATCCTGAGGGCTTAGTACAGGTTTGTAATCTGAAACCACTCGGAATAAGGAAAACCGAATTGTGACTCAAAATGTAGTTTTTGTATGCAGCAAATGATAAGCGCCCCTAGTGGACTTGTTGAGAAACTCATTAAATCCATACCTACACAAAAACAAATATCGATTCGGGTAAAAATTTAGAATCGTTTGGCAGTAGGAGGAGGTGGAGAGGGGGGGTAGAGGAGGGGGAGAGGGGGGGGGGGGGGGGGGGGGGTGGAGGAGGGGGGGGGGGGGGTGGAGGAGGGGGAGGAGTACCCCTTCACCCCTGGTACCACTCCCATGATAAGGTAACTTATAGTTTCCGAGAAAAAAAATAAAGAAAATTTTGAGGTTAAGTATGAGATTTTGGTAAAAATGTACAATCGTTTGGCAGGAGGAGGATGGGAGGGGGGGAGTGGGGAATTTGTACCCCCTCGCCCCTGGTACCACTCCTATGCAAAGGTAACTTACAGTTTTCGAGAAATTTTTTTTTTTTTTTTTTGTTAAGTATGATATTTTAAATGTCGGACTCCGGTATGTGCTCCCGCCAGTACTCTCGCGAGGTCACCCTTGAGTGTCGCTTCACCCACTCGACCTTTGCTACGCTACGGAGGTCACCTGCTCGCTTCGCTCGCCAGCTCCCCCCTTCACTCCGCTCGGCCTCGCGGGCTTGCTCCACTCAAGATCTCCCACGCGAGCTACTGGCTCCGCCTTTTTATATACACTCTAGGGGCGTGACGCACAGTACCACGTGGAGTCGGGGTGCTCCGTATCGGGTCTGCCACTCTTTTCGGACCTAACCAACTATTGTCGGGGTGCTCTGTGTCGAGTCACACAGTCAGTCAACAATAAAAAAACTCAGGTAGTTACATTCATTTTTCATTTATAAAATCCATAATTTATAACATTAATTAATTCCTCAAAAGGATCTCTCTTATTTCTTTCAACATCCCTTCTCCACAGATAAAGGTACTCATAAATTAAATCATTAATATTATCATTTTACGTTCCGATTTTGTAAAATTTTCTTTATTATTTTTCTTTAAAAGCACAAGTTTCCTGGACAAGGGGGCCGAGGCTGGAATTTCCTGCACCCTCCCTGCAAGTTGGCGATGACTCCCGTAACATCCGACACTTCCAATTCAAAAATTTCATATTTAACCTCAAAAATTTCTTTATTTTTTTTCTCGAAAACTATAAGTTACCTTGTTATGGGACTGGTACCAGGGGCAAAGGGGTACCCCTCCCCTTCCTCTCCCCCTACTCCCACCCTCCTCCTCCTGCCAAACGATTCTAAATCCAACCCTCGATTCGCAATTCGAAAGTCGGGATACTGATTGCAAAACTTAGACAAACCTGTATTAGGCCCTCTGATCTATGTTCATATAGGTTGATAACTACGTTTAGGAGTGACCCCAGACTTCCCGAGTTATCTGTCCTGAATCCTGACGTATGAGTTATTTCTTGTAGAGGTACCTTTAAGACGAAGACGTCTTTCCTGGGATGTAGGACACTTTGTGTAGCTCCTGGACCGGGAACATTGGAGGGTATTTGGTTACATAGCCACGGGCACGGCGCAGGTCCTTTTTTTACTGGTTTAGAATGAACCTGAGTGCCTTTAGCATCCTTGCCGATTGGCATTTTGAGAAGAAGCGATAACTGGAATTTTGATATCAGCTCCCAAGATAATTTAATACTAAGTTTAAAAAAAAGTTTAGAATTCTAGGGATTTTTTTGACATTTTAACGGTGTCAGAATTTGTATAAGACATGTTCTTTCTCTATTCTTTCTCTTTCATAATTTATATTTATGGCATCCGAGGAAAGTTTCCTTCTTTAGAGCAATACGGCCTCCGTAGTGGAGGTACTTGTACTATTATTCATTCTGTGGTGGAGGGGAGCGGACTTTTGTTATAATTATTTATACACACATCAACACGGTCTAAGGATATTTTTAAAAAAGCGAATTACTATCAATGTGTTAATTATTTATGTGACATGTATATATTTAAAAGATACGTTATATTATTCTACCATTTTTTAATAATGGTTAAGGTACTTCGAATAAAATTTCAGGATTTTATGGAAAAAAAATGAAGCATAGACGGAAACCGTATATGAATTAACTCTTAATTTATGAGTAAAAACTGAAAAAAATAGAAAAATCATTTAATTTGTGTTTATAAACTTGAAGTAACTTAAGTTAGTAGTCTGAGAAAGCGCCCATGATGTTCATAACACATCGGCAACGATTCGGCATGCTCAGAACAAGGTTGTCAATGTCTTGCTGCGGAATATTGTCCCATGTCCTTCTGAGGTGCGCAAAAAGTTGATCTTCTGTAGCCAGATTTTCAGGAACTTCCTTCAGAGCTCTTCTTTGCAGCATACCCCACGCATGCTCAATGGGATTTAGATCTGGCGATTGAGCAGGCCAGTTTAATGCCCTAACATTGTGTGTATGTAACCAAGCTGCTACCGTTCTCGCCGTGTGTGCCCGGGCATTGTCGTGCATGAGCAGGAAATCTTGCCCCATTTGTGTTCTGTGGGGCAAGATTACGGGCCCCAGCACCTGTTGGACGTATCGTTCTGCCGTCATATTGCCCCGCACCCAAACATGATCCGTCCGTCCTCCAAGACGAATTCCTGCCCAAACCATAATTGTTCCTCCTTGGTATGGGTGAACTTCCTGAGGGTTCTGAAGACGGCTCCATCGTCCAGGAACTCGCCAAACACGCGTCCTTCGTGAATCTGGATGGAAGCCGAACCTGGATTCATCCGTGAACAGCACATTGGACCATTGCTCACGGCCCCAGTCCACGTGGTTCCGAACCCATTCTAATCGTCGTCCACGATTGCCTCTTCGTAAAGGTGGGACCCGGAGTGGTCTACGAGAGCGTAGATTGCTTTCATGCAGTCGCCTTCTTACAGTTTGGCCACTCACAAGCACTTGGTGTTCCACTCGCAGCCTTTGGACCAATTGAGTCGCCGTTGCATTTGGTTGAGCTCGCGCAGTAATTTGCAAAAATCGGTCTTGTCTGGGGGTAGTGATGCGACTTGGCTCCCGGTGCCTCTCCGCTACTTCACCTGTGGCACGATAGCGTGTCCACAATCTTGAAATTACATTTTGGTGGGTCCCTATGGCCTCAGCAACATTACGCTGAACAGACCCAGCTTCCAGCATTCCCACAGCTCGTAACATCTCCGCCCTCGTAAAAATTTGGCGTTGCATGGCTACAATACCTCGATTTTAACTTTATCTTCAATAAAAAATGAAAAAAAACTGTAACTAAACGTAATTCGTATTGTTTTCTAAATTTCGCACAAATGAAAATTCCCTCCCCTACACATCAAGACATTTTTATGCCACCGAAACAAAAGAATTTTCAAAAATTTGAATTTGGAATTAGTCTGAGATAAATTACAAACAAATCGGTGTATAAAAGATTCCAATGCGGCCAGTACTTTTCGAGTTATTTAATTGAGTATGAAATATCCCTAGACCGTGTTGATGAGTGTAGTTGGCGCCGCACGGCTTGTGCATTTGCCATTTTCAAGTATGTCTCTTTTCGAAAATGGCGGGAAGAGTGGGGAGCGGACTTAGAGCTTACAATTGGTTCACCGTAAGATGGCACCTGGAAATACTCCATGGCAGGTGCCAACTTACGGTGGACGGTCCGGCACGTTCACCGTAAGATGGCACCTGTAAATACTCCATGGCCATTCCCTCTAGCTTCAGTGGAATAAACTAGAATGTTTACCTTCTTGCACGAGAGATGGCGCTGTCGTGAAAACAGTGGTGCTCTCGAGCTTCAGTGGAATGAACTAAAATGTTTACCCTATAGCACGACAGATGGGGCTGTCGTGAAATCAGTGGTGCCCCTAGCTTCGGAATGAACTAGAATTTTTAACCTATTGCACCAGAGATGGCGCTGTCGTGAAATCAGTGGTGCCCTCTAGCTTCAGTGGAATGAACTAGAATGTTTACTTTCTTGCACGAGAGATGGCGCTGTCGTGAAATCAGTAGTGCCTCTAGCTTCAGTGAAATGGACTAAAATGTTTACCCTCTCGCACGAGTGATGGCGCTGTCGTGAAATCAGTGGTGCCTCTAGCTTCAGTGGAATGGACTAAAATGTTTACCCTCTCGCACGAATATCGTCGAATGAGCTTCTTGCTATTTTCTTGAAACCGCGATTTTTGACATACAGTTTTTTTTGTTTTTGTGGAATATTCCGTCTATGTAGCCAATGTCAATTAATAGGTACTTACCTAATAAATTTAAGTGATAATACTATGCCAAGTTATCAAGAGTCTCCGTCAAGTCATCATAACCCAGGTTAAAATGGTGGCAAAGAAACCAAGGTTTTCGGAGACTAAATCCACCATTCCGAAAATAAACACAACACACTTCTATCCACCACATGCGTGCTCTTTACTTATGTTACACCGGTTAAAATGCCACCAAAATTACACGATATTACTCTAATTTCCATTTCCTTTTTGAATTCGATGAAATTTTGTAGTGCTTCGCTCTTCTGTTTAAGAAAATAAACTCTGCAGTATCTGCTGCATTCATCAATAATAGCCCTTGCACACGTACGCCAATTCGACAAACGGACGATCAATTGTCACCGTGTGCACGCGATTGTGCTTAGCAATTCGACAATACATTCGTTCAATTCAATAAAATCATTCAATCATCGATTGCCGCCAGCCATTTTCAAACAGGGATAATAGCTGTCATTAGCTGTGCACAAGAGGTTCCCCCACCACCAAAAATACAATGTTACCAACTCAAAAAGATGAGTTGGTTGGTCACAATTTCCCAAAGGTAATGTGAGACAGCTAGAAATCGATTATAATTTACCCACATTTTAGGCACACCACATAGCCCACCTCCATTTAATTTTCTAGTTTGTAATTTGTTAATTTGTTATAACTTAGTACCCCATAGTAGTCTAAGAATGTGATTAGATGCGTGTCCAGTTCACCCCACAAAGTATATTTATAATGATCACCCTTAGAGCGTTAGTTTACGCATTATTATCGAAGGAAGGAAGCTGCCATAAAGTGCCATGGTAGGTACACTAAAACATAATTAATTATATGGAATCATGGAATGGAAGCCCCATCTCCATGCACCACCACAATTAACAGAACAGGCAGGCAGGGTAGGAGACACTGGACTGATAGACCTCTCCTGAAGCAAAGCAAGGCTAGCTCATCACAATAATGCTTTCCAAAAAAAAAACAACTTCAAAGCTAGGAATTTATCCCTAATATAAGATTTTAAGTGATCGGAACCATGTGTTGATGAAAGTGAGCCTAAACACGGCCAGTCTACTATTATCCACTGAGGAGTTCCGTTGTCCACCTTCCGTGTCCATCATCAGACGAGCTAGTTGTAAAATTTGTGATCGGAACCATGTGCTGATCAAAATGAGCCTAAACACGGCCAGTCTACTATTATCCACTAAGGAGTTCCGTTGTCCACCTTCCGTGTCCATCATCAGACGAGCTAGTTGTAAAATTTGTGATCGGAACCATGTGCTGATCAAAATGAGCCTAAACACGGCCAGTCTACTATTATCCATCAAGAAATTCCGTTCGCCACCTTCCGTCTCCATCATCAGACCAGCTAGTTGTAAAATTAGTGATCGGAACCATGTGCTAATCAAAATGAGCCTAAACACGGCCAGTCTACTATTATCCACTGAGGAGTTCAGTTATCCACCTTCCGTCTCCATCATCATATTAGCTCGCTGTCTTTTTCTTTCTTTAAGTTGAAGTCGCACGGCTTGAGCATTTGCCATTTTCAATTATATTTATTGTATTTTCACTATCATGGTGTGTCTGGCCCAAGAATAGACCCCTCCATCTCCTCCCGTGGATGTCGTAAAAGCCGAATAAGGGATTACCCGGACTTGTTAGTAAGATTCGTTGGTATAAAATTTGTCCTGGCTTACTGGAAGACGCGTAAGAAGAGTCAGTTGTGGGAAGCAATGGCGACGATGAGCTCACCACTTGTCATGTCTTTTTCCCACGACGGTGCAACCCACAGTGAAAAGAGGACCATTTGATGCTCTGCCTACCCTTTAGGGGGAAAAGGCGTGTGTCTATGTATGTATGTATGTATTTGCAACTTTACACTCCTTCCAAGTCGTCAAAGTAATAGTCAAGTCATGTTTTAGTAAAACGGTGGCCGTTTTACTAAAACGTTGGTAGAATATTTCCACCAATTTTAAAATCCCATAGATCATGTAGCAAAAATTCTACCTCTATGGAAAATCCCGAACGCTGATCTATCAATTATCGTTTTTATTTAATGACGTCCTAAGACAACTTAATACAAAATTTTATGGACCTTATTAGTTCATGTCAAAATGATAACAAGCAAACTTTGAATATCTATATAGAGCTGCCATAACGCATGTTTAACATAATGAAATAAAATATATTTATTTCTCCGAGTTATTTTGACTTTAAGGCCTTAATTATTGGAACTTCTATAAAATAGTAGGTAAAACAAATGAAAAAAAATATATACAAAAACAAGAAAGTAATAATTAAACCAAATGAAAATTGTATACCATTCTACGAATCATTGTATAATCAAAATCATGTTTTGGTTTTGGGTCACTCATATCTTTTTTCTTAGACTCTTCTTCTCGCAGTATTTTGTTAACAGTTGTTCGAGAAATTCCAGTTATGTATTTTATTAATATATTCAGCCTATACTTTTTTCAGACCAGATCGGAGACATTCTGGAAAAAGGCCAGGTCAAGAGTACCCTTAACTGACGAGCATGTATGAAGAATGTGATGAGAGTGAATGAAGCAAAAGAAGTGTGTCAGGATCGTAGCAAGTGGAAATCCGTGGTCTCTGCCTACCCCTCCGGGAAACAGGCGTGAGTTTATGTATGTATGTATGTCGTTTTTTTTTATTATTGACTTTCGGATAAAAAGTACAGGAAGAGATGGAATACGATTTCGCGGGCTTGTAGCGCAATGCGTTTATCATTTCCGAACGTTTTTGGCATGGCTATTAAGCTTTAGTAATTCTGAAAAAAATATTGTAAAATATGGCGTAGGTACCTATATGAAAATTGGTATTATCCACTCTATATAAATATGATGATATTCGATGCGATCAAGACATTTAGATCCACCAACTTATCTGTAGAACCATTTACCTAAATTTTTCTATCATCTGCATACATTTCATTCTACAGATAAGTTGGTGGATCTACACTGTCTTCCGAGGCACTGGTCCATAATCTATGGATGTAGTAGCACTGAGCATAGAGTTTTTTTTTAATATAGAATTTACTGATGACGCAAAAGAGAAGCAAAGAAAACCATGGACTTAGTGTAGTCCATGGAGAAACAGAGAAGAGAAGAAGACAAGATTAATCTCTGTCTACGGTCGCAGGCCTAGTCAAAGAATAGAGGTAGTAGGCTGTTGCAGCTGCCATATCCTCTTGGTATGTTAACAAACAGGTACACTACTGTACACTACTGTACACTACGTATTATGTTCATTGTGCCGAATTCCCAAAAATAAGTTAATTATATTTCCAACGAAATAGAACTTAAGGTACTTCGAAGTTGGCCACTGATGCTCGTGGCCGGAAGGCAGATGTTCTGCGGATGAAATAAAATCAGAGGGGGCTGGGTGTTGGGAAGACCACAACTCACATCTTGCGTCTGTTGGGCTCTTTATCAGTGGGCTTCATTGATCGTAGGAAGCTCTTCGGCTCTTTAAGCGGACGGGAGGTAGCTTGTGGCCGTGAAGAGGATGCCAGTTATCAGCTTCCTGCTTGCTCTTTTCAACGCTGCAACCAACCTCACGGCGAACGCTTGGTGGCTGCCAGTGGATAGGTATAGCATTTTAAGGGGGGTGCGTTTTAGGCAGCATGTAATAATTTTGCATGTGTCGTTGAGGGCGATATCTAATACCTCCTTCGCGTGGGCAGACTGGTGCCACTGGGTGCCACACTGGACATGCAAATTCACCCGCCGAAAAGGAGAGTGACAAGCCAGTTGTCCGTAGCACATGGGGTGATGCCCCCCAAGTTAGGCGCCCAAGTTAGGTAGAAGTTAGGCGCCGCAGTAAGGCCCTATCGAGCGTAATACCCAGGTAGCAAGGGATTGAGCAGTGGTCAATGCTTTCACCTTTCCAAGTATATAGGTAGTAATATAGAGGGTCCGTTTAGAGTGCCGGTTGCGAAGGTGCAAGATGCAAGATTTTGTCGAAGGGAATTTTCATCGATAGTACTTCCCTAGTTCTTCTAGCGCCACCGACACTCTCATCCGTCTCTTCGGCCCCTTCAAAACTATCGGTTGAGGTGGCCAGTGCTAGATCGTCAGCATCGACAGAGGTAGCGATGTGTTAGCGAAGTGCTGGGCTGATCATTTGTGTACCTACCTAAATTTTAAAAAGTGCCGGAGCCAGTATGTACGCTTCCATAATGTGCGACCTCTGTGGCGCAGCGGGCGAAGTTTCGCCTGCGACGCAGGGGGTTACGGGTTCGATTCCCGCCTCGTAACAAATATTTGTGCGATCTGCAGATATTTGTTCAGGGTGTTCTGGGTATTTTCTATAAAAAAATAAAAAATAAACTATCTATTACCCACCCACAATTACACAAGTACCCATTACACAAGCTCTGCTTAGCTTGGGACTAAATAATATTTTTTTTTTACTTCTAGAATGACGGATCAAGCAGATGTTAAGCGGTAACCTCTGCCTCTGAACAGTGCATTACCTCATAGGTCACATCCACCTAGGACGCGCCCTATGTGGCATTGCACTGCGCCTGCCACCCTGAGACATAAATATGAAAAGTCTCATTTGCCTGTAATTTCACGGGCACCCTTACCTTTCAAACCGGAACACAGCAATGCGAGCACTACTGCTTTGCGGCAGAAATAGGTATTGTGGTAGTACTTCCCCGGACGAACTCTTTCACAAAAAAGCTCTACTACTGCTAATGTTGTGTGAACTGTCCAGCATTATTTATTTATTTATTATTAGGTATTCGTAAAATTTCAAGTGTAGCCCTACCAGCGTTCTTGTCTTCCGTCTATAGCACTTGTTCTTTGGTTAATAAAATTATATCTCCTTCTCTTGTGGCTCTTTCTGGCAACACTCTCAAAATTTCATACGTAGACGAGGCTCGAAATGCTTGGAATAGTGCTTGCCCCAATACTACTCCCCCCAAATCTCTTTCGTCTCAACGGCAATGGGAAGGGCCTCTGTGCGAGCTGACGTGGAATTGTCTGTTACAAACGTGCTCAAGCTCCACAGATCGTGCTCGTCTCCTGGCCGTTTCCAAATGGGAGTCAGGGTTTTGGTTGCAAGCACTACCATCACACAATACTGGTACTTTAATGGATCCAGTTTCTTTCCGTATTGCAACTTCTTTACGGTTGGGTGCAGGGTGCTGTGCCCCTCATCACTGCCAGTGCGGTACTGCTGTTGATCAGCTTGGTCACCACGGATTATTGTGCACCAGGGCTGCCAATAGGATTTCCCGCCACGCTAGCCTTAATGATATCATTCGCCGGGCCCTTAACAGCGTTAACATTCCAGCCATTCTAGAACCGAATGGTCTGTTACGTGACGATGGTAAGCGGCCTGACGGCATGACTCTTGTTCCGTGGGAGAAGGGTAGGCCTTTGGTGTGGGACGCTACATGTGTTGATACCCTTGCGCCATCTCATCTTTCCGGGACATCAGTTAGGGGCGGTGCGGCGGCAGATTCCGCTGAGGACCTCAAAAGACGCAAATATTCAAGTCTCGACAGAGCTTACTTATTTGAGCCTTTCGGGGTCGAGACTCTGGGTCCGTGGGGTACCGGGGCCCTTCGCGTTTTCAAAATTCTTTCAGGGCATCTGGTCGAAGTGACGCGTGACCCGAGAGCTGGCTCTTATCTGGCTCAACGCATTAGTATTGCCATTCAGCGTGGCAATGCAGCCAGCATCTTAGGGACGCTTCCGTCTGGTAGTGATTTGGATCAGTTGAGCTACCGTTAGATCGCTTGCAGCGGTCTTCAGGTAGCACAACAGCTGTTTCACATGTATAATGTACATACCTTGTATTATTCTTTCTGTAAATAAATGTTTATTATTTATTTATATTGCTCGCCTGCTACATACCTTGCACCGACCCGCGCGCCGTGCCACGGAAGTCATATTCGTTTGGTCCTCTGTCTACGGGTTGGTCATTTGGCTCCCACGTGGGTGGATTGTGCTTTGATTGTGCAGTCCATTGTGTCGGCTAGGCAACTCATGGCGCCAATCGGGATTATAGAATTGTCTTTGGAAAATTGGAATTCCATAGACAATTCTATGGAATTGATGGCAATTGGTGTCCGTGTGAACGCCTACACACAATAGGTAGTTTGCTGGGCATAATTCGACAATCAGTTCGTTCATAGATTTTCGTGGTTCATTCATATAACGTAAGACAGAGAAAGATATGGGAGACTCATAGCAAGATAGAAAGAGGCGCATATATCATAGAATGACGTGGCTTCCGGAAAGTTAGTAGTGTCTTTTTGTTTAAGCTGAATTAAATTATAAGCTAGAAGAGGAACTGATTTAATGTAAATACATTCCATGAATTGATTGGCATTTTTCATTAAATTTCTTCATGCTTTCTTCGTTATTAAGAATTTCCAAAGTACTAAGTAGAACTAATCAGATGGTCAAGCAGATGTCTGAAATCGGGCTGCCAGCAAAAGACAAATATTTTACCGTTAATACTACCAGCATGCGTGTTCGTATATTTTTTGAATAATTAATCTAAAAGAGAACCGGTCAAATGCGTGTCAGATTCGCGTGGTGAGGGTTCCGTACAAGTAGGCTACTATAGTAGCCAATAGACTAGTTGAACTTATTAGTCTTCGGTGAAATTAAGGAAAACTTTTCCCTTCAAGGATATTCACTGTTTTCCGCAGGAATTTAAAGACGTGGGATTTTGGGTTTGGTGAACAAACGACTTTAAAAAAATTAGGTAATCGGTTAGGTACGTATGCAAATTGTTGGAATTGCACAATATTCTGATATGTGTTAGTATGTTGGCCTCTAAATAAACAGGTTTGCCAAATGTATTAAGTATAAACTTAATTCCGTTTCTGATAATTGGTCGTTGCGCTCTATCAGTTCTGCACTTCTCTATCATAATCACAAGACTGCAGCCTTCAGAGGAAGTTTTAGATATTCGGCAACAAAGTGCTGGAACAATATTCCTCCCCCGATCCGTAATGTTAAAACCAAGTACACCTTTAAAATACATTTTAAAAAGTTTTTGTGACAGGTACAAATTGCATGTATTCATAGAAGAAAGATAGAAAGAAAGAAAGAAAGAAACGTTTATTTATGACTAAACAATCAAAGACACACACATGCAACATGCAAAAGCAAAAATGATAAAATAAATAAATAAATAAAAACAGATATAAAAAATAAGGCAATTTGTGTGTGTGCCTAACGTAAGCCACAAAAGGGTCTTCAACTCAGCGTTTAGGCACATAGTTACGTTTAGCGTCATAGGCACTTCGTTTGCCATAAATAATACTACCATCTGTTATCGCTTGCATTCGCATGTGTTGTCATGTACATCACCTACTAAGGAGGTAGCAAACTCCAATATTATAAGGACTCCTGTATTACTGCACAAGCACCAACATTTTGTAGCCTAGGTACACATTACACATTGTTTTGTAACTCGTTCTGCTTGCTATCGATGGATTATGGCTGAAAATCAGTGTTTTTGCTTCTTGAGCAAAATATCTCGCTGAGCCATGGCCTTTTTGACGTACTGCAGCACACACAGACATTTTACTTGGATTTTGTATATATTATTGTTTGTTTTTATTAGTATATTATATTTTATTGTTTATTTTTACTTGTGCACAGTACAATTTGTTGTAATTTGTATGTGTGTGTGTGTGTCTGAATTTGCAAATAAATACTTTTTCTATCTATCTATCTATATGTATGTACTCCGTCCAGGAGTTTCAGAGAAAATCAGCTGTGACCTACAGACACGAGAGTCATCCTATCGTGAGCATCCACCATAACTATCTAAGTTTAGGTCAAGCAATGATCTGCGAGGTCGGTATTTAGAAGGGTGACCACTTGGTCTTAACAAATGTCTACCTCAAATATTACTGCAAACATTTTTCATTTTTTTCTGGTTTTTTTTAAAAGAACATACTTTGACCGTCACCAGTCCCACTCTTTCCACGCATACGTTAGCTTGGTAAATATGTTTGAAATAGAAATGGTGTTTTTTTTTCATACTGAATATTTGGTGTAAGATATAGTAAAAACGTGATAGATTTAACAAGAAAACTGTTAATTGGAAACACTGCACATTTTAACCATCCTATTGCCGTAGGCCAATCGGCATGTGTGTGCACGCGAATTGTGCTCAAAATCGAACTGCCCAACTTCCCGACTGTCGAATCGGCGTACGTGTGCAAGCGGCATAAATGTAATGAAGTATCTATGACCTCCTTTACTCGTTTTTTTTTTTTTTTTTTTTTTATACTACTGAATGACGGAACAAGCAGATGGCCCACCTGGTGTTAAGCGGTAACCTCTGCCTATAAACAGTGCAATACCTCATAGGTCACGTCCACCTAGGACGGACCCTATGTTACATTGCCCTGCGCCCGCCACGCTGAGACATAACGATGGAAAGTCTCATGTGCCTGTAATTTCACCGGCACCCATACCCTTCAAACCGGAACACAGCAATGCGAGCACTACTGGTTTGCGGCAGAAATAGGTATGGTGGTAGTACTTCCCCGGACGAACTCTTTCACAAAAAAGCTCTACTACTAACACTCGTGGTGGGCATTGGTCCACAAATGTCCAAGTGGACAGTGTGTTACCTCTCTTTAGCTTTTACTTCTCCACTACGTTCACTAGGAAATGGTAATGTTACCATTTTTCCTTTAATGCATGTTTCGCATTCCGATAATTTTTCATTTTCATTCAGTTCAAAACCATTCATTGTTTTATTTTTAAATGCATTTTTCAAATCTTGTTCATTAATGTGGCCTAACTTTTTGTGCCAAATGTCAGTTAAATTGTTTTCTGCTAAATGAGATGTTTCTTTCTTAAATGGTTCAGTTTTAACGTAGAATAAACCATTTTCCTTGTGTGCTTTCATTATAACACTTCCCTTTTTGTTTATAATCGTAGCATTTTCGTTATTAAATACCACCTTACATCCATTGTCTGTTGCTTTGGCTATCGAGATTAAATTCGTTGACAATCCAGGGACATACAGGGCATTATTCACGTATACTTTCTCACCATTACTTAGTTTTATTTCAACATTTCCTTTTCCTTCTATAGTTTCAGTTTTATTTGCAGATGCTAGCTTTAAAATTTCATTAGCAGCAGTCATCGACTTGAACAAGTCTTTATCTTTACACATGTGTGAAGTGCATCCACTGTCCAAACACCATTTTTCAGAATTTATGCTTTCAGATAGGTATGCTTCTTCAGCAAATCCAGTTTTAACATTTTGTGGCTTTGACCAACAATCTTTGCTTAGATGTACGATTTTGTGACAGTTATTGCATTTCAAGTTCTTGCGTCTGTTTTGTGATTGGTTATTCTCCTGTTTGTAGGAGTTTTGTTGCTTTTTATTTCTCTTACTATAATGCGCCTCTTCTTCTTCTTCTATCTTTTCTTTAGAGTTTTCTCGAGCCTCACTTTCTTCAATAATTTTTATTTTCAGTTCTTCTGTTGAAGGTAGTTTATCTCGGGACTATAATATAGTAATATTAATTAATTAATATAAAATAGTAGTAGTATAAAATAGTATTATTATAATATAGAGTCTGAAGTTCTCATAAGATTCTGGTAGGCTATACAGCATTATAATAGTTAAAAGATCCTCGTTTATATCGATTACCATATCTTTTAGTTTATCTACGAGGTCCATAATTTCATTAATATGGTCTCTCACATCTTCGTTAGCTTTTAGCTTTTTTTGTATCAGGTTTTTGAGTAGGGTCGCTTTTCTTGCTGGCCCTCGGCTGTGATAGGCTTTTTCTAGTGTTTGCCAAATGTCTTTTGCGGTTTTACAAGACTTTACTAACCGTAGTTCGGATGGGGACATGAGTAGTAGAAGTTCGGCTTTGGCCAATATATCCTTCTGCTTGTCGTCCGTTCCTTCGAGGCATTGGTGCAGTCGTGCTTTTGTCAGTACTGCGGCTGCTTGAATCCTCCATGTGTCGAAGTTGTTTCGGTTCAAGGGTTCAATACTCACATGCAACTTTGCCGTTGCCATTTTGGCGTGAAAAACGAAGGGATCATAACCTCTTATAATTGCCTCTTATATTTATTATTATATTTAGTATCCATGTACAAGTTTAAATATATATTAGAAGGAAACTACGCAAATTAGATGTGGAGTATATCATTTTCTTCTTCTTCTTCTATCTTAGGTAATGGCTTCTGTGCATTATTTGCAACAATTTAGCCAATGTCAAGTGATATAATTATTATAGTTTTATAGTCAAGTCGTCAAGAGTCTCCGTCTAGTCCTAACCCAGTTTAAATTGTGGCAGAAAAACTGAGTTTTTACAGGAAAAAATCCACCATTTCGAAAAGACTCGCAATACACTCAAATTTCACTACATCACACATGTGCCATTTATCCAAGTTAAACCGGTTAAATAATTTTCTTTTATAGACATCTTACTGACGTACTAACATGACATTATCTTTTTAATAAAAACACTTGACCTCCTTCATTGTACTGAAGTAGGTATAGCGATGTGACTTTCCACAGGGACCATAACCTCTTATAATTGCCTCTTGTATTTATTATTATATTTAGTATCCATGTACGAGTTTAAATATATATTAGAAGGAAACTACGCAAATTAGATGTGGAGTATATCATTTTCTTTTACAGACATCTTACTGACGTAAAAACACTCGACCTCCTCCATTGTACTGAAGTAGGTATAGCGATGTGACTTTCCACAATATTTTCCAACTGTCCATGAATAGGTTAAACAGCCACGGTGACTTTACACATCCCTGTCTAACACCCTTTTCGATGCGAAACCATTCATTGTATGACCCGTGTATTCTTACGCAAGCACTGGAATCCTCATAGAGAGATTTCAGAGCCTGAATGAGGTTCCTTTCTACCCCATACATCGACAGTACCGACCATAGTTCATTCCTCATCACTTTATCGTAGGCCTTTTCCAAATCCACGAAAGCGCAATAGACTTTTCGAACCTTAGCCAAAAAAAAAACGGTTGTTCTTGTTCATAGGATAATTTGTGTTTCATAGTAGCACGGTATGGGTATATGCATAAACGATAAACTGTTACTTGCACAGTTTACTTGTCTTAACTTGTCTCTTGTATGCATGTTGAGCTGTTGTAGTTACGGAATTTAAATAAAAGAGGGCGCTTTAATTTCAGGTGACGAAAATGCACGCTAGACAGCGTGTGTTTTTTTTTTACTTCACTCTGATTGTATTTCTACTGATTTCTACTTCCATAAATCCAAGGAACTTATACCCAACCGATAAGTTCGTTGCATAAATCTGATTGAGCGAAGCCAAAATCAAAAAAAAGTACTGTTGAATCATAGCGCAGCAGTATCTACACAAGAGACTCTGTCCGCCATTTTCGAAAAGTGACGTCGTCTACTTTTATTTTATTTATCGTATTTCCTAGTGTTTTTTGAGTTATTTTTTGTAATTTTGGTGGCATTTTAACCAATGTAGCTCGTCTTTAGTTAGAGCACAAGTCTAGTGTAATTCAATGGAAGTGAATTGTCTGTCTTTTCAAATTGGGGAAATTGTCTACCAAAGTTTTTTGTAAAATGGCCACCGGTTTACTAAAACATGACATGACTGTGACTTTAACGACTTGGAGGGAATGTAATGCATCTTCTTCTTCTTCTTATTTTTTTGGCGTGTTCAGCGGACCGGTAGTGGTGCCACAAGAGTTTGCCAATGACAGGTGATTAACTTGAAATAAAACCAAAAAAGTGCTGGGAGTTTGAGGAAAGATAAGGGTAGGTTGAAATCTGCCATTTTTGAAAGAAACGTCGTCATTTTTATTTTATTACATTTTAATGTGTTTTTTCGAGTTATTTCGTGTAATTTTAGTGGCATTTTAACCGGAGTAACTTGGATAAATGGCAAATGGTGTGATGTAGTGAAATTTGAGTGTATTGCGAGTTTTTTCGAAATGGTGCATTTTTTCCTGTAAAAACTCAGTTTTTCTGCCACAATTTAAACTGGGCTAGGACTAGACGGAGACTCTTGACGACTTGACTATAAATAAAACTATAATAATTATATCACTTGACATTGGCTAAATTGTTGCAAATAATGCACAGAAGCCATTACCTAAGATAAGAAGAAGAAAGATAAGGGTACGGTTTATAGGGAGAATCGTACGTGATTATGTAATACAAATTGATAACACAATAATAAATTAAACCTACTTGAAAATGGCAAATGCACCAGCCGAGCGACGCCAATTATAAAAAAAAATAAAAAAAAGTATCTACACAAACCACAACACCACGGAGTATTTTTTCATCTATGGATGAACATTTTTTTTATGAATAATATATCGATGGCGTTTGATGAATTTTTGTTCGGCCGAGGTGCATTTTTGTTGTTTTAGTAATAGGGGATTGTCTGACTCTGACTCATCTCTATTGGGTAATCAAGTAATTACCTATTGAACAATGTCTAGGAACATTGTTTTTGAGGGGTGGCTTACGAAATCGCCTCCAACAAAGCGTATCTGGCGCACAGTAAGTATTGTATTTTGGAAATTTTTCAGTATGTATAGGGTATGCTCGTGATCCACTGTCCACAGTTTGTCGAGTCCAAATACGCGGTCTAAATACAGAGAATCATTTTGTTGTTGCTTGTGTAGCTTGGTCTCGTAAGTCGTGTGCAAACGTGGTTTTATCTGCTACCAGAAATGGCGGAGAAGGTGGTTTGCCTTGCGCCAGTCAGGCGAGCTCCCTGGGCAATACTTCTTAGACTACTACGCGGACCGGAACTGCAGACGTCTGAAGGGCACTATCAATTTGGATTTGTGTGAACAAGTAAGTAACAGCTGTGTTCTGTATAGATATGTTTATATCCTACAGCTTCCTATCTGACAGTCTGATAGGCCAACCATATGGTTAGTATACAAGCAGGAGCAACAAAACTTAGCTACTTCCCTTCAATCAATATTTTCGTGTTTTTATTACTTTCATCTACATGCTGTGTGATACCACACTAAACAGTGTATGCACATAATCCAGGTTCTTAATTCAGAAAATCTTAGTTTTTTTCTAAATTGGTTCAGTCCCTACCTATATATTGTACATCTTACATGCTTGAGAAACTTAAACTTTCCAAACTTTGCATTTATAACTAGTTTGAAGTAGGATAAAGTATATTCTAGCAGCATTCTGAAGCATGATTCTCTAATTCAAAATAGAGGGCGATAAGATCTGCATTGCTGCCCCGCATTGGGGTGTATTGTGCGTTGTCCCTCTGATAATAGCCAGCCAGCCCTACTCCTTAAAATAGCGGAGAAGGATGATTCTCATAATAAAATAGCTTCGATCTAGTGTTGGTGTCACAAATGGTATTCTCCTTAACTGGCAATGTTAATATCAGACACAGCCAATGTGCTCCACCAGTCCACATATTGCATGGTTCATTAAATTTGATGAATGGCTTGGGAGAGAACAATGGAACTGACACAGTAGACAGTCAACAAAAATTCTGAGATAAAAAATACAGAGAAAAAATCTGTCAAAAAGGCAAGAAGAAAATGTGTTTTTTATTGAATTGTGTATGAAACGACAGAATAAACAATAGCTGAAACTTGAATGGTTCAAAGATTTTCTGATAATTTTGGCTAGAATTTTAAAGTTTTAACTTAATAGATGCATTTCTCTTCACTTTTCTAATGTTATACCTATCCATCTCTAATTTATGGTCAACATGAATTGAAAATAGACTACATTGTTATTATGAGGTAGCAGAATACCAATTTTCCATTTATTCACAATTCAGTCTCGATTCAGTCTACTTTCAGTGTAGATTTGAATATATTTATGAGAATTGGCCTTCATCTGAGTCATACTGAGTCCACTAACTTGTTACTATGAACAGGGATAATGATTGGTAAAAGCATTATCATCATCGTTACATGATTCATGTTTGCCCTGTGTCATCCCACCGCTGTTCATAGGCCTCTCTTCGCTTGTGCCAACTGCCTCTATTCACTCATATGCAATCCGGTCTGAGGGATGACTGGACTCATCTTGATTTGATCATTATGTATTTATATACCTTGAGTATATATAGGTTTTTGCTAGAAGCCACTATCTACTTGTTTAAATTGGGTTACCTGCTCAAAATCTTCCTTACTTTCCAGCAGTCCTCAGGAAAACAGGATTTTACGATTCATAAGAATTAAGTTTTTAATTTCACTTGCAAGACTTTCGAGCCCTTCAAGCGATACTATGTATTTTAGCATTAAAGATAAAGTTTAAAATTCTGTATAATGGAATCTGCCAGGGTAGACGTGTGAATCGGCCTTTGGCCGGATCTCATACATACTAATAGTGAATAATAAATTGCCTCTTCTTAGGGTTTTTTGAGAACTTTTACAAAAAAAAAATTGTGTATGTGTAACTTGCCTCAGACAGAGTTACATTGGGGCCACGATGAGAGCACAGTACTAAGTTTAACTCCAAGTGCGCTCAGACCAAGTTCTCAGATCCTTGTGACCTAAGTACAGTCTGATTCTGCATTTGATCATAGTGGACTATAATTTGAAGCTGACTCACACCGCATCATCAAAACTTTACAAGAGAGAGTGAGTCATAATATTAGAGGCAACTCGGAGTGAACTCTGATGTAAGCTTTCTTGTACGAGCACATTCTGTCCAAGTGCGTGAAAACCTGACCTCAGTAAGTGGCACTTAGTTCAATAACTTGCATTTGTTGATGTTTGAAACTAAATTGCTAAATGTTGACTGATAAGTAAGTTACATTCTAAAATCACTTGCAGCAGTTTTAAATTTCTGTTGGTCTTTTTATGTCCATTCATAGTTATGTACATTTATAAAATTTAAATGGAATTAATAGACCTAGCAAGTGGGCCACCTGATTTTAAGCAGTAGCTTTAACTCTATCCTTTCCTAACTACAATAACCCTTAGGTTAAATTCAGGTAGTTCTAGTACTTACCATAAGGACTAGTTGCGTCTGCAACCCTGAGTTATAAGGTGAAGCTCAGTGCGTTTTAATTAACCAGCACCTACCCTTCAAACTGGAACACAGTAATGCAAGCATTACTGCTTGCTTGGCAGCAGAGATTGATAAGGTGGTTCTTCCCCTGATTAACTGCTTCACAAGAAGTATTACTACTACAACCAATCACTTTGTACAATGTCCAATAACATAACCTACATTGTAACTAAATGAAGGCACATACAATTAAAGAAACATCTAGCCTACTACTAATAATACTATTTTACCATGTAGGTATCAAATTAAATGCAGAGTTTCCTGTTCATTTATTATTTTCCTGTCACTTTATGCATACGCATACGTTAGCCATAACTGCTTATTTATCATTTTCCTTCAGTGAAACCTATTTTGAAAATGTTCTTGCATTCAGTTATTAATAACATATCCATCTAACCAATAGTGTCTTGTTTAATGCTGTACTTTATAATTTAGTTCTAACGAAATATATATGTACTGGTTCTAGGTGGATGCTGGTCTTCATATGGAACGTAGTGGTAACGGATCTTTAGACCCGAAGCTACGTGGATCAGTGTTCACAATCCAAACTCAGTCGAGGACATATCATTTGGAAGCCGACTGCGAGGCGGACATGGAGAAATGGGTGGACGCCATCTGCCGAGTGTGTGGACTGCGGGCTACGGATGAATCTTCAAACGTACTTGGTAAGTATTTTTGTATGGGAAATAGTTTGTTCGTTAACATTATGCAGGGCGTCCCAAGACTATGCAACATGAATGTACCTTAAATATTGTAGATAGGATATTTTGCGGAAAGGAGACTATTTTATTTGTAAAACTTAGTAATACTGCATTCAAAAATACTTGCTTCGTCTGGTAATCGAACCGACTTAAATGTGAAAAAAAAACACTCCGAATTTAATTTATTTATTTTATTTTATTAATCTAGGATTCACAGTTATCTTATAGTTAGTTATAAGCTATACAAAATTAAAATAATGGGTAAAAAATAATAATTTCTCTTAAGTAACATAGTATCTTATAACAAAAGAATAACGTAAAATGTTTGATTCCATTAAATGTTCAAGTCGATTCCCAGAAGGATCTTATAACAAAAGAATAACGTAAAATGTTTGATTCCATTAAATGTTCGGGTCGATTCCCAGAAGGATCTTATACCAAAAGAATAACGTAAAATTTTTGATTCCATTAAATGTTCGGGTCGATTCCCAGAAGGATCTTATAACAAAAGAATAACGTAATATGTTCATTCCATTAAATGTTCGGGTCGATTCCCAGAAGGATCTTATAACAAAAGAATAACGTAAAATGTTTGATTCCATTAAATGTTCGGGTCGATTCCCAGAAGGATCTTATAACAAAAGAATAACGTAAAATGTTTGATTCCATTAAATGTTCGGGTCGATTCCCAGAAGGATTTTATATAACAAAAGAATAACGTAAAATGTTTGATTCCATTAAATGTTCGCGTCGATTCCCAGAAGGATGTTATAACAAAAGAATAACGTAAAATGTTTGATCCCATTAAATGTTCGGGTCGATTCCAAGAAGGATCTTATAACAAAAGAACAACGTAAAATGTATGATTCCATTAAATGTTTGGGTCGATTCCCAGACGAAGCAAGTAATTTTTAGGACAATCTTTGAATGCAGTATTACTATGTTTTGAAAATAAAATAAAGTCTCCTTTCCGCAAAATATCCTATCTACAATATTTAAGGTACTTTCCCTTCATGTCGCATAGTCTTGGGACGCCCTGTGTATCATCAAAATTGAATTAAAAACCTAAAGTCTATCTTTAACCAAAAAGAGGTGAGTCCGAATCTTCACAGCGAAACTTAAAATTTGCCATGTTTGTTCTTTCCGGAGGCAGATGCATTATTGAAAAATCGGTTGACTGTCAAGTTTATAATACCCTATCTTTTAACAAGGTAAATGCCACGCCATCCTAAGACATTGAGATGAAAAGTCTCGTGTGCCTGTAATTTCACCGCCACCCATATCCTTCAAACCGGTACACAGCAATGCGAGCACTTCTGCTTTGCGGCAGAAATAGGTATGGAGGTAGTACTTCCCCGGTCGAACTCTCACAAAACAGCTCTACTATACTACTATAGTCATTTTAGAATTAAATATTGGCTAACTATGCGAGATCTGTCTACAGAGCTGTTTTATGAAGTTTTTTAGGGTTCCGTTCCTGAATTGGTACCAACAGAAGCATTATAGCATTATTAACTTTGTTCTCCAACACAACCATTTTTCGCAGGAAAGGGTAGCTTAAGGTATCGAGTTGAAAGTAACACCTCTATAAAAAAAAACCGGTCAAGTGCGAGTCAGACTCGCGTGGAGAGGGTTTCGTACAGCATTTTCTCAATATTATTATTTTTAGTTTCCCGTGGAAATTTAAAGACTCAGGATTTTCGTTTGTTTTTCTGTAAAATTTAAGGGAAGCCGAATAATCTGTATATTTTTCAAAATTTTTGTACGAGTAAGTGATGGTCGATTTTCATATAATTAACCCCCAAACCCAGAATTCGTTTACTTACGTGCTTGGGTCACCTTACTCTGTTTATGTACGAAATTTCAACTTATTTGGTGCAGTAGTTTTGGATAAAATAAGCTGTGACCACTGACTTTTTTTATAGTAGCATTACACGATTGGTTAATTTAT
Source organism: Operophtera brumata (assembly GCA_932527175.1). NCBI lineage: Eukaryota > Metazoa > Arthropoda > Insecta > Lepidoptera > Geometridae > Operophtera > Operophtera brumata. Next base: position 71,442,820 of record OW052239.1, read on the forward strand.
ATAGCAGAGAAAAAAATATCGAAGAAACCTGTTCTAAAAAAACCTTTTTCATCGTTTATGACGTTCTACGAAATCCTATAGGAAATAATAGTTTATCAATGCCTCGCCTTAACGAATATACAGGAACAAGTTTATACTTAACACAGTAGACTTCTGTGGGCTGCTGATGATGTATAATTCATAAAAAACATGAAATACCTACGGCTCAAATTTTAAGTAGGTATTGATATTAAAATAACATACCTGAAAGTTTTTTGTGGCAATCCTTGCATATTTCCAGTGGCTCAGTCGGCATTTAACGCCGCGACAAAGGAGTTACTTAATTTTTAAAACTATCGTATGTCAATGGTATCGGGTTGCCGGCTTGTTGCCGGCTAAACTTCCGGTATTTCCAAGCTCACCTACTAAAAATATGACTGCAAATACAAATAAATACAGAAGTAATCATTATCAGCCTTAGCGGTTTGTTTGTGTATAAGCACGGATATAATAACTGGCCAAGTGCGTGTCGGACCCAAAGACATCGTCGGACCACGCTTACATAGTGTAGGGTTCCGAACTCGAAGTCACTAAGGGGTTACACCAGAGGACGGGTAGTTCACTTTTGTAGGGGGGTCACGGGGGATGAAATTTCATGGGAGAGGGATAGCATTTGTACATATAGTTTTCCACGTCATACAAGAATCAAAAAACAAATGCTATCCGATTTCAGTGATTTTAAGGTGGTTGCTTTTTGATACTAACGTAATTTACCAAATATGGGCGAACAGAGTATAATTTACACTGAAATAACTGTTTCTGGCGGTGGATTAACAGCGAAATTAACATCGATATTTTAGTCCATATAAATCTTTTCGATGTTATTTTCGCTATTAATCCAGTGTGTTCTTTAACCAAATATGATTTACCGCAAATAATAACCAATATAAAAGCCAACAACAGTCTTTTCAGTGTAATACTATACTCTGTTCGCCCATATTTGATAAAATACGTATTTTGCCGGCTTCCAACTCTGACGGATCGATAACCGACTGGCCGGGGCGGATGGCAATTTGTTTTCAGTGTCTGTCTGTAGTGATGAAGAACAAGGATGCCAATTTTCAAGCGGCTGCCTGACAACTTTTTTTCTTCGCTTGCATACGCGCCTATCTTACCAGCCCCCGTATTTGCTATGACCAAACGTGACATAACGCGGGCTCGTTACGATATCTGCGTGGAATCATCGTTCAGAATACGTTGTGACGTCACCCGTTAATGTCAAGTAATCTCCTATGATCATAGCGAATACCAGCCCTGGGCTGTTATTTAGGGATGTTATTCAAATTTAATTATATAAACAGCGTACACACTTTCAGACAACCAAGGTTTCAATCAACTCCCTCGTGACAAAAAAAAACAACCCCTCTTTTCCGCCCCAGGTCTAGTTGGCTCAGTTCGGGTTGCACAGGGCGGTTCCAAAACATTTCGGGAGCTCAAATACCGCGAGCATTATTGTCCGCGTCATTGCTTTCACTATAATAATACAACTATAATACAATACAATAAAATTAGGCACTGACATATACATTTAAAAAAAAAACATATGAAAGAATTGAGCTACCTAAAGATTGTTGGATCGATCTAAATATAGCTTGCTATCGCTACCAGACGCAAGCGTCCTTAAGATGCTGGCTGCATTACCACGATGAATGGCAATACTAATGCGTTGAGCCAGATAAGAGACAGCTCTCGGGTCACGAGTCGCTTCGACCTGACGCACTGAAAAAATTCTGAAAATGCGAAGGTTGATTAATAAATTAAACAAAAATTGATGTCTCATGTTTCTTATTATAAACTTGCTGTGTTTTTTAAAATTATTTACATTGTTATCAATTTCTTTAAAACTATTCGCTGTCGCATGTCGTGTGACCTTGATTTACATTTTTTGCTGTGCTTGCGAAAACGTCATTTAAGCCAGACGTTGCATATTATTTACGTTATATTTGACTGACCTACGCACGTCTCAAACATTGGTTTACATACAGTTCCGTATTTTCCCAGCTATTATTTCTGTTGCCAATCTTGGAAAGAGGTTTTTAAACTTTTTTTTTAGGTTCTGTTTATTGGTTTTGAATGCTATAATTTACTCGAAACTAGACGAGGTTAGAAATTTGGTGGTTTATGGTAGGTATGGGATTGCAATCTAGCAGCGTTTACAATGCAGCTTGATTTTTGCTGGACCAACATTATTCAAAAGTTCCAATTTTCGTTATTGCGGTCAGTGCTTATGACGATGGACCTCTAAATGGTCAACGAAACGTCAACAAGAGAATAGAATAGTACGTGGTGAATAGTAATTTTTCTAGGTCGGTTTAAAGATATATATTCTCAAAATTGATACCATAAGCCATGTTAAAATCAATTATATTATGTAGATTTTGCAAAAATACGTTTAAGAGAAGCCTATTTGTCTCTTGGCAGCCTCTTAAATTGTGGAGACATCAAAGATGCGTATTTTCTGATGTACCATTTTTAATACCCATATTCTCTTTCCAGAAACGTACCAGAACAGCTTGTCTACATACCAGAATAGTTTATCAACGATGTCTGCGATGAATGAACACTATGAGCGTGCAGACGGCACTGGTCCATACATACCTATATCCGAGTGCATCACTGGAGTTAGAGCTCAGGTGTGCATAACAGACTAGCATTATTTTAAATTAGATTTTCACGTTGAAACTAAACCCAGTGATCTAAAGGAGTCTACACACCAAACCCGGCGCAGCCCGGCGGGTTGGTGTCGGTGGAATTAAATTAAGAGTATCATGTCGGCAACCTGTGGCTACTTGTGGAGTGATGTCGGCACGACTTTCGTACGCGCTCAGGGGCCCAATTCTGCTATTTTTAGTAATTCCAAGGTGTATAAAAAATACGTGTTATATTTCAGGATGAGCAACGTGCGTTCATATTTGATCCAAAACACATAGTGAGGAGTACCAGAATGCCGGTTGACAGAGTAGCTGACAACAGGGCTCACCAGATGTACACGAGTCAACCGCACATACGGCTGAATAATACTGACTGCTCTGAGAACGAGTCTAATCTAAGCGACGAAGAATGCAAATCACTGAATGCTAGTCAATCAAACATCAGTAAGTTATATTTATTTATTTTAGTGAACATCTTGAGTGAGTTATGTAACGAGTGAATCACAAGCGTGCAAAAATACTGGGCATAATTCTCCTCCGAAAAATGCCACGATGACCGGTCTTGAGCCGCCTCCATCCACCGACTTCCTGCTACTTTTCAAATGTTGTCGGTCTTCGTGAGCGGGCATTTTTACACTTCGTCGTGTTCGTGGTCGCCACTCGAAAACATTATACCCCAGCAGTTTTCTGCGAGCTATATACAGTGGTGGCCATATAATTAAGAACGCTGATATAAAGGGAAGATTTTTTCCAACTAAGATGCAAAACTAATTGTATGCATTTGTTTTTATTTCTCTCGGTATCGTAAAACATTTCCATATTACCACTGTATTCATTGATACACATGATTGGCAAAAAATCAATAAGCAAACTTTTTACACTACTTTTAAACAAAGTATTCCTTATTACTGGCTGGTCACGTAATTAAGAACGCTAAGTAGTTTATACCTTTATTCAAATTTAAATAGAGAACACTCAGTCGATTTGTTACTGTTTGTATAATTTTGGCGCCATTACGTGCTGTAAAAGATTAAAGGTGATTGTTTCTTTAGAAAAAACAATGGGAAAAAATAAAAGTTGTGATAAATCTACAAGGGAAGTAATAATAAAACTTCGCCGGACGAATTGGTCTTATAAAAAGATAGCAGACCATCTACAATGTTCAAAAACGATGGTTTTCCACGCTGTAAAGCATTTTGCTACGTATCAAACTACTTCGAATGTTCCACGTGTACCTAAACAGAGAAAAACAACTCCTCGAGATGACCGAAACATCGTTCGTATGGCAAAACAAAATCCTTTTAAAGGGTCCAATGAGCTTAGAAAATAATATTTTGGTGTAAACAACCCTTCAGCAATCTCAGCACGCACTATTCGAAGACGTTTGGTAGAAGAAAAATTGCACGGTAGGATAGCAAGAAAGGTACCCATGTTAAAACTTTGCCACAGGCAAGCCCGGCTTGCATTTGCGAGAAAGTATGAAAACTGGACTGTGCAACAGTGGAAAAATGTACTTTTTTCTGACGAGACGAAAATAAACAGAGTATGTTCTGATGGAAAACGATATGTACGACGTCCCCCGAATCCAGCATTCGACCCAAAGTACACGAAAGTTACATTAAAGCACGGTGGTGGAAATGTGAAAATTTGGGGTTGCTTTTCTGGACATGGAAAGTTGATAGAAGGTAACATGGATCAGTTCCAATACAAAAATATACTGGAAGAAACAATGTTACCATACGCTGAAGACGTTCTACCGGTCATTTGGACATTCCAGCATGACAATGATCCAAAGCACACTGCACGCACCGTAAAGGAATTTCTTACAGCGCAATTAGTTTCTGTCTTAGACTGGCCTGCTAACAGTCCAGATCTAAACCCAATAGAGAATCTGTGGTTTGAAGTAAAGAAAAAGGTTTCAAATACAAAGTGTGGAAATTTAAGAGAGCTGTATGACGTTTTTTTAGAACAATGGTACTCTATTTCTCTTGCGAAATGTCAAAAATTAATAGAGTCAATGCCTCACAGGTGTAAGCTGTAATTAAAAGCTGTGGATATGCTATTAACTATTAATTTTAGTTAAATATTTATTAAATTTCTTTTTATGTTTCCTGTGCTACATAATATTGTGATTTTTTTAATCTAAGTGTCATACAAAACAATTCCCGAGCAGTTAAATAAATCGTTCTTAATTATTTGTCCAGTTTCAGTACTATTTGAATGTGTTACTTTGATAAAATCAATAAAATGTGCAAAAAATAGTTAGCGATTTCATACTTTATTCTTAAGTCAGGTTGCTCTATTAATGTGACTATTATATAACATAACTAGTTGCTTCTCAGAAGGTACACATCTCTGTGTATGATACGATTCAAATAAAAAACTTCTAGAACTTCAAATCGTTCTTAATTATATGACCACAACTGTATTTGCCTCTTTAGCTTCCTAAATCTGAGAGCTATTTCGTTGATTTTGGTTCTTCTACTGAACTGCTCATTTCATGTTTTATTGCGTGACGAAAATCCGAGCATTACTCTCTCACTTCTCAAAAGATACAAGCTACAAGCTACGAGTGAGTAGCCAAGGTTAAGCGTGACTTCCTTAAAAAAACCATAACAACTCACTCGTAATTTGTAGCTTGTACGGTTTGAGAAAGAGGGCCCCTGATCCTGAATCCTTATCTTCAAAGAATTAATAGTTGATATGTCAGATATTGTAATTTTTTCCTTTATTTCAGGAGACTGGCCCGTAGGGAAGTCGTTCACAAAGTTAGCAATAAGTCCAAAAAGAAATGGTGTCCCTGAAGATGGTATGTAAGATTTGTATTAATATTGCTACATAAACTTGCATACTTTGTCTCATAAAGCCTCTCTCAGATAGAGGCGCCTCACATTCTTAATCCACACCAGGACGTCTGAAGTTTGTGTGAAACTGCATCATCTACACTACCCTGTCATTCCCAGCCAGTATCCACCAAACTGGAGTTTTTTTATCGACATGATTCCTAAACTTAGTTGATTTTCTTTAAAATCTGATATTTTAACTAGTTGTTTATTTTTTATTTTATTGTATAATTTATTGTTTGGAGAACCCGTCTTTTGATTGTGTTCAGTGTATTAGAAAAAACCTGTAAAAGTACATAAAAAACAAGGTGGGAAGTTCCCACCTTGTTCCCACTGGGAACATCAAGTCTGAGGTACAGGGCAGAACGAAAATAATATATATAATTTATAATATTTTGCATACACAAAGTCATGCCATTTTCCCTCTCTTTCCTAGTTAATAACTATTTAGGTATACATTAATAGTAACTATTTTATTTACGCAGGACCGCCTGTTCCTCCCAGACCTCCGAAAACGTTCGCTATGAGCAAAGAAGCAGCACAAAAAGAATTATATCAAGGCCCAAAAATACAAGAGCCGATATACACACAAGAAAATGTATCTGTAAGTACAGCCAAAATGATTATGCACAGCTATTATGTATAACGACTAGTGGTCAATGAGGATTATGTTAACCTTGAAATTGTAAGTAGACATGCTCTGCGCCCCTTCGCTGCTCTTTGCTCATTTGTTCCAATCAGAACGTAAGGGTTGAATATACGTGGTGTATTATCGTAATTTTTTCTAATACGTATGACGTCATCAGCAGCATTATGGTTGGACGATATACTCAGAGTCGCGGGACTTAGTGAGGTGGGAATACGCAGGATCGTCTTGTATGGCACAGACTTAGGGAGGGGTGAAATCAGGCTGTGGATGATGATGATGATGACGTCATCTGTACTAGTAGTACGGGTGTTACGGTTAGTAGTAGAGCTTTTTTGTGAATGAGTTCGTCCGGGGAAGTACTACCACCATACCTATTTCTGCCGCAAAGCAGTAGTGCTTGCATTGCTGTGTTCCGGTTTGAAGGGTATGGGTGCCGGTGAAATTACAGTCACATGTTTTCGATCTTTATGTCTCAGGGTGACGGGTGCAGTGCAGTGCCACATAGGGCGCGTAATTGGTGGACGGGACCTATGAGATAATGCACTGTTCATAGGCATAGGGTACTGCTTAAAATCAGATGGGTCATATGCTTGTTCAGTCAACTAAAGTTGTATAAAAAAAAAAACAGACTGTGGATGATGATGATGACGTCATCTGTTTGTAGCCTCAGTCTCTCCCGTGGCTGCGAGCGCCGCGGCGCATGTCCCACGGGGCTCCGCCGTCGCCCGGGCGCGCGCTGCTCACGCCCGCCGCCATGCGGTACACTGACGACGAGGACGAGTACTCGCCGGGACACCAGGTACGTAACCACGCCCCGGACACGGCATACAGCCGTGATGACAAACTGTGCTATTTATTATTATTATTATTAAGAGCCTGTGATGTCCCACTGCCTCCCTCCTTCTTTCCACTCCTCTCTATTTTCGGCCACTGTAGACCAATCCTTTAAATAGGTATCTATTTCGTCTCTCCATCTTCGCCGCGGTCTGCCACGAGATCGTTTTCCGTTCAGAGGCGTCCACTCTGTTATGGCTTTAGCCCATAACCCGTCCGACATGCGGCAGACGTGGCCCGCCCAATCCCACTTCAATTTACCCGCTTTCTGTCCGATATCCGCGATTTGAGTTTTGGAGCGCAGTATACTGTTACGAACGCGGTCAGTCTGACTCCTAGAATACTTTTTTTAGACTTTTGTTGATCGGTCAAAGACCAGGTCTGTGCGCCGTAGATGAGGATGGTGAGAATACACACGTCCATAAGCTTCCGTTTCAATGTGCTATTACCACGCGAAAATGTCAAACAAACTCCGCCCAATACCGCTTAACATCACCTGTCCATTTGCTTGTTCCGTCATACTTTCGAAATCCATAGACACCAGTCATAGTGATTATGGATCTCGAACGGTTATCAAGCGAAAAGCCACGGTTACTAATTTCGTCAGTCAAAAACTGTAGTCGATTGCCGATAATATCAACAGAAGTTGCTGTGCAGTTTCTTGAAATTATATGGAAAACGTCATAAACAAGTAGTTTTCTATTTCAGCCGCAAAGCAGTAGTGCTCGCATTGCTGTGTTCCGGTTTGAAGGGCAAGGGTGCCGGTGAAATTACAGGCACATGAGACTTTTCATCTTTATGTCTCAGGGTGGCGGGCGCAGTGCTATGCCACATAGAGTGCGTCCTAGGTGGACGTGACCTATGAGGTAATGCACTGTTCATAGGCAGAGGTTACCGCTTAACATCAGGTGGGCCATCTGCTCGTTCCGTCATTCAAGAAGTACACAAAAAAAAAAGTTGCGGGTTGCTAATTTCTGAAACTCGAGGACCAAAAGTTGGTCGTGTGCGTAGCGCCTAAGGGCTGATGATGATGATACTGATGATTTGAAATATTTCAGTCAATGCAGTACTCGAACCTGCCATCGCTACCACCAGCCGTCGACCGGGCACTGAAGCCGCGTCATTCCAGCCACAGCATAGGACACATAAACCACCTCATTGGACTGGTAAGGCTATTAATACCCAAACAAAGCATTTGATCAGCATCAAAGTCAAAAGTATTTAGAACAGAATTCAAAGGAGGTTCGCAATTCGTCGGTTTATTTTTATTTTTATTTTTATTTTTGATGTATTTTCCCCGATTACTCGAAGACGCCTGTAACGATTTGGACAATTATTATCTTCAGCTGCCTTCATTGGCGGCACCTTTTAGGGACCTGTTTAGTGAACAGTAAGTCACCACCATGCAGAATTGGCAGGTGCCATATCTCATCATATTATAACATAACATCCAACAGTTACATACATAGTCCTGACGTTACACTAGGAGCCCCTGCGTCGTAGGTCTCAGGGACCTAGCGAAAATATGAACAGGTGCTCTTCGTGGAATAGAAATGTAATGAAAAATGTTTCAAGATTGGTGCTCTTCGTAAAATGCCTCGTACCTCAAACGTTGCGACTCTAAATCGTGCCTGACGTTTTGTGGCAACTTTAAGACCGTGAACGTGTTATGTTATGCATCTATGAACATAATTATCTTTTTATCGCAAACTAGCGACTCGCCCCGGCTTCGCACGGGTAGCCCCCGGTGACCCCCCCCCCCCCCCCTACTACCCCTCCCCCCTACTACCCCTCCCCCCTACTACCCTCCCCCCTACTACCCCTCCCCCCTACTTCCCCTCCCCCCCTTTGTCAATCTCCTGGTTCTAAGCTACCTCCCCACCAATTTTCAGCCAAATCGGTTCACCCGTTTTTGAGTTAAGTGGTGTAACTAACACGACTTTGTTTTATATATAGATGATCGTGAAATTAATCGCAATGCTACACTTGTAAGCCAAATTCCGTTAATTTTGTGACTAGAGTGCCATTCTATCCTGATTTTCATTCACAAAGTTTTAACCATTTACAAAATCTTTTAAATCATATTATCTATCTTCCATCCAGCATAACGCTTTTATTCTGTTTGTAAAAGGGTATCTTATCGTTGGCCTCAGTAATGCCTCATAAAAGCTGGGTTAAGGTACAAGTACGGCGGTCTTATTTCCTAATAGACTGAAGTTAGAAGTCCACTTTGCTATTCATTGCGATGCGTGTTATAAATATTTATGCTTTTGAAATAAAGCTAAAACACGCAGCGTAATGAACAGCAAAATTGACATCGATTAGACGACAGCTGTGCAAGTCCAGCATGTGTTTAAAAATAAATGACGTGAAGTGAAACAATTATATTGTGTATTACAGTCTGGTCTGCACATACACGATGATTTCAAAGCGGACACTCTCCAGTATCTGGACTTAGACCTACACACCTCCAAGCCTGTTCAGACGAAGGTGAGTTCAAAGTAAAATAAATTTTATATGGAAAATAAATTTTTCAATACAAGTTTTTATAAAATTATTTGTGATCGTAATCGTGTGCTGATCAAAATGAGCCTAAACACGGCCAGTTTATTATTATCCTTCGAGGAGTTCCGTTGTTCCGTCTCCATCATCAGATCAGCTCGCTGTCACCATAATATTGTATTGTCATCGGAACTTAACAGGTATGCAAAATATCATCTCAATCGGTTGAGGATAACTGCTTTAAAATTCAGTTGAAAGATTCCACCCAGACAAAGATACATACATTGCAAGTTAAAAGAAAGAAAGAAACAAAGCAACACCTACATTTCTTTTAATTTAAATTTTATTTTTTAATACGAGTGTACCCGGCCTTTTGCACGGGATCGAAGTTTGCTTCTATTTTGGCTATTATCTCATCAAAATCCAACAGATATTGGTAGCGATTTGAGATTTTATTCTCTAAAGTTAAAACTAAAAATAGACTCCCTGTCCTTTGCTTTTCATATACAAAAGAAAAGGATGGCGATGCGTTTAGTTAGCTTTAGCTTTAGATAATGCAACTTCAAATCGCTACCATTGTATGGATTTTTATGCAGCGGGCTCAAGCGCCCTAGCGGTACACTCCTCTTAAGGCTCTGGGGTATCTGTTGAGAGGAGAATGGCGTGAGCTTTAGTATATTTATGGTGAGGGTTCCTACGGAAAATGTGAAGGCTTACTTGAGCCCTGACTTGTGGCCGAAAGGGGTGAAGTTCCGGCGGTTCAAGGGCCGCCTGTCACGTGATCCCCCGGGCCGCGACGCATCGGTGATCACACGCGTGTTAGATTAAGTTATAAATAATGTGTTTTTATATGTATGTTAGTTTCTGAGGTATTTATGTTAATATGGACTTATTGTTTAGGTTTAGTGCATTTCTCAACAAACCTGAAATTAAGATTTTGATTTGAATTTGTATTCATCAGCTGCTATGAAATAATTTGCAGGTACCTGAAGCTCCTCGCAAGAAGTTGGACATCACTCACGGCAAGTCGCTCTCCGCCGCAGAGACAGACTCCGCTTACAAGACAGTCGACTTTCTCAAGACTGAGGCTTTCAACATCACACGCCAGGACGCGGAGGCTTCTAGAAACAACCATCATTAAGCGAACATGCTACGAGGTGTCTATCCAAAGTCTCTGAGTTACTAGATAACTCGGATCATCCTTGGAATTGTCTTTTGTCTTCTGCACTGGCAAGCAGTTTCAAATTCGATGGAAAGAGACAAAACACGGTGCAATTATTCCATGGATATTCAGCTTTTATTACTAATACAGTATATGTTAACGGCAGGTGCTGAAAAGCGCATAGGCATCGTCCTGAGCCGTTCGATAAATACAAAAAGATAAAAGTTTAAAAAAAACAGACTACGGAAAATCTTTACTGAAAAGTATGATTACAATTTGTTAAGAAATTAAAAATATATGCATTATATAATATATATGTATATATACAATGTGCTCATCAACAAATACGAAAAGATAATCTCCAAAAAAAATTGTTGTGTAATGGGGAAGATTACCAAAAAACTTTTCCGGCAGAGGGCGCTTTGTATTTGTTACCTGAAAAAATATCTTGGAAAAAAAAAACCATTGATTTTAAGATTTTCTTTGCATTGGTTTGGTTTTGGCGAGCTTTTTAATAGATTTTGTGATGTATTCTACCTGGCGTATCGCCCAGTTGTAAGAGGAGTTGAAAATAAGAGGTGCATCGCTCCATGGAAAGAAAGCCGAACTAGTCGAAACGTACATTTTAATTACCATTATACTAAGTTTATGTTGTTCTCGGGACAACATTTTGATTAAATTTGATTTTATTAATTCAAATGTTAGTTAAATTTAGTGATGAAATTGATTAAAAAAAATGATCTAAAACAATGGATTAAAAGTTGGCTTTATGCTAGTTACATTATTTTATGTGCAATAAAGTATAAATAATAATAATAACATATGGAGAATGTTCAGTAACATTGAAACTTCGCATATAATAGGGTTACCTACTTAGTAAAAGACATGTTTCACAGTAATACCTGTTATCTTAGAAGTGGTCTCATAGTCAGTTTCTGTGAAGTGTTTTTCACATAATCTCGAAAAATCACATGATTTATAATAAAGTCTTCTCAATGCTTTTTCCCACTTTCTCCTTAATGTTCAATCACTTGGGAATTTGTGTACACCTATTTCTGCACATGCAAAAGCTACACAACGACCCATATTTCAAGTATTACGAGAAAACAAGTTAAAAACCATATAATTTCAATGTAGATTGATAGTTCGCAGGTAACAAACATTTGGCTCCCTCTACATGGAACTAATTGACAGTGTTCTTCCCCATTCACATATTATATCCGCCATGTTGATTTTTTTAATGCTATATGCCCATGCCACGCTTAGTGATGGTATGAATCCAAAGTCACCACATTTGTGCAAATTGGTGAAGTGGTTTAGGAGATATGAGGGAACCGATGAAAATACATAGATACAAACATACATACATTGACTTTCAAAAACATCCCTCCTTTTTTCGTAGTCGGGTAAAAAAGCTAAGCTTATTGTATCGGTGTCAATGTCAAATCAATGTCAGTAGCGCTGGGTTCAAAACTAACTTTAACTTTACAACATACTCTCATATTTGTGTTCAATAAATAACTGCAACATTCCTGAGTACTAAAATCATCATGAAAATATTTTTTCATGATTATTAAATTAAATCCTATAATTTTTAAATCTCACTACCGTAACAAAAACTAAATTATTACATTAGATTAATGCAATAAATTAAAACAAAAAAAAATACGAAACTTCGACAATATAGTTTGAAATTCTAATTAAAGCCCTATTTATAAAAATAGTGATTTTGCCATAAACTGACACGACAGAATAGCGCTGTCTCTCTCCCGTCTGTTATTTGAGAAAGATTATATTCTGACAAATACAACTCTTATATACGCATGGCGTCCCGTACGTTGAAATATTTAAGGCTGTGAGCACTTTGGACACGAATTAGCATCGTACGTAAACGTACGCTCGTGGTCGTACGAATTGAGTGCACACACTGCATACGTTTTTCTCCGTTAAATAGGTACAGATATCGCATTCGTGAAGTGAAGCCATCTTGGTTGAAGTACAATGAATAATCTAAATATTTATAAGTCTGTTATAACTCGGAAACTGCGGCGGCGTCGTCGCTGTCGTAGAATCGAATGGGTCCGTGAAATATATTTAAAAAGACACCATCTCGGTGATTTAATCATATTATGGAAGTCTTATACGCACGAACGTGTTTTAAAATCCCAACAAGTCCGGATTGTATTCGGACGTCGGATGTACACGTATGTAACGTACGACTAACTGGCACACAGTGTGCGCGCTCCCATGTACTTGGAAGGTCGGGATCGTTCGTGCGTGGTCGTACGTGTTCGCACGAGTAAAATTCGTACGAAAACGTATACAAACTGCGCACGGCCTAAGGGTTTCGTTGCCTAAGTCACATAAAATAATACTATACTAGTATCTAAGGTTTAAAAAAACCTGAGACTCCGTTGTCTTTATGTATGTCGGCTATGTATGTTTCTCAGTAGTGGAGTGGATAGTAATACATCAACTCGACTAGCATTGCTTGAAATTTGGTAGAGCAGTAGAACTCAATCGCCAATATTATGTCATAGCCATTTTATTCGAGACTTAGGATGGAGCTGACAAAGAGTGTTACCAAGGTGCATAATGATTACTAATATCTTTAAAACATACTTACTACATTCAGGTATCGATTGATTGGTGGATAAATAGGTATTTAAAGGTTTTTTAAATACAGAAAGAGACAGGATTAATGCTTCTTCTTCATGTATTTCTTAATTCTAGTATTCCGATCTATTTTTTTTTTTCAAATTTGTAAAAATACAATTGACCTCCTGGGGTCATGACTTCGTAACCGGAATTTTGGTGAGCGCAGATGGCGCTCAACCTGCAAAGTTAGGTTGGTGCAACTAGCACAAGGGCACCACTTAGGTACGGACCTCGGCTTGGGCTGTTGCCAGGTTGGTGAGGAACGGGCAAAACGCCCCGGAACATGCTTGTACCGGTTTAGGCGTAAGGTACAGAAGGTACTCAGAAGGTTCGTCGACCTCGCCGGCGAGGTCGGTGCAAAGGTGGAGTGTTGTCTCTGTCTTGACTGGATGACGTATTAGCTGTAGTGATAGGGTCATCGGGATCACCAAGAACATGTCATTATCCCGACGCACTGAACTTTTTTTTTGGTTTGGATCTCTAGTAATGGAAGACAGTGATATTACCGAAGCTATCCCGAGGATATTAATAAGCCTGTGACTGCAGTCTGACTCACAGCTTATTTCAGGTATTGCTGGTATGATCAGATCAAAAAAGGAAAATAAAGCACTGCTTTTGCCATAGATACTGAGATTTGATGTACATTCAAACTAGAAGAAGAAGCAAATAGCTTCCTGTCTCCTTCTTTCTCTAAGAAACTAGAAATACAGCAAGGTGTCTCATTCCTCAAATGTCAGTGCGAGCGAGAAGCAATACCGTTACATAATGAAAATACCCATCACAATAGTTTTAATTCTAGGAAATATAGTTATTTCCATACTAATTATTTTTAATCTGTTGTGCAATACCTATATACAGGCGGACCATAATGTATGACCCTATTTTTGTGTATCTTAGGACTAGAATAAAAATAATTAATACGGTTTTTTAAATGTTTATTTGGACATTCGGGTTATTTCTTATTTTGAAAATTATATCGGTGGCCACTGGAAAAAGAGACCCATTGAGGCTCTGCCTACCCTTTCGGGGAAAAAGACGTGTATCTATGTATGTATATATATCGGTGGCCGCCACCATTGTTGATACCCACTAGGGTTTTTTTATGGCATTATCCGTGGATTTATTCATAATTTCGGGCGATAGGGTCTACACCTCTTGATGTTTGCTGAGCTTCCAGAGCTTGCTTCCTAAGTCTGGCTTGTTCACACCAACGGTGATCTTGTGGGCCACTCTTAGAATATAGAATAAACTAAGGGGCCAGTGCAAATTGCCAAAACGCAATCTTGTGTCGATTACTCCGCGTTCTTCAGGGGTATCGCTCCATTGCTTATTCACACAAATTCTATCTCTGCATCATAAATGTCAAAACAGTTAAATGTGTGGCACTTTCCGATAGTCATGCATTATGGACCACTAGTTACTAGCGTAGTAAAATATAGTTACTCTGTATAAAACCACCGTCAACTTCTTCTGTGTTAGTAAAAGATAATTATTAACCTTTGTATTTCGTAACAAAAGTTTTTTAAAAGAACTGGACATATTCGATGTGATCCTTAAATAATGACGTTGACATGCAGGAAATTTAAATCCATAAACTTTTACTAATGAGTATCTTGAAGCAATATTATATCACCTTTATTTATAAGGTATGTTTTTGACTGTACTTAAACTTATCATTAACTACATTTAATTAGTTTATATACTGTTGTAGTTATTTTAATATTATGACTTATGTTACATTAATTGTAATTTGAATAAGTTAATATGTTGTTACCATTAAGATAAGGTCAAGTCTAATTCAGTATTCTGGAATTTATTTTGGCTTTAGTAAATAACTTACGTAACTCTAGTTAATGTAATTTATATTGAAACTAGGCCATCTTCTAGGAATTATTTTAGAATTTATTATAGCCAAGCTTTTTAAATTAATTATAATATTCCCTGTACGGAATTAAGTAAAGCATTACCCCAATTTAGTTCACGGGTTAGATATTTTAGGACAAGATAGAGAAATCGGTGGATAGTCCAAAACAGTTTCCCACACAAAACTTTGAGGAACCAATGCCATTTAGTACTAACTACAATTTAGTAATAACAGTATTCAAATGTATTACTGACTCTGTAAAATGATTTTGAGCTGTCGATTTTTAGATGCTAATAAAGTGTGATAGGTCTCCTAGTTTATTATGTAGATAATAAATATACATAGTTTTTTAACGAATGAACTGCCATGTGTGCTAGCTTCTAATATCGGCAAAAGATTTTAGAAGAATTCACACATGTCTGTTGTATTATGTCGCAGTAAGTGATCTTACGAATATAACCATTTCCATTTCCATCGATATTCACGAAGAATATTTTTCTAAAGATATGCCATTTCACAGATATCTTGTGTTTAAGTAGAAGGCAGGTAGGTAGGTCTTAGAGAAATTATAACTTCCCTAATGAGATAGTCACGAAGATTCTGCTTTCAATTCATATTATCTCCCAAATCATACATACATAGACACACAACCTTTTCACAAAAAGGGTAGGCAAAGCCTCATGTACTTATTCAATTCCCCACACTAATATGGTTTAGTCACACCAGTGTGACAAACTGGTGTGACCACGAGTCGCCACCCCTCTTTTCACCATGGATTGCACCATCGTGGGAATATAGACGTGTCAAGTGGCGAGCTCATCGCCGCCATTGTTTTAGTAAAATTATGTTTTACTAGACTAGGGTAAAATGTCCAACGTACTAGGGCAATGGGATATTAATCGAAAACACAATGTTCGTGACAATGTTAGAGGGAACACTCGACAATACAAGGCCGGTCAGATGCCTGTGCGAGGTACAATTTAGACTAGAACTCGTTATAAGCTCACGAAGCGCACAAATGACTTAAAATTAGAGTACCTACGTTAGTAAATTAAAATATTTACAATTTGGAAAATGTAAGTTAGATACTAAGTTAATCGAGTGAATGTTATTTCGAGCACTAGAAAATGACTAGAATGTGACTGACACAGTTATGCACAGTACATTGTACCGCATTTATGATCATTTACGTTCCTTAAATAATGTCAATATAATGCTTGGTTAGATGTGCTTATGACGGGTAACTTAATATGATGAAAACAATGACGTCATACAACATTAATATAAAATATTTTAAAATTCTTCATACGTTACCCAAATAGTAATCGAGTAAAATCGAGCGTAAGTAGACCCTAAACTGAAAAAAATAAAAACCGTAAAATAAAAAGCGAGACAGTTTCGCTGTCTTACAAATGTTGTCGCAAAAAGGCATTACGGTGGAACGTTTCGCTAGAGGCGCGAAATTCAAATTTAATTGTTTTTTGCTAATCACAGCTCATCAACACATTTTGAGATAGCGAAACCTGATTTTGCGAAAACTAGCAGATCTAACACACATGTTTTGATTGAAAGTGTCTCATAAATATAATTACTACGAACGTCAACGAACAATTTTTTTTTTTTTAAATCTTTTAATGACATTCTTAGCTAACTCGTGTTAGTTCTGCTAGTTTCCGCAAAATCTGGTTTCGCCATCTCAAAATGTGTTGATAAGCTGTGATGAGCAAAAAACGTAATACAATTTAAATTTCGTGCGCCAAGCTATACGTTGCACCTTAACCTCTCGCTGTCCTAGTTTGTAAATCGCGGTATAAGATAGCCAAGTAGACAAAATTAGCTCACACACGACTTAATTTGTGTATTATATGATGACGTTCTACCTCTCTGCGTATTTATCGTCAAATTTAATTGTAATATTAGAGAAAACATAGTATAATTTGGTGCCACGTTATTTTTAAAAATGAATTAGTTAACACAAAACTACAAAACAAGCACTATGCTACGCTTACACACTGTCCGCCCGCTAAACCAAAGTTCAATTAGCTCATTTACTGTGCGCTTTACCTAATAAAATGCTTCATTGTGTAGAAATATTGTACAAATAATTAGCCTTACTATTTTTAATGTACATGAAGTCTTAGGAATATATGACTAATGTAAGCTTGTGCCACAAAGTTAGCAATTCACTAAGTTCTACGTAGTGCAAGTTTTAATATAGATTGTTAGACAAGAAATGTTTTATATATATCTATATATTGACGCATACAGCCTTATTACACGTACACAGGTATTATTATGTTATTTTAGTAAATAATTTTAAGTAGAGTATTTGCTTTTACAAAGTGCTGAGGTGCAAATATTGCGTAGTGAGTACATGAAATCACTTTAAAATAAATATATTCGAATTCATATCTTTTGTTTGTTGTTATTTCGCGAAACTCTACCTTTATTACCTTGCTACGCGCTGTCGTGTCGGCTTTCCTTAAACACTTGGTGGAACATCGAAAGAAGAGTGAATGTTTACATTTCCGCTTCATGCATACTTTCGAACTGAAAACCGCATTGGACGACGTCGAATATTTTTACAAGGGGAAATCAAACTACTCCCGAAAACGGAAACAGTACAGTCAGCCTGGCCAAATCCCAGTAGTCTTATCGAGTAGTCTTACCAGTAGAACTACTGGATATCTCCTTCCCAATAGACTTATGAGTAAGACAACTGGGAACTTTGTACCCAGTAGACTTACCTCAGTGGAGGACCTCTGTGGCGCGGCGGGTGAAGGTGTGCCTGCGGCGCAGGAGGTTGTGGGTTCGATTTTCACCTCGGGACAAATATTTATACGAACTGCAGATATTTGTTCAGGGTGTTCTGGGTATATTCTATGTATAATTAAAAATATCTATCTACGTAATGTATTGTATTTATAGTCATCGACGTATTACTTTGGTCGAAGAATAGTCATCGACGTAAAATGAATTAATAGTAATAGATAAAATGACTTTCAAGTAGGTATCTATGACACTTATTGACGCTGACAAAATGTAACTTGCGCATAGTGCGATGCTAACCGAACGATGCTCATACGATCGAGGGCAATTCTCGTGCTTTAGAGATTAGTCGAATTCGACATAATATGTCTAAAAAAGATGGCGAATGTCGAATAAAATCTTAATTTGCTATTCTCGTGATGTCACAAATAGACATAAGTCGACCAAAATCATTCAAATCGAATACGATTTGATGGTTATTGTGACATTTTCGTGACAATTTTTGTAGACATTCATGCTTCGACATTAGAGATAATGTCGAAGCATGTATGTCTACAAAAATACATAAGTCGACCAAAATCATTCAAAAAAGATGGCGAATTTCGAATAAAATCTTAATTTGCTATTCTCGTGATGATTTCTTTCTTTCTTTCTTTCTTTCTTTCTTTCTTTCTTTCTTTCTACATATGTCGACCAAAATCATTCGATTTGATAGTTATTGTGAAATTTTCGTGACATTTTTTGTAGACATTCATGCTTCGACATTATCTCTAATTTAGAGATAATCTCTACAATCCGTGAATTGCCCTCCAGCGCTGAAGATACCTACACGCTCACCGTCGGTCAAGCACTAAATCCAGCCTTAGGGTTAATCCATACTGCCTTACTAAAACCGGCCAAGTGCGATTCGGACTCGCGCACGAAGGGTTCCGCACCATTATCTATAAAAATGGCAAAAACCTCATTTTTTGTTTGTTGTATGGGAGCCCCCTTAAATATTTATTTTATTCTGTGTTTTAGTATTTGTTGTTATAGCGGCAACAGAAATACATTATCTATGAAAATTTCAATAGTCTAACTATCACGGTTCATGAGGTACATCCTGGTGACAGACAGACAGCGAAGTCTTAGTCATAGGGTCCCGTTTTACCCTTTGGATACAGAACCCTAAAAAGCATAATATTTATTAGCTAATATTTGTCACATTTTCTATCAAATTGAGTTACTTATAAACATATTCGGAATCAGAAAATAAATGATTTTTCTGTCTTGAAAATGTAGCAATATTTCCAATACATGTTTTGTCTACAGCATTTTCGCCGTTTTTGTTCTCGGTGGCTTCCTTTCATAGGAAGAAAACAAACAATATGTAATCATTAGCAGGAAACTACATATGTAGCCAATTATGTTGACTTAAGTCAGTATTATATCCGTACGTTATGATTTTATTGAAAATGAAAAAACAACAGACAAATTCGTAGCAATATGATGTTTCATTTTAAAAAAGGGACAAAGTACGCCACTATGCTGTATGAGCACAATTTCGCAGTTATGTTTATCTTATTCAATAAAGCTCAACTGTGTCAATCAACTGTGTTGATTTTGCTTAATAGTAAATGAGTATTTTTTTGTTATTTGACTTTTATAATTTACGAAGCAGATGATTTTTTCTAATTAATTAATTAACTATATATTATATGATTCATCATATTATCTTGTTTCATGATATTAATACATATCTAATTATCTACGGACAGATATGGAATATGCAAGTCTCGCCAGAGGTTACTTTTTTGAGCCTTTCGGGGTCGAGACTCTGAGTCCGTGGGGTAACCCTTCATCTTTTCAAATTCTTTCAGGGCGTCTAGTCGAAGCGACGCGTAACCCGAGAGCTGGATCTTATCTGGCACAACGCATTAGTATTTCCATTCAGCGCGGCAATGCAGCCAGCATCTTAGGGACGCTTCCGTCTGGTAGTGATTTGGATCAGTCGAGCTACCTTTAGATCGTTTGCAATGGTCTTCATATACCCAACTGTATCATATGTATTTTTTAAATTTTGTTGTTGTGTTTTTTGCATTATTTTTTCTGTAAATAAATATTATTATCTATATTATGTAGTTTAGTTTTTTTATAAACGAAACTAAGATCAAATAATAAATGAGATAACAAAAACTATAAATTACTGCTTTATATAAAAATGTTCCTCGATCCTGTTTTTGACCTTACAAGGTCAAGAACTTTAAGGGCAAACCATCGTTTATCAGACTTATATCTCAGTGCTCTTAAGTTTATGATGACCTTGCCGATTAGTGCTCGTAGCAATCCGTAGCGTCTCGTAGAGGTCAAACATGAGATTGTTTTCCAAGTTTCATACCAATAAAATGTTTTATTTGATGTAATTTATGTCAGAACATAATTTATCTGACTACATTTACATGAAAATGTAGGAACTATTTAGATTACAAGAAAACCACGCACCTTCCTAATTGCGATGTCGTTCAACGACAATGTCCGTTGTTCGCATTTCCGTGCAACAAAATTAGTTTTGTCGATTGTCCAACGATGCCAACGTGTCCAAACCGGAGTCGGAGTCAAGGTATTATGTGATCGGAGTGTCGTCAGTGAAGATGGCTTTGTCAAAGCCCCATGTGCTTTCTCTAAGCTTTTTATACACTAAAATATGATTTTTATAATGTTTATGTCATTTACTCCACAGTTAGGTCTTACCTGTATTTTATTAATTAAATTATTCATGTTGTTTACGCGATCGACACGACAATAAACAAACCGGTTTGAAATTCAAACGCACCGAAAAACGGAGGCCGCAATGCTCTAAGGGCCGGCATGGCATGGCTAAGGTTTTTATTACTAATCAAGTTATTTTTATTCTTATTTCAATGAGTTTAGAATTCATGTAACTTTCTTTCGATACCACGATGCCGCGAAGACGTATGTCGAGGAATTATGATTGCTAAGCTAGTTGAAATAAGGTTGAAACTTGTGCAGAGTTGCTGGGCTTTCAGCAGGATGCCATGGCCTGCCACGGCATACCACGGGATTCCACGGCATGCCACGGAAAGCCGCGGGATGCCGCAGCACAACCTGACATGCCATGCCGTGCCGTGCCGGCACTGGGCGCCGGCCCTTAGGCGCTGACCAACAAATACGACGATGCATGACCGTGCGTGTTGCCAGTAAGGAAAGCTCCTTCGAAAAGCTGTGTTTGAATTTTGTCGCGTTATAGTAGGTCGGACGACAAATGTTGTGTCGTATTGCGACAGCCAGTTAGGACATAGCGAGTCTGTTTCTAAACATACGTAAATAAAAAAACACAGGTTGTGGGTTGCACCTCCGACCAAAGTAAAATAAAGGTTGCACGATATTTGGTCCTGCAATACAGTACTATTTTTTGTTCCAGTGTTTCGTTCTAGACATTAGTTGGGGTTCAGTAGTCAACAAGACAAGGAACCCTTATAGTTTCGCCATATCCGTCCGTCTCTCTGTCTGTTCGCGGCTTAGCTCAGAGACTCTTACTGCTAGAAAGCTGTAATTTCACACGGGTATACATATTAATCACATCGACAAAGTAGTAAAATACAATCTTGTTTTTTTTATGGCATCTACTCGTGAATTGGGTATGATTTTTTTTCTCGTCTGTTCCATGTTTTATTCAGTGGATAGATCGTTCAAAATATTGCGGGTGTGTGAACATAATTTATTGTTATCGGGATATTCAAATTTATAAATGTAAATTACAAATATTAAAGTCACGTGTGGGGTAGACAATTTTTTAACGTGGCAAGACACGCACTTGGCCGCTTTTTATTTACTATTGGTTGTTTAGATCGAAACACCCGATCTATAAAAATCTGTCTTCATGTAAATTCAATCAATTTTTTTTTATATGCTTTTAATTAACTTGCCATTGTTAAACATAATAATGACATAATAATGCACAATTGCTTATGTATGTTAGATTGTTTGTTTAGGCCAAAACTTGCTGCTGAATTATAACCACTTCTCGACATTCGATTGAGCTGTTGCATACCTATCAAGTTCCGATGACAATACAATATTATGGTAAAAACGAGCTGATCTGATGA
Organism: Operophtera brumata; assembly: GCA_932527175.1. NCBI lineage: Eukaryota > Metazoa > Arthropoda > Insecta > Lepidoptera > Geometridae > Operophtera > Operophtera brumata. The sequence continues at coordinate 71,464,897 of OW052239.1, forward strand.
TGGAGACGGACAACAGAGCTCCTTGGTGGATAATAGTAAACTGACCGTATTTATAGGCTCAGACGGCTTTGATCAGCACGGGGTTCCCTAATTTTATAAAAGTTAGCATTCTTTTTTTTACAATTTCTTAGTAAATTTTTTACACTGGGTACGCTGTTTATACTTATTTAAATATTGCCTCTCTATATTAATAAGTGGGACTCGTTTCCGTCGCCGTACACTACATTTGTTTATATATAACAGATTATTATCTGCTTATTTGATGATCCTGTAGAGTCTTACAGCCTCCATGCCGGAATGTAGAGTAGAAACAAATTTGCAAATTTGCCCTTACTGCTTGCCGGTCTTAAAAGAAGCAGCATTAAGAAAGGGCTATTATTAACCGCGGAATCCGTGGGTAATTAGCTAATCGCGTAAGCTCGGCAGACCCGGGACGCCTGCGCCGCATTGTCAACGATGCGGCCAAAGAAGCGCCCCGCGCATGCGGAGGGTTTTATGTAACGGGCCCGATCTAAGCGGAGCGATCCATGGACTAACGTCCGTTAGGAAACTTTGCTCATTCATCTTTTCCCCAAAACCGGGGTGCGGGGCCGGCGCTGCGCTACCCTGGCGTTACATAACCGAGCCGAGCGCCGCTGACTTGAAGTCGGGCAGCCCTCGCGAACGCACCACCCTCGCGCTGCTCCGTCCCAGCCACGCTATTCAAGCTCGCACTCTCCCGCGACCGCTAGTACCGGACACCCGCGACTCGCGAGTACCCCGCAAAACTTTGCCACCCACTTCAACCCTTCTCACAACCAGCCGAAGCGGTAAGTCATTTGTTTACTTTGATAATTCACTACTTGTTTATGTTCATGTTTTCGACTTTAAGAACTCATTTATTTTTACCATTTTCATGGGTTTTTGTCCAAATATTTTTATTTTTATGATTTTTTATTCATATTTTAGGTGATGCTGTGCGCGCTTAGCGCCGCTACGCGACGATGAAGTAAAATGTTTTAATTTAACTTCACAGAATAAAGTTTTACATATTCAACTGTAAATGCAGAGAAATTAAATACACATTAATTCAAAAAGTGAGATATTGAAATAAATTAATTTAAAATTCATGCCGCGGTAATAAAAGCTAAAAACGCTCCCACTTATTGGAATTGTTACGTCTTAGAAAAGCAGTCGCGTAAAACACTTTGCCGCCTCTTGGAGTAACGTTTACGAGTTTCAAACACGCAAACATGACAGTGTGTTCCTCGTCATGCTGTTTATTATAAATTAACGGAAACGAATAACATCAGTTGAAGCATTCTTTTCAATGAATACTTACATCTGTAAATACAGCTGGTGAGATTTTAGGAGCAGCTATTTATGTACGGCTAAAAAGCGGCGGTGCTACGCATTGTCGTAGCGCGTAGCTGACGCGTAGGCACGTAGCGCCTCCGTATAGAGCGCCGATGGTTGGTACTTGCATGCCTCCACCCACCGAAGGCCCGGGCTCATGATTAATGTTCTTAACTTGTTCCTCTCGGCGTTAAGTATACTATATAACTCTAACTAACTTATGTTTTGATATCGCAATGAAAATTAAGCGTTATATTGAAAACGACCGGCACGATTAGCTCGGAAACTAAGAGATCAAATTATAGATCATTCAGCTAAAACATAAATAAATAAATAGTGCTGGACAGTTCACTAAACATTATCTAGCCCCAAGCTAAGCAGAGCTTGTGTTATGGGTACTAGGTAACTGATATACTTAATACAATATATTACATAGATATATATTTTTTATTATACATAGAAAATACCCAGAACACCCTGAACAAATATCTGCGATCGCATAAATGTTTGTTCTGAGGCGGGAATCTAACCCGCAACCTCGTGCGTCGCAGGCCAAGCTTCGCCCGCCGCGCCACAGAGGTCGTCAAACATGTAGAGAATACAAAGAAAACACTGTCTTGCCTTTACAATATCAAAATGAATTATGTAATTTAATTGGTAAGTTTTGTATCATATTCTTATAATGTTAAAAATAGGAGGAGGTTCTCATTTTAGTTGTATTTTTAATGTTTGTTACCTCACAACTCTGTCATTAGAAGCTTTCCATTAACTTGGAATGTTTGTATGTTAGATTGCTTTGTTTAAGTCAAATCTTGCAAACTGAATTATAACCACTAATTGACATGTAGTGACAGCGAGCTGATAATGATGAAAACGGAAGCTGGACAAGGGACTTTCTCGATGGATAATGTAGACTGGCCGTGTTTAGGCTCATTTTGATCAGCCACGGTTTAGATCACTAATTTCATAAAATGATGTATTGAAAAATATATTTTTCAACAAAAAATATATTTATTAACTTGTTTTTATTTTTTATTTAATAAGATTTATTTCCAATTTGGCCTCATTTTTATCAAAAAGCTTTGATGTCGTTTATATGTAAAAAAAGAAATTGCCTCAATTTTTTCAGAATTCTTGCAAACTCAGCAATCAAACGAATACAATAAATAAAGAATTTCAAATTGAAGTATTTTGAAAATACTGCAACTGTTTATAGTCCATGAATATTTGTGATATAAAATAGTTATATTGGTTGCATTTTGAATCATCAATAACCAAGTAAAATACATATTATTTAATTGGAAGGTATATAACTGGAGAAACATTAGAAAAGCGTCCAAATCTACTACTAACGGAAAATCTTTATTGCTCACATTCGCTTTTGGGATAAAATACCATTTTCAGAATTAAACAAGATATCTAATACCTAGTTTATAAAGACGAATTTTAATAGAAATCCTTTTTAAACAAGGTAAATTTACAAACTTACTTGAAAAACGGCTGTTTAAAAATTTATAAAACACAGGTTTATTAGCAAAAAAATTGCATGTTTTTTTCACTATGCAAAATTTTGGTAAATCATTAAATTCATTCAGTTTCAACGCGAGTAGTAACGCGCCACAGTTCTTCTGAGACATCGTTTTCATTGATAAGTGTCGGCAAACTCAGTAAAAGTTAATAAATAAATTAAAAAAAATGCTGGACAGTTCATGCAACATTATCTAGCCCCAAGCAAAGCAGAGCTTGTGTTGCTAATTTGATATTTTCATTGATAAGTGTCAGCAAACTCAGTAAAAGTTAATAAATAAATTAAAAAAGAAAATGCTGGACAGTTCACACAACATTATCTAGCCCCAAGCAAAGCAGAGCTTGTGTTGCTAATTTGATATTTTCATTGATAAGTGTCAGCAAACTCAGTAAAAGTTAATAAATAAATTAAAAAAGAAAATGCTGGACAGTTCACACATTATCTAGCCCCAAGCAAAGCAGAGCTTGTGTTGCTAATTTGATATTTTCATTGATAAGTGTCAGCAAACTCAGTAAAAGTTAATAAATAAATTAAAAAAGAAAATGCTGGACAGTTCACACAACATTATCTAGCCCCAAGCAAAGCAGAGCTTGTGTTGCTAATTTGATATTTTCATTGATAAGTGTCAGCAAACTCAGTAAAAGTTAATAAATAAATTAAAAAAGAAAATGCTGGACAGTTCACACAGCATTATCTAGCCCCAAGCAAAGCAGAGCTTGTGTTGCTAATTTGATAGGGATGCTTTTTGCCCGACTACTTTAGTGAGGCATAACGAAGCTAAGCCTCGCTTCAGTGAGGAAGGGTAATTATAAACTATTGTTTAGCGTCTAACCGTGCTACTATAAAACGCGAATCATCCTTGGAATAGTGACACAGTGTTTTGTCTTTTGCATTGACGAGCTGTTTCAAACTCGATCGAAAGAGACAAAATACGGTGTAAAGATTCCAAGGAGAATTTGTGTTTATTAGGAGCACGGTATATATGTTTGCATAGCTGAACCTTCAGAACTCAAAAGCCACCGAACTGATTTTGCCAAATAAGCTGCTAATCGCTTCGTCTTTACTATGGCCTGTGGATTTAAATATTTAAAAAAAACGCAGGCATCTCTAAATAAGAGAAGAAGAAGGGGAGACAAGACTTTTTTTGAACGCTTTCCTTATTGTGTTATGTCATTAGAAAGGTCTTTTAAAATCATAATTTCATTAATTAATAGAAAAGTTTTCTTTATTGATTTTGTGATTAAAAATTGTTGGTTTGAGAATTTACGGAGTGGATGAATTTTCATATAATGCCGACGGTACTCAAATAGATGGGAAGTAAAATCAAGCGTTAACCAAAAGTGAAGTCCGTTATGTTTTCCCTCTGCGCGACATAATATTTGCGCATCTTATTGTGAACTGGACTGGAGCAGACTTAGTCGCCCTCGGCGCTGACACATAATATTTGTATGTAGGTAGGTAGATAGATAGATAGATAGAAAACACTTTATTGTACAACACAGAAAATAAGCTATTTTAGAATTAATACATAAACTAAACACGACTTCAATGGGTGGTTTTATCGCTATAAGCGATCTGTGCCAGACAACCTTGGGATGGACTGGAATTATTTGTATGACATAGGTAGGTGATCTTCAGAACTAATGATCCGATACATACATACATAGACACTCGCCTTTTTCCCCGAAAAGGTAGACAGAGCCTCAATGGGCCTCTTTTTACCGTGAGTTTCACTATCGTGGGAATATAGATGTGACAAGAGGTGAGCTCATCGCCGCCATTACATCCCACGACCACTGCAGGCCACTTCTGAATTCTGAATCCGTGAGAGTTATCGAAAAATGAAGTCAGGATAGACGGGATCGATTTAAAAAAAAAACTGCGTTAAAAACCAGTAATTTATTTTCAGTGTTTCTGTAAAATAAAGAATTCATAATCAAAATATTTGCCTTTTTGGCTTCTCTGTTTGATCATTATGGATCGACATGATGCATAGTTTTTTACAAGTTTGTGCTCGCGAGGTCTACTGTTCGTAGAACTACTTTTACTTACACTTTGTGTTTCTTTGTAACGTTATAGGTACATACTTTTCACTAGAAACGGGATATTTACCATAATTTTTGAGATTTAATTGTTCCTGATATTTCGGCACAGTTGCATGCGCCATGACCACGGGAGAACTAACTAAAGTCGTCGCGAGTAGATGTTATTGGCAGATATATCGATCTACCCTCTTTCTCACTCTTTTATTACGGAAGATACCACTACCATCGGTTTCATTGTCACACTTCACCTAACACAACACGAACGGTATTCGGACGCGTAGCAGGTATCATACTTTTTTGATTCTTACACATTCTCACCACAGGCTTCCATACTCCAGATAATTGAAAACCATCTTCTCTATTGAAATGTCTGTACTTAGTAATCTCAATTGCCTCTTGTAACATTCTTGGCATGTAATGTCACTTTGTTGAGATTACCTGCGGATTGTGTAGCTCGATCCAATGATTTGAGCCAGATTCCAAAAGGTGTTATACTATGGCTGATTTATGTATGTCCCTGTTCTTGACCGCTCGTATGTGTTCCTTTCTTCGTTGTTGTAGGTACTTTTTTTATACTTCTTTAGATGACTGAACAAGCTATAATCTATAATTATAATCTACCTATATTACTCAATAGGTGTTTAGCTACTATGTCGTAAGAAAATTATCTTTGTTTCCCGGGCTATAACAACAAGGGAACGGATTAATGCCAGATAGAGCCTACTTGGCCGTTTATGTGATTGAGCAGATCCATCAGCAGACAATATAACCTCTTGTTTACTGTACAGTACAGTCAGTAACAAAACTTGGTTATTAAGACTTATTTTATGATAGTTTTATATGTGTTCAAAAGGCAAATCGAACCTATATACATTTTGATGAGCTTTTGTATTTTGAAGAGCCATAAATCTAATATAGCCAAATGTTTATAGAAATTATCTGGTATTTTTTGAGAGTATTCATTCAATATCTTTATAAATCTGGAATACACAATAGTAGTTTATGAAACTGTCATATAAAAAGGGGTTATTGAAACACGAGTGTGAGTTTAAAAACCGATCCTTGGCGAGGTTTTTAAGAGTATCCACACGAGTATTTTAATACCTAGTTATGTGCAGTTTCATACACTACTTTATCTATACTCATGCAATAAAACTGTAGCTTGACCAACAAATAACATGAAAAACAATAACGTAAATAAAAGGCGTCAAATGAATGAGCAAAAGAAAAGACACGATTCTACCATGTTACATACGTAACACGTAGAGCGCGTAACCAAAGACTATAAAAAAAAGGAAAAGAGTATTGATCCTCCTTAGTCTGGCCTTAGTGTAGTATGCATATGTGCTAGACAGCGTGAGTATTCCAGCCTATGATGACTGACTTTGTCGCCGACTGTACGAGTTTATTTAGGCAAATGGAGGGTTGTTTTACGATTCAAGGTCTCCTTCCACTAAACCGAGGCGTGTTATTAGCGCAAGTGGAGCGATAGGCGTCTTATCTGCTGATTTATGAGAGTTGTTCAATTATTTTTACAAGTCGATGCCGGATGGCCTCCATTGAACGGTCGAAGACCTTTATTTGGACCTACGTTTCAGATTTTGGGTTCCAGGGTTGATGTAGGTATACACCACTATTCCAAATATACCATAAAAAACCTGGTCAATCAGTATTTCATAAAGATTCAATCTACGCAAAAAAGTAACAAAATAGCAATTTCCAGGAATATCCATAAAAAATGGGGTCAAAACTATTTTATAGTGCGCCATAGATAACTACCAAGTTATTATAACACCGCTCTGACACACGTTTGTCAGAGCGGTGCGTAACTATGGCGTAGCCATGGAGTAAGGATTGAGTGCTAAAATAGCATAGAGTGTTCCTTCTTACTCCTATCCTATCCTAGAAGATAGCTTGCTATCCTATGTTAGAGAGAAACAAATATATTGTCACACGACAGTCGTTTTTCCGTTCCGTACCCTGAATATTGGTAACATGATTGTACATCTCCCTAGATTGGTACCATGAATGTAGTAGTAATTGGTACCTAGTTTGACATTTGGCCTGGTACGAGTTACACAAATAAAAACAGATAGATATATGCTTGTCTCATTCCAACACATAAATACATTCATATAAAAGAATGAGACTGGTATAATCGTATACTAGTCTCGAATGAGACTGGTATAATACTATAAGGGTGCAATACAATGACGCTTATCGCATCCTTATGAAAAAGCCACGATTCTGTAGCGCGTCGAGCATGTTCGCTGATGCACGGGTTCCGGATTTCTTCTCCATCATAAGATCACGAATAGCGTCCTTCTGGAGTGGGTTGAGGAGTTCCAAAAACGGCATTCTACAGTGTATGGCTGAAGGCTTATATAGCCCCATGTACAGATTTTGGATCTCTGTGCACCAGAGCGGGAACAGGAAATAATAGGTATTTTTTATTGTATTCGTTTTTATTTTATTTTGTTTATGTGTACCTATTTTAATTTTAATTTGACTGTTACTTTTTGTAATTTATGGGTTTTTTTTTGCCTGAAATAAAGAACATATATATATATATATATAATCGTATACCAGTCTCATTCTTTTATATGAATGTATTCATGTGTTGGAATGAGACAAGCATATATCTATCTGTTTTTATTTGTGTAACTCGTACCAGGCCAAACGTCAAACTAGGTACCAATTACTACTACATTCATGGTACCAATCTAGGGCATTCATGTTACCAATATTTCATGTTACCGGTATCGATATACCGGTTTGTTTTTAGCCTTACTTCCATGCTTTAGTTCTTCTGAGGGCGTAACTCAAGCATAAGTATTATGTCCATAAAGTCCATGATAAATTTATTCGGATTTTGTCAAGAAATCAAATGTTAATGACTTATTTAATTTTACTCGAAAAAAAACAAAATTACACAGGTTTAATTTGTACCGATATTTGGAATAGTGGCGTGTAACGCCATTCTAAAGTAATACTAAACTGTAGTTCATAGTTGTACATCAACGATTAAATCGGCACATGATTATAAAAGTGATGCTTGTTTTAGAAAAATATGGGTCAAAAATTAGAATTGGCCGAAAGTACAAATGATATCACTATTTTTTTTTTTCTATTTTTTGTCCCATATTTTTCTAAGCTAAGCATCACTTTTATAATCATGTGCCATGTGTCTTATCTTTGTATCAAATGACAAAGAGGATCATACGGTCGCCGCTCGTACTGTTACGTTTGTAGCCCGTGGTACTTCTCTAAACCTATTTTGTGCTAAATTTGTCCTTACAGTATGACGTGGCAGCATACAAACATCCCACACATTCCTAACCCAAGCTGTGTATCACTTTGTACAGAATTGATGAGCTTCAAAATAAACTGTCACTAAAAAAAGCTAAAAGTCAGCTCTCGAATCAATCTTTTCCGTAACTCACCTCTATATCTTCGCCAGACGTCCGACGATGTCAGCCTTTGCCATTAATAGTAATACATTATTTGCAAGCCACATGAGTTACTGGGTGAGTGAGCTGCTTGATATGTTTGTCAATTTATTTAAATGCGGTCTGAAGTTTGCGGTTATGACAACCAGCTCACTGACCTAGTAACTCACGTGTTTTACAAAAGCTTTTATTTAACTTGCAATCTGTGTTCCATATAAATTTTGCAAGCTATATGAGAACAACTTTTTGACATCTGATTGAGCTGAAATTCCGATGACAATACAATATTATGATAACAGCAAGTTGATCTGATGATAGAGATGGAAGGTGGAAAACGAAACTCCTCGATGGATAATAGTAGGTTGGCCGTGTTTAGGCTCATTTTGATCAGCTCACGGGTCTGCTTAATAATTTCATCATCATCTTCATCGATAAGATGTCCAACCCTAAAAAGCTTGTTTAGAAAACTTAAATGATCAACAAAAAAAAAAAAATAACGCCGAATGCCAAAGCTGTTGTTTATCCAACTGACGATCGCTATCGATTACGATTTCGCAATACATTGCGCAGCATATTTTAGCTTCTTTGCAAGATTAGTATTATTCAGAACATGCTGCACAATGTATTGTAAAATCGTAATCGAAAGCAATTACCAGTTCGTTAGAAAATTAGCCCCCAGGTCTCTGGTTTTGTTTTTCTGCTGGAAAGTAAATATTAGCAAGAGAAGGCCTTTTTTATCGAATGAAACTTGCAGGATAGTGACAAAGTACCTCGAACCAACTTCATTCAATAAACTACCGGTCAAAAATGGCCTACAACGAGAGAAACTAAATCAAGAGAAACAGGAATGAATAAAGAAAATGGCACATAAATAATAAATAAATAAATAAATAATGCTGGACAGTTCACACAACATTATCTAGCCCCAAGCTAAGGAGAGCTTGTGTTATGGGTACTAGACAACTGATATACTTAATACAATATATTACATAATATTATTATGCAAATATTTTTATCTATTATATAAAAATAAGTCGGGTTTTCCTTCCTGACGCTATAACTCCAGAACGCACGAATCGATTTCAACGGTTTTGCATTCGTTGGAAAGGTCCGTGAGACTTATACGTTTTTTTTTTTTTGTTTCAAGTCGTGTTAGTTACACCACTTATAACTCAAGAATGGGTGAACCGATTTGGCTGAAAATTGGTAGGGAGGTAGCTTAGAACCAGGAGATAGGACATAGTGGGAGTGGTAGGACGGGGGGGGGGGGGGTCACCGGGGGCTACCCGTGCGAAGCCGGGGCGAGTCGCTAGTTATACATAGAAATCATGTTGTAGTACCCTGTTGCAGTCTTGATATGCTTGTACTGATAATGTGTCTAATTAACCATTCTGTCTGAATACCTATAAAATATAAGAAACATCTTATGACCTATTTCGTTAATGCCACGGTTCGTCTAAGTTAAAGTGTCTGTGAGAAATGATACATCCACTCGAAAAAAGAAGACAATGAAAAATGCCGGGTTCAATATTTTCTAATTCTAAGCTTTTAATTTGCTTTAAAGTTCTATTTAATCAAATATTTTACTTTTACACCTTTCGGAAAATCTACCTACTATAGGTACCTAAGTATTTTGTTCTGCTGAATACGCCGTCACGTACATTGTTACATACGTGTATTATTCGGCGTGACTAAACCTTATTGAACCTTTTTGAATCGACCGGCTTCCAGAATTTCCCATTTTCATTGTAGACAGTAGCAACGGGCTTTAGTTAAATCCGTTTAGAAACGGTCTGAAAAGTAAGTACAGTTTGCGTTGGTCTGTCTGTTTTACTTTTGTGTTGATACATAGGCCGAGATCGTGCATGATTTTATATTCAGACTCAATGACAGGTATAAGGAAAATTATCTTTGAACTGCTGCCATCCATTTGTGAAAGGGCACCGGAAATGTTTACTGTGTCACAAACCTAAGCAAATGGGCTTCTATTTATGTAAGTGGTGCCTATCATGTCAGGCGTTTTGAAGACGGTTGTTTTCGACTCGATCTTTCGACTCTGTTCGACAGTTAAATCAATATATATTATAAAAGAAAGTTGGTATGTCGCATGTCGGTATGTTCCGATAAAATTCAAAAACGAACCAATGCAGCCCAAAAACGGTTTAACCGTAGGGTAGCCCCAACCCTCCCATCCATGAAGAACGTTTGGGTTTTGGGCTGCGCGGTTAAGGTTTAGAGAAAAACGGTTTAGAAGGTTTGGGCGTAGTAACTATTAAGTAATCTGTGGTTTGGGTTTTGGGCTGCGCGATTAAGGTTTAGAGAAAAACGGTTAAGAATGAGGTCAACTTGACCTGAAACTCAACCAAAACTTCTAGAAGGTTCGAGGAAGTTCGAAAACTTCGGGGAGGTTCTGGAAAGTTCAAGGCAATTCTAGAAGGTTCGAGAATCTACAGAAAGGTTAGAAAAAGTTGGAGAACTTTCGAGAAATTTCCAAAAGTTCTAGAACCTTACGGAAATTTCTAAAAGTTCAAAAACCTCTAGAAAAGTTCGAAAAAGTTCAAGAACTTTCAAGAAATTTCCAAAAATTCAAAAACCTCCAGAAAAACTTGAAAAAGATCGAGAACGGTCGGGAAATTTCTGAAAGTTCTAGAACCTGCGCAAAGCGCGGGGCCCCAGCTAGTTATTATTAAAAGCTTTTATTTACATTCACCTGCCTTCTCACTCATCATGAGTTTGTGTGTATCTTGCAGCTGAATTTTAAACCAGTTCCTCGCAACCGATTGAATTGAAATTCGGAACGGAACGTTACCAATGATTGCCGTATTTATAAAGTAATCCCACTAATATTATAAATGCGAAAGTTTGTGTGTGTTTGTTACTTCTTCACGCTGAAACGGCTAGACGGATTTGCATGAAATTTGGAATGGAGATAACTGAACTCCCGGAATAACACATAGGCACATTTTTATCCCGATATTCCCACGGGATCGAGACTTACGTTGGTGAAATCGCGGGGCGCTGCTAGTGTTTAAATAAATGTGTCTAAAATTTTATTTCTGTTATAGTTTTCTGAAAAACTTTGGTGGCCAATAAAATACTCATAAATTGGCTGCTATCTCACCGATGGTTATTTGAGACTAAACACTTCCAACTTCATCATTGGGTGAAATAACAAAAATATCCCACCATCAGTGGTAAAATAGGAAGTGTTTTGTTCTAGTTGACAACAGATGGTGAGATTTTGTGGTCAGATAGTCAGTAGGGAATATTTTTACGGGTAGAATCAACGGTAACATGTAGTTCCAATGAAAAAACAAAATTATAGTGACAGCGAGCTGATATGATGATGGATACGGAATTAACAACGAAACTCTTCGATGATTAATATTATTAAGTTTTCTGGCAGTATTTCGGCTCAGTTTGATCAACACTAGTGTTCCGAAAATTAATTTCATAAATTATTATGAAAAAACTGCATTCAAATCGGTTCACCCGTTAAGAGCTACGGTGCCACAGACAGACACACAGACAGACGGTCAGACAGACGCACAGCGGTCAAACGTATAACAAGTCACTTTTTGCGTCAGGGGTTAAAAAAACTGATAAGCATTAGAGAAAATGGTAAAGCTATTAGTTGGAAGGTGTGCTTTGTAAATTTGCCACCACGTAAAGTGGACTTTGTGGTATTATTCAGCACTTCTAATCAGAATTTTGCTACTTCGTACACTCGTTCCGTAGACCTATTTGACCTATTTGAGTCACAAGAGCTGAAGTTTCGTCGATGCCGAGGTTTTGAGGAGAAAAAATTTAAACCTATCGTGTGGGGTATAAAATGAAAGCTAGGGCTTTATGAGCGAGTTGCAAAAATATACTAAAAATAACATTCAGCCACGTGTTTTGTAAAAATACAAAAAGTTATTTAAAAACTCCTTTCATTTCCTAACCCAGGCCACTAAGCATGTACTGTGAGCACTACGTTTTAACTCAGGCCGCGATATGGGCTTCCAAATATTTAGTAGGCAGTAATGAAGTGAAAATCTCATATCGTCACGGCATCGGCACCAAGCCAGCGCTGATTAGAAATCTTACAGAGTACCTGTGAGGTAAATTAGTACCGTCACAGCACCACCACCTTATAAATGATATATGGCAGTACTTTAAATCTGAGTGCTAACTTATATTCGCAGCGGTTAGTGCAAATATTCGGCTTTATGTATTAAAATGTGCTACTTCGTGCACTTGTTCCGTGGACCTATTAGTATAGAGCTATTTGAGCTGCACGAGCTGAATTATCATCGATGCAGTTCAAAATATGGAAGTCATAATTTTTTTGAATGGAAAAAAATTAAACCCATTTTGTCGGGTATCATGAGCCGGTTCCAAAAATATTTTACAAAATAACATTTCAGCCACTTACATACATACATACATACATAGACACACGCCTTTTTCACCGAAAGGGTAGGCAGGGCCTCAATGGGCCTCATTTCACAGTGGGTTGCATCATCGTGGAATATAGACGTGACAAGTGGTGAGCCCATCGCCGCCATTGCGTCACACGACTGACTAGGCTAACGCTTTCTTCCAGTAATAACACATTCCATAATAAGCTAGCAGCCAGGACAAATCTTATACCAACGAATTTTATCAACAAGTCCGGGTAATTATCCCTTAGTCGGCTTTTACGACATCCACGGGAGGAGACGGGTCTATTCTTAGGCCGGACACACCACAACACTTGTTTTCTAAAACACCAAATAGTAATTTAAAAACATACCAAATTTAGCTCCTCCATGTATTTGTGAAACATGCGCCAAATTAATCTAACATCATAGAAGCAATTTTGAAACCATATATATTTAGTTTTTTTTTTCTTTTCTTGAATATTTCTTTTGCGTTATAGTCATATTCGCTCACCGACACACATAGCACTTGAACATGTTAAAAGGGTGGAGGGGGGAAGAGGTTTAAGGGGACACCTCTCGCCCCCTTACTGCCTTTACTGCCCTTGCATTTTATTTAATTTGTGTGTGACATTTAACAATTTTCAGGAGCTGTAAAGGGGAGTGAGGTGTGTCATCGTAAACTTCTTTCCTCCCTCCCTTCCCTTTCATATTCCAGTGCTATCTGAGTCACTTGGTAAATATGACAATACAAATTTCTTCTTTCAAAAATAAACACTAAGACTCAAGGAACTATTTCTGAAAAAATAAAACAACCAATAATTTTAATTATTTTAAAAATTTCTTCTGTGAAGATATTACAAGTCTTAGGGTGCATGTTTAAAAAAATAACATTGAGCCCATTCTACCTGCAGAAGGTATTTACTTTGCATTGATGTCGATAAAAAATTGCCTATCGGTTAATAAAAGACAATGAATATTTCAATTGTTTGCTATGTTTTTATTCGTATGTAGGTTACATACCAATACCAACTATGCCACGTTTTTTTTTCAGTAACTCTCGTAACTCTACGATTTTTGGATAAAGTAAGTAGTTTTTTTTATTTGTGTTCCAACCAGCAAAACGGCTCTTTTTCTATCACAGTCATATTTTCGGAGGCCTGAAATGCTCTAAGTATTTTATTTTCAAAAAGTCTATTTTTGCCGAAGCTCATTACGTTCGTGGTATACCTACCTTCCTACATACATCGTGCCAATTCAGTGATGCAAACCTGCGTATTTTAGTAGCTAGATTAACTAGTAGTTCGTCCAAACTGGGACCTCGCCTATTTCAACGAATCCTTTACCGAATTAGCTTTGTCAATTGCCATAGTATTGGTATTAAAGCTATCTATCAAACATGGCTATTGGATTAACGGATCAAAAGTTATCGTCGAACAATGTCTCATCAAACATACACACGAAAGACAACCCTTCGGTTAAGACTGAGAACCCAATTCGCTCACTCAATACGTACCTAAAGATGATGCTGAAATGGTTGAACCGATGGGGATGGTACACAGATAGATTATGACATGTACTTATTATAGGCACAATAAACAAAATTTGCATTTTGTCTTATTAAATTTAAATGTAACCCAAAAATTTCGTTCCAGCGGGACTCGAACCCGCAACCTCGCCTGTGATCGGCGATGCCTTTACCAATTCGGCCATAGAACGAGCTATGACGCTGAAGACGAAATTTGTGGGCACTATCAACTCGGCTATAGCGCCGATGGGAGCCATCTACAGGTGTTTCATTAGAAACCTTCTGTTCAAAGTCCGAAATTAATGTAATTAATTTAATGTTATCCATAAAGTGTGGTTTACACTTGAAAAATAATAAACTATGATGAAATAGCAGAAGTGTCGTCTCTTGTCAATGTTTCTAACTAATTTCGGACTTTGAACAGAAGATTTCTAATGAAACACCTGTGACCTGTTTCTAATGAACATGGCTCCCATCGGCGTTATAGCCGTAAAATAGTGCCCAAAAATTTCTTTTTCAGCGTCATAGTTCGTTCTATGGCCGAATTGGTAAAGGCATCGCTGATCACAGGCGAGGTTGCGGGTTCGAGTCCCGATGGAACGATATTTTTGGGTTACATTTAAATTTAATGTTATCCATAAAGTGTGGTTTACACTTGAAAAATAATAAACTATTTTGTGTTATCACCAAACTCTTCCGATTGCGAGCGATTGTCGTTGGCATCCGATTTTGACACCAATCACCCATCTTGGTCCAGTATTGAGGTTCCTTTCAATAACTATTTGACTGACAGACATTATTGTAGCCTTTCCTGTAACATTATTACCCGTAAGCGAGATGGGAGCATCCATCGGTCCTTTCAAGTGTATCCGCTCGGATGGACTGCTTCACGATACGCTATATAACAATTTGGGCCCTTAGTTAAGGCCCAACTCCCCACATGTATTTTTTTTCAATTTTACTTATGTCATAAAAATACATTATACATAGTTTAAAAACACCTCAAAAGACGCAAATATGCAAGACTCGATATAGCTTACTTATTCGAACCGACCTTTTGGGGTTGAGACTCTGGATCCATGGGGTACCGGTGCGGCCAGACGGTCTAAGCGACGCGTGGCCCGAGAGCTGGCTCTTATCTGGCTCAACGCATTAGAATTGCCATTCAGCGTGGCAATGCAGCCAGGATCTTAGGGACGCTTCCGTGTGGTAGTGATTTGGTTCAGTTGAGCTACCTTTAGATCGTTAACAGCAGTCTTCAGATAGGTAGCACAACTGTTCCATTGTTATTTTAAAAATGTTGTACTTACCTACTTAGTCTTGTATTAGTTGTATTATTCTTTCTGTAAATAAATAGTTTAAAAATCCTTTAATTTCCAAATAGAGCTCTTTCATATGTCACCTCGCTCTTTTAGGGATCTGTACGTCAACAGGAACAAACGGGAAACTTATAGGATCGATTTGTTGTCTGTCAGTCAAACCCCTTTTCTGGACCTTTTGTATCAAAACCCTTTTTCTCAGAAACGGCTTAAGGTATCTACTTTAAATTTATACCAAATACAACGGTTTGTGAGTTTATAGTGCCCTAAAATCAAGCTTCTAACTCAATGCATTAAAAAGATATGGCAATGAATGTCCAACATTTATATGGAAATCGTGAAAATTAATAACCTCTGGGGTACTTCCAGTAACCCCAATCCAGCAATCCTGCAATTTACAATCTCTGATTCTTTTTGACGCAAATAAAGGAATAAGGCTGCGTTTCCATTGACGCGGAGCTGGGCGGAGCGGAGCTTAGCGGTGCATGAATTGACCAATCACTATGGCGAGCGAGCAGCCAGCAGAGATTTCGAGCATAGTGATTGGTCAATTCATGCACCGCTAATCTCCGCTCCGCTCCGCTCCGCGTCAATGGAAACGCAGCCTAACGCAAAAATGTAGCAATTTTGACTTTTTACATGCTTTTATTTGACTTGCAATGAATGTATGTTCGGGTCAAATCTTGCAACTGAATTTTAATACTGAACCGATGACATGATATTTTGAATACCTATCAAGTTTCGATGACAATTTATTACACGATACAATTATGGTGAAAGCGAGCTGATCTCATGATGGAGACGGAAGGTGGGCACCGGAACACATCGATGGATATAGACAGGTTAGGAGTCCCTCAGATTCAAATTTAATACAAAATGATCTCAATGCAGTAGAAAACTGGTGTGTTCTTAATCGTATGACTCTAAATGTAAACAAATGCTTTCACATTAAATTCACCCGGAAGAAAAAACCACTTGTGTCTTCGTACGAACTTGTCGGCGATAAAATTCGCGATCTAGGCATCCTAATTGACAGCCAACTAACATATGTGCCTCAAACCTTCGACCAAAGTAAAATTTTGGTCGAAGCCTCAAACCAATCATGTTGTGGCAAAAGCAGCCAAAATGTTAAGATTCATAAAACGCAATAGTAACGCAGTAATCCTACACCAGGTTTTTGTCATCGTAACCTGTATGACCAACGACTAGTTAAGTTTAAAATGCTCTCCCTGCGAAATCTCCTTTTAACATACATCAATGGAAAAATACACTACAGTGAGCTAATAAGAGCGGTTCCCGCTATACGTGCCCTTCAACTATCCCCGTCAACCAATACAGAAAATATATTTAATATACCTCGATCTAGAACTAATATAGGCTTACAAGTATCTAACACGCGAATGTGTAACCAATACAATGATTTAAACAACAAAAACCCAGACATAGACATATTAAGCGACCCCTAATATGAACTTTTAAAAATAAAATTTTGAGCCACTTTGGCTTAATCTTATCTTAAAAAGTAATTATTTTTTTGTTGTTTTTGTAATTTTTAGCTTTTGTTTTTAGTTCTTATTCTTAATATTTTGTTTCTTACTGTTATTTTATTTTCCCTTTTGTGTACAATGTTTGTGGTAAATCTAAATATACCACAAACATTGTAAATATAGAACACCATTATTGTGTTGACTAACATACAATACTTATAAACGCTGAATCTTCCGTGTCTAAGAGAACTCGTTTTGCTCGTTCAATATAGTAGTATTTTTTCATGGCTCGTTGTTTATTGCTAAGTTACAACATTAGAAGCTATGATTTAGATAATCATACGCTTAACAGGCCCGTAAGTATTCAAATGCACAAAGTTTACCGCTATATTGGCCATGTAGTTTTAACTTACCAATTGTTTTTTTATCATTCGCTCGTCAGTTAAATAGCACCCTGTTTTTCATACTCACGAATGTGAGCGATAATAATGTGTGTTCCACTGAATGTTCTTGAACACACCATTTATGTAACGATCTAACCGTAAAAGAAAAACGAAAAACTTTCCTTTTCCGTTGTATGTAGGCAAACCATAAATAAATAGCATTATTTACGTCACGCACTAAACACACAAACTATTATCTATGCTGGTGAAAAAGCTTTGCTAGGACAAATAAAACAATTGCCACAAAAATGGTTCAGCTTTACCAGAAGAATATTATTTTTACCCGAATAACCTACATATTGCCACTCAATGGTGGTTGAATACTTATATTCCAGTGCATATATCACTTTACGTATTGAGTTTTCTGCTACTATTCGTTCATTGCTAGTTTGTCATGGCCCAGTTCAGTCTTAGCCTTTATTAGCTTCGACCGTCCATTTTTGGACCGAGCGTAGGCCTCTCCCGACATGCCAGGCTGTTGGCGTGTTATCAGCGTTCATCATCTAGTCACGGCCTCCATCAGGCACCTTTACATCGCGTGACCATTGATTTGGTGGTCTCAAGGTCTGAAGTTTGCTCACGTTCTCCATTCAATAAAGTCTATTTCTAGTCCACCGACTTCAGACTAATCTCATGATAACAGCCCAACTCCATTTATTTTCAGCCATGGCTTTGACCACGTCTTTCACTTTAGTTATTCACTATATCCATTCGTTCCTTTTTCACTCACGCAAGGATATTTCGGGCATTGCCCTTTCTATCGCCCTTTGCGCGACTTTGAATTTTTCGGCTGATCGGTCGGCGAATCTCCCGATATGAAAACCTAACCATGCATCCTTGTAATGCATGTCTCTATTCATTATTAGGATGCATGGTTAGGTTTCCATATCGGGAGATTTTATCAATTTCAATTCATCCTGAACTATTTATTCCCTTTTTCTATGATTTATTTAACTTTCTTCGAAATATGTCTAGGTACATAGAATATAAAAGCGTATTTTTTCAAAAATCCATTTATTGCAGCTATCCAAGCGTTTTAATGTTTAATAAGAATTAAAAAGATATGTGATTTATAAGTGGAACATTCTCTACGTACGCAATAAGGCGGGATGCGCGGAGATGAGGTTTATATAACGGAGGGGTACGAAAACAAACATACCTACTTGCATACAAATCACCGCATTTGAGCAGTGAGCGGCGGCGCCCCATACCAACATCTCGACCTACGGGAAAATGCGTATTTTTCGCGAGTGTAGCACTCAAAAGGCAGGTCATGTTCCGAGGTTAGCTTTATAGACATTCGTTTAGGTAAATCTTAATTTCACCACCAATCGTGATCAACCATGTCTTTACAACCGTCTAAACAAAGGTTTGTATACTGAACAGGAAGGTTTTCGAGCGATATACGTCTTGAGCTCAGCTAATTTCATAGTGCTTATTAATTTATCAGTCAGTGACCGCTCGATCAACGCCCGAGTTGGTCAAACATTGCCGATTAGAGGCAAAGATGCGAGTTACAAACACATATAAAGCTGTCAATAAATCTATGCCTGAGTCCCGATTTACGCTTATGCTAGTAGTACTGGAATTCGGGCCCCGAGCGCTAAAATCACTAACACGTTTGTCAGCTACGAAGTTTTCGAATATCGTTTAAGGCCGGGTAGGGTTGCTGATTGTCTTCATCAGTCTTGATTACCCTTGAGTACCTAGTAGCTATACAGACCTCTGTAGGTATAATTAAGCTGTCCGTCGTTCCTTTGTATATTTTTCTTTGTTTTAGCTTCCGCCATGATTTCTGTACCTAATTAGCATAGCGACAATCAGAATGTTTTCATCTATTAGGGTTTTCAGAAGTCTTTTGTACTTTCAAATGTCTTAAAAGTATTAAATAAATTTTATTGTGCATACGCTAGAGCGTTTGTCTAATTTCTTATACTTTTTTTTTCTAAGGGCTTGCTACGGAACATTATAATCTAGAACAACTTTGCACAACAAATATTGGTTTCCAATGTTTTTTTTAGGATTAGGCGTCATTACTGTTTATTTCTTTTGTATATCAGCCAATAACGTGGTGCGTGAGGCCGTCATGGCCAGCAGTTCGGCTGGACTGTTCTAAATTGATCAGCTATTAAGGTGAATGCTCACGCTTGCAGCGCGAGGGGTATCATAGCTAAACTGATGATATTTATGAGATACCATCAATTAAAACATGTGTGTTAAGTCTCCTAGTTCTCGCGAACTCAACTTTCGCTATCAGAAGAAGTGTTGACGAGCTGTAATGGGCAAAAAACACCAAAAAAAAAGAATTTCGCGCCGCAAGCGTGAGCATTCATCGGTGCGTGTTGTTGTCAAAATCCAGGATGCGAATACATTCACATTGTTCACGCGTAAATATTGAAGACTTCGCGCAGCTTAATATTAGACTGCATGAATTTAAAGGAGCATTAAGCTAACTTCTACTTGACCAACAAGTCATTTAAGACATAATTTTTTTTAAAATGAATTTTACGTATGCGTACTCCCAAAGCTGCCACCATGATGTAGGAATAACCATCGCTAGGTTCTACTGCTTATTCAGAAATCAGACAGATTCAAGGAATTGAAAAGTTTACATAAAAGGTACCCA
This sequence comes from Operophtera brumata, assembly GCA_932527175.1. Taxonomy (NCBI): domain Eukaryota; kingdom Metazoa; phylum Arthropoda; class Insecta; order Lepidoptera; family Geometridae; genus Operophtera; species Operophtera brumata. The sequence continues at coordinate 71,485,060 of OW052239.1, forward strand.
CTATTAGGATAGGTAGTTAATAGCAACTATGGCAGACATACCCTTAAGGCGATATGTTAAAATACCGAATGGGCAGAGTTTATCAAGAAAACAATAGCTGCAAGAAAGTGACAGCGCTATTGCTCACTTGAACCCGAGAAGAGATGAGGTATAGATTTCTGCCGCTCGGAAGCAACTGACATAAGCGACAAATGATAAAATTTCGTTTTGCTTCTGACGTAGCAAATATAACAAATAAATGATCTATATATAATCTATGTAATGTAATTACCTACTGAATAGTATAACAATTAACGCTTTATACTTTCTCTACTCGAAGGAGAGACCTAAAATGAGTTTTAGGAGGGCCAATTTCAAAAATAAAGCTTTCGAGATTATTGATTTATTTAGTAAGTAATAAATCAAGTAAGTAACCTTTACTATTACCGAGTGAACATGTTACGCAACGACTCCAAATTTTTAACATAATATCGTCTTAATTACTACAGCTGCAAAGTAGAGAACGCCCCTCTACCTCTAACGCGTATATCTTCAGTGCTCAAGAAGAGCCGCGTGATATTTTATGCACGATCTGTGTTTAATCTTCAGGTAAGATGTAAGCCTCTCCAACTAACATCACGTACTCATGACGTAACGCTCTGTATCCTTAAAATACCCACTCAAACTTACCTGAACTAAGGTGTGTATTTACGTTGCCACAAATCACTTTTAAGTTTATCTTATCGGCTCTGACATGAGACTTAATACAGCCCTCCGAATTAATTTAATGCTTAACGGTGACCCAAGGAGACGGTGGCTGGGCTATGATAAAGATTTATGTGTTTAGGGATAGTAAACAGAGATAAAGGGGTTACAGGGCGCAGCACTAGAGGTAATTTCATGATACAATATTCTATTCAAATAATTTCTTTTACAAACGTTTCTATACAGATAACGAAATCCATGAAACGCTATAACAGATACTACATGCACTCTCTGTACTCTTTTTGTAGTTTCCGAATCAAAATGATGAATATTTTGCTTTATATTGGTACGTATTCTGACTATGTATTGTTATTTGAAGGTGTAGCTACTGGACTAACTTTTAATTAAACAATAACGGAAGCGCCGTGAAAACAAAATCGAAATTTAAAAGCAGGGTATGCGGCAGATGGGTGAGAGGTCGGTCTAGTCACTCCCTAATTACACGGCCCATGAGCGACCGGCGATGCGGCTCCCAAGATATCTCCTACACCGTCATTATAATAGATTGTGGAACCTTTGTTAAGAGATTCCATCTCGATCGATAACTTAATTTACGTCCACCCGTATTGTGAACATTTTCAGACACCATTTTATTATACAACCGTGTCGGCGCAGGAGCAAGATTACAGACAACTTCACTAAGTTTACATTAAAATTAAAAATTACATTCTAGTTCTATTTCCCCAGGCTCAGTTACCGTAATTTTAAATGGCTATTTAAAACAACTTTAAAACGGTCGTAAATGCAACTTGACATTGAGACTAGAAGAGGCACTAGTGTGGTAATTTATATCAAACAGGAGATGTCATTTTTACTGCAAAAGCCTGTAAAAAAATTCAGCAGTAAATGCGCCTTCATTTGGTGCCAAATCACGGGTTCTACTAGGTTTCTTCTATTTGTATTTATGCACGTGAATGTGACGCATAAGCATGATTTTGGTTCATATTATTTTGCGATATAAATCTTTAATATTTTGGAATATATACTCATACAATATGTAAAGTTAATTGGATGGTTACCATCAACTTATTTGTTAGACTTTATCTTCTTTATCAACCTTTAGATAGCTTGCAGCGGTCTTCAGGTAGCACAACTGTTTCATATGTATTGAAATGAAATGGTTTATTCCCTTCAAACATGGTTAAAAAAGTTCTTACGTGTAATTTATGTTCACATGTTTCACCAAAAACATCGGCATGCAAATTTTAAAATTCTTAATAAGTACCTAATTTATTAAAATTCTAATTTCATCAATTGACTATTATTTAACTACCTACAAATAATTTTAGCAAATGTTATCAATTAAATTAAACAATAACAACATCACAAATAATCACAATAATACAACCACAGTACAGAAAACAAAAACAGCTGCCATGAAGCTAGGCATCCTGAATAAGGTAAAGCGTTACTTCACACCAGGACAGCTTCTCAGTTTGTATAAAGCACAAGTCCGGGCTGGTATGGAGTACTGCTGCCATGTTTGGGATGGTTCGGCCAAATACCAGCTTGCTGCCTTGGACTCGATCGAACGTAGAGCTTTCAGGCTTATAGGTGAGCAACATATGGCGGAGACTAAGATCCAGAGTCTCGAGCACCGCCGTAAGGTTGCATGCCTTTCAATCTTCTATAGGTTACATTTCGGGGAATGCTCCCAGGAACTGCACGATCTGATCCCACCATCTCCTTTTCATCATAGGATGAGCAGGCGTACGGCTCAGTACCATCCTTACCTCATTAGTATACCTTCTATTCGCACAAAACGTTTCGGTTCTACCTTTATAATGCGAACTGCTAAGGAGTGGAATACACTGCCGTCGTCTGTCTTTCCTGAAAACTATAATCTGGGTCTCTTCAAGTCTAGAGTGAATAGGTGCCTTCTAGACCTTTGTGCTCCATCTTCGGCCACATCGTCACTTACCAACAGGTGAGATCGTGGTCAAACAAAGGTCTATCAATGTTAAAAAAAAAAAAAAAAAAAAAAAACAGATAGTCTTAGTCACTATTAAGAAATTCGCTAACACTGTAAAAGGCTCTGTCAACGAGCCATAATTTTATCTTTCTTAGAAATAACCCTTGTGGCAAGTCCTTTATCTCATTGGGTATTTTGTTAAATATCCGTCCACACATAGCATAAGAACTTTTGTGATAAAGGCTAGTTTTAGGCAATTTGGAAAGAACAATTCTATTTGGGTTTCTTACACATCTATGATAAAGCAGGTCACTTGCTTTTGTAAATAAACTAGATTGCTCTTTAACAAACAAAGCTGCTTCCAAAATGTACATACTGGGCAATGTCAACAATTTTAATATTTTGTACATACCTTGTATTATAATTAAATGTATTTATTTACTATCAAAAAACTTATTTGTATTTCGAATTTTATAATTGCTCTAAAAACAAAATCTAAGATGAAAATAGTGGCTGGAATAAAAACCACGATTGTAAAAAATAACAGTCTGAATTCTAGTTTTACTCTTAATTGCGCTCCAGCACATGTTGCAACGCAATATCATTTCAATCATAATAAAATTTTAGCGATCGCAAGCAAAAAATATATGCCATACAGTATAGTATTATTTTATCTGTAGCCATACTAACTTTTGAATAAATATTACTGAACAACAGCCAGTTTTTGTTTGAAAACGTTGCGTATATTTTATGACCCGAATTTTTACATTTTTGAAATTCAGGTTGAATCTATTATGATAACATTACTAATTATTATAATCGGTATTCGCAATGTACCCTATAAAGTCTTGGTTTGCTATATTATCTGTGGCTACGGTAAAGAAGCGATGAATACAAGTAAAACGCAACTTGATCTCTGTCACATCACCGCTATATTAAGGCCGTATAACGGCAGTCATCGCGTAAACCGGCCGAAAAAAAGATCATAAATTTATATCAAGATACCCAATGAACCATTAAGGTAGGCTTTTGTAGGGAGTACCTAACTGAATCGATGCAAAAGAGACCGCTACGTTTTATTCGATTGATATTTTGGATGGTTAGTGGCAAATATTACAGATATAGCTACAATATTTTTGTACATGGGAAATGAAAAACTACATTTTGTTTGCAAAGACTTTCTAAACTGCTTTATCCGATTTTGATGGTATTTGGTGGATAAATAGAGGGGGTGGGGGTGGGAATGGGAAGGGGGGAAGGGGTTTGACTGCATCTCATCCAGACACTACCCGTGTGAAGCCGAGGTGAGTTGCTAGTATTAGACAATAATAAAACTATAACTGGGGCGAACTGACGTGAATTCAACGGGCATTCCAAAAAATAGGGTTACCAAAAACGTGTACTACTGAGACTTTTTAAACTCATCAGTTCAATTAAATAAATTGATAGAATTATTGATACTTAAAAGTTTCAGTAGTACCAACCAGGATTATTTTATTTTTGTTTGTAGATTCTATATGTAGACTATATATATAACCCAATAAACTAGGTACCCATAAAGATGAACTTATACAATTCACGAAACAAAGAAAAAGTACACTTCCCTAGAACAAGACTTGTCAAAACTTATAAAGAAGGTATGTATAATAAGTTGCTTCTAGAAATAACAATTCTGAAGGAATTCAAATATGTAAAAGTTAAAAATATTCATCCATTTTCCCATACTAACAAGTAATGAGTTTAACATTTTCCGATTTGCATGCGTAGTAGTAGGTAGGTACTTGCTCGTGTCTCCAGAAAAGTTATTAGTACCTATTTTTATATTTTATTGCGGCGTTGTTTTATTTTTTTATTTTTTGAGTTATGTGATTATTACATCCTGGTGCGACCGAGCTTCACTCGGTTCTATTTTGGCAAATCGTATTTACTAAGTGTATCGCTACTCTTATCATGTTTACTACGTGCGAAGACATTACACATTGTAAGGGTCGCTACCCTTACAATGTGTAATGTCTATCTTCAGCCAGTATTGTTTTTGAATTCGAAATTCTTATTCGGGCGCTCGGCCGAGGAATCTTTTATAAAGGAGAAATTATGAAATAAGCAAAGAATTTACAGAAAATTTAGATTTAGAGACACAGCAACTGAGTAGAAACTAATTCTCAGTCTTTTCTTATTTTTATCCCGTCAGTCAGAATGCAGTATACTGACTTTCGAAAATAAAGGACATATTCATTTTGTAAAACTTGTTAACTTCAATATTTAAAGTACTTGTCCTCCATGTATCATGGCCGCGGGACACACTGTATACACTATACTTAGAGTTTTTTTGTCTATAATCAAAGACACTATACAAATATTGCTAGGTTTAATAGTAGGACATGACATTCCAAAATTATGCAATGTAATGAAATAGTTAAATAAATTTAAGTCAGTCCAATATCAGTTTATTAGCCATCGCTTCTTTTAGCTTGAAATGGACCAGTATAAATTGGATCGTCTGATTGCTTCTCCCACACATGTCCTACATAATAATGAAACCAAAACACTGAGTCTTCGGCTTATTCGCCCAAAATTCGAGCCGAGACTGCGTGGGCACTTCATACATTCACAACGTTAATTTGGGTAAGTGCTCTTCCAACAACCCTTATTATTCGTGAAGACGTTTACATTTTAAGTGCTTCAGGTAACAATTGCTCAGTTTACATCAATACTCACACCTTATCGACACTTTGCATGCTTTTACTGTATTTTGTACCTGTCCTTCCGTTTTGACTTCACAGTTGTTTAGTTTTATGGTAAGTTTTCTATCACAAAGCCTGTACTTTCATACCGAACTGTTATCGTTGGATCATGTTCTTACGTAGCTAGCTGCATTCAGTATGCAGACAGAGTTTGGCTGAGTTGGAATGGCTAAGATAAACTTTCAAATGGAAAACGTAGTGGAGATATTAGTACAAAGTGCTGCAATGTGTTATGTCTACACTGCCATTAATATTATTTAGTACCTCATAGTTCTTTTATTATGTAGGTACTAACGCCGCACCGCTTGTCCTACATTTTTAATGTTCCGTACCCAAAGGGTCCAATGGAACCCTATTACTAAGCCTTCGCTGTCCGTCCGTCCGCCCGTCTGTCTGTCAGTGAGCTGTATCTCATAAACCCTAGATCATTGAAATTTTCAGTGTGTATTTATATTTCCGCTATAAAAACGAATAATAAAAATAATATAAAATTAAAAAGTACCAAAAAGTGTGAAAAAAACTTCCCTACCCCAGCACGTGCGGTATAATTTTTTAGAGCTCATTAAGTAGAGTAAGACTGTATTTTTGATTTTCAAAAGTAATGGAAAACAATGTCATTAGAGGTAGTCAAAGTCAGCTTTTCTGCTCGACCTTAACAATCGCTGAATCTCTTGAACCGTAATAGGAAATGTTCAAAAAGTGAGTTATACTCATAGAGTTGTATTTGAGTATTACTATAACTGCTATAACAACAAATAATTGAAATAAAATAAAGTTATAATCTAAACGGGGGTACAATAAACGTTTGTTTTTGCTCAATCCTGTATCATTTGAAACGTCATAGGTAGATTTGATACCTACTTTAAATTATCACAGAATGAGCAGGTATTAATATAGTATCTATAACAAAAAAAAAGTAAAACATTAACATTGGGTTCTAATACTAAAAACAAGTACGAAAATATTGCTAAATCTTATACGATGGTACGCGACCCTTCGTGTGCGGGTATTACTCGCACTGGGGCAGTTTTTTTATAATATCGAATTGGCTTTATTACAGCTTACTATTATTCTAAATCCTCACTACAAATGTAACATACTTAAAAATAAAACAAATAAAAAACAGAAGCGCCTTTAAAAAATATAACATTTACACACACACACACACACACACACACACACACACACACACACACACTCACACACATTTAAATTGAAATGCAGTAAAGCTTTGGATTTTATGATCTGGGTGCTAAGAAATGTTGAATTGAAGAAGTTATGCATTTGCGTCGCATTGTATTGAAGTGGAAAGCGATCTCTACTAAACCCAATGGGAAAAAAGCTTTTTGCATGAACCTAACTGTAAAAAGTTTAATCACTCGAAGAGTATTTTTGCAATCAAATCGAGTATTTTTTGCGCAAAACACAACCTGACAATTCTGTACGCAATTTTATTGTTTTTGTTAGATAAAGTTACGGACTTGCCCCACGGGGATGGAAAGACATTTTTGTTCAGAATTTACAGCAATTGCACATTACATAAATAAAGCGGTTTGAAACACGTAGGTAACACATCTTTTTCTCGTTATGTTTGGCATAATAACTTCTGACGAGAGATTGAGAGACTATCAGAATTTTCAGACTTTTTGATTTATTACGCAAGAACATGAGATGTGTAATGGATAGGAAGGATTGTAACTGAGTATTTAGTTCAAAAGATACTTATGAGAATTATATTTTTTTAACAAAATAAGGTTATAAAGAACTTAAAACAAATAAAGATACCATAATACATATTTGAGCCTTTCGGGGTCGAGACTCTGGGTCCATGGGTCTGGGCCCTTCGCGTTTTCAAAAATATTTCAGGGCGTCTGGACGGATGCGACTCGTGACCCGAGAGCTGTTTCTTATCTGGCTCAACGCATTAGTATTGCCATTCAGCGTGGCAATGCAGCCAGCATCTTAGGGACGCTTCAGGATCAATTGAGCTATACCTTTAGATCGCTAGCAGCGGTTTTCAGGTAGCACAACTATTTCAATAGTATTTTTGAAATTTTGTACATTAGTTGTATCATTCTTTCAGTAAATACATGTACATAATAAAAATGTTTTAAACAAAAAAAGTGTGTTACACAATATAGTACGAGAATAAAATAATTACCGCAGGTCACAATACTACATGTAAGTACATACTTGAAGCATAGTCACACAAAAGTAAATAGCTTTATGAGTATTTCATTCAGATCGAAAAAAGCAATTTTTACACTGAATCCCGAAGAATCTTGTTTACACACGTTCTCAGTTTCCAATGGCTTAACCCAATTTGCGCAAGCAATAAAACAAGGTTTAGAAGTTTTTCTATCACCGAATCCGTGCCAATCCCCGTTCGCAGATATCCCCAAAGAATACAACCATAAACAAACATACATGCCCTACGAAATACGAACAAGATAAATTAGACGCTACGCTGCGCTGAGGGTTCACGCTTCCCCTTCTGCTTCCGCTTGGTAATCCAGCAATGTGCAGCAAATGTGCCAAAAACCAAAATTTTCATAAAACATAACATCCAACACTCACATACATAGTCCTGATCCCAGAGTACGATCCCCTATATCGTGGGTCTCAGGAACTATGAATACCATGGGGCCACAACACCCAGACCCGGAACAAATATGTGCGAACATTTGTCCCGGAGCGGGAATCGAACACACAACCTCTCACATCTCAGCCGGCTACTCGTCCACCGCGCCACAGAGGTCGTCCAAACAACCTCAACCTCAAACGTCATACAAGTAGTAAGAACCTAGATATGTTGTGTGTGAAATTATAGGCACATGAGACTTTTCATATTTATGTATCAGGGAGGCAGGCGCAGTGCAATGCAGGGCGCGTCCTAAGTGGACGTGACTTATGTGGTAATGCGTTGTTAAAGGTAGAGATTACCGCTTAACATCAGGAGGGACATCTGCTTGATCCGTCATTCAAGTAGTTAAAAAAAAAAGGTTTCTGGTACACCTGCAATCAAAGGGTTATCAAAATCTTTAGAACTAGATGTCGCTAGCCAAAATATAAGTATGTAAGCTTCAGGGCACGAGTGTAGCTCGCACTAGACAGTATTTTTACTGCGCGAAACACAAATAAAAATAATTCTTGTTAGTGTTTTCTTTTGTGATTGATGGATCTGGCTGGTGACCCTGTAACACCTCTTAGGTCACATGACTTAGGACGTGCCCTACATAGCAATTCACTGAGCCCACCACCCTGAGACAAATATCAAAGTCTAATGTGCCTGAAATTTCTCCGCCACCCATAAGCACCATGAAACGATTTACCACCACATACATTTCAAACCGGAACACAAAAATGCTCACATTACTGTTTGGAGGCAGAAATAGGTATGTTCATCTGTAGTACTTTTCCGGAAGAACTCTTTCACATGTCTTAACTCCTACCTAAGCTACACTCATGTAAAGTTAAAGAATCCGTGATCCGAAATACTTGTTCCAATTTCATTAAACTTTAGAGGGTCTATGTTGTCAAAGAACTCGAATTTATTGTCAGAAATTGAAAAAAAGATGGCCGTTTTTTGAACTTTACTGTTATTGGCTATAATTAGGGAGAGCGGAGCGAGTCCGCTACTATCTTACAACGTAAGCAATTTTGTGGTAAGAACACTTTACGAAAAAATTATCACACAGTAATTTAACATAGTAATTTAAATTTAAAGTTACAGAGTATATCACCCAAACCAGAACAATTTGCTGGCGCTTGGTGAGTGGGCATGTATAATTTCAAGTACGTATTAAAACGGTTCACCGTAGTCGGGCTATAGTTTTTTTTAACTTCTCACTTGTTGTTGTCATGTCTTCTGCAGTCGTTACATTTTCGAGTCCCAGACTGCAAGGAATTTGTTCGTAGATCTGGGAATTTAATTTACAAGTAACATGACTGAAGTGAAGCCACATGACATAGTGTCGTAATATAACGTATAACGTAGACCTTGATTGTTCTGTTTGACCGAGAGGTTTGGAGCTCCTTTTCCAGTGAAATACAAACATTGAGTTACAGTAATATAGACATCTTTGATTACGAACACGTAGTGGCATTAAAGTTTCGGTATGTTTTTATTGCCTTATTTGATTTCGCAGCCGTTGTACCCATCAACAACAAGTCCATTTCTTCTGATAAATGCGTATTGTCTGCGTAATTGTCTGGAAGAGATATCACTTTTTAGCGATAATACCACCCATTCAATATTTAATTTTTGTTAATTGATGTGTGTAATTGGTAACTAGTTTGTAACGAGTGCAATAAAACACCAATTTTCATTCATTCATTCATCGCTGGTTGGGACAGATTGGAATTTGATTGTAGTCACTTTTTTTTTATTCTACGTGACTGACGGTTCAAGCACATGGCCCACCTGATGTTAAGCGGTACCCTCTGCCTATGAACAGTGCATTACCTCATAGGTCACGTCCACCTAGGACGCGCCCTATATGAGCTACAAAGCGAAAGTTTATTTTATATTGTTTATGTTTGTGTTTGTTTTTTATGTATATTCTTATTATTTTGTTAAACTGTTTTTTTTTTTTTATGTTTTGTTTGGGTATTTGTATTTATTAGTATATTATATTTCTCCTTTTAGTTTAATATTTAACTCGTATTGTTATTATTATTTTCTGTGGTTCTTGTTACAAACAAGAACAACAGGCACGCCTGACCATCTTTCTGCACGTCCAGGATGACTGGCAGATAATGCTGTTAGCATTAAGTCCTACTTGCACTATTGTTTTGTGTGAAAGTTTTTAAATAAATAAAGTTTTATCCCAATTAAATGCAGGTACCGTCTCTTCTGGTAGCTGCAGCAGACTGTATGCGTCCCATGAATGACAAATGTCAGTAAGGCGGAATAAATGTCCGACTAGGCTGGTCTTTCACTCAAACCATATAACTTCTTATTGTTCAATTATGACAAGGATGAGCCTCGCAATCATTTGAAACCGTGCAGGTTTATATGGATACTCAGAATATGCTCGTGCCTATAGTAGGGGAGCCCAAAAGGGGATTTTGGGATTCACTCGAGCGTTAATTACATGCTGATAAGTGTGCATTTACTTAATCTGTCGATTTGAGCGTGACGAAAGAGAGATGGAGAGTCACAAAGTTGCAAAAAAAAAACGTCACCTTGACATCATCAAGCTGAATCACCGGTATAATAATCTGACATGTATTGCCATGTGACATCTTTTTTTACACTTTTACACTTTTTTTATGTTACTTCTGTGGACGCTTCCCCCACCAGTGAAAAGGTGTACACTAATAACCTTTTTTTTCTACCATCTAATCTTAAAAATCCAATAGGTTCGTACGACGCTCGAGTAAATCCCCATTTAGCCTACAGGCCTCCCTACCATACACATGGAGTCACCGTAAAAAGTCAGCTAGTATAGTGAGTGATACTTATTACGTCGTACTCACCCGGGTTAGGCTGGGAACGGCCGACGGAAATGAAAAATGTTTCCTTCTTTTGAAATATTGACGTGAAAGAATGTAACAAAGTTATAATGTTTACGTAGCATTGAATAAAAATGAGAGTTCTCTAACATAACACAAATCATCATCAGTATGATAATCATTATCAGCCTACGTCTACTGCTGCACAAATGCCTCGACGTAAGAATACCACGACAACTAAATTAAAACAACTATACTTACATTCATACGTAAACTCACGTCTATATCCCGGAGGGGTAGGCAGAGACCACGGATTTCCACTTGCGACGATCCTGACATAGGTACCCCTTTTGCTTCATTCACTCTCATCACATTCTTACATGCTCGTCGGTACTCTTGACCTGAGGGCCTACCACAGGTTTGTAATTTGTAACAACTCGGAATAACGAAAACCGAATTGCGACTCGAAATGTCGTAATTTGTATGGAGTCACCGATGAGTGCCCCTAGCGGATAAGTTGTGGAACTTATTTCTTTGGTTATACTGACTACCGAAAAACGAGTCGGAAATCCACTCACTGCGATTGTTTAGTGAGACCGACTCACGAAAAAACGGTTTTTCTGCAAAATGCGATGATGAGTTCCCAAATTGACAGTACTATGATCGAAATCACTCGATATACGATAATCGTTTCGTGTTTCACTCTCACTTGGGTTTTGGACGTTGAGAAGCTTGTTTTCGTTATCTCGAGACCAAATCTTGGAGTATTTAGGCACGATATTCTTTCTTTTTTAATTCAATTATGTAGGTAGTTTAGATATTTTCCAGCATTTTCTAATTTTATGAATCGTCTAAATTGGATAGGGATCCGAAATAAACTATAACGAAAACAGCAAATGCTAGTAGAGTTGTAAAAAACAATGTCCATAGAATATGAAGAAAATATTTACTAAAAACTCCATAAACTTTAAAATAAAATAAAATATAAATAAATAATCTGAAATTACATTGGCCTTGTCCACATTTTGTAGTAGCTTCACTTTTCTATTTCAAAGAAGAGTTTTGTTTGTATTTCTGTAACAAACAAACAATCGCTGCTATTTAAGAGTATTTTTTTTTATTTTTGGGAATTTACCCGTTTTTCCTTGGAGGAATGAATGCTTTAGGCGAAACTGACAGCTTCGAAAATCAAATTCCATGCAGATTTGCCAGCATTTCACGTTTTAAATCCAATGCGCCATCTTTCTAAAACCAACAAGTTACGAGTAACTCCGAAGTTATGGGTGAGCGCTCGATCGACCGTTTTACGAGTACGCCGAACACCTATGGTAAGGTGAAAGATGTATCGATTGAAATGACTCCATTCGGTAATGAGTCCTCGCTACTCGGAAGTCAGAAGTCGGTCGAATTGCTTTGCAAAACTTAGCATAAGCCCTCTGGCCTTTTTCCAGAACGTCTTCAAACTGGTCTGAATACGTTCGCTGAGGTATTCCCCTTCCCTCTGGCCTACTCACGCTCGTATAATGTACCCGTTTCTTCAATCTACTATCGTCCATCCTTTTACGACATCCACGGGAGGAGACGGAGGAGTCTAGACCCCTTAGACCCCTCCGACTCCGTCGTCTTTTACTTATTCCGGCCTAAGACTAGTCTTAGGTCGGACACACCACGGCTAACTCACTACAAAATACAGTAAATACAGTTTCATTTAGCCCACACGGGTAAATAGTTTGGTCGCTAGCTTGCTTCTTAGAGAGTAACCGCGCGGTGCCTCAATCTTAGTAAGTAATCGTCATCAGTGAGGGTTAATGGGAGATTTAGAATATAGTTTTGAATTGTCGCTAGATGCATCTTCACAACGATATAACTATCACTTTTGTAACTTTTAAACTTTAGGAGATCAAAACTCTCAAAAGTACCTACACGTTATTGGTAACGCTACGTTCATACATATACATGGTATGGTATACGTTAATTGAATACACGTCAAGAGTTTTCGATGGTTTTCTTTCCGATTACACACGAGTCGCGCGTCAGAGCTGACACACATTTGTTTGTATCAATAGGGCTTTGATTTTAGGAATTTCGTGAACATAGTATTACATAGTAGATATACCTACCAGCTGGAATTAAGCTTGGTGCTTACAGAGGCGCATTCAAAATGCACGCCGCGCCATAAGCGTACGCTACACATGAGTGCAGTGTCGCTGCGTCGCATCGTTATGTTCATGCGGAAAAATAAAAGTAGAATAGAGAGCACTGGTGTAAATACCGTCAACCTCTTCGTTATTAGAACTATCCAACATCTAAGAAACATGTAAAAGGTTTTTCCATTTTGGAATCGTATCTGTACTTTATTTCATAACCTAGGAAATAACGAAATAGTAACCGTATTACTAATAATCCTGAAATATCCTTTGAGTAGTTACATCGTGTTTTGCCTCATTAAGATGTAATTTGAAAGTACCTGACAATGCAAAGGACTAAACACTGTGTACTCCAAGTACATTTCGCGTTTTATATTAGCACGGTAAACAGATAAATAGCTGTGTTATAACAATGAATAACAGCTCAACCAAATTAATAGTCTAACCTTACCTAACCTACCTACAAAGACTTTTTACAACAAGAATAAATTTAAAAAAAACCCCAGCGCAATGAAACGGCTGAACCGATTTTGATAAAACATATCTGAGAACCATCGCTAGAAAACCTTATTCCAAATAAAAAAACGCATTCAAATCGGTTCACCCGTTTAAAAGCTACGGTGGCACAGACACACACTCGGTCAAACTTATATCACTCGTCTCTTTGCGTCGGGGGTTAAAAATGGCGGCGATGAGTTTGTAGGATTTATAGGATTACTTAAATAAATAATAAATAAATAATGCCGGACAGTTCACACAACATTATCTAGCCCCAAGCTAAGCAGAGCTTGGGTCATGGGTACTAGACAACTGATATACGTAATACAATATATTACATAGATATATATTTTATTATGCATAGAAAATACCCTGAACACCCTGAACAAATATCTGCAGATCGCAAAAATATTTGTTCCGAGGCGGGAATCGAACCCGCAACCACCTGCGTCGCAGGCGAAACTTCACCCGCCGCGCCACAGTAAAAAGAGGCCATTGGATTGGGGCTCTGCCTACCTTCGGGGAATAAGGCCTGTGGCAATAAATCTGTGTCAAAAATTAATCATTAACCGACACATACACGTGATCTCAACCCATAGGGCATGTGGTCTCAACAACAAACTACGATAGGGCAACGGACAGAATGGCGTCTGTCTTCAAGTCAAAGGGACAGTGGAGCGTTGCTGTATTACACTGTACAGACACAAATTAACCAGAGCAAAATGTTTCTACAGCAGCTGATCAAGTATTCACTATCAGGGAAACTGTAACAGTGCTGCAATCTGCAATAAAAGCTATACCTATAGCTACTGCAGAGATAGGCATAGGTAGGCATATCTATAGAGGTATATCGGCATATCGGCAGAGGTAGGCATATCTTTGTTTGTGCTCTGTTTACCAAGTTGAATAAACATTCTGCTTGTGTATTTTCTATCTAACCAAAGTCTTTCTCCGTTTATTTCAAGCAGTTGGCTCGGGTAAGGTTAGCAAGAGGATGCAAAATAAATCGGTCTGCGAGCTCCGCTTAATTTTTTTTTTAGACTGCATTTTTTTTTATTTTTTTTTTATTCTACTTGTATGACGGAACTTGCAAGAGGCCCACCTGATGTTAAGCGGTAACCTCTGCCTATGAACAGTGCATTACCACATAGGCCACGTCCACCTAGGACGCACCCTATGTGGCATTGCACTGCGCCCGCCACCCTGAGACATAAAGATGAAAAGTCTCATGTGCCTGTAATTTCACCGGCACCCTTACCCTTTAAACCGGAACACAGCAATGCAAGCACTACTGCTTTGCGGCAGAAATAGGAACAGTGGTAGTACTTCCCCGGTCGAACTCTTTCACAAAAAAGCTCTACTACTACTAAAACTACTACTACTATAGGTAACTCAGCATTTATAAAACTGCATCTTATAGAAAATGATAAATTTGCACTGAAACAATACAACCGGATTGAGAACCTCCTCCTTTTTTGATGTTGGTTAGTAGCCCGTGAAATTGATGACGCAACCGCATCAATTTTCATTTCAATATTTTCATTAAAACTTATTCTGCGAGTTATACTGTAATACATACCGCCCCGCTGAGGATTTCTAATTAGAGTATGCTATTACATCCCACCTTATATGCCACCACGTGTTTCAGCGATATTGCTTCGAGCTTCGAACCAGTGTTTCCACTTACAATTTTGCTTAGAGCATTGCAGGCCTCCGTACTCGATGGATTTAATCAAACCTACCAACCCTAGATATGTTTTAAAATACCCTCAAAACTTATAGAATTCCTAGATTTAGGGTGCGTAATTAAAATCAAGATTACACATCATTTCACGTATACTACGACTAAGTTCTGAATGGTCATTAGCACAATTTATGTTGTAAATGAAAATAAGACGGATTACATTCAATAGGTGTTTTGGGGGAATCCCCTGTGATAAATCGGTGGAGCAATATATTTTAGTGACAGTGTTTTAAGGCTTAGTAGGTAGGTAACAGAGTAAATAATAAGGAACGTTTAATTTTACCCCAAATGTCACTAATTCCCTGTCAAAACAAAATAGTCCTAAACAATACATAATAAGAGTAATGTCGCCTTGAAAAAGGGCTAAATCCCTAAAAGTGGAAACACTGCTTCGAACTGCAGTCTCGAGGGTAACTTGGCTAGAAATCAGCTATATGGAGAAAATTTGCATGATCATACTTTTACGAGCTAGGTCAAAGTTTGAATAAGTTTTCATTTTCACATATTACTCTTTATATCTTGATATATTATGGATCCTATATAAACATGGGCTCTTTGTAGATACATAAAGATTCAGAAATAATGGAAACACTTTTATTACACATCAATCAGCATATTACTTGTCCGTACTACCTCACATTGCTTAGCGTAGGTATTACAAGTTGGTAGCGGACGACATGAAGCTGCAGCAAACGACGTGTCGCAGCGACATGGTTTTGGTTCCTATATTGATGGTTTCTATGTATTTCTATGAAATTCCTTCCGTAGTTAGCGACATGAAGCTAGCGACGCGTCGTCGAGCGGCAGACGGCAGTGTCGTCCGACCGCAGATCAGTAGTGCCCTATGGTATTGCCGCTGACGCCGGAGCAACGACACATCGAGCGAGTTTCAACCTACTGGATTCGATCTCTGTTGCCGTCTGCAGTCGGGTTCGAAATCATGACTGCAGCTACAGGACGCAACGACGTGTCGTGGCGACATGAAGCGACACGTCGTCTGCTGCTGCTGCGTGTAGTCGTCGGCTACCAACTCGTAACTTCAAATCCTCTGTTACTTCAACAACACAGGAGAATTCATTTTGTTTTGTATATATATGCGAGGATAAATGCTAAGCATTATGAAGGGCCAAAACACGTCTTCATATAATTATCTCCTTAGAAAAATCACAAAGTTGTGGCGAGTGTTTGAAAAAGTCTTTATGTTTGCCAAAAGGAATTAAATACTACATTTTTGCCCGCTAATGCGAGAAAGATGGCGCTTGGGTTCCCGGCTCCCACTTGCGTTGAATAGGGAGCCTAACCTGTCGTACAGACTTGTACGGTGAACTGAGCCGCAAATAGAATTTTTAAGTCCAGTTTCAACATTCTGAAAAAAAACGGAAGAGTTCAAGACAGTATCGAATAAAACTTATATGACCCGATACACGATTCGTATTATTTAACATGGTCGAAAAAACTGGTATCCACACAATTGCATTCCCAATCTGAGGGACAAGTGTCATGCATTCGGGTCTTTTACCATCGATACGAAATAAATAATACATCGAAGCGAAATAAATGTTGAAAAGCAATAAATAAACCAGAAATCTTCGCCGCTACCGCAACACTGAAGTTCGAAATGAATTAGTCCAAACATGTACCTACGCAAGTTACGATATAAATTTCTAACGAAACGCATTGGCCTGAAAACTCAGTATTACTCTACATTACTTAAAAGTTAGCTGGAAGAGAATGCTTATTAGCATTAAGTTCGCCTGTGTACTGCTTTTTTGTCCCGTGCATTAAAAAAAAATATATCTACCGTTCTATCTATTTTCACTCGCTGGGCTGGACGATATTAGAACGTGGGAGGATACGGAACTTAATAAAAAAACATAGATGGGAGTTTAATCTCTTTTCTCTTACAAACATCAAAATCTTTAGAGTAGGAGAAGCGTTGTTTAAAACAAAACAATGGTAATTAAACATTGCAGCGCCCTCTTCTCTGACTCCTGTTTTCCTCTGGACAGACTCTACCAGTCTTATAATAAGATACTTTTGGAAAGTGGTGCCTTTATAAAACATGTTTCGTAGAATTTATTTTAAGTGCCGGTAAATTCAACCCCTGGGAGAACAAAGCTAAAGCTTATCGGATACACGAGGTCAGAAGAAAATGCCTTTCGCCTTTTAAGCTGTAAAAGCGGTATGAAACTTATTGTTATGGCACTCAGTGGTTTCAGTGTTCCTACTGATATAATTAAGGAAATAAGTCGAAATATTCGAATACATTATGACCCGATAGATGGCTCTTATCTGACTCTGCGCATTAGTATTGCCATTCAGCGTGGCAATGCAGCCAGCATCTTAGTGACGCTTCCGTCTGATAGTGAATTGGCTCAGTTGAGCTACCTTTAGATCGTTAGCAACAATCTTCAGACAGCTCAACCGTACATTTGTATTTTTTAAATTTAATTATTACCTAAATTGAATTAGTTGTATTATTATTTCTGTAAATAAATGCTTTGATTTTTAATTAAACTTACATTTATTTAATTTGTTCAGGGTGTTCTGGGTATTTTCTATGTATAATAAAAATCTGTAATGTTTTGTATTAAGTATATCAGTTATCTAGTACCCATAACACAAGCTCTGCTTAGCTTGGGGTTAGATAATGTTGTGTGAACTTTTTTTTTTTTTTGTACTACTTGGATGACGGAACAAGCAAGAGGCCCACCTGATGTTAAGCGGTAACCTCTGCCTATGAACAGTGCATTACCACATAGGTCACGTCCACCTAGGACGCACCCTATGTGGCATTGCACTGCGCCCGCCACCCTGAGACATAAAGATGAAAAGTCTCATGTGCCTGTAATTTCACCGGCACCCTTACCCTTCAAACCGGAACCAGCAATGCAAGCACTACTGCTTTGCGGCAGAAATAGGTACGGTGGTAGTACTTCCCCGGACGAACTCTTTCACAAAAAAGCTCTACTATTTATTCCATACAGCAATATTTATTTTATACATACATACATAGATACACGCTTTTTTTCCCCGAAAGGGTAGGCAGAGCCTCAAATGGGCCTCTTTTCACTGTGGGTTGCATCATCGTGGGAAATAGACATAAAAAGTAGTGAGCACATCGCCGCCATTGCTTATTTAAATAATTTATTTATTTAATTGTTAGTTTTATCGAACGAATTATTTTCTTCAGTAAAAAATAGGAGTAATATCAGAGGTAGGTACGCTACCTCGCTGCGAAATGCGATATAAATTGCAATTTCCGAATAATCGGTATACTTACGTACGCTATCTGTTGTCATTACCCGCCTTCTGAGCCGAAACAAAAACATTAACTCGATAATAGGCCTCGGAGCGAAACTTCACGACCCTACCTTGATTTGGGAAACAGATGACTGTTCTTCGCGTTATAAGCCAAAGGTTGAAAAGAGAAAGAAAGATGCGTCTCTGTGACGCGTGCCTGCAAAAGCTGCGTCATCTTTGCGAAATCGATGCTGGAGTTTTCATGTTGCCTCAAATATCCGCAAATGCTTTAGCAAAATACCACCTTCAGTGAGTGAGTTTATTTACACAGGCAGCTATATTGTAGCTTATGCTATTTGTTATGTGTAGGTGCTTATTCATTTTCAATACATAGTATAAAACAAAGTCGCTTTCCGTGTCTGTCTGCATATCGGCTAACTCCTCCTAAACTACGCAACGGATTTTGATGCGGTTTTCTTTAGCATTTAAATAATTAATAACGGAAGGTTTACATATACTTAGGTATAACTAGTGACCTTAGTACCTAGTGTAGTTTAGCAAAGGGAGTAACTTTTTTTTTCTTCTAAATAGCATCCGTGCGAAACCGGGTGTGTTCTAAGTTCTGAATAAAAGTTTAATGCTGTTCGTTGGTAAGGGCATCACTGGAGAACGGATGGGCAGAATGTGTTTTTAAAAAAAAGTTTTTTTTTGTTAAAATAAGGTTTTCAGGAAAAGATAAATTGGAATAATGCCCGAATAATTGGAAAATTTGTAAAAAACTGAAAGGGTTTTATTTGGGATATTTGTATAAATTCAAGACCATGGACCAAGACAATACTAGATGCTGGGGGAGGGTTGGGTAGTTAGGGGGGGAGGGCGGAGAGGTGATTATTTTGATCACGATAGCACGCGTGCGAAAGCGCGGGTACAAGACTTGTGACAAAAAATTAAGCAATATAAACTTCGACCAAAGAAATTGGTCGAAGAATATACAGTATATTTTTGTTGAAAATTGTATTATTCACAACACGCTTGTATGATACGAGTAGGTACTTCCGCCGATAATGACGAAATTGGATCAAAGTGAATCCAAACATGGTCCGCTTATTAATATCCGTCCACAATGTAGGCTTTGCCTAGTGTGGGGACCGTCAGAAAAATCAGTCAAGTCTCTCTTCAATGAAGGTTTATTTTATACTCTTGTTGACCGATCGAAGCGTGCTCTATGAGCCTAATTGCATGATGTGGCGTTTATATGTACGTATATATGTATTTTTGTAAGTATGTATGTTTGTCCGACAATGAGTGCAGGTCATTATGAAACTTGGTAGGTAGGTTATGTGAATAGAATTTGTAAGTTTGAAGCTTTATTGGTACAGGGATTTGAGCTACGGCGGTCCAAGGTGTCCCCCAAACGAGTTGTCATAACTAGGCCATGTCCAGTGTTATTTAAAAACATCTCAATGTTACGTTCGGGGCGAACTAATACTAACATTTAGTTTTTAGGTGTTTGGGTAGCAATTAAAAATATTTTCATTGGATTCATTTATCATCGACGTTCATTATCAGATCAGCCTGTTCTCACCATAATAATGCATTGTCATTGAAATTGAATAATACAATCAGATATCAAGAACTGTCTGGAAATCGACTTGTGGCTTGACCATACAAAACAAAATTTTAAGAGAAGGCAATAAAATAAAAAAATAAAAAACCTTGCAATTAAAAGTAAAAAAATTAAAAAAAACCTCTTTTTTTATATTTATTAGGCTAACGTACAATGATTATAATAGAATTCCTCAGAGCATACTCCTCCGTAAAAGGTCGCATACGGAACAATGATTTAATTCAAATTTTCTCACACTTTGAGCTACTTCAATCATCGAGAAGTTCCACTTCTATCATCAGCTCGCTGCCAATTTAACATAGATGTACAAAATTTCAACTCAATCGAGAATAAGGTAAAAATTGTTAACGAGATTAATAGTTAAACAAGAGGGAAACCAAATGGAAGCTTTTAAGAGACCTGCTTCCGGGTGACGCATGCTTCGAAGTACCTCATCTCTAGCGCTAGTGAAATCGATGCCACATTCTTAAATTCGTAATGGCCTGAACCAGAGCCAACGAGACAAATTCATCGAAACTGTGTATGTAGGTAGGTATTCTATTCAAGCGTGGTTGTATTTAAGTACCACTTATAATATTAAATTGGTATGTCTTAGTTTTGAGAATGAATATCATGTTTCATTCAAACTTTCGATAAGTGGAAAATAGCCGTAGAGAGAGGAATTTTATTACAACTACGAGAAGTAGATTTTATACAACGTACAGCTACAACGACACGGGTAGATCCGTCTAATTTCTGCCTTGGTTGATGACTGAAAGATGAATGATATTGCTGACGTAGACTAATATTGTAGACCTAGTACATTAGGGTACAACATGTTACCGAGCTCGCCGCGTTAATCGTCTGAGGTTAGGATCGTTAGTAATATTCTGTGGTTTCAACCCTGGTTTTTATTTGATAGAATTAATTTGGTAAAATAAGAATTCGGTTTCTGAGAATACCACCGAAAAGTACGATATTTTGTTCATAAGATAGGTGGCTTCTATGTGGCTTTTATAGTAGGAAAGGTAGATTTTTGTATGTCCAATATATATCACTGTAGTCTGCAAGATTTTCATTGGCAGAATAGACACTTTGGATTTTAGTGATGAGCTGTGTCGATTCTTTGTCCCGAATAATTATTGTGCAGCTCGGAAGCATAGGTTGTTTGCTGTACCATTTTGTCGTACTGTGGCTCGAGCTTTATCACCCGTAAGTACCGCGTGCCCTCGCTGCGCTGTTTGCTGTTATGGCCCCTAGTCCTGAGTGTGATTTGTTTGCGGAGGTATAGCTGTGTGTTTGATTTATATTATTTGAATGTTATTACTTTTTATTTTTTATTTGGCATATGTCTATGTGTTTTCTCACTTTCTGTATAACTGACATTTTGACTGTAATTTGATTTATTTTTATTGTTATGATTATCTTTAACTAGCAGCGCCCCGCGGTTTCACCCGCGTAAAAATGTGCTTGTTTGTTATACAGGGAGTCCAGTTATCTTCATTCCAAATTTCATCCAAATCCGTCTAGCCGTTTCAGCGTGAAGAAGTAACAAACACACTACACACACACAAACTTTCGGCTTTATAATATTAGTGTGATTAATGTAATTGGTATGTCCGTGTTAATTAAATAAATAAATATGATACTCGTATATGACCTACTTGCACGCACAATTGCGCTATTCCATAAATTTAAAACTCAATATACCTACCCAGGTAAACCAGATAGGTAAGATACATTTGTGTATTTTATTTGAAAGCAAGTAAAAGCTTAGCCGTCACGACATATTATGATTGACGACAATACTGACCTCTTTTGTTATGTCATGAATCAAAAAACTACGTTTTCGTTATTAAGTTTGAACAGCTTTCCAACTTTCCTAAAGCCATTATCAAGCCCATGTCTATATTTCTATTCATAGTAAAAGGAAACAAGATAACTCATAATATTTTAATATTCGAGTTAAAGCTACAACAACTAAAATCCGCCACAATCTAACTCAGTAAAGTTCAGGTAAGTTAGAAGGGACAGAAGTTGAATAATATTATTTTAGACGGCATAGTAAATTTATATTTTCGATTGCCTTTTATATTTTCGATTACGCAGCAAATATTTGTCTAAATACTGTTTTACGTTCTATTCTGTCACTTTCTAACTTACCTGAACTTTGAGAGTTAGATAGGGACGGAATTTGGCTGTTGTCGGAAGGAATTGTGACTTGACTCCCTCTGGCCACCAAATGAGTTTCACAACCAGTTGCCCAAAAAGAAAAAAGTCTTTCAGACAGTTGTTGAAGAAGAAATCTTTTCGAAACTCTACAAAATTAGAAATAACATGGTTGCATGCGCTTTATTTTGGCCAGTTTGGCTAGAATGGGCGTTGAGGACGAACACTTGCCCCTCGAGATACAGTTTACACTATTCGGGGGACGGTGAATGTCTAAATGCACCAAGCACTGCGCTCAAAAGCATAGCTTTTGCCTTGCCTTAAGATAGTCAGATCGTCTGGAAGAAATAGTTTCATCGATAAGACCGCCTTTTGTAACATAATAATTATTGTTTTTTTTTTACATTGTATTGCCATAAAGAACTTTGAATTGAATGGACTGAATTGTATTTGGGTCAGTGACCTACACAAAATGCGCACACTTTGGTCCCAAAACATTTTAGGCAAAATATAATGCAAAACAGCTATATAATCATAGTGTTCCGCACGATATTGCAATTTACTGCAATAACATTTTTACGAGCATGGACTACTTCGTAGGGACACCTTCATACGAGCGTGTCGGTAATTATTTGCGTGGTTGAGTTACGACATACAACGTCGTTTGCCATTTTTACGGCTGTTTATACTCGTAATATGTTTTGTAGTCACACTTGTAGAGACAATGTGTTATCCCACACCTATATGATTATCATCATCAGCGAGTGGATGCTGGACAGACCACTCCCATAGAATGCCACGACGTAAGGTCTTGAGCCGCCTCCATTCACCTACTTCCTACGACCTTTATGACTTTCGTAACGGTTGTCATTTCTGCGAGCTATATGGCCTGCCCATAATAGATATGTATGTGATCTTGGCTCTTCTATGGATTTCCTCATTACAGATTCTATCACGAAGTGTAACTCCGAGCATAGCTCTCTACATAGCCAGCTAAGCGACTTTGAGGTTTTCTATAAGGGTAATAGTTAGCGACCACGTCTCGTGAAGTAAAATATACCCGAGGGAAGTTTTTTGGTACCCTGTGCCTTTTTGCATAGTGAACTCAATACCTACAACATTTTTGCTCTTTCAGCAGGTTTTTCTCTACATTCTGTAAGTCCTTAAAGTATAAAGTAGTAAGTACATATAAGCTGCTGTAGCGTCGGTATTTCGCTAAAATAGGCCTCGAAATATTCCTACGTAGATATGATACAGATTTGTGAATGCACCCGTTACGATGTGTGCATATCTACACCAGGAGGGTTAATCACGGATTTGAAACCTATGCGTTTTTATTTCTGTACTAACCTTTTGGCCGTGGCTTCGCACTCGTGGTGTTGGGATAAACAGCAGGCAGATGTAATTTTGATTATAAATTCGATAAATTCTCTACACTTGTTCCAGTTCTTGTAATTTCAATCTCTTACGTGAAAATAATCTCTGTAAAGACCGCCTGCGACAGACAGGTAGACACCGAGGTGATGCCTATTGTTCCGGAAGGCCGATTTAGGTACGGACCACAAAAAAATTAAGCTTAAATTGTTGTCAGTCTCATGAATTCTTCAGAAGATGTCTCATTTCGTGCGCCTCCTGAATAAACAACTCGTCCCTCAGAGTCATCCCTAATTCAATATGAATGTGACAAAGTTCTTTCAAGGCTGAACCCCATGACATTTATCTGTAACTTTTTAAAGACAAATAAAATAAATTGTTTGTGACCCTAAACATTTATATTAAAACCTATATAATATTACCTAATAATAATTTTATAATTATAATTTTTAATTGTATTATTATTTTTGATTGTTTGTAAAAAATAATAATAAATATATTATAATATCTAATGGAAAATGGTTAATTTATTATTTTTTAATCATTGGTAGACATTCGTTTCTGCTATCTCATCTATTGGCAAGTGCCGATGTGGCCGACGATCATTCCCTGAATGGTCTTGGCTACATAGGTGTAGACAAAACAAGATGAAACGAGTACTTCATTTAGCCATTTTTGGGTTCCCAGTCACATCTACCAATTTTTTGGTAGATCTACCTATTTTACCTTTATTCTACCTATCTACCACCCTCGGCCTCAAATCTACCTATTTTTTAAAATATTACGATTGTAAAGAATTCTCCACGCGTGTAACGAAACGTTACTTACTATCGAATTTAGCCAATCTTGTAATTTTAGCACTTAAAACAGAACGTGCTATGTGAAATAAGTGAATGATGAGGTACAGAGTATAGAGCTACGGAGTGACATTGACAATGACATCTGTCACAACTGATTGACGCTTGCTTGACATTGTCAATTTGACACTGACAGTCGCACGTTCTCGATTTTTCCGCGATTTTTATTGATAAAAAATGTACTTAAACTTGATTGGTAGATCTACTTATTTTTCATTTCAAATTATACCAATTTCTACTAATTTTTTCACCCTGTTCTACCATTTTTCCAAAATTGTATGTGACAACATTCGTTCCCACATGTTAACATGTTTAAGTAAATAAGCAATTTAATCTTAGCATCTTTAAGTAAATCTATCTTAGCATGTTTAAGTAAATAAGCAAGTATTTTTTTTTAAATACAATACACAGAATAAATACTTAAAAATGCGGCCAAGTGCGAGTCGGACTCGCCCATGAAAGGTTCCGTAGCAGCAAGTAACATTGAATGAAAGGTAAATTGCGGTTAACGATTAATGACACTTGCTAGATGTCGTTCAAACCAATTTTTGGTGAAAGTGTACTTGTTAATGTACATCATATATTTATTTCAGTTTTATCATTCTCTTATTTTAGAAGTTACAGGGACACATTTTACCACTTTTAAAGTATCTCTCGCGCAAACTATTAAGTTTAGAATAAAATATAATAGAAACCTCAATATAATTTTTGAAGACCTATCCAATAGATACACGTATGGGTATGATGTTTTTCTTTTTTAGTTTCAGTTGCATGTATGGGGTAATCCCCAAAATGTATTGTTTTTTTTTTTCAATTTTTGTGTGAAAATCTTTATGCGGTTCACAGAATACATCTACTTACCAAGTATCAACAGCATAGATCTCATAGTTCCGTAAAAAAGTGGCTATGACATACGGACAGACAGATAGACAGTCATGACGAATCCATAAGGGTTCCGCTTTTTGCCATTTGGCTACGGAACACTAGAAAGTGCGGTGTAAAGTGCTGTTAAAAAAGGTTCGTGCTAAGCATAATGTTTCAGTAAACTACAGCACTAATTTTCAGCAGGGACCTCAGTGGACGCACGGGCGCCATCCGCAAAGACACCATAAAGCCACAGAGAACGCAATTACAGTGGCCAAATTTTATTCCACTTCTGTATAAAAAAAACAAAATGGTGAAACTTTGACACGAAAGAAGAAGAAGAAGCAAAAATTTCCGCAAAGATAATTCTGCCCTATAAAAAAATAAAAACTAAGGCATATGCTTATGGTACTCTCCTAGCAGATGAAGGTGTATTGTAATTCATTCGACTCTTCAGAGTCTGCAGAATTGCGTATCTTATATAACTTCGGCTTGAACACGTGCTTGTTAACGACTGCAGACAGCCACAGGCAGAGATCTTCATACAAAAAAATGGCTCCAAAAAGCCATTTCAATCGAATATATAGTAAAATATACATAATTTTACAAAACCCTCTTAGTATATACCTTTAGCCTTCGGTTTTATTGTAGTGATTTTGTTTATGTAATTTTTGACCCTATAAACTGCACCATTTTGAGAAACAATCGAATCTAGCCAAAAGTTAGAGGTAGCTTGGTAGTTTTGTTCTATCAAGAAAATACTGTCCTATCGTGTTTTTGGTACAGTCACGTACAGTGATGCATAATTTGTACCAGAATATTGTCGTTGATTTATTCAGTTAACACCAAAACTAAGATTTATAATTTAGCGGCGTACCCCTTTTTACGGCGACAGTATCCTGTTAAGTATCTAACCATAATGCGAGGTGTTTCTTTCAGCGCTAATTTTCGGTTGGTCTTCCGTTAATCGAAGGCTTAGTAAAAGCTTTGGAATGGTTCAAGTTCGTGGTCTCAAGCCAAAGCTTAAGCGAGTCTTCGAAACAGGAGTTTGCGATGGTTCTTGGGGCGTCTGGATACATCTGGTACAGATACAGTCGATTCGTATTGGGAAACAATTAATGTAGCCATTTCATCTAAATTTGAAATGTTTTAAACTTGAATAAGAACGTTTTAACAGCTAAATGCCGCCGCAAGCGTTACGAAATTCCTCGGCTCGGGTCTCGAGGTGGCATCTCATATACCCACCAGAGCGATAATAACTGAGTGAGGAGGTCCGTAATAGAACCTTTGCAACACACCTGGTATCTTATACGCAGGTACCAGAAGACACTAGTCTTAAGGTGGGGTATAACGCAAAATTACTAATCTTAGATTATATTTTTAACTGACTAAATCACATTAAAATTAACATTATAATACCAAGGGATCACCTAGAAAGAAACACGAGAGGACAAAATTTTCGCCATAAAAAAAACACTAAGTTACCTCTAACATTTGGCTATATTCGATTGTTTGTCAATATGGTACAGATTATTGGGTCAAAAATTTGATAAATAAGATCAATACAATAAAGCAGAAGGTTCAACATAGATACATACATACATACATAAACTCACGCATGTTTCCCGGAGGGGTAGGCAGAGACCACGGATTTCCACTTGCTATGATCCTGACACACCTCTTTTGCTTCATTCACTCTCATCACATTCTTCATACATGCTCGTCGGTTAAGGGTACTCTTGACCTGATCTTTTTCCAGAACGTCTTCGATCTGGTCTGAATACGTTCGCCGAGGTCTTCCCCTTCCCACTGTCCCATTCACGCTCGTTTAAAAACGGAGGGTTCAACAACGGGGTTTTTTAAAATTATCTATATTTCACGAGATATTCAATAAAAACTGCTTTTTCGAGCAGCGCTTGGCGTTTTTTTTGTATGAAGATTTCTGGCTGGCGGTGGCGCAGTCTCAAATCATTTTATAACCGTGATTATTCGATTAATCGTAAAAAGCCAGTTTACATTTCTGTCAATTTCTCACCTTGCCATCGCAATTTATTATTTACAGCAATGCTAAGTATCTAATTTTAGATGTTTAAGTTTTTAAGTTGAAGCTTAGGAAATGTTCTTGCATAAATAATAAATTAAAAAAGTTTTGTGTCCAATTAAATAAAAAAACTCAGCTGCAGTATTTCTTGAGATAATTTCAAAAACTACTGAACCGATTTAAAAAATTCTTTCACTTATCTTAATTATCAGCTAAAATTATTATTAAAGCTAAATGATCAGCGAGTAACAAAGGGGGGTGATTGGGAGGAGCGGGTGTGGGGGGAACTGATTTAGCAAGGTGTTTGGTGTGTGGATAGATGGAGGGGTGGGGTGGATCCCGAAGCCAGGCGAGTTTGCTACTCGCTAAAATAATGTTTCTTACTACGAAATGATGTACTTTTGAACTCTATTTCTATTCAAAGTAGGTTAATATTATAATAATATGATTGCTTTGTCTTACGAATCTGGTAGTTATCTTGGTGTTACCAACTGAAATAATGTATAAGGTATAGTTATATGATAATGTATAGTAAGGCTTCGACCAAAGTAAAATAAATGGACTGGCCTTACCCATAGAAAACGTCCGTGAAAAATAAGACAATTCAGATTTAGGGTACGGTCAACAAATAAACTATCTATCTATCTATCTATCTATCCAGCCACTGCTGAGTAAAGGCCTCTTCTCTATAGCGCCACTCCTGGCGGTCTTGTAAATAAACTAGGTGAAATTAAATTATTGAACTTCTTAAAAACTGTATTTTTTTAATACTTAATACTTTAACAGATGCAATGTGTTTACTAAAGTTATTTCAGTAGGTTTATAGTACAAAAAATCGCCGAAAAATATGCAATTATTGAATGAAACTTTTACAAAAATACATGGTTCCCTTCTGTTTTATGTAGTTACGTATCTATTTTTCAGCTCTCAAACATACACAATATAAATCAATAGAAAAGTAAGTCCACCTAAGGTCTTCAGCTCAATCAATTTGTGAAAAATATATTTTTCATCACTCAATAAACTAATAAAATATCATAAAAATCGTACGGAAACATAAATGTACAAAAATTCCAGTATTTAAGAAACTGCAGAGTGCAGTTTTAAGAATTTAGCACAATGAGTTTTTTTATACTACTTGGAATGACAGATCAAGAAGATGGCCCACCTGATGTTAAGTGGTACCCTCTGCCTATGAACAGTGCATTACCTCAGGTCACGTCCACCTAGGACGCGCCCTATGTGGCATTCCACTGCGCCCGCCACCCTGAAACATAAAGATGAAAAGTCCCATGTGGCCGTAATTTCATCGGCACCCTTACCCTTCAAACCGGAACACAGCAATGCGAGCACTACTGCTTTGCGGCAGAAACAGGTATGGTGGTAGTACTTCCCCGGACGAACTCTTTTGCAAAAAAGCTCTACTACTACTAACCGTTTTTTGGCGTATAGAATTCATTGTGTAGAAAATGATCAGAGCAAATACGGGAAAATGTATTCCACTTCCAAAAGTCGTCTGTTCTTGCTCGTCTTATGACTTCTATCCATTTTTGTTTACCTTAGATTTTTTTGGAAAGCTATAAGGTTAATTAACATGCCATTACATATTATATGCAATTACCTAAAGCGACGTGCTTAGCAATGTTTTGACGTAAATAATGCAAATTACAATTCTAAATCAATACGATACCCCTTAGGCATCAGATTTTTTTGCAGTCTGTACCGGACCATCCGTCATGCGTGAAGTCTTGTCAAATATTTCGTCGCTGTAGTTGGAAAACTAAATAAGTAATAACAACAACAAAACCAACATCGCGAGAAAAACGCGATTTACATTTTAGTTCTTTTGATTAAGAGAAAAAAATAAAAAAACGACTATGTTTTTTTCCCTCGCCAAAGTTTTGAATAATTGAAATGATCTATTATTTACTTATTTGAATATGACAATCCTATCCATGGGTATAGATTTATATAATATTAAAATACATTTAAAAATAAAACCAACTTATAATCATTTCTTTTTATCAAGACTGAATATTAGAAAACTACTGAAACACCTACATTATATTAGCAGACTTATAAATTCAAAGTAAGTGACATAACAAACTTATCATACGACTAATGCTTATAAAATCAACAAAATGAAAAAAAATTGTGGAAAACAATAATTCTAAGTATCAAAAAGAAAAAGGTATGTCGACTAAAATTAAAACTATCTACGAGTATAAACTTGTGTCTGTTAACTTTCATTCAGAGTGGGGAAATTGAGATAATGTCCTGGGGCGTAGTCCTCCTTGTCGCTCGTCCTCTAGTGCAAGACGTGTCCATCGACATGTATGGGCCATCATAACCATGCAATAAAGTCGATTTCGCAAAATGTGTTACTTATGTAGTTTTCCTACCACACGACGATTTATAAGTTTTTTATCAATTGATGAAAATTATATTACAAAACCTTTACTTACGAATGAAATGCGATGCCTGAAGCTTTATTTGTATATCTTGTGTTGTTTGCACTTGCAGAAAAGCACAGGTAGGCATTGTATTACCAAGGTATCTAATTTTGGTATTTTTCAGCATAGCTGTCACTCGTTGCCGTGACAAAGACTGACTGAAGCGAAGTATACTAGCTAGGTCTGTTTAGAAGCTTCAAAACTATCGTTCCCTAAGGCCCGTCCATTCATTTTATTTACGTCGATGTAGTAAGGTAGCGTCTTCTGGTACGGGCTCCTATCCTTACTCATAATTATTAACTTGGTTACACGCAACGCATTGGGATAGTAAATAATTCTGTGTTAAATTAACCCGCTCGGGAAGTTTGTTAATTTCAGTACAACACTAAATAGTAAGTATAAAAGTTATGTAATATCTACTTGTGTACATAATGAGTTATGAGCACAAGAATTATGGTATGACCAGCCTGCTTTGGTACTGTGTGCTACAAAGAGTGAATTAGGGTTTTTAGGGTTCCCTTACAAGGAACCCTTATAGTTTCGCCATGTCCGTCTGTCTGTCTGTCTGTCCGCAGCTTAGCTCAGAGACTAAGTACTAGAATGTTGTAATTTACATGGGTGTACATACATATTAATCACGCCAAAAAAGTGGTAAAATACAATTTTGAAGAAAAACATTAATTGTTGTGGTGCATCCCCTACACATCAATTTGGAATGATTTTCTAATTTATCACCTAAACTTAGTAAATTTTCTTCATAATTTGATAAAACTAGCAGTTTTTTTTATTCTAGTGTAAGTTTTTTAGTTTTGGAGATACCGCCATTTGATTATCTTCAGTATTTATGAATAAGTATATACATAATGTTCTTTTTTTTAAACCAATGAAACGTCTGAACCGATTTTGGAAGAACATGTCTAAAAACCATCGCTAGAAAACCTGTTATCAAATAAAAAACCGCATTCAAATCGGTTCACCCGTTTAAGAGCTACGGTTCCACAGACAGACACACATAGCGGTCAAGCTTATAACACCCCTCTTTTTGCGTCGTGGTTAAAAACCCTGTAGACATGGATAATTAGAAAAAGATTACAGAAGCTATGGCCTCGCAAAAGGCTTTCGGGTAATATACCTCGTTTCTGTAGCGCATCAGGAATGTGTGCATAATCTAGTGTAGATGGATCCCACGCACTCATGCGGAAACGAGGTGCCTCCTTGTTGAGCCGCGTGCGAGGTAGTACTAATAGCCTCCCCATCACCATCCTGGACAGGGTTGACTGTCCCGTCGTGAGCTACTAGATTGCCATACATATGGCTTCCAGTGCCCCTATCTTTAATGTGCGTTAGGTGAGTGGTTTTGATTTGGCTCTTTTAAAATTGTATTTTCTGTACCTATGGACTTTATCTGAAATAAATGAATTAATAATAATAATAATATTTACTCTCGTAAGTAACGAGGATATTAAAGAAAAAAATCAATCAATGACATAACTCTCAAAAGTTGCACTGGCAAATTGGTAGGCCATAAGCTCGCAGAACCGACCACTGCTGCGGAGTAACTGTTCGTGAGTGATAGCCCGACGATAACCAGAAAATTTTCTGATAGCAAAAAGCCTCTAAACCCATTAAGGATGTCGCAAAGCATAGTCGTAGAAACTCGGTAGATGGGTTGTCGTGGAAGGGGTGGGGGATACCTGTGTACAACATATTCATAGATTTATAGACAGCGCTACGCTAACCGCGCGTCTATTCCGAACACAGACCAAAGTTTGGCAATGTTTCCGAACAAGTGAGGGAGGTAAACCTTTCAACTCCAGAAATAACTTTCACGTAAAACGATTTGCCGTGAACGAAAATATTCAAAACATCCATTATACGCTACCATTATTCACCTACAACTAACCGTTTGGTTATGAAAGTTAACTTAACAATAAGAAAATGTTAGTCCGTATGTTACAGTGCTTATTTTAAGTGGACGGTATCAGTCTCACCCTTCGACCAAAATTATTTTGGTCGAAGGCCTCACCACAACAAACATAGTTATGGCTTAAACATGAGTGTCTAACAGTGGTTTAGCAAAAGTGAATGAATGAATGATAATAATTTATTGCACACCGTACAAACTAGTTAAAATAAACACACAACAATTAAACAACAACTAAATGTACAATGGTCTTATCGCTAAGAAGCGATCTCTTCCAGACAACCTTTGGATGGAGAGGAGCTAAACTTATATGGAAGTGTGATACCACAAAACCATATTTAGCCATGTCTAACCCTAAACAACGGGTTTAGGGTTAGACATGGCTTAGACGTTGTTTAAATTGTTGTAAACTCTTGTTTAATCAGTGGTTATCCCTTAGACACTGTTTAACTAAACTTTTCTAAACGGTGTTTTTTTTGTGGTAAGACAGTATGTTTTTCACATTATGTTTGGTTTAATGGAGCTTTTGCTGCGTGCACGCAGACGTGGATATATACCCCCGACGGAATGTAGCGGGTATATCCATTTAAGATGATTTCTCATCCCAAATTCTGTTACTATCTAACTCAGTAAAGTTCAGGTAAGCAAGAAAGGGACAGAAAAGGGCACGTGAAACAAAAAGTGAGCGAAAATCCTGAAAAACCGCAACTGTCTGTCTGTCTGTTAATGATTATTTCCAAAAATATAAACATACATTTTTATAAACCTATACATTGCCTTTAAAATTGTGAAAGAATCATTAAAATCGCTTCAGGCGTTTGGATACAGTAGGATTTTTTGCGTAAGTCATAGGATACTTTGGTTTTTTTTTCTGTCTTTATACCAATTACTTCAAATAAATAAACATAAGTAGCCATGTCAGAGGCCCTCGGGTGGCTTGACAAACTCCGACACCAGAGGCCAGCACTACCTCATACGAAACGAAACGAAACGAACCATCCTCCCCACCTCCTCCCCCCCCCTCTATCCCCTCTATCCTTTCCCCCCTCCCCCCACACGCCCCACCCCAATCTAACCACATACCAAAATCTGCTACAGCAGTTTTCCATGAAAAAATACGAACAAAAAGGAGTTGGTATTGCTAGTTTACGTACTATGAATTACCCGTCGTATGTAACAAACCTACACCAAATATAACTGTTTTGAAAATTGCAGTGTTAAACCAATATTTTTTTCACCCTGGCTTAATACTAATGGGTGCGACGCGTTCCAAAGCTACATCGTTGGTACTCGCTTTTACGATGTAAATGATAGTCCCGGTCGATAATAACAATGAATAAACTCAGTCCATTGCGGCCTGGGGTGGTCAGTTATGTATAAGTAAATGTATTGCTTAGAGGCTTAGAAAAACCAGGCTAATAAAAATTGTTTGTGACCGACACGCAAACGACAACTTAGGCTTATTTACGATGAAAAACATGTTTATCAATATTGGTGAAAAGCATAGTGACTTGTTCTGTTCGAAAACGAGTACTTACTTTTATTCTAATTCTAAATCTAAGGCTGAGATAAATAGAACTTACTTAGCACGTACTGCATTATCCCTGTAACTTTCACACACATTTCAAATCACGCGTGCTAGAGAAGGACAGAGACAATGCTAAGCATTAAATAGTACGTGTTAAGTTACGTCTATATTTATCTCAGTCTAAGTGTATTACGATCTGCAATAACGTTTCGCAGTGATGGGTATTGTGCAAAGGCCAACCATAAAGACTCTCTCCAAATTGAGCTGCACAGGGTCCACACTTTGCCCAGGGTCTGATTATGACCAGCACAGATGAATAAGAGCTAGAGTGCAACGGGTGATCAGATTTCAATGCGGTTTCATATGTGTGAAAACTGGTGTTGGAAATCTGAAGATAAACGGGGGTTTTTAAATTCTTATAGAATTAACTTGTTTAAAACATGCGTTGAAAGACATTTTTCAAATTCAGGAATAACGGCATTTGACCATTTTTATTGTTTGCGAGCGGTGTCCGTGTCTGAAGTTGTTTCTGTGTGCCCATTGAGCTGAGGGGCTTTGAGCGTGATTGATAGCCACATTTTATTATTTGTAGATTTGATGCTATTGTATGATAAACAACCATAAACCACCTGTATTTATAGAAAATACTGAGCCCACTGGACGTTCGAGACTTTGGTAACAAAGGGAAACTAGGCTCAAGATGAATTATTTGTACCTACCTAACTACCTCTGTTCAAGCATACCTTATTATTGAAAGAGATGCCGTGGTGAGTCCTGCCTAAAAATATACCTCTCTGTCTCCTCCCGTGGATGTCAGGGGTTTCACCAGGGATGGCTCACACCTGAGTACTCAACACCAATACTGTGATCACCAATCTGCATGTCAAGCGTGGTGTTTATGGCAAATCCCCCCATTGCATTCTATGGGGAGGCCTCGTCCAGCAGTGGACGTCTGACAGATGATGATAATGATGGTGATTGAAAGAAGCTCTTCATAACAAAGCCGTAAATTGAAGTACTCGTAGCAGTAATGTTAATTTAATTAATTTAAAGTTTATTAGTTAGTTTATTTAGTTAATTTAATTTAGTTAATTTAATTTAGTTTTAAAGAAAACACTTTTGTCTTTATACCTTAATTTTATCTACTTTATGTTGCCAGTACCCTTACCTCGACTTCGGGAAGTTCGTTAGAAAATCGCGTTAAGCGGGTTTCCAACTAAAGTTACAAGTGTCAAGTATTCTTGGTTGGTATAAAACCAACATACCTATACATTATAAGCCACCTACTTTTAAAGTAATCAGTAAATTTTAGGAATGCCACAAAAGTAAACAATCTCATCATCAGCTAGTTGAAGTTCACTGATGGAGGAGGACATGTTCATCACGAGGCTTGGCAGGCGGATGGTTATCGAAGTCAGTTGTGTTTTGTTAGTACCAACTTAGTAGGGTAACCAGCAATTGTCATGAACGGATGGAGTCGTAGATCTTGTATGCCGATACTCATGAGCGCTTAGTAATCTTAGTTACCTAAGGGTCCCATTAACACCCTCGTATGGAACCCGCGTTACATACAAAACGTACCTAAGTACCAGTTTACAAGAGCTTACCGAAAAAAACATAGTGACTACTATGCTGTGATTGGACCAATTCAATTAAAGCAGGTAAGCGTTTTAAAAAAATACAAATTAAACAGGTGAGCTATATGAAGACCGTTGCAAACGATCATACACATATATTTTGCACATGCGTACTTGTATTAGTCTACCTACATTTATAAAAGAACTTAACCTGACTGACTGACTGACTGATTCATTTTAATATAAATGACAAAGTTACGATGTTCGGATGTTTGGATGTTTTTTTTTTTTTTTTTTTTTTTTTTTTTAACATTGATAAACCTTTGTTTGACCACGATCTCACCTGTTGGTAAGTGACGATGTGGCCGAAGATGAAGCACAAAGGTCTAGAAGGCACCTATTCACTCTTGACTTGAAGAGACCCAGATTATAGTTTTCAGGAAAGACAGACGACGGTAGTGTATTCCACTCCTTAGCAGTTCGCATTATAAAGGTAGAACTGAAACGTTTTGTGCGAATAGAAGGTATACCAATGAGGTAAGGATGGTACTGAGCCGTACGCCTGCTCGTCCTATGATGAAAAGGAGATGGTGGGATCAGATCGTGCAGTTCCTGGGAGCATTCACCGAAATGTAACCTATAGAAGATCGCAAGGCATGCAACCTTACGGCGGTGCTCGAGACTCTGGATCTTAGTCTCCGCCATATGTTGCTCACCTATAAGCCTGAAAGCTCTACGTTCGATCGAGTCCAAGGCAGCAAGCTGGTGTTTGGCCGAGCCATCCCAAACATGGCAGCAGTACTCCATACCAGCCCGGACTTGTGCTTTATATAAACTGAGAAGCTGTCCTGGTGTGAAGTAACGCTTTACCTTATTCAGGATGCCTAGCTTCATGGCAGCTGTTTTTGCCTTAGACTCGATGTAGGAGCCAAAGTTGAGAGTAGGCGTGAGCGAAACACCTAAGAGCTCGAGGTGATCTCCTATAGCAACAGGTACATCTCGGAATACAGGAACTTGGAGAAACGGACTTTTTTTCGCCGAGAAGAGACAAGCCTGCGTTTTAGAGGCGTTGAACATGACTAAATTGGCATCGCCCCAGTCGGATACAGCCTTGAGAGTCAAATTCAGACGCTGCAGCATCTCATCTCTTAACTCCTGAATTTCATTCTGCCTAGCTCGCGCAGTGGAAACATATCTCTCCACAACTGTGCTGTCGTCTGCATACCCAATGATACCGGGCATTAGCAGATCATTAATGTGCAGCAGAAACAGTGTGGCAGATAGCACTGACCCCTGAGGTACCCCGGCGTTAATAGCCAATTGATCCGACGAGCAGCCGTCAATAACTACTCGAATGGATCTTTCCCTCAGAAAGTCTGCGAGCCAGGAGCAGAATTGAACTGGCAGTCCGTAGGCAGGAAGCTTGCCAATAAGGCTAGCGTGCCAAACCCTATCAAAAGCCTTCGAGACGTCTAATGAAACAGCCAGTGCTTCACCATATTTCTCGATGGCCTCGCTCCAAATGTGCGTGGCATACACAAGAAGGTCCCCAGTAGACCGGTTTTGGCGAAACCCGTATTGGCGATCACTGAGGAGGTCGTTACCTTCGAGGTATGCAAGGAGCTTCCTATTCAGTACACGCTCCATACATTTACAAAGCAGGGAGGTGACTGAAATAGGGCGATAGTTTGAAGGGTCAGCACGACTGCCTTTCTTGGGTACAGGCTGCACGTTAGCGAGCTTCCAAGATTTAGGGACTTCACCAGTTTTCAAAGAGAGGCGGAAAAGACGCGTTAATACTGGAGACAACTCAGGGGCACAGGTTTTCAACACTATGGCCGAGATACCATCCGGACCGCTAGCTTTATTCACGTCGAGACTACGTAGCGTTCTGAGCACTTCCTTTTGCTGGATGCGAATTTCCTGCATTGATGTTTGTTTCCCAATCACGCTAAAACAGCTAAACCGGTTACGATGAAATTTAGTACACAGATATGAATATGACATTAATTGAGCTATAAGCTACTTTTTATCCTGGTAAAACGCGAGCAAAGCTGCATGCGGATACTAGTTTCGAATATACTCAATTTTAATTAATTTTTAATTATTTTCAATAAGGTTTTTAAGCTATAGAATAATTCAATTTATGTAGTTTCATATTTATATACTAAATAATATAACAAATAATAATAATACCCACATTTTTTTTTAAATACATAGCATTTGAGCTATCTAATGACCGTATTAATAATTATATGCAAATATAATGAACTATGCTAAGTAGATATATACACAATTTGAGAGCCTACGCCCAATATTTGAAGATTTTATCAATTTTTTTCGGAAATATCATCGAATTTGCCAAGACTACTAAAGATAAAAACAACATAAAACCGAAAGGCGACTGCGAGTCCCCAGCCCTCGAAGTTGTAAAAGCTAGCTCTTTTTTCAGTAACAAAAATGTGAGCCACATATTTTTGGCACGAAGACGTTGAGCTGATTACGCAAAACTTTTATTAATATATGTGTAGAAGGTAGTCACCGACTTTGGTAGGTGATTTCAACTAATTTATAGCATCATCATTGAATAAGTTTGGTTCGACCGTTTTATAAAGTTTATCAGAGCAAGAAGTTATATGAAATTCGGTAGAAAGAAACTGGTTTATTATATAAAATAGAGCTCAATGTCTTACATAAAAGATAAAGTACTAAATGAGTCATGAATGAGATTCCATGTCTGCCTATTACTGGATAAGATAATTAAGAGCGCTTAACACGGCCGCCACTCTGTCATTCCACGCTGTACGCTAATTTAACGACTTATTTTTATAAACTTTCACGCAGTATTTTTCAGCTTAAAATGCGCAACCTCAATTGCTTTTGACCAATAAACTGTGTATTCTATTTGGAATTTTCATTTCTGTACATTGAAAACGATACTTACCATAGCTTTGTTAACTGGACCGGGTAATCGAGTTCGCGTACAAAGAGTTCGCGTAACGTAAAGAGTCATGGCGAACGCGTACCCGCGCTTGCGAAAGTACGTAAAACTAATATCCTTGGATAGTACGAGAATAGCTTAACAAATTATCTTCATTACATTTTCTAAAAAACTGCGTGGACAAATCTAATTTATTTTTGTAAATATTGATCAGGCCCAGTAAAAACAGCCACATAATAGAATTTTTCAACATTATTAAATAAAAATATTTTTTCCTGTAGTTTTGTACAAAACTGATGATGGACTACTAATAAGATTATCTAAATGTACTTGATTACCAGTGGTGGCTATTTCGAATTATGGGTACACAAATGTTCTCAGTTTCACCATGATTCTTTTCCATAAGCATAGATAATATGCTTATGGAAACCTCGACCGTTCCAGGAGAAATTTCAAAAAGCCAGAGTTATACAAGATATCACCGTCCGTAATTTGAAGAACGGTGCCAACGTTGACAAAGTCTACCTGTACCTACCTTCAGCAATGAAATAAGCAACGACTAACAATACTAGTCTACATACATCATCATCAGACGACAGACGTCACCGCAGGTGGTGATCGCCTGGTGAAATCTGCTGCCAATTCCCTTAGACGGCTTTTAAAATATCCACGAGAGGAGACGGAGCGGGTCTATCCTTAAGCCAGACACTTCACGATTCATCTATATTACGGCCGGTACATGACGGTAGCCTTTATCCTCGGAATCTAAGCTTAAGAGAGCTTCGAAGTTAATTGAAGTTGAATTCCATGAAATCTCGGCTTTACTCGGTTGTTTTTTATTTCACTTTTCTTTGCCGGTAAGGTGATTCCTTTTGATTGAAAAATGACGAAGTTGTTCAGATGGAAGATTGTATGGATTAGGTTTTGTATGGTTTTTATAAATGTTTCTTCCTTTGTAGGAGTTTGATCAAAAGCAGGAGAAATTAAGCAGCTACGAATTTATTTATCAATACAATGGTCAAGTGCATATATAAAAGGTTTTTGTTAGCACATTAGAATTCATTTTTTAGCTGGAAGATCTCTGATTTATGACGAAAAATGTGAAAAAATCCTTTATGTCTCAAATAATTACGTAAGTATTTAAATATTGATTTCCCAATTGTATTCCAAAAGTTAAATAGTTAAAAAAAAATTGCTTTGATTAAATCTCAGACCTTGAATCCCTCTTCTCTTTGCTTAATAATTTAACTTCACCTTTTGGTAAGTATCTTGAAACTTAATTTTAAACCAGTTTCAGAACCGATTGAGCATTGGAATTCGACAGGTATGCAAAATTTCAGTATATATTATGTTGCCAGTGAGCTGATCTGATGATAGAGATGGAAGGTGGTCATTGAAAACTCTTTGATAGTTAGTAGCAGTGTCAAGGCTCATTTTGATCAGCTCTCAAAAAAAACTTTTATATATTTTGCACAGCGCAAAAAGTATAACCTAAATTAGTAGAGTAGGAAGGTAGATATAGGGTGTTTCCATTAGGAAGGCGCGGCTGACGTCACTTAGCCGCGTATAAGGGACGCTACTTGTTTGCCACTCAGCACGTTGACGCCCAAAAGTTTCCGTTTTACGACTACTCGCCAAATTGCTAAGTTTGCCGGGAACATTAATTATAATGTTATGTACGCCATAACTATATGCGGCCCAAATATACTTAAACTTGGTTAGTTAGTCAGTCCAGCAATATTCAAACAACATAAGTTGTAAAAAACGCACGCCAGGATCCTAAGTTTCTAAGAAAAATACTGACCACGTGAACACGCGAACAAAGGCGCGAGGGAGTTATATATTATGCATATGTTTATATATATACATAGATAAGCAGCCAAGTGCGTGTCAGACCATGCATGATCCGAAGTTAAGTCACGATAATCCGAAGGTTTCTGTCTGAGCGCGGAATAAGGCCGGACGTAGTCGCGGACGTATGAAAAATAATGTTTCTTTGTTTATCCTGTATGGGTTTCTATACCATTCAACCGATAGTGAATAGTGAATAGTGAATAGTGAACCAGAGGCCAGCACTACCTCATACGATACTAAACTAAACCGATAGTGATGAATCTTTGCTGAGTTGTAGTCCACGCGCCGGGGAAGGTTTCTGACTACGCGCAGGCTAAGCGCGGACGAAGTCGCGGGCGGAGACTAGTAATTCATAAAATGTTCTCTAGAAAACCATAATTCTCCATTTCAATACAACAAAATACAATGTATGCCGTAATAAAATGTATGCCACAATAATTCACAAATACGACCTGCAAATATCAATTTCCTTGTAACTGTATTACTTCGTAAAACATCAAGATATGGGGCCGAGGTAGAGTAGGTATGTAAAAGATGCTTTACTTGTATGTAACACACATAAGTCACGCAAGGCTGCCTACAAAAATAAACACCGCTAAAAATTATGGCTTTCTTCATCATCATAAAAGCCTGTACAAGTCCACTGCTAGACAGGCATTTCAATAGAATGCCACGATGAACGATCTTGAGCCGTCTCCATCCACCGACTTCCTGCGATCTATGCCCTTGGTCTATCGTCTATCTTGGCTTTCCTACACTGTCGTACACATCGTCCGGTTTGTGGTCACCATTCAAAAACCCTTGTTCCCAACGATTGTCCGTATGACTTGCTAATTCCGACTATAAGCCCTCAGAAATACAAATCTTCCTTTTTCCACGGATTTCCTCATTTCGGATTCTATGACGTAGTGACCCTCTGTTCATACAGCTACATGCCTGCTGCGCGTGTTTTAGCTTGTGTATAAGGCTAAAGTTAGCAACCACGTCTCAGAATTAGTGAGTTCCGATGTCTCCATCATCACATCAGCTCGCTGTCACCATCATATTGGTTTGTCATCGAAACTTGATAGCTACTTATGCAACATTTCAGCTTAATTGGTCAAGTTTAACTGGTTAAAAATTCAGTTTCAAGATGTTTTCCATACTAACTAATATACTAAGAAGTCAAGTTAAATAAAAGCTTGTAAAATAGGATCGATTGACCCCAACAATTTTTTTTGTGATAATTGATGTTACTCAGGAGAAATAACCAATAAAAAAAAATGTTTGACTCTTTATCAAAATCTTCAAAATTCACTCAATGTTTCCTAGGAACAAACCTCTCTAACAACAACAGAAAAGGAACTAACATTGAGGGTACGCTTATCTTGCCACATTCTGTAGTATATTTTTGTTCACTAATCTAAAAACAACCGTTCTTATATGCAAAACAACAAAGCAGGAGTTTTGTAACACTTGACTCTAACAAAAAATTGCACTGTAAAGCTTAATATTTCGCAAACGGATACCTGAATCGATAAATGGTTTTTATACAACCGCAATATATTTGAATGACTTATCTAACGACACCCCACACCATCGGACAATGAGAAAAAAAAACATCACAAGTTTAGATGAACCCAAAATATATTTTTTTTCATTTTGTTTTTTACTTTGTCGGCGTAATTCATACATACCCATGCCAAATTACAGCTTTCTAGTATTAAGAAACTCTGATCTAAGCCGCGGACAGACAGACGGGCGAACATGGCGAAACAATAAGGGTTTCTTGTCTTGATGACTACGGAACCCTAAAAAGTTAAGCTTCTACATTTCAGTACATACTACCCAGCATCTTGATGATCATCATAACACCATAGCCTTATTTTACACAAACGCCGCCGCACGAACGCTTCCCCACGAACGCTTCCCCACGAACGCCGCCACACGAACGCCGCCCCACGAACGCTACCCCACAAACGCCGCCACACGAACGCAGCCCCACGAATGCCACCCGTACCCACGTACCTAAGGCATAGAGCAACACGGAAAAAATGCTGCTGTTTATAAATATGTGCGTCTATAGCGATAGAACGACCTGTTACAAAAGTGTGTAAAAAAAGTGTGAGCGTGGGCATCCCCGCAAAAAATTACAAATAAAATATATGTATCGGTAGGAACCTCTATATCGTCTCCCCTCCGGTACGGAAGCCGTCGTGTTGCTCTAAAAGTTAAGGTAATGAGAAAAGTAACATAAAAATCGATTGTCCATCCAGTAAAATTATTTTATTCTTCCTTGTCGCCTTTTCGTTCGAAAAGCTCTATAAATTAGAATAAAAGTCATAATTGAGCTGATACTGCCATCTGAATGCAAAAGATTCCAAAAATTCAATTGGAAAGTTCTTAATGGCTGGCTTTTACTTTTCTGGTTTTACCAAAGTTATTTTAAATGAGTGTATTAATAGAACTAATCACTTTCAGTTATATTAGAAATCTCTAAGTTAGTGACTATTATTAAGTTAACAATTGCAATTGTTAACACACCATGTTTTTTTAAGCAATCCAACATTAGCCTGAAACAAACGTATCCTGAACATTAATCATCAAACAATAGTAGTTTATGAAACTGTTACAATGTGGTGAAACACGAGTGTGAATTTAAACAGGAGTGTTTTAATACCTAGTTATGTGCAGTTTCATACACTACTTTATGTACTCTCATGCAAACTAACAAAACACATGGAAAATAATAACGTAAATAAATGGCGTCAAATGATTAATCAAAAGCATCGAGCAACACGGAACGGAGGCCTTCAATGCTCTAAGATCAAAAGAAAAGACACGATTCTACCGCGCATACCACGTGGTTACGCCCACAGACTATTTCAAAATAATTCGAATAAGAGCAAAAATCCTTCTTGGTCTGGCCGACTTGTATTATAATGGAAAAAAAGTTATTTTGTAACAATATTTTGTTAGAGGAAAAGTGTTAATATGATTCTATTTTTGAATTTCAGTATTGTGTTTATAAAGTATGTCAATATAAAATCTTTTTTAAGTTTTATTTCGAATTTAATGGTAAGAGAGTAGATAAAAAAGTTTAAAGGTCACTCATGGATTTACGACCGAAGCGAGGAGTGCGCAATGCGTAACGAAACCTCTTTTTCCCAGGACACAATAACGGGACCTCTGCTATTCTATATCCGGTTTTCCCTTCCAAATCACATTCATTTCGCTCTCCCATTGATATAATAAAACGATTGGAATTATCATACAAAGGGCTTCGGTGTATCAACGGATATTGACAAGTAGATTTATCTAGTACTCGAATGTTATATTCGAGGATATTTGTAGAGCATTATTAATACAGCTTAGCTGTTAATTTGGCAGGGCAATCGACGCTGAATGAACCTGGTATTCTACTTACCTATTTCATGATAAGCTACCCGTTTGCCCGCTGCTTCGCAAGCATGGTGTTGGGTTACAAAAGCAGCCTCCCCCTCCCTCTCCTATCCCCCTTCTGCCCACCTTTTTCCCCAGCATCCATCAACAGACATTGTCCTGTATTTATTTTGTATTTAGTTCATCAAAAATCCCATAGGAAAAGGCACATATAGATTTTCCCGAATTTCAAAATTTTATAGGCAAGTTTTTTTCAATTAACAAAAAACCTTATTCGGACTTTTACAAACATTTTAATATAAACCTAGTCTAATCAAGCCAGTCGTTCTCAAATGATGCACTGACCAATGAGCTGCATTTAATTTGTATTTAAATAAGTAGATACAATTACTTCAATAGAGTTATTAGATAGTCTTCAAGATTGTACTCTAGCCTTCTTAACTGGAGCACGAACATTGTTCCGACAGGCATGGTTGAACAGAGACAGCCGCGTCTCACAGAGTGCGTCAGAACTACGAACTTGCTTCAGAAAATATTCCCTTACTGGATTTATAGGAGGCACACCTGTTTTGCACAATTTGAATACAAAGTGAAATAATCATTTTATTCAAGGCACGTGTTGTGAGCGTTGTTTATGAAATGAGCCTTTTCATTTTAGGCTTATTTTCAATTTATTTTTATCTTTATTTACAGAAAGAATAATACAATTTAAAATACAAATTTAAAATACAAATGTTACAGTTGAGCTATCTCAAAACCGTTGCAAATGATATGAAAGTTCGAAATACGAACTGAATTTTTCTAGGAATCTAGTTGAAAGTTCAGCATGTGTCTGCTTGGACTGCCAATAAATACTAGTCACTTTTCCGAGACTGTCGGTAGAAAATTTCCATCGGTCAGATAGTCTACGTGCAATAGTGCGTAAATACATAAGGCGGTAAGTGCTGGGGCGTATAAGGCTTGATTCTGATAAAGTAGAGCACAGGGAGTCATTACACATGCGATACGAGGATTCAGATGCGAGGATTCTAAGGGTAGACGCGTAGAGCCTTTACAAAACGGTATGACACAGAAGTGCCTGTCAAATGCTGTCGTGTCACTGAATAGGTACTACTCGGTGGTGGTGTGGCATCGTTGCATAACCGTGAGAAAGAATAAAAACATTTTTTGCATAAAATTGTAAAATTGTTTAACCTTGAAGTTTTTTTTCATAATTTACACGATGTTTTGGAGTATGCTCCTCTGGGA
This sequence comes from Operophtera brumata, assembly GCA_932527175.1. Taxonomy (NCBI): domain Eukaryota; kingdom Metazoa; phylum Arthropoda; class Insecta; order Lepidoptera; family Geometridae; genus Operophtera; species Operophtera brumata. Next base: position 71,529,366 of record OW052239.1, read on the forward strand.
TAAGCCTGTCTTCGTCTTAGGCAGCCTGAACGCCTCGCTACACTCAGGACTCTACATAACTTTCTCACAGAGTCCCCTCGTTACGCTCAGGGTTCAATATGCCGCCCGTGCCGTAAGAAACTGCTTTATCCCCTAAGTGCCTAATGTACTATTAACTTGTCACCTTGGTATTCTCATTTCATGTCATTGCCAATTGTTTTCTCTACATTTTAATGTATTAGTCGCAAAACAGGGTAACGAGTAAAAAAGCAATTTTGTTGTCCGCATAAAAGAACACGGAACAGAAAAACGCGTTACGTGGTAATTAACGTTCTATCCATATGTGCATATAATCCACTGGGTTTCTTTCTTGTTTTCCTCAATTCTTTCATTACTGACCTGTAAGGGTGTTGATGAAATATGTAACGTAATTTATTCGTAATATCTACTATTCTATGTGTATACCCTATAAATATTTATATTTCACCATCCTTATCATAATTGGACGACCTCTGTGGCGCGGCGGGCGAAGGTTTGTCTGCGACGCAGGAGCTTGCGGGTACGATTTCCGCCTCGAAACAAATATTTGTACGATCTGCAGATATTTGTTCAGGGTGTTCTGGGTATTTTTCTATTCAAAAATATCGATCTATATTAATATTGTTATAAGGTATATCAGTTATCTAGTACCCATAACACAAGCTCTGCTTAGCTCTCTGCTAAATTATGTTATGTGAACTGTCCAGCATTATTTATTTATTTATATATTTTAATTGGCAGCTCAACTAATAGTTAAACTTCACTAAACAACACACACCACAACACAACTACACAACTAGCTGCACTTCTAGTTATAAGCCTCCTCCCTCAACCGCAACTCCAATTGGTTCCGTGTGATTCGCATCCAGGTCTTTCCCTCTACGGCCTCTAGAAGATGGAATGCTAAGGCCTCTAGGCCACCCCTCGTCCAGGGCCATATAGTCCCGAATCTGACCAAGTGTCCTGCCCAGCCACATTTTAGTCTCGTAATACGGAATCCAATATCTGCCAATTTGTCCTCCTTCTGATTTTCGTATTGAGGACACGGTCCTTTAAACTCTTTAAAGGTATGCCAAGCAGGGCACTCTCCGATGGTGGCACTTTTCCCTCCACCACATGCGAAGAGTCACAGTCCTTACTCAACGAAAAAAAAACATAATTAGCTACCGAGTGGTGTAATTTAATTTTCGATTTAGATGTAATATATGTAGTTGCAACGCCTAATGATTTGCTGAATTGCCTCCCACTATAGAAGAAAATTTAAAGACGTAATCACGTCATAAATACGAATCAATTCAGTGATTGAGTAACCACGCCACTGAAATCCTCTGTTTCAAATATAAATAAAACGTAGGAACAATACCTTAATACCACTTTATTTGATGAAAGCGATGGGACGGTTCGTTGTCAGGTTTTATATCGGTTTTTGGTATTGCTACAATTTGTCTTATTGACACCGCTTCAATAGGCGTCTAGGCGGCGATAACTGGGATTTGATACACAGTAACGAAATAAGTTGGGGACTTTTACGAGCTTATTTTAACTTATATGTTGTTTAAAAACATACGTTGAAAGTTATCTATCTTCTATCTATATTATTTATATCTATCTATTCTATCTTCTTCTATCTATACAATAGCACAGATAAAATAATACTATAGGTACACTATAGTAAAAATGTAACTTGGCCGAATCTGTACATTTATTATTTTAAGAAAATTTATTTTATGTAATCTCCTGATATAGAGGCCACAACAGTTGTTTTTTTGTTTGTCTTTCTTTCTGTCTTTCAAAAATCATCACGCCGAAACTACTTGATGGATTTTAGTGAAACTTGACACAGTTATACCCTTCACTATGAGATATAAAATATATATTATCCTGAAAAAGAGAAGGGTTCCTGTAGGATAGGTGGTGTTGTCTTTAGGTGTTATATCAGGAACTACATGTGCGATTCCTGAAAAATTAATCCTGAACTAACAAGAAGCTACATTATCGCTGAGTGCTACGTTTTATTAGGTCCCACCCGCGTCTATGCTCGCTTCGTAGATCCACTCAACTCTGTAACGGTTTGGATGAATGCTGAGAGGGGAGCGTGTCAGGAGATGGGAAAGGGGGACTGTTTTTATCCTGATGCCACACGTGCAAAGCCACGAGCAAAAGGCTAGTATCTTTATAAAATTAGGAAAACCTGGCTCTGGAACCTGTCATAATATTAATAATGTTAACTTTTTTAATTAAACTCGTTACGATCAAAGAAATCTTTTATGGCTTTAATTAAAGGAAGAACCTGACAGATAATCACGGTGTCAGCTATAAAAAGAATTTAAAACGCCAAGATATTTAAAATATTATATTTTTGGGTCATTTTCGAAACGCTCATAGCTTTTATTTATTACACCCTTGTCACATAAACAAAGATCCTTTTTGTTGAGTAGGGACAATGTTTTTAATCATTAATTGCATGCCGAAGCCGAATCCAATCCCGTTAATTAGTATGTAAACAGGTATTCCTGGAATCGTAGTTTTAGTAGTAGCAGAGCTTTTTTGTGAAAGAGATTTCTTCCGGGGACATACTACCTCCGTACCTATTTCTGCCGCAAAGAAGTAGAGCTCTCATTCCTGTGTGCCAGTTTGAAGGGTATGGGTGCCGGTGAAATTACAGGCACATGAGACTTTCATCTTTATGTCTCAGGGTGGCGGGCGCAGTACAATGCCGCATAGGGCGCTTCCTAGGTGGATGTGACCTATGAATTGTTAAAGGCAGAAGTTACCGCTTAACATCAGGTGGGCCATCTACTTGTTCCGTCATTCACGCAGTTAAAAATAGAAATAAAAATCAAGGTATATCAAAGCACCCAATAGCATAGACAGCTTCACAAACTGCTTTTTGTTAAACAAAATATGGAAACATCGTGAAACTTTTTACAGTCCATCTCAAAACTTACATATTATGTGCATCCTTATATGATAATAAGCGAGGCTATAGTGTACGTACGTGTGTGTGTAGTAATGTACTTATTATTATTATTATTCAGTCCTTATTAATCATTGTGAACACCGTTATAAATAAATAAATAAATAATGCTGGACAGTTCACGCAACATTATCTAGCCCCAAGCTAAGCAGAGCTTGTGTTATGGGTACTAGATAACTGATATACTTAATATAATATATTACATAGATAGTTATTTTCTATTATACATAGAAAATACCCAGAACACCCTGAACAAATATTTGTTCCGAGGCGGGAATCGAACCCGCTACCTCCTGTGTTGCAGGCCAACCTTCGTCCGCCGCACCACAGAGGTCGTTCACCAAACAGTTCACCAAAAAACTAAAGTGAAAAGTGTACTTGGGCAAAACATAACACCTACCAGTACAAAACCGGATACAAGTATTGGAATATAGGCTTGGAATGGATACCATCAACTCCAATATTCAATTCAATAAATCTCATGATCCCTGATTGGATTTATGGAGAGAGCATATGGCAATTATTCGGGTTCGTGCAGATTTGTAGCCAAATTACATTGAAACGTCAGAACATATCGTTCTTTTTAACAAACCGAAAAGGTTTTTTATATAATATTACAACGGGTAGAACATGATACACAAGATAATTTAATTGAGCTTTAAGAACCCCGACTATTATAATTGTTTCATTAACATTTGAAAAAGGAACACTTATGGAAGCACATCTCATGCATAATGTAGGACCTCGAAGCTTATTACTCTATTCACGACTAGATGTCAGCACAGGAAAAAATAAACGCGCTATCAGCTGTCTTTCCTTGCAATTGTCTTCAAAAGCATATTTGCAAGATGATGATGAATGGAAACGGCTGCACATATTTCCACCAAGCACAGCTAAGAAACACCTCTCAAATACCATCTTTCAATACACAAAACCTTATCTAAATTAGTCAATCCATTTTGGCGATAAATGGGTACATTTGTTTTTGCAAGCTGATGATCATAGAAACGGGTGCACCAATTTCCACCAAACATAGCTAACAGCAACGCTAACGCAACCACCATCTTCATCGCACGTCCGTCACCGCGGCGGCGGTGGTGGACACGCGGCTATAGTAAATGTATGTATCGCTACTTCGGCGCCGTCATCTCGTTCTCGGTGACGTGACGGAGACGGCGGCGGTTGACAAACGGCCTTAAGGTTCCATACCATGCCCAAAAGTAATAATTTTGTTCTCTTCCTGATGTTTGTTTGAACTTTTACATCGGGGCACCGCGATATATGGTTTTAAACAACGGCCATAGCGAAACATTAAGAATTCGGCCCAAAACTTGCCCAGCCATCGTAAAAACAACCCTTATCTCTATATCAAGCCAAATTTGCAAATGTTAACATTTTTGAGATAAAAACCCAGTTATTATTATTATTATTAGAATTATTTTACGACGACCGCCATTGGGTGTTTGAGTTCGTGTATTTTTTGATTACTTGCAATGATTAATACGGAATATGTTATTACTGGAAGAAAATGTTAGCTGAGTCAGTCGTAAGAAGCAATGGTGTAACATAAATAATTAAGTGTTGTTGTGGCGTAAATCTTGGCATACATACATATATACACGCCTTTTCCCCGAAAGAGTAGGCAGAGCCTCAATCTGCCTCTTTTCATCGTGGGTTTCACTATCGTGGGAATATAGACTTGACGGGGGTGTACTCATCGCCGCCATTGCTTCCCACGACTGACTCGGCTAACGCTTTCTTCCAGTAATAACACATTCCCTAATAAGCTAGCAGCAGGACAAATCTTATAACAACAAATCTTACTAACTAGTCCGGGTAATCTTTTAGTTGGTTTTTACGACATCCACGGGATGACACGGAGGGGTATATTCTTAGGATGGACACACTGGCACACCTCTTAAGTATTTAATTCTGCTAAAGAATATAGATTATTGAACATAATTGCGTGTTCTATTTAATTAATCCCGCTACTTGTATGTTTATGTCCTCGACATGTATGTATTTATTTTTATCTTTAAATAGTTATTTTAAATGTTGACATGTTTGATTATCTTTAGTAAGTAGGACACAGTGTATATTGTTAAAATTTTAAAATTCATGCATGCTCTTCTTGATTATAAAATTGCCGATCTGTTTTATAAATTGGACGATCTGACTTACCTACCTGTCTAATAGTTGTATGCTGAAAAGCAGAATCTAGCTATCTTACCTATACCTAACAACCTTTGATACATTTATTTACAGAAAGATTAAAACAACTAATACAAGGTATGTACAAAATACATATGATACAGTTCTGCTACCTGAAGACTGCTGCTAGCGATCTAAAGGTAGCTCAACTGATCCAAATCACTACCAGACGGAACCAACCTTTGATTATATATCCAACCCCTGTAATTTTTTTTTAATTCTCTTAACTAACAACCTAACATCTAATGCAATTGTATTTTACCTAGATTCATAAGCAATAAATGATTTATGATTTTCTGATTTACTTTTTAGGCAGAGCCAAAACATACATTAGCCAGTTGTGCCACCGTGGTAAACTCAGATCGGTTACATAGGAACAAGTAAAACTGTTTTTGGACCTTATGGTAATTTCAACCACAAAAAAAGGTTCTTCTGAATCAGTCCACAACTCACATCAAAAACAGACACTGGGTTGTGACCTAGGCGTTTCATTTTATGGTCACAATACCCAAAGTGTGCCAAACTGTCCCTATTACAAAACCGCCCAACTACGCCACCCGTCCTTCCGTCCATCTATATTGTCACAAGGCTATCTCGGCTTCCGTAAGAGGTACCTAGCCAATGAAATCTCCACAGTTGAGGTTTTGTTTGGACTCACAGACTGCTGAAATATATTACAAAAAAAACGAGCGAGCATGACAGTAGTCGTATATGATGTGTAACATCTAACATCTCACGTCCTTGGTAATAAGCAACATGGCTGATAGGTATTATCATTTATGTATTTCAACATTCGTCGGTGGGGAATTGAAGTACACATTAGAATTCAAGATTTGTCCAAAGTACTACTTAGGTATTACTTATTATTATTATTATTTTGTTTTCATGTGCTATGTGTGTGTCAGATGGGGGAAGTTTTTTTTTTTTTTTTTTAGTTCCTTTTTTGTGAAAATTTACCCTGATCCCAACCAAGATTGTCAGTTATAACGGTGTAAGTTCAAAATAACATGATAATTCTCTTAGACCAAACTGAATAACAAACAAATCAGCAGAGTAATAATGCCATTTCCAGAATTAATTTAGATGTGATTATTTGAGGGTGGCACATTTATGGAATTAGAACACATAAATTATTCCATTCACAGTTTCTTCCATCCTTACTTCGCTGTAAGCATGAACTGAATTACAGGCTTCGACCAAAGTAAAATAAATGGACTGGCCTTACCCTTACAAAACGTCCGTGAAAAATAAGACAATTCGGATTTAGGGTACGGTCAACAAATAAACTATCTATCTATCTATCTATCTATCCAGCCACTGCTGAGTAAAGGCCTCTTCTCTATAGCGCCACTCCTGGCGGTCTTGTAAATAAACTAGGTGAAATTAAATTATTAAACTTCTTAAAAACTGTATTTTTTTAATACTTAATACTTTAACAGATGCAATGTGTTTACTAAAGTTATTTCAGTAGGTTTATAGTACAAAAAAACGCCGAAAAAAATGCAATTATTGAATGAAACTTTTACAAAAATACATGGTTCCCTTCTGTTTTATGTAGTTACGTATCTATTTTTCAGCTCTCAAACATACACAATATAAATCAATAGAAAAGCAAGTCCACCTAAGGTCTTCAGCTCAATCAATTTGTGAAAAATATATTTTTCATCACTCAATAAACTAAGAAAATATCATAAAAATCGTACGGAAACATAAATGTATAAAAATTCCAGTATTTAAGAAACTGCAGAGTGCAGTTTTAAGAATTTTGCACAATGAGTTTTTTTATACTACTTGGAATGACAGACCAAGAAGATGGCCCACCTGATGTTAAGTGGTACCCTCTGCCTATGAACAGTGCATTACCTCAGGTCACGTCCACCTAGGACGCGCCCTATGTGACATTCCACTGCGCCCGCCACCCTGAAACATAAAGATGAAAAGTCCCATGTGGCCGTAATTTCATCGGCACCCTTACCCTTCAAACCGGAACACAGCAATGCGAGCACTACTGCTTTGCGGCAGAAACAGGTATGGTGGTAGTACTTCCCCGGACGAACTCTTTTACAAAAAAGCTCTACTACTACTAACCGTTTTTTGGCGTATAGAATTCATTGTGTAGAAAATGATCAGAGCAAATACGGGAAAATGTATTCCACTTCCAAAAGTCGTCTGTTCTTGCTCGTCTTATGACTTCTATCCATTTTTGTTTACCTTAGATTTTTTTTGGAAAGCTATAAGGTTAATTAACATGCCATTACATATTATATGCAATTACCTAAAGCGACGTGCTTAGCAATGTTTTGACGTAAATAATGCAAATTACAATTCTAAATCAATTCGATACCCCTTAGGCATCAGATTTTTTTGCAGTCTGTACCGGACCATCCGTCATGCGTGAAGTCTTGTCAAATATTTCGTCGCTGTAGTTGGAAAACTAAATAAGTAATAACAACAACAAAACCAACATCGCGAGAAAAACGCGATTTACTGTTTTATTGCGTCAAAAATGGCAATAGCTTTTTTATCGTAACTAATTTTTCAGTCCGTGTTTTGATATGTTATAGATTGGTACTGTATCTATTTTCGAATTTAATGATAATACATTTTAGTTCTTTTGATTAAGAGAAAAAAATAAAAAAACGACTATGTATTTTTCCCTCGCCAAAGTTTTGAATAATTGAAATGATCTATTATTTACTTATTTGAATATGACAATCCTATCCATGGGTATATATTTATATAATATTAAAATACATTTTCTTTTCTTTTTATCAAGACTGAATATTAGAAAACTACTGAAACACCTACATTATTTTAGCAGACTTATAAATTCAAAGTAAGTGACATAACAAACTTATCATACGACTAATGCTTATAAAATCAACAAAATGAAAAAAAATTGTGGAACACAATAATTCTAAGTATCAAAAAGAAAAAGGTATGTCGACTAAAATTAAAACTATCTACGAGTATAAACTTGTGTCTGTTAACTTTCATTCAGAGAGGGGAACATTGAGATAATGTCCTGGGGCGTAGTCCTCCTTGTCGCTCGTCCTCTAGTGCAAGACGTGTCCATCGACATGTATGGGCCATCATAACCATGCAATAAAGTCGATTTCGCAAAATGTGTTACTTATGTAGTTTTCCTACCACACGACGATTTATAAGTTTTTTATCAATTGATGAAAATTATATTACAAAACCTTTACTTACGAATGAAATGCGATGCCTGAAGCTTTATTTGTATTTCTTGTGTTGTTTGCACTTGCAGAAAAGCACAGGAAGGCATTGTATTACCAAGGTATCTAATTTTGGTATTTTTCAGCATAGCTGTCACTCGTTGCCGTGACAAAGACTGACTGAAGCGAAGTATACTAGCTAGGTCTGTTTAGAAGCTTCAAAACTATCGTTCCCTAAGGCCCGTCCATTCATTTTATTTACGTCGATGATTACAGGGATATTTACCCTTCGACCAAAATAAAAAATGTTTGGTCGAAGTATATACCAAGTACAAATTAAAGCAGTTGAGATACATACAGACTTGCAGACGGTCTATATGAGCTCAATTTATCCAGATCAATACCAGATGAAAGAATCTCAAAGAAGTTATAGCTGTTTAAATAAATTCACTGAAAATTTACTCAGCAACTTCGCCACCAACAAGAAAACTCTGAATTCCGATGCCATTTTTTGCAGCAGATGCATTGATCGTAACTTCAAAGAAGTGTTCTCATTAGAGACTCTAAAGCTCAAGTTTGCGCTGAAGTCAAAGATGATTATAATTACAGTACTCGTAGGTATAGCCTTCATTTCCAAACTGAACATAAGTACACTATTGACGCCCTCTGTGGCGCGGCGGGCTAGTAGGCGGCTCGAGTAGGTTGCGGATTCGATTCCCGCTGCGGGACAAATGTTTGTGTGATGTGCGAACATTTGTTCCGGGCTGCGTGTTGTAGTACCATGGTACTCGTAGTTCCTGATACACATGACGCAGGGATCCTAGTGGGGGATTATGAGTATGTATGTGGCTGTTGGGTGTTATGTATGTAATGGTCTTCTCTGCCACCTCTACGATGTCGTTACACCACGGTCTGCCTCTCACTCATCTCGCATCTCTTGAATGTTCTCTTGCATGCGAGAAATATGATTATTGAAAATATAAAAGTTGAAAATCTGTCTTATCTAAATAGATAGAAAATATAGAGTGGCATAAAAGTACTGACATCAAAGAAATTCCTTTTTTTGTAAATGGCGTCTCCAAACTTTAAAATACACAGGCGACAAACAACACGTCACCACGGTGCATAGCGCGCGACACTATGGACTTAGTGGGGGACAATTTTCCAGGCCGTCTCGCGGTTCGTCGATTAGCCTCGGCTTGCAAGATCGCCCGATCTGACCTGTCCTGACTTCTTTCTTTGGGATGACTTGAAATTTCTAGTCTGTGTGAACAAGCCACAGAATCTCACAGCCCTAAATGAAATAAGAAACATATTGCCGGTAGGCTGTGACAGACAGACAGACACGAGAGTCATCCTTTAATGGTTCCGTTAGTACCTTTTGAGAAACCCTTAAAAGCTTACCAAAAAGAATAAATCTTAATATGATTAACAATGAGCGGCCTCAAAGATGAAATGCCTACCAGAATAAAACTACAAATACTCGTTTACGGATGTTTCATCCCTTCCGGCCGCGAGGGTCAATCGCGTTGTCAGCCTTGTTTCAGACAAAAGGCACTCGATTCAGCTCTCTATCAGCAACAGTGTTAGGCTCCATCCACCTAAATTTTAGGATTGTTGTTTGCAGGTTCACGGGGTAAAATTGTAGGCACTTCAACGAATTTATCGGAACCTTTTATCACGAAACCGGGTCCCTGTTGTCCTCGAATTTGCATCTTAATGTGTTTTTATAGCTATGTACCCAGTTACGCGAAAAAACAATTCACAAGCACAAGGGCGGAAATTTAATCCTATTATTTCATCCTAGTCTTTCTGTTTGTCAGTATATCTGTTTGTCGGTCTGTCCTTGGTCTGTCCTTCAAACCCACAGACGTCATATCAAGATAGACAACGCAAATACGTAAAGTATAAAACCAAGCCTGCTGTTTTATTTTGTACCTACTATGCTACGAAATATCTCCATTCGCACGGCTCTGATTTTGAATTTTGAAATTCATTTTTCTATTAGCATCCCACGTGCTATCGCGAAGACAGCCGAGAGCGAACTGGTTTGAGGTTTGCTAATAGGTGCATTGCACCTAATTCGGACAGGCAAAGTGTCGGGGCCCGCCAGAACGCAATCCGATACGTTTGTTACAAGATTATATTGTTATACGTTTGTTACTAGATTCATATTATAATGCAATAACAATATGCAGCGACGAAAATGAGCTTAAAAGCTGTGTATTGTAAAATTGTGTATCCCTATAACTTTTTGACCTTGAAGTATGTGGCTGAAGCATTTAATAATAACTCTCTTAGACTAGTAGTTCTGCGAACAGTAGACTTCGGGAGCACAAACATTTTTGAAACTAATATAACCATTTGTACTATTGTAAATGCCCCGTGAGGTTTATTGACGTTGGTTTTTGAAATAGATCACTTTTTTAAATAGGTATCTTATAAGACGATGTTTAGTTGATTCAATGAATCCTGTCGATTTATAATCTAAATCAGGACAAGCTCCTGACCAATTTTGCTCTTATTCTAAACACGTTTTTGGAATTGAGTACAGAATGTATTTGCTAAATGACCCAAATGTTATCAAAATCGGCCGGTAAATGGCGCCGCAGCAAACTTCCACCCTTTTTATGGGAAATAACCCTGCAATCAAAACTAGCCGACGACAAAAAACTATGAAATTGTAGAACTTGTATGTAATGTTTAGTTTAGAAATTAAAAAAATGTTAGCAGACCGCTGGTTCGATGCGTTTCCATAGCTGTTTGTTTTTTGATTATGTTTTCCTTATTTTTCCTTTTGTTTATATATTTACTAGCTGTTACCCGCGACTTCGTACGCGTAATATTAATTTATCCATAATAAATAATAATACCTAATAAGTATAACTGGTTTTTTGCTTGGCTTAAGTGTGTGTGTAATCTTAGTAGAAAATCAGTTTTGACACTATTACTTAATCTGTGGTATGTATGTAACTTATTCTCCCGCGCGCAGTTTTTACTCGCAAATCTCACAATCTGTAATATTATAAAGAGGAAAGATTTGATTGTTTATTCGCATTGAATTGTTTATTGACTCTTTCACCTGTAGAAAGCTTCATTATCAGCAAGTAACATAGGCTATGGTTTATTAACTTTCAAACTGGTTTATTGAAAAACTCAAGAACGACTTGACCGATTTAAAAAATTATTTAACCCATAGAAAGCTACATTATGGCTATAGGATTAAGGGGCGGGAGGGGGGGGGGGGGGGGGGGGGGGGGGGGTAGAGGAACTGTTTTAACTGTTTTTTGCTTGACTATGTCTCATACTTAAGTTTTTAAATTTAGGGATCCCATTTTAACCTTGTGGTCCTAAAAATTTTTTAATCTTAATGACTTCACCGTGAAACTAAATTTGAAATTGTCTAAATACGCTGAAATCTGGCTAAAACCTAAAGTGTATTTATTTACAAAGAAAATGTTCCCATTCCTTTTTTCAGCTAAATTTCAGGTACTGCTGAAACTTATGTTGGCTATCTTTTTTTTTTAATTAACTTGTGAATTTCCAACTGTTTCCGAATGTCGAATCATTTTAGTTTTACATTAAAAGCCATTTTGAACCCCTTCCAAGGTGAGTTTTCAAAAACCCTTTCTTAGTACACCCCTACACCCAAAAAAGAATACATCCTCCAAATTTCATGTGCCTAAGTCCAGCGGTTTATACTGTGCGTTGCAAAACGCAAAGTGTATACGTTAAAAGCCCATTTTGGACCCCTAAGACGGCGAATTTTCCAAATTCCTTTCTAAGTACACCTTTACACCCTAAAAGGAATACACTCTCCAAATTTGAAGTCTCTACGACCAGCGGTTTGTAAAAAATAAAGTTTTTTTATTTTTTTACAAAAAAACGGTCCCTTTCCGTTTTTCAAGAAAAATTCAGAAATCGCTGAAACACTTATTTATTAATTTTATTTGAGGAATCTCCATGTAAAATTTTAAGGTTCTACTACTAGCGGTTTCTGAAATACAGAGCTTTTTTGTTGTATATTAAAAGCCCATTTTGGACCCCTTAGCATGTGAATTTTCAAAAATCCTTTCTTAGTGCACCCGTAGACCACAAAAGGAACGTACCCTCCAAATTTCAGGTCTCTAGGACTTACGTTTTAGGCTGTGCGTTGCAAAACGCAAAGTGTACATATATTTTTATACGTTAAAAGCCCTTTTTGGACCCCGAAGAGGGCGAATTTTACAAATTCCTTTCTACGTTCACCTTTACACCCTAAAAAGATTACACACTCCAAATTTTAAGTCTCTACGACCAGCGGTTTAGGCTGTGCCTTGTAAAAACTAAAGTTTTTTTATTTTTTTACAAAGAAAACGTTCCCTTTCCGTTTTTCAAGAAAAATTCAGGAATCGCTGAAATACGTGTTTCTTTATTTTATTTGAGGAATCTCCATGTAAAATTTTAAGGTTCTACTGCTAATGGTCTCTGAAATACACAGCTTTTTTGTTGTATATTAAAAGCCCATTTTGGACCCCTTAGCATGCGAATTTTCAAAATTCCTTTCTTTGTGCACCCCTAAACCACAAAAGGAACGTATTCTCCAAATTTCAGATCTCTAGGACTTACGGTTTAGGCTGTGCGTTGATTGTCAGTCAGTCAGTCACGCAACGATTTTATATATATTGATTTCCGCAATAAGCAAGTATCCTTAGACGCAATATGCGGAAACATCTCAATGGTCAGTAGTTTAATTTTTAGATAAGTAAATAGTTTTTAAGTACTGTTTGTTTTCCGAAGATAATAAAATAAATAAATAAAATAAATAAAGACTAGGTGAAAAATACTACCTGTATACGAGTACCAACATACCTACATCCGGACAGATGAAAGCAAATTTTGCCAGTTGTAGCAAAGGCTTCGCTTGGTCGGTCAATAAGAACTCCTAATTTAACGTGACTTGGCACGTCTTTCGCAGTTTTCATCTACAAACACGTTTTCAATCTAGATATTTCGTAAATAGTGACGATACCAATAACATAACCAGAGAGATGAGTTGGCTCTATTTCAGTAAAAACTCTACATCAGCTATACACTCGACTCTTAAGCTTTTGTTTTGTATCTATTACTTTTTTGTGTATGGTTTTTTAGTTGTTCGTGATTTCAAGTCGGATAAAGCGAAACTCTTCGCTTTGTTACTCCCTTTCTAGATATACATTATAACGAAACAATGACACTATCCAGACTTACATATAAGTCGGGTGAAGTGAACACGAAAGAAGAAGTGGTGAAGTGTAAGCCAAAATTAGCAACGATCTTAACGTCCTAGATTTAATAATTATTTCAGTTCAAACTTCATTGGACTGGAGTAAACTCTAGCATTTTAGCTGCCGCTCCCCCTTTGGAAGATAGTTAGGTACATGAAAGAAAAGAGCATTCGCTCCCGGACGCGGCTCAGATTGATCAGCTCTACCAATTTCCTAGCACAACTCTACAGATAGCCTCTACAGGTTCAATTTCCGCATTAATAGGTCTATAACAGAACGTCACAAATCGACACCCTGGAATAAACACACACACACACTCTACAAGCACAAATATCTTTAAGGTTAAAGTTAGTAATTGTTAAGCGGGTTAATTTAAATGTTAGTTTTAAGTTGTTTATATTTAGTTCCTAACTCAGTATTCTCTTTTATCTTATGTTAAACTAAGTTTTTTTTAAATTATATATTTTATTTTTTTATACTACTTGGATGACGGAACAAGCAAGAGGCCCACCTGATATTAAGAGGTAACCTCTGCCTATGAACAGTGCATTACCTCATAGGTCACGTCCACCTAGGACGCACCCTATGTGGCATTGCACTGCGCCCGCCACCCTGAGACATAAAGATGAAAAGTCTCATGTGCCTGTAATTTCACCGGCACCCTTACCCTTCAAACCGGAACACAGCAATGCGAGCACTACTGCTTTGCGGCAGAAATAGGTATGGTGGTAGTACTTCCCCGGACGAACTCTTTCACAAAAAAGCTCTACTACTACTAAATTATACTATACTAAATTATAAGTTAATTATAATTAAGTTAAGTTGATTATAAGCACTGACGTCTCTAACACAGTTTTTTAAACTAAAACAGACCGTCAGAATTGTATATCAACGAAAAACCATGTAATTAGTTTCTAAAATAAATTATTTAGTGTTTTGTATTTTTATTAGTATGATTCCTGTGCATAATCAAATCCAGGTCACATTATCTGGCAGGTCACAGATAGATCAGTAATACTTCGTCTTATTTATTCCCTGTAGCAGGTCAACGGGTTTCAAAATAAACATCGATCGTTACGACGACGTAGAACAGGAACTACCCAGAAATTCAATTCGAACTTCAGTGTGGCGGTTGCAACAAAGACACAGCGCCTGATTTCAGATTGATAGTGTTTTTTTTTTTTTCGCTTCTTTATCAATTAAATTGAGGCTCCGTGATTCACTAGTAGGTGCTAATGACAGTAGTTTGGGTATTTTGATATCGCATTTGTTGGTATTATTCAAAGAAAAAAGAACATGCTTTTAAAAAACAGATAATTTGACCAGTGTTTTGGGCATATTTTTTGAGAATATAGACGAAATACGATCTTATCATAATATTAGGTGATTGAGATACATCAGCTACACTGGTCAACAATATGAAGTTTATACATAGTACCTCCTCTAGCAACAATGCCGTCATCGTTTAAGTGTCAAAAAGCTTAAACGGCACTGCGCGTAAATTAGCAATTTATTTAAGCACAACCCCCCCCCCAGTCAAGATTAAATTTATGCCAAGGAATACAGAGTTTGTTTTAGAGTACCTACAACCTACCTTTACCTACAAACAAAGTACTTGTACACTTTATACCAAACAAAATCACCGCAAAACTACTTTTGAAGCATTAATCAAGGAACGTCGCTAAAATTATCCACAATAAGTACCGCTCATCTAAAGGATTGTTGAGGGATTATTTACAGAGATCTTTGACCTTGTTCACTACTCGTACGTAGACAGTGACAGTAGTACAGTGACCAGCAGAAGAATCTTTACAGTATAAGTGCCCACCAGCCCCTACTACCTTTTTATCACATCATAACATCACATCCAACAGTCACACACATAGCTCTGATCGTACACTAGCACCTCCTGTGTCGTCCTCTGTTCCTCCGTATCCTCTGAGGATACTGTGTATCGTCGTGGGTATCTGGAAGTACCAGTACCATGGTTTGTTTGTTTTTGTTTCGTGTTGTCATGGGTGGACTATGGTATAATAATATATAAACCTTTTCCGAGTAACGATTGTCACGTGGTAAAACACCAGCCTACGTCATCACCAATGAGAATTCAGACAGCCTGTCTCTGTTGACGACTAGAGTGTAATTTAACCTGTCCGATCAGATAATACCACTAGATTTTTACTAAAAAATTACAATATCTCTTACACTTATTTAATCACTTTATTTTACTTGGTTCTTTAATTTGATTACCTACAATAACAAAATGTCAATTTCGACAGCATAATTAAATATTGATCACAGAATTTTTCCCTATTTCCGTTACTGTTGCAAAAAATTGGCAACTGTGGATAGTGACGTCATCGGGTGTTTGTTTTGGGCACAGATAAAATAATACTATACTTCTTGGGGTAGCAGACCTTGTTTTCTTACATCACGGGTGTACTTTTATTGGAACAGTAGGTATCTACAGTATGCTTGAGTCTGAGTCTGTTTTTGTTGGTCTCTTGAATTACAAAGCTAATTTTCCTGATGACTGTACCCTACCCTGAATGCCCGCGCGGGTCTCAAAGGCTATAAATTACCAAACCCAACCTTTAAACTCGAACAGTTAGAATTAGTAATTAAGTATACCACTAAATTAAACAAAGACGCTCTTAAAACATCACGACAAAAACGAATAAATAGGATAGACTTCTTTATAGCTCCAGTTCCAAAGACAAGCACAGTTTATTAAACTGATGTTAAAAATGTGAATTTGAGGAGATGGCTATATAAGGTCGGTAATTTGACAAAAGACCTATGTCCCCGGACAGAATGCCTGGAATTAATTGTCAGTTTAATCGAGAAGACCTATTGTTAGAAAATAAATAAAATAAAAAATGCTGGACAGTTCACACAACATTATCTAGCCCCAAGCTAAGCAGAGCTTGTGTTATGGGTACTCGATAACTGATATACTTAATACAATGCATTACATAGATAGATATTTTTTATTGTACATACATAGAAAATACCCAGAACACCCTGAACAAATATTTGTTCCGAGGCGAGAATCGAACCCGCAACCTCCTGCGACGCAGGCGAAGCTTCAACCGCCGCGCTACAGAGGTCGTCAAAGATCCACCATTTAGCTCATCATCAAAGCCGGAAAACGTTCTGCTGGAGATGAACCACAAAAAAAGGCGAGGCCGTGTTTCCTGGCGTGACTCAGGGCCCTCTATCGGGGGTGAATAGAAAGCCTTTATTGTCTGTATTTGTGCCAGTGTTGGAATCACCTAACAGGAGTAGAAGGAAGGAGGCAGAAGTAGGGGAACTGCTTTTAATGCATGCGTGCGAAGCTACGAGCAAAAGGCTAGTACCTATATTATAAACTAGCAGCGCCCCGCGTTTTCACCCGCGTAAGTCTCGATCCCGTGGGAATATCGGGATAAAAATGTGCCTATGTGTTATTCCGGGAATCCAGCTACCTCCATTCCAAATTTCATGCAAATCCGTCCAACCGTTTCAGCGTGAAGAAGTAACAAACACACTCACACACATTCACATACATACACAAACTTTCGCATTTATAATATTATTAGGATAAATAAAGAAAAAATAAATAAATAAATAATAAAATAAATGATAATAAGTAATAAATTTTGCATTTGGGGGGCTAGGAGATGCCTGAGCTGGGTTCGCACCCCGGCGCCAGTTACAGACGGCCATGACTCTTCTTAGCTAGGTCAACTAGTGATTTTTTATTAAATTTTAATTTCTATTGTGATTTCAATTAATAAAATATTTATTGTCATATGACAATCCTTTAACATTTCAAAACGATTTGTAGACCTTTTATAGAGTTATAAGAAGAGTTTTTAAAAATAAGCTTACATAAAAATAAACTTCTAGGTCACTTTGCCGCATTGCTCTAAGGGAAAAACCAACCGGAAACAATCCCTAGGGGAGCAGAGAAAATACAACGAATGACAGCCAATAGCGCGTCTTAACTTTTCCAGTCCCCACAGCTAGTTATGAATAGAGCAATTATTCGGGACCCTCCATTATGCGTGGTTTGCTGCGCATGTTGGGTTTATTTATTTTTATTTCGATATGAAATAATCGAATTCACGAAAAAAACTAGCGGAAGTAGCCTGACCACCCCATTTTTAGGGTTCCGTACCCAAAGTGTAAAACGGGACCCTATTACTAAGGCTCGGGTGTCAGTCTGTCTGTCTGTCTGTCTATCTGTCTGTCTGTCTGTCTATCTGTCTGTCTGTCTGTCTATCTGTCTGTCTGGCTGTCTGTCTGTCTGTCTGTCTGTCCGTCCGTCTGTCTCATCAATCGTGATAGTGAGACAGTTGAAACTTTCACAGATTATTTATTACTGTTGCCGCTATAACAACAAATACTAAACAACAGAATTAATTAATATTTAAGGGGGCTACCATACAACTAACGTGTTTTTTTTTGCGGTTTTTATATACCAGGTCTCATGAACCGTGATAGTTAGACAGTTGAAATTTTCACAGATGATGTATTTATGTTGCCGCTATAACAAAAAATACTAAAAAAATAAAATAAAATAAATATATTTAAGGGGGCTCTCATACAACAAACGTGTTTTTTTTGCCGTTTTTATAGATAATGGTACAGAACCCTTCGTGCGCGAGGGTTTTTTATGTTGGCAATGACCCTATTAAAGATACACTACGCGTTACAATGTTACCTACAATAGTTAACATTGTAACGTTATTACCTGCAATCATGTTTTTTTTTTATTTTTTATACTACTGGAATGGAGGAGCAAGCTGATGGCCTCCTGATGTCAAGCGGTAACCTCTGCCTATGTGCAGACCTCATAGGATACGTCCACCTAGGACGCGCCATGTCATCGTGATACACTACAAATATTCACTGACTACAAAAAAGGAGGCTATTAATTAACTCGTCAGCTATCTACCTACTATAAGGTATGTATTATTTATACCCTGTTGCAGGTTAGTTTAATTCAAGTTCTTTCATCGCTGTCTAAGAAATGATCTCCCGTGAAAACAATAGCTAGATATTTTGAAGTCGGTTAGAAAGGTAATTAAAGTATTAGGTATTAGCCACCGCGTGTATTTGAAAAGTCGCAGTTCGGGACATATCGATAGTCTATTCTTGTTTCATAAAATGTATGACGCTGCCTCGAGCCTCAAACGGTTTTTCATTTTATGATGAAAATAACAGTCGTAATGTTCATTGCTTTGGCATTTAGAGGATAATGGCCACATTACTGTTTTTGTATGAAACGACTAACCAACGTACAGAGACCTAAACGATATATTTTTCTAATATTTGAAGATGCGATTTTGATAAGTAATGTTTTTAACCCCGACGCAAAAAGAGGGGTGTAATAAGTTTGACCGCTGTGTGTGTCTATGTGGCACCGTAGCTCTTAAACAGGTGAACCGATTTGAATGAATTAGATTTTTTTATTTGAAAGCAGGTTTCCTAGAGTTAGTGCTTAGACATGTTTTATAAAAATCGGTTCAGCCGTTTTATTGCTTTAAGGGTTTTTAATTTTTTACAGAATTAATTTATTGGCATTGTGTTTACAGGCCATGACTCAGTGTTTAATCTTATTATAAGTTGCTTCAAGATATTTGCATATCACACATTTATTAACAAACTAGCCTATTTCCTGCGGCTTAGCACGCGTGATGTCGGTAAAAAAACTAGTATATAATGTGTTTGGTATTAAATGAACCTTATCTTAAATGTTTATTTATCTAAAAATACTTCTCATTACTATCTAAGTAGGTAAGTACTGAATAACTACACCAATAAAAAGTTGTAGGTACATGTATACCTTACAATTAGGAATCAAATTCTTTTAGAGGAAGGCCATATCCACTATTCTATAAACTTAATTAGTAGTAGTCGGAGGCTTTTGTAAATAAAATCGTGGATTTGTCCTTCCTCTTCTCAAACTTTGTTATGCCTACTTATTTCAAAGAGCTTACAACTTTTTAAATTATTTTCTGACTTGTCAGCTAGATGGATTGTTTCAAGTAAACAGTCGATAGGTAAGTACAGTCTTCGAAACTTTTGAGTAAGCTCGATTTCGGACCATTAATCGTATTGAAAGGTCACATTAATGGGGTTCTACCAGGCCAAAGGTAAGTTACCAAACGCTTTTATACATACGTCATCATCCAAAGCCCGACTTAACGCACACCCAATTAGTGTATCTATTCAGGTTCGAGACTCTGGGTCCGTGGGGTATTGGGGACCTTCGCGTTTTCAAAATTCTTTCAGGACGTCTGGTCGAAGCGACGCCTGACCTGAGAACGGTTCTTATCTGGCTCAACGCATTAGTTCAGCCATTCAGCGGTAATACTAATACCGCAATATAAGTTATGGGGTCCCTCAAGGGAGTGTGTTGCGACCTACTTTGTTTCTAGCTCACATAAATGATATCTGTGACCAAACACTATAGGATGGCAATATATTTTCTTATGCAGGTGGTCTTCTCCGGACGGTCCTGGACTGACGTTAAAAAAACCCAGTAAAGGGCCTCAAAAAGATTGCTAAATGGTTAAAAACGGATCTGCTCACTCTTAATGTTGCTAAAACAAATTGTATGTGCTTTACCATGAATAGTTTTGCACCCAACCTGATCCTGATTATAACATCAAAATTCATGACTGTTCTAACCCGTCCCGTAATTGTTCCATGATAGGAAAAGTAGATACAACTAAATATCTAGGGATTATGATAGACAAACGACTGTCATGGCACCCTCATCTAGAACTGCTCATGAGCAGCACTAGGAAACTTATGTGGATTTTCCAAAACCTAAGACGTTTACTCCACATTACCTTCTTAAACAAATTTACTTCGCATTAGCACAGTCAATTTTAACTTATTGTATTCCTGTGTACGGAGTTCTACAAAAACGAAACTCTTCGATCTCAAAAGGGCACTGAGGTCACTTCTCACTCATATTCTCTAAGCCTTATAGATACCCTACTGATATAGGTACTCTACTCTAACTCAGAGTTACTAACAGTAGGGAAACTATATGTCCTTTTTTATGTCCTACACACGTTTAAAACGTCAAAAATACAAATGAAATAGTTGATGATATGAAGACCATTGCAAACAATCTAGAGATAGCTAAACGATTCAAATCAAAACCAGACGGAAGCGTCCCTAAGATTCTGGCTGCATTGCCACGCTGAATGGTAATAATACGAGGTAGAAAACAGCCAGCTCTCGTGTCACGCGTAAAATTAAAATACATCGAAAGTTATTGAATATCATCGACACATTGAAATG
This sequence comes from Operophtera brumata, assembly GCA_932527175.1. Taxonomy (NCBI): domain Eukaryota; kingdom Metazoa; phylum Arthropoda; class Insecta; order Lepidoptera; family Geometridae; genus Operophtera; species Operophtera brumata. The sequence continues at coordinate 71,550,302 of OW052239.1, forward strand.
AAAAACCTCTGCCATAATATGGCAGTCACCATACCACCGCTTCTAAGGAAGCCCTGGACTAATAACCTGGATATTAGAATACGAAATGATCTCGGAACCGACCGACATTGCTAAATCGGGGAAGTAATATGCAAACTCAGGCCTTGAGATACTAGCCGCTGGCTTTCATAATCGCGAGTAAAATGAAAGAATTTATTGTCCCATAGTAAAATCCCTCGCTGTGTAAATGAACAATGCTTTTACAAAATGTACAGCTTAATAGTTCTACAGGGAACAGAGTTTAATAAACCTTCGCTTGCCGGGATAGTAATTCCTATTGGATGAATACATCGAAGTACTCGTAATGGCCATTACAAACCGCCTTAGAGAGCATTCGTAATAAAAAAATATTGTAATCAACTTCGGCTAAACCAGTAGATTCTGTAGGTAGTCTATTTTTATTAGGGATTAATTCCTATTGGATGGATACATCGAAGTAATGGCCATTCCAAACTGCCTCAGAGAGCATTCATTACAAAATATTGTAATCAACTTTAGCTAAATCTCTAGATTCTGTAGTCTATTTTTGTTACTCGCCTCGACATTATTAGAGATTAATTCCTATTGGAAGGATACATCAAAGTAATGGCCATTCCAAGCTGCCTTAGAGAGCAATCATTACAAAATATTGTAATCAACTTCAGCTAAATCTCTAGATTCTGTAGTCTATTTTTGTTACTCGCCTCGACAATATTAAAGATTAATTCCTTTTGGATGGATACATCGAAGTAATGGCCATTCCAAGCTGCCTTAGAGAGCATACATTACAAAATATTGCAATCAACTTCGGCTAAATCTAAGGATTCTTAGTCTATTTTTGTTACTCGCCTCGACAATATTAAATTTAGAGCAAAATTGGGTTTTATTCCCGAGGCTCATTTGCAATGGGGATTGTTTAACAAGCTAACGGTTCAAGATGAAGGAATGACAAGAAGATCCTATTTCACCCTCTTCACTGAATTATCCTTCTACTCCAACGTTGTTTCATCACAAACTTTCAAGGAGGGTTGACTTTGGAGATAAAACAAAGAAACTTGAAAATTCTGTATCGATATAAGCTGATTTATCGTCAATATTCTGATAATCTATTCATACTTACAATTTTCTTAACGACGATGATAAACGTTTTAAAGTTTTATGAGACTATAACCCGCTCGGTACTTTGTCTGGCTATACTCTTCTGCACTCTTAGAACATCGTAAAATATGTATAGAATAAAATAGAATGTTCCTTTGCACAAAACAAACAATGTACATATGCTAAGAAGCATTCTGAACCTTTGTGTATTGCGGATACATTTATGTAGGTGGTGCACAAAACGTATGGAGAAGAAAAAAAAGTACCTACTTTATGTAGGAATATGTAACATAGTCATGAACAATACAAGATATGTAACATAATTATAAAAATAAACAATAATGCATAATATAAATCATTTTACAGGCTGAGACAAATTTTTGGCCCCTTATGAGTAGCTACCTTTTCTTTTGTAGTTAGGAGATTTGTTTCTCTGTTTTATTGTGAAGAAAAAAATATTGCCATATTTTGATTTTTTTCAAAAGTAAAGTTCACCCAAAAAATGACATTTGTCAAAAAAAACAAGTTGGTCTTAATCGACTCTATTTCCAACCAGCCGGGCAATTGCGCAAAACCATTGAAATACACTGAACATCGGTAAAACTTCAAATTTGACATTTATAGCCAAAAAAATTGACTCTTCTGTCAGTTTCGTATTGTGAGGGGAGACCAGTCTGAAACGGGTAAGTTAAGGTTGGAAGCAAAAAAAACAGGTTCTTGATTTTTATCAAACTACTAGCTGTAACCCGCGACTTCGTACGCGTAATATTATTTTATCCATTTATTATATATCCATGTGTGCGTAATAGCACAGATTATATTATGTTTTTATACTGTGGTAATAGTATGTTCTAGTTGTTGTAGTAGTAGAACGTTTGGTTTTCCACTTGTGGTATCCTACCTATCAAGATACGAGAGCGAGTATCGGAAATTTCTTTCTTAATGCACCCCTAGACCACAAAATGAACTTACCATCCAAATTTCAGGTCTACGGTTACGGACTTACGGTTTAGGCTGTGCGTTGATAGTCAGTCAGTCAGTCAGTCAGTCAGTCACGCAACGATTTTATATATATTGATTAATATCACTATACTAGTTCGTTACTTATCAAACATATATAAACCAATCACAAAGTTAAAATAAATGTTCATAATAAAAAAAACAATTAAAATCTAAACCCTTCGATAAACCCGTTTTGCCCTGAGGGGGTGCCTAAAGCGGGTAGGGCTTTTGGGTAAAGCGGGTAATGATTAAAATAGTGAGATTAATCAATCTTAACAACGAAATAATCCTAGAATCTAATTAACAATCAACGTTTTGGTTTAATGTAGCTATCACAACCTTAGAATCAGCCCATTAATAATTATTATAACCAATAATAAAACAAAATCAAGTTTCACTCATTTGTTCTTGACACATGCCAGAGTAATATGACCCTCTGCCACCAGAGGAGGTGCATGCTTCGTGAGCTCACATCCCACAATCGTCGTATTTAATCCAGCCTTCAGCTGGTGAATTTCGGTATAAATCAGTGCACAAAAGGCATCGAAGCTAGTTTAAAAAAAATGGATTTAGCCTTTTTATCTCCTTTTTTATCTCTCTTTTCTGTCTTTTCATACTTGTTGAAGGATTAAGATCTACTTTTAAGTTTTTCATTTATCTTTGTGTTCTTTTGTTTGTTTACTTCTTTTTCTCTTTGCTTTTTTTTAGCAGCTGCGTTATTTTAGCTTCATCCATAACGAGGTTTATTGTTTTGTCGCTCCATGATGCGAAAGCAGTTTTTCTTTTGTACTTTTTGACGATCTACGATATAAGAATCGATACTATACCTAATAAAACACTTGCTCAAAAACGGGCTATGGGCAAATCGGGTAGTAACCGATTTACCCCTACCCGTCTTGCCCAGAGACATACTTAGGTTTTGCACACTCATAAACTTGAAACCGGCACAACAGGCGACAAATCACTCCATCGATAAGAATGGCCAACCATAGCAAGATAATATCACTAAACTAGTAAGAACATATCATGAACCAAAATCGACTAATCAGCAGTCATAAAATACATGTTTTTTTATCAAAACCATCAAAATTCTTTGTTCTCAATTAACCTTGCAGCCACGTGATCCATTGATGCGGTGAGACAGTCTGTGATTGCCCCACGCCTGGGCCCACCTTCTCCATATACATATTCAGTCTAGTGACAGCGGCGCGAAATTTAAAGAGATTACCCGATTTGGGCGGGGTACCCGTTTATAGCTGGTCTCCCCTAACAACGAAATTTTTGACATCCCACTATGAGCCAGGTACTCTGACAGTAGGTTTGGAGTTACACAATAGCCTGGCAGGAACACTTTTCCCAAAGTAACATACCAAATGAAATCGTCAGTTTTGGCAATAATAAAAAAAAACATTTCCATACATTTTCTATGAAAAAACGAGTAAGTCAACAAAGTCACTCATTCAATGGTTCTTAATCCGTATGTAACTACTTTTTTAAGTTGGTAGGCTAATTTTGAAGGCTTATGTCCCTACCCATGTTCGCTCTAACGACGATGGTTTATATTTAAAAATGTCTCCAGACCAAAATTAGAAACATACCTACCTAGTTACTTGTTAGTAGCAAAAAACACCCATTTTATTGAGATTAAATAAAAAAAATACTTATTTGGTAAGTAAATAAATTGCTTTATAATTAAAATAAAAAATAAGCAAAGTGTAGACCATTTACTTGACTATCACAGATTGGCACGCGTTAGCACACTTTATGTAGCAGCCCTTACCTTCATGTAATGCATATTTTGCAATGCACTTAGAATGCCGTCTTTCAGTTCGGCGGGACTTTCGTAATTCCCAGCGTATACCTTATCTTTCCGGTAACCCCATAGAAAAAAATCGCAAAGGGTCGGGAGGTTTTTATAACTTTCTTGTCTGGTAGTGGTATTTCTTCATTTTCTCTACGAAATGCTTCTAACGCTGGTTGAACACGACAGTTATTTTCAAAATAAGCTTTTATTGAGCTTAGCCGCTGTTGATACGTAAGAGACATTTTGGATTTAAAATTTAAACAAAATATTTCCAGCCAAATTTTTCTAGCGGTATTGTCATTCAAAGAGGTGGTATATCATTCTAACAATAAGGTTTAATAACAAATATCAATAAATAATTTGTATTTAGAACAAATTGCTTTCCGTGTTCGAATGGTATGCATGAATTTGTTGCGGCGAATTGTTAGAAAAATGTATGGGAATTGTTTTTTTTAATTATTGTCACAACTTACGATTTGATTTGGTAAGTTACTTTGGGAAAAGTGTTCCTGGTTTGAAATAGAGTCGATTAAAATATACTTGTTTTTTTTTTGACAGATGTAATTTTTTGGGCGAACCGTACTTTTTTTTGTAATCTAAAACTGTCAATATTTTTTTCTTCCAAATAAAACAGAAGGTTCCTCAGAATAAAACCTTCTAACTACAAAATAAAAGGTAGCTACCCTAAGGGACCAAAAATTTGCCCCTGCCTGTATATAAAACAAAGTCGTGTTAGTTACACCACTTATAACTCAAGAACGGGTGAACCGATTTGGCTGAAAATTGGTGGGGAGGTAGCTTAGAACCAGGAGATTGACATAGGGGGGAGGGGTAGGACGGGGAATTACCGGGGGCTACCCGTGTGAAGCCGGGGCGAGTCGCTAGTATATAATATAATTACATGTATGTCAGTCAAAGTGATGAATTACAAGTGATTAAGGTACATAATTAATCTATATATAAAACAAAGTCGAGTTAGTTACACCACTTATAACTCAAGATCGGCTGGACCGATGTTAGTTATCTCTTTTTTGGTGGATTCTTCTCCGCTCCGAATAGCAGAATAAGTAATAAAATATCGAGGAGGGGGCTGTTCGGCGTCGCGGCAGACCACGCAGGAGATGGCGCGATGAAATAGATGCCTTTAACACAGATTGGCAAACAATAGCACAGGATCGTAGTGACTGGAGGATATGGGGGGAGGCCTTTGCTCAACAATGGGATGATTCAGGCTAACAGTAACAGTAAGTAATAATAAGAAGCCTTTTATTTCCATAAAAAAAGATAAACAAAGTTACAAATAAAAATATTAAATTCTTTATTCAGTTGTCTAATAAAAAAAAACGTAAGCCCCTTTCGTGTATATAAGCCTCCTCCAAATTTATCCAAAGATCCCTATCCTGCGCTCTACCTATCCAGTTTTTGCCGGCTGGCTTCTTATCATCGACCCAACGTTGTTGATTAAGGCGCAGACAACAGCGAAATTCCGTCACTTTCTAACTCATTAATGTTCAGGTAAGTTAAGTTCAGGAAAGTGACAGAATAAATTATTATAATTATGATTACGATTATGAGAATAGCGCTAGCGGAACGAAAGTTAAGTGAAAATCACGAAAAACAATTATTTGCCACGTGAAAAAACGTCGCATCACAGAATCATACGTTCAACTTGAAGATAAAGTTTTTGCCGACATTTTGATGAAAGCAAAAGTATACAATTCTCAGTCGTTTAGAAGTTAAATCAAGATTTCAGTCGAAATCAGTTGCACTTTGTTATATTTTTTTACATGGTCAATAGAAAATATTTGTACATTCACTTTACAGATAAAAGGTCAATAAATGACATAATATTTTTCCCAGCACATCACATTGACTCCTCTGTGAGGAGAAAGCCTCCAAATAAGACCAATCAGCTGCTGTATACGCCTTAAGGCGGATGCTCACGCTTGCCGCGCGAGATTCAAATTTTTTGGTGTTTTTTGCCCATTACAGCTCATCAACACTTCTTCAGATAGCAAAAGTTGAGTTCGCGAGAACTAGGAGTCCTATAACACACATTTTTTAATTGATCATTTTGTTTTATTGTTCTCATAAATATCATCAGTTTAGCTATGATACCCTAAACACATTTTCACAGTGTTTTTTTTCTGTTAGGGGTATCGTAGCTAAACTAATTATACTTACGAGATACTATCAATTAAAACATGTGTGTTAAGTCTCCTAGTTCTCGCGAACTCAACTTTTGCTATCTGAAGAAGTGTTGACGAGCTGTAATAGGCAAAAAACACAAAAAAAAAATAATCTCGCGCCGCAAGCGTGAGCATTCACCTTAACTCATTTAGCGCAGAGCGAGTCTTTTGGCGTTGCTCATTTGCAATTACATGTTTGGCACAGTCTTTTATAAAGATTACAAGCTGTTACGAGCTAGGGCTATGGATAAAATAATCACACTGTACTCCAGCTTAACCAAAATTAAACTATCAATAAAGGTATCACTCACGAATCCACTATTCACTAAGACTATTATACTTCACTACACCTTTCATTAATTACTCTGAAATCACTGTTAATTCACTTGATTTGTTCGCACTGAAAGCCAACTTACAGCTCCTCTTCAAGTGAGTTACGTTTATACATACGAGCACTAGAAGCCGATAACGTTCTATCACTATCAAGCATTCAGTATAGTTCCCTCGAAACATCAAAACAGGACAGATGATACATGCGCCCTGCTCTACAACAGAAATAACTGGCAATTGTACATTTACTTGTCTACAGATGGCGCTTACAACTCTACATTTCCTATAGCGCTTCCACTCGTTTCAACAGATGGCGTTAACTGGCTCAAAAAACGTTTCCGCCAATCGGTTGGCGAATCAGTACTATTATTGTATACAGATTAATATTAAATAATTTGTTATTAAAAATAAATTCAGTTCTATAAATTCAAAATGTTATCAATATTGGTCGATAACTTTAATAACAAGTTACAAATTTACCAGTGCTTTAATTTTCATATTAATAATATATTGTGGTTGGACGCTTCAGGGACTACAATTTCTTCAGAAATGTCCAAACTTAGTATCTGGTAATTTCTCATATTGTTTCCGGGGAATATACCTACCTAACCTACTTGTATTCCCCGTAGAAATGGTTTTTTGCGTCACTTTTTACTTGATTCCCCACCATGACAATACAAAACGGTATATCTCCCAATTTTTTTTTAATGAAATCTTGTACATTCTTGGCAAATATTTCCAACAGGACAAAATTCTACTGAAAACAAGAAGAATTGTTTAGTGAAAATTGTTTTAAGAAAATTAAACCTGGCAATTTAAAAGAGTATCTCAACTGCTAATACTTGTAACTTAATGAGCGGAATGAAAAATAATCGTCCCTCCAGACACTTGACAATTCCTTTTGCGCCTAATTAATTTCAGCATTATTTTTTGTATCGACGGGGAATTAAGCCTCAGGGTTGTCATAAAGAAGGATACTAAAGTGAAATGAGCCACGGCTTTCTTCGCAAGCTTCCAGACGTGCTGACAGTCAAATTGATTTTGTACGGGGGCTGTGCGAATTGTCTAAGGTCACATAAATATATCAACTCGGAAAAGGATCGCAACCGTATCGGCTTTCACCCGCCGTCAACCAGGTGTCAACCTTACGTAAGCACGTAATCAAAGCGGATCAGCAGCTCCGGTACGTCGACTCGGCTACGGCTAGGCGACGCGACGACACGGCGCGCTTATCGCTCGCCGACCGCGGGAGGGGTGAGAGGGGCGAGCGTGGACTGAGGGACACGTAAGCGCGTGGACGACGAGCCGTGAGCACGGAAACTGCAAGGTGACCATGCACCGCACCGCGGTTCATGAGCTTGTCCCGATGCGAGGCGATTACGTTAAGATTCCGATTAGTGTGCGTTTCATTAGGGAGTTTATACAAAGATTACTGAACGGCTCAAGTCGATACGGTTACGATCCCTTTCCGAGTTGATATGTGTGCTAATGCTACGATTTTGTTTCGTCTGTAGCCTGTTATTTTACGGCTTGACATAATCGTCAATTTATGTATAATCGATTAAGCTAAAGTACGTCTGAAGGCTCCATAAATGCGATTACTAAGTTTACTCACGGTTCCAATTACAGGCGTTTCTAGACGACGACATAAAATTTGGAGTTTTAGGTATTCCGATACGTGTGGCTACCAATCTAGATTACCTTTAATGTGTTATAGCTATTGCAAAAGCGAATTGCCAAGCGAAATGTATTTTTCAATTTTTTTATTACGGTACGGTATGTGTATGTATTTATAAGTGGGTAGGTGCTCTAATAAATAAATACTGACCTTAAATACTTTTTTTAAGATTTCCTTTTGAAATCTCGAAGAACGTGTAATCTAAATTGATTACGTTGTTGTAGAGAATTTAAAACATGTAAAAGCATTGAAATCAATCGCACCAAGTTTCATGAGCTTGTCCTGTTTGTATTTCAGCTTCAGCAGCCTAATAGTCTTTAACTTATTTAACATAATACCGTATTACTATTAAATTAGAATTATCATTGGAATAGGTCACAGTGTTTTGCCTTTTGCATTAACAATCATTTTCAAATTCGATCGACAAAGACAAAATACGGAGGAATTACGCGGTGAAATTACAGACACATGAGACTTTTCACCTTTATGTCTCAGGGTGGTGGGCGCAGTGCAATGCCACATATGGTGCATCCTAGGTGGGCGTGACCTGTGAGGTAATGCATTGTTAAAGGCGGAGGTTACCGCTTAACATCTTGGACCCAACTCTATTAAACAAATTGTATGTAATTATTACTGAATTGCCTCATGACTGTCACTTTTGACACTTTTGGTATTCAACTAACTTCAATGGTTTTTCAATTGCATTATAATTGTGACCATTTATAAACAATCGTGGTCTGCATACAATTTATGATACAATCATTTTAGTAGAATACCATTTTTAATGACAATTATAATTAAATTTTAATAGCATAGTATGAGAATGGTTTCTCTTTTAAAAATAGTAGAATTGAGCCCCAGGTGGGCTGCTTGTTCCGCTATTTACGAAGTTAAAAAAAATAAAGTTATTTTGAGTTTATTAGTAGCACGGTTAGGTTTTTTCAAAATACAAGAACAGCTGCTCTACTAATTGAACCTATTCTTCAAAGATAATCATTACTTTTCAGTCGTGCACACACCAGCAGCCCTGTGTACCGCATCGCCTTTTGAATACATAAAACATACCTATCGATATAGGAGAATAAACCTTAAGCGAATGTGATAAATGTAGCAACTGGTTTTAAAAATAACGAGATTTTTCTCTCGTTTCAGATATACAAAGACGCAAAGAGCTTTATAACGTGCTATTATAACGTGATAGTGTAAAACCGTGTAGTGTTCAGTGTGAAAGTGTAATGGAGAGAGAAGTCTATTCAAGGTGGACAGAAACAAAAAATATACACTAAAAGGTAACTAAGGGATCCATGGAAACAGTTTTACGCTTATTTTTAACTTTTCGTTGACTGTTAATTCTTATAAGGTTCTGTGCCTCAAAATGTATCAGCGGAACCATTATAGGATCACTCTCGTGTCTCTCTGCCCGTATATCCAGTGGTTTCGTATGTATCCGAAAGAAAGGGACGAAAAAAAAAAAAGTTGAAATTAGTGATATATATATCCACAGACCTATAATAACACTAGATAACGCAAGTGCACATACTTTGCGTATCACTTTGCTTGTCAGAAGTAGGTGCAATGCACCTATTAGCAAACCTAGGTGCTCAGTTCACTCTCGGCCATCTTCGCGATAGCACGCTATGCCTGATTGCGCCATAGTGAACTGTAAAAATTCTTCGAAACCAGCTAGCCGTGCGAATTGAGATATTACGTAGCATAGTAGGTACAAAATAAACTTAGTTTCATACAAATTTACGTGTTTGCAGTGTCTATCTTGATATATGCTCTGTGGGTATATCAGAGTTTGGTTTTGCACTCGCACAGTCTTTGCTATCCTACTGCATCACAGTATGGGGGGTACTTTTGTTACCCACATGTTAAAAGTAGAGGGAGCGCAGAGATGTGTTTCGAAAGTTATGCTTAATAGACCATACAGGTATCCTACTGCGGAATTGTTTTCTGACTGTTCTGTCCTAACTGTGAGGCAACTGTATGTAATGCAAATCATTCTAAGGAAGCATTCTGAAATCTCTTACGATCCAGAGCTAAATATGAATAGGCGATTAAAGTATAGGCTATGCCCTATTGAGAGGCACCGATTAGCACTAACAGCACGCCACTATCATGTTTTGAGTTCCCGGCTTTATAATAAGGCTAACATGTCGTTGGCAATATATCACCTGTCCAAGAGTAAGTGCAAAGTGGTTGTAAGAGACTGGCTTAAAAAAATGACTTATAGTGATACTGAAAATCTTTTCACTGTAATTAAATAGCTCTTTACACATCACACCGCACAAAAACACATTTACCTACACTTTGAACATTAACACGTGCTCGCATAATATCTTCACATACTATAGTATGTGAAGATATTATGCGAGCGTTGTGTATGTTGTGTATTCTACAATAATTACGACTATACCTACACTGACGTTTGTCGTAATTTTTCTAAAATGATACCAACCATGGTAATTTCAATTCTATAGTGTTATATTGTTGTTTTTTTTTCTTTGCTGTATTTGTATTAAGATTTGTGTATTGTTTATTTGATATGTATAAGTGTCATGAAATATTTCTACATAAAATTATATTATCAATAAGTACAGGTGCTCATCCACATGCCCAGATATTCAATGCAATGTAGATACTTTGATAGGTACTTAATAGGCATGCACCTGAAGTATTTAATTCCAATCTTGTTTAAATCTAATTTTATAATTTTTGCTTAGAGTTATTTTAATTTCTGTTTTATTTGTATTCTTCATTTTTTTATTTTATTTTCTATTATACCTACAAATGAGCATGTACATCATTCCATGTAAAAAAAAGGGAAATTACTACTAACCAAGACACAAGTTTTCTTAACTTAATTTTGTTGGTAGGGCTAGTTAACACAGTAATGTACCAATTAAGTGAAATAAAAATAAAAAATAAAAAAAGTTACGTGTCTCAAACGCGAACGTAACCGTAAATAAACTAGTTTAGGGGTTCGATGGGGGCCAAACAGAATACAAAAAAAAACATATGTCAAGTGCACCATGTGTGTGGCATATCAAAGGAAAGGGCCCGTTATATAATTTTATTTATAATTTTATACTGCAAATATTTAAAGATATTAAAGAAAATATAAGAAACTCGTCCATTGATCCCTCCCTCTACCTTTTTTCTCCGAAACTACTAAATCTAAATTTAAAAAAACTCAATATCTTGTTTACCTTTCAGTTTACAATACGAGTAAAATCAAAACAAAAATCCAACCCTAAAAATATCCTCGGAATCGTTACACCGTGTTTTGTCTCCATTGATCTAATTTTAAACACCTTTCAATGTAAATGTCAAAACACTGTATAACTATTCTAACTACACTAATTCTACTAACACTTCTTTAATTTCTAAAGATATTCGTGAAGGGAAAATGCGTATAAAATGCATTGATGAATTTCAATGACGAGGTTTCGAGTTCAATTCGTCGAAGTATACTATGGTAGCCTACTTGTACTGAACTCTCTTCGTGAGTGCAACTCGTCTGCTGTTATATACGTCTTTATGCTTACATTATAGCTACGCGGACAAGCTATAATCTGGTGATTTGATGGAACGGTTTCCTCATTTATATGTATTCAGTCTATTCCACATTTGGAATTATGTTTTCAAATCCACGTATCTCCGTATATTCTCTACAATTTAAATGTAGATTATTTCATTAATATTGTATGAACCTTCTGCATCGTCCAAGAGGTACTATAAATTATTAAATCTGCTACGTCATTGTATTTATGTAGCACCTGTTTCATGACAGCACATGATTCTGAAACGCAGACCATATATCAAGATAAATACCGCAAGTACACTTAATTTGCGTGTCATTTAATTTGTCCAAAAGTTTGCGCAATGTACCTATTAGCAAACCCAAATCAGTTCGCTCTCGGCTGTCTTTGCGATAGCACTTCGGATGTTAATAGAAAAATGACTAATTGCGCCATAGTGACCTGTAAAAATTCTTTGAAATCAGCTAGCCGTGCGAATGGACATATTTAGTAGAAAAGTAGGTGCAAAATAAAACGGCACACTTGGTTTCATACAAATTTACATGTTGCAGGGTCTATCTTGATATATGGTCTGTGTTCTGAGAGCTTCTTTATAAGCATAAAAATAGACTTCACGCACAATTTTTTTTTTTTTTTTGTTTCAATAACAATTTTACATTCAGGGTTTGGAATCTCCTTTTAAGCATAAAATATGCTTGTGTTAGGAGAAACCGCTCTTCTATATCCAGGGTTTGAAATTTAAAGTAGTACATAAACAAAACAATAAACATTTTACAATACAAGCTTCGATCAATTATACATCAAAGAATACAAGCTTTTTATTAACTTGCAATGCATAGTTATATCCTGGTGGAATCTTGCAACTGATTTTTAAAGCAGTTATCATCAGTTACCAATTGAGCTGAAATTTGGCATACCTGTTAAGTTCCGATGACAATACAATATGATGGTGAAAACGAGCTGATTTGATGATGGAGACGGAAGGTGGACAACGGAACTCGTCGAGGGATAATAGTAGACTGGCCGTGTTTGGGCTCATTTTGATCAGCACACGGTTACGATCACTACTTTTATAAATTACAAGTTTTTATTTAACTTTGTATATCCAGGTGTAATCTTGCAACTGAATTTTAAAGCTGTTATCCTCAACCGATTGAGATCTTCGACCAAAGTAAAAAGTACTTTGGTCGAAGATTGAGATGATATTTTGCATACCTGTCAAGTTCCGATGACAACGCAATATTATGGTGACAGCGTGCTGATCTGATTATGGAGAAGGAAGGTGGACAACGGAACTCCTCGTGGGATAATAGTAGACTGGCCGTGCTTAGGCTAATTTTGATCTGCACATGGTTACGATCAATAATAATATAAAAGCTTGTATTGAAAAAAAAAACACAAAAAACTTATTTAGGAAGAAAACAGAGAATCAAGCAACAAACAGTCAGCGCAGAGAAATGATTGATAATAGTGTTGTGTGTGTGGGTGTGTGGTGTGAGAGGCAGTGTGGGTGAATATAGCTCTGGTTATCAATATTGCCATTGTTCTTGTTGTTAATTCTGTAAGAAAAACTATACAATACCTGCAAATAGGTAAATGAACCTATAAGCCGAAGGCCACTTGATTTATCACCATCTTATAAATGGCTTGTTTTCGCCGAAGATACGCCAAAATAGGTATTTCGTTTTCGCCTCCCGCCGCGCCCGTTCGCTACTCGCCCTACAATATTCAAAAGAAGGAAAACAGCCATAAATTTATAGAGAAAGAGATGGATATAGCAGATTAGTAGCATTAGACAGGGAGAGGTTGAAGCTCAGGGGACTGGTGACGCAGTTTTGTACAAATTGTGACTCTACGTGACCATAATATCATTGCTTAAAAGAAATATCAGCCCAATCGGGCGTTATTATCCGATATCGTTTGCAAATATTTGAAGTGTTTACGTTAATATTGTTTTTGCAGGTGGACTGACAAGTTGGGGTCCGAATAATATGTAAAGGCCACCGTGTGTGGCCATACAGACGATCTACGTCAAGTGTTTGTGTAACCGGCGGCTCCTGTGGCACCAAAGCGAAAATGGGCAAGAAGAACTCTAAACTAAAACAAGATACCATTGACAGGTTGACAACCGCGACATACTGTAAGTACTTTTATTTTTTTCTGGTATAATAGTGGAATTGTTTTATTTCATTGTACAAATCGCTGCCGAAGACAGTCCGAATAGTATATCCTCAGGAGCCAACTAAAAAGGACTCTGAAGTGAGCAACGTTGCAATTGGCGACACGCCACATTATTATTGATTTTTTAATGCTAACCCTCATGTTAGGTATTATTTTAAAAGCGGTGCCCTTTACTTCACTTATTGACGTATTAAAAGTCTGTAACTTTGGGTTGCCAGGCCAAAAGTTTGATGCAACAGATGCTAGGAAATTACGTGGGAAATTACGTCATTTCGGCAATGAGCCCATTTCTTTTACATACCAACATTACGTGCTAAGACGATATCACAACTTTTTGTTTTTTTATAAACTATTGGTTTGCGTTTGGCTACACCTCCCATAGTTACACGTTTATCCCCCATTACCCATTCCCCATTGCTTAGGTTCCCCATACATAAGCAGGCGTTTATGTATGGAAAATTATGAATTGGTCGGTTTCTCATGCAAAAATATATTTTTATTGGATGTGTTAATTATACAAGGCTGCCAGATTAATGAGAAATCTGTACTTAGTCAATCCCAAATGCAGAACTGCTGCTTTAATGAAAAAAACATTGAATTCCTACTACATAATAATGTATGAATATTTAATGACACACAAAACATATTTAACGCACATCGTCCCCATCATTTCAACTTGGGAGTTGTAGGGTGAACACAACGCGTGAGAAGCCATGGGCAAAATATTAGTACCTAATTAATAATTAATGGTACCAACTTTCATTACTTTTTTGCCCGATATGCCTTATATATACATGATGATAGAATTTAATTGAATGAATTGAATATATAAAATATACATGATGAGTTTGATTTCTTTCGATGTGCTTAGTATTTTTGATACGACACTAGTTCAATTGGTTAAAAAAACAGGGATTTACTGGTGTGTGGTTAAATACTCCCCATAAATATATACAAAACTACGTCACTGCTAGCGAGCAACACCACTTGCATGTGAAGCTTTCTGCGGTCTCCTTTAATCAGAAAGCGTACTAGACGGCCAACTGCCTCTTGTCCTCTTGTATCTAGTGGCTCAAGAGGATGCGGTGGAATGTGGCTGAGCAAGGCTCCTCAGGTGTTTCAGAAGCTCTTGATTATTTCAATTGTTTGGTTCATGGAATACTGAATGCACATTTATCCTATCCTAACTTTAATATTATAAATGCGAAAGTGAGTTTGTTTGTTACGCTTTCACGCCTAAACTATACAACTGATCATCATGAAATGTTGTACACATATTTTTAAGAGATATGTCATTATGAGTCATGAACATGGTATACTTTTATTTTTCAAAGGAAATCAACGCGAGCGTCACCTCGGTCGAAAGCTAGTACTAAATAAATACGGACAAGTGCGAGTAGGACTCGCGCTCTGAGGCTTCCATACCATTGTTTAGGCATAACTTTTCGTTAAATTTGTATAGCTTTTTACTACAAACTTCTCCATCGCATTTTAGTGACAAATAAGTCGAAATTTTTCTTTTATTTGTTTAACAATGTTCCTAGCTTTCCAAATTTCTGAATTAAGTTGTTACTGGAGGTAACTAAAAGGTTTTTTATATTTGCGATTTCCATACAAAAATAAAGCATTCACTGTCATATCTTTTTATAATGTTTATTATATAGTTAGAAGCTTGATTTTCTTACGGCTGTATTATCTCACAGACATAATATATAATTTAGTATACATTTCAAGTTCATACCTAAGTACATAGGATCATAGTCGTTCCTGAGAAAAAGGGTCTTGACAGAGATATAGAATATATTATTACTGGAAGAAGAAAGCGTTTGGGAAGGAATCGCTGCGATGAGCTCACCACTCACGTTTATATTCAAAATTGTTTTATATTTTTATATATTTATTAATTATATAATATTTAATATTCCCACTTGCAACCCACGGTGAAAAGAGATGGTAAATACAATAAATAATAGTTTAAAACAACTAAAAAAAACACGCTTTTATAGCTAACCGAACTAAAAAATAGAAAATAATTTACAATTTCAAAGAGTTTATATTTTACAGTAGTAGAAGATCGAAAAATCAATCAGTTTTTTTTTTTAAAGCTTGTGGTGCGTTTTACTACTTTTCATAACTCTCCTCTCATAGATAGTTGCCAACAGAATGATTGTTACATTTACTTTATCAAGCAACCCACGCTTTTTTAAAAAAAAAAACTGATTGATTGTTCGATCTTCTACTACTGTAATATAAACTCTTTGAAATTGAAAATTATTTTCTATTTTTTAGTTCGGTTAGCTATAAAAGCGTGTTTTTTTTATTTTTAAAACTATTATTTATTTTTCATTTTTTAGTTCGATTTATCAATTAGTTATTTGTTGACATGTGGTATTGAATTTCCTCACAACTCATCATTTACTACAGAGGATCTATCAAAGAATTTATTAATCCTGGCGTTCCTAATAAGTATAACGGGAAACTGTTGCATTGTCATCGGTCCTTGATACGTATGCAAAGTATCAAATTAACCAGACTTGTGGAAATTGGTGAAAATTATGCTCAAAGATTCCGTTACATACATACATACATAGATTCAACCCAAGCTAATAAAAAAGCGTGTTAAAATGCAATCCAACTATCAATCTATTTTGCAAAAAGGATATATTTTTTCCAATATAAATCAAAGCTTTTGTAAAATAAATACAAGCAATCTAACATCTCATTCATGTTCAAAATAAACATCACAAAATCCTATTCACAAAATATATTACGATAGATCCCGAACGCTCATCCGCGTCCCCAATACATAATTTCATAGACCGACAAAAGCTCCTCTAGCATTCATGAAACCGATGTGTCAGCATTTGGGCCTTGGGAAGCAATGGGGAAGAAAATTGTTGAATTATTCTAGGGGGCATATACATAATATTACTAGCGTCAAGGGGCCAATCACTCTAATCTTATTCTTCATCGTATTCTTCAATAATGAAGGTCGTGCCCGTCTTGAAAGGATTTAGTAGAGATGCTGACGATCTTCTTCCATGCTGTTCTATCCTCGGCTTGTCTTAGGGCAGTGGTTATAGGGATAGGCCAGTGAGTCCCTTGACTTGATCAGACCAGCGACTAGGTGATCGGTCGCGCGGACTTTCTCCATCCAGTTTTCCCACTTTTTATCACTCTAATAAACGATGCGATGTTTTAATAAATTTTAATTAAAATATATTATTCAATACAAGCTTTTATAAAATTAGTGATGATAGAAATGAGCCCAAACACGGCCAGTTGACTATAAACCATCGCAGAGTTCCGTTGTCAACCTTTCATCACCATCATTCATAGATTCACGCCTTTTTCCCTGAAAGGGTAGGCAGAACCTCAATGGGCCTTTTTTCGCCGGTCAAGGTTAAACCACACTAACATACTAACAGGTCAAGTTAGATAAAAGCTTTTGAATAAACAACCACTACCGTTACGTTAACCACCTAATTACGTATAGCGCTAGTCATTTTAACAAATACGATAGTTTTTTCTTTACCTAATTCAAAAAAGAAGGAGGTGGTTCTCAATTCGTCCAATCCTTTTCTTTTTTTTATTTATGTTCTCCTATTACTCGAAGGCGCCTGGCCAATCTGGAAAAATATTTTTTTGTTTGAAACTTCCCAGGTGATCTCATGGTCATCAGGTCGGGATCTGATGATGGGATCCAAAAAACCTTCAAATTTTAAAGGCACACTCGAAGTGATTTTTGTTGAAAGCTTAGATGTCTGTTTTTTTTTAAATATATACTTGTAAACCACTATACCAGTAGTGGTTTTGAAAGGCAGCGTAAAGGCTAGCTAGAAAAAAACCAGTTATAAATATTCTAATGCATGTACGATCTCTTCGCATAGGTACATTCTGAACCGGCTTGGCCGTGTTGCTCTATGATTTCGAACTAGACTCTGCACACCGTCAGAAATTCGATGGACCGGACGTTCGTTTTTGATGAGGGCCGGATGCACGCCAGCCGGAAGTTAGAAATTTGCCTGATTGATTGAATTTCGCGGACGCCTGAGTGCTGCGCACCATACAGCGAGTAGGATAAGTATATACAGTGGTGGCCATATAATTAAGAACGCTGATATAAAGGACAGATTTTTTCAAACTAAGATGCAAAACTAATTGTATGCATTTGTTTTTATTTCTCTCGGTATAGTAAAACATTTCCATATTACCACTGTATTCATTGATACACATGATTGGCTAAAAATCAATAGGCAAACTTTTTACACTACTTTTAAACAAAGTATTCCTTATTACTGGCTGGTCACGTAATTAAGAACGCTAAGTAGTTTATACCTTTATTCAAATTTAAATAGAGAACACTCAGTCGATTTGTTACTGTTTGTATAATTTTGGCGCCATTACATGCTGTAAAAGATTAAAGGTGATTGCTTCTTTAGAAAAAACAATGGGAAAAAATAAAAGTTGTGATAAATCTACAAGGGAAGTAATAATAAAACTTCGCCGGAAGAATTGGTCTTATAAAAAGATAGCCGATCATCTGCAATGTTCAAAACCGATGGTTTTCCACGCTGTAAAGCATTTTGCTACGTAACTACTTCGAATGTTCCACGTGTACCTAAACAGAGAAAAACAACTCCTCGAGATGACCGAAACATCGTTCGTATGGCAAAACAAAATCCTTTTAAAGGGTCCAATGAGCTTAGAAAAGAATTTTTTGGTGAAAACAACCCTTCAGCAATCTCAGCACGCACTATTCGAAGACGTTTGGTAGAAGAAAAATTGCACGGTAGGATAGCAAGAAAGGTACCCATGTTAAAACTTTGCCACAGGCAAGCCCGGCTTGCATTTGCGAGAAAGTATGAAAACTGGACTGTGCAACAGTGGAAAAATGAACTTTTTTCTGACGAGACGAAAATAAACAGAGTATTTTCTGATGGAAAACGATATGTACGACGTCCCCCGAATACAGCATTCGACCCAAAGTACACGAAAGTTACATTAAAGCACGGTGGTGGGAATGTGAAAATTTGGGTTGCTTTTCTGGACATGGTGTAGGACCTGTAAAGTTGATAGAAGGTAACATGGATCAGTTCCAATACAAAAATATACTGGAAGAAACAATGTTACCATACGCTAAAGACGTTCTACCGGTCATTTGGACATTCCAGCATGACAATGATCCAAAGCACACTGCACGCACCGTAAAGGAATTTCTTACAGCGCAATTAGTTTCTGTCTTAGACTGGCCTGCTAACAGTCCAGATCTAAACCCAATAGAGAATCTGTGGTTTGAAGTAAAGAAAAAGGTTTCAAATACAAAGTGTGGAAATTTAAGAGAGCTGTATGACGTTTTTTTAGAAGAATGGAACTCTATTTCTCTTGCGAAATGTCAAAAATTAATAGAGTCAATGCCTCGCCGGTGTAAAGCTGTAATTAAAAGCCGTGGATATGCTATTAACTATTCATTTTAGTTAAATATTTATTAAATTTCTTTTTATGTTTCCTGTGCTACATAATATTGTGATTTTTTTAATCTAAGTGTCATACAAAACAATTCCCGAGCAGTTAAATAAATCGTTCTTAATTATTTGTCCAGTTTCAGTACTATTTGAATGTGTTACTTTGATAAAATCAATAAAATGTGCAAAAAATAGTTAGCGATTTCATACTTTATTCTTGCTCTATTAATGTGGCTATTATATAACATAACTAGTTGCTTCTCAGAAGGTACACATCTCTGTGTATGATACGATTTAAATAAAAAACTTCTAGAACTTCAAATCGTTCTTAATTATATGACCACAACTGTATGTGAGTAGAATCACTGGAAGGTTAGTTATACAATAGTAATTTGACGACCTCTGTGGCGCGGCGGGCAAAGGTTGGCCTGCGACGCAGGAGGTTGCGGGTTCGATTCCCGCCTTGGAACAAATATTTGTGCGATCGCATATATTTGTTGGGGTGTTCTGGGTATTTTCTATGTATAATAGAACATATCTATCAATATAACTTTTGAAACTATCATGGTTATGTACATAATTTTCACTAGAAACGGGATATGTATGAGATTTATTTCCATGCATAGATCATCACAAGAATAAAACAAAAATGTCTAAAAACAATACCTAATACTATACTCTACTATACTTACACATACCTACATTTATAACACTCCACACTGCACCCACACCCACACGTACATCCACACACCCACGAACATACACATAGATTCATACACACATACACATACATACTCATGCACCCGCACACTTTTATCATCGTGATCAATTTGTTTGTAGCAACTAGTAAGTTTTGTTTGATATATCGTACTGAGTAGAATCATTTGTTAATTTTAAGCTGTGTAGACCTTTTTTTGGCCATAATTTTGTTAATGTTAAACATAAAGTAATATTGTATAAATCGCTGTTGGTTTACCAAAATAAATAAAATAAAATAAATAAAATATCATGGTAAATATCCCGTTTCAAGTGAAAATTATATCTATCTATGTATAATATATTGTATTAAGTATATCAGTTATCTAGTACCCATAACACAAGCTCTGGTTAGCTTGGGGCTAGATAATGTTGTGTGAACTGTCCAGCAATATTTATTATTTATTTATTGTAGTATGTTACGAGTACGTGAGCGGAAAGTCATCCGGTGCGCGTTAGAAATCCGACCGGCAATTAATCTCAATGTGCGTCTTGCCTAAAACAGAAAAGGCGTTACTTTCTTCAAGTCTAGAAACTTCTAAAAAAAACTGAATTTTTAATTTACGTTAGTAACAGCAACAAAAATAGCGCATTAAGTACTATTTTTTTCAATATAAGCTGAAAAAACTCGTGCTTTAGGGATTAAGTCGAATTTGACAAAAGATGGCGAATGTCGAATAAAATCTTAATTTGCTATTCTCGTGATGTCACAAATAGACATAAGTCGACCAAAATCATTCAAATGGAATACGATTTGATGGTTATTGTGACATTTTCATGATATTTTTTGTAGACATTCATGCTTTGACATTATCTCTAATTCAGAGATAATCTCTACAATCCGAGAATTGGCCTCCATAGGCCTTTGTCGCAAGCGCCACACTGAAGTTCGAACTGAATTGGTCTTTAAATCTGCGACGTTAACATCAATGTTCCTTTCAAAACTAATTGACCTGCTAGTTTTGGGTAACCACCAACAGATAGTTATAGAGCAACTGTACAACCCCACATAAAAAGTTTTTTTTTATATTCGCTTCACTTGTATATATGTATTCAAATCCAGCAATTGAATTTTCGACCACTTCCCGGTATTATCCGATTGAACTGATGTCAAGTTACGATGACAATACAATATTATGGTAACAGTGAGCTATATGACGATGGCGGTGGAAGGTGGGCAAAGGAACTCGTCGATAGATAATTTAGAATGTACCGTGTTTAGGCTCATTTTGATCAGCACACGGTTCCGATCAGCAATTTTATAAAAGCTTGTCTTGATAAATATTTATTTCAACAAATAACTTAGTTTCACGTTTGTATGTTGTACAAATTATTTTCTAGACATCTCGTTCTGAGAGAACTCGCAGTTCAGTGGCCCGTTTCATTTAGCAAAATCTTTCGGGTTGGTTGCAGAGTAAGTATTTACAAAAATTTACTTTTTAAATTGTATCGCATAAAATTCAGTTAACCAGCTTAAATATAGTTTACTAAAAACTATATTTAAGCTGGTTCACTTAATATTATGCAGTAAGAAAATACAAAAGTAAATTTTCATATATAGATACTTCACCGCGCAATTAACGTAAATTAACGGGCAATCTTCTACCAGATACCGTATTGCATTGAGGGTGCAATATACGGTTATGTGAGGTTCACGGACTCGTAGACTCACTAAAACCCCCCGGGGCCATCCTCTGCGCATGTCGATGGGCTGCGAGTTCTCATACGGAACGCACCCGGGCCCATCTCGAGCGGGGCCAACTGCTAACAGAGGTCCCTCGTACGCGCAAAAGCGGGCCCATCCAGTCCGCCCCCCAAACCGTTTCAGAAGGGACGCCGCACTCAGAATCTCGCAAGAAGACTGACCCATACAGCCGGCCTGCGGGAAACTAAGCGGGACGACACCCTACGAACAGCTTGGGTAATGGTGATTTGTCCACGCCACGCCGCATGTACGATACGATAAGTAGTAGTAGAGCTTTTTTGGGAAAGAGTTCGTCCGGGGAAGTACTACCACCATACCTATTTCTGCAGCAAAGCAGTAGTGCTCGCATTACTGTGTTCCGGTTTGAAGGATAAGGGTGCCGGTGAAATTACAGGCACATGAGACTTTTCATCTTTATGTCTCAAGGCGGCGGGCACAGTGCAATGATACATAGGGAGCGTCCTTGGTGGACGTGACCTATGAGGTAATGCACTGTTCATAGGCAGAGGTTACCGCTTAACATCAGGTGGGCAATCAGCTTGTTCCGTCATTCAAGAAGTATAAAAAAACCCCTCGACCTAGCTATCGCCATACTGGGACCCACAATCCGTAACCTGAGGGCGCGTCACGTTAGAGTTCACCTCTCTACCCACTGGGACACCTCAGTAGGTCTTTGGAAAGTACTTATTAACTTTTGGGAGGGTTAAACCTTCTTACATTCAACGTATGCAAAAATAATTCATGAATTCATCCCATTCAAATGCATCTTTTTTGAAATGTAGAATTGGGTACTGTGTCTATTAGAACTAGAGGATTATAACCATAAGCAAACACGTATCCTAAACAATAAATGTGCTAAGTGAGCAAAGAATATTACAACTACAACGAAATTAAATGTAGAATACAAACGCAGTTAGAGACATAATATACCTTTTAAATGGAGACCACTTAGTCCACTCATAGATAACTACGTAGTTTAAAATATTTATATTTTATGAATGCAAAATTTATCTATTTCGTCATTCGATAACGTACTGCAGTTATTATTTTAATTGAAGGAAATTCCCCTTTGTTCCCAGTCTAATACAAATCATAGTAAGTAACAGTCGAGGACAAGTTCTTAAAATGCTAGCATTGTATGATAGTCAGTAGCACTTTGTCTTCACATAGTTGACTAGCGATGAGCCTTTTGTGCACATACAAAAGATAACATAACTAATTATTTTTACTAAGTTTTACGCAGACCATGCTTCGCACAAATAGCCTGCAAAGTATGTCCTCAGCTTGGACGCAGGCCCACATCGATAACCAACGCATGGTGCTGAATACAGTCCTCCGTCTCCTCCTATGGGCTACCACGGCCAGTCCAAGTGTGCGTGCCACTAAACCATGAAATTCAACAGGCGTGGCATCCTTGGGGTCTTTGTAATCACTGCGCGAATTATCGTTAAACCATTCCGGTCAAGGGCGCTGTTAATATCCCGTTCATTGGAGGTGAAAATTAATCTCGCTTGGCTATAATTTCAAATTAAAGATCCAATTCACAGATCGTTCAGCCAGTTTTCATTCGATAAACATTCAACATAAAATCCGCACCTTATCCTGGTTCGTTAAAACGTTCAATATTGAAAGTGGATAAGTAATTTTTATATGGTGTTTCATCGGTTTGATATCCGACGCTGGCTAATGATTTCTGATATTACCTACGGTTGTTTATTTGTGTAGCAGAAACGGGTTTTAAGCGCATTTTGTAAAATAACCTATCATCCTATGCTCAAACAGTTTACAATAAAGACTATTCTGATTCTGGTCTCAGCCCATAGAGCCAATACAAGTACAAATTAAAAAGAAGCGATCATCATCACCTCGCCTCGAGCCGCCTTCATCCTCCGACTTCCTGTGACCTTTATAATGTCCTTGGTCCATCAAGAGAGGTCCTTCTACTGCTGCGTCGCTATATCGTCGGCCAGTTTGTTGACGTCACTCGAAGGCCCTGTCTATTGCTCGACCGACGACGCTCATCTGATGAATTGCTACGCGTGTAAGCTACATTGCGCTAACGAGAGCCGACAGTCGAGCACTAAATCCAGTCTTATTCCCCAATGGTTGCCAGTTCTGCGAGGTATATGGCCTGCCCATTGCCACTTCAACTTGCTACTACTGAGGGCTATGTCGGTGATCTTGGTGCTTTCATGGACTTCCTCATTTCGGATTCTATCATCACATAGTGATTAAAAAATAAATTCACTAAATAAATTTGACCGTGAACGCCTGTTCCGATAGCATAGTCCGCTCGATCGGACGACGTGAACTTTTATCCCGTTGGTCCTTGATATGCCTTATATGAATCGGTTGAGCGTCAGAAACTAAACATCTGTTAAAACCGAAATGACATCGATACCACTTTACAATATTTTATCAACGCGCTAAGATCTACGGATACCGCAGCATATCCGTGACACTATGACAAAGCCTCCATTGTTTCGAAACACAATTCTGCTGGATCGACCGCTTTCATTTCCTCTTACAGCTATACCATTTCCCGCTGTTGTGAAATTCAGCGTCTTGGAGCCGTCGACACAATGTGGGAACATTAACCAACCAATTTGAAATACGTTATTGGAAAATGTGGGAATTTCATCCAAGGTAGGCAAAGTTGTTTAAATACCGATTCATTTTAATATTTAATTAGGGATACAATCATACCTACAACTTAAACAGAATGGAAAAAACGTAAAAAGTAAGTATAAATGAGTAAGTTCAACGATCAAGATGCAAACGATCTAAAGATAGCTCAACTGATCCATATCATGTTTCACGCTCATACATACATACATTCACGGCTTTTTTCCCGAAAGGGTAGGCAGAGGCTCAATGGGGCCTCTTTTCACCATGGGTTGCACCATCGTAGGAATATAGATGTGACAAGTGGTGAGCTCATCGCCGCCATTGCTTCCCACGACTGACTCGGATAACGCTTTCTTCCAGCAATAAATAAATAAATAATGCTAGACAGTTCACACAACATTAACCAGCCGCAAGCTAAGCAGAGCTTGTGTTCTGGGTACTAGATAACTGATGTACTTAATACAATACATTACACAGATAGATATGCTTTATTATACATAGAAAATACCCAAAACACCCGGAACAAATATCTGCAGATCGCACAAATATTTGTTCCGTGGCGGGAATCGAACCCGCAATCTCCTGCGTCGCAGACGAACCTTCGCCCACCGCGTCACAGAGGTCGTCAAATTCACATATAATTCACAAAATAACATATTCCATAATAAGCTAGCAGCCAGGCCAAATCTTATAACAATCGAATTATAACGAATCTTACTAACATGTCCGGGTAATCCTTTAGTCGGCTTCTACGACATCCACGGAAGGAGACGGGGGGGTATATTCTTAGGCCGGACACACCACGACATTTTATGTATTTATTTGTTTCTTTCTCCGCAGACGAATACTAGTAAAATACCGAAAACATGTGAATTCTCTACAAGTTAGTATATGTAACAGTCTTGATCCGCCTTTAGCTGGTTCGGGCAATGTTTGCGGGCTCCACAAATAAGTGACAAACTTGGCTTTATGGCCAAGTAAGCGGGAAACTTTGACCGGTGGCGCCGACGCGCCAAGGTGACGCGTCAAGGCTGCAACTTAATGTGAAACCACCCGTACCTTTTCTCCTAACTATATCTACAGACCGTTCATAGGGTTCATAGTAAGATGTCCCGCCGTGACGTTGGCACTATTCCCAAGGCAGGGGACATCTTACTGTGAACGGTCTGTACCTAGTTACAATATTACGCACCTCTGAGACAAGAGGTTAGACAAGCAAGAACAATAAAAAAGTTAATAGAATACAAAGTGTAATTATAAAAAAAATAGAACACTCCAAAATTCTAAAATTATAAATATTATATTATATACATTATCATATCATAAATATTATAAGCAATCAAAGTATTGTTGATTATATTGAGTAAAAGTGAGGATGTGGATTATTGTAATTATATAAAAAAATAAAATTATTCAAACTGTGTTTAGAGTTATGGAGCAAAAGGCTTTTTTTAAATAATTTATTACGTAATTAAACTCCCATTGAACTCGAACGTAGGTAGGTCATCATCATCATCAACAGCCGTTATACGTCCACTGCTGGACGAGGAGTCGTCCACAGAATGCTATGGGGGATGTGCCGTAATCACCACGCTTGGCAGGCGGATTGGTGATCGCAGAATTGGTGTTATTACCTAATCAGGTGGATACTGCTTTCCATCCCCTGGTGTAATCCCTTAGCCAGGCTTTACGACATCCACGCGAAGCACCTTGAGACATCATCTTCTACATTGACACACGCAGAACGGAACGCCTGATGTAATGTTGTGAGCATTACTTTGTTATGAGGAAAGTATTGCGTGTAGAGGTAGGCTTCTAAATTATCTGAATACAGTGAACATGCGTATTATTATTATTTAAATTTATAGACGAGTAGCTTTCGCTGATGTGTCTATTTCAGTGAATAAGTGGCAGAAACAACATCTTCTCTGCCCCCCCCCCCCCCCCCCCCCCCCCCCCCCCCCTTAAAAAAGCGGTCGTGCGCTGGTAAACTGTAATTCTGACGAGCTTCATTTTATATATTTTTTAAATTACTACCACTACTCATGTGAACCTCATATGTTAAAAACATCGATCAAATCAGTATAATACAGGATTTTCTTTGTCTGAATGTCCCCTATATAATACAATCCTATGGCTACGCCCTTGCTTGGTGACTAACGTTTGCAAAGTAGAATGACCATCAATTGGTCAAATTGACATCGGTAATTTGCCAAACGTTGTCACCGTTAAAAAACCGTGTGAAGGAATAGGGGGCTGGTCAGCGCTCCAAAAGTGTCCGAACCAACAGAGATATAAAACGCATAAATTAGGACCATTCTGACAAGTTCGTTTTATCCGTCCCTTGCTGCTTGCTTATTGAACACATTTGAAGGACTAGAATGTGAACTCTTATTTAACTCATTAACTTATTTAACTTATTTGCCTTAGTTCGAACCGAATTTTCAGAGGTGCCATTTTCTAGCGTACTGGTGTATGCTTCGACCACGATGGGTGTATGGAATGTCCATCGTAGAGTTATTAGAAAGTGTTTGACAGTAACATATCGAATTTATAAAGACAGAAAGCAGAACTGAAGAACATAACAACTTGTTTTGATAAATATTTTTGTTGGACAAGCACTTATTTTTTCACTAAAATACTGAAATATATATTATTTATGAAAAAGCTTTCACGCTAGCCGGCCAATGCAGAGATACATAAATTACCTACGACATCGCGGTTTCATTTCCCAGGGAACATTATCATTCATGTATAATGCAAATATTTTATTCATTTATGATGGTAGTTTCGCTCTAATAGAGTGAAAATTTCATACACATTGGCGTGGAGATATGAGAATAGCGGTATACTACCTTTTTACTCCGCAATCTTTATCGAATAATCTTGAAAATATATCTATGTTAATCTACATCATGTAAAGGGAGATGCTTTGATTAAATGATAATGTTGTATGAACTGTCCAGCAATATTTTTTTATTTATTTATTTA
The DNA here is from genome assembly GCA_932527175.1 of Operophtera brumata. NCBI lineage: Eukaryota > Metazoa > Arthropoda > Insecta > Lepidoptera > Geometridae > Operophtera > Operophtera brumata. Next base: position 71,577,692 of record OW052239.1, read on the forward strand.
TTTAAATAACAATTGCCAGAAATATCAATTAATTAATTTTGTAAAAAATTAAAAAACCCTCGACGCTATGAAACGGCTGAACCGATTGTGATCAAACATAGCAAAGAACACCAATAAAAAAAAACATTTCAAACAAAAAAAAACAAAAAAAACATCCGTTCCGGAGCTACGATGCCACAGGAACCCACACACACACACACACACACACACACACACACACACACACACACAAACACACACATACACACACATACACACATACACACACACACACACACACACACACACACACACGTCAAACTTATAACACCCCGTCGTTTTTGCGTCGGGGTTAAAAAATATTAAAACTATGTAAACTATCAGAAATATTGCAAAGTACCCTCTGTTTTCATAGTTACTACAATTTTTGTCCATAAATATCAATCACAAGAGTTTTAAATTGCCTTCAGTACTTTAAATAACAAAAGAACATTAATAATTTCATAGTGATTTTCGCTCACTTCTCTGTCAATTTCGCCAGCGCTTTTCTGACACTTTCAAAAAAGTTATTTATTTCAAAAACCAACTACAAAAAACCACACGAATTATGTTCAATTGTACAAATCAGACTGATAACAATATCAACACCGTAGTTCTTCATCCAGAAGTCTATAGTTTTTAAAATTTATTAGAAATGTTTGAATTTAAAACAAAAACTTATTATGTAGTTAAAAGTTTAGAAAACCTGAGAATTTCTTATCCACCTACTACTTACCTATCCACAAATTGAGTACCGCCAAGGGTAGAGGCGAGAACTAGGTATTTTGTTGGCACCAGTGCCTGTTTGTATAGACATAGCCAGCCATTCTCACAGGCCAGAGTGTCTCATCAGCCAGGGTCGGTTAATGGGTCGCGTGCCAACTTTTGACCCTTATCCTTAGGTGTTGGTATTCTCCAACAGATACACAGAATAAATAGTAATAGATACGTACAGACGCCTCACTTCGCGCGAGAATACGCCGACGACAACAAAATAACTGACACTACGACCTTACACCTGCACTGTTCATAGGCCCAGGGTGCCGCTAAACATCAAGTGGGCCATCTGCTTGATCCGTTATTCCAAGTAGTATAAAAAACCTATGTATGAATTTGTAGCATGGTATTCGGTACGTACGCTATGAAACTTTGCGAGTGAAACAAAAGCCAGGATATGCAATGAACATCCCGTGATCTGGAAGTCCAGAGAATAAGCTGAGGTAAACAGCGCGGATAAGATGCAGCTCTTATAGAAATACAGAGCTAATGTAAACCCGATTGATGAGCGCAAATGCTTTTGTAATAAACTTAGCACGAGTCTCACCGTGGGTAAACTATTTTTTTTTCATTTAGGTCATGTCAGCCAGATTCCATTTTCCTCAGAAATAAAATAGTTCACTTTGGTCCTGAATGACGAATAAGGAAAACGACTGAAGACACATCTGCCAGATTTGGAGGTTGTATTTTTTATTTGAATGACGGAACAAGCCGATTTTCCACCTGATTTTAAGCGGTAGGTAAACTCTGCCTGTAACAAATCCACAATCACATGCTCTGTGTCAAGAATACATACTGTATTATTTTTTATCGTGCTTTCGTGCCGTTTCCTTAAGTCAACCGAGGTCCGTGCTGAAAACCAGCGATGCAGTTTACTGCAGCATTATGCTGAGCACAGACCCTTTTTTTCAGCACTATAAACACGGCACAGTTTATATCTCACATAAATTGTACCCATTGGTTTTAATCATTAGAAATGGATTTAATTATGGATTTAATCAAAATAAACTTTTACTTTACTTTACTTTTTACTTTTAACAATGGCCCTGAGACATAAATATGAAAACTGTCATGTGTGCGGTGTTCATACCAGAACACAGCAACGTGAGCACTACTGCTTTGCGGCAGAAAAAGGTACAGTGGTAGTACTTCCCCGGACGCACGCACAAAAAAGCTCTCATGCTAACAATATGTATTGCTCGCAATCCGGCCATCTTCATCAGACGGTAGACGTCCATGGATCTGACATAATCACCTTGGCAGGCGGATTGTTGATCGCAGTATTAGTGTTAAGTACTCGGATGGACTCTGCTACCCATCCCTGGCATAATTCCAGTTGCCTTTTACGACATCCTATAAGGCCGAGACCACCATGAGTCTAAATACAACGAGTTAGAGTTCATTTTACACTACAAGCTAATTTGAATTGACGTACAACGCTGAGCGGAGCTCGCGACAAATGTTCGCCCGGCACGACTTCATAATTATGTGCACCCGCCCGGGAGTTTATTATGATTACGCACAAACAAAGGCGTTAACTTTCCTGGTGGCCTAAGTATTTCAATTTTAACTACTTTCTACGCGCCCTCTTTTACCTACTTACGCTCGACCTTAGTGGAAAATAAATGGCAACATTATAAAACCATATAAAACCCAGGTGCACTCAGATGTATGCATGTACTCAGATGCACGTCAGGAAAACACATGTAATAGCTCCATTTTCTTAAGGTTGTTGCTATCGTTTGGGGCGCGAAATTCATAGTTTTTCATGTTTTTTGCTCATCACATCTCATCAACACTTCGTCAGATAGCGAAAACAATGTTTCCGGTAATTATATGACTTATCACACAAGTTTTAATTTATAGTATCACATAAATATCATAATATAAATAAAAAAATAAAACATTTATTTTCTCTAACAAAAAGGTCTTCTAAACAATACCTAAATTACAACTCGGTAGGGTACACAGACTGTAGACCTATCATCATTAGTTTGGCTATGGATGCGCTTGAAAGAAAAAACATTGTAAATACCATTGAAGCACAATCTTAGCTAAACTAATGATATTTATGTGATACTATAAATTAAAACTTGTGTCATATAATTACCAGCAACATAGTTTTCGCTATCTGAAGAAGTGTTGATGAGCTGTGATGAGCAAAAAACACGAAAAAATTGGAATTTCTCGCCACAAGGGTTTATTTTGTTGGTAGTAAATAGAGCTTTTCGTGGAAAAGTTCGTCCGGGGATGTACCTACTACGTGATTTGTTAGGTTTTGCATTTTCGTAGGCAGTGGTCACCATCAGGTGGGTGGGCAATCTGCTTATTCCGTTATTCATTAAAAATTCAGTTAAAAAAGCATGAGTTGCAATTTTTTTATTTATAAAATGGCATTGCAGCAGGATGGATGCCAATCATCCATTTACAGAAGTTCTTATCTTTGAAACTCATTAACATCTAATATTCGGGGGTTTCGCCGTGGACCCACTCTCCACCATTAGTCTCCTGAAAATCGGTGGTTTGGTTGATATTTAGTTACTCCAGTACATTCTGAAATCGCATCCCCTGTTCGCTCTAAGAGAAAGTCTGTGTAATACCAAGACTTTTCGCGGCCCTACATTACATGAATTCCCTATCAATATTCAGAGGGAAATTTTTGCTTAACAATACCACAGACTAGTTTTTGATATGTAACATCTTTCCTCTCACTTTCCTGCAATCTGTGGGAGTGATTTCGTGAAAAGGGACGGAAGTGTGTAACAGGAAGCGCGCATTTTTCCGAGAGGTTGGTACTAACAGTCATGTTGCTTATATTATATACCACATGAGATGTAAAATTTTACACATAATATTATGCGACTGCTGTAAAAGGCTCGCACGTTTTTTTTTTGTATTTACGATTTAGTGGTACATCAATTAATATTTGTTTGTCTCGCATAGCGATAATCTTTTTTTAAACAGAATCACGAGCATTCTACTTACAAAATCCTGAAACCAGAAACAAAGTGTTTTTTATTAAAAAAATGCCTACATCTTATGTGTTGATTCAAAACAAGTCTTGAAAGAGTATTTAGCGAAGAGTTCAGTACACTGTCTATGTACTATTCAGCACCTGGTGTTGGCCCAGCAGAGACTTCGTATACCTAGGTACAATTCTCTAGCTATTTATTCTAAGTCACTGTAATCCAGGTCACAAAAACACCTGCCTCTTGCAATTACATTTTCTATTGGAAAAGTTATTCCAATATTCCATCACATCGGCTTTGTGATTACTTCTTCAAACAGAATATTAAATTGCCTATGGAACTGGCATCTTATCAATTAAGTTATGACAAATGCACTTTTTAAAGTACATACCTACTAAAGAAAACTAAACCATCGCATAATTAAAAAATAATTTTAGGTTATTCCATAAACCCAAACGCTCCCAAGAACCAGGGGGGCGATTCTCGGATTGTCGACATTGATGTCGAATAGAGATATGTCGAAACAAGATGGCGAATCTAGAGATTTTATTCAGCAATCGCCATCTTGTTTCGACATATCTCAGGTCTACAATCTGAGAATCGCCCCCCAGCTGCTTCGCTTTGAATCCCTACAGAGAAGAGCCATTAGAATCATCACCGACTCCAAGCTCTTCCATACTCTTTACGCAATGTATCTACAGCCTCTATACAATGATGAGCTTTTCGATCTCATCCCGGCATCGAGATTTTACAATCGCTCTTCCCTTCGTCCTAGAGCTCATCCACTCAAAGAACCCTGAGTTTTTGAAACATCTGGTTTCTCGAAATAATTTCTTCCCCATACGTTCAAGCTGTAGAATTTCTCTGAGAATTTCCCGCTTGGTAACGACAAGTGCCATTTCAAGAAACATGTAAAAGAAACGCATCCTGATCAGAAAGAAACTTCAGGGTAGGCAACGCTTTGACAATGGCCCGGGTGTTTCCGTTGTCTATAAGCGACGGTGACCACTATATATCAGGTGGGCTCGTACGCTAGTTTATCTAAATAAAATAAATAAATAATGCTGGACAGTTCACACAACATTATCTAGCCCCAAGCTAAGCAGATCTTGTGTTATGGGTACTAGACAACTGATATAATTAATACAATATATTACAGATAGATATTTTTATTATATATAGAAAATACCCAGAACACCCTGAACAAATATCTGCAGATCGCACAAATATTTGTTCCGTGGCGGGAATCGAACCCGCAACCTCCTGCGTCGCAGGCGAACGTTCGCCCGCCGCGCCTCAGAGGTCGTCAGACTATCGTCGTCTATCTGTTTTATTAAAGAAACGCAGTGTATTAGGAATTCCACTGAAATATTGAAAGGCCACAGGTAGTTGATGGATGGTTGCGGCTCAAGAACGTTCTTGGTGTAATTCTATGGGGCCTATGTCCAGCAGTGGACGTATTTAAGTGGATGATAAGAGGTTTTTCCAAAACTCCATAGCAGCACCTGTCATAGTTTACTTCCAACGATCGCAGCACTGTCGCCATCGTTGCCTCGCCTACCGATCAACTTATTAATTTAAAAATTATAGTACAGAAGATCCGCTCGGCTCCACTAAGTCTAGGCACAGATAAAATAATACTATACCAGTAGTCTAGGTAATATTGTAGGTATTTCCTCGAATAAGGGATACTTGAATGAGCAAAGCATTGAACATTTCCTTTTCATCGAGGTCTGTTTAAGTCTGAAGTCTACATCTAATACACTATATTATAACGAATATCTATCACTATTATACTATTATATTATATTAATATTATTATACTATAAAGAAAAACTTTATTTTTATAAGATACGAATGTAACAGACGGGCTATCTAAAGACCGTTGCAAACGATCTACAGATGGCTCAACTTATTCAAATCACTACCAGACTGAAGCGTCCCTAAGCTGCCTTCTAAACGAAACTGGAAATACCAATGCATTGAGATCTCGGGTGAAACGTAGCTTCGAACAGAGGCCCTGAAATTTGAACCTGTAAAGAGCATCCAGCTGTGTCATCATCATCATCAGCTGCCTATAGACGTCCACTGCTGGACGAAGCCTCCCCAATATAATTGAATTGCCGTAATCACCACGCTTGGCAAGCGGATTGGTGGTTACAGTATTAGTGTCGAGTACTCAGGTGAATGCTTCCTTATACCCTGTAGTCGGTTCTTACGACATCTACGAAAGGAGACGGAGGGCTCTATTCTTTGGCAGGACAAATCACCCATGCATTCTATGGGGGAGGCCTCGTACAACAGGGGACGTCTACGGCTGCTAATGACCATGAATGATGTAAGTTATAGGCTAGTCAAACATTTCAATTCAGAGCATGCCCCACATCTCGAGGGAGCAGTAAGTACCTATCTACGTACAAGCACTGCGAAAACTCAACGGGATCTCGACACGGAGAGAATATTAATCGGCCAAACTGAAGCAGCATTTCAATTACCTTATACTAAATTATTTAGCACTGACGACATTTGGATACGTTTGGTAAAGTAAGATGTAAGGTTTTTTGTTTAGTTAAACAAAAACAGGCAACCTACATAATTAGTTTAATATATACAAAATAATAAAGCTCAAACTGAGGGCTAAACAAATTTAAAGAACTAGGTTTTACTTTCTTTAATAGTACATTGTGCTATTGTTAAATAGGTAAATATGTTATTGCAAGCGAGTTGACGTTTTGTAAACCCGAGCCGTTAAATAATATTTTATACCGCCAAATAGGAACCTATCCTAATTTTAATTTTTCTTCGTCTATAGTCGACACCATTTTTCTGATTATATAAAACTCCTTGTTAGTAAACTTTTTTACTGGACTGAAAGATATATACTGCCAGAGAAACGATTCAAACATTCAGCAATTACCATTTCAAGAAAATGTTATAACGTGATTATAATAATTTCATTATTTTTTTAAAATGTATTGCTTTTTTTTTCTTCGTGTAAGGTCGACATCGTTTTATTCAATTTTTTAACAAAACTTGTTACTAGTAATCTTTTTAGTGGAATGGAATAAAGAAAATACTGAAAAGAAATCAGACTAGTTGGGTAAAATTAACTTTCAATCCATGTTTACAGGCCCTGTAAGTACACTCCGTATTTAAAAATATATTAACCTTTCCTTCTCGTGTCAGATAATGTCAGTCAAATGAAGTTACTGGATATTTTTAACCCGAGGGCATAAAATGTTCCAGCTTTTATAAATATGGAGACACGTCCACCGTGGTCCTGACACGGTTTATGCTTGTATTTTAATATTTCGCTCAGTTATTTATACTAGTTTACTTGGTAAGCCACAGAATGGTATATGGTTTATGCGTTGCAGATAGGCTTCATGGCTTCACCATATTTTTTTAATTGAAGAGTCTTGCCAAAATAAGCAACTAGTTCAGAGTGTTTTATTCAATACGTTTCCGTGTGGTAGTGGAAGGACTCCAAACAATGAATCCGTATTTTTATTTTGTACACCTGTATTAGTTATTACCTACTCTTTTTGTTATATTTTTCCGTTTAATGTATCAATTAATAAATAATTACACTGACCGTGGTGTTTCCGGCTTAAGAATAGACCCCTCTTTCTCCTCCCGTGGATGACGTTAAAGGCGACTAAGGGATTACACCAGGGGAAGGGCAACAGCATCCACTTGAGTACCTACTCAACATCAATACTGCGATCACCAATCCGCCTGCCAAGCGTGGTACATAGACACACGCCTTTTCCCTGAAAGGGTAGGAAGACCCTCTGTTCATCGTGGGTTGCACCATCGTGGGAATATAGACGTGACAAGTGGTGAGTTCATCGCCATCATTTCTTCCCATGACTGACTAGACTAACACTTTCACCCAATAACAACAAATATTACACCAAAGAATCCTACCAACAAGTCCGGGTAATCCCTTAGTCACGACATCTACGACATCTACGGGAGGAGACGGGGGTCTACTGTTAGGCCGGACTCAACCTCGGTGGGTGAGTATGGCTCATCAAGCGTGGTGATTATGTCAAATACCCCATTGCATTCTATAGGGGAGTTCACGTCCATCAGTGGACGTATAAAGGGTGATCTGATGTTGATGTATGCATTTATCACTGTCTATATCTTAATTTTTGTTTAGAACCGGGTTTGTCATCCATTTAACTTATATGATAGATAATTGGACTAGATTATCAGGTATCCCCCATATCGGTTACGATTCAAGTCAACAAGTTAAGTAACAAGGCAAGTCACGCTTGTAGTTTCCGTGCAATGCTGCCGAATCACCAACTTGACGCCTCGCCAAACGTTTTTACATCGGCACGGGCAGCGCTATTTATATCTTGGCCACCTATGAGGTTTCCCAGTCCTTGGTACCAATTGGCAACCACCTGCCCGAAGCCGAACGCATCTTATGTTGCATGTTACCATGAATTTATGATTGGCTTGTTTTGATAAAACCAGAACCCCCGAGTTGAAACAGTTCCAATAGAAAACATAAAAACCACTGTGGTGAGAGGATTCAGTGTGCCTAACTGTGGCTTTTCATTCAATCCATGCATTTAACGACCTCTGTGGCACGGCGGGCGAAGGTTTGCCTGCGACGCAGGAGGTTGCGGGTTCGATTCCCGCCTCGGAACAAATATTTGTACGATCTGCAGATATTTGTTTAGGGTGTTCTGGGTATTTTCTATGTATAATAAAAAATATCTCTATCTATGTTAGTTATCTTACCCATAACACAAAAGCTCCGCTTAGCTTGGGGCTAGATGTTGTGTGAACGTTTAGCGTTTAATTTTCATCCGAAGAACCGTTCGGGAGACTACGCCATATCTTCTTGTCTCAGCAGAGCCTGAAGCCGAAAGTCTATAAATCAGTACGTGTTACCAGTGATGACTTACGGCACTGGATCACTAACCCTAATCAAAAGCTCAAAGTCACGCAGCGGGCTATGGAGACAGCTATGCTCGGAGCTTCACTACATTATAGACTCCGCAATGAGGAAATTCGTAATAGAACAAAGATCACTGCCATTGAGCTCTCAGAATTAGCAAGTTAAAGTGGCAATGGGCTGGTAAACATAGCAATATAGCTCGCAGAATCGTTAACCATGGGGAAAACAAGGATTTCGAGTGGCGACCGCAAACCGAACGGGAACGGGAACGCCTGATGGACCAAGGACATTTTAAAAGTTGCAGAAAGTTAGTGGATGGAGGCGGCCCAAGGCCATTCGTTGTGGCATCCTATGAGGCCTGTGTCCATCAGCAGAGGAATGGTACATAATGATGATTACGATACGTGTAAGATAGGTGTATGCGTTTGGGGTAAGGGGTTGTTTGTTTGTTTGTGTGTTTTTTAGTTTGTTGCCATTGGTCTCTAAAATGGCTTTAACTGATTGTAATGCTGTTCTGCTGTTGGCCTGGGCCGTACTACTAGAATATCTAATAAATACAAATACAAATTCTTACAATCATTCTGTATGAACTCGAGAAATGATCTAAACCACACATTACGCTAGAGGTCATTCGACAAATCGATCAATGATGGCTTAAAATGGTCGTAGATTTAAAAATATATTGTATTACTTTGCTTCAGAAGTGGCCAGCGAAGGTTTATTTTTACCGTACATTTTGCGAAAGATTGTCCAGATTGCAGATTCTCTCTTTCTTATTTTCCGTAAAACGAAGCTACGGCCTGAGCGTTCGATTCCATTACCGGCGACCTCAAGTCGGTTCCCTTTTATCGGTTTGGAAGGGAATGATTCCACTTAAATCTTCTTTATCGGAGCTTTAGTATATGCCGTCTTTTACAGGATCATTTTATATTGGATTCGAAAGATCTTCCATATTTTACACGTAGCAAAAAAAAAACTATCCTAGGTATCTTATGTCTTAGGTATTTAAGCATCTTTTTATGCTACCTACCTACCGCTGGTACCTTATCTACTTACCAGGTTGCCTATAGTTTCACGAAAGCTTTCATACCAAGCTTGAACGTATAAAAGAAGACGGACAAGTACGAGTAAAACTCGCCCCATAAAGCCTGCTGAAGTTTGCTGATGGCGTTACATACATAAATACATAGATACATGCCTTTTTCCCCGAAGGGGCAGGCAGAACCTCAATGGGCATCTTTTCCCCGTGGGTTGCACCATCGTGGGATTTAGACGTGACAAGTGGTGAGCTCATCGCCGCCATTGCTTCGTACGACTAACTCGGCTAACGCTTACTTCCAGTAATAACACATAAGGCTGGCGTTATATTGTTATTAAGGTAGAACTGAAACATTAAGTACGAATAGAGGGTATACTGATGAGGTAAGGATGGTACCGAGCCTTGCGTCTGCTCGTCCTATGATGAAAAGGAGATGGTAAGATCATAGTTCATAGTTCACAGTTCGTTTATTAATAACAATAATTAGTTACAGGTCAAAATAAACAATAATAACAATAAATAACATAGTTAGAGTACATAAATTAATTAAAATGTCAATTAAATTAAATTATAAAGTTAAATCATAATAATAATAACATATGATTATTTTAACGACTAGGTACAAGTTGAATAATTAGTCAGTAGGTAGGTACACATAACATTCAGATCGTGAAGTTCCGTAACCGTTACGTAAAAAAAAATGTAACCGAGGTGAGTTGATGAAAAGGGGTTTCACGGCCACACAGGCGGACAACAAAGTGATCATATTATAAAGGTTCCTATGGTGCATTTTTGGAATAGAACCCTACAAACTGATTTTTAGGGTTCCGTACCCAAAGGGTAAAACGGGACCCTATTACTAAGGCTCGGCTGTCCGTCTGTCTGCATGTCTGTCGGTCCGTCCGTCTGTCACCGGGCTGTATCTCATGAACCGTGATAGTTAGACAGTTGAAAGTTTCACAGGTGATTTATTTCTGTTGCCGCTATAAAAACAAATACTAAAAAATAGAATAAAATAAATATTTAAGAGGGCTCCCATACAACAAATGTGATTTTTCCAAATGTAGCTTAAGCTCTGCGGGGTCAGTTTTTGGATGGGTGACCACTTTTTGCGTGCAATTTTTATTTTGATTATTTACAAACGTGTTTGTTTTTGCCGTTTTTGTAGATAATGGTACGGAACCCTTCGTGCGCGAGTCCGACTCACACTTGGCCGTTTTTTTTATCGTTGCCGTGCAGTTTAGCAATAAATAAATCTAATTTGAAACCATCAGATAAGATCCATCTTCGTTGGCTTGTTTTACAAGAGATTTATAAAAAACCTATGAACAAAGAAAGTACCTAAGTTTAGTTATTATCATCATCATCAGCCTGTAGATGTCCACAGCTAGACATAGGCCTCCATATAGAATGCCACAACGTACGGACTTGAGCCGCCTCCATCCACCGTCTGCCTCCGACCTGTATAATGTCCATGGTCCATTGAGAGGAGGTCTTCCCACACTGCATCGTCAGGTTCGTAGATACCACTCGAGAACCTTTTTTACCCAACGGTAGTCAGTTCTGCGAGCTGCATGACCTGCCCATTGCCGTCCTCTGTGCCGCGGTGGGCGAAGGTTGGCCCGCGACGCAGGAGGTTGCGGGTTCGAATCCCGCCTCGGCACAAATATTTTTGCGATCGCAGATATTTGTTCAGGGTGTTCTGGGTATTTAATATGTAACCTTTAATAAAAAATATCTATTTATGTAATGTATAATTGTATTAAGTATATCAGTTATCTAGTACCCATAACACAAGCTCTGCTTAGCTTGGGACTAGATAATGTTGTGTGAACTGTCAAGCATTTTTTTATTTTTTTTTATTGCCACCCTTCAATCTAATAATTCCGAGGGCTATGTCGTTGATGTTGGTTCTTCTACGGATTTTCTCATTACGGATTGTATCACGTAGATAGTGAAAGTCAAGAATAGCTCTTTCCATACACTGCGTGACTTTGAGCTTGCGTATGAGGCCTATATATAGTTAGCTACTACATCACTACACACCCGAATATAAGCGTTCGTCTTGAGGCTCTGCGGTTAGTTAAGTAATTAAGGCAATGAATACATCGCCTTGAATAAAAGTCGCAACTCAATCTCAATATAAAGTTACAAACCACGGTTATAAAAAAAACACGATGTCTGCGTCTTAAAAATGGACTCTACCTTCTTACTATTCAGACATCTTTATTGCTATATGCGCCTCGCTATTTTCATACGAATTCAGTTTACATGTTAAAAAGAACTCAGAAAAAAGAAAAAAAAAGAAAAATCATATTGCCCGCGGTACCCTCTGCCTATGAACACTGCATTACCTCACAGGTCACGTCCACCTAGGACGCACCCTATGTGGCATTGCACTGCGCCCGCCACTCCGAGTCATAAAGATGAAAAGCCTCATGTGCCTGTAATTTCACCGGCTCCCACACTCTTCAAACCGGAACACAGCAATGCGAGCACTACTGCTTTGCGGCTAAAATGTATGGTGTTAATGCACTAACACAAAAAAGCTTGAGTACAAAAAAACCTGCCTACCTAACTATATAAAAGTTATACAACAATAATATAAGAATATTTTATGTTTAAAAAATACAAATGGAACAGTTGATCCATCTAAGGAAAGGAAATGATCTAAAGATAGCTCAACTGATCTAAACAACCCAATTACTAGATTTTTTTATAGCAACTAGATTCAGTGTGTAGTACCTAGTATTATAGTACCTACTCGTTACGGTTATACCCTCAACCGTGAATATTCGGAAGAAATATCGTGATCGTGCGAACATTAATCCTACAATGCGAATGGAACCTCGATTTAACTGTGCCGAGTCTCGGCATAGTTGGACATTTTTTGCATAAAAACTTCTCACAAGAAAAGAAGAGATAATAACCTTGATGTAGGTACGTAATCCCTCCGCTAAGTCACAACCTATTCAGTAAAGCTTTAAATGTGGGATTAAAACGTAACGGCGGCGGCCTAACTTACTTTCCTGGGTGTTTTATAAAGAAAACGGCTTTGATCTCAAGAGTTTTGAACCTAGGTAGGTAACAAATAAAGTTTTGAATGCATAGCGTCGAATCAGCTAGCTTGATTCCTAAAATTAAGTTCTTGGAAATAATTTGATTCCAGACTTTTTAGAAGAATATATTATCTTATCTTTATATCTAGTCAAAATATTACCTCTTTGCTGACGGACGCTGAACTGTGCGCAGTACCCTGCACAAGGCATATTGCACATGCCTTCTGCAGCATTATCAAAATATCGAAACGGCTGAGCCGATTTCGATGTGGTACATAGAGAGTGGTGTGATTTTATTTTTGAGTCTGATTAATGCCCTAGATCAGGGGTTCCCAAAGTGGGCGATAACGCCAACTTGTGGGTGCTGCAGGCCTAAAGGGGGCGGTAAGAGACCCAGAAAAAATGGGGGCGTCAAATCAGACATACTTTCGCATTTTAATACTTATTAGTATTCCCATATAGGTCATTTTCATAGATAATAGACCGCGGGCAATCTTGTTTTAACAAATTTTTGTTAAATAACCCGATTTGTGCATGTTAATCTCCGCTAATATAGCACGCAAAAAAATGGGGACGATAAAAAATAATTAGGAAGGCGCTAAAAAATTATTAATTCTCATAGTATACAAAATAAGTTTGGGAACCCCTGCCCTAGATTGATGAGGAGAGTGGTCTGATGACTGGTACCTTGGACCTACCTAATTATTTTTAAGCTTTTAGGACATTATCTACATCATTATTGTGTGTCTTTTCAATTATTATTTGACCTAATTTATGTGGCACAAAAAGTAAATTGATAATTGTGGCAGCCAACTGGTTGAATTCAGCCGTTCAATTCAATTGGACGGCTATCCCTTTCATGTACAATGTAAATCACTACATACAAAATCCTGGGACCATGATATAGGGGATGTTAACAGCCTGGCCCATGAATTCCTGTCACAAATTCTTGATGCGACAGTGTGGCCCACCTATCATATTATCATCGTGAGATTGTACTCACCAGATAGGTTGTTAGAACTTTGTATCAGACTTTCTACTACTTTTACTAATTTTATAAAAATAATTAAATTAAATGGCTAGCCGTCCAATTAAACGGCTAATTCAACCAGTTGGCTGTGACATTTATACCCATCCAATCTAGATTGCGACCTTTATACTATTTGCTTAAAACTTTCATAAGATCACAGAGATTCTTTACATAGTTTAAAGTATTTAGCTACAAAAAACATAACAGCTGGCGAATGCATAAACCTCCTCTTATTTTAGAAGAGTCAAAATGATCCCCATCTTTGTATAAATAAAGGAGAAATGTCTCCCTGTGAATGTTATTGCACAGCATACTACAAAATACAAAACAATTATTCGGTGGCAGTACTTTCTACTTAGATCAAGAGAAGGCACTTTAAGAGATGAGGTATTTTCGCTCAAGAAAGGAAAAAAATAAAATGCATATATCCATCCCAAATGCTACGAGCAAAAATACTTTAGTCTTTGACTCACATTTATTAGAGCATACAAATTATTATTAAGAAACCACCTAATATCTCAGAGCACGTTCACACGAGGTCGATTTGTGTTTTTTGACGAATCGTCTTTTTTCTCGATTTGTTTTTTTTTGACGGCGGCTTTTCTTTTTCATGTCATGTTCGCACGGATCACGAATCGTGAAAAATGAAGAATACCTGATCCGTGTGAACATGGTTATTCAAAAAGAATTACCGGCGTAAAAAAAAACGAATCGAGAAAAAAGACGACTCGTCAAAAAACACGAATCGTCCTCGTGTGAATGAGCTCTTACGCAGGCATTTCGGGGCGTATGGGAGTCGCTAGCCAAACCGTATGGAAGCCTCAGAGCACTAGGCACATATATCAGCTCGGAAAAGGGTCGTCGCCTTTCGCCTCGCCGTCAACCAGGCGTGAACCTAAGCACGTAATCAAAGCGGATCAGCAGCACCGGGACGACTCGGCTACGGGTAGGCGGACGCCGCGCTTACGGCTCGTCAACCGCTCGCTTGTCCCGAGGCGAGGCGATTACGTTACGATTCCGATTAGTGTGCGTTGCAGTAGGGAGTTTTACTCAAAGAATACTGAACGGCTCGAGTTGATACGGTCACGATCCCTTTCCGAGTTGATAAGTGTGCCTTCGTACTTGTTCGTAATTTTCAGGGTTCTGTACCCAAATGGTCTGTCTGTCCGTCTGTCTGTATTCTGTCACAGATGTTTATTTTGGTAGCCGTAAGAGGGAGCCAGTAAATATTTTCAGTAGTGTTGTTTGGGCATAAACCTTTACGCAAATAATAAAGATATTCTGTGATGAAAACTTTTACCGTGCTACTTATTAGTACTTATTAGGAGACGGAATATTTTTAAACGTCGTGGTGTGCCAGCCCACAGAATAGACCCTTCTGTCTCCGCCCGTGGATACCGTGAAAGCCAACCAATGGATTACCCGGAGTTGTTAGTAATATTTGTTGGTATAAGATTTGTTCTGGCTGCCAGCTTATTATGAAATGTGTTATTACTGGATAAAAGCGATACCTGAGTGTCGTGGTTAGTAATGGTGGCGATGAGGTCACCACTTGTCACGTCTGTGTTCCCACGACAGTGAAACCCTTAGAGCAATACGGAGGTGCAACCCACGGTGAAAAGAGGTAATTTGAAGTACTGCCTACCCTTTCGAGGAAAAAGGCGTGTGTCTATGTTTGTACGTAAATTTAATACTAAAAGAAGTTTCGCCACATCGCCCTAATAGCGATTAATTAATTCAGGATTGTAATGATGAAGTGCCCTCAATTCCCAGGTACACTTGGATGCAGTTATGCATAGTGAGTCCAAGCGCCAAATTTCATTTTTTGTTTTTTTTTGCATTTTCGTAATCAGGAAGACATATTTTAGCCATAGAAAAAACACTCTTGCAGCAGCTTCACTCTAGGTGGTATTTATTGATACCCAGTCCAAGCGCCTTCTATAGACAGCGACATTTTTGGATACGCAAAACAAGTCCAAAAACCATTAATAAACTAACAACCAAATTCCATAATAAGAAAACACAATACAAGTTATACATTACAAGCCCAAACGCCGCAGTGTTACGCATCAGTAGTCCACGCGACAGTTGTTCGTTACTTGGACTGGTAATGCAAAACTATAAACATAAGTTTGATTCCGAAAGCAAACAAATAATTCAAAACATTTGTCGCATGGGCTACAATTCTAAATTCTAAAATTCTAAATCTGACCCTGAAACAGAAGTTCTGACGTTTGATTTGGAAAAAACTCTTCCAATGCCATGAATACCAACAAATATTGTTTTCTATTTGAGGCAACTTAAAAACTCTTCCAATGCCAAGAATACCAACAAATATTGTTTTCTATTTGAGGCAACTTAAAAACTCTTCCAATGCCAAGAATACCAACAAATATTGTTTTCTATTTGAGGCAACTTAAAAAATCTTCCAATGCCAAGAATACCAACAAATATTGTTTTCTATTTGAGGCAACTTTGGCTATACAACGCCGACATATACTGCGAAAAAAGTAATAAAAGTTTTTGTTATGTTTGGGTGGAAGGAGAGGCTGGCAGAGGGGCCCAAGAGGTAGGGTCATGATTAAGAAAACATATAGGTACTAAGTGACCAGTTTCCCAAAGTCAAAAACTTAATCCTTTGGTCTGATAGATGCGGGGGCAAAAACAGAAATATAAAAATTGTCCTGATGATGAAATTAATCCTCGAAGAGCACCCTACGTTAGAGAACATAACCCTAAATTATTTGATACCGGGCCATAGTTACCTACAAAATGATAAAGATTTTGGTGACGTTGAAAAGGCGTTGAAACTGCAACAAAGACTGTATACACCACAAGACTATGATATGAGAGTTATGGCAACCTGCAGAACAAATAATCCACTGAACACCATAAAAATGGATAAAATCGATTTCATAAGCACTGAAGAAATGGAAAAAGCTATTGTGAACAGGAAAAAAGATACCATGGGCGAGAAGGTAAATTGGTTAAAAATAAGGCAAATCAAGATAGCAAAAGATCATCCATTTAAAATAAATTTTAAGACAACTCTAGTAGAAGAGGAAGGAAGCGTAGAAATTGATGTTGAGAGAAAAAGAGGAAGGAAAGGATTATTTACAACTTTTAAAGAAATGATAAGACCGCTTTGGCCTAATGGAAAGCCTATTTCAGAAAAAAAACTGAAAGATCTGAAATCGCTGTTCCCCTACATCCCAAATGATTCGATGTCATTTTACAAAAGTTTAATTTCAGACGAAACAATCGATGATGACATTGAAGGGTTTGATGCTATGGTTTGATGGCAATTTAGATTTTGACCTAGAACCTAGAACGTGTCGAAGAAGAGTAGATTTATTTTATAAAAACGGGAAATTGACGGTACGTGAAAATATCCCGTTTTTATAAAATAATTGATATGATGCACGAAAGTTTTTATAGTAAAGAGTAGATTTAGTTGTTTAAGATTGTTGGTGTTTTCATAGGAGTGTTTAATTTTTATGACAATACATTTTTACTTTCCTTTGGTATTTTGATACATTTTAATTTATTGTTCTCAATCTCCTTTATCAAACCCAGCCACAGATACTGAATAATGGGTATTTAAATGAAAATTAATTTATTTATACGAGTTAGTAAGAACCTATTTTTTTAATTTATTTATGCATGAGGAGTCTAAACGACATAATAGTCCCTTGGACTCGTTTTGCAAAATGAGAACATCATATTTATCGTGAGTCCAAGTGCATTTCTTGATATATCTTCTAAAATAAATACTTATTTCGTGTTTTTTCCTTGTAGCATGTTAAATTAGAAATAGAAGCTTCGATATACATAGATTTACTTTCAAATAATGCAAATGCAAATCTCCTGCCAATAAAAACGCTTTTCTGTTGTTTCCCAAAAAACTTAAATTGGCGCTTGGACTAACTATGCATAATTGTATCCACTTAGCTTGCGTGACAAAATAGCATAAGAAAGTAAATATAAAAATGCAGCCTCATTGAGCAGAAGTGGAATGAAATATCCACTTTTCATGCGGGCGACATTAGCCACCGTCTATTACAAGGGGTGCCTTTGTTCGGGGTTTTTGTGGAAAGAGGGACGCAGTAATGCCTACTTATTCGGTAACATGTACTTTTTCATTTTTATTTGAATCAATATTTTTCATGCACTTTCCGACAGTTTTTGCAGTGTTTTCATCGAATACTTTGTTGTGATATCTATAGATTTATAATAGATTTAATTCCGTATGGTTGTCGTTACACCTATCTGCATTAGTAGAAACGGGTTAGTTTAACTAGTTATAGGTAACCCTAGGTCCCTGAGGTATGGTAGTACTGGAGGGATGTTTAAGCCACGCTTTACGTAACGAAAACAGCCCTCCCGTACCGCTCCCATACCTCAGGGACTGACTCAGTTGAGCGCTAGACCTGTAGAAGTAGAGCTTTTTTGCGAAAGAGTTCGTCCAGGGAAGCACAAACTCCATACCTATTTCTGCCGCCAAGCAGTATTGCTTGCATTGCTGTATCTGGTTTGAAGGGTATGGGTGCCAATGATATTACAACACACGTGAGACTTTTCATCTTTATGTCTCAGGGTGGCGGGCGCAGTGCAATGCCACATAGGGTGCGTCCTAGGTGGACGTGTGAGGTAATGCATTGTTAAAGGCAGAGGTTACCGTTTATCATCAGGTGGCCATCGGCTAGTTCCGTCATTCACACAGTTAAAAAAACAAAAGAGTTCTACTATAAGTACTAATGTATAGATTTAAATACACTAAAAACAAATAGGTACAGCTCGTTCACCGTAAGATGGCACCTATAAATACTCCATGGCAGGTGCCAACTTACGGTGAACGGTCCGGCTCATTCACCGTAAGATGGCACCTGTAAATACTCCATGGTAGGTGCCAACTTCCGGTGAACAATCTGTAGATCTACTACACAGTATGACATGGTTTGAAGAACCACTAGACCTAGGTTTAGTGCATCGCTGGTTTTCAGACAGGGCCTAGCTAGGATTGTACACCTATCTATCCAAAGTTTTAATACTGAATAAGGAATACTACGCATAAGGTAAACGTCATTATTTGACCCCTTTCGTAGCCAACACAGATATTCATTTTCTATTATTGATCACCCCTATGAGCTGCCTTATTAATTTTCTACCCATTGTCTTCGTACCCTTTATTTGAAGGCTGCCCTTATTTCTTTTGGATAGATATATTACGGCTAATGGAATAGATCTGGTCATAAAGCCAGAATGAAAGAGAATGCATAGTTTCTCATTAATTTAAAAACTACAACTGCATCTTCATAACATTTTGTATTTATAGTTGAATAACACTTATCAAACTGCCCAGAGTTCTAGATTTTGAAACAATGAAACAGAACAATATATGCTAAATTCAGCCTGAAAATTCAACAAGGTGTATGTGTGTGAACCTTAATTAGAAGAGCATTGTGGAAAACACCCCTGTTATTCGTGACGAAGCGTGCCTGCATTGCGTGATCCATTTGTTTGGGTTTTCATTGATAAACATCGACTCCACCAGCACCGGGCTATGACGGATAACAGAAGGCTAATGACACCATGCCCGTATTTTAAAGAATCATTTTATAACATTAGCCCCTTGCGAAAACAAATGCCGTCTATTCTTTCAATATTAACTTAGTATAATAACACATAGTTTCTACCAAGGTAGGAATAGTAAAAAAGAATTAACTGGAGCCTTTGTAGGTACATTATTACAACCAATACATGTATACATTGTCGACATCGGTGGCAAGGCGGGCCAGTAGCTGGCTGAGACGCAAGAGGTTGCGGGTTCGATTCGCGCTGCTGGATAAATGTTTGCATGATCTGCAAATATCTGTTCCGGGTCTGGGTGTTGTTGATACCATGGTACTCGTAGTTCCTGATAGCCACGACACAGGGGTCTTAGTGTGGGATCGGGACTATGTATGTACCTGTGACATGTTGGGTGTTATGTTTATGTCATCTAGAACATACAAAATTTAAATAAACTATCTAAAGATAGCTCAACTGATACAAATCACTATCAGACACGCCCCCAAAATGCTGGCTGCTGGCCACGCTGAATGGTAACAATGCGTTGAACCAGATATGAGCCAGATCTCGGGTCACGCGTCACTTCGACCAGACGCCCTGAAATAATTTGGAAAACATGAACGGCCTCGGTATTTCTCAAAACCAGAGTCGCTACTCCGAAAGCATCGACAATATATTAGTTACGACGCCTAAAGCCTCTCAAATACATAATCTCTTTTGAGACTTGCATATAATTATATAAATAAAATTGCATAAAATACAGTAAACTAGTTATTTGCCCCGTTTAATTAAGTAATAATAATTATAATAAATTAATAACCATAATAGTTTATTTTGAAGTAAATAACATATTTACAAAAATCAATGGGAAACGATTATTTATTTATTTATGATGTGTGCAGTTAAAGAACTGTGTCGCAGACGCCAACGCCCTCCTCCTATAAAAATCCCTCATCATTGAATACCTTTTATTTTTAAACATTTCTTTATATAGTAATTAGTAGGTATTTATTACAATTTGTTAACCCATTTTGTTCATTTCAATACTATTGTAACCAGGTACTTACTAGGCAGTACTTGGGTTTAAATAGTGAAACCTCATAATGGCTATCCAATAGTAAGTACCTAATATGGAAGGTTACGCAGTGTCTACAACACAAGTCTAGCACTAAGTGTAGATACTGCAAACAATTAATACGAAGCACAAGCCATTCTAATGTAAATCATAGTATAACTTTAGATTAGATTTTTATATAATTGTTTGTTTATTTTTGTGCATAAATAAAAATATAGTTTGTGAGTTTATATTTCATTTAAATAAACACGAAGTATGAAGTATTCTGTATTTCTGCACACGTACCCACCACTATTAATCAGTTCTCCCTATCATCAAAGGTTTGCTGGAAGAAAACTCTTTTAGGGTTAAGCTCGCCTTTGTACATGTCCTATATGTAAGTTGTTTTTCTTCTCTGTTTGTGTGTGTACAATAAAGAACAAAGAATAAAGTATAAAGGTGACGCATTGATTCCTTTCTATTTCTACACTCAATTTGCGTTCCCGTCACGGTGACATCAACAGTATTCGCACGTGTTATTGCAGTCCTCGTGTAAATAATCCATCCACAACACAAAATGTGGTCGTCGAATTAGGAGAAAACAATACCAACACGCACTTACGCACCCTAATTTCCGTGAGTTGCGTGATACAAATACGTGCTGGGTAGGCTGTATTACGATTTTTGTCAATGAAAATATTGCATGAATATTAATTGTTTGATAAATAAATAATTATAGATACAAAGCCGACTACAGTAAAAATATTTTGATGATTTGTTAATCATCAAAATATTTTTCCTCTCGCTTTCCTGCAATCTGTGGGCGTGATTTCGTGAAAGGGGACGGAGGTATGTAACAGGAAAGCTTGCATTTTTCCGAGAGCTTGAATTCCCAGGTGAGATTTTAGATGTTAGACATTATATGCGACTACTATAAGGTTCACTCGTTTTTTGCCTTTGAATCAGTCTGGAGATAATTGACCGAGCTAAACGAGGTCTCAGAGTCTAATTGCAGGATGCGGCGTTTGTATGCGCCTTGAAAGTTTGCAATAAGGTTCGTATTCGGTCTGCGAAAGTATGACCATGTTTCCCAGTTCCACGCTAAGCTCAAGTGTCTATTTTAATAGGAAGTTATATTCCTTGCTCAAGTGGCTTACCATTCGCCTTCGCCGTAATACTCATATCCTCTCGCTTCTCTATAATAAGTATAAAATTACTTTATCCTTCTGCTCCTCCGTATCTGAAGGAATCGAGTTCCCCGTTCATCATAGCTCTTTCTACACTGACTCTTTTACGGTGCACGCTACTTGGCTGTGGAATTCATTACCGTTGTCGACTCGGCATGCTGTCATTATATTCTTTTAAAAAAAGATCGTGTCAAATTAGTTTATCTCCAGCTGTCTTCTTCATCCTGCTGAGTTTTTATTAATAACTTAATTGTCGCTTTGGTACCTAGATTGGTCCTTGTAACTAATTATTCATGTATGTTGCTATGTTTTATTCATTAGCAATTTTATAGCAGCTAACACTACCAATCTGTCACCTAACAGTGACAGTGGTGTCGATTCTGTGCAGCATTCTCTAATTTTAAACTGCATTAAAATTATCGCAGTCTCTTTTATTTCAGTCTATTAGAAAGGGCGCGCGACAACTTTAACGCGATTTAAAATTAGAGACACCAGTAACAGGAATACCGGACCATACCGCGTCAGCGTTACTGACAAGCCGGCTCGCTCTGCCGTCTGCCGCCACAACTAGCACCATCTTACGAAATGCGAGAGAGATTACTACTGCGTTACCCCGCTACTGATAGTTAAGATAAAAAAACACGTGACTTGAATAAAAACCTCCTCCTTTTTATGAAGTCGGTTAAAAATTAGTCTCTGTCTAATTTTGTAACGTTTTTATGGCTTTAATTATTCGTGTAATGTGCCCTTGTGTCTTTTTTTTTCTTTAATATAACTGAACCCTTGATGACTAGAGCTGATTGCTCATTGCTGATTGATGTCGAGAAAATCAAGAGACAATATCAGTCAACCACGTAACAAATTTTAAACACACAAAGGAATAGGGAAGCGAACCTGTTTATCCCTCTTACTCGCATGTGGCCAAATACCTAGTGTTCATTTCTCTCACACAAGCACGTGTCGTGCGTGCGTCATGCACCCAGGAAGCAAGTTAGTCAGCTAGGTCCGTTCGATCCTCTGTCCACGTTTTATAACGTATTTAGGTAGTTTTTATTGAGGTTATTTGTTTTTTTTTACAAATATTTATTTTATTAAAAATAAAGGAAAGTGCTACGTGCTAAGTTATGTCACATAGCAATAACTTAATAATTTTCAAACAAAAATATCGTGTGTAATACCTTTAAATTGCATAAAGTAGGCTTATTTTTAAAATTATTGGCCACCCAGGTCACTATACGTTTTTTTTCCACCAGAGGTGTTCAAACTTAGACATTAGAAACAGACATTTACTATTCTGGTTTTTTAAAACCTTTTCTAAAAAAAACAGCAATAGCTAGTCATGAATTGGGTATCACGTTGGTAAGGCCCAACGTTCAGGAACATTTCACAGAAAAAAAACTATTGATAATTCTTCAATTTGTGGTTGTAGTGTCCAATAATGTGCGCATAGGCAGCAATTTTTTGTTTTTTTTTCAAAGGGTCGTATTTCTAGGACAATCTGGTTTTTTTTTTAATTAAAAATCTTTGCTTCTTTGCTCCCCCCTATATGCACTTGCTGGATTATCCATTAAAATATATGGGACATCCTGTATATCTGTAATGTATAGATATATGTGCTTATGTGTAAGTACTTACATAAATCTCAACTAGACACTTTATATACAGTTTTTTTTATGTATAGATATATTAATTAATTAATATAATTATTATATTTGTATGTGAGTTAATCTATCCATCTATCTATATATCTATGTATGTGTGTAATATTTATGTATGTATGTGTGCAGAACCGTATATCTTGATGAAAATTGGTAGTAGGTTATGTTAATAGAACATGAGCTTGATCTGTACAGGGAATTTGAGCTACTTTCATGTTAAAGCCACGTCCAGGTGAAACTACTAGTTCATAAATAAATGCATTAACAGATGCTAAAAAGAGAAACAAGTAGTAATCTGGTAATATTTCTAAAAATCCAATCGGCAAAGTCAGGTCACACTAACCGCTTCTTTCTAAATTTCACCTGCGCTCCAAAGATAAAAGTTGGATATTAATGTTCTAGACACGTTTCGCACCGTCTTTGAGCAGGTAGTACGAATGTCTTCGCTGTTTTAAAACGGTTAAGACGCGGTTGAACGGTACAGCGCCAACCACAAATAAATTGGGAAAAGGGCAAGACAATGATGATGATGCTTAAAGTCAGCCATCGCTTGCCTGAAACGGTATTTAAACTGTACATCACAGCTTCAGTTGAATAGCTATTGGTGAATTGTTTGTTCGGTTTAAACAGTTGCAAAACACGTTCTTTTGTGCCCCTCGGCACCCGCTCGACTCGCGACAATAGACAGGTGAAGTTTTAGAACAAAACCTTTTTAGCACAGTAAAGTCTGCGGATAAATGCCGTCGTCTCTTTGTTAACAGTGTATTCAATGAAATTTATCTAGAGCGATTGGTTAGTCAAATGATTCACCCCTATGTCGCTCAACGTAGCTTCCATGACGGTTTAGAAAGATCAGAGTCTATATTTTACACTGATGGAAGGTGGACAACGGAACTCCTAGATGGATATAGTAGACTGGCCGTGTTTAGGCTCATTTGGATCAGCACACAGTTCCAATCACTTATTTTACAAAAACTTGTTTTGAAAAATATGCTTTTACACCTACACATATTTATCGAGTTATCCTTTGCCTCTCATTTTTAAACCTTTCACTTCATTATGATTACAAATCACATTCACACATTTCAAAATATTTTTAACTTCGTACATACATACATAGACACACGCCTTTTTCCCTGAAGAGGTAGGCAGAGCCTCAATGGGCCTCTTTTCACAGTGGGTTGCCTATAGGGTCTTGAAATATAGACGTGAAGAGTGGTGAGCTCATCGCCGCCATTGCACAACTGACTCAGCTAACGCTTTCTTCCAGTATTATCATATTCCATAAATAAGCTAGCAGCCAGGACAAATCTTATACTAACCAAGCTTACAAATAAGTCCGGGTAACAAGTTCGTCATTTAAATAAATGCGCACCTGGCTGCAAAAATGTAGTTTGCACCCAAAACCATATTTTATTTGTGATTTATTTCAGGTAATTTACTGATATACCTACTACTTACAAATAAAATAGCATAATCGCGACCTAGGTACTCCGATAATCATTTCAACAGAAAATGAGACAAACAGCCCCAGGGCGACAATCTACCTCTAATCTAACCTGTCTGAGAGCTTCAATCGATATTCTAATACTCCAAAGTTTGCTAACTGCGGTTTTGATTCCTTCTTCGTATTTATCTGTGGGCAGCCATTTGCAAACTTAGTAACTTTTGCACTTTTCACGACTCGCTGCAAGTTGAAATTGTTCACTTGTAAGTTGGTATTATGGCTTTATTGTTACAAACTAAAGCTGGAATTGCTTCTTCGTATATATTTTTGTCAGCGCGATTTAGAAAAGACTCTAAAATAGACCCGACATCTACTTTTTCAACACCAATTTCAGTTTTGCAGAATGTCGGGTGCAACTAGAAAATTGCGTTCAACAAATCCCCTAAAAAAAATTATATACATACATAGACACACGCCTTTTTTCCCGAAAGCGTAGGCGGAGCCTCAAATGGTCCTCTTTTCACCATTCTATACCCCCTCAAAATTTCGGTTTTATAGAATCAGGTGTACTTTATTGCTTGGCTAGGCTTTTTTCTTGTTGATCGTATATTCGATTTCAACTTGTGTTCTATATCATACTTCAAAAGATACCACTATACTATTTCATGTTACCGGTTCTTTCTTGGTTACAGGTAGGTTATAGCAAACTATTCGTAGTTTCTCGAGGGTTGGACAAGGCGTTAATTTGTATTATGTGTATACCCGATATCATGAAACTTGTAGAATAAATTGCCTTTCCTTATCTGAAACATGTTTAATGTTTGTATATAGCTGGTTTATACATAGATAGATCAAAGATAGATCGGGAACATCATGAGTAGGCATATGTAAAAGACTTAATATAATTCCAGCTCTACATGAGAAGTTTAATCATAATGTCGAGTAAGCATGCACCGCGCAAGCTAGCATGCACCGTGCAAGCTAGCGTGCACCTATTGACATGCACATACACAATATAGAATAAAAATTGTATGAAGGTCTTAATTCTAAAAACTTTCGCCTTGGCCGCCTAAAATATAAAATACAAGTTATGCCTACATAACTCTCCCTCTAGTTTTTTTTTTTTTTATTTTGTTTTAAAAATTGTATTATAAAATTTTAATGATAAAACTATTATTACACAACTCAAAATTTGATGATATAACACGACAGACCCACAAAAAAATAATAATGTGCATATTCAAGTACTACTTTTAAATAAGGCTTTTAGATAGTGTTGAAAAAACATATTTACATCTCTCATATTCAGTAAGTAGGTCCTTATTACCCCCAAATGGGGCTTGTAGGTGACCAATTAGCGCTCTAGGGTAATAATGTAGCTAGAAAAGCCCTAGGGCGGTAAGTAATTAAAAAAAAAACTTCACTCTTTAAAAAAGTTCGCGT
Organism: Operophtera brumata; assembly: GCA_932527175.1. Classification (NCBI taxonomy): domain Eukaryota; kingdom Metazoa; phylum Arthropoda; class Insecta; order Lepidoptera; family Geometridae; genus Operophtera; species Operophtera brumata. The sequence goes on from OW052239.1 coordinate 71,603,865, forward strand.
ACATCTAACCATCATACTGGCAATAGACATCATGCATTCAGCCCAACGACAAAAGAGGTCGCTTCGCTATTCAGCCTTGTCTTCGTATGAGTATAATAGTCATCAATTTTAAATATCGAAGGGCGAAACTAAATTTCGTTTTTGAAAAAAATAATTTTAAAAAAGATGAAAAAAGGCGGGAATAGAAAACTTTTACTGTAAATATTGTTTGTTTTTGGGTTTTTTTTATAATTACGTGCTAATTAGGAAAAAAACATGAGTTCTGCAAGTGATGAAGATATAAGCTGCACTCCCGATTCAATGAAAATGGAAGCTGAAGCAGCAATTAACAATATTTTGTCTGAAAGTTCTAAAGATAGATATTTGAAAACTTACGACGAGTTCATGAAGTAGCGAAAATAAAAACGAGTAAAGTCTTTACCTGAGACTGTATTCTTAACATACTTTAGTGAGCTATCAAAAAAGCTGCAGCCATCTAGTTTGTGGTGAATTTATTCAATGTTAAAAGCAACTATGAGTACTAAACACGACATCAATATCAAGAACTTTTCAAAATAATCATCTTTTCTAAAAAGACAATCAGCTGGGCACAAATGCAAAAAGTCAAAGGTTTTTACAGCGCAAGACGTGAAAACATTTATAAATGAAGCCCCTGATGACATATATTTAGCTGTTAAGGTACGTAAAATGTTTTATTCTTGTAATGCCGGTTTTTTTCTACTTACCTCACAATCGAGATGTAAAGCAGAGTAGTTAGCTCGGGTGTAAGCATCAATGGCACCCTCGAACTATAGGCGCTCTCGCTGCGCTCGTGCGCCTAAATATCTCGGGCTGCAATTGATGCCTTACAGCCCTTGGCTACTAATCTACTATTAAATTAAAAACACAAATAATGTTGAATAACTTATATATTAATGTTACCGAGAGAGGCGTGTTTACAGGGACCATAAGATACACCTGTTCCTATCACACTCACGGGTAGAGCAAACTCAGTAACTCTGCACATCGTTTTTGTACTGAAATAACTTGTTCAATCTATAAAGACTTTAAAAGCTTTACGGACATAAAAAAGCCTCTTCAGTGGATTTTTTATTTCTATAAGAGATATCTGCATAAATTAATAAAAATGCTTGTAAATTATTGTATTATGAGACTCAGGCTGTCTCATTGCTTAAAGGAATTTGGTGAGTCTGAGATAAGCTTTGATCCACAGAAATACTTCAGTTGAGTTCTACATGCTACGCTCGTCTTATAACGCCTTTGCAACTGAACGTAACAATATAAATCAGAAATAGGACTCATCTTGTACCGGATTATAAATACTTATTATAATAGTAGAGTCTGGACATCCACTTTATGCTAATTTAAATTTGTCTTTACATATACCATTTCCAAGAGACTTATTAAAGTCAGCTATATTAATTATAGCCTTGTATCTAATTATCACGAGTCGTAAATTAGGTAGATACAAAGTCTTAAGAACAGATTTAAGGGTGTTTTAAAATGTAGTAATATGGTGGCCGTTTTACTAAAACTTTCGTAGACAATTTTCACCAATTTGAAAAGACACGCGTAGTCAGGTACGCGTACACTGGAACTCGTGATCCGAACGTGCAGCCACGCGTACACATTTAGACTACGCGTGTCCCGCGAGTCGGGCTCGCGACGATCCATCGGCAGTCGGTTTTTTATGCACGTCTAAGGGGACGTGTACGCTCTATTTGGACGGCAAAATGCAGCACGCGTTCCCGCCGACCTTCAAAAATGAAAATTTCATGCAATACTGGCCGACGCGCGTATCCATTTGTATGCGTGAAGCTTCATTGGTTTAAAAAGCCGTCAAAATAACACAAAATAACTGAAAACAACACTAGGAAAAGAAATATCATAAAAGTAGATGACGTCTCTTTTCGAAAATGACGGGAAGAGTCTCCCATATCCTGTTGTCCCCACCACACGCTCTTTTCGGATTGAAATATTTACTGGGATATAAATTCACATGCGTAGATACTTATTGGTACTATATCATTTATAGACAGGTACGGTCATCATTTATTACGTAACTGCACTACAACCTCTTTGATGAGACTTTCTAAGTTCTTGTAGTAATATAAAACATTTTCATTGTTCGTTAGATTATGCAAAACTGTTTATATTCAGAATATTATGTAGGTCATTGTGTTCGAATCCGATATTTCATAATACCTGTTCGTTCACTCTTCCTTTATAAATTATTCATAAATATACACTTTTGGAATACTTACTAGTAGCATAACACTCTTCAAGTAGAAAACATATCGAATACGTAACAGTTTAAAATCCATATGAGTACGAAACTGCGGTAGACTGGTAAGCTTTTTGTAATTTGTTATGTCATGCTCTAGATTGTTGCATAACCACGTAATTGGCATGTGTCATATTAAGGTAAGTAGCGTACGTAGCACACAATGGCTTCAAAGAAAAGTACAATAATGATTAAAAGGCATTTTAGTAACTTATTGATATTTGATCAATTTATCTCCGAATATGCGTCCTTGACATTTAATGTCTGAGTAAGTACCTACAATTGTATACCTATGATATATGTATTAGTATATTAAATATGTGAGAATGTGTTTATTTATTAATTCTGTACCTATTGTAGTAAATATGTTATATTTAGTTTATCTTTAATACTATATAATCTATCCTCGAATATTTTTTTGTGTTCTACCTCTAAATTGTTTTCCACAATACACAAAGGTTAGCTGGAAGATAATGCCATCTAGCATTATTTTCGCCTATGCACAATAATACAAAAAAAAAACTATTCTATTCTATTCTATATTTCCAATTAATTTATAATCTACACTAGCTGCGACCCGCGGTGTTACCCGCCGTATTATTCTCGAACCCGCGGGAATATTGAGAAAAAGAAGCCTATGTGTTATTCCAGGAGCCCAGCTGTCTCTTTTCTAAATTTCATTCAAATCCGTTCAGCCGTTTCAGCGTGAAGAAGTAATAAACACACTCACAAACTTACGCATTTAGAATATTAGTGGGATGGGATGTACACTAATATAAAATTCAAACGTACGTACCCAATACTGTGGTGTTTATGTTCATGTATTAAAATTACTTACGATTTGGTTTGACCTTCAATTCTTTTAACATAACATGTACATATACGTTTCCATATGATGTTTCTCGACATTGGAACGGGCATATCGAGCGGGTTAGTAAACCACCGCCAATGACATCGGGTAGGTTTTTTCGGCACGGTGCCAACACATTTCTTGCTGCCAGGGGACGGCGTAACCTCCTACGCAAACAATGGTTTTATCTTAATATGCAAGTCAGCATTGTTTATTAGCTGAAGTCTGTTAAATAGTCTACTTCCAACGACTTTCAGCGTACATAAGAGGATATTCTATAAATCTTGAAGCGAACTGTTTTCAGTTCGCCTATAATTAGTTTAATTGACGTTGTTAGGCCATTATTAAAACGGAATTTATAAGTCCAACTTGACTTGAAAGTTTAGCGTGTTACGAGCAATACATTTTGGTTATATCCTGGTTTCTATTTGACAATAATGTTTGTTTGCTAGAATGTCAGTCAAGTTTACAACAGTTGATAGGTTTCTTATGTGATAATATTCCCCAGGACCAACGTCACTGACTAAGGCTTAGCCGCTAAGCTCTGCCCGATATCATGAATACTCTTCATATCGAATAGGTGGACCCAGTAAACTTATACCGTCAATCGATCTTTCACTAAATTTGGCTCTAAAATCTCAAATTAAGTCCAAATCTTCGAAAAATAATTTTACGTCAATTCAAAATTATATAATCTATATTATCTTCTTCTTCTTCAGGAGCCTTAACACGTCCACTGCTGGACGAGGCCTCCCCTATGAATGTATGAGGGGTGTTCCATATACCCCACGCTTTGCAGGCGGATTGGTGATCGCAGTATTGGTGTTGAGTGCTCAAGTGGATGCTGCTGCCCAAACCCTGGTGTAACCCCTTAGTCAGATTTTCAGGCATCCACGAGAGTAGATGGAGTGTCTATTCTTAAGCCGGACACACTATGGTATATAAAATCGACTGTATACAAATATAACTAGTTTCACAAATAAGACGACCAATTAAATGTCTGATGCATTTTAGATGAGCTTAACATGATGAAGTTAATTGAATGAGCTAACAATCATTAAATAACTGAAAACGTTGCACAATTCGGCGCAAGCAACTTAAATAATTAACTAAGAGAACTAATTGCACAGTGAAAGCAAACTAACACTCGTAAACAAGTAAACTAACAGAAATGGTGAAATCACGAGTGGTCTTGAGGAATAATTATCAATATGAATACAATTTATAAGTCAAAGCATCTGCGGTGCGAAGGATGTTAAACGTTTTATGTAATCGTTACGTCAAACTCTATCATCATAAAAGTATAATTATACAATGATCCATTAATTAGAGTGTGGTCTGAGAACAGATCCAAGTACGGTCTAGTGACGGGGCGACCGCACGCCCCGCCATTGCATCGACGCGCTGGCCACCGCTGCCTTGCGTAACTGAGAGCCTGGGATTGCTCACCATAAGCTAATCATAGTCCGAGCGAGAAAGGACCCGCTCGATCTCGAAACTCGATCGCCAGCACCGTCGACGCCCTCGATCACGACGCCGGACGGGAGCAACCTTTCACGACTACTTTCGGCAGTGACGTAATGTTTCACTCCGTTCTCTCGAACCCAATTAGGTGTCACTAAAATGAGCAGAGTAAGCATCACATTTGGTTTTATTATAAAAATAAAAAAGCTACATTAGAATACATTACATAACAGTCGCAGTAAATAAAATACCTCCTTTAGAACAACATTAACACAGTGCACTAATAACGAGTAGAGATGAGTGGCGATGATGATGAGATAATACAATGATTCATCTTATGTCGTCACACCGAGAGCCCGCGGACGAACGCAGAACGTGACTATGTACAGGGCGTTCGACCGTGAGCTGCTGCCAGGTGATGGGGCTAGGGCGAGCTTTTTCACAGAAAAAATTTACTGATACAAACCCACATGGAGTTTATAAATAATTTCAGCGTACTCGATGCCCTGCCACCTAAACTTAACTATTGAATCGTTTAGTGCAGAGGACCAGCAACGTGTCCGGGAGGACCGTACTGAGAGTTGGTAGCACCACCGTGACCGGAGACCGCGCCTTCATCGCCACCACTGGTTCCAAAGTCAGCGCTGATTTCAGCTCCTCCGTGTCCGCCGTCACCACCGAGACCACCGCCGATGCCAGAGCCGCCGCCGAGAGCGATAGCGCCCAAGTCATCACCGCCTCCGATGGATCCGCCTCCAATTGATCCGCCTCCGATGGAACCGCCGCCAATACCGCCGCCGATAGCACCACCACCGATAGCGCCACCTTCCTTCTGGGTCTGGTACTTGATGAAGTAAACTTCGGGTTTTGAAGGCTGAGTGGGCGCGGCAGTTGGGATGACGATGTCGGCCTGCTCTTCGGGCTTCTTGACGAGCACGTAGACAAGGGTCTTTTCTTCGTTCTGGGGCTGGACGGGAATGATGGGAGTTTGGGGCGCGGGAGGTGCCGGGGCCTTGATGAAGATGATCTTGTAGTGCTTCTGGGGAGGAGCAACGGCGGGGATGTTAGGGAGTCTCTGCTGTTCGGGTTCTGGGGGGGGAACGTGGACGTAGATGTGTTTCTGGACAAGAGGAGCGCCGGAGAATCCACCCGCGAATCCACCACCGAATCCAGAATCACCGCCCAGCCCTCCTGATCCTGAACCTCCAAATCCTCCAGCGGAGCCGCCGAAAGAGATGCCACCGCCTGAGAGACCGCCGGATGAGTGGCCACCACCGAAAGAGAGGCCACCGCCGGAGAGACCACCGGATGAGTGGCCACCACCGAAAGAGAGGCCACCGCCGGAGAGACCACCATGAGAACCACCGTGTCCGCCGCCTAGAGACGCGGAAGAGTATCTGGTGCTAGGTGCAGAGTAGCTGTATCCGACTGGGGGCTCGGGGCGGCCGTAGGCCAGCGCCACGCAGGCGAGTAACTGTAAAGAAGAAAAGTAATTTGTAACAAGATATCTTCATCATCTGTTAATAAAATATGAACAAGGGATTATTGAAAATGATATATTGTTCAAATGAACTTCGAACGTAGATTGTACGCGAGCTGGGACTGTAAACACATGGAAGGACGTCTATTTTTTTTGTGTTGAGTAAGAACCATTAATTTAACATGTTTGGAGCGTAATTTGTTATCGTTTACACACTGTCTTTTTAAAATATCGTGATACTATGAGGAAACCAAATTTAATTTAAAGTTGTTGTTGAAGCTTTACCTACTTAGAATGTACATAGCAGTAAATAAATTGGCATAGCAAAATCAGTTCGCAAAGCATACGATTTGTTATCTGTTTTCAGGGAACTGTAGTATAAGTGTATTATAGAAAAACAGAAGATAATAAAGATGGTTTCTACATTATCGGAAGTGACGTAAAAGGATCGGTGTTTATACAAGACGAATGCAAGACCAATGTTTAGAATTTTTGGTTTTTGAGATTCCCCAAATATCTTTGTGGATTTTATAATCCCAATAATACCTACAAATGGGTTACTTTTTATCGAGTGCATTAATCGAGATGTGTGAAAAAAGAATCGGCGGAATAGAAATCGCACTTGAAATAGTTATAGAGTAGGTACCTACACTTTTCATGAATTGGATAAAAACCGTGAAATGTGCAGAGCTGCCTAAAACGGCTTAAAAAATTAACTTTAAGAATCTATCGTGTCGATTTCTTGAAACATTGTCTGTGTACAAGTGGGTAAAAGAAAAATATTAAATTAGTTTATAATCAGTTTAGCTATCTCCTGATCGTTTTCAATAATTTTTACACAACTCAATGGACTGTTTTAGCTTTGGAATAGAACGGGATTTCAAATTGAATTAATGTAATAAGACCCTGGGCATTATCAATAACTGCTCACGCAGGTTTGTGGTTGGTTTTACATGAGCATGATTTCGACAAATTCATTAATTTCGGTTTGAACTGATTTTGGTACTACAATAGGTAGTACTATGGAATTGATGAAAAGAGGTTTTACACGCTCACACGCACACTTTGATCCAATTATGATTCACTATTGGGCACACTGCATGTGCCTGTCACTATCACTTCACTTCATCCATGGGGAATTTTCATTAGCTTTTTCAACATCAAAGGTACTAATAATCACAATAAATAAATCGCATGTGCCAAATAGTAAAAAATAAAATCACTTGAAGTCGAGTAGGTAATCCACAATGATCCTTACCACGAATGCGCGCATATTGTGCTTGAGGAGACGGTGTTGCTGTCTTAGGACCTTGCTGCCGGCTCTTGTTTTTGCACCGATTAGAACAACTCCTCGGGAGATGTTCCTGTGTCGGTGAGCTTGTGTTAACTGATGACATTCGCTATGCCACACCGCTCTTAAATACCAAAGTGCTCATCTCGTCAGAACACTCCATCCCTACGAGCATTTCACTGGGTAACGTGCAACTATCGTCATTATTTAACAAATATACAGTCCTTTCTTTTCGGCGAGGTCCGCCGGTGGCTCAGTGCGCATTCGATACGCTGCCTTAGCGACCACCGCTCGCCTCCATGCATCGCCTTTCGGCAAAAATTAAACTTATGGTCACTTTTGTTTGTCTGAACTCTGAATGCACTCGTTGTTTTACAATTAGTACGTCGTTTTTTAGCTACTCTATACATCCGCTGTATGATGTTTTAAAAGTGAACAAAAATCTTAATTTTCTAAAAGCTTTTTAGTAAGCTTTTAGTTCTGAATATAATATAAATGAATCGTTAAGCTGCTGTGAAAATACAAAGCAAATTTTCAGCTCCATTTGATAACGAGATTCAAAGATATAATTAACATAAAGGCAAACTAAAAGCTGGGGTTGCATTCATTAAAACTGCGCCTTCAAGAACTTTTCCGAACAGAATTAAAGGGGAGTTTTATTGTTAGTACTTATAAACTGCTGAAACATACAAATAAATTCAGCGAACTACTAGTCACAAGTACTCAGGCACAGGCAGTTGTACGTGTACGTGGTTGTACTAGGAGTAAAAGGTATATTTTAAAATATAAGCTCTGATTTCAGTGCGTTTGGTTATAGTTTAGTTAGTTTTTTCCTCATAATTTCGTTTAATGTCCGTCGTACCAACACTGGTACTACGGTTACTTTTTCCTAACCTTGGTACCTCAGTGGAACCACGGTTATTTTTTCCAACCCTGGTACCACTGATATTGTGCATGTTGATACTATACATGATAACGTAATAAGTCAATCAACTAGAATTAATTACAAATTAAATTCAAAGAACCACCGTATTTTGGTGCACTCCCATTCAGTCCACTCCTTTGAGTCGCACTGTGACACGACACGATGGCACTTAATTATTCCCTTTGCATTGAGTTGCAATGGGTCACAACACCTGGTAGTAAATAACTATTATTTCATCAGTGAAAGGAGCCTATGTGAGGCGCCTTGAATCCTTTACTACACTGATTCCTTAACCATTGTTCAAACAGCCACTAAACTATAATCTGGTCTCATTTATAGCAGGGTGACCAACAGAGAACCGGTGATACGAAGTAGTAATGACGTCAATATCAACAATAATTATACAAGCATTTTTCTTGGAGCTCAAAATTTCAATTTTATTGGTGTTAGCTGTAAATACGTTGGCTAGTATTTCCCAATGAGATGACAGATAACCGAGATGACTGTGTGCATTGCTGTTCAGCTTCTCCTGAATGATATGCGGCGCATGCGCTCCACACAAGGTCGAGAGACTGGTACCTAATAACAAATGTTACCTTCCGATTACCTCTCAAAAGCAATCATAGGCAATACTGCTAGTTGCAATGTCAATATAAGTTGAAATGAGCTTTTGCCACAATGAATTTAACTTATCAGGTATATTACTTTTTTGACATCCATGTTTGGCTACAAAGGCAAAGAGCATTTTAGATGACCCGCTATTGAGGGCTCATTTCGAGTTCTAGGTTTCAGTAACTATTCCCAAGATCTAAAGGAATATTACTAATGCAATAGGTTAAAAAATGTTTTAAGTCAAACGGTTTTATTGAAAATAAAGATAATAATAATGTAGATAAAGTAGGCCCTAGGTACCAGTCATCACGCCTCATCAATTTAGGGCATTGATTAGACTCAAAAATAAAATTGTGAATACACATAATTGTATTCAGAACAATTTGGTACAATTTGGTGTGCACCAAATTTCATATCAATCGGTCAACAAGAAAGGGGTAAAAATTTTGTACTCTTCAATCTCGTCACGGATATACGCGGATAGTTTTGGTATCCACGAGCAACGGAAACCAACTTGTTATAAGTTTTGGTATCCACGAGCAACGGAAACCAACTTGTTATAAGTTTTGGTATCCACGAGCAACGGAAACCAACTTGTTATAAGTTTTGGTATCCACGAGCAACGGAAACCAACTTGTTATAAGTTTTTCCTTAGCTGGTTGACATCCACTGCTGGACATAGATCCATAAATGGCACAATGAAGTCTCTTGCGGCAACTCCATCCACTAACTTCCCACAATCGTGGAAGAGAGTTGAGAAAATGTTCCAATAAATTCATCTGTAGTCTCAGTTTAAAGGTAAAGACGAAATGCAATCCACTCTTCCAAGCGAAAAGCCAGCATCAAGTAGATTTTGTGAACTTTCAACTTTCAGTTAATGAGAAAAGTCAAAAGCTTAAGCGCTATCTTTTTGGCTTCACTTGTTTAGAAAATACGTCGATATTTTAAGCGATTACTATTGAATTTGTTATTAAAAATTGCTTCTCAAATTCGTAGCAATTCGTGGTTTGGTTTTATTAAGCATCATAAACAAAAAAACCGCCCAAGTGCGAGTCGGACACGCGCACGAAGTGTTCCGTACCATTATCTAAAAAAAACACGTTTGATGTATGTGAGTCCCCTTAAATATTTATTTTATCTATTTTTTAGTGTTTGTTGTTATAGCAGCGGAGACAGAAATACATCATCTGTGAAAATTTCAACTGTCTAACTATCACGGTTCATGAAATACAGCCTGCCTGGTGACACCGTTATCAATAAAAACGGCAAAAAACACGTTTTCTTTAATATTTATTTTATTCTGTTTTTAGTATTTGTTGTTATAGCGGCAACAGAAATACATCATCTGTGAAAATTTTAACTGTCCACTGTTTTTTGTGCCACGGTTCATGAGATACAGCCTGGTGACAGGCGGACAGACAGACAGACAGACAGACAGACGGACAGCTGAGCCTCAGTAATAGACTCCCGTTTTGCCCTTTGGGTACGGAACCCTAAAAACTTCAACATTACAATCAGCCAGTACTATCAACCAACATGCAACATGTCAAGTCACACTTCCAAAAGCTGAGCATCTAATTACGCGCTTTGTTTCGCTACCAGCGAATTTTCCATGGCGGTCGTACCTACCTACAGACCTAAAAGTGGAATTTGCGTTGGCGTCGTGTATAGGATTGATTAAGCGTTGTGATTACATTAGTATTTATATCACTAAGGAAGCAATAGAAGGGATTCCATTGATCAACATTTCCTAGGAGCGAGCTAATTGCATGAGATTGGAAATATCATGCGATGTATGGAATTCTTAGAAATACCCAGTTAGTAAACTGAATGAACACAATTAAGGTATGTGGTGTCTCTGGTGGCATTGAATAAAGCTCTAGGTAACAAGGTTGCCTATGAATAGGTAGGTGCATCAATCTTAATGTGGATATAATGAAGGAAGGAATAACTCGTTATGAAATTGAAATTCAAAATAAATGAATGTAGCAATTTAAACAGCCTAGTACGTAAATCTGTTAACGTTTTCATTAATTACTGACAGAATAAAGTTTGACATTGGGCCAGATTCTTTTAAATGAAGATGTGCAATTAACGGCGTGGCAGCCTCCTTGAACTATAACCTGCGTACCTAATGATAAGCAATGATTTAGTTATGCTTCTCGGACCATTGATCTGAGGTCACTGTTGCCACACAGTATAACCACAAAGCATACATTGCAATGCCTTGCCCGTCGCTCTTTTATATACAGTACTTTTACGTGCCTAACGATGTTGCGTTTGCAAATAAAAAAGAACAAAAGCATTGAGTTGAGTAGTATATGAGCAACTGATAGACCAACTAGCTTACGGCCTACCTGATGTAAAGATGTCACCATCGCTTAACACCGGCAACACCGGGGGTATTGACGATACACCTACCATGATACTTGTCCATGATACCTTGAAGACATTTTTTACGTTTCGTTCGAAGCGGTGCATGTTAGTAAAGTGGAAAAACCTCAGGCTCAGATAGTACTCAGGATAGCTCAGATAGTAGGTATTATTAACAGCTAATTATTATTATTTTTCTTTATAATTGGCGCCGCGCGGCTTGTGCATTTGCCATTTTCAAATATCTGTATATTTTCAAATAATTTGCAACGTTACACTCCTTCCAAGTCGTCAAAGTCACAGTCGAGTCATGTTTTAATAAAACGGTGGCCAATTTTACTAAAACTTTGGTAGACAATTTCCACCAATTTCAAAAAGTCACGCAATTCATTTCCATTTTATTTCACTACACTTGTGCTTTTTAAACGATCTACATTAGTTAAAATGCCACCAAAATAACTCAAGAAAACACTAGGAAAACAAATAAAATAAAAGTAGACAACGTCTCTTTTCGAAAATGGCGGGAAGAGTCTAACAGCTCATTAAACAGCTTATGTATGAGGAAGATAAAATTTCCAGAAACGAGTCATTCGTGAAACCCTTTGTTCTAGGATGATTAGATGAGCTTTGTCACCATGCAGGGAAGAGCCATGGTAAATTATCTATGCTGGAATGAGACTGAAAAGCTCGTCGGAGCATTCCTCGATGTAGCGGCAGTAGAGAGATCCGATGTCTTGGCGATGGCTAAGTAATTCTAGATCGGTGAGGTTGAGATGTGTCTGCTAGAACTGTTTATAATGATTAAACGAAGCATGCAAGGGTGGGGCCAGTGAGTAGAGCAACAGTAAATGAAGAGATGTTTTTTTTTTGGCACAGTCAATTTACAAATGAGTTGTGTTTCTACGAACACATTGTTAGGTACCTATTCTACGCCGTTGCCCAACGCCCATTCAGCGGGATAGCTATAAGACTGTGAACCTTGAAATTTCCTTTCCAATACATTCACCTACTGATCGCCTAGATCAAATTGTACTCAAATAAAAATGTATAAGCATTGTAACCTTAACAAGGTTCAATAGCAGCATAAGTTTATTGTTAATAATTTAAACCTTTTTTAAAGACATTTATTTACAGAAAGAATAATACAAGGTATGTACAAAATACATATGAAACAGTTGTGCCACCTGAAAACCGCTGCAAGCGATCTAAAGGTAGCTCAACTGATCCAAATCACTGCCAGACGGAAGCGTCCCTAAGATGCTGGCTGCATTGCCACGCTGAATGGCAATACTAATGCGTTGAGCCAGATAAGAGCCAGCTCTCGGGTCACGCGTCGCTTCGACCAGATGCCCTGAAAGAATTTTGAAAACGCGAAGGGCCCTGGAACCCCACGGACCCAGAGTCTCGACCCCGAAAGGCTCAAATAAGTAAGCTCTGTCGAGACTTGCATATTTGCGTCTTTTGAGGTCCTCAGCGGAATCTGCCGCCGCACCGGCCCTAACTGATGTCCCGGACAGATAAGATGGCGCAAGGGTATCAACGCATGTAGCGTCCCACACCAAAGGCCTACCCTTCTCCCACGGAACAAGAGTCATGCCGTCAGGCCGCTTACCATCGTCACGTAACAGACCATTCGGTTCTAGAATCGCTGGAATGTTAACGCTGGTAAGGGCCCGGCGAATGATATAATTATGGCTAGCGTGGCGGGAAATCCTACCGGCAGCCCTGGTGCACGATAATCCGTGGTGACCAAGCTGATCAACAGCAGTACCGCACTGGCAGTGATGAGGGGCACAGCACCCTGCACCCAACTGTAAAGAAGTTGCAATACGGAAAGAAACTGGATCCATTAAAGTACCAGTATTGTGTGATGGAAGTGCTTGCAACCAAAACCCTGACTCCCATTTGGAAACGGCCAGGAGACGAGCACGATCTGTGGAGCTTGAGCACGTTTGTAACAGACAATTCCGCGTCAGCTCGCACAGAGGCCCGTCCCATTGCCGTTGAGATGAAAGAGATTTGGGGGGAGTAGTATTGGGGCAAGCACTATGCCAAGCATTACGAGCCTCGTCTAAGTATGAAATTTTGAGAGTGTTGCCAGAAAGAGCCACAAGGGAAGGAGATAGAGTTTTATTAACCAAAGAACAAGTGCTATAGACGGAAGAAAAGTAAAGTATATAAGCAGGAGGATAAATAAACGAGTATCGTTAAAACCAATCCGAGGTCGTGGTTTGTATATTCTGTCCAACCAGTTCCTAGCCCCTCTGAAAGCCCGTAATACATTTGGGTGGATAGAATAGTTGGACACGAATGTTTAAAACAAAGTCGTATTCTAAAAAAAAAAATTTAACCTTAATTTCAACGTATTTTATATTCACTAATATAACATAATATTAAAACGGTACTAAAGTTCACAAAATTCAGCATAAGTTAGTCTTGGCAAAATAAATATTTTTGTATTTGTATTTGTATAACTCTGAAGTATCGAAGTTTTTACCTGTTTTAACCTGGCGACATTTTTTACGTCAAAATATCACTAAAGTACAGGGTAAAAGTACATAGTATTTTTTTTTATCACTCGAGATAAAATATGTCAATTTGGCTTATTAGGGCAAATAACAAATTCATTAGAAAGTGCGTAATTCGTAAATATTTACGAGGTGTTAATTAAATGGCATGTTATTTCTGTGTCGTTTTACATTCATCATTACCTAATTTCTCACCTCGCATAATTTTAATGCCAATTAGAAGGTATCTACGTAGAACCAACGAGAGTAGTAAAGATTGTCTTAAAATTGTGTGGTAGACGCATCACGTGCATTAACGGTAAATGCTACTTTGATGTTAATACAGTAATTATTTGAGGATGTAATCAAAATAAATCAAAAATAGAAACACGATCGTGTAACTTTTCTAATTTTTTTTTTAAATCAGCCCTCTTCAAATTTTTTTAGGTCCCTTCTTCGAATAGAGGAAATATTGACGGTTAATTTTAACATTATTCAGTAGGCAATCACAGTACCTAGATTAATAGAAAAGGATTTATTTTTATATTTGCTACTTTTACCCAAAACAATGTTTTACCATTTGTCGCTTACGTCAGTTACTTCTGAGCGACAAAATTCTATACCTCATCTCTTCCCGGGTTCATGTGAGTAACAGCGCTTCTTGAAGTTATTGTTTTCTTGCTAGAGGTCCACCCTGTCCATATTTTATCATATCGCCTTAAGCCAGTAATCAATGGTGATCATCTATTGTCAAAAACAAAACAAAGCTTAAAATCGAGAGGGTGAAAGTTGACAATTAAACGCCATTTCATTGGTCATTGTGGGCCACATCTATGTTGGAAAGTTATGTAAATTCAATGAACTGTGCGACATTATAATATAAATATGTTTTGGAATAAAAAATAGAATACAAATACAAGCAGATATGTATAGACAAAATAAAAGAAAATACTAATGTAATAGTTAAGCAGCCTAAAGACCGTTGGAAACGATCTAAAGATAGCTTTTCTGATCCAAATCACTACCAGTCAGTCTAAGATACTGGATGTATTGCCACACTGAATGGCAATACTATTGAACCAGGAAAGAGAAAGCTTTTTTAGAAAAATATTTTTCAAAAATCATCTATGACAAGGATATTGGTACATAAATGACGTTGATAAACTCCTACACCGTTAGACTGATCACCATAAAAGTTGGCACGTCAAAGTAGTTTTTCATGGAGAAGGTTTTTATGCTGCCCAATTTGTCATAGCTCACCACTAGATGGCGAACAGACTAACCACAGCAACGTGTGGCCGGTTACAGCTAGTCTTTTATAAAACTGTGATCGGAATCGTGAGCTGATCGAAATGAGCTTAAACATTGCCAAGCTACCATTAACTATTGATGAGCTCCGTCGTCCACCTTCCGTCTCCACAACCACATCAGCTCGCTATCTCCTTAATATTGTATTGCCATCGGACCTTGGCAGTTATGTTAAATTTCAGCCCAATCAGTCGGGTGGAAATGGTATACATCTGATGGGTCTGCATACATTCCCATGTGCATTCAGTCAAATAGCTTTTCCAGTTCTTAGGTACCTATTATTGTAATTGTACCTACCTACTCCTAATTATACTGTGACCTATCGGAGCTCCAGGCCTACGCCGTAGCACTTATAAATAACCACGTAACATCACCGTAGCATATAATAAAGGACTAGGTACCTCGCATTTTACAATAAGCTACGTGGTTTGGATCATATGGTATCTTTATATGGTACATAATTTCATACAAAATAATTTTGAATGACATCACCCATTTCAAACGTTTCAATATGGTTCACTACAACCATAATTTTAAATAAAAATTTATGGTTTTCAAATCACATCGACTTAAAGAGCTATGCTAGTTTGAAATACTACGAAAAATACTAGAAATTGGTTTCAGTATTGACCACAAACTTCTCAAACTGTATTTTCAGGTCGTGAGAATAAGTTATGGAATTTAGTTGGTAAGTAAAGCCCACCCACATCCATTAGGGGTATATGTTTGATGTTTATTATGAAAACATAACTTATAGGTATACCTACGCTAAATTTAGACGGCCTTATGTATATTACAAGGCTGGCTTCTTGTAGATTTTTACAGGGCAATTTGCATGTTTATGACCAGTATTACAATATTTTTAGCAAAAATAACTGTGTGTACTCGGGAGTGGTAAAAAAAGATCCGTAGAACCATTGATGTCTATATATTACTTTAATTAACGCGGAGAACAAAGATCACTGACATATGTCTGTGAATTATCAAGTTTAAGTGGCAATGAGCAGGCCACATAGCTCGCGCGTCGTTGGATGGCGGCGGTTGATGCCCATTTTCCGTAGCATTCAATCTGGGAGGCATATATCCAGTAATTAATGGAAACCGGCTGAAATGATGATGATTTTACTCGAGTTGAGAATGAGCTACGTAATATATACCAGTACTATATATACTCAGTTCACTGAGTTGAAAACTGGCATGCGCCTGTCAAGTTCCGTTTAGCGTGAGATCTATCGACGAGGAGGTTGGAAACTGAAAACGTTGATGGATAACTAGTAGTCTATTCATGTTAGGGCTCATAATGATCAGCTTTCTACAATTCTAGCCATTATTCATATCAGTATATTACGAAAAAAACACTTAATACTTTCGACATAATAGATAGATAGAAAATTCTTTACTGCACATAAAAAAGGCGTACAATGGTGAACTAAATGTAAAAACACCGTTAAAAAAGCATTATCTTCCATGGTGTACTGCTGAAAAGAAGATACCTCGGTAGTGCACAGAAAAGGAAATGGTTAAAAGTTATAAGAAAATTAGCAAAAAAAAAAACTTAGACATTTTTTGTCAAAATTGTTTCAGCCGTTTCACAGAGTTGGGGTTTTTTTTATTTTTTTTATTTCTTCTTGGTCTATAATATGTATTGATATTGATGATGATGTTGTAGCAAAAGGGATTATAAGTTCAATACCGATAAAAGTTATTTGGTAGAATTGTTAGAGTTTGTCCTTTGTTCTAGTTTGCCAACATAACATCCTTTGATTCTTTCGAGAGAGTATATGTACTTAGCTCACATTTGTGGTGACTCACCCACTACACCTGAGCAAGCAATCAGTAGAGCATCTTGTGTTTTTATCCAGTTTACAACTCTGTTTTCGTATTTGAGCGCACGTGTATCTTATCAGGTAGTTAGTTACTACAGTTGAATTACTTTAAAAGATTTATGTGGCACAGATGAGTAGATTTATCTGCACACACGTCCACACTTCACTTCGGTGTTAAGTGTTGCCTTAACGTATGCAATACTGCATACAAATTTACATATCTCACACATTGTGGGCAGATGGACTAAATCCTCGCTTTGAGGCAACTGCAAAAGAGTACGTGACGTGCATTGTAATTACCCCGATGCGGTAACAAAAAAACTATTATTTCAACTGTGGTAACAGTTTAGAAATCTAGTCTTCCTTTATGCACTCGAAAATTCTCGTACAAAACGTAGGTAAATTCGCGTACATTGATGTAATAAAAGGCTATTAGGTATGCGTGGAAATGCAACAGTCGAGTGCAATTTTCGTTCGGCATTTTGTGGTGAGTTTACCCCACTAATTCTTGGTTCAAATAAAAATATAGGAACTAAAGGAGAGAGGCTCCTCATCATTATGATCGACAGTCCTGCTTAAACCACTGCTATGTATATAGTAGACCTTTCATAGTTTGTGGCTTTTACATATCCGTTTATGACGTTTTAAACTTCATTTCAGGCAAATTGACAACGGGTGAAGGAAAATTTTCAAATAAAAAAACTACGGCTCGCACACACCGAGACCAGTTCTTTTATTAGTGTAGGTACCAAACAGTACTACCGTCACACTAGATTTTGCAACTGCATCACAATTAAATTGATATTAGGTATTATTATTTGATAAGAACATAATAAAAAATATAGTAGTATAGTAAAGTTGTAGTATAGTAACAATAACTTTGAGCCAACATAAGATGACCCCAAACACGGCCAGTTGTTTATAGTTAATCTAGGAGTTAGTTGTCCGTTGTCCAATTAATTGTTCGGTTTCCATCGCACTGTCACCAAAATCTGGTACTGTAAACGGAACTTTGACAGGTATGCAATATTTAAGCTCAGCCAGACATGGGTAAGTGGTTCATAAACGGCTAGCAAGATTTGAGTATGGTGAAGTTATAATAGCTATGATAGTTTAGTTTGATTAATTTAATAGTTTACCGAGCGAACTAAGCGTCCTTACAACAACTGGCAACATTTGCTTCTATCTGTCCGGATGTATTATGTTAGTACTCGCGTTCTTTGTTTGATCACATGATGCATAGTTTTATACAAGTATGTGCTCGCGAGGTCTACTGTTCACAGAACTACTAGATTAACAAAGGTTCCAAAGTTGTTCAGCTGCACACAATACTGAGCAAGATAAAGAGGCTGTGTAGGTAAAATTATCTATTTGTTTCACGACGTGACGTAATAAAGCCTTCAGCTGCAAATCTCAAAATAAACAAATGCTTGGTAATTTCTAACAATTAAGAAAAGTGTAGTAGAGATAGATAGAGATAATAATGGAAATTGACCAAGCACTTCGAGCATTGCTGGCCTCCGTACCTAGACCAAGCATTATAACCAAAATCTTAGACAGACCGTTTTCTCTCTGTCTCCTTCTTTACGCAGGCCAAAAAGAAGAAACATGCAAACACCATATTATGGAAACAGACCCGGCAACCTTTCTCTACGCGTTCAGTATCAGAACTAATATATTGACCGTAGATAGCACAAAATAACGAAATAGAGCGAGATAGATACAAAACTGTTTGGCTATTGTCCAATTTGTATGCCCGTATTGTCTCACTTGTTTTTGTTTTACTATCTGTGTGATTTTGTAAACCTACATAGTTTTGTAGGAGCCCATTATCATCATCAGCAGCCTGTAGAAGTCCACTGCTGGACCTAGGCCTCCCCATAGAATGCTACGACGAAGAGTCTTTGTTCACTTTGGTGATCGTAATCACCCCCTTTTGATCTGACATACCGTTCTGTAAACAACGCGTTTGTCAACGTAACTCTTCAATGCGATTGTCAAAAGAACATGAACGTCTTTTTATTACAAGCTTTTATTTAACTTGCATTGTATGTATGTTTGACTCCGGGTGGAATCTTGCAACTGAATATTAAAGCAACCGATTGACCTGAAATTTGGCATACCTATCAAGTTCCGATGACAATACAATATAATGGTGACAACGAGCTGATGACATCATCAGATGGAGACGGAAGGTAGACAACGGATCTCCTCGATGGATAATGGTAGACTGGCCGTGTTTAGGCTCATTTTGATCAGCACACGGTTACGATCACTAATTTCATAAAAGCTTGTATTGCAAAATATATTTTTCACAAAAAACATATCTAATTTATAATGTTCTTTAAAGTTATATGGCGTGATTTTGATGGCATTTAAACGGGTGATATATATGTATAGAGGACCACCACAATGCCTGAAGACGAAAGTCTTCAATCAGTGTATCCTACCCGTAATGACTTACGGTGCCGAGCCGTGGACACTCACGGTGCGCCTGCTCCATCAGTTTAAGGTCGCTCAGCGTGCTATGGAACGAGCGAGGAGATTCTCTGAGGGATAAAATCCGCATCGAAGTTATCCGACAGAGAACTAAGGTCATCGACATAGCTCAGAGAATTAGCAAGCTGAAATGGCAATGGGCTGGGCATATATGCCGAAGAACCGACAACCACTGGGGTAAACGTGTTTTAGAGTGGAGACCACGTCTTGGTAAACGTAGTGTGGGACGCCTGGCTAGGTGGAGCGACGATCTGCGTAAGGCGGCTGGTAGAAAGTGGATGGGAAGAGCTGGAAATCGGTCTAAATGGCGAACATTGAGAGAGGCCTATGTCCTCTATAGGCTATGATGATACCTATATAGGCTGATGATGATGATGACATATAGAGGTTATGTGTGGAGTAGATAGATGGAAGTGTATTGCGTGTATTTTCGGAATGGTGGATATTTCGCTCCAAAACCTTTAATACTTGACATTGGCTAATCGCTTGAATATTCCACAAAAGCCAATAGAGAAAGATAATGAAAAACCGGTGGGAAGCTTGGCAAAAAAAAGCATTGTTTACGTCCTGTTTATACCCAGCAAAATTTATTTTTGAATACCGTCTCAGTGAGTACAATTTACCTTTCTGAAATTTATTAGCTATTTCAAGGTGTATATTCTGAAACAATTTTTTGTTACGCTATGAGGCAATTATTGCCACTCTCACGAACGGCAGCCGTTACCGGGCTTCTATCGGGCTCTGCGATTATCTTGATAAATTGCTCACGGCGCCGACCGATGTCGTCCTACTTATTTGTTCTAATGAAAGTACCTCTTATCATGTACGCCTTAGGATCGTTGCGATTACAAAAAATAAACGAGCGAGCCTTACTGTAGTCGCATATGATGTGTTACATCTGACATATCACCTTGGTAATAAGCAACATGGCCGATAGTACCAACCTCTCGGAAAACTTCGCGTTTCCTGTTACACACTTCTGTCTCTTTTCTTGAAATCACCACAGATTGCAGGAAAGCGAAAGGAAAGATGTTACACATCAAAAGTTTACAGACAATACTAGTTCACATCCATCATTATATCATTCATTTGAATAAGAAAATCCATAAAAGAACCAATACCACCGACAAAGCTCTCAGAATCAGCAACTTGAAGTGGCAACGGGCAGACATATTGCTTACAGAACTGACAACCACTGGGGAATATTGGGCGCCATCACATTGGACGATAACGACATGAAAAGATTTTGTGACAATATCGTCGATGACACCAGGGGCGAAACGATGCACCACACCACACACACACATCCAGCTCTTCGGGCTGAATGTGAAAGAGTATGACATTCACATTTCACGCGGTCTAGTGTTTTTTTTTTTTTTCTTTATGATTGGCGCCGCACGGCTTGTGCATTTGCCATTTTCAAGTATCTGTATTTTCACTATATTGTATTTTCAGTATATTTTGCAACGTTACAATCCTTCCAAGTCGTCAAAGTCACAGTCGAGTCATGTTTTAGTAAAACGGTGGCCAATTTTACGAAAACTTTGGTAGACAATTTCCACCAATTTCAAAAGTCACGCATTTCACTTCCATTTCATTTCACTACACTTGTGCTTTTTAAACGAGCTACATTAGTTAAAATGCCACCGAAATAACACAAAATAACTCAAGAAAACACTAGGAAAAGAAATAAAATAAAAGTAGACAACGTCTCTTTTCGAAAATGGCGGGAAGAATCCTAGTGGATTTATTGTCAAGTATTTACGACGTTAAATGATTAAAATCAAACAGAATTCGATGATAAAATATCAAAGACCCTAAACTAAGCCACCTGTTAAAATTACTTTCTTTAGTTTTTTGGGTACTCTTTGTTTTTTTTTTACTTTGACCTTCATTTGGCCACGATCTCGCCTGTTGGTAAGTGAAGATGCGGCTGACGATGAAGCACGAAGGTCTAGACGGCACCTATTCACTCTGGCCTTAAAGATACCCAGATTATAGATTTCAGGAAAGACAAACGACGACAGCGAGTTTCACTCCTTAGCTCCTTAGAGGAAATGAGGGAATTCCTAAAAATTTATAGGCATGCATATAGCGAGTCAGTCGTGGGAAGCAATGGCGGCGATGAGCTCACCACTTGTCACGTCTATATTCCACGATGGTGCAACCCACTGTGAAAAGAGGCCTATTGTGGCTCTGCCTACCCCTTCGGGGAAAAAGGCGTGTGTCTATGTATGTATGTATGCATATAGCGATTGTGATATTTTCAGCAAGTATTCAATCATGTGCATTCGTTAGGTATCATTTGGTGAAGTGTAACTAATAAAGAAGACCACAGATGGCCACCGGAACTCATCAATGATAAGTACTTCAAGGGTGGCGATAAGATATCTCGGTTAGGACAGTTTAGTGACCATGACGCAGAATTTTTTAATAAATGGTACCTTAGAACTAATCTGATGATGAAACTGGTAGGAACCGGAACAAAAACGGAACATAAAACAATATATCCTAGCCGTGTTTGGTTGGAATTGTCATGAGATGCACTCTGGCTACATATGATTTTCCGCGTTCAAATTGTGCTGCTTGAGACGTGTGCTATGTGTGGCCTTAATTGTCTGAAGACAGATTTCGTGCGTCGTTATTGTGTGTATGTTACGTGGTATATTCGCCGATTGTGAACCGATTTGAATAGTTATTTTTTACTAAGTAGGTTGAGGGGGGACCCATTTAAGAAGAAAATATTCCAAAATCCTTGGAAAGTTAGGGGATAAATCCCTAGCTTAGAGCTCGTTTTCGTGTCAAGAATTATGTTATATAACTTAATAAAATGACAATAGGTACAAATAATCTTTATACGATCGCCAATCCCACTAATTTAATAAAAGTCAAAGTTACGATGTTTGGATATTTATTATAATGGTTCCGTCGGTACCTTTTGAGGTAAGGAACCCTAAAACCAAGTCTGTCTCACACAGCTTGAAATCGGCACTCCATCGTATAGTCCTCCTACCATTAAATTGGGCCTTGACCAGACGGAAGCAGAGCGTATCGAGCAAGTACCGTTGATTAGTACCGAGATCTTTATAAACTGATGATCTCAACAGTATCGCAAAATCAACATCTCAACTAAAGTAGAGACCTCTCTAGTCTCTACACACTTCACAGTAGAGATGAACTCAACCACACAAAGAGCATTACAAAAATAATATATTATATATTATACCCGTGACATTGCCGTGGTCTACCTGAGAAACAGACAAGGCCATAGCTTCAAGAAATAAATAAACCAGCATTTGTGTATGACAAACGCATAGTGTAGGATTGTTTTCAAATCACGAACAACTTACCTGATGATATTAAAACTTGTGAATCCTTACCTGTACTTAAAAAGAAGTTAAGAAAATATGTATATGATAAGATTTTTTAAGTAACGACCAGATCTCTGGAATATTAATACCTAGTTAGTTATGATCCTAGTTTTTAAGCTCATTATAAGTGAACCATGTTCTTTATGAAATTCTTTTAACCACATCATAGTTTGCAATAGGTTGGTTACTCTTACAGTTTTCATCACAGGGTATCTTTATAGGGTAGGGTTTTTAGGGTAGCTTTTATTCAGTTTCATCTGCCTTGTAATCAAATCTTGCAATTTATGACCGATTTAGCTAAAATTTGGCATACCCAAGTAAGACCAGCGAGTAAGCCTAGGCTAGGAAAAAAGGAAAATAATAGGAAAAAAGCTAAGCTCGCCTTTATACATATCTTTTGTTATTATTTTATTTGTAATATGTTTTTCTGTGTACAATAAAGAATTATAAGAATTATAAGAAAAATGATAGGAGAAACCTGAATTTAGACGGCCCTGAGGCCGTAGACTAGGTAACATTATATTAGCGATGTCACTAGTAGAAAAGCCAACAATGTATGAGTCTGACGAAAGCTATCGAAAAATCACGTGGTCTATTGTATTGAATTACGCATGTAGAAATGGAATCGCTTTGAAGCGAATACCACTTGGCTAGGCCGGCAGGTCTACACTCATATTTAAACCATCTTTCATAATGAGACCCTTTCGTAAGTTTGACAGTGTCCTGTCAAACTTCAGAACCCTAAAAAAAGTTACGGAACCTTCGATCAGTAGTTCTGTGATCGCAGGACGGAACTATAATAAAGTAAAATTTTGTCGTGAATTCCTTACCTAACGAGACATTAAGATTCTGCATTAAAATAAAGTCTCTACTCTCATCAGCTCGCGAAACATATGCTAATTTCTGGTGGCATAACTAAAACGGGTATAATGTTCGTATATTATTAGCAATCGTTGCATAGAAAGAAACTGTTGGGTTCAACTGGCTAGTGGCACGAAATTAATATTTTTGGTTATTTTTGCCCATTACAGCTCATCAACTCTTCAGATAGCAAAAGTTGATTTTGCGAGAACTAAGAGACTAAGAGAATGTTTTTTTTTTTTTTTTTTTGTACTACTTAGATGACGGAACATGTAAGAGGCCCACCTGATGTTAAGCAGTAACCTCTGCCTATGAACAGTGCATTACCTCATAGGTCACGTCCACCTAGGACGCACCCTATGTGGCATTGCACTGCGCCCGCCACCCTGAGACATAAAGATGAAAAGTCTCATGTGCCTGTAATTGATAATATCTCATAAATATCACCAGTTTAGTAAGATCCCTCTAAACAAAAAATAAACAAAAAAAAGTGTTTAGGGGGTTCGTAGCTAAACTGATGATATTTATGAGATGCTATCAATTAAAACATGTATTAAGTTCTCTCTTAGTTCTCGCGAAATCAACTTTCGCTATCTGAAGAAGTGTTGATGAGCTGTAATGGGCAAAAAACACCAAAAACTTTAATATTGTGCTTCGTTAAAATCGTTAGATTTGAATTTAAAATGACGGGAAATAATTCAAACTATAATTTAAGGAACAAAAATACTTTAGGTAACAGGTTAAAACTGTCAGAAAAACAAGTTAATTAAATAATAATTTTAAAAAACCCAACGCAATGAAATGGTTGAACCAAGTTTGATAAAACATGCCTAAGAACCATCGCTAGAAAACCTGCTTTAGAATAAAATAAACCGAATTCATATAGCTTCCCCCGTTTAAGAGCTACGGTGCCACAGACAGACACGCATAGCGGTCAAACTTATAACACCCCTCTTTTTGGGTTACCAGATTTATCGAGCAGAAAATTTATAACAAAACAAGTTTACAGATGTAATTAATTTTTGACTACGAGGCTTTATAAGTTTGACGTGTCTGTGTGTCTGTGTGAGTGCCTGTCTGTGGCATCGTAGCTCCCGAACAGATGAACCGATTTTGATTTTGTTTTTTTTGTTTGAAAGGTGTATTAGGCGGGAGTGTTCTTAGCTATGTTTGATCAAAATCTGTTCAGCCGTTTCATTGCGTTGACGGTTTTTTTAATTTTTACAAAATTAATTACTTGTATTTGGTTCACTAGGTTAAATATAATACTATTAATCGGATGTAAGTTAGTTAACTCGCTTACATGTCGTTGTATTTGTGGCGCTCATTTGGTTTACTATGCTAAAATGTTGTGTACCCTCATACTTTGGACAATAAACAATTTAATTTAATTACGATTGTTCTCCCGGACGCGGCCCCTGTGCACAGAGTATTAAATGGTCTGACGTACCACCTACGCTATACCAAAAACTAAGCATTAGTATGTTAGCATCAACTTGATAACTATCAATTCAGTAACCGGATTGGTAAGCGGGATCAGCGCTTACATAATGCTACTCCGACTGACCCAGCATAACTCGATTTGTTTGCATTCCAAAGTAATCTAACTTTCAAAGATTAGTGCCAATACGTGCTTAAATTATTCCACCAAGAGCATAGAGCATCTTTGTATAAGGTGACCCATGAGTAATTGGTTTTTTTAAAATAAGTAACTTCTATTGTCTATAACAACATTGACAGACACCTAAAAATCCTCATAAATCCCTACAATCCCATTCTAGACGATTAGATTGGGTGACTTTGCTCGGGAACTGTGATTTTTGCGAGCATTTCTCGGTAATTGATTTTTTTTCCAGCTCTGAGATTTCCATCGCCATCCTCTGAATATCATCAAAATCATTAGAGCTGATTTCGAAATAATCTGTACCAACAGACAAATATATTGCTCGTCTAATAATTTAAGAACTCAAGATAGATAGATACGTTTAATAATAAAAAGGTTCAATTCAGATTTAATTGTTTTGTTGTAACCGCGTAAACCAAGGTAAGTTTATGATGGTTGCTCACTTTCGCTTGACTCACACTATTTGCAAACCTTAATTTAAAAGATACATAAATAGCTACGTACTATTACTAGAATACTGGGGTAACACATTCATTACAGATAATATAGACATAGCTTAATAGGTTTCGTGCTTCATCTATGCTGAAATTAAAGGAAGCCCGACCACGCATGGCTTAAAATGTGTTAGAATGCTGGAAAGAATCACAACCAAGCCCCACATTGATGATGTATGGGACTGAAAAAGCCCATTGTTATGTGTCACCCTTTACAACGTCATTCATGACCTTGTAAGGTCATATAGAGAGCGAGAGGGCAAATGTTACTTAACAGAGGTCTTAGTAACAAACCACGTAAGGAGGAATTTGTGGGCTGAATATATGTGTTCCGTAGTGTCTTTGGCCTAAAAATAGACAGAATAGACCGTCTCCTCCCATGGATGTCGTAAAAGCCGATCAAGGGATTACCCGGACTTGTTGACAACATCGTTGGTATAGGATTTGTCCTGGCTGCTAGCTTATTATGGAATGCGTTATTACTGCAAAAAAGTATTAGCCGAGTCAGTCGTGGGAAGCAATGGCGGCGATGAGCTCACCACTTGTCACGTCTATATTTCACGATGGTGCAACCCACTGTGAAAAGAGGCCCATTGAGGGTCTGCCTACACGCCTTCGAGAAAAAAGGCGTATGTCTATTTATGTATGTGTGAATATATTAAGCGATAGTGATATAAAAGTATTTTCAACACACTTGCTCATAAAGTGGCTCTAATTTCACCGCAATTGGGCACATAATGACACCTGTAATCAAACTGTGACTTTTTCATTGCTACTATTCACCAGTGAGTTATAGAGACTTGGACATTTACACAGAGTGCGTATTTCTGTTTTACACCTGTAATCAAACTGTGACTTTTTCATTGCTATTATTCACTAGTGAGTTATAGAAACAGTTGAACATTTACACAGAGTGTGTATTTCTGTTGTATTATTAACTAGCGACTGGCCCCGGCTTCGCACGGGTAGCCCCCGGTTAACCCCCCCCCCCCCCCATCCCCTTCCCCCCTAAGTCAATTTCCTGGTTCTAAGCTACCTCCCCACCAATTTTCAGCCAAATCGGTTTACCCGTTCTTGAGTTATAAGTGGTGTAACTAACACGACTTTGTTTTATATATATAGATTTTAAAATATGCATTTGTCGGGAGTGTTCTTAGCCATGTTTGATCAAAATGGGTTCAGCCGTTTCATTTCGTTGAGGGATTTTAATTTTTACAAAATAAATTACTTTTTTAAATTCTAATAACTGTCAGTTTCCACCGATGTCTGCAATCTATGGCTCCCGGAACATGTATAGTACTACCCATTGACCTAGAGAATAAATTGAGATATGGTCTTACAACACAAGGAAAAAAAACAGGTTTTGTTTTTATGTTTTTATCTCTTCTTCTTTGCCTGACCCTTTCCCATTTATTTGGGGTCGGCCCTCCGTATCATACGTCTCCAGGCAACTCTGTCCTGGGTCGTCTCTTTTTTAACTTGGGCTTCTTTAAGGCTCTTATTTACTAATGACATCCATGTGATTCGGGGTCTTCCTCGTCCTCGGGGTTTAGTATCAATATCTAGCACTTTTCTGGTCATGTGGTCGGATGGTCGCCTCATAACGTGTCCATACCACCGCAGACGGCTCTCCTGTAGTTTATCCGGGATAGGTCCCACTTTGAAGGTGCCTCTTATGTGTGTGTTTCTGACATGGTCCAGCCTAGTTACACCTGCCCATCTGAGCATCTTCATCTCTGCGCAGTGTAGTTGGTTTTCGTGCTGCTTTTTAAGTGGCCAGCATTCGGATCCGTATGTCATGGCCGGTCGGACGGCTGCTCTGTATACTCGTCCCTTTATGCGCACAGGCATTCGGCTGTCGCATAACACGCCGGTTAGTTCTCTCCATTTCATCCACCCGGTATTTATGCGATGGGTGACATCAGTGTCTATTGACCCATCTTTACTGATGATTGACCCTAGGTACTTGAAATGGTCCACTTCTTTTATCTGGGTGGATTTTTATGTTTTTATCACTTATAAAAAATGCTTATGTAATAATATAACTACAAATTTTCTACACGCATAATTAAGCTTGTTAGGAACACCTCAGGCAGTCCGGTCCGCCTTTTATTCAATACACTCATATCGGTTACTTTGAAGTATACCAAAGGTACTGACGGAACAAAGCAAGATTTTTTAAAAGGAGGTGGACAACTGCTGACCCACGTCAAAATTAAATGAACCAGGGCCCCTTCATGGAAGGGGTTTTGTTTTTTCTAAATGTTGTTTTTTGTCCAAGTTTTCTAAAGTACTTGTATATTTTTAGAAGTTGGGAAGCAAAAGTTGTATTTGTAAATAATTAGATAAAGCAACTTGCATTTGCGTGAAACAAAACGCAAGAAGCTTGATTACATTCCCACAACTTCTACGCTAGAAATTAAATTAGCTTTTTCATTATCTTAACATATATTAGCAATAACCAAAACTATCTCAACTATACGTTACGTTAGTCAAAAAAGTTGGTTCAAACAATGTATGGGGAGTTGCCCGTGTTCTTTGAACGTCCATTTCTATCTGGTTCTGGACTACTATGGATCAGAGCCAATGTATCTAATCTAGGATGTATTTTTTATAATATTATTATTATTTCTATAAACATAAACAAAATTTTAAAAAATAAACATACAAACATTTGTACCGCAGCGGGAATCGAGCCTGCAACCTCTCATATATCAGCCTACGCATGTCTACTCACCCACTGCGCCACAAAGGTCGTCAATAAAGTAAATTTATTGAAATCCCAGAGGTCATTTTGAATAAATTG
The DNA here is from genome assembly GCA_932527175.1 of Operophtera brumata. Lineage (NCBI taxonomy): Eukaryota > Metazoa > Arthropoda > Insecta > Lepidoptera > Geometridae > Operophtera > Operophtera brumata. The sequence goes on from OW052239.1 coordinate 71,632,440, forward strand.
AAGTCCGCAGGTATTGTAGAAACTATGCACAGACACACCAACAAAGTTATGGCTCGTTTCTCAGAGTTGTCCTTTTTACCTTTCCAAGGAGTAAAGTAGGAACTGAATTCTCTATGGTTTTCGATGTTGAATAATGTATTTGGCGTGCAAAATACGGACGCATTCTGAAATTTATGAGGTTCGGTCACCCTGGTGAGATGAGATCACGGCATAACTAAGTGGCACAAAGATATGGTGTAGGTAATGTGTAAATGCGGAAAACCAACCTCGGAAGCAACCTGAAAAATTTTAGCTAGGATTTAAACATAATAGATGCGTTTCTCTTCATTCTTGGTTATATGGTTGCCAGTAAAATTACAGGCACATGCTACTTTTCATCTTTATGTGTCAGGGTGGCGGGCGCAGTGCAATGCCACATAGGGCACGTCCTAGGTGGACGTGACCTATGAGGTAATGCACTGTTCATAGGCAAAGAGTACTGCTTTACAATAAGTGGGCCATGTGCATGATCCGTCATTCCAAGTCGAATAAAAAATAAAAAATAAACTCTTTCCAATGATATATAACAATAACCTACTCTAATCTACGGTCGCCATGAATCAAATGTAGACTAAATTGTTATTATAAGGGAGTTGGATACCAATGTTCCTGTGAATTCACAATTCAATCTCAATTCGGTAAATTCGGGTGTTGTTTTAACTAGTAGTTCGCACCAAACGAGCCTCGCGTGCACCACCGTAGCTCAAAAGCTCCTATACCGATCAAGCTCATGTTCGAACTTACAAAATCTATCACATAAATTTCATCAAGATTGGGTTAGCGGTTCTGCAGTTATGGTCGGACCGCATCCTGCAATTAGACTCGAAAACCTCGCTTCTCTCTGTCAGGGCGTTCAAGTTGCTCTAGTTTTCCTGTTTTAAGTAGGTGTAACAGGCAAGTTCGAGTTTTTTGGTAAATACATTTGAAAGCAGTTCAACCTTATGCAATGGTAAGTTCCGAATAAAACGTATTGAAATTATTTTATAACTTGTTACGTAATAACAAGCTGCTATGTACTATCATATACGCGTAATAAATTAATTTACGTTTTATCAACTCAAAACTGACTTGCGTAGGTTGCTATTAGGTATAGTTTCGATCATAATGGAAATATCATTTTTATGTAAATGACACAGGGTTGTAAAAGGTGTATTATATAACTCAAATACTAAATACTATTGGAGTCTTCGACCAAAATATTTTTTGTCGAAGACTCCATATTATTATAAATAAGTATGAATGTTATATAATTTCAGGTCTTTAGGTAGCTCAACTGTTTCATTTGTTGTTTTTATTTTTTGAACTCACCTATTTTTTCTGTATATTTCAATATTTATATTATTTTACCCGGATTTGTTAGTAAGATTTGTCTTGGCTGTTAGCTTATTGAATTTGTTATTTCTGGAGGAAAGCGTTAGCCGAGTCACTGGGAAGCAATGGCGGTGATGAGCTCACCAATTGTTACGTCTATATTCCCGCGATGGTGCAACGGTGAAAAGAGGCCCATAGAGGCCCTGCCTACCCTTTAGGGGAAAAAGGCGTGTATCTCTGTATGTATGAATGTATGTATTGCTGTAATGGGTTAGATTGTCAATCTGACAATATCATGGCCTAATTGTCAATTTTCCTAGCCGATTATAGCTGTTTTCTCGTGGTTCCTGCATTTTTATGTAGAATGGCTACTTAAATAGTCCAAAAAAACTTAACAACATACCGAGGGACTATCTATGGGTGTTAGTGGGGCGAGGGATACAGACATACATATATAAAGAGACGAACAGACGGCACTGGCGGTGGCGTAGGTTTAGTAATAGGGTCCCTATGGGGTTGGGTAAGGGACCCTAAAACGAAACGTATTAAATAAAGTCTCAGAGCAGCGATCCCAATTTAATTTTTACCAAAACTTTATTTATAAGCAAATTTGTCTGAATTTGAGGCTCCAACAAACTAGTTTCATAGGTAAGTGTGCGCGTGGGAGTGTTCTAATTTATACTCTTCAGTGGCAAGCTACCAAAGCTATCATAACGCAAGGTGTTGTATATCCCAACTAGTGGAATGCCCGCGACTTTGTCCGCGAGACTTTTTCTATACAAATTTTAGCACCCCGCTGCACCCCCTTAGAGTTTGAATTTCGGGATTTCCACCAAATTTCAGGTCTCTAGAACTTACGGTTTAGTCTGTGCATTGGTAGTAAGTCAGTGAGTGAGTCAGTCAGTCAGTCACGCAACGATTTTACATACATTGGTAACTTGTTTCACGCGTCACTGGCATAAGCTTATCCAAGCTCCCTAAGAATACGAGTTATCTGAGCGCTCAGTATCAGTAAAGTACGCTGAAAAGGATTTTGACTTTTGACGTTTCAGCAGTTTGAGAAATCCTTTCTGAAAATCTCAATCGGGAAAGTCGAGAAAGGAAACTTTGAGACATAAAAATCATAATGTCGTTTTTATCACATTCTGAAGACAGAAGTTTACAGTACAACTTTAAAAGGTCCTTTATTGTTTATGTACTGAATCGAGCAAATGATATTACATACTTCTTTTCTTTAAATTTATTTGGATTTCTTTATTTTTTTTATCATAGTAGTTTAATAGTTAATTGAATGCACTAAACGTCATAATAAATACATCATCTTTTTCGAATAGAGACGTCGTCTACTTTTATTTTATTTTATTTCCTAGTGTTTTTTGAGTTATTTTGTGTAATTTTGGTGGCATTTTAACTCATGTAGCTCGTCTATAGAGCACAAGTGTAGTGAAATGAAGTGGAAGTGTATTGCGTGATTTTTCAAATTGGTGGAAACAGTCTGCCAAAGTTTTTGTAAAACGTTCACCGTTTTAATAAAACTTGACTTGACTGTGACATCGACACTTGGAAGAATTGTATCGTTGCAAATAATATTGAAAATACAATAATAAATTATACATGAAAATGACAAATTGCAGACGTGCGACGCCAATTATAAAGTAAAAGAAAAGTTATTGCATGTATGGAATATCCTTCTTTGTCAAATAGTGTAAAATCCTTGAAGACAAGCCGTATTGGCACTTTTCCATGTCCCACAAAAATTTAATGATGGTATTAGGTACATTGCCAACATCATCGTTACGTGTTACTGATTTATAATTCAAAAGGTACGCAACACGCTTATGATTCGCCAGCTCCTTTATATTCTGGTCGGAACGAGACATCATTTTTAGAGTTCCGTACCCAGTGGGTGCCAACGGGTCCCTATCACTAAGCCTACGCTGTATGTCCGTCCGTATGTCTGTCTATCTTTCTGTCTACCTGTTTTCTGAACAAGCTAGATAGATAGAAAGATAATCATTTTATATGACCCCAAAAAAAACACAATAGGATTAACTCAATAAAATAACAGTCTTATCGTAAAGCGATTTCTTCCAGGCAAATTATTTATTTCCTTTTTTACCAAGAAAAATAACTACTCTTTTACTCTCAGAGGTATATTCGGCAGCGGGACCCAGTGAAAATTATCACAGATTATGTGTAGTTCGGGCAAAAATCATATGCAAATAATAGAACCCTTTTCAACTACAGCATGGATACTTATTTGTCCAGTTTGGATAGCACAGGTTCCTAGTTAAAAACATTTTTAGAACCTCTTCAATATTTTACATCGATACACCATCACCTATAGAAGTCCACTTCTGGTCATAGGCCTCCCCCATAGAATCCCACGACCAGCGTTCTTAAGCCGCCTCCATCCACCGCCCTACAACATTTAAAATGTCATCATACTGTCGAGAGGAGGTCTTTTTCTACACTGCATCGTCCGGTTCTTGGTCATCACTGAAGAACCTTTATTTCCCAATGGTTGTCAGTTCTGCGAGCTACATGGCCTGCCCATTGCCACTTCAACTTATTATTTCTGATAGCTATGTCGGTGATCTTAGTTTTTCTACGAATCATGTACTGAAACTACAAGTATAACTGTCTCCATAGCCCACTGCGCGAGTGTATGAGGCTAATATTTAGCGGCCACGGCTCAGTGCGGTACCTAAGTCATCATTGGCAACACGCGCTTAATATAAAATTTGTCTTGAGACTCTGATCGGTGACGAGAAGATTTGGCGCATGTTTAAGAAGTTTATTGTCATAGGTCCGATGACTTCTAGCCAAACAAGCTAGGTTCTGAATAGGTTTCAGTACCGTAGACCACATCCACATGCTCCAGCAGTCTTTAAGGAATAACAAAGAGAATGGTCAGCCGCTATGTCTAGTATTTGTGGACTACGAGAAAGCCCGATCGAAGATCGATTATTTTACCGAAATAGATTAGGTACAAAAATGTAATTCAATTTCTAAAGTTCAAACCAGGATTAGCTGTTTCAATCTCAATTCTTATCTGAAATAGGGACGGTTGGAACCGCACTGAGCCGAGATACTTAATTGTTATTTCTTAATCGTGTAAATTACAGAAATTTAATGTTCCCATAAATTTGAGTGGAGTTTTTGTATTGCTAATCGTTTTAACAGCGTTTGAGTGCCTTCACTGTTTCCTTTCACTTGTCTTGCGAATTAAACCTAAACGACTCACGAATTATAGGCACTAATGGACGTAGGTACCTTCATATTAATAACTATCTGTCCTGCCGCTACTTTGTTTTGTTCATGTTTTGAGGTTTTGAGTAGAAAACAAATCCGATGTACAGAAGTTTTAACCACTATATTTTTCATATAAAATGGATAGATAGTCCACAAACCGACCGACGCAGTGTTAGGAAGGGTCTTCTCGATGAACCAAGGATACTATAAAGGTCGCAAGCTCAAGACTATTCGTCGTGACATGCTATGGGGATGCCTAAGTCCACCAGCGAACTTATTCAGGGTGATAATAATGATAGATAGACATATAAATTATTAGTTATGCCGTGGTGTATCCGGCCTAAGAATATATCCCTCCGTCTCCTCCCGTGGATGTCGTCAAAGCCGACTAAGGGATTACCCGGACTTGTTAGTAAGATTTGTTGGTAATAAGATTTGTCCTGGCAAGGAATGTGTTATTTACTGGAAGAAATAGTTAGCTGAGTCAGTCATGGGAAGCAATAGCGGCGATGAGCTCACCACTTACCACGTCTATATTCTCACGATGAAGAGAAGCGTTTGAGACTCTGCCTACCCCTTCGGGGAAAAGGCGTGTGTCTATGTATTTATGTATGTGTGATATGATGGGTGTTTAGCTGAAAAGGAACTTCTAAAGCAATTCTGTTACATGTAAGTAATTTTGAATTCCGCGACAGAAAGTAGATTCCTTATCAAGGGACCAAGGTAGTATATAATTCGACGAGGGTGGAATATTAAACCCAGAACGGAAATTATTATAACAATCGTGAGCGTAGCGAGGAAAACACTTTGCTTTACACTTTTACTACGACGAAAATAAAAAAAAGCCTGTAAATGCTGTTCACATAGACATGATGACTGTAACAAAAAGAACCACTGATAAATTGATTTAAAAATGAAAATAGATAAAAAAATACCTTAATTTCAAATTAAAACCGAGATTATTATGATTTTAAATGTAATAAAGTACAAAATAATAACTAATAAATCCGCCATTCTTTTCTGTGCTATTTCCATCCATTGATCATTAGGTACTTTCTAACTAGACATTGAGTACTGATGGCAGTCTGCGCTGTGGTACTTGTACTATTATTTATTCTGTGGCTGTGGTCATGGTATCAAAATAATGTGTTTCAGAGTATACAACGATGCATCACATAAACAAGCCACTCAATCTCTGATACGATCACCCAAAAACCGTGATAAGACTAATGAGGGTGATAAAGATCCTATCCGAGAGATTTCGTGATCTGTAGTGAGCCCTTCATTGAAAGCGCATGAGTAGGTAGTACCTACATCTACACTAGTGGTTCGCCCCGAATTGAGACCTAACGAATACACGCGATGTAGGTAGGTTACCCACTTTAACCTTTCTAACCGACTCGTCTAAACATTTACTGAGATAACATTTTCACGGGACCACCTCGAGATAATTCCCTGCACATCATCGAAAGAACCTTTGAATAGGACTAAGCAACGGGGCAGAAATACCTACTATATATCTAGTAGTATAAATAGCTGACGAATTAATTGATAACGTTTTGGGAAGTCTGTTATCATCACAAAATAATCGAGCAAGTATAGTTTTCTCGCAATTCTGCAAGATGCGCGTCATTGTAAAGTTATAGGGTATCAAAGAAATTAGATATCGTCATTCAAATTCCTAGAAATGAAATGTTAACTATGCATGTTATTAATAAATCTATATTACATTTTTTAATCTTTCGCGATCAGAATACGCAAATAATAGAATAATAGAAGAGGTAATACGCGATAAATACCCGTGATAATATCCAGAAATATAAATCTATATTATATAAAACAAAGTCGTGTTAGTTACACCACTTCAAGAACGGTTGAACCGATTTGGCTGAAAATTGGTGGGGAGGTAGCTTCGAACCAGGAGATTGACATAGGGGGGAGGGGTAGGAGGGGGAGGGGTAGGAGGGGGAGGGGTAGGAGGGGGAGGGGGGTCACTGGGGGGCTACCCGTGCGAAGCCGGGGCGAGTCGCTAGTAAATAATAAATTAATAATGCTGGACAGTTCACACAATATTATCTAGCCCCAAGCTAAGCAGAGCTTGTGTTTTGGGTACTAGGTAACTGATATACTTAATACAACAAATTACATAGATAAATATTTTGTATTATAAACTAGCGACTCGCCCCGGCTTCACACAGGTAGTTTCAGGATGAAAAACAGCCCCCCCCGCGTACCCCCCCCCCCCCCCCCCCCCCTCCCCCGTATGTCCGTCTCCTGGCTCTAAGGTACCTCTCTACCAATTTTCAGCCAAATCGGTTCAGCCGTTCTTGAGTTATAAATAGTGTAACTAACACGACTTTCTTTTATATGTATATATCTAGATAGAAAATACCCAGACACCCTGAACAAATATCTGCAGATTGCACAAATATTTGTTCCGAGGTTAGAATCGAACCCGCAACCGCCTGCGTCGCAGGCGAACCTTCGCCCGCCGCGCCACAGAGGTCGTCACACGTGTGTCACGTTTTATAGGGTACAAGTTTCAAAATTTTGCAATTTTAGACTTTACCTGTTTTGGGTCAAAAAAGCTACAAGCATACCAAATTTCAGCTATTTAGGATTGCTGGACGTACCCTAAAGCTTTAGTTTTTTTTACAATTTAGTTTGTTTTTTAGTATTTCAAAAAATACTCCATTGTCAAAAAAGAATTTTTAATAGTTTTTAAAATGTTAATGTTGTTTTTAAATGTTGTATTTAATTTTAAATGTCCCAGCAGAGCGCTTTCACATGACACCCCACTTAGTCTGACTTATAACTTTAATTTGTTTTACTACCCCTTGGGTCCCACTATCTCAACAACCCCCCGACCGATATAGCTCATAACCTTACCTACAAATGGTACCAATACTATCTACCCCTCTACCAAATTTCATGAAGATGGGATTAACGATTCGGAAGTTATCCTCGGACAAACGTACATACATACATACTCGTACTTATCTATGTATATACAGATGCCGATGCCAAATGACAAATGTTATTCCAAGTTGACGTAGAGAACTCGCTTCGCTCGTTCGCATTTAGTTCGAGTAAAGACCACCTATTAACTCTACCTAGTCATTATCATGTTCCTGGACAACCCATGTACTTAGCTAATGTGAGCTAATCACAGGATTTTCCGAACAAACGCAGATTAAAGTTCCACTTCAGACATTTAAACATATGCAACTTTTCCCAGATCAATTTAGTAATTTAGCACAAAATAATGGACAAAAACTACACACGGTCTTGTTCCTACAATTAGTTGGTTATCGATTTGTCTTGGCAGCTAGCTTATTATGGAATGTGTTATTACTGGAAGAAAGCGCAATCGTGGGAAGCAATGTGCGGCGATGAGCTCACCACTTGTCACGTCTATATATTCCCACAATGGATGCAACCCACGGTGAAAAGAGGTCCATTGTGGTCCTGCCTATCCTTTCGGGTAAAAAACGTGTCTTTGTATGTAGGTATCATCACCAGTCCACACTAGTCCACAGCTGGACAAAGGCCTCTCTAAATACGCGCCACTGAGCCCGGTGTTCGGCTTTTCTCATCATTAGCTGGAAATCTCCTAGAATTAGAACCATATTCATTTCCGGTTCGAGCAAATAAATATTCTATCGTCTACAATCTGGCACTTCAATAGGATGCCCTACCATAACTTTTAAGCAGGTGTCCTGTTTAGCGGATAATGAAGTGGCACTTTATACAATAGTAGGTACATTCCTACATAATCGTATAAAATAAGATCCTCGAGCAGTAGATACTGTAATGGGTAAGATACACGCAACTAAACATTCGTGGACGGAAGCGCAGAGTCACTGATTATTATTTCCTAGTACCTACTTGTAACTGTGACTCGATACGAGGTAATCCTATAATCTGATACAAGTTCCTCCGGATTACATCACGCACATTGAATAATAAGGTATCGCTTACGATGTGGCGCTACTCGCAAATCTGAACCGTAAAAGCGTGGTAAAACCAGTTGCTGGCTATATAGAGATACCTATCGCAAAGTGAAGGTGAAGTGAGGTGCGGTATACGTAGCTACTGGGATCAGATTAGGTCGGCAAAAAGAGTGCAATGCAAATGCTCGTATGCTTTTTTCCCTCTCGATAGAAAACATCTCGAGACGTAAAATTATCTATAGTACCTATAGACAGCAGCTACCGTACCTACCGACCTATTGAGCCTATTCAAAACTGTGATGAAATAATCGCAAGGAAATTGCCACCAAAAATTTGCAGGCCTGTTTTTTTTGGTCTTAGTCTATTATTAACGACTAATTTTGTATTTGTATGTTGCCTATCTGCTACATAGTTGACAACGGGCTCTCGACCGAGATAACCTCGGACTGCCTACGGCTTACAGCAATACAGCCTCCCTCTATGGTTTATACGGTCGAGTCTTTTTCAACGGCCGCCACATGGCATTCGGTCTGGACGTTAGTAAAGACGTGACATGGCGCCGTGCTTGACAATATTTCAGAGTTGGGGGGTGGCTTTCGCATTACTGTGCACGAGTAAGGAAAACGCAAGACAAAGACTATAATAACTCCACGATGGACTACTTAGCCTTCCATACACTACCAACGCCAAAATATGGCACATTTGAAAATGTTAACGATGCCAAATGACTTCGATACATTGCAACAGTCTAGCTAGACCTTCAAATGTTTTCAATAGTCAAGCATTACAATGGATGGATAAAAGTTGACAGAGTTGTTTATTTTTATGCGCTATGTTTCTCTTTTGGTTTGGACACTTTTTGAGATGATCTACTTTGAGGTCATTGCCAAAACAGGAAAAAATATTTCATATAAATTGTTTGTATATTCCTTGCCTGCAGGAAATCACTGTATAAATCTATTATTTCAGTACCTAATAACTTTCCTCTGTAATTTTCTCTGAGCGCCGCCAGCTTACACGCGTGCGTTTCCCACGGTGGTTGGGACTGAAAGCAGTACTTTCCGCCCCGACCGCCGTCTAGTGTCTACGGTTGGTCGCCGACCCAACGCCCTTTGCTCTTTGCCTCTAGAGCAGCTCTTGAAGCTAAGGTTGTATGAAGGTTACTAACGAATTTGGTTACTAGGAGTTTGGTTGTCCAAACCGACCAAAATCACCTGTGTCGACAGCCCGTTATAAACCATGTAGCAGGCGCAGCATAGTTTCAACACGAATTATAACGCGTATGAATAGAGAAAAGGTAATGTTATCTTCCCCAGAAGGAGTTCTGCAAATATGCTTAAAGTATGTAAATGGGCTCGCCGAAATCGCGTAGGTGAGATTCAATTTATAAATCCAAGTCCTGACAGCGAAGAGATTGGACTAAAAGGTGAAAGTGAATGTGATCATCATATCGCAATCTTCCAATTTATTTTCTTGTTATGCTTTCGAACAAGTACCACATAGAAGTCGGCATTTTTTGTGTTGACGATTTTACGAATGTTTGATCGACGTAGGTAGGTAGTTCCAGTGAACGTCAAATATAAGAGTGCAACATAATTAAACTCATTAAGGGGCTAGTCTGTGAAAACCCTTGAAAAGTGGTGTTTTGAAAAGCCTAGAACTTTCCAAATTTAGCTTTATTCTTAACAATATTTAGATCAGAAGAAAGAACACTTCAGGCTGAATAAAAATACGTTGGGGTTTTCTAAAGTTATTTCTAGATTTTGTGTAAATTGAAAAACTACCTACCCATTTTCACGAAATTGATCAAAATAGAGCATCTACATATGAGCCTAAATCTACGGAATTACAGCTATTTCTGAGAAATAAAACACTTTAGTATCATGTCTATACACATAGTTTTAAAAGTATGTTGGGGTTTTTAATCTTTTCATATAAAAGATGTGTAAAAACACGAAAACATTTTCAATTCGCCGTATCTACACGATTTCTACGCCATTTTCTGTCATTCCGTGGTTATCCACGGCGCTGGAAGGAAGGCCCTCGTTCACTTTTTTATTCACAGGTGAAAACGGACAACCGGTTACTTCGATATATCATTACAAAAACTTGTATTATTTTACTGAAAATTGTTGGTTTTCGTTGTTATAATTGTAATTCGGGTAATAAGAAACCAATGCAAATTCTTATTTATTTGAGGTTTGTGAAAATTTACCGGACTGACATGGTTTGACAGTTTAATCATACAGTCGTGAACACAAACCAATTCTAGAGATCCACCAACTTATCTGCAGAATGAAATGTATGTAGCTGATAGAAAAATGTAGGTAAATGGTTCTATAGATAAGTTGGTGGATCTATACTTATAACATTGCAGGCCTCCGTAGTCGCTCGATGCAATTCTACGGTAGCATACTCACGAAGGAGTTTATATTGTGACCAAAAGAGTTTCGCTTAGCGATTTTCCTTAGAATATGCCTAGCTCTTTATACTAAGTGATTATCGTTTTTTTACAAAAATGTACTTGCTTATTTCCCGACTGAAAAACGATATGTTTTTTTTTTTTTATTTATACTATCATTCTTTTTTTATCTATGTTTGACTGTTTGTTACTAATAATAATACTGGTACTTCAAATTTTGATATCGAAACAATAAATAAATAAATAATGCTGGACAGTTCGCACAACATTATCTAGCCCCAAGCTAAGCAGAGCTTGTGTTATGGGTACTAGATAACTGATATACTAAATACAATATATTACATAGATAGATACTTTGCTGATACAATGCTGCTATTCAAAAAATCTCCATTAAAGTCCATGCTTTATTGGAGGCGGAAGATGAATAAACTGGTCAAGTGCGAGTCGGACTCGCGTATAGAGTGCTCCGTACAAGTATGCTACCATATAAATAACTCTGTCAACATAGTAACAACTAGACCAATGGAACTTAGTATAGTCCTCGATAAGTCCTCGGTGAAACGTAGCCACACATTTTGTACATATTTTCGTTTCCCGTCGGAATTTAAAAACGTATAGCACAAAGTAATTAATTTTGTAAAAATTTTAATAACCTCCAACGTTGAACGGCTGGACTGATTTTGATCAAACAAAGCTAAAAAAACTCCCCACAAAAACAATAAAAAAAAAAAAAAACGGTTGATCCTTTCGGGAGCTACGATGGGACAGACACACAGACACGCCAAACTTATAACACCCTCTTCGTTTTTCGTCAGGGGTTAAAAATAAACGAATTCAGATTTTGGGTACCTACTAATTTTGGACGAAATTTATAATATAAAATACAAGCTAGGTATAGGTACCTACTGTCACCCGCGACTTAATTTGGACGCGTTATATTATTTGTAGTAGGTACAACTATAATAACTGGGTTATCTGTGACATACTAGTTCCTCATAGATAATCCAGTTGATCAATATTAATTTTATTGTAAGTTAGGTATGAGGTATGAGGTTGACGTGTTTGTATGAGCTTGATCATGTAACAAAAATGTATCCTAAATATAATCACCGTAACATATTATACGGTGGATATCTGAACAATTTTTTTTATTATGTGGTACTAAATACTACACATATGAATAGTAACATCATACATTACATATACGGTGCTTAAGACTAGTGTTGATATTCTTTATTGCACTTAACTACTTCTGAAAACAAAGGAATCGAATCTTATCATCGTCCCTTCTTATCGTCGTGCTTGTACTATTATTTATTCTGTGTTATCGTCTTGCTTAGTAAACGAAAACTGTACGAAAAAGTAATCCTAGACATTACAATCGCATTATATCGTAGTTTAGTAGTAGTAGAGTTTTTTTTTGTGAAAGAGTTCGTTCAGGAATTGACTACCAACCACAACTACTACCAGTAGTATTTCTGCCGCAAAGCACTAGTGCTTGTATTACTGTGTTTTAGTATGAAAGGTATAGTTGCCGGTGAATGCAGTGCAATGCCACAAGGGGTGGACGTGACATATGAGGTAATGGATTATTAAAGGCAGACGTTACCGCTCATGATCAGGTGGGCCATCTGATTGTTCCACGTCATTCACGAAGATAAAAAGTGGGGGATTGGTGCCAGTCAGTCAGTGGGAGCTCAACAAACAGTGACTCACCAAAGCTGAAAAGTGGGTAGGTCGTGTGTGGCGAGTTATGCAAAGGCGATACTCGCGACGAAAAGTACGCATGTGAACGCTCTAGAAAATGCAAAATGGCTAAAACAAAGTAAATAAGTACCCAAAAGAAAAGTTTCTTCCAACTACTTAGTTATACCTAGTAATTTTGAACAAACTGAGGTGTGTATAACCTTTTTCCTTACAAATATTAGCTGTTAACCTACAAACGACACATAGGCCAGTCATCTTAAACATTCCAGGTCGTAAAAAAATTGCAAAGTTCGCACAGCTCTATCGAAGTTGCAAACTTGGTTTTACACAATTGGTATTTATCCTAACAACATCCCAAAAAAACAGAACCTTGCAACTTTTTGCGATCTTACACGATTTTTGTGTCTACGGTGACTGGCCTAACAAGACTGAAGGGGATTCTGAAAAAAAGGACTGGTTGCCTACAAGATAACAAAATCAGCAAATCAAATCTATGATTTTCAGGATTTTATAAATTGTGTCAATTCAAACAATACCTGTGTAAAGGTTCTGGAAACATGGGATTTTTATAATTATCGAGATCACGAATCACACACATGCTCCAGTTTTTTTACATCAAACGTACCTGAGAGGGATTATGCTGTAAAAGTAGATAGGGGGGATGGAACCCTAAAATATAAACTAGTCAGGGTGTTGAGTTAAAATCACAATATATTAACCAGTTTTTTTTAACACATTGTTTTCTAGAAGCCGTATCAAAAGTTATGGCAAGAGGTATAACTGCAGAAATAAAAGAAGAAATCATAAGCAATTATACCAGAAAAATTACAAGCAAAATTTACTAACTTATAATTTCACCGTTAGGATGATTTAACTGACTGGTGTAAAATAAGGTATACACCACTATTCCAAATACACCACAAAAAAAATTTAAAGAGTCAGTATTCTATAAAGATTGAAGCTATGCAAAAAAAAGGTACCAAATAAAAATTTCCAAAAATAACCATTAAAAATGGGAACATTTGGTCAAAACAATTTAATAGTGCATGCGCCATGGAAACCTACCAAGTTATTATTTCGACGAGTAACGCGTCACCGTAAAACAACAAAATATAATAATAATAAAACCGTATAATTCAAAAACAAGTATTATGTCCGGATTTTGTCAAGAAAACAAAATTTTAAATCTTTTTAATTCCATTCGAAAAAAAATAACTTTACGCAGATTAAATTTGTGCCGAATATACTTGGAATAGTCATTTAATTTAAATTTAATTTGTGTTTAAAATTCAAAAATACAAAGAATGTTAAAAGGTATCTTACTAATATTATAAACGTGAAAGTTTGTAAGTATAGATGGATGGAAGGATGGATGGATGGATGGATGTATTTTTGTTACTCTTTCACGTAAAAACGGCGGGATGTATTTGGATGAATCTTGGAATGGAGATAGGAATAACATATAGGCACATTTTTATCCCGATATTCCCACGGGATCGAGACCTATGCGGAAAACACCGCCGGGCGCAGCAGCAATGCGAAGACTTTTCATCCAATGTACCAGGCGAGCAGCAGAATGCAGACGTAATTTGGTAACCGAATATCCTATCCTAATTACTCTTTCACGTAAAAGCTACGGGATGGATTTGGATGAAATTTGGAATAAAGATAACTAAACTCCCGAAATAACACAGAAGCACATTTTTATCCCGATATTCCCACGGGATCGAGACTTATGCGGGTGAAACTAACTTCACCAGCGTAAGTCTAATAATACTATCTTTATAATACTCCGCTACTTAATAATCCTGCGCAGACAAAGTCACGGGTTACAGCTAGTAAAATTATAAATAGAAAAATAAACAAAAATATAATACACAAATAAAAAGATTCAAACATTACAAGAGAGCGGCAATGTTTAGGTGAATATCCCGCTGGGCACTAAGCACTTATGCGAACTGAAATGTACTTTGTTGCGTCCCAGCAAGGTTTGTTTTGTTTTTTCACGATGTGAGCCTTCTGTTCTTGCTATTATTTGTTCTGTGGTCTTACTTACAGTTATTTTCTTTTTCTCCCAGCTTAATGAAGTGTATAACTGTGTTAGTAGTTATGTTACCGCACATAAGATTAGTAAAGCTTGAGCATATTCCGTTTATTGAACACCATAACAAAACCTGTAGACATGCGAACAGTAACTACGTTACATACGGCGCACATGCTCAGGTTAAGCACGTTCTAAAATAATGTTACACTAAACAAGTATTATTTACTAAATAATAAAAAAGCATTAATGTTATCACGATATAATAAACACAGTTTTAAAGGGAATGATCGTAGCGATCGTACAGATCAAAATCATAACAGATAAATATTTACAAAGACATTGATCACTAATATAAAATAAAAAAACTTTAGGCGCGAATATCTCGTAACAATACTTTAAGTAGTTACGGTTGTCGCAGACTACGTATTTGTACACTGATGGTAATAGCATAGCTCTCTCCATGCATAGCCCGCTGTGATACTTTGAGCTTTTGTGTGTGTGATAGTTAGCGATCACGTCTCAGTCACGTAAGTCAACTCTGGCAACACGCACTAATTAAGATGACTGAAATAAAGTCCTCGAGTGGCGACCAACAACCGGACGACGCAGTGTAGGAGGGGAACTTCCGATGTACCAAACTTTATAAAGATCGCGGGAAGTCTGTGGACGGAGGCGGCTCAAGACCAGTCGTCGTGGCATTCTATGGAAATGTTATATTTCCAGCTGGGCTGATGATGATGATTAATAAAAATAAGGCAAGTAAATATAAACATGTTTGTTTTCCCCTAGGTAGGTACATACCTACTTATAACTCACTTTTTTAGGGTTCCGTAGTCAAAGACAAGGAACCCTTATGGATTCGTCATGTCTGTCTGTCTGTCTGTCTGTCCGTGTATGCCACAGCCTTTTTTTTCCGAAACTATAAGAGCTATACTGTTGAAACTTGGTAGGTAGATGTATTCTGTGAACCGCATACTTAAAGATTTTTACACAAAAATGAAAAAAAAAACAATTATTTTTGGGGTTCCCCATACTTAGAACTGAAACTCAAATATTTTTTTTCATCAAACCTGTGTGTGTGGTATCTATGGATTGGTCTTCAAAAAAGATGTTGAGGTTTTTAATATCATTTTTTTCTAAGCTGAATAGTTTGCGCGAGAGACACTTCCAAAGTGGTAAAAAGTGTGTCGTCGTCGTCGTCCCCCCCGTAACTTCTAAAATAAAAGAAAAATAAAACTAAAAAAAAATGATGTACATTACCATGTAAACTTTCACTCAAAATTGGTTTTAACGAGATCCAATTAGTAGTTTTTTATTTTTGGGGTTCCCCATACTTAGAACTGAAACTCAAAAAACTTTTTTTCATCATACCCATACGTGTGTATCTATGGATAGGTCTTCAAAAATGATATTCAGGTTTCTAATATAATTTTTTTCTAAACTGAATAGTTTGCGCGAGAGACACTTCCAAAGCGGTAAAAAGTGTGTCTCCCGCCCCATAACTTCTAAATTAAGAGAATGATAAAACTAAAAAAAAATATTATGTGAACTTTCACTCAAAATTGGTTTGAACAAGATCTAGTAAGTAGTTTTTTTTGAATACGTCATTAATCGTAATCCATCCAAGAACTTTTATATTATGTTGCTTGCTGTTACGGAACCCTTCATGGGCGAGTCCGACTCGCACTTGGCCACTTTTTTATTTTTTGTTGTGTCTAGCTATTGCGGATCAAGAGATACGGCTTTAATTTTTAATTTTAATAGAAAAACAATACATACAAACAATACATCCAAACTTTATGACCCCAACTAATAATAAATAATAATAATAATGTTGGACATTTCATTATCTAGCCCCAAGCTAAGCCGAGCTTGTGTTATGGGTACTAGATAATTGATATACTTAATACAATATAATACATAGATAGATATTTTTTATTATACACAGAAAATACCCAGAACACCTGAACAAATATCTGCGATCGCACAAATATTTGTTCCGAGGCGGGAATCGAACCCGCAACCTCCTGCGTCGCAGGCCAACCTTCGCCCGCCGCGCTACAGAGGTCTTCAACACAATTGATTTTAGGGTTTGAATTTCCTATATTCCTTTCATAAAGACGCCAAACCAATTCATGGCATGTTTCAAGAAGTAGGTACTATTATTTATTCTGTGGTTGTACATGGAAATTAGAATTTAGAACCCGATAAATGTTTGAAAATTATGTCAAATGCAACGTCCTCGCCGCGCCGTTTTTTTTATGCCAATTTGTGGTCAGTATGTTTAAATGACGTGAATTTCTTCCAACATAGTTTGTAGGTACCTATATAATTTATTTGTTTCTTTATCCGTCTTTCTGTACAAAATAACTCGAAAAACTGTTACTATTTTGACGAAATAGGATTCAATTAATAAGTAGTTTTAAATAATAAAATCACTGTATGAGCGTTTTTTTAAACAGCCCTACACGTGTAGGGTTTTTTTATTTTTTATTCATTTCATACACAATATATTTTACACATTTAATTATAATATTGTACCTTAAAAACCTCCAAAGGTTGACTAGGTACAATCGCCAAAAAGTAGGGGCACATACACATTCAAATTAATATAAACAAACAAGGTAGGTATATTAGTGGTGTTTGGTGTTTTTCATGGAAAAAAAACATCAGCAGGAAGTTTGGCAGAATAGTGAGTTTTGAGGCGGAGAAAACGATCTAATTTGGGCCCTGCTGGGAAAAATCCCGATTCCCAAGATATTTTCCTGAGCAAGGTCCGTCGTTCAAAACCGGTTTAAATTGGGTTGTATGGGTTTGTACGAGGTTTTAATTGATTCTTAAAGTTTAAAACTTGCATGAACTCTAGGGAGGTAGGGTAGGCTAAACCCTCTGTTTTTAGGAGTTGGAAGGGTTTTTTTAAAGGTTTGTAGGGCTTCTTAGGTTGTGAGAGTTTTTAGGGCGTTTTTGATTTAATTTTGTTTTTTTGAGGTCCTTTATTTTTGGTTATTTTTGTGGGTTTGTTCGTTTCTTGCCCATGTTCATTTGCGATTCGGTTATGATGGTTTTTAAATACTAACTTTGCACCCATATTGGTACAGTTATTGAAGTTGTTGACCACTTTGTCTATTTGGGGTAAAATAAAACGAATAAAACTATTATAAAATATAATGAAACCTGAAGCACACAGCATAATATGTAAAACACAACATGTGCACAGAGATTCCTCAAGTATCCAGTAGTGGAACGCCTGGGACTTCGCCCGCGTGCAGTTTTTGCTATTCAAACTTCAACATCCCGCTGCACCACTTTAGCGTGTGTATTTCGGAAATTCCTTTCTTAGTGCACCGCTATACCACAAAAGAAACGTACCTATGTGAATTTCAGGTCCCTATGACCTAGGGTTTAGACTTCGCGGTTTAGTCAGTGACTGAGTCAGTCAGTCACGCAACGATTGTATAGGTGGTATACATTGATTTTATTTTCACATTTATCTGATTACGTACAGAACAAAAATTCAATGATGTTATTGACAAAACAAGTAATGTGTTTTCTACACAATTGTACGGTTGAGCGGTTTGTTTACCTAATTAGTTCCAAATCCCACCGCAAGGTGGAGGTCACAGGTAATGGAATAGTGTCAAAATTCGATGTGTCATTTTCACAGACTACTCTCTTAATGCAATATACCACGAATATGGCAACATTAAACGTAATTTTGTTGACCTTGTTTTTCCAATTTAGTTATAATGTGTGCTACAATGAACCTTGGTACTTGGATACTAATAGTTTCTAAGTGTAGTGACCTTTTAAAAATATTTTGGTCCTAGAATTTGAAAGCTTACAGATATGATACTTGCGGTTGTCTAATCAGGATGATTCCGATATGTGACTGATGTAGACGCGAATCCCACCTTTGGGAATACTATTAATGAACTGCCTCTATGTATAGGATCTTGCATCAGCATCAAGCTACATTTATCTATCTATCCCATCATATCGCATGCTATTGTTTCATCTCAAATCAATTTTGTACCTCGTTTACACGTTATATAACCTACCTACTTATCTGCCATAATTGTTCTTGAACGAAATATATGTGTACGCTTTTTGATCCTTGTAAACTTAATAACATGTCTGTTACATAAACAATTCTTCCTAAAAAATAAAAGCGAAAGTTTAGATGTTGTTTTGCTACTCACTCACGCCGTGGCAACTGACCCGATATTAATGAAATTTTTGGAGCGAAGCCGCTTGTGGACACTATTATAAAATATTTGTATTACGACAAAATAATGAGCAAATAGATGAAATTTACTAATTAACTTTATTTACATTGATTCAATTTCTACCCGAGTGGTACCGCGCCTCGTATCAATTGATTCTGAGAAATAGTTTTCATAGATAAGTATCGGAAAAATCGCATCAAACTGATTTTATTGAGATGATGCGCTTTTTGGCATTTAAATGCACACCTCGATAACTTAGCATGGTTTCTATCAGAAACTATGGGATCGTGATTTTTATGCACGGTATAAATAAATATAAATAAAATAGAAAAAAAATAAGAGCCGTTTCAGACGTATGATAAATGTCCTGTAAGGATTAATTAATATATTCATAATTTGTACGTACGTATGATAAATGTCCTGTAAGGATTATTTAATATATTCATAATTCCTTCGTACGTCTAAGAAATGTCCTGTAAGGATTAATGAATATATTCATAATTCCTACGTACGTATGATAAATGTCCTGTAAGGATTAATGAATATATTCATAATTCCTACGTACGTATGATAAATGTCCTGTAAGGATAAATGAATATATTCATAATTCCTACGTACGTTTGATAAATGTCCTGTAAGGGTTAATTAATATATTAATAATACCTTGCAGGACCTTTATCATACGTCTGAAACAGCTTCTATTATTTAACTATTTTTTTATATTTAATCATTCCGTGCGTTTAAATCATGATCCCATAGTTTCTGACAGAGAATTTGGGTTTGCATTCGGTTGATTTGGGTTGAGAATTGTTGGGTCTGGATTACTGTTGGGTATTATTTAAACTAGGTCTAACTGTACTTTGCCTGTTATCTAAATCCACGGTCGGAATACTCTTAAGTACCTACATACCTTTATCTCAAATTTAAATGTAGACATGTCGCAGGGATTATATGAAAGCCGTGATATTATGATTTACTAGTTATCCTATTATGTCGTTAATTTGATAATATCATGGGCAAATTGACAATTTCACTGGGCAATTAAGGATGTTTTTTCGGGATCCCAAGTTTTTTTTCATAGAATTTCAACTAAAATCTTAAAAGAACAACCTAACAACCTAGGTACTGAGGGACTCTTTATACAGCCTGAGATATGGAGACGGAAATGAGATAATTGACAATCTATCCATGCAAATACAATAGGTACCCCACGGCGTTGATGCACATATATTTAACACGTGTAGTGTTTACTTTGCATTGATGTTACCATGAAACTAAAAACTCAAGTAGAGGTACTTGTCTGTTTCAAAATTGTTTGCCATTTGACCTTAATGTTAGCGGAATGTTTTTTTACGAACAAGTTGTTTTAACCAGTGCAATCGTGCCAATGTCAGCCACTAAAATACGAGTTAATTCACGATGATGAAAATCATTCGCTGCAACATTGCCTACCTCTGTAAAATTTACGATGATGGAGTGGTGGCTTGTTTAAATGATCTAAAAACGGCAGTAAGTGTATTAAATAACGTACGAGTATCGCTGGGCTTCGTTTGCCACTTATTAAGGCGTGACGGGATGTTTTTTTTTTCGTAAATGTAAATAGTGTAGTCCCTCATATTTTAAGGTACGTATTAGCGTTAAACATAATTACATATGCTTAAAATTTAAATAATTCAAGTACAAAATTCAAAACAATACAAATTAAACATTTAAGCTCCCTAAATACCCGTTGCAAACGATCTAAAGGTAGCTCAACTGATCCAAATCATTGCAAGATGGAAGCGTCCTTAAGATACTGGCTTAATTGCACTGGCTGCATTGCGACGCTGACTGGCAATAATAATGCGTTGAGCCAGACAAGAGCCAGCTCTCAAGTCACGCGTCGCTTAGAAGAGACGCCTTGAAATAATTTTGAAAACGTGAAAGGCCCCTGTACCCCACGTACCCAGAATCTCGACCCCGCAAAGCTGAAATAAGTAAGCTCTGACGAGACTTGCATATTTGCTCTTTTTGACGTCCTCAGCCGAATCTGCCGCTGCACGGCCTGAACTGATATCCCAACAGATGAGGCCTACCCTTCTCCCACGGAACAAGAGTCATGCCATTCGGCCGCTTACCATCGTCACATAGCTGACCCTCCGGTTCTAGAGTGGCTGAAATGTTGACGCTGGTAAAGGCCCGGTGACTAGCGTAGCGATAAATCCTACCGGCGGCCCTGGTGCACGATAATCCGTGGTGAGAAAGTTGATCAACAGCCATACCGCACTGGTAAAAAAATTAGGCTTACCTATGAATAGAATCAAGATATCAAAGAACAAATACATTTTTAATGCCGAAGCAATTACCTATGTTCAATAAGTGCAGTTACAAAATCCATAAAGATATTATTTAATTACAAGCAGCGTAATCCATCGTATGATTGACAAATGAATTAAGCACAATCATAAAGGCTTGGCACATTGTGACAATATCTTTGTCTACCGTAGACGCGTCTTTTATCATCCAGTCGACATGCGACGTGACAAGAGCTTTCCGAAACCGATGTGCCATCACAACAGCCGGAAAATGTAATACTTACTTAGCTGTTAGCTGTATAATTAGCGCGGGAGCTCGTAATTTGTTTTAATGTCTTTTAAAGGTAGAAAGCACACAGAGGATTTTACGAGTAATCTAACTTCGCACGAGAGTCGTAAAATGAGGGAACAGCCGACGATGTGACCCGATTCTGGGAGCTTCTCTAGATAATTACGCTTATATAAGAGCCCTTATTGGATGCAGCTTTATGTTTGATTGTTTCCGTACAAATGTTTCGCCTAATTACCCGAACAACCAATTTAAATAAAAAAAACTCGAGTGTTGAATGAAAAATCTGGCTGCTTTCACTCCGCACTAACGTTTTTTACGTTTTTTAACCCTCCTTTTCCCCACCAGTGTGGGCATTGGCAGAGCAAAGTGGGAGTACACAGACTTTTCATTCAACATACATACATACATACATAGACAAACGCCTCTTTCCCCGAAGGGGTAGGCAGAGCCTCAATGGGCCTCTTTTCACTGTGGGTTGCACCATCGTGGGATATAGACGTGACAAGCATAATAATATAAATATAAATAATAAATAAAGCTGGACAGTTCACACAACATTATCCAGCCCCAAGCTAAGCAGAGCTTGTGTTATGGGTACTAGATAGCTGATATACTTAATACAATATATTACATAGATAGATATTTTTTATTATACATATATAGAAAATACCCAGAACACCCTGAACAAATATCTGCGATCGCACAAATATTTGTTCCGAGGCGGGAATCGAACCCGCAACCTCCTGCGTCGCAGGCCAAGCTTCCTCCGCCGCGCCACAGAGGTTGTCAATATGTAGTTCATTCGAGATGTTTTCAATTGAGATTTGTCACTCGAGTGCTAATCTTCGAGATTTTTTAATTAGGTATTAGCAGCATCCATCTGATAAGTCAAACCAATACTGCGATCACTAATCCGCCTGCCAAGCGAGGTGAATATGGGAAATCCCCTCTATTATATTAGAAGGCCTCGTTCAACAGTGGACGTCTACTGCCTGATGAAGACGAAGAATATAGCGGAGAGCTTCGACCAAAGTAAAATAAATTCATTTTATTTACGTCGATGGCGGAGAGCTTAAATACTCTCCGTACATGATTTCTTTGTCATTTCAAAGCAAATTGAATCGAGGCTAAATATTGCAACTCATTACTAACTTCAAATCCGCAAAAATGCAACAGTTACACGGAAACTGGATTCGTCAATAATACGACGTTCAGATAGAAAGGCGAGGTATCCCCCACTGGGCCAAATAACGGCTATCATCAAGGAAAGTGCTCAGAGCAAATTTAGTTGTTCTGAGGGAAAGTCACTAAAATTTTCTGAGGACCTTTAGGTAAAACATGGATGCCTTTTTTACGGGTTATATGGTGACATATAAGATGTACCAGAATCTGTCCTACACCGAACAAGCGGTACCAGACTGGCACATCTTAAATTTTTTTGTAAAAAAAAATAGATCTTACGTTAATGATGGCAAAATTGTTCTTTCTAATAGGTAAGTTTTATTTATTATTTACAATTCTCGTAGTGGTACATATCAAATAATTATTTATACTATAAAATAAATTAACATTTTATCTTTGTGTCACTTCATAATTATAGCGAGTTGTCATCTTATTTTTGAATCTTACGAATTTAGCAACTTCTGCGCTTTTGAGCCCCGTCACAGTCCGGTTGCTGTCTATAATCAGAACGGGGTCCATTTTCTCCAGTTTATTCGAATCCAGTGGCCCACCCGGTTTCCTTGCGAAGTAAATTGCAGGTATGTTTATCGATCTAGCGTCAGTCGCTTCGTCTTCTGGAAAAACGACATATACAACGAGCGGTTTCTCTTCGGCTCCAGATAACTTGATGTTCGAAGGGGCCGTAGCGACCAGAACTCTGTAGTCATTGAATGGTTGCTGTATTATCGGTATATTTAAGTAGTTACCATCCAAAGATTTATTTTCGTTTATGTTATTTTTAACAGGGAGTTGTATTTTCAATACATTATGCTTTGTACCGCCGGTCCCATTTTCTAAAGTATGCGAATAAGCTTTGGAAATAATTTCACGTTGAATGTTGTCGTCGAGTGTCGAGTGTTTAGTAATTTTTGCGAATAATGCACCGAAACTCTTGGGCTTAACGACTTCTTTCGCAGAAAAGGGACCGAATTTCAGTGTGAATCCATTGTTTATGGGCTTGCTCTGAGTAACTTGGTTCACACATGCGATCATGAGGAGCGTTGATATCTGAAATAACAATAATAATTTATTTCTTTGTGTTTTTTTTTTTATTCTACTTATGATGACGGAACAAGCAGATTGCCCACCTGATGATAAGCGGTACCCTCTGCCTATGAACAGTGCATTATCTCATAGGTCAAGTCCACCTAGGACGCGCCCTATGTGGCATTGCACTGCGCCCGCCACCCTGAGACATAAAGATGAAAAGTCTCATGTGCCTGTAATTTTACCGGCAAACATACCCTTCAATCCGGAACACAGCAACGCGAGCACTATTGGTTTGCGGCAGAAATAGGTATGGTGGTAGAACTTCCCCGGACGAACTCTTTCACAAAAAAGCTCTACTACTACTAAAGATTGGTCACAAGGCATCCAGCTTCTTTTCAATAAAGGCCGTAGAAATATTAGCAATATATTCTCGTCGCTCTAAAATTCAGTCAGTCAAATCAACATATACCTTTGGATGTTGTAAAGCTATCAAATTGACTCACTTGTTGCATTGCTGAACCTAACTCCAAGAAACGATCACTCTCGAAACCCAACACAAACTGATTGTTACATCAGATACCCAACTACAACGCTGCTATGTTTGTTTTGGAAAATAACTACTTACTTAGACAATGTGGATGTTTAACTGAATTCAAAACGTCTGAAGGCAAACACCTATTTTAAGTTTACATAATATTGCCGGTTAGTTCTGCTTACCTGATGGCCCATGCACTTTTTCTGGCAGAAGCGATATTTTTGTGTTTTATGATCACCTTTAAAAACGTTTGACGGACGTTACCGTACCCAAAGGGTAAAACGGGACCCTATTACTAAGACTCCGCTGTTGTCCGTCTGTCCTTCTGTCACCAGGCTGTATCACATGA
Source organism: Operophtera brumata (assembly GCA_932527175.1). Lineage (NCBI taxonomy): Eukaryota > Metazoa > Arthropoda > Insecta > Lepidoptera > Geometridae > Operophtera > Operophtera brumata. The sequence goes on from OW052239.1 coordinate 71,657,078, forward strand.
ACCGTGATAGGTAGATAGTTGAAATTTTCACAGATGATGTATTTGTGTTGCTGCTATAACAACAAATACTAAAAAACAGAATAAAATAAATATTTAAGGGGCTCCCATACAGCAAACGTGTTTTTTTTGCTGTTTTTATAGACAATGGTACGGAATCCTTCGTGCGCGAGTCCGACTCGCACTTAGACCTTTTTTTTTGCGCTCACATTTGATAGATTACCTACGAAACAAAATAACAATGTGATACTATATACTAAACTGGCCGTAGTAAGTCCAGCCTATATACACCCCTCCTGTTCTCCTCCCGTGGAAGCCATAAAAGCCAACTAAATGATTACACCAGGGTATGGACAGCAGCATCCACCTGAGTAACGCTTTCTTCCAGTAATAACACATTCCCTAATAAGCCAGCAACCACGAAAAATCTTATACCAACGAATCTTATCAACAAGTCCGGTTAATCCCTTAGTCGGTTTTTACGACATCCACGGGAGGAGAAGGAGGGGTATATTGTTAGGCCTGATACACCACAGCATACTCGTACTAATCATGAAATCACAACCACAAGCCAAAATGTGTTCAACAGCCCATTTCTACCTTAGAGCATTGCAGCCCTCCGAACTTAGAGCATTGCCGGCCTGATGATTTCTACCATAAAATAACGTGTACCAGAGAGGAGCGTAGCGTAATACGATTAGATTACAAGATACCAAAGTATCGAAGATTACTGTTGAATAAATTTAGTTCTCTTTATATTTTACTATAAGGTACGAAAAATATATTCAGATATACGGACTCACGATTTTTAAAGCAACTTGCCTAAATCCAAACATTAATATTATGCTAAATCGAGCCTATCCAAGGAAATATGACGCGTATATGCGTACGCCGATTTTATGATACATCAGCCATGAAACTCCGTAATATATATTCAAAACACGTCTACGCTTGCATATTGGAACTTTCAATCCTCTACCCATGTATATCTACCTCAAATTGCACGATTTATGGAAAACCAATATCTCTTTTCCTACCTCGGAAATACGGTGACATTTTTAATTAAATACATTTATTTACAGAAAGAATAATACAAGTAGGTGTGTACAACATTTTAAAAATACAAACTAAACAGTTGAGCTATCTGAAGACCATTGCAAACGATCTAAAGGTAGCTCAACCGATTCTAATTAAATTACTATGCAGTAGGTAATTTAGCAAATCAAAGATATTAAGTCTAAACAAGATTCTCATGCCATTTTAGTATCTGGAAGGAAGGATCCTGAAGTACAACATATTTTTCACATCAATTGATTTTGCTCTTACTTTGTCTACAAAAAAATACGAGATTTGTTTTCGAAGCTCAATTTTACTCTAAAATAGTATGTAATTATTTATTGAAACTTAAATAATTTGGTGGTATTTCAATATTGTTATTCTGTTCCAATAGGTCCTCATTTTTTGTAGTTTTTTATTTTTGGGATATTAAACACCGTCTATGCTCTAAAGACCTTCTCCCATTACGATACGCACAGGCGATTCAAGTATCCTGCAAGTCTCGGAGACTAGTCGCCGCCAAGTATCTCACATACATTTGAATGCAGGCTCGCACTCTAGCCTGCATTCAAATGTATAAAAGATACTTGGCGGCGACTAGTCTCCGAGACTTGCAGGATACCTTTAGGATACTTGAATCGCCTGTGCGTATCGTAATGGGAGAAGGGCCTTATAATATAAAATAGATATTTTTTACTAGAAATGCGTACATTAAAGAAAAAACACGGAAAAATATAAAATGAACGTCAAAGAAAGTCAATATAGCGCATTATTAATTCTGTGATTAAATTTTTATAACATGTAAAGACGAGGCGTTCCTCTTAAGATGAAATGGGGGATATGCCGTACACTATATTAAAATATCTTTGTACAGAATTAAAATCTTCGAATAGGAAGTTTAGATGCACTTTCCGAAAGTTTATTATAGAACCGTACAGCCCCATAAAAAGTGGGTAACTTACTGTGATCGAAATTTTAGAATGTTCATTTTATTTTTATTTTTCGTGTTAATACCATACCCGTCTCTTTTGTTCATATGTTTATGTGTGAACAATAAAATTACATATATATATTTCGATATTACCGTGAGAATGTTGATTTCTTTAAGCATTCCTTCAAGTAGTCACGCGACTTCCTTTTATAAATGGCACAAAAGCACGTATTTTCCTACTTTTTATTCTGGTCGAAGTATTTTCCCGACTTTTTAAGCCAAATATATAGCTTTGAAATTTGCTGCGTTCTCCCACAGAATGATACCATATAACATAACACTGTGGAAAAAATGCCAATGCCTTACTTTGAGGTATTATTTTGACGAGATTCAGTATTATTGTAACGGTTTGCTATCGCTTAATCGTACCTGTCGTCTGGTTAGACCGCATTCCCAGTGCATTTGAATTTACAAAACCCTGGTGCAATATCGTAATAATTTTCATGCAATGTATAATTTTATACCATTGCAATGTGCTCATTAGTGGACGGTTGATTGTATAGTGAATCCACCCACAGGTAGGGATCCGCAAAAAATCAAAAGTATCGATACCTACTTGATTCCGGTATCGCTGAAAAAAGTACCGATACCGATAAAAGTATCGAACCAAAAGTATCGATACTACTCAGTACCGAGTACTTTTTTGATCACCTTAGAAACTGTAAATAATCGCAAAAAATAGTTATAAACAAGCACATACTCAAGTACTTATTATATAATTTAAAATCATACAAAATTACCATTATAATTATGATTAACTTTTAAATCAAACAAATCAAAATTACTTTTTATGTCGGATAGCAGATAGCAGGCCAAAATATTAGTGTTTTAATACTGATTTAGAGTGCATGTATACTCTTCTATAAATTGTGACTTTGCGTAAAACTACACTAGTGAGGAGACAAAAGTATCGAGTATGTGAAAAAGTATCGATACCTAGTAAAGTATCGGAATCAAAGTATCGAGTACACAAATACTAGGTATTGAAGAGAAAGTATCGATACTACTAATAACAAATTCTCATGTGATGTGATGTGGTTAAATATATTAATTCTCAAAGAATACAGTTCACTTCTAGATAAACACTGGTAGTTCTGCGAACAGTAGCCCTCGCGAGCACAAACTTGTATATAACTATGCATCATTTCCATCCATTATGATCAAACAAAAATTAAACAAAGGCAAAAAAAAATCTTCTGAAAAACCAAAAAAAGAAAATATATAGTTCAAAATTATATTCTAAACATTTTGATTCTTGTGTGAAAATTGTAGATTGGATTTCTGGCTGCACCAACCCCTACCAAAAAATCTTCACAAAAAACGCCTCGCACTGGTCGAAAAAGCCATTTAATTGAATATCTTGTAAAATATAGATAATTTAAAAAACCCTTAAAGTAAACCTTCGGTTTCATTTTACTGATTTTATTTATGTAAATTTTGACCCAATAATCTGCCCCGTATTGAGAAACAATCGAATCTAGCCAAAAGGTTTTTATTTTATTTATATATATTGTCCTAGCTTGCTTCAAGCATTTTTTTATCCGAAATTTGTACTTGAATTACTCAGTTAAAAATCAAATCTACAACTTTAGTTTTGCGGAATGCCCTTTCTATGCGTGTCTCCTTTTGTAATGCGTATCAAAGCCTTGTATAAATACCAGGGTTCCCGTTGAAAATTACTTTATACAATGATTGTTTGCGGTTCGTTTTCCTGACTGTCTTATAATAAGTTATAATTCCTCCTATCTTCAAATAAAATCAAACAATGCCTACCTTAATTTGATTTATCCTAACGTAAGCATTCCTTTAAGCGCGTAATATATTTTCCTCCTCAGACAAAGAAAAAAAAGATGCTTTGTCTGAGTTTTCTTTGAAAATGCGGGAATGAAAATCTTTTTGCGTTGGAAATGGTTGCATTTCCAATCACTTGGTCTTCAAACAGTAATTTTCCTTGAGAGAGAAATGGCAACTTTCAAAAAGTAGACAGTGCATTAACAGTTCGGCAAGTGTTAGTTTCTTGAAATAAACCGGTTAGAATGCGTCTCCTCTCGCATGGTGTAGGTAGGGTTTCTAGTCAAGTCACAGTCACTCTTTAACTTAAAAAGTATCCAAGTATTTACAAGAATTTAAATATCTAGATATTTATAGGTATATCTGGATATCCGAGATAAGTTTTAATGAAAACCACATAAATTTATAAAACTAAAAGTTACCGGTTTAATCTTCCAGTAGGGAAGATCCCGTAGTCACCCCCTTTGGTGTTTTATTATATTTTCATAAGGTTCATGCCCAAACCACACGACAATCTGTGAAAGTTTCAGATACACAGACAAAGACATCTGCCCACAGGACATAATCTACCGTAGCCAGTCTGGAAGTCGATGAACTAAAGTTGGCCGCTGTAGACTCAATCTCTGTAAATGAGGAATGATAGGAGCTCTGCCTGATTGAATGCAATTCCGTACCTCCTATTCAGCCTATGCTCCATTTGCTCACCAGTACCTTGCGCCCTACTACTAGTACAAAGGACGACCTCAAAAAAGCTACAGAGTGGCTCAATTTTATTCTACTACCAATATCGTCAAAAAAACAAAAAGTCACAAGGTAGGTTGCTAGATTTTGTTTGGTTATAAAATTTATAAATTTTCTGAATTCTAAATTACAGATTAATGTTTTCAAATAGTAGACATAGATACATAATGTACCTATGTGAATAAAACACATGTGACTATGTCAACCATCCGGAATGAACGCGTAATTATTCAAACTCATGTTTCCGAAAAGTTGGTTTTGTTTATTTTCAAACTCAAATAAACGTACTCACCCTAAAAGTAACCCTGATCAGAATTTGGGATGCAAATTCAAACGTATTGAAAGCTTATGAATAGATAACGCAGAACAAACGATTGAATAATTTTGTATCATGATTTCAAAACGAAACCGCCTGCAAAATTTATAAAAGCAACTGAGCTTGAATATCTGCTATTTATGTTTAGGGTTCCGTGCCTCAAGGGAGCTGTGAAACGCATTAATGTTCTCGCTCAGAAGGCAAATTCTCGTATTTTTTTGTAAACCACATTGTATGTTGATGAAGTCGAGACTGAATTGTGAATTGACCGAAAGTTTGTATTCTGCTCCCTTATAAAAACAAATTGTTTGATGCTAAATCCATGGCAACTGTAGACAGCGTCGTAGGTATATCATTGGAAAGAGTGAAGAGAGACGGGTCTTACCCAAAATTTTCGGAAAAACTTGAATAGGTTTGATTATTATTATTTTGACACAAAATGCCAGTATCAGGCATCTCGGCTTGCCAGTTTCTGATAAGCCACTTGCAGGAAAGTGTACCACGGCCTTAATTATGTGCTTTTTATATTTGGGTTGTTTCAAGAACTTCTTTATATATATAGAAACTTTGAATGAAGTTATCCTTTATCTGTCAAATTACCTCTTACTAATTCTGGCACAATTCTGCACAATTCTGGCTGCAGAACGGATGTTTTCAAGTATAGACAGAAATATTTTACGAATGAGTAGACATGATTAGCACCGCTATTTTTCATTCATTTTTATTGACGTGGGTTATATCAGAACCTCGGTACACATGCTAGGAGCTTCTTCTTTGCAGTAAGTATGGCACCCTTTTTTACAGGCATGCATTTAGATTAATAGGAAGGTTATGTTAATATGACGTAACTGTTAATATTCACGTTATAATAAAGCTCGCACCTGCAGTACGTTCTTCAACTTGAACAGCTGATTTTAGGGATGTCTATATACGTTTTTTGCGTTTATGAAATTTTCTAAATGATTCTGATTACTATTATGAAATTAGTAATCAGAACTGGGCCACAATCGTGCTAATTCGAACGCTCTATCTAAAGTTCAAACGTTTCACGACTGGATTGGTCAAGTTTACAGGTTTGCCAATCCAGACACAGTAAAGTTCGAACGTTCAACTATTGAGCTTTGGTAAATACGTTCAGAATTAGGGCGATTGGGCCCTATAAGCTGATTAAAATGAACCCGAACACGACCAGTCTACTATAATAGTCTAACGAAGTGTATCGCTGTCCAGCTGCGTGTCTGTATCATCAGTTCAGCTCGCTGTCCCATCACATTGTTACAAGTTTTGTCCAAAACATACAAACTCAGAACGATACCGCACTCCTTAAAAATGTAGATAATTATTTCGAATGCATAGTCAACAAAATAGAATCAATATTCATAAACTCATCCACAAATGTGTTTCGACGAGTGAGCATGACGAAGTACAACCTTCATCGATTAGAGCGCCTCCTAATTTATTGACATTTCATATATCCTATTTCACTCTCAAGGTTGAGACGAATCAATTCCTTCTATCAAAATACTTCAAGCTGTTGGGGCTACAGGAACAGACATACGTAATACACACGAAAAAGACCATAACCCTCCTGGGTCGACAAAAAAAATGTAAGTGTCGTAATTTTAAGCGAAGGACTGATTGACTCAAGTTGTTTTTCCGCGAATTTAAATCACGGAATTTGTATAAAAAGACGTGCGAAGTTGTGTAAGTAAGCAATATCAAAAAAACGGCAGAGACCGTCGTCGTTGATCTAAAGCAAGTTCATGGATGATGCGCCAACCACTCAGCCAAATGAAAAATGTCTCAATACGAGTAGTAATCTTCTAAAAACGATTTAAGTGCAGTAGGGATGTATTCCGTCAATCTGAGATATGGACTTGGGTTGGCGACGTTGTAACTTGAGTTTAATTTTGGTAAGTAGGAGTAGGTTTGGTTCATTTATAAACAAGCAATAACCGGTAAACGTGGCTCATGAATTTGACTAAATGAGCGTGAGGCACCCCTCGTCTTGGTGGAGCGAAGACTTACGAAAGGCGGAGGGCAGAAAGTGGATGAGAAGAGCTGAACACTGGGCTCAGAGGTGCGTATTTGGACAATCATATGTCCAGCAGTGGACTAAAGTGCGCTGTTGATAAATAATAGATTTATTCCATGTTTAACTTGCAAACTCACATGTATAGACGATAATGGCGAGCGAAGCAAGCTATTGGTAGCGAAGAGTCAACTATCATTAGTAAATAACTTATTTTCTAGTTGAACTGCTCAGATTTTCACCCACTTTTGATTTGTTAAAAAAGTAGCAGTATTTTAAATATCTCGTAATAAAAAAGGTCAAACTAAAATATATGTCACATAATATGTCACAAATGGTATTCTACTCAACTGACAACACAACACAGAAATGTTGACAATAATTGAACGCTTTAGGGCGGTAAAAGAAATAGTTTTGTCCGCTGAACACGCCAAAAAAAGAAGAAGAAGAAGAAGAAATAGTTTTCCCGATAATTTAGGCTAGAATTTTAGTCTAATAGGTGCGTCTCTCTTCCACTCATATATAGTGCTATCCTACTCTAATCTATGGTGGCCATGACTCGAAAGTAGACTAAATTGTTATAATGAGGGAGAATAATTATGTTAATTCACAATTCAGTCTCGATTCGGTCAACTTTCAGTATGATTGTAACATCAAAATAAGAATTGGCCCTCAAGCCGCTCACCTCTCTTATCTACAGATGGTGGAATATTATAAATAATGTAGAGTCAAAACTCTCCTACATCTTCATCAGCAAAAAATATTATAAATGAATGATACTAACAATAATAGACACTCTTGTGATGCTGTTTGTGCCACAAGATTACTTAATTTCCTTTCATTTGATGTTACTAGAATTGAAATAGCAATTTTGAAAGTTCAACCGGAGAGCATAATCATAAAAGGTGATCGAATACAGTGTAGGTAAGTAAAAATTGCAACACAATACCACTCACTTATGTTACTGCACAGGTCAGTGCGGTACCAATAATTTCTGATATCCCTTTCATATTAAAAGCTAGCGATCTGTTGACAACACGATCATCATTATTTACAGACAATAAATTAATTACAAATCATGAAATAAAAATACTGAAATACAATTTTTAGGCTATGACCATTATACATCTAAAGTAGGTGATTTTTTATCAGTCGTATAGGAATTCAATCCGCCATTTTGAAAGAAACGTCTTCACTTTTATCTTATTTTATTTTATTGTGTTTTTTAAAGTTATATCTTGTAATATTGGTGGCGTTTTAGCCGGTGTAACATATTTATAGAGCACATGTGTGGTGTAGATAGAAGTGTATTGCCAGACTTTTAGGATTTTGTCCTCCTGAACGTTGGTTTTCTAACCACCATTTTAAACTGGGTCTTGACTGAGACTTTTGACGACTTGACGTAATTTAACATTACATTATTACTTCATCATCAGCCCACACTAGTACACTGCTGGACATAGGCCTCTCCCAATACGCGCCACTGATCCCGGTATTCGGCTCTTTTCATCCACTTTCTGCCCGTCGCCTTTCGTAGGTCATCGTTCCACCTAGCCAGAGGGCGCCCCACGCTACGTTTGCCAAGACGCGGTCTCCACTCGAGAACACGCTTACCCCAACGGTTGTCGGTTCGTCAGCATATATGACCAGCCCATTGCCACTTCAGCTTGCTAATCCGGTTACATTATTACTTGACATAGGCTTAATTGTTGAGAATATTCCGTATCAACTGCTACGAAAATATGGGATGATTCGGGTGACCTATCAGCTCTTGTGAAACTCTTTATCCACTGGATATAGATACTTTATGTCTGGAGAATCATCTCACATAAAGCATTCACAGTAGAATATGCACACCATATATAAATATACATATATTGTATTGCTAATAACATATTCGTTATAATCCTTCGTTTCCAAAAGGTGAGATTTTCAAATGGTCGGACTGCCAAATGGTTGTACCTATTATTGGTAGCTACTGCGCTGCGTCCTAGGAAATTATACCTACTCGTGCCGAAATGTAATAGTTTTTAGTCGCCAAGGTCTTTGTGTGTTGGTTCGTCCTCTCTATTGTAATATGATATTCAGGCAACGAATGTTGCTTGCATCTAATACGATCTATCAATTTAAACATGACCATTTATAATATCAATATTATAATATTTTAAATAAAATTTTTGTTGTATCTCCAGTGTTGCATTGTGTTTTATATTGTGTTTTCTTAATTTAATTTTATTGGATTTTACTTTGGATTTTAGACTTATTTACATATTAATTATTTGAAATATTTGTATTATGTAGGTATTTATTTGTGTTTGTACGTTTTAATTTATAATTTATTAATAAAATGAATATTTTGGTTTTTAGATTTAAGATTAATTTATTATTTCCGCACACAATATATTTTTTTTAAGAATTAAATAAATGAAATGAAGTGAATTCAATAGGTGTTGTAATAATTTTGATCACTAAAAGCCGGGCATACACCCTTTTTTTATGAAACCTATAGACAAGCTTAGCTTATACAGCCCACCAGTGATGGTCACCGTTGCTTACAGACACCGGCAACAACGGGGGCATTGTCGATGCGCTGCCTAACTTGAAGGATTTTTTTAACATATGTCCTTATATTTCTTGAAGCAGCAATTGTCGTAACTAAGCGGAAAAACCACAGATGGTAGGTAGCTCATGGCCAACACTGTTGTTGAGCAGAAATTCCAGCAACATAATAATGGCAGGCTGCAAGAGTAGTTTTGTTTGGTAGTCTTGCTTTCACGCCAAAACGACTGGACTAGGTAATTTAGATTTTTGATAGGTATAAAATAAGGTTGAAATATGGTTCCAGTATGCGATAACCCGACTAATCTGGCTGCTGCTCGTCTGGTTCTAAGGAAACTCTATTTTAGTTGAACTACAAAGGCGTTACAAATACAAACGCATTTAAATGGGGCTCAATCAATAACAAAGATGGATGAGATAAGGTGCAGGGTAGGTAATTTCCTTTATACAAAGGTCAGAACGCGGACCCTGTTCTAATTTGATTAGAATAAGGGCACATACTAATGATGCGTGGTTGCGGTTTCTTTCGTGTGACTTACTTTCTATTGCGAAATTAAACCCGTTTTGTATAGTATAATGCCTGATATAGGTACAATGCCGACTGCATTTAGGTAACTAATAAGGTACAATGCCGACTGCATTTAGGTAACTAATACAATATTTGTATGATTCAGCTGAAGTGATGAATAGATTATACATAGCCAGTAATACATGATGTCTAATTTGGTTAGAATAAGGATAAATACAGATGACGCGTGGTTGCGGTTTCTTACTTTCTATTGCTAATTTTAATCCGTGAGTATACCTATTTATAGCGGCTAAAGTTATAATTAGAAGATAGAATATAGATACAAAGGCTACTTACGTCAGAATATTTATTACCTGTTCTTTAACAGAAAGGAGACAATTCAATAATTGTAATTTCAACACATTCACTCGTTTGCAGCCGTGGCCTTTATTGCAGCGATTTTAGGCCTATAAAGCAGCATATAAAACACGCGTGCATTTTACTTTACACTACCGCACTCCGTTTTTTATATAAGTAGGTACATAAATATTAATTTTATTATGTTTTTTTTGGCAAATGTCAATAAAACTATTGCGTCTCATTTTTAGGGTTCCGTAGTCAAAGAAAAATAAATAACTATTTTTTAATTTTTTTTTTCATCAAACCTATATGTGTGGGGGGGGGGGGTATATATAACATATATAACATAATGTTGTGTGAACTGTTCAGCATTATTTATTTATTTATTACACTTTGGGCTTCATAACCTCGCCCTCGGCTAGGGCTGCAATCCCGCCTCGACTGTAATTACCAACTTAGCACTCTTGTATCATAATGTATGTTATACATTATATGAACCTTACCGTCCAATGTAACAGGTTATAGAACGCCTTACCTTTCATAAGAAGATCGTGTAAATCACTTGCTTTATTTAAAGCCAAAGTATACAATCACTACGTGAACTGCTAGTTTACTAAAGTATTTAGTTATTCATACCTCTAATAGTATAGTTGTTATATATCTAGTATACATTATTGTTAGCAGTTTAGTAGAGTTTTTTGTAAAAGATTTCCGGGTTGTATAAGATTTTAAATTTGGACAAATCTCCATTGTATTAGCTATAGTCAGATATATTTGCGTAGTTTTGTTTTACTTGTACACGCCATCTTTTTATTTTGTTATATCCTGTACATCAGAAGATTGTCTAGAAAATATTGTTTTTAGCGATAGGACCACACATTACGTTATTTTCATGTTTTACCTTTTTTGCATTTTAATTTTGTGTGCAATCAAGTGTTTATGTATCTATCTATCTTCTCTACTCTAGTAGCAAGCACCTGAGAAGGTAATCCCCATTGAATAGAACAATTAAGGTGTAGTCTTCTACGAGTAATAAACACGCTCGGTTAAATTCCTAATCAATGCAAAGTGAACTAATCTCTGCTGTGAATGGAAAAGCTACAAAAGTGTCTGGAGATAAGCCGAAGCCCTGATGGTTCTATTTAGTCCCAGACTTTTATAGATAGGTACCTATTACCCGTGCTATGCTACTTTTAAACCCAAATGATTACTATATTACATTCTGTAATAGTATATACATTGAAATTTGCAATTTTATATATTTTATTGGCTATAAGACTTAATAAAAGTAAATTACTTCTCGTAAATAAATTTATAACATGTATTATTTGTTTTGCAAAAATTACTTTATTCAACAAAATCTTACTTTTGATTTTAGATCCTTTAACTACTTAACTTATATATAAAAAATGGATTAATTTATAAAGCTAGGTTCACTGTAGCCATGATAGCCTTCACTCACCATAAGACAATACAATATTATGATGACAGCGAGCTGATCATCTGATGGAGACCACACAAGGTGGATGGACAACACCTGTCCCGGTGTCTGTAATCAAATCTTACAAGTAAAATTTTATCCACTTTCTGGTGTTTGATTGAGCTGATATTTGGCATACCTGTCAAGTTCCGATGACAATTAAATATTATGGTGAAAGCGAGCTGATATGATGAGCCGGAAGTATATATGTATCGAAGAAAGCAGCGGAATTTTAAGAATTCCAAACTTGGGCTCTGGCCAATTGTCTATTTTTTCACAGTACCTCTTTTCAAACATTGTTTTGAACGAACCAACAAGATTTAACCCAAACTGGGAAGAGCAATGCGTGGTTCGTGGTACGAGTAGGTACAGTCGCTGGAATATGTTGCAAGGACCAACTTATTTAATTACGAATATTGTCTCGTACCTTATAGGTTACCCTACGAGGCTTCGATAATATTGTGTGTTACTATACCCATGTGCAGAGGATCCCATATACTCATTCAGAAAATAAATAATGACATAAAAATAAATATTCAGTAGGAAAGTTAAATTATGTTAGTGTGAGCAGAGCAGTTTTATTACATAATCCAGAAGACAAAATTTTGTTGTGAATCTCTTTAGGTCAAATCATTTTCCAAACAATAAGTATAATCTTATAAACCATATTTACCTGAGGCGTTGCCTTATACTATATACTAAACAGATACTTATTGAGGACATCAAATCATATTTTGCTTACTAACCTAACAAACCAGTCTTCAATCTGGTATCATTAAAATATAAATCAGATACCCATAAAAGCGAAGGTCATAAATAAGGAAACAGCTTGGGGAACAAACAAATTAACTAATAATTATGTAACTCACAGTTACTAAGCCATTTCTTTGATGTACACAATACAAGCAAATCCATAATTAACATGTATTTAGTAAACTATGATACCTACAGCGTTGCAGATTTGAACATAGCAGATAACTAAAGTACTGACTAAACTATTCCTAATTGCATAAGTATCTATTTTTCTGGGCGTTGACTGTCCGACTGACTGTCGCCAAGTCTTCGCTTTCGCTCTAAAACTGGATAAATATCTTCAAGTATACTCTCGGCAACAAATTCGTTGCTACTCCCTGTAATGTCTTCTGGTTTAGTTTTGTAATTAACGAAGAACACTTCGGGACTGGAGGTCTGTTGAGGTGCTAAGACCACTTGTGGTGATGGCTTCTGTTTCTTCGACAGGACATAGATTAATGTTTTGTCTTCTATGTGAGATTGCCTGCTTTGCAAGAGCTGCTGCAAGTAGGCGTAATTCTGCTGCTCCTGGGCCGGAACTTTGATGAACACAATGTTGTAAGTTTTCTTAGGTAGCGGTACGCTAATAGGAGCTAGTGGTGGTTCTTCGAAGTCAGGTGGTGGTACATGAAAGTAAATATGTTTGGTCACCACAGGTTCGGGAACATTTATAAGGCTAGGTTCATTGTAACCCTGATAGGCTTCACTCGAAGCAGCACTTCGTTTCAATACATTGTCCGATTTTGAAGAGCGTGTAACATCTTGGTCTTTAGAATGGTGTCTGTGGGGATTTTGGTGCTTTTCACTCGGGCTTGCCGTATCGAGTCCAGGAATTGGGTTGTACGGTGAATCTTGACCTTCTGTTTTGTGTCGTTTTAGATAGTTATAATCGTTTTCTGATAATGAGTAGGACACTGATTTTTCCGGCCTTTCTTGAATTTCTTGAATAATTTCGTAGTTTCCGATTATCGCAGGGTTGTGTACTGTATGAGAGCTTATGAGAGTATTTCTAATAGCTCCATGGTTGATTGGTACAGGATGGAGTAAAGGAGGTGCTATACGAGTAGTAGTGGGAGGTGCTAACGCGGCATGACTAGTAAGTGCTGTATTGAGCACAATAGGAGATGTAAATAGTGCGCTGGTAAAAACAGAACCTTGGTTAAGTGCAGGACTGAGTTCAAAAGGAGGCGAGATGTGAGATCTGATAATAGCTGGCCTTACTGCTTGACTGCTTCCTCCTCCTGGGTGGTAATGTAGTCCAAATCCAAGGTTAGATTGGTGTACAACGCCCGCCTCTGATATCACCGCTCCGGCAAAGAATACCTAAAACAAGCACGTTGGTCGTTAGGCACATAAAACACGCGCAAAGCACAGTCTCTTAAACTACACGATATAACAAAATTGACTGACCAACACAAAAAACATGTTGAATATCCCGACGGCACCTGTCGTTATGACGAGCTCATCTTCGGTGACACTATTTATAAACGCTTTCTCGGCATACATAGGCTTGTTTTGATGTTTCTATGATTTTGCATAAAATATTCGTTCTTATATCACTTCCGGCAGCTGCCGAAATCTATGGAAAAACTATTTGATTAAAAACGCCATGAAATAGGGTAGCTATTTTGATTTAAGCATTTATTTTATTTTAAGGAAGTAACGGGTTCTTGCACTAGATATCTTATGAACTCATTTATTTCAGGTTATGGAACTTTCTCAAAGAGAATAAGGCTTCTCTCGTTTGATTAATATTCTTACCCAGCCTATAACAATCATGCATTATGAATGGAAAAAATGTGATTCATAATACATTTGTAGGTAAAAAATAAAAAACTGGTATGATAGAGATAAAAGGCTGTGAACGCATGGACCATGTCTTTTTAGAGTTTCATGACAAAGCTGGTATGATAGAGATAAAAGGCTGTGAACGCGTGGTCCTATGACTTTTTAGAGTTTCGTGACAAAGCTTATGACTGCGTTGTTCGTGGCTTTCAGCAACTACCAGCTGCCACGCTAATTTTGAACGATAAATAGCAAAAACGAAACAAACAAATCCTTTACGTTAGGTATATATGCACATTTCATATCGCGCGAAGCTTCTTTCTGGATACGTTGGTGTGCCAATCTAACGAAGAAAACCAAAAGCGTTTCTTTCAAAGCTTCTATTTTCCTGTCAAATTAACCTTTTTTTACCCCCGACTCAAAAACGACGGGGTGTTATAAGTTTGCCGTGTCTGTGTGTGTGTGTGTGTGGGTGTGTGTGTGTGTATGTGTCTGTCTGTCCCATCGTAGCTCCCGAAAGGATGAACCAATTTAGTTTTTTAGTTTTTGTTTGAAAGGTGATTTTGTCGGGAGTGTTCTTAGCTATGTTTGATCGAAATTGGTTCTGCCGTTTCATTGCGTTGAGGGTTTTTTAATTTTTACAAAATTAATTACTTGTTATTGAATAAGAGCAACTTTACGTCGACGCGTAACTCTGTGGCGCGGCGGGCGAAGGTTCGCCTGCGACGCACGAGGTTGTGGGTTCGAATCCCGCCTCGGAACAAATATTTGTACGATCTGCAGATATTTGTTCAGGGTGTTCTGGGTATTTTCCATGCATAATAAAAATATCTTCCACATAGGGTGCGTCCTAGTTGGACGTGACCTGTGAGGTAATTCGTTGTTAAAGGCAGAAGTTCCCTTTTTTGGGATACCTTCTTGACCAGCAAGATACAAATAAAATGGTACCGAAAATGACGATCATCACGCGTTGGAACATGTTAAAGAGGAGTGAGAAGTTTGCTCCTAATTCAGTATTTATAACACCAAACTCCATTGATCAATCAGGTCAGGTTCTTATAAAATGATATAGTTTCCCAATCACACTCATTAAACTATTTGTATGGACATCTTATAACCCAGTTTGATTCTATAAATTTAATTGTAGACTTACAAACCACAGGTAGGTATATATTTCCCTAAATGTGTCCACAAAGTTTAAATTACTTGAATTAATTAATATTCACTTCGCTTTGCATGGAGTGGGCTAGCCGTAGGTACGCTTCCCTTTAGCAATCAAAAGGTTTACAACATCTAAAACTGTTTTATTTGGGCTAAAAATTATGACCCTTTTAATAAAAAAAATTTATCGCACTTGCCGGAATTTATTATGTCAGTTTACCTCACGTTCTCACTTCTCTAAAATCATATACCTATGTAGTAATAATTACGACATGAGTTAAAGTATTTAAATTAATTCATAACATTAGCGTGTATATTAGAACATTTAGAACACTCTTAATTTTATACTGCTAGCTGTGTCACGAACTCCATTGAGCGAAATAATGAGCGCATTTTCTAGAAAATACTTCCATAATAATGAGCACATTATTATACTTTTTGAGCAGAAGCTGCTACAACTTTGTCGGATATTAACAGGCACGGAGCTCTCTGTAGCTCTAACATTACAAGATCTGGCAAATATTAACAAGGTGTGAATAGTGACCATGAAAGTTATATTCTTCACCTCTTACCACTGGTTTTTTTTTGTAACCCTATTTGTATGTGGCTCTGAACAATTGCCATTTGATCAAGGGTGCTAGTGAGGCGCTTCATAACCTAAAAATATATTGATACGCAAAGCAGTAACTCGCATTACTGTGTTCCGCTTTGAAGGGTATGAGTACATACATACATACATAAACTCACGCCTGTTTCCCGGAGGCGTAGGCAGAGACCACTGATTTCCACTTGCTACGATCCTGACACACCTCTTTTGCTTCATTCACTCTCATCACATTGTTCATACATGCTCGTTGGTTAAGGGTACTCTTGACCTGGCCTTTTTCCAGAACGTCTCCGATCTGAATACGTTCGCCGAGGTCTTCCCCTTTCCACTGTTCCATTCCCGCTCGTCTTGTGTACCCGTTTCGTCAATCTACTATCGTCCATCCTTTCTAAATGCCCAAACCATCTAAGCATACCTTTCTCAATCCTAGTCACTACGTCTTCTTTAATTTCACAACGCTCTCTTATCATACTATTCCTTATTCTATCTCTCAAAGTCACACCACACATACTTCTCAAAGCTCTCATCTCAAGGGTATGAGTGCCGGTGAAATTGCAGGCACATGAGACTTTTCATCTTTATGTCTCAGAGTGGCGGGCCGCAGTGCAATGCCACATACGGTGCGTCCTAGGTGGACGTGACCTATGAGGTAAATGCATTGTTAAAGGCAAAGGTTACCGCTGTACATCAGGTGGCCCATCTACTTGCTCCGTCATTAAAAAGTTTAAAAATAACAGTTTACAGACTGAAAGCCCTTGAGGCATTCTTACAACGAATGAGCTATATAATATATATATTTAGATCCAGAAGATATACATAGTTACTACAAGAACCCTGTTGATCGAAAGCGCGTAATAAAATGTTTTACGAGCGGTATCACTACCAAATTTCTTTTATGATATAGTTATCCATAACATTGCTTCTACGTACATACTCGATAACTTGCGGGTCTTTAAATGAAAATTTAATGGAGAGGAGTGGCCTATTTCTACCACTTGCTCAAAATAGGATAGCACCATGATGAAACCTGCGTGCCCTAAGCGGCATGCGGCTATGCCTACTAGTTTAGGTACGCTAGTCATTCCGAGCCGTGCGTTGTCGTATGTGCGATCTAGGAATGGTACACTTTTAGTGCCCTCTAGTAATAACACGGTACTAATTATTAATACGATTTTTTCTTTGTTACAGTCACTGAAAAGGAGATTCGGCTATGGTATGTTTGTTTTAACTATTTATTATCACTACTATTATGCAACACACTATTTATATCTAACCTTTGATTATCTAATGTTATATATAAAAGGCAAAGTCCTGACTGAGTGACTTGACTGGGTGACATCGCGCAGCCTAAATCACTGCTCGTATATTTTATAAGGCTGCTTGTTGTACACGAGTATACATTGCCATGTATACTCGTGTACAACACTACACCACTAACCACTACACCACCGCGTGCCACTATTTCAAAAATACCATTAAAAAAACTGGATATTAAGAATTCGGTACAAACATAATCTGCGTAATTTTTTATTTTTGTCGAATGGAATTAAAAAAGATATTAACATTTGTTTTTTTGACTAAACCCAATAAATTTATGGTCATAATACTCGTGCTTGAGTTACGCACCGCTCTGACAATCGTGTATCAGAGCGGTGTAATAATAATTTGGTAGTAATCTATGGCGCATGCACTATTAAAATAGTTTTGACCAATTGTTCCCGGTTTTTATGGATATTCCTGGAAATTGTTATTTGGTTACTTTTTGCGTACATTGAATCTTTATCGAATACTGATTATCCAGGTTTATTTTTTATGGTACCTATATTTGTAACAGTGGTGTATGGTGTAGTGGTTCGCCACGAACTGAGACCTCGCGAACATACGCGATTTAGGTAGGTAACCTTATTTCTTTCGAAAAAATATCTATGTACGTGTGGTTCGAAAACAACGTCGTTAAAATTCCTAGAAACGGGAGGTCAACAATGGATGTTATACTGGTTATTGCTTTATAGAGTACAAGTTTCGAAATTCTTAAATTTTAGACTTTTCCGGTTTAATAACTTATTCTCACAAAGAATTGAAAATTCACTTAACATGAGAATTACTTATGTTTAACTAAATTTAATGCGCGTTTACGAGCGTGCTATAGGTACATAATACAAAGAAAAACATCTTAAAAACATCTTAAAAGTTAGACCTACAACGTCGATCAAATTCCTAGAAACGGGTCAACAATATTGGTTATTGTTTTTTAGAGTACAAGTTTCGAAATTCTTCAATTCTAGACTTTTCCCAGTATTTGTATCATAAGCTACAAACATACCAAATTTCAGCGTTGTAGGATTAGTGGAAGTACCCTAGAGGTTTTGGATTTTTATATTTTCGATTTACTCTAATATCTCAAAAACTACATAAGTTATAAAATTATAAAAATAGTTTTGAAATTTCAAAGCAAGGGGCTTTCATATGACACCCCATATGATCTGATATTCTGTTTTTTTTTTTTACCCCCTCTTGGACACCCATATCTCAAAAACCCCCCCGACCGATATAGCTCATAACCATTCCAACAAATTGTACCAATACCATCTACCCCCCAACATATTCTGTGCTCCCAATCAAATTACATGAAGATCGGATCGGACCGATGTACATAGATATTTTATCGAAAGAAATAAGGTAACCTACCTAAATCGCGTGTATTCGCGAGGTTTCAGTTCAGGGCGAACCACTAGTGATATCGGTGTTGAGACCAATAATGCGATTATCAATCCGCCTGCCGGGCGTGGCCTCATGGCAATTCTCTCCATAGCAATATATGGACCTCGTCCAACAGTGGACGGTGAATGATGAAAACACAATTTTTTTTCGCAATTTGTGAGGCAATATTCCATGTAAGCATACCAAAATGTGTCGCAGAATAACTTATATTTTATAGGTGAAATAAAATGTTTTTACGACAGTTTGTTTTTATTTCTAGGCACAAGGGCTTCTTGAAGGACTGCCCAAATGGTCTTCTAACCGAGCAGGTACGTAAAACATATATTATTAAGACGCTTTTATGAGCTTTACTTCGCTTATTTGATTGTTTATTTACTAATCATGTAGAGAGTGTGCCATTTAATAATGTTAAGCGGAATTCAGAACCCCTATTTTAGAACTTTATTACCAAAACGAAACGCTCATGTTATGTCATACCTTGATTGAGGGGAACTCTTTGCTAGTAAAGTTTTTATTGGACAGGAATAAAGAAAATATAGTAAAACAATCACACTAGTTCGGTAAAATTAACTTTCAAGCTATGTTTTATTACCTTGTAAGTACACTTTTAGAGCAACTGTATTGAACAAGTTATTTACAGTGTCGTCAAAATCATGCGATCATGAGAACTTGACTTTCATATGGTCAATATCCAGTTCTTGAAAACTTCAAAGTTTCATTAAGTCATCTAATTCCAATCCAAGCGTTCTGTCCCTGTGGGATGGTCCAACCGTTTGACTGAATTATCTTTAGCCGATTTACATTTCGCAGAATAATTATTTCACAGAATAACCATCAGCTGTTCAAAGTTTTGAAATACCTACTAATATTATGAGTTTTGTGTGGGATACGAAGCAAGTAAAAAGTTAAAAACACTAAAACCCGAGTACGGAACATCTTCCGATTGTCGTGTCGCTTGATTGTAGCGCGCGTACATTGAACCATCTCTTATTATCGCTTGTCAGACTATTTTTTAAGAAATACTAAACATTTGCATACGTAATATATACATATAGGTACCTACATTTAGAAAATACTCATCAAGACAGTGTTTTTGATACAAAACATGAAACGATTATTTTAGCGCCATATTTTTTTAATACAATTTTAATATACCTAATGACACTTGCGCAATAAAGACGAATCTAACGACATATCACTCATCAAAATCGAATAAACCGTAAAGCCCAACTTAGTTCTGGCCTAATGGAATTCTATGGTTCTAGCATTCGCCTTTCGCTGCCGTGGTACGCATAGCGCGGTTCGGAATGTGTCCCTAATAAAAATATGCTTGTTGCTGCACACTTCACTAACTATCATAGGGTTACACATGTTATTCCTTGTGTAGCAAACACAATAACTACAAGCTGATGTGTATGATGCGAGTCAACTGATTTACCTGTGGCTTAAGCTGTGCCACGACCACGCCGCAGCGTAGCGTTGCTACACTGTAGAGATTTCGTAGGCCATATCAATCACACCTGCCAAAACTAATCAGCGTAGCTACGAAGTTAGAATTTGACAGCGTAGCATCCTGTAATTATTAACTGAATCCCTCCCGATTGATGTATTTGATTTACACCATGCCTATACAATTTCAAAGGTAGATCTGCTGCCTTGGAGGCTGTATAAACTTGATAATATGCTAGAAAATAAAATGCCTAGATTATTTCGTAGAGTGGTAGATTGTTATCAACCCTGGACCCTTTCTAAGAATGAGAGCGGGACACCGCTTAACACTTGATCCAACAAAGAAAACTTCAGATAAGAAGAGTATTTATGTAAATTTATTTCATTTTCAGGGATTCATTAAGATCTACAAGCAGTTCTTCCCACAAGGTGACCCGAGCAAGTTCGCTTCTCTCGTCTTTCGAGTATTTGACGAAAATAATGTAAGCGAACAACCAATTTGTTTCTTGTTATTCTTAATTGGATTGTGGATGTCACTTATTCAGCTGCCAACTTTTTGCTTTGGAATTTCATTTTTCGATTTATTTAATTCAACATGAAAGTACTTCGATTAATTGAGCAGATGACACGGCAACAATTGACACGGAGGTACAGTGTAGTGCAGCACAGATTTTGGATTAAGACACGGGAGAAAATGATGGGCGCCGCTAGCGGACACTTTGAAAACCTCAATGTGCATACAAAAACCTGACAAGGAAAGATACCCAACTGTCCAGATCTGACATGATTCATTTTGATACATATCAGAGAGTAGTCTAAAATAATAGACACGTTTTTTTTAGCTGCCCTATCTCAACCTATTGGTAGAAATTGTCCTACAGAGTACTGAAAAGTGACTAAACTTTGTAATTTCTGTAGAGAAGAGAGTTTAGTCACTTTTTTTTCAGGGAAAAGGCATCTATCTATGTTTGTGTATGTAAACTACGTCACTTAAAATGTTAAAACTAAGATTAATTTATTTAACTAAGTAATTTTAGGTAAATTGGTAAATTGGTGTTATTTTGGTGGTGGCTGCTTGTTCAGTTTTATATAAAACACTAATGAATCGACCACTAACTAATCCAAGTCCAAGGCAGTCTGCTCGTAGTGGCTGTCTTGTAGTGAATTCTTTCAAATCATTCATATTCACAATGAATTAATTAATAAATCTGCATCACTGCCAACGTCTGCTTCAATACCAAATACTATTTTTGTGGCGAAGGTATATACTGTCCATTAATTACCCGACAACGCCAAAACAAAACGAGTGTTATGATCATCTGTTCGCTTGTAGCTCCGAAACTAATTAACGGATTTTGACAAATGAGGAACGATATGAAGTCTCCATTCAGATTACATGGGTAGCGTCCGTAGAAGCAAGATTGTAGCGTCCGTACAGGGAGGATTGTAGCATCAGACGTTCCCGCTCCCGCTTCGCAGTCGCTATTTACTCGCGCAGGTGTGGCCTTAGCTTTATGTTCAGGGTTTTGCTATTTGTTCCAGCCAAAAGTGATGTTCATTTTTTGCCCTACAAAGAGCCCCGATACTGCGATCCACATTTAAAACTACTGTCAATTTTCCCCACGTTATAGTACCTACTAACTTACAGCATAGGTAAAAATTATTCACAACCACAGATAAGTAATCCGTCTACTTAAATGTAAGTAAATAACCCCTTGCTTCCCGGTTAGAGCATTGCAGGCCTCGCTTCCCGCCTATCAAATATATTGCGGCAGATGACATTCTGTTGGCTTCGTTAGGCCATTACATCGAGCAACACGGAATGGAGACGCCATCAAAGGCATTCCCCGCTGTAGTTCCCCTCTAAATTGAATGCCCTCGAGGGCATACAGCTTATAAAAAACTAGCTGTCGTCGATCGCTCTGTCAGACTGAATCGACTCGCGTGGGAGATAGTGCTCTAAGAAAAATGCCGAATTGTTCAGTTTTATGCTGTAAAAAAATGATTGGATCATCAAATTTACAAAAAGATAGTGTTTCCTTTCACATGTACCTGAATTTCAATTAAATTATTATAACTTATTGCATGAAAATTGACCAAGTAAAATTAAGCCGTATATAAACAAAAGTGGCCATCTCAGATTTTGTAATTTTTGAGTTCGTGTTCGGGATAAAATAATAAAACTGAACGGTTTAACAAAACAAACCGTGAATATTTTATTCAATAACACTGGTTCACTCTTCACTGCGACTGCACTTCAGTACACTGGTCATTCATTACTCTAAAATCACTGCCAAGTTACGTGATTTATTCGCAATGAAAGCCAATTCCCTTACGACTGCCCTGCTCGCTCGTCAATCGAGCTCCACTTAATCGTGAGACACAGGGGCGACATAAAAGTGACCAAAAGCGTAGATATAAATGTGTATAATACATCAATGTGCATTTCAGGATTTATTCTGCTGACGTAAACATGTATATAACGTGTAATGTCAGTAAGCCAAGATGTGGATGATTACTTAATATCCTTGATTACTAAATACAATTCATTAAACACGTTCGACAAAATGTGACATGTGGAATAACGTGTATTTGTATTTGATGGCTATGTAACCACTAACTAACCGGTAACTACTAACTACTACTACTTCGTGTCACGGGCTCTTTCTTGGTTCACTAACCAGCTTGAGATATAGTGTCCCTGAAAGGGGCCTAGTGACCAATGGTGAAAGAACCAGTATGGTAAAAGGATTAATTGTGCCTCGCAGAGGTGTATGATGATATGTCAACGTAAATGTCATGTGTAACTATATTTAAATAAATAGAATTAAATCACACTACTATTAACAACAAGTGTAACATGAAAAAGTTTGTACATTTGGGAACTTTGATTACAAGAGATGGCAAGCATGAAGATGATATTTAAATGAGAGTAAATTCTGGAAACCAGGTGAACTTAACGCCTTATTATCAGCCGGAACGTATTCAAAAAGGCACGACTGGATGTGCATAGAGGAATGTTAGTGCCAAAACTAATGTATGGTGGTTGCGAAAGTTGCTAAGGCAGAATAAACATGAAAGTAAAATAAATGCACTGAAGATGAGAGGTTTGAGAAGTATGTATGGTGGACTTTGAGAGAAAGAATAAGAAACTGTGTGTTAAGAAAGCATTGTAAAATGAAAGAGCACGTGTATAGTGACAAGGATTGAGAAAGATATGCTTGGATGGTTTGGGTTATTGGTTAAAGGATGAATGATAGTAGATTGACGAAACTAGTTCATAAGATGAGCATGAATGGGACAGTTGGAAGGGGGAGACCTCGGTGAAGGTATTCAGAATAGATCAGGGTCGATCTGGAGAATGGCAGGCTAAGAGCGCCCTTAACCAATGAGCATATATGAAGAATGTGATGTGAGTGAATGAAGCGAAACAGGTATGCCAGGATCGTAGCAAGTGGAAATTCATGGTCTCTGCCTACTTCTCTGGGAAACAGGCGTGAGTATGTGTGTATGTTTGTAATATTATAAATGCTAAATTTTCTAAGGATTGGATGAAATTTAGAACGGCGATAGCTGGACCACTGGAATAGTTTTAAATTTTATTTAGATGTTCCCATAGGATCAAAACTTATGCGAGTGAAATCGCGGGTTGCTTCTAGTTTACAATAAGAATAAAACTACGTGGTTAATTTTATCAAAATCGGCAATATTGATCATACTTAAATAACTTTACTCTTTTCAGTTAAAAGTAAATAAAGATGCTTTAAAAAAATCGTTGATCGCCCATTGTGAGGTTACTGTACAATCTTTGCACGTTGTGTTTGCCTATAATGAGGGGTTTTCACGGCCATACCAAATCATCTATAAACCCTTGAAAATAGATGTCGCTGCTGTGTACTTAACTGTAAAAATAAAGTGAAATGTAAAAGTCAACAACGAAGTGATATATTTTCGTGGTATTTTGTTACTATCACACAAAATAACAGAGGTACGGTGGATTTGTTGATTTTGACAACCACAGTTGAGTCAGGGCCATCAATTGAGCCAAATTGAATAAAAAAAAAAACTTAAATGAAAAGCCCCCATTGGTTTCTTCTGTAGCTAAAGATAGGTATATAGTTCATATATGCATGTCGGATCCTCAAGATCCCTCCGAGCGGCAAAAGGCAACTTAGGGGCTTTCCAGTGGGTCTCGTGCAAATGAGGAAAATTCAAAAGAGGTTTCACTAAGATTTTATTCAAACTGACTTTGAACTTGATTTTGTATTTTGTTGATTAAATCGTGTGCACTCTGCCAACGCCGATGTAATAATGAGCTCTGGCGCTTTCGTACGCTCCTTTTATATCCACAAACCACACCACAAACCTCTTCTTCTCAGAGCCTCTTTTCTGAATGTATCTTGCCTTAAATCTCAGTCATATTTAAAATATTCTTATAACAAAGGTGATTATTTATCTATTAACAACAAGATCGCGGACATGGACTGGAATGCTGAATTTGATTCGCGTTCGCTCGAGGAAGCAGTTGAGTTTTTTTATTCGATTTTAGATCAGCTTAAACACCAATATGTCCCGTCTAGGTTGGTCAGTGACAGCTCTTACCCTAAGTGGTTTAGCCGGGCACTCATTAGATTAATTAAGGAAAAATATAGGCATTATAGGAAATATAAAACTTATGGTGGACTTACAGACTTAGCCACTTACAAACTTTTACGTAATCGAATCCAACTCTTGGAAAAGAAATGCTTCGCCGATTATATGTCATCCATTGAGAATAGTATTGAACAAAATCCAAAAAAGTTTTGGTCCTACATAAAAAGTCGCTTGAAATCAAATGGTATACCTTCACATCTAAATTATTTAGACGCTTCAGTAGCTACAGGTGAATCTATCTGCGAAGCATTCTCTAAGTATTTTCATTCTACTTTTCTTGTCCCCTCTGGCATCTGTTCTTATAACGTTGACTCATTAGTCCCTTCAGAGGCTGTGAAATGCGATATTGGCAGTATTGAGATCGATCCTGATGAGGTGTTTAAATTGATCTCTAACCTTGATTTATCCAAGTCTGCTGGCCCAGACCACGTTAGCCCTGTCTTCCTCAAGTCGTGTGCTAAGTCAATTTACATTCCTGTTTCATTTTTATTTAAGAAATCAATATCTTTGAGTGCCGTACCTAAGCTCTGGAAAGCAGCATTTGTATCGCCAATTTATAAAAAGGGCTCTAAATGTG
Source organism: Operophtera brumata (assembly GCA_932527175.1). Lineage (NCBI taxonomy): Eukaryota > Metazoa > Arthropoda > Insecta > Lepidoptera > Geometridae > Operophtera > Operophtera brumata. The sequence goes on from OW052239.1 coordinate 71,682,654, forward strand.
AGATTATCAACTACCTATAGGCCTATCTCCAAGCTATGCTTAGTTGCTAAGCTATTTGAAAGGATAGTGTACAATCAGATTTATTCAGCGCTTCATCAGCACTTCTCCCCCTTCCAGCATGGGTCCCTTAAAGGGCGGTCGACTGTGTCTAACCTTATTATTTTCAATGAGTTCTTGAGTGAGTCAATGGATAATGGTCGTCAGGTTGACGTAATCTATACTGATTACAGCAAGGCCTTTGATAGGATTGACCATAGCCTTCTGTTGCTTAAGTTATTTAGTATGGGTATTAGAGGGGATCTGCTCCGTTGGTTCTCGTCGTACATCTGCAGTAGGTCGCAGGCTGTTGTTGTTAATAATTATATGTCCAGCTGGGTTCTTATTCCTAGTGGAGTCCCCCAAGGATCACTGCTAGGACCCTTGCTCTTCCTGATATTTATTAATGATATCTCTTCCTGTTTTGTCAACAGTAACCTGCTTTCATTTGCTGATGATATGAAGATTTTTAAGACTATAGTTACTCCTCGGGATGTGCTTGACTTGCAGGCTGATTTATATCGACTTGACACGTACTGTGCTAGTAATAAACTAGATCTCAATCCGTCTAAATGCTTTACTATTACATATACTCGCAAAAAAACTGTAGTCAAATCAGTTTATCTATTAAAAAATCAGAGGTTGCAGGATTGCACGGTTATGAGAGATCTAGGCGTGCTGCATGATTCTAAACTTCTCTTTGACTCTCATATCGATTCCATCATTGCTAAAGCGTCCAAAGCTTTAGGCTTTATAATGAGAAGCTCCGTTAGTTTTAGTAGATGTAAAACATTTAAAATTTTATATTGCACTTACGTGCGCAGCATACTTGAATATGCTTCTCAAATTTGGAGTCCACGTTATGATACCTATATCAACAGAATTGAGCGTATTCAAACCAAATTTATTAAGTTTATTTGCTTTCGCCTTAAGGTTCCGTATAATTCTGCTAACTATGTTGACCTTTGTCGTAAATTCCACCTTCTGCCACTCAAAAAAAGGCGTGAAATTGGTGACCTGCTTTTCTTGCTCAAAATCACTAATAATCGTATTAATTGCCCCGAACTTCTTAGTAAAATAACACTTGTTGTTCCCCGTACAATAATTAGATATAACGAGATTATTCATGTACCAATAGTTAGAACGAATTATCGCCAAAACTCCTATTTATGGCGAGTTGGTAACCAATTTAATAAATTATCTAAGCAAATAGGTCTAGACCTATTCTACTCCAGTGTCGGTTCCGTGAGGCGGCGGCTCAGTTCTGACTTTTTCTCGCCCTCCGCGGAGGATGATGAAATTTCGTCATGAGATAGGTGTGGTTTACTTTTTTGGTTCTTGTTCTTATTTTTTTTTTGTTTACTATTATTTATATCTGTTTCCTTCATTTATACTGTTTGTTTTACTTTTACTGTTATAGTTATACTGTTGTTTTCTGTTTTGTATGTATTCATCATTTGTATCTCTCATTTTTTATTTTTTATTCTATTTTTCTGCTATGTGTTTTGTATACCAGATTGTAGTTTATAGTAGTTTTTAGTCCACTCAGCCTGTTCTCTCTTTTTATGTATCTATTATTATTTCTAAACGTGAAAACCTTTTAATAGCCTTCTGCTTTAACTTCTTTTATTTATTTTGTATGCATGTGCTGCTGGTTTTCCTTATCATAAATATAATATAATATAATATCCGAGCTTCGATCGCTTTGCGTCTTTGCGTAAACAAGACTCGGGCGCATTCGTTTGGGTGGCGCGACACGACAGAATACGATTGTTCGCAGCCGTACACATGGTGTTTATAAGCCTTCAATCTCAGTAGATCTATTCTCCAGATTCATCATATGACTTCTCTCTCCGACATACATGTGTAGACTGTTGGTAAACCTAATTTTTTTTATATTAAATAAGCAACTGTTAACAATAACTGCCTCAATGCACACTGAAACAGCTGTGTGCTCATTTAACAGTTTTTTTTATTTCTCAAAAATTTCTGTATGTGAGTTGCCCGTGTTTTCTTTTATACAACTAAATTAGTGATGTGCCTCAATAATAAAGTAGATTATTTATCGATAAAATAAATGCTCGTTTAATATGTTTTACAAGCTATTGAAATTTGATTTATATTATTCGGGAGCCATAGCCTAGCCTAACCTAACTTTCTAACCGTTAATCCAATCACCATGAAGGTATTGGTATGTAACAAGGTAGGTAACTGTTATGATTTTAATTTGAAATTATTCATTTTATACCATAAGTTGACGACCTCTGTGGCGCGGTGGACGAAGGTTCGCCTGTGACGCAGGAGGTTGCGGGTTTGATTCCCGCCTCAGAACAAATATTTGTACGATCTTCAGATATTTGTTCAGGGTGTTCTGGGTATTTTCTATGTTAATGCAAAATAAATATCTATGTAATGTACTGTACTAGGGATATCAGTTATCTAGTCCATATCACAAGCTGTGCTTGGCTTGGGGCTGGATAATCTTGTGTGAACTGTGTCCAGCATCAAAAAATAAAATAAAAATAAATATACTTATATATATAATGAAATTCACTAAGGTACAATGTGAAAGAAAACACCATCTTTTCGTAAATTCGATGTTCCAGACCTTGATTTAGAGCTGAAAATGTAACGATTCGACATTTCAGTATTTGTAGCACTGTCACACTGTTTTACTCTATGCGTCACACGATCGGTTCAGTCTGACAGAGCAATCGGCCCATCATGATACAATTTTATTACTAGCAAAAGCAAAACATGCTTGGTGAGGGCTAGCAAGCTTTTTTTCCGTGATTATTTATATTTAAACAAAGACATGAATTTAAATTACTATGCTAAATTACAACGGATAATTTTTTCGTTAAGTGTACCACAAAATTGCATGGGATAGTAGAGGACTCGCTTCGCTCGCCCTAATGATCGGGCGAAACCAGTTTTACTAACGCGTATGCCCAAATGAAATTGTGCATAGCCAGAGGGGAATGACATCTTGACATGAATTTAAATTACTATGTGATATTACAAATCTAGAGGTGTGATAGTTTTTCGTAAAAAGTTGCATGCCTACCTAGGTTGTGGGATACGTGATCACGATAAATTAACAAAAGCATTTCCCAGTTTGAACTCATTTACTCATTTTCAAGAAAAGTCGTGTCATGAGTGTCCGTACTGTGTCGTGGGATTTTCCTATTCAAATCCTATTCTTTGATTGACCAAAGAATTAAAAAAAAATTGCTAGGTATAATATTTTCAACGCGATATTCTGTTCACTAGGTAAAGCGCTAAGTATTACTTTACCTACCATTGTTTAACATTAACATAACTTAACACACCCAACACATACCTACATAGTTGTGATCCCACACTAGGATCCCATGTGACGTGGGATAATTATGCCTGAAATGTAAAAAAAAAACTATTTTACATTTTAATGACTAATGTAGTTTTTTGGCACTTAGGATCATGATTTTTGGTTTTTGACAATAACAGTGACTGACAGATATAATACATCGTATATTTCGTGGCCAGAACCGACATGGATTATGTAGGTTAGAAGGATGACGGCAGCTAAGTAAAGCGTTTTTTCCTTTCCTTTCCTTTCGTCTCTTTTGACTTGCCGACCCGTAGTTGTATGAAATTATTGTATGCTTTGAACAAAATTCTAATTAAATTTTCCTAAGAACTAATCATCCCATGAGCTAGTGGTTGTACCTGGGGTACTCAAAATTTTCTTGATTTTTTCTCTATACTCTAAGTTTCCGCGTTTACCCCCTCTCTCTCCAGCCTACTACTACCTTTTACTAATCTAAAATTTCATAGTGATCCACAGAATGATCTGTATGTTATCCTCGATAACAACTCCGGAACTCCTCCTTCACAGAGAGCGTTCAACCCTTCCCCCCATACCTAGCCGCCCTTAAATCCCTTCAATGACCCTTGATGGTAGCACAGAATATATACAGTAGGCAAAGTAAGTTCCTACCAAAAAGTTATCGATACTATTAATTTATCGACTTGAGTGCTGGAAGTCCCTAGAACGGGTGTTACTGTCAATTTTGTGACATAACATGATGTTTGTACACAGAAAGCATCTATGTGTGTATAAAGATTTTTGATGTGTTGCTGTTTATAGATGTGTGCGTTTATAGCGATAGAACGACTGGTTACAAAAGTGTGCATTAAACTGTAAGTGAGTGCGTGAAGCCCCCCCCAAAAATTTCTGAATAAATATGTATCGGTTGACAGCTCTATGGCGTCTCCCCTCCGGTAAGGAGGCCTGCGTTGCTCGATGGGCCATTATGATGAAACAGATACCTGTGAATTTGCTTACCGACCGGGTCGATAGTGAAACAATACGGCATCAGCAATTAAATTCTGGTAACCTTCGTAGCTGTCTTTACAAAAGGTGATGAGTGGAACCTTTGTAATTACGGTTTTGTGTAGGTAACTAAATTAAATAACTAAGCAACACGGGTGTCAATTTAGATTACATTCTCCATAGAATCACGTTATTAGCGGTCTTGAGCCGCCTCCATCCAACGACTCGATTTCGGCCCATCGTGACGGAGGCCTTTCTACATAGCGTCGTTCGATTCATTGAGGGAGAGAGTTTATCTAAGCAGTCAAAAGGAGCATTAGTACCATAAATCATAGGAGAGTTCAGTGCTTTCTGGTTTATTGTATTAGTATATCAAGTTATAGGTTACAGAGATTCCAGTCGCTGAATGCATAATAACAAGTTTTTTGTTGAAAAATATCTTTTTCAAAACAAACTTTTATGAAGTTAGTGTTCGAAACGGTGTGCAGATCAAAATGAGCCCAAACACTGCCAGACTGGCAGACTATTATCCATCGAGGAGTGCCGATGTCCACCTTCCGTCTCCATCATTATATCAGCTCGCTGTCACCATAATATTGTATTGTCATCAGAACTTGACCTTCCGGTACTTGGCTGTACACTTGTCAAAACGTCATACAAGACAAATCGCCTTAATGTTAAAATGTGCAATGTACCAGAACATAATTTTTTCCCCTTCTTAACCGTGGTCCGGTTGTGTAGTCCGGCCAGCCGGACCGTGGAAAATTTCTTTTTTCGATTGTCCGGTGGCGATACTGTTTGGTTGGTTGTACATCTGTACACTGTACCTTGGTCCGGTAATATCGCCACCGAACAATCGAAAAATACAAATTTTCCATAGTCCGGCTGGCGAACAAATCCCCCGTTAAATTGTCTCGACGCCTAAACGACACAATACATATAAATATGTCTCCATCTATCTATTGATTTAAAATTAATACAACCAACGCAATGCGATTTGATAAACAGTAAAGTCAGATCACTGTCAATATTGATGTTGACGGTTGAGGTTGACATGATCTACACTGATTTTGAAAAAGCGTTTGATCGTGTTGATCACGTCATCCTGATTCGCAAGCTTAATGAACTTTGGCATACAGGGTGATCTCTTACGCTGGGTCAAATCTTATATCAGCAATAGAATGCAGGCAGTTGTTATAGGTGGAGCAAGATCTGACTTCATATCTATACCTTCGGGTGTCCCACAAGGATCTTTGCTTGGACTTCTTCTTTACCTGGCTTACTTGTATGACATTGGTTCCTGCTTCAGGCATGCGAATTTTTCATTATTCGCTGACGATAAAAAAGTCTACTATAACGTTCGATCAGTTGATGATTGCATACGACTGCAGGAGGACATCAGTTAATGAATGCATGCGACTGCAGGAGGACTTAGATAGGCTTACCGTTTATTATCTGAACAACCGAATTGGCGTTAACGTGAGTAAATGCATGCATATTTGTTTTACGCGAAGTAGCAACCCTATATATTATGATTATAAGCTTAGCAACTACTCAATTGATAAAACGCAATGCGTCTGAGACTTAGATGTACTTCTAGATCATATTCTGATAGTAACAAAGCCTTTTACAAACATTGCTTGCTTAAAAGTACTTTATTATGCTTACATACGTAGTGTGCTGGAATACTGCAGCTCCGTCTGGAACCCACAGTATGTCACTTATGACCACGCTATAGCGTGGTCATGAAAGCGGCTGGCGTGGCTGTAGCGTGGTGGTGTGATTCTATAGAATCGATATAAAGGAAGTTTGTAAAACACTTAAACTTCAGTAAAAATTCAATTCAGAGCAGCTGTGGTGCATCACACCGTGAGCACGAACTGATGTCACTACGTGGCAGAAGAATTATGCAGGATATGTCATTGTTGCATGATGTATGTTCTGGCATCATGGACTTTACCTATGTAACTGATATTCCTTATCCGGCTTTCCTGCCGTTTTTTTTGTTGACCTTGCATGCGTACCTACCTGCTTTTTAAACGAACTGTATACAAAATGTGGATTTAAATTGGTTTCAGAATAGCATGTAGTGTATAGCTTATAACTAACTATAAGATAAATGTAAATCCTGGATTAATAAATTAAAAAAAATATGAATGTTTCGTGTTTTATCTTTGAATAATTATACATACTTCACTACAAGTGACAGTCGAGCAAAAAGATTACATTCTGCATTTATTACAAGTGGTTAAGATTTTCAATGGTCCGGTTGACCGGACAGCTGAAATGTTATTTCTTTCCTTGGTGCGGTTAACCGTATCACAGAAAAAATAATTTTTCCACAGTCCGGCTGGCCGGACTACACAACCGGACCACGGTTAAGAAGGGATTTTTTCCCTCTATCTTGAATTAATGACGGAATTAGCTGGTGACCTATCTGCTGTTAAGCGGATACCTCTGCCTGTACCTACCAAAGGATCACCTCTTAAGTAAAGTCCGCCTAGGACGCGCCCTACGCCCACTGCACCCACCACCCTGAGACATTAACATGAAAAATCTCATGTACTTACCTGTAATTTCACCATTACATACACTTCAAACCGGAACCCAGCAATGCACTACTGTTTTGCGGCAGAAATAGGTATGGTGGTAGTACTTCCATAGACGAACTCTTTTAACTACTTCTCAAATTCTTATTCTTAATCTTGTAATAGTAATAGAGAGATGACGGACGATGATGAATCAACTAAAATAAGTATTCTACAATTACAGGATGGTTCAATCGAATTTGAAGAATTCATTAGAGCTCTCTCTGTGACGTCACGGGGGAATCTGGACGAAAAGCTGCATTGTAAGTACAAAGCTACGGCGCTTGAGCCCTGTGCATAGAAACGTAGTTTGCTTCTATTTTAGATATTATCTCATGTAACTCCATTAATGTTTTTATATATGATCAATTCACTAAAGTCTAGGTACATGGTTAGTTAGATGTTACTCCCATATCACACCGAATTAAAGACTTATGCTAGTTTGATTCTATATAATTTAATGGGAAACTGAAAAACCTCACATTGTCTCTAGAAAGTGTCTACAAAATTTAATACACTTTAACAAATATGACGATTTGTATGGAGCGGGCTAGCATAAAGTTCTGTTAATACCTTAGTCCAGTCGAATATCAGGTATACATCTCAACTTCATCTCAACACCATCTGTTAACATATAAGGGCGGTATACTTAGTTTCAATTGGTTGAATTCACCTGAGTACATTAATTACTGGTAGTTCTTGGAACAGTAGAACTCGCTAGCACAAACTTGTATAAAACTATGAATCGTTTCGATCCATAAAGATCAAACAAAAACCCTAAAAGGCATTTTTATTAAGAAACTTAATTTTTCAGAAAAACGGATGTTAAATTAAAACTATTTTAATGCAGACCTTATGAAGTAAAGGATAAACCCGTATTTATAGGCTTTATTTAACAAAATTGCACATAGTTTTAGTTATACATTTCATGTTGTCATATCTCTGACATAACAGGAAGTATATTCTTCTTTTGCTTGTCAAACAACCATAGAGGCTTATTACCACATTCTCCTGGGCTTCCTTATTGAACGAGGAATGTCTTGCGGCTGACCAGACTCATCCTCCATAGTTTCATTTTCAACCGCATCAATGAAAACATCCTCGTCTGATTCTACAGGGCCTCCTCCGGCAGTAGCTAAATGTCTTTTAGAGACGACAACTTCTCTTCCACTACTCATCCGTTCCCGGGAATGTTCAGGGTTGCTATCCAGCATCTCGACTTCTTTAACTAATGGATCATATTTGCTAGTTCGAGTATGACTGCGCATAAACACTTCCCCTGGTACAGTTAAACACGTAGGCATCGACTGGTCATTCGAAGATCTCCTAGCGTGGGAGAACATTCGCTCGTGGGGTGTACTGTTTGTGGCAGTGCAAAGGAGTGATCGTACTGAATTAAGAGCTTGAGTTAAAACTAACTCCCATTTGGTAATAGGCAAATCGCGGCTTTTCAGAGCCAACTGTATTGTCTTCCAGATTATCCCATTATATCTTTCCGTTTGTCCATTTCCTTGAGCATTGTATGGCGTAGTATAGCTTGTAGCAATGCCTCTCTCGTGCAGAAAATCTTTGATCCCTTTTGATAGAAGAGAAGCACCGCGATCAGAGTGAACATATGTTGGCACTCCGAAGATCGAAAATAGTTCTGTTAGCTTACCAATTACCGTTTTAGTAGTTAAATCCGGACATGGATAAGCGAATGGGAAGCGAGAATACTCATCTACAATAGTTAGGATGTATCGATTAACTCCTGTTCCATCTGAGGGAAGGGGTCCTTTAAAATCTATCGATATCCTTTCAAAAGATGCCATCGCTTTTACTATTTTCCCCATCCCTTGTTGAAAACGAGGCTTTATTTCAGCGCATATGGGACAATTCGAAGTAATGCGTTTGATTTCGTCAGTGGAGTATGCTAAATTCTTACTTCGAACCCAGTGGAGCATCCTTGTTACTCCAGGATGACACAAAGTTTTATGTAGTTCTTTAAGACTGCTTTCTGAACTATTTATTGAAGCTCTTTGAGCAGTACTTGCTCTCGATAAAGCATCTGCTGCTATATTCTCCTTTCTGGGGTGATACACGATATCGAATTTCTTCGACGATTTCTTAATCTCAGTACTTATGAATTTTTTATCTTCATCCGAGAATCTTCGTGACTTTACAGCTATTGGCTTACAGTCTGGCAAATAAAGCTTGGAGGATTGATTGATTGGAAACAAGCACACTGGCTCAATATTAGCATTGGGTAGTGCGCATAGCTTCAATGGGGTTGCAGGTCCTCCAAAATGCATTTCTAATGCTTGATGTTTCATAATGATATCATGGCCAATTATGACGTCCGTACATAAATTCTCTATTATTAATAAATTTGCTTGAAAAGTATTGCCTTGCAACGTTACATTGACGGAACACGACGCGTTTACCATAGTCTTTAGATTTGCAGCTGCCATGGTTACGTGTTGATTGCATGAATTTATTCGTATATTATGCTGACGTACTAAATGTCTGTCTATAAAACTCGCGGTACTGCCAGTGTCAATTAATGCTCTGGCTGTGAATAATCCATCAATTATGATTGGCACCATAGCTTTAGTGAGATCTTTTGTAGTAGTAGCAAAGCTTGAGAGTAATTGCTGAGATTCTTCATTCATTGAGTCTTTTCCTAAAACACTTTGTACAGTGAAGGCACTTTGGTGTGGTGTTGTAGATTTGCATACTTTTGCAAAATGACCTATTTTTCCACATTTAAGGCAGGTTGAATCAGCAGCGGGACAGTTCCGCCGTGCATGTCTTTTATTTCCGCAGAAATAGCATAGTTCTTGAGGAAGTGCTATATGGCTGTCAGAAGTAGGCACCGCATTTACAAAAGAGTTAGACGTACTGGCTTGCTGATACTTATCATTGTGTATGCGGGCCATTTCTACAGCACGGGCTTGCTTGAATGCATCGTCTTATGTTAGTGTACCATTTTCGAGTAATCTTTGTCGCACTAAAGATGATGAAAGTCCAGCAATAAAAGCATCTCTAACTAACTCACTTTCATTTTGTTCTGCTGTCACTGCCTTGAAATTGCATTGTTTAGAAAGCAGTTTAAGTGCTTGGAGATACTGATCAATGGACTCACCCGCTTGCTGGAATCGTTTCGCCAATATGTACCTTGCGTAAATTTCATTAGAAGGCTTCAGATATATTGTGTCCAGTTTCTTTAGAGCTTCATCATATTCGGTGCAGTCGCGCACGTGAGCGAATATTGAAGATGATAGATAGTTAGTCAAAAGCTGTAATTTCGCTTCTTTTGTAATTGTTTTTTCCGTTGTTGAGATCGCTGTCACAAAATTTTCGAATGTTCTTTTCCAATGTGTCCACTGAGGGGATAGATCTTGGTTCGAGGACGGGTCTCCGTCGAAACGTTCTGGGCGTAGATATATTTCCATTTTGTTAAATAAATTGAAGTAAAGGATAAACCCGTATTTATAGGCTTTATTTAACGTAATTGCACATAGTTTTAGTTATACATTTCATGTTGTCATATCTCTGATATAACAGGAAGTATATTCTTCTTTTGCTTGTCAAACAACCATAGAGGCTTATTACCACACCTTATAACAGTTATTAGAGTAGTAGTTGAAAAAAAACGAGCCTGTAGCTCCTAACATCACTTTTCTAAAACGCACACGGCTTAGGCTCTGTACCCTTAGTACGAGAATTTGTCAATATTCGAAACTATATGAAGTTTCGTTTCCATCAATACATTTTGTGACAGTGTCCTTAGTTTTCTACTCGTTTCCGCTAGGGGCGCTGCTAGTAAATGTATGGAAGGAAACGAAACTTCATGTAGTTTCGAATACTGTCAAATTCTCGTACTAACCCCCTGAAAAAAAACTCACTAACCATACGCAACCTCTTTACCGATTTTGCACATACTTATTCGAATGTCTTGTTTATTCAGTACCGAATGTTTCTGCCAAATATTATCAAAATCGGCCGGTATTTGACGCTGCAGCAAATTGCCTTTTTGAGGGAAATAGGAGGGACCCAACCAAAAATTATATGAAATTAAAGAACCTGTAGTTTCGTCAAGATTAGTGAAAAATACGACCAGTACGAGAGTACCAACAAAAAATCCAATAAATTCCCTTCAATGGAATAGATACATACATGTATGTATGTATGTTTTAATCAATCAAGAATATGTATGTGACTGATGGTTGTTATGTGTTATATTGTTGTTGTTTTTTTTTTTTTTTTTTTTTTTTTAACAATTATAGACCTTTGTTTGACCACGATCTCACCTGTTGGTAAGTGACGATGCGGCCGAAGATGGAGCACAAAGGTCTAGAAGGCACCTATTCACTCTAGCCTTGAAGAGACCCAGATTATAGTTTTCAGGAAAGACAGACGACGGTAGTGTATTCCACTCCTTAGCAGTTCTCATTATAAAGGTAGAACTGAAACGTTTAGTACGAATAGAGGGTATACTAATGAGGTAAGGGTGGTACCGAGCCGTGCGCCTGCTCGTCCTATGATGAAAAGGAGATGGTGGGATCAGATCATGAAGTTCCTGGGAGCATTCCCCGAAATGTAACCTATAGAAGAGCGAAAGGCACGCTACCTTACGGCGGTGCTCGAGACTCTGGATCTTAGTCTCCGCCATATGTTGCTCACCAATAAGCCTGAAAGCTCTGCGTTCGATCGAGTCCAAGGCAGCAAGCTGGTGTTTGGCCGAGCCATCCCAAACGTGGCAGCAGTACTCCATACCAGCCCGGACTTGTGCTTTGTACAGACTTAAAAGCTGTCCTGGTGTGAAGTAACGCTTTACCTTATTCAGGATACCCAGCTTCATGGAAGCAGTTTTTGCCTTAGACTCGATGTAGGAGCCAAAGTTGAGAGTAGGCGTGAGTGAAACGCCTAAGAGCTCGAGGTGATCTCCTATAGCTACAGGTACATCCCGAAAGACAGGAAATTGGAGAAACTGACTTTTTTTCGCCGAGAAGAGACAAGCCTGCGTTTTCGAGGCGTTGTTTTCCACGGTCATCGTCATTTAGTTAATTAGTTACAATAGGATTAAATTGGAACTTACCCATACCCTATGTCTCACTTTATTATACGAATTGTCTATCAGATAATTGAAAGTCCTTACCTTTGCCTCTAATGCCACTTCATCGATTTCCCATTTGAATTGATTGCTTTTTCATATATGGGCGAAGAGAGTATAATTTTACACTTGCTTGCTTTACATTTTGCTGTTGGCTATTTTATTTGTTTTTTTATTTACGATATATCATATTTGGTTGCGCAGAATAGCGAAAACAACATCGAACTTTTAGTTCATCTGAGTAATATCTATGTTATTTTCGCTAAATCCACTGTTTTCTTCAACGAAATATGATTTACCGTAAATAAAGACCAAAATAAAAGCCAGCAACAGCTTCTCAAACCACAACAGAAAAGGTACTTGTCCTGAGAGTCCCATTATTGTCGACCTCTGTGGCGCGGCGGGCGGAGGTTCGCCTGCGGCGCAGGAGGTTGCGGGTTCGATTCCCGCCTCGAAACAAATATTTGTGCAGTCTGCTGATATTTGTTCAGGGTGTTCTGGGTATTTTCTACGTATAATAAAAAATATCTATGTAATGTATTGCATTAAGTATATCAGTTATCTTGTACCCATAACACAAGCTCTGCTTAGCTTGGGGCTAGATAATGTTGTATGAACTGTCCAGTATTATTTATTTATTTTATTTTTTTCTTTCTTATCTAGCCACAGCCTGTATACGTACTGCTTATACCCAGTTCATCATTCTTCCCATTTCATCATTTTCCCACTACACCTACCAATGTTTTATCAAGATCCTGCATTCGGGTAAACCGTTCATCAAGCCGAAGACGTTGTATCCTGCTGACCCTGGGCAGGATTATTTAGATTTATGTGCTCCGTGTAATTAAACTAGGAACGTACGTTACAGGGGCCTTCCGTCTGTACGATGTCGACAACGATGGCTACATAACCCGTGACGAGATGTACAACATTGTGGACGCTATCTACCAGATGGTGGTATGTATATTCGGAAATCTTAAGACTGCACCAGCCCCAGGCAGAAATCTTCATACAAAAAAAAACACCTCGCGCCGCTCGATAAAACGGTTTTTATTGAATATCTCGTAAAATATAGATAATTTTACAAAACCCCTACAGTAAACCCTCGCCTTTGTTGTATTGATTTTATTTATCTAATTTTTTACCCAATGCTTTGCGCTATTTCAATAAACAATCGAATCTAGGCAAAAAATAGATGTAGCTTTGGTATTTGTTTATATCGAGTAAATATTGTCTTATCGTGTTTCTGGTACAGTGATCCCTCGGAATTATAATGTAGTATCCATGCATATTTTTAATTTGAATAATGTACTTAGTTTAGTTTGTTAAAAATCGAATCTAAGATTACGAATTTTGCGGCATACCCCACCTTAAGAGAAGCGTACTGCAAGAGCGCTTTGGCCCTCAGCATATAAACGAAGTTTGCTCCGATTTGGATATTATCTCATCAACCCTCACAGCAACAAGAACAATCTCCTTGGGGAGTAGATTCTAAAAATAGATAGCACCTAGGTAATTAATGCACGTAGTTCTCAAGAAAAAAACTTCTTTTTTGTTTCACTTTTTAATTGAGTTAAAAATCATGGTAGTCGTGTTTTTAAATACTTTTACGATACCTAAACTTTTTATAGAAAGGTCCCTATAATGCCGTTTTCCTCAACGTAGCTCTAACGAACGCTGGTTTTTTTTAAATTATCGTTGAATATTTATATCTATTGCAAACATGGCAGGCTCACTACTTAGGTAACACGCGTGAACCAATTGATTGATGTAAATTTTTCGAAAGGCGGGATTTTTAGGCCCGCACGGCTCTACTTCGGCTCTTACACTGGGCCACCACATTTTCCCCATTGGGTGGCCTAGCTCTCTTCTAGTCTAGGTTAACAATTTACTTATTGCCCAATTTTGCTCAATGATCCAATTTTCCTCTTCCTTCCAGGGCCAGACTCCGCAGCCAGAAGACGAGAACACTCCGCAGAAGCGCGTCGACAAGATCTTCGACCAGATGGATAAGAACCACGATGACAAGCTTACTCTTGAAGAGTTCCGTGAGGGCAGCAAGGCAGACCCGCGCATCGTGCAAGCGCTGTCCCTGGGCGGTGATTAATCGATGGTCATCCTCTCGCCGAATTTCACGTTTACTTGAACAGCAATTGCAATTACAACCGCCGCGTGTAAAAACATATTGGCTAATTATATGTATGCAGGGTCATTAGCCGTTACCTTTGTTTAAGTGTCGTATTCTGAAACCACGCAGGGCATAAAGGTCATAAGCAGCGCATTGGATTCTGGAGCAAGTCAGTACCGGAACGACGTGCTCTATGAGCTCCCTGTGCAATGCGTTGGTTTGAGAAAACTGTACCAAATGTCTGTTTTATTATGAATTCATTAATTATTATAATAATAGTCCAGAGGATCATGGATAACATCATAACACTTATCTTTTCAGTCATAGCATCTGATATGCAAGTTTTTTAAGTCATACTATATTAATAAATGATGATGGTGACGTTACAAAGCCAAGCGCCGAGATGTTTGAAATAAACCAGTAAGAATCGTGGATGAGGTATTGTCCGCATCGCTACTTTGACATGATTCTATTACCTAGTTTATTTTACACATCTCTGCTTTCTAAGATACTGGTTGGCTTTGGCGTCCAAAATCGCACAGATATATGGGTTGGGCCGAGCGCTTGAGACACTCTGTCAGGCAACCACATATTTTTGAAAAAAGGTATGAATCTCAGTCACCTTGATTACGCTCCTGTAATTTGGCCAGAGGGGGTTGTCTGGTTTTAGAAAGAGCATTATGGGGAAAAAATGTTTCTTGCACGGCTATGTCACATTTTCGGCCAATTGAAAATTGATTTCGTTGGGCCCTTGATTTGCCGAAACAGCCGAACATTTCATTCGTCTATATAGAGGCCGATTTGTTATTTTGTGAATTGTGACAAATTCCATGATCTTTCCCTTATAGTACATGGAAATCGTGCCAAAAAAGATGGGTTGCCTTACATCAAATGAGGTAGTTCAGTATTTTTATGAGGTGGTAGTAATGAAATGGGTCATTACAAATCCAAGTTTTCCACCACGAAAGCCCACCGGATCACAGTTTCAGTTTAATACTTGAAAATTTAGGACTTTTTTCCGTTTTTGTCAATTTTTACCACCAAGGACCTATGTTACGGCAAAAGTCACTATGGACACATTAAAGTAGACTAAATTTGCCTTTTTTTTTATTGTGCAAATCTTTGCATAGCCGTATCATAGAAACTATTTGGCCTACCAAAACCAAGGTCCTTGGTGGAAAAATTGACAAAAACGGAAAAAAGTCCTAAATTAGGATCAATTTTCAAGTATTTAACTGTGATCCGGAGGGCTTTCGAGGTGGAAAACTTAGATTTGTAAATAACCTATTTCATCACTACCAACACATAAAAAAATCAGAACTACCTCATTAAAAAGGTAAAAAGTACCAATTCCATAGACTACTATACGCCATAGGCCGGCCATTCGTTCTTAGCTCAGAAGTTTTTTTTTTTTAATGAAATTAATATACTTTTTTTTAAATTACTAGAGTTAGCATAAAATGTTTCAGTAGATATGTTTTCTTCGGTATAACATTCTTGCACTTTCCTTGATCTCTGACCCGAGTTTGGGAAAGGAAAGAGACACGCGGCGGAAGCAAATTGACGATTTATTTTGGATATTTGCCAATATGATACAGGGCAACACGAGGCTTTTTATTTAGAACATTAAAATTGTATTGCTCATCCTATAGTTTTTATGTTCGTATTGGTTCGGAGGTCGATAAGGTTTGTAGAAGTAAGCCAAAGATCTTGTAGGGCCCAAGTTCGCTTTATATAAGCAATGAAATTTGTCAGAACACCTCAAAAGCACCTTCAAGTTTCAGGGCTCTTATAAGCTAATAGTATCTTTTTCCGCGCAAACTTCTCAATAAGTATAAGATGTCTGGTAAGGCAACAAACATACATTTTTACGTACCTAAGCACAAAACACCAGATTTTTTAACTGTTTCTTTAGCTAACTGGTAGTGAATAACAATCTGCGAAAAATCGTACATAGGTACAGAGCATATAGTAATTTGGTAAGTCTACGATTTTGTATTTTAAATTATTGAATTAGTACCTATTTAATAAAAAAATACAATCAAATCGTGTGCGAAACTGTCGTCGTCTAGACGTAAGAATATAATGAAAATAATGAATAAGTGTTACAATTATTGTAATTACATTTAATTGACTACACATTTAATTGTAATAAACTATCGAAATAATGCATGCGCAAGCGATCGATCAAATCCGATAAAGCAAGATGAAAATTCGTAGACTTATTATATAAATACTCCAGTAACCAGACAATAGTGATAGAGAAAATATGCGCTGAAAAAATAGGAATTAAAGAATACATTTCTATTAAGGGTCTCCGAAACTTGTATTAGGGGGCTCTACAGAGGCAACAACTTTGAAAGCATGATTGGAATTACACAACAGGCATTTTGTGTTTTTCTTTTATTTGAGAACCTATTCAAATATGGTCTTTATGGTTGTAATTATTCATAAATTATAATCAAACTGTCTGTGTGCAATGCCTATATTTTACCCACCATATTTTACGACCATATTTTCCATTTCCTGTTGGCAAATTTGTGGTCTTTCTCAAGTAAATGATGAATACGCAACTTGTGCTGATGTGAAAACTTCGTTGATTTCATTCTAAACTTCACTCGAAGTAAGAAGGCCTATCCAACACAAGGCGTCGGGCGAGAGATTGATCTGATGATAGGCCTGTCGACACATAAATTAAACCTATTAATACACAGTTAGCTATTTGATTACTTACCGGTATGTTTTATTACAGTACATTTAATAGCATTTTATAGATATTTTAATGTTGAACAAGTATTACAACAAATTGCCAAGTAGATGCCCACAATTGTTTACTAAGTACGCAACTTAGTCTTATTCACTCATTTATTGAGACTGGTTTGGTTTTAATGTAGACATTATTATTGGCAGCGCGAATAATATAACCTAAGTGATTGATATTTAATGTATTTATTTATCACTTTAATGTTATCGTTAATAAATGAATAGGTTTTTAAGAGTTGCGCCCCATAAACGTATTTTTTTTGCAAAATAAGACAATACTGGATATTTTGTCAACAGTCTTGGGTTTATACAACCCCCAGTAGATTTTAAATTCAAAATCGTGCTGACTGGCATATTAGCCATTAATAATTGAGACTTCTAATTACTAATTTCCTCGTCCAAGAATTTTGGACTTTACGTTTTGGACGAGGTAACATAAACTATGAACGATGTTATTGAAAAATTTAAATTAAGATTTAAAAGTTTGTTCATTATACAATATTAAGTACTGTACTTTGGATAAAGTAGACAATTGGAAAAGCAATTTGATAGTGATATTAAATGTTTTGGATAACGTGGGAGGAGGACTTAACGCCGCGTAGCGATAACGCGTTGATAACCTACGATTTATTTATATTCGTACCTAGTGTAGACGCGATACGTAGGTACGACATGCGATGCAAAATGTCGCGTAGCTATCGGAGGATCCATTGGTCGTGTTTTATTCGAAGAGACAGATAATAAAATTATTTATACCTGTTACCAGTGTGTATTTTACATATTAATAGCCGTGTTTTAGAACAGTAGTGTATTGTGTACCTAACTACTTGTCTAACCCTCGTCTGTTTCTGGAGCGGACTCCAAAAGGAAGCCGCTTTTCTTTGCCAAATGCAGCGTGCGGTACTCTGCTCTCGATCCCGCAGGACGTACGCCACTGTCTCCTCTCTTCTTATTGGCGAATTCTGAAAACATATATTTTGGAGGACTTTTGGATATATCCGTTAGCGACTCTCAACGTAATTAGTAATTTTATGAGTAAGGATCTACTTTAGCGTAAGAAACGTACTTTTAACTGCTTTGTAAGAACTTATTATATTTTTTGCTTATGAAATTAATATTCGCTACTCGTTATGGATTTCCATATTTTTTTTGCTATTTGTAACGTTTCAGCTATTTATTGAAGACGTTGTTCTTTTGGATTCGAGGATAAGTAAGATTATTGATATTTTAGAATCGCAAGTCAATTTGTGTCTTTCGAAAGGAATTTGAAGCATTCTCGATCTAGCGTAAGAATAGGGAAATTGTTACGGGCTGTGCATTTCGTCTAGATTTAAGTAGCTGATGTTACAGTGTGATAATTCGTTAGGTAATTATTCTTGAAAATGCAAGCAATGCTTGCTTGTTGCTTAATTGTAATTTTGAAAACCAATAATATTTGCAGATTTATTTTTGTTGAATTTTATATTAATTGCTACATTACTTAGATAATAACAAACGACCTTCAGTAGCGGCAGTCGCGCGCTTTCAGAATGCTCTTCGAGATATCTTCAGCTTTCAAAATTCCGATATAAAAATGTGGTTATTTCAGAACCGCCAAAACTTTGTTCTAGTAGATCTAAATATTTTTCATTGTCATTTACTACGTGGTTAGCATAGATATAAGACGAAATTTATATAGAATTCAATTTCAACGTAATCTTCACTACTTGCTATATATTATATTATTACTACTTGTTATTAATTTATTGACTATCTCACTATAGTTTGCCCACCGTGTTAGTTTTATGTAGGCTTCAGAAAATACCTTGCTTGTGGCATAGTGATATTTTCCTTGTGTCATTGTGGATGTAATCAGGCGCGGATCTGTATCAGCGCGTGGGTACGTGGGTAGGCAGGGGAGGAGAGGGGTCAGTGACGTGTGACGTGCAATACAAATAACCATAATTATGTACCTACCCACTTAATTTTTTTTTTCTTTCCTGGAACCTTTGTTTTTATAAGATATATGAGGCAGACAAACAGCATTAATCGAATGGAAATATTACATGAATAACAAGGTAACATTGTATTCATTATTTTGTTTAGCACGCATAATCTAGTAGGTAAAATTATACAAAAATAATACCGTATCCGCGCCTGAACGTAATATCCTCTCCGAATCTGTGAGTAATCTGACCTACCTAAGCAAGCGTTATTAAAATAAGCATGGGCACTGTTTCGGATAGTTTATATGTTTCTTACTGTAATTTAAAGTCACCATCTTCATAATTATAAATGTACTTACCTATACTTCGTAAGTTTCGCTCACTTAGCTGAAATTCAGATCGCTTGTTAATTCCTTGCTATTCTAACGCTTTGAAGTAGGTGCCTAGTAAAATTCTGTAAAATCAAGGCAAACCATATTTCTTACCTTTATAAAACATAAATGTAACGAAATTTTGCTTTGTCTTGTGTTACATATATTTTCTCATACTTATAATATGTATACTTTTGAACTAGCGGCCTCTTTTATTTCAAAAAACTTTTAACCAACCTTTTAATCGATTTAATACCTAATTACTACACACACATTTGAATCTTAACCTTTCTGCTCATTTTCTTGGCTGCTTAGAATACCTACTGTCTATTGATTGATAACGTAAAACCTATATTTTAGTATGAATTTCTATGTATATAGTAATTTATTACTCGCCTACATTATTAGACTCTATGATAACATTCACTTTTAATAATAAACATGATTATTTAATAAACGAGGTTGAAACAAAGTTGTTTTTAATTTACCTTTCCTATAATTCCTCATTAGGATTTCAACGTCCACCACATCGCCAAGCACAACTTGGGATGCTTTTTTTTCTATGTATCAGCTTCTCCTGGTTTTCCAGGCATCACACAGGCGCTTCCCACCTAGTAGTAAGAGGGGATCATCAAATAGAGCCAAGCCGTGTTGGTTGCCTGATTCTTCTAGGTTCGGTTGCGTTGGAACAGTACTCAACTTAGTTTATAAAACGATTCACAATGATCCTTGTGATTTCAATTAATAAAATACATTTCAATTTGTATTAAACTGTATTGGCATCTCTCTACAAAACAACATGTCATACAGAATCAATGTCATTGGTTTTAGTAATAGTTTTATTAGAATATATTCTAAATAAATTCACAATAATAGGAACGAAGTCTAAACTTCAAAACAACGCATGTATTTAAAAACTAGTCTACTAAACATACACAAAATTCTAAAATAAAGGCACGGAAGTCAGAAATTGAGATATAATGATAACTAGATTTAGGATGGACACTGTCGGAGATGCTCAGAGTCGAAGTAGACAACAGTCACAGTCATGTCATCGCGGAACATGCGGCTGACATCGGGCGCCAGACTCAGCAGGTGCGCGAGCCGCGCATGGTCTACCCCATACTCCGTCCCTCCTATCGCATGGCGGATCAAGTGAGTCGCGGCATTCCGATCCTTTGGTTTACTTTTCAAACTCTCTCTCCTATGCGACAGTAACTCATCAATATCTCCCAACTGTATATTCTTCTTGGGAAGCTTCAAAGGATTGAAAAACACCTTCCCTTTCATATGCTCGCCGACCAACCTCACCGACTGCAACGGCGTCATCATATCCCATATTCCGTCAGAGGCTATGATTAGGAACTTGTCCTTCGGAGTCAGTCTGTGGTAGTAAATATCCGGTTTCGCACTGAGGTAGGGAGGGGTGTGGTAGTTCGCGGGTATGGCTCTCTGGCCGAGCATCGGCACAGCGACCTCGGTCAAGGTCTTCACAGACCACTTGTAACGGTAGTCGCCGAGACTGCGCAGCGGCGCGAGCTCTCCCAGCAGCCTGTCTCTGCGAATAGAAGTCTTCATCTCGTTCTCCGGATGCTCACTCCATATCCTCTTGAGTTCTTCGTAATTTTCGGTGTTGTGTTCTGTCGTTATTTTATTGGCGATCCATTCGTCTTCTTCGACCATTGTTCCTATGACGGCGTTGCAATCGCCTACATTCGCGACGTATAAGTGCGGACCGTTCACGTGGCAAACGCACGCCACGGCGCCAGACATCGCAACCGATAAATTCTTCGGATTCACGACACCCGTTACCCGGTGCTGATCCAACACCTCTTTTGACAAATCACTGTCGAATTTCATAATACTTGTTTCCAAAGACAAGCCGACCTCTTGCTCGTTTCTAGGTATGTCAACCAGCTCAGTTAAATATTGTTTAAAACTATTTTCATATTGTATTTTAAGATCTTCGATTATTTCAACCTAAAACAAAGACATCAATATAAATAAATATAAATATTGCTGGACATTTCACACAACATTATCTAGCCCCAAGCTAAGCAGAGCTTGTGTTATGGGTACTAGACAACTGATATACTTAATACAATATATTACATAGATAAGATATTTTTTATTATACATAGAAAATACCCAGAACACCCTGAACAAATATCTGCGGATTGCACAAATATTTGTTCCGAGGCGGGAATCGAACGTTCGCCCGCCGCGCCACTGAGTTCGTCAAATTAAATTGTCAATGTTTTACATACATACATAGACACACGTCTTTCTCCCCGAAAGGGTAGGCAAAGCCTCAGAAGGCCTCATTTCACCCTGGGTTTGCCCAATCAATGTTTTATCATGCCATTAAGACCACTTGCATCGTAAGCGAGTGTTTTAATTTAAGGTCTACGGTGTTTTTCGTCAGATGATCAATTGTTAGTAGTAGAGGTTTTTTGTGAGAGTTCGTCCGGAGAAGTACTACCACCATACCTATTTCTGCCGCAAAGCAGTAGTGCTCGCATTGCTGTGTTCCAGTCTGAAGGGTATGGGTTCCGGTGAAATTACAGGCACATGGGACTTTTCATGTTTATGTCTCAGGGTGGCGGGCGCAGTGCAATGCCACATAGGGTGCGTCCTAGGTGGACGTGACCTGTGAGGTAATGCACTGTTCAAAGGCAGAGGGTACCGCTTAACATCAGGTGGGCAATATGACAGACACGCAATAAAAAGAAGTATAAAAAAAAATGTACACAACTACTACTATTAGAAAAGCGTCAAGCTACTTACTCGGTCATTAAAAGTTTCTATTAATGTTTCCCTTGATGCGTCTCCCAGGTATTTCTTGAGCAAGTCTTGTGGAAGGAGAGACGCGGCAATGTATCTGAGCAGTCGTTTGGAAACCACTTGAGCACAAGCAGGGCCGCCGTGACCATCGAACACGCCAAAAAGCAAACCTGGAATAGACAACCATCATATATAGACTTTATAATTAATTTACTTTATTGCCAACTTTTATCGAAATGCCTTTAGAATATTTAGGTAGGTACTATGAGTTTTTTTTAAATGATTATTTATTTAAGAGGGTTTAATTTCTAGATTATGACACCCTCGGAATGGCACTATTTCTTGTTATCATCAGTGGTTTTTTTGACACTATTGGCCGGCTAAAGCCCAGTGCTAAGGGCCCGTGGGGCCTAGGGAGGCCAGATATTAAAATATCTGGCCTCCCTAGGCCCCACTGGCCCTTACTGGGCCTTAGGGCAAATCCGCCACTGTCACCAGCCCCATATTAGTGCCACCACACTGGAGATACAATCTTTTCTTATATCTTTTCTGTTGTAGTTAGAGAGGTTTGTTCATAGGAAACATTAGATGAATTTTGAAGAAAACAAAGACAAAATTTTTTGATTTTTGAAAAAAAATATTTTTGCAATTTTAATTTCTCAAAAAAAACAAGTGGGCTCAATGGACTCCATTTCTTATCAGGTACTCTTTTCCCAAGTAACCTAGCAAATCAAAATAGTAAGACTAAGAAAACTAAAAAAAAACTTTTATCCGGAGTAACCTGTATTTCGAAACTATTCCAACATTGTGTGACTTACATTTTGTTCTACATTCAAATGACTGACTTCACAAAACGGAGAAGTTTCGCAATTCGGCTGAAAAATGGATGGATAGATTGACCCATTGTAACTCCCATCCTTAAATTCCTATCTCATAAATTGCACTTCATTGCTGCAGACCACGACTACCATAGGTCAGCTTGCTACCAGCATGTGGAGTAACCAGTTGTTTTTAAAATCCATAACAAAAACAATGAAAACCAAAGAGGTGCTTATAAACAATTGTATTTAATTACAATTGTAAATTGAGATAGATAGGTAGAGTCAACCAATTTGATTTATAGGCCAACGAAGAGCCCTGCCATACTAAATCACAACAGAATGCCTGGACGCCTTGCAATAGATGGATCATGTCAACTTGGTCAATTCATCTGCAGAAGAATGTTGTGAATTTTTTAATAAATATATTCATCATAATACCTAGTTTGGAACAACATTTTTGCGTAGTTGTGGTAGTTTCTGCCTTTGAATACCTACCCCTCCACCACTTCTTGTGGATGTCGTAAGGCAACTTACGGCAGAGGATGGGCAGCAGAATCTATCTGAGTTCTTAACACCAAAACTGCCATCACCAATCCGCCTCCCAAGTGTAGTTTATGTGAAGTCCCCCCTATTCAACAGGGAGGCCACATCCAGCAATAGACGTATCGGCAAATGAAGAAGATGGAACTCTGAATTGATTACCTGGAGTCATCCTGCACATTGCCTCACTTCTAGTGTCTTCGATTGGCTCATTGGATGCCAGTTGGTTTGAATCATATGATTTTACAGACCCTGTAGTGAAATCTTTGTTGAATTCATTTTTACGCAGAATGGTGGTGACCTGAAAATGTTATTAAAAATAACATAACTAACACTAAATAAATAACAAGTAAAATGTTATATATAATGACTATAGCCTGAGTACAGTGAACCACAACATCAAGTACTTGTAAGTACAATATTAATCGAGTATAATTCCATGATACTGAATGATTCCATGTAAAAGAGATACTTATATGAATAGTTGATTGCTGATTATTTACATTATCGGTGAGAACTTTTGTCTTCATTAATTTGTTGCAGGAATAAGATAAATCAAGTAAATAATTATCTCAGCGACTGTCTCTTGGCAGTCTGAACACTCACTGCTCTCAGTGAGTGTTCAGATTGCCAATCCACCTGGAATCAATCCTGCAATCAGTATGGAATCACTATCTGGTAAGCGTCTTTACCCTTACCAGATAGTGATTCCTGCTGAGAGAAACATTCCTACAACCGGTACGAGTAACCACCCATTGCACTCACACACTCGCTCATGGCCCAGCGACAAAACCATCTTAGCTACACACTCATTTCTTGTGGCTCACCAAGTTCTAGCTTCTAGCTCAAATCACTCATCATCGCCGGTGGGTTAAGTGCCTTCTGCTTAGTTAGCATTCTGGTTGCAAGCACATCACTGCTTAGAGCCAAAACCACCAGCCAGTACTAAATTTTACTCTCTCTTTCTCTCTCTCTCTCTCTCTCTCTACAAACCAGGTTTGTGTACCATAATTCATACAAAAAACATGGTAGGTAATTCATAGAACGATGTTACTGAAATATTTGGTGTTTTACTTGCCTCTTGCGGTGACGGAAGAACTGTGATGTCATCTTTATGTGCCTGTGTGGTCCCATCGGCCGAACAATAATTCCGAGTGTAGGAACTAAAAGAAAACTTTAGATTTTCAAACTGCTGTTTCTTGCACCAGTTTTGTAATAGTTTTTGGCTGGACACATGGTCTAATTTTAAGCACGCGTTTATAATTCTATAAAGATTAGCATAATTCATAGTTAGAAGAATTGAAAGAGCCGGGAATCACGAGCATGTTATGCAAGAACAGATTTTTAATGGTTTTATTAGATTTATGAAGTCCAAAGAACGCAGTCTAATCATATTATTCTAGGCATTACAGCCAATTCAATGCACAAATTAATTTTCTTGCATCCCAAAATTCCCAAATTCTCCAAATTTTTAGGATTTCTTTTGCTAAGATGCTTTTTTATTTATAGTTTATAGGTAGAGCCAGTATCATGAAATCCGAGGCCAGTATATATTGTAGTTTTTGGGTAGAGCTCAAGGAACTTAGTACTTCTCGGTAATATTAGGTTTTATATATACTCTCTACCGATCACTCAAACACTCACACAGATTGGAGAAGAGATTGGACGATTTTATTTTCAAAGGTTTTGCAATGAATGAGGTTCAATGAGGATACAATAATCTAGTCTTTGGATACAATCAAAGAATATAACAACTTATTAGTTATTATTCGTAGAGTGACTATACTCTGTCTACGTTATTATTATAGATCCACCAACTGTAGAACTATTTACCTACATATTTCTTCATCTACATACATATAATTCTACAGATAAGTTGGTGTTTCTCTACTTACAAAGAATCTACAATACTACTAAAAAAAAACAAAGGAAACAGGGGGTTTCACATATGAATGTAGTGTTTCACATCATGCTTATTTCCTTGAAAATAGATGGCGCCAGCTCAGTACTTAACTGTCAAAATAAAGTGAAATGTCAACGTCAACAACGTAGTCATATTTTCGGAAACCATTTGTAATTTTGACAACAATAGTGAAAATAGAACTACTTATTTTTTTAATTCGAAAATGAAAAGTACTCAATAATGTAAGTTGACATAACGTACCTACATGGAGGATTTCCTCCATGGCTTGCTCCAAGGTCTGACCTTGGAGGTCAGAGGAGGTTTGGGTTCATATCACAGAAAAAGGTTGTAATGTAGAATGTCTCTTGGTTGAATAAAGTCATTTATATACAAAAAACCTCAGAATAGTAATTAAAACGCTTGATTGCAATACGACTGAAACTAGTTGTAAAATGTCTTTTAAGTAGGTAGTGGGCCAAAGTCATGGTTGCAGACGATCTTGATTGTAAAAGTTCTGGGTTACAAAATTACTGAAATCCAAACCCCCCAGGGGGAAAACAGAATAAGATAAATATTTGAGGGGCTCCCATACAAAAACGTGTTTTTTTGCCGTGTTTTAGGGTTCCGTACCAGAAATGGTACCAATGGAACCTTTAATGGATCACTTTGTTGTCCGTCTGTTTGTTTGTCAAGACCCTTTTTCTCAGGAACGCGTGGAGGTATCAAGCTGAAATTCATATCAAATACTCAGGTTTACTGTCCCTTGGAGCGGTGAAAAAATCAAACTTTTATGAAAAAAATCAAAGCCTACGCAATCAAAAGATACAGCCGTTTGAAATTTTCGACACTCGCAAGGGAATCAAAACCTACAGGGAACCTACCTTCCCGTGAACTCTGGTACAAAGCCACGTCTTAAAACACAGCTAAAGGAAAAATTGCGTAAAGCATAAATTAGTTACATCATATAGTCAAAATATTTTTTATTTTGTTTTAATTGTGCTGTTTTGTCTGTGCTAGTTGGCAGCACCATGAATGTAGCTTCTGTGGGCAGCACGCAACGCAATGCGCATGTCGTTGTCTTTCGTTCGTCGGCCGAGTCCTGCCGAGTCGAACCATCGAACAAATTCGTCGTATCGTCGTATCGTTCGGTTAGCTTCGGTTCGCTTTGCCTGGCCGACATCGCGGATTAATCATTTCACTTGTAATCTGCAAATTTTGAACTCGAAATACTACAATAATAGTTTTACAATATGCCTAACCAGGTGTTAACTATAGATCCACAAAATGAACTTAAATTCAAAGGTAAGTACCTATCTTTTTGAAGTGCGTAAAATACAGCCGCATTGAAACTTGGGTAGCATACGTCGCGAGCTAGCTGCTGACAAATGGAGTTTCTATTTCTAGATATCGGCGTTCGGTCAGGGTGCGGTTTTTTACATTTTCCTTATTCCTTATAGGTACAAATTATGATTATTGCTATCAGAGCCACGTGCCCCTTAAAATCTGATTTATTTTCTAATTTTTGACCACTACTGAAAGATGCATGTACCTACCTACATAAAATTATTCGCCGCAATGTCCAAGGGTTGATGAAACGTGAATGTAAATTATGTTCGAGGTATTTACTGAATGCGTAAATAACATCATCAAACTAGGTAGTTATTAGATAAACAATCCTAAAATTTAAGGTATTAGACCTGCACAGTATACATAGGTGAATAACACTAGTGACCAGGCATAATCTCAACCTAGTCTTAGTCATAACATTACTGCAAGCAAGATCATGAGCTTGAAGTAAGATGCAGTGTAAGCTCATAAGTTATGTACTCAGCATCTATGTGCTTTGTGTAATACATACCTACTTGTCCACTGGTATTGTATTTCATCATGGGTAATAATTTTCTAATCTGCTGATTGTAGTGTAGTGATGTTTCCTGTACATAACTACTATTATTAAATTTTGCGAGCATTTGATAAAGCAACAGACGGCTGTTTGTGTGAAAAAATTGTATAAAATACATTGTGTATAAAATTTCTTGCAATATTGGGGTACATGCATGTTAGGGAACGAATTTTGAAATTACACCAATAAATATAACAAAAATCTGGATTTTAAAATGATGTGGGTATAAGTATAAACCAGTAAATAGGTGGTATCAATGTACAAAGTACAATGTACAGTTCTTAGCATCCATAGAATCACATACATAGTCCTGATCCCACACTAGGAATCCGTGTCATGGGTATCAGGAACTATGAGTACCATGGCACCACAACACCCAGACTTGGAACAAATATATGCAGATCATAAACACATTTATCCCGCACCAGGAATCGTACCTGCAACCTCTCGCATCTCAGCTGGCTACTCAACTGCCGCCCCACAGAGAACATGAAAACAATTTTAGTAATCATAATGTTACCTAACAATCCAGCAGGTCATATTTTTTATAAATTTTGAATGTAAATTGCAATAACACAATTATTATGCATATTTTACTATTGAGGACATGTCAAGCTATTTATAAATCAAAGGGGTCTTCACATCCTTCTGGTATTATGTACCTGTTTGGATGTTTTTTGTGCAGTCATGCTGTACCAACTAAATCAACTACCATGAAATTCAGTAAGACATAGATTTTGACCTACATTGATACATATTCTACTTTTTACACGTAACGAGTGAATGAAACTGTAATAGAATGCAATGGAGGGATTATCAATAATCACCATGCTAGGCAGGCGGATTGTTGAATCTGTGTTGTTTACTCAGGTGTTAATGCTCAGGTGGAATAGTTTTCGGTGGTTTTTAACATTTCTAGTACTCAAACCGCAATCGGTCCAATAGAGACTTTTGCTCCATATAAGACACAGGCATCAAATAAGTTTTTGTGTAAAATTACCATTTTGTCACTGACTGTAATTTTTTTACAAAATCTGTGAATGCAAATCATAATATCTCAAAAAGTTATGGATGGTCTCCTAGGAACGTTTTCCTGTAACTGTAACGGTAAAGGTACCTGCCCCTACTGTCCCATCTCAAAAATCCACCCAGTATAATAGACTTTATTGCTAATTCAATTATATAAAACAAAAAACAATTTATATTATAAGGCCTCATAAATTTGATGTTTTCATTATTAGAGACACCAGCTTGTCTTGATACATAGACATCCTCAACAGACTTCCACCCTGACTGAGTGTGAAGCACCCCCATAATTGTCCTACAACTTCCTTTAGTTTTTTTTTTTTTAATACTACTTGCATGACTGAACAAGCAGATGGCCCACCTGATGTTAAGCGGTAACCTATGCCTATGAACCGGATTGCCCTCCCCAATCGTTTCATTTGTCTGTCTCTTATTCTTTTGTCATTCCATGGGTAGCATTCTGTCAAGTCTTTTGTCCACTTCTGGCTTTTACCTCTCACTATGTGACCAATACAACACCATTTAAATAGTTTCATGTAACTTCAGTGGTACACCTCTTTCACTTTGTTTCTTTGTCTTATAGATATTAGGCTGTTTCTGTATTTATTTATGATGGTTGATCATGCTTGTTTCCATGCCATGTTGACAAACTGGCAGTTTAACAGAATATGTTTATAATACATTTTTGCCACCCGTTCATCATAAATGGTAAACTACCTACAACTCTTAAACACTCTTTGCACTGATTGGAAGTTAAATAACACAACAATCACATTAATTCACATAAAATGTATTAACTACTCAACTGTAATGTTCATTAATTCTTTCCCAGTCAAACAAACCAAAATAAAATAAATAAATAATTCTGGACAGTTTACACAACATTATATAGCCCCAAGCTAAGCAGAGCTTGTGTTATGGGTACTAGATATATAACAATATATAACATAGATAGATATTTTTTATTATACATAGAAAATACCCAGAACACCCTGAACAAATATCTGCAGATCGCACAAATATTTGTTCCGAGGCGGGAATCGAATCCGCAACCTCCAGCGTCGCAGGCGAACGTTCGCCCGCCCCGCCACAGAGGTCGTCAAATACTTTGCAGATCTCAATTTTATGAAAGTAAACGTCATTCATAATATTTTTAGGGGTTTACTTATATTATCTACATTTGAAGCAGGACCACAGATTAGATAACAGTTACTACGGCAGGACCAGGAATTCATTATTTTTGAACGCATGCCATCATGTGGCATATCGTTATAAAGGTCTTATTGTTACGGTAGTGTTTTCCTACATATTTTTTTAAATAGCCATACCATCAGCTGGTTGTGCCCCTCTAAAGTCGTTTACAATGACCCCTTGGCAAAACTGTATTTTTCCATGTTAGTAGGTCACGGTGGAATCTCATTGAAAATTAAAACGATTTTTTGAGTTGTGCATGGAGACTACGAAACCCTACGCTATGTGTGAGCTGACACGTACTTGGCCTGTGGTTTTGTGTTTTGTCTGAACAGTTTTTTTTAAACAAAAATGCGTATATTCTATTTGTGTTCTATTTGCCAAGTTGTAAATGTACTAGGTAATATTACTAAATGTAAATGAGTATAATTTGGTGTAAACTACTTGGTTCTTATATATACCTAAATATAGACACACGCATTTTTCCTCGAAAGGGTAGCCAGTGTCTCAATTGGCCTGGGTTGCATCATAATGATTGATTTAACAGTTTTAGGATTGGTAGGTTTATTCTGTAATAATTGATTTTATAATGCAAAAGTTTAATTATTAGATGTTGGTTTTATTTGTTACTCAATCACGCCATCAAAACCGATTTCTTTGAAATCTGTTGAAATTAAAAAGACCTAGGTTGACATATTTGTAAGGTTTTTTACTGGTACCATACAAACGAAGTCACGGGCATACGTCGTTCTATTGAATGGAAGCTGAAACTAAAAAGTTAAAAGCCTCCACTATCTTCATAATGTGATGTGCTGGTAGCTCATGCAAAGCTTTTTTGACAGTTGTCATCTTAACTCACGCACGGGATATTAGCCGGACCTACATTACACAGGGTCTGTCTAGAAATGTAACCGGAGTAGCAGGAGGGCGCCTGATCTACACGGTATTTTAATGGAAATGGAGGTTCCAAGTGTGCCCTAGGGGCGCTCTTCGGTGTGTCCATACAAAATCCATGCCATGTCATTCACCACACCACACACCCATGTAGTTGCTTGTTACATTTCTAGACTAGACCACAGGATCACACCACGACGCTTCTTCAAATTTTGAAAGAAGGATTGAAAGTCTCTCCTTTTATATGAAGGTCGCCCAAAAACATATAGTAATTGTTAAAATATTTTAGCCTTTTAGGTGACTTCCTATGACACATTCGCGAAATTGTGGTTTACTCCGGAAAAAACACGTATTCAACAACTGAGCTGAACTTAGCCGGTGGTGTCGATGAGTCGAGCTCTACCGTCAGTAGCTAGCCGCAGCGCAATTTCGGGGATAAGATATATTATATTAATTTCTTCTTTTACCTGAACGAATAGTCATTCATATTGAAATTTTCAGTTGACTTCGCAGGGATGTTTGAGCAGGGCTGCACCACATACCTGCGGCTGGGAAATCCTACTTCCGATACAGTATTATTCAAGATAAAGACTACCGCCCCTAAGAAGTACTGCGTACGCCCGAATTCTGGCTCTCTGGAGCCAAACTCTAAAGTGGAAATAGCAAGTGAGTTCATACATTTCATAGAGGTATTTACATTAACATAACAGTGAAGAGTAGATAGTCCTGATCCCATACTAGGATCCCCTGTGTCGTGGGTATAAGGAACTACGAGAACTATGGTCCCAGCAGAACCATGGCCATTCAATAATAATTTTTCCCCAACAACGGTTCGTTTTTACGAGTTTTATGGCCGGCCTTTAAGTATTTTAACTTGCTAAGTCTGCATGGGAGCAGCTGTGTTAATTACCCTTTCTTGACAAGATTTACTTCTTTTTAAATTCATACATTTATTTGCGTTTATTGAGATGTTGTCTCTTTGCTATTAGCGCTCGGACAATCAGAACTGTAACCTGAATGATCAAAAAATAATTTGTAAGAAATATACCACCATAAGTCATTTATATCATTTTATTCATGTAATTCCCACAATAGTTTAAATTCTACCATATGCAGTGTTTCTCTCAAAGATTTGTATCGTTAGATAAGCCCGCCCTGATTCAAAACAATAAAATCTTGTACTAACCAAGCAAATGTTACACCAATTTCTTTGTTGGTGTTTCTTGTGTGCTTTCTAAAGGCGCATTACGGCATTTTATAACACCTTGCTTATAATCATTGAACATGAACATGAAAATCATTGTCCCACTAAATGGTTCGTATGGTATGAGCTGACATCTTCCAATGTGATGAAATATCAGATCTGTTAGAATACTAATATTTGAGGGCGTTTCTTCCGATTGATATCAATGGTTTCTCTGATATAATGAAGCCAAATAAATAAATAAATAATGCTGGACAGTTCACACAACAATATCTAGCCCCAAGCTAAGCAGAGCTTGTGTTATGGGTATTAGATAACTGATATACTTAATACAATATATTATAAAGATAGATATTTATTATTATACATAGAAAATACCCAGAACAACCTGAACAAATATCTGCGATCGCACAAATATTTGTTCCGAGGTGGGAATCGAACCCGCAACCGCCTGCGTCGCAGGCCAAGCTTCGCCCGCTGCGCCACAGAGGTCGTTAAATACAAGGCATGTCAGGAATAGGATGCTAAAAATGGAATGACTGATTATGTTTTGTATAACTTTAGTCACATACGTCACTTTTATTTTCAAGCGTTGATTGCAATAAAGGACTTCGGCCATTGTAAAGCGGCGTTTGCATTTCGATTAGTGCGAGCGCGAGTAGTGTTCAATATGTTTAGTACTAATCACTAAACACCTGCGTCAATCACTCGCACTAATCAAAGTTCGAACCAGGCTTAACTAGCCCATTGTTTGGTTGTTCGTAGAACAAAGGGGCCCATGAAGTGCCTTCAATTATTAATGTGCTTTCAGTAACGCCACAGCCCGTGTACATCGACCCGAACGAGAAACATAAACATAAGTTTATGGTGCAAAGCGTCGTCGCTCCGGAAGGAAAGACAAACGTGGATCAAGTAGTAAGTATAGTTTGCCAGTTATTAACCGTAAGACGAAAAAAGCTGGATACCGCCGGGGTTTTCATGATAAAAGCGCTCTCGGACCGAGTCCTACTCGGACACTACTCGTATCATGTAAGCACGTGCGTGATCCGAGTGCAGTGCCCTCTGACACGGCCATCCGATCAGAATGGACACTGTTGTATTTTTTGTAGTTGACTCGGATCGCAACATCAAAACTTTACGAGAGAGAGTGAGTCAGATAATATTAGGAACAACCAAGCCGGGCTTTCACGATACTAGCGTGCTTGGACCAAGGTAGGTAAGCTTGCTTCAGAATTCGTTTGGAATTGTTGCGTCTGTCGTATATTCTTTCTCGTACAATTTTGATGATGCGATCCGAGTCAGCCGCTATAAATAGAACACCATCCTAGTCTACTCAAATGCCTCACGAACTCGATGATTCGGATGCCGACGTCGGAGTGCTCTCGGATCACGTGCTTACATGATACGAGTAGCGTCCGGGTAGGACTCGGTTCGAGCCCACTCGTAGCGTGAACAGCCTGCTTTCCGAGCGAGCTGTGATGAAACCTTACTCGGACCGAGTGCGATTCGTCATTATAACCACGCTTGACAGACTGATTAGTGATCGCAGTATTAGTGTTGTAAGTGAATACTGCTGCCCGTACCCTGGCGTGATCCATTACCTTACGAAATCAACGGGAAGAGTTGGAAGGGTCCTGTTCTCAAGCCAAGACCACCACGGCCGTATGAGCGGCGCGAACAATGTACAGTTCGGTTGATGTAATCTTGTGGCTGTGTGAAGGCGTCGCAATAGATGTTCCAGGAACTGAAGCGTCTTTTGCGTACTCAAGTTACGTAAACGTTAGTAGTTTACGTAAAATTAGGTTTTTTTAAAGCTAAACTTAGATTTACTGGAAAGTCATTGTAAAAGCAACAAATGATGTTTAATTTCAGTGGAAGGAAATTGGTACCGATCAGCTGATGGACTATAAGCTGAAATGCATCTTTGAAACACCAAGAGTCGTCAACCCAAATCTTAACGTAAGTACAGACAACCTAACTAACGCGCATCACATTTTAAAAAAACTACATTGCCGACCGCGGCAGTAATATACTATTTCTCCACCTTGCTCGGAAATATTGTCATTGTTTCCAAAAAGAATACGTCAATTGGCTCTTTCCTGTTCGGAACGATATAACTCCATCCACGATACAATATTATATTGTACTCTACAAATCGCGAGCACGCCAAGAATATAAACAGCGTGACAGTTGTTTTTTTAAGGAACTTTAATGTAATGTTGGACACTTTGTTAAAAATTAAATACTGGTTATAACTTCCTAGTAATTTAGAGAAAAGTACTAGACAAGCCTCGGCAGAAACAGCAATTAACGGACTAAAAGGAATCTGTTGATGCCTCGTCCTTTGATCGCTCCCAACCTTCCAACGCTACCCGGCCGTAAATTGCTTGATTTCAGCCCTCGACAGTTATGTATTATTAATGGACAAATAAATATGTGAAAAGCAATAGATATGTTTTAAAACGTTGGCAGATTTTGACAGGCGCCATCAGGTGGTCAGGTTGGCTGAGAAAATAAATGTTTCTTGTTATGTATTGAAATAATAAACCATTGGGGCGGTTAACATCCCACCAGGGGCTTAAAATGGAAATAATTTCACGTTTCTGTGATGTGTAGCGGCATTACACGTTATGCACCCTGAAAAATTTAGATTTTACAGGTAATAAAATAAAACTTCTCGGTCCATATAAAAACAAAAGTGTTTTATTAATTGTAAATGTGTGTGTGTGTAATAAGTTAAAGTTGAACTGATAGCCGCAATACAAAAATAAAATGAAACATGTATGATATGATAAGTGTACTACATTCATGTGTATGTAATGAAAATATCAATACAAATGTTAAATATAAAGTAGTGGTAAATCGGGTGGCATCATATTTTTTTAAGATTTTGCTTATTAGAATTAACGTCGTCACTCATAGTGTTGTTTTGCATATCAATGGTTTTGATTTTTGTTTCGGACTAACTAAACTGCTAAGTAGGCCCTAGCCCACCTTAGGCTTTACCTGCGTTGGACCAGGATAAAAAGTAGTCTATTGTAATCTTAAGTCAAATTAAGATCGCACTATACCAAGTTTAATCGATATAGACCCTTGTTACAAGTATATTTTATTCGTACGCACTTAACAATTAAATTTAAAGAGAAAAAATTACATCTACATCATTTCATCAAACCTTTTTGTTATTATACCGATATAACCTTTAAAGCGCTTTCCATTATTGTACGCCAAGGCCCACGAAACTTGATCGTAGTTGCTGCTTGCACTATTCTGATCCAAGTACATAAACGAATATTATGATTTGCTTTGACTAGCTGCGTTTAAAATAAAAGCTAGTTTGTTTGCCATTAAATCACTAACGAATTTTATATGTTAAGTTTATAAGCAAAGTCGTGGGAAGAAGCTAGTCGAAAATTCTCGATATACAAGGAAGGAGATAATCGTACAAAGTCGTACTTGTAGTCACCGATAAAGTGGAAGCGAATATACCTCGCGGACGGAGTCCCATACATTGAAGCGACCAGGTTCTCGCTCGTTTTTGTCACCCTAATTACATACATTGTCCTGCCCCCCTATTTTCCGATGAATTGGTAATCGCTTTCGATCATGATTTCTTAGTACATTGCGCAGCATACTTTATCATATAGCTCCCCCGGTCCTAAATTTGGATTAACAGGAACTACTAGTACAATGGTACCGCAACTCCTAGACCCGGAACAAATATTTGCAGATCATGCAAAATATTTGCCCCGCTATGGGAATTGAAACCGCACCTGTCGCGTCTCAGACGATTTCCTCGCCACAGAGGGAAGAGCGTTCGCGTGAGCGTCGCCATCCGATCAGCACAATGGAGACATTTCGTCAAAACCAAACCCTCAGCAGTGAGGATACTGACGCAAGGAGGAGCTACATCTACATGATAGAAGATAGACCCAACAAAATCACACCAAAGGAGTCCAAATACATTACTTTGCTCAAGAGTTGTGTAGGTATATCGGGGTTGCTTTTGCATATGACCACGATATTGATTCCACGCTTTACACAAACAAGGAAAAGGTATAAAAAATCTCATCAGTATACAGAATAATTTACCGCGCCTCTTTCTACATAGGGACAGGTAGATGCGTGCATCGGTTGAAGTAAATTTGTCTGTCATGAATACCATTAAATACCAGATGAAACTGTATTTTACAGGATGCCGGCGACAACGCCGCCCAGAATGAGATCACCAAAAAGCGAGTCGCCGTTGCCGAAGAACCCAAACCCGCGACAAAGGTAATATATATAAAATACATAGTACATAGAAAGTTGAGCCACTCACTATTCTCAAATGTATGACTGTAGTGCACGATTTTATATCGTTTCGTCTTGTTACCGTGTGCTTTTTCGGTTTTTGTTTGCCCTTTCCTCTATTGATCCATGCCGACTAACAAACCGTATAACCGAAAGTTATCGAATCATTGCCTTATTCTGACTCATGATCGCTGCAGATCGAGGCTCGGGATCACTGCAAGCTTAGCATGTCTTTTAATTTTTTTTTGAAGGCGGTTAGATAATCTTATCCGCAATTAAGTGTAGAGACTGAAGGAAGGCGAAGTTACTTCTTGATCTTTAAGCACGAAAACAGTATTACGACCAACTTACTTCTTCCGATACTGATTGATTACCGCTACTATCGAAGCCGCGCCCCAAGAACGTTCACTTTACAACCATTAATTCGTCAGTAGAGTTTTGTATGACAGGTTTCTCTGATGATTAATTAAATGTGTGTGCATTCAAAATAAAGTGCAAAGCTTCAGCTTGTCATCTCGCTTACAATAGCACTGATACATAATCAAGTGATTGAGCAGTTGGGAAAGGACTCGACTTTAATCCACTTGGGGTTTATCTAGTGATCTCCTTCAAATCTGTGAGAAGGTCTAAAAACAGAAAAAACAGAACACTGTTCCAACAGGTTTATATAATCGATGCATTTAATGGATCCTCGTTACTAATTCACAGTCCCCAAAGTCATAGGCAATATACAAAAATATATATGAAAAATTACACTATCTGTTACACCTGTGTAATTGGTTGCACAACATAGGAATGGTACATACTATACAGTCCCTGATAAATTGAAAGGAGCGGCAGTGGACTCAATATATCTGTAAAAAAAAATGCCTACTTTACACGAGCTTAGTACTTGTTATTAATACTAATTGTAACCTGCTTAGTGACAAGTGAGAAATAATCGTTAACACTATGGTATTAGCAGAAATGTGTATTTGACGAGACATCCTTTCGATATTTTGTCACCAAACATTTGTCATGACTGTTCACACGACTCAGCAAAAGACACGAGCTTAGTAAATTTTGCCGAGGTAGTCTACTTGTCTTTTAGTAAATACTAGCGACCCGCACCGGCTTCGCACGGGTAAAGCCAGGGCGTGTCGCTAGTTATACAGTCTATTTTTTTTAAATTGGACAGTATGGGCATATGTTATTCCTTATGAGATACGGGAAAAATGTCTTTGGAACCATTTATTCATTTTGTATGAAAACGATTTTGACGTAGTTATTTTTGGTCAAGCGTAAGTTCGCCATTAAAATTAGTTGTTTTGATCAAGTTTTTTTTAATGCGTATCTACTAAGTTTCCTGTAAGGATTGTTTCATTGAATGGGAAGAAAAAAAAACGGAGCAGTAGAAGTAAGTCAAATTTAATAAAATGTTTTCTTATACAATTTGTAAGTAATCTCTTAATCTCTTAACTATATAAACCTTCCGTAATAAATTATCTACCTGATGGTGAAAACCGCATCAAAATTCGTCGCGTGGTTTAGGAGTTAGCGAAAAGCGACTTTGTTTTATACTCGTACTATGTATGATGATTGGCTTCTATTCACTTGCGCTTGCCGGTTTCACTAATACTAAGCACTAATACTTGTCAGATCAGCATGTTTACACGCAAGGTGTTAGTGACACGTAGCTACGAAGCTCGTGTAAACTATGCGGGACTTAAAGTCCTCTTTTTTTAGAGCTTCTTTGAATATTTAATTATTTAATTGCACAAAATAAAAACAAGAACATAGGCTAACTTAATGCTAATTGGCATATTCTTCCAGCTTCCAGCACTGTGTGTTGTAGAGTGGTTGGTAGTGCTTTATTGAATAATTGTAGGTTGAGATTATTAAATTAATTAATTTGTGTAAATAAAGAGGAGAGCCTTATACGCCCACTGCTGGGCGAAATCTCGCCCACAGAATACAATGGGAGATTTGCCATAATCAACACGCTTGGCACACGGATTTGAGTTCTCAGGTGTTGAGTTCTCAGGTGGATGGTGCTGCCCATCTCTTGGTGTAATCCCTTAGACGGCATTTACGACATCCACGGGAGGAGACGGAGCGGTCTATTCATAGGCAGACACACCACAGAAGTACCAAGAAGACTTGCTCCATTCTTATGGTGTGTCTTTCCAGTAAACAATTTGTAATCTATTTTTCAAGCACTTGCTGGCATCCAATTGAGCTGAAATTTGGCATACCTGTTTAAATCCAATGACAATACATTATTATGGTGACAGCGAGCTGATCTGATGATGGATACGGAAGGTGGACAGCTGAACTCCTCGATGATGAATATTAGACTGGCCGTGTTTGGGCTTATTTTGATCAGCTCACCGTTCCGATGAATAATTTCATAAAACATTGTTCAAGATTATTTTCAACAAAAAAACTGCATTTTATCATTTAGTCTATATAGACTATAAATAACGCCAGCTCTTTTTGTAAGAGTGACACTGTAACTAGATTCGTCACACATGGGTTTAGATTAGATATCTTTTCTCATTTGGGTTTCAAAATATGCCACAATACAATAATTCCACTGAACTGCGTATCTGAAATAAGAAAATCAACGTTATTTTCTT
The DNA here is from genome assembly GCA_932527175.1 of Operophtera brumata. NCBI lineage: Eukaryota > Metazoa > Arthropoda > Insecta > Lepidoptera > Geometridae > Operophtera > Operophtera brumata. The sequence goes on from OW052239.1 coordinate 71,721,055, forward strand.
TTTCTATCATCCCTCGTAAGCCACTTCTGTACTCTTTTCAATGCCTTTAAGTTACGCCTGATTACTGCATGTTTTATTTTACCTTTTACATCCATTGTACTCTTTCTACCAAATCCAGTTCCAGCTTATATTTTAAGTTTATTTTTTATTTTTGTAACCTTTTTTTATTAATAAATTTTCCAGAACTTGGCTTTCTCAAAGTCTGAAAATGTGGAAAACGATCTTCAGAAGGCCTCCTTAGAAGTTGTACACTTACGCGAGGAGGAATCTAAATTAAGACACGAAAATCTTCAATTAAAAGTGAGTTTTTTAGGACTTGGACAAATGCAATTATTTCAATCCAAATTTATAATACGGTACGTACATAATTGGCTGTTTTGTTAATAAGTAAGGACTGATCTTATAGGTAACAAAGTTCTTTCGAGCTTTCATTTTACTTACTTCGTTTGTATTTCTGCCTTTCCGGTTCACAATTTCTAATCGATTTTGCAAGCACTTCCTGGCATCCGATTAAACCGAAATTTGGCATGCCTGCTAAGTTTCGATGACAATAATATATTATGGTGACAGCGAGCTGATATGATGATGAACAATATGGTAGACCATGGAACTCCTCGATGATTAGTAGTAACCTGGTAGTGTTTGGACACATTTTGATCGGGTCACGGTTCCGTTCACTAATTTCATAAAAGCTTGTTTTGAAAAAAGATTTCTTTTTCTAACATAGGTAAGGAACCCTGATTATTTACCCAATTATTTTTAATGTTGTATTGCGATGTTTGTATCTGTAAAATCCCCGCGAGAGTGTATGAACTGTCGTGTGAATGTGTCAATGTGCTTATATTTGCAACAGGTGAACGTGCAGCTTTTGTGAAATTCCTCCTGAAAGATCTCTACTTTTTTGTTGATATGTTGATGTAATACGTACGTGTAATTTCGAACGTTATAGAATCAGCAAAAAAGTTTCTAGAGCGTGGTTATGTGCTATGTTATATGCAAAATATTATGAATTTATTGTGCCAGAGTCTATACCGACAATAAACCCTTTAGTTTAGATAAACACGGAAAAAACTACGATCCAAAGATTTAAATCGTTAGATTGCCTCGGCTGCTGTGGCATTATGTTGTAGTTAAAACTGTACCGGCTAATTAATGTTGTCTCTTTTACTCAGTGAGCTCATTCATTTTAAAGTGAAACGGTTCAGAGCGTTTGGTGTACTGGAGGGTGTATCTAACGATATAAATCTTTACTGCGATTCATATTTATACTTTTCTGTGATCAAAGAGGTGATTAAAAATTGACCAATATAATAGTTTGTGGGTGACGCCACGCGAATAACATGTCATCCACAAGCGATTATATAGGATGACGCTGTACCAATTCCATAATTGATACATACATAGCCTCACGACTGTATTCCCGAAGACATACAAAATCCTATTAGGGGGTAATTTAGAAAAGTCTGAATAATGTAATTGGACAAATGTAATTTAATGTAATTATTTCTTTATAAAATGCCATAGCTTAAAAATGAGTCTTAACAGAGATAAGATTTACAAACATGCGTCTCTTTTGCTTCCGTACAATTTCGCAAGAGAGAAGACAATTTCCTTCACTTCATTGTATGGAATAAAAAGGAAGCAGAAGCACAACACTAGCTTGTGACGTCACTAAGTAAGGCCGATGACAGCTGTGCGCTGCGCTCTATCTATTTTTAAGCATTATGCATCTTGTGTTTTCCCTCTCATTTATTAAATTTCAATGCTACATCATGTCCAGCATGGAGTAGATCCTGATGGTAAATCTACGCATCTTTATGTCAGACGAACAATAATTTCTAATGGAAGATATACTCTTAATCTATGTATCTGTGCAATGGCTTGCGATCTATCCGCCCTGAACGTAATTAATCTTGTGATTTGTATGAAAAATAATTGTCTCTGAGAAACCTAAAATCCGTTGCGTGCGATGCGTCCGACGCATGTAAGTAGACGCAAGCCATAACAATGCATGTCGTAGAGTAATGCTAGGGATATACATGGGGGTGTATTCACTGCGAACATGCGATAGTAAGTCGGGCCAGTGTGCACGCCTGTATAGAAACCAGTACAAAAATCTTGAATATCATTTCATCATTTGCGAGTAATTTATTCATGCTTCAGTAGCCGATACTTGATCTGGTTGTTAGAGGTATCCAAAAGTGGGTTCGCTGCTTAATAAATGCTACAAAACGCAACCAAAACATAACCGTTCTTGAACGTAAAACATCGAGTACTGGACAAAAACACTGGGTCTGGTATTTAGATTTAATAGTGCCTCGGGAGTTCCAGTTTCGAAACAACCACGTTAAGATCAGGGTCGCATATTGATCTCCATTGAATAACAAAAGGTACTCAAAAGTTTTAAAAAGTATTTAGACATATACGAAGCGAGGTGACCCGATACCATCCATATTTGGCAGTATTGCCGAAGACTAATATGAGTAATATTATAAGGTTAGTTTTTATTAAACTACAACCTCATATCTCAAGAGTAGTGCATTATCTTTTCATGGTAGCAGTGTCAGGGGGAATGGGGCAAACCCCCTCCCTAAACCTTTCTATCAAAAGATTCTAAGTGAAACTTCATCCTGTATATCTCAAGAAATCCAGGGTTGGCACGATTTAATCATTTTGGATTAAATCATGATTTAAATCAAATGTTTTTTTTTTTCAATAAAAATCTGAGTTATAGTGAAGCATGAATAAATACACTTGGCCATTAAAAAAGCCACAATCTGCCTGTCTATTCTAGACAGTGACAGTATCTTCATTGTTTAAATAGGGCTAATATTTATTATTAATACATTACAAAACATAACACCCAAAAGTCACAAGCATAGTCCTGATCCCACAATAGGATCCCCTGTATCGTGTGTATCAGGAACTACGAGTACCATGGTACCACTACAACCACAGACAAATACAAATATTTGTAGATCATACAAACATTTGCCCCGCATCGGGATCAAGCCCGCAACCTCTCGCATCTCAGCCGGCTACTCGCTTGCCCCGCCAGAGGTTGCCTGATACGTGTTGCCTATTGCGCTTGCACTCTGCTACTCTTTATAAGCCTTGCGAATAAAAACGAAATAAAAGGAATACAACACAGGATGTCTATTAAAACCCTTACTTGGATAGATAAAAAGATTTTCCTCCGCAAAAAACTTAATGTTTTTTGAAATTCACCATTTTTATTCGATAAAAGTCCAGGCGAATTTAGTTTTTAATGATTGTGTCAGAATAATATAATATTTAAGCCAGAGGCCCAAACGTAAAGAGACGCATCATCAGCCGTTTGATATCCACTGCTGGGCGAGTCCTCCCCCATAGAATGCAATGGGGGTGATTGTATTGCTGCGTGGTGATTATGGGGATATCCCATAATCACCACGCTTAGCAGCCAAATAGTAGATCTCAGTATTATGTTGAGTTATGTTTTTAGCGATCTATGTATGTCATTCATTTAAATTAATGTCTAGGTAATTGAAAAAACCGGTAATAACTCACGTAGGTACTTGTTCCGAGTCAAACACCCGACTCGAGTTTCTGGGACTTAATACCCCCAGTGAGTTATCGCCGGGAAGCCGTCGCGTATACTCCTTGAGGAAGGGGGTATTAAGTCCCAGAAACTCCGAGTCGGGTGTTTGACTCGGAACAAGTACCTACGTGAGTTATTACCGGTTTTTTCAATTATGAATATTACTCACGGAAGTTTTAATAGTATAAATGTCTAGATGTGTTCAAATATAAAAAAAATAAAAATAATTTTGCGAGCCCTTACAAAGCTGTGCTATTTGCTAGTTCAAATATTACATACGTACATAGACACACGCCTTTTTCCCCGAAAGGGTAGGCAGAGCCTCAGTGGGCCTCTTTTCACCGTACTTACATTAGTACCTGAATATGTTGTGGTTTACCGTAGTCGGGCTCATTGATTAAACATGTACGGCTATAGTTTTTGTAACTTTTTACTTGTAGTCATTTGCGACCAAGTGTTATCAAGTGTACAGATAATCGTGCCAATGCCGTGGTTGTGAGGTGAGAGATGCTCATGTTGTGTGTCGGTTCCAGGAAGAGTTGTTGCGCCTGCGCCAGGCGATGGGCGATGGACGGGCCGCGCGCACGCACTCGTTCGGGCCCGACAAGCAGCAGCAAGCGAGCATGATGCCGTGGATAGGCGTCGCCATCGCCATGGCGCTGCTCGGCGTCATCATCGGCAAGTTCTTCATGTGAAGCGGCCCCGCCCCGCGCCCCGCGGCCCGCGCCGCCCGCCTCACGACCCCCGGTGCGACCCTCGCACGAGGCAGCTTCACATCCATCAAGTCGACGATCATTATTAATATCACTTGTAGAAGACATAAGCTTTCGTTTAAAATGGAATATATTTCTAGGGGTTTACGTAAAATCCTATTTTTTTTTTAATCGGGACTTGACTTTCTTTTTTTATGGTTGTTGATCCATTGGCGAACGCTTCAGATCATGTTTTTATTTTGTCGACACTCATTCAGTCCATAATAATTAATATGATAATGGGCAAAATGGGTAATAAATACTTTATTCTCTGAAACGCTTAATTTTATGGCTGAGAAGTGACAGTTTATAATGTATCATACATTTATCTAATTGTACCAGTAAAATGCTTCACTTTATGTAAAATGTATTATGTATTTATTAAATTTATTATGAATTTAAATTTAATTTAATTTGCTTTTATATCTTAGAGGAGAAATATGACATGTAAGACGTAAATTTATCAAGCTGTTGTGGCAGTTTCATAAAAAAACTATTTTATTCACAGTTCATATTTTTTTCAGTGAAACTATTTGCTAGTTGATGTTAGACGGGCATTATTACGGGATTCCTTTCTCATAATCACGATGGTCCGAAAATTACTTCTTCTAAACATCAGTATTTAAATACTACTAGTACTACTAGTATGTATTTATTATTTTTGAATAATATTACTATTCATAACAACATAACATAACTTTGTTAACATCTGTAATTTACTTTTCATAATACTCTTCATATACATTTCTTCTTTATAGTTATAATTTTGGGTTAGATAAATATCGCAATTTAGATTTATATAACCACATCTGTCATATTGTGACACAACAAGTGTTATTTCCTGTTTAGTCACATTGTTACACGTCTCATTTGTTGGGAGCCCTGTCTTCTGACACGGGCCCTCTACCTGACATGTAACAATAACCCTCGTTAGAGTTATAAATATTAACGTGATGTATGCGTCTACATGTCGGCATCGTACGCATCGGACAGATCGCAACAAATAATGGAAGCGACTTGTGGAAAATACTGCGATTATTCGGTACGTATTAGAAAAGTGACACTTCGTATCGTATTTCAAAAAACCGACACGTTAACCGACGTTAGTATTTCACGGGTGGCGATAAGGCGACTTTCCGATATCCGATTGTACTGAAATTTGGCATACTTGTCTAGTTCCCATGACAATACAATATTGCAGCGAGCTGATCTTATGATGGAGACGGAAGGTGGACAACTGAACTCCTCGGTGGATAATAGTAGACTGGCCGTGTTTAAGCTAATTTTCATCAGCACAGCTTCGAAGTGAGTTTTTTTCGTTAAGAATAATGATATGATTTGTATGCTAGTCGTACAAGTACGCCACTGATTTGTAAACATCTTAATGTTGCATCGGACGAATTATCGTAGGGGATTTTTAATGCATACGATTCCTACGTTTAGACGATGCTAGAGCAATGTGACCTTTACTTATTTAGTGTTATATTTATGTTCCTGGGATTAGAAAAATCGGCTCTAGACGTTTTCTACGAATTATGTATTATTAGCGCATATTTATCGTGTTCATACTAATCTAAGAGTGTGTAAATATAAAACAAATGCATCCTCTGTAAGATGCGATTGTACTTGTCACATGAAATACTGTTATCTGTTATTACTGATCAAAACTGTCATACAATGTAACGAATTGCATTATGTAGTATTTTTTCTACTAATAGATTTGCGCAACTGAATGGCTAAATCTCTGTCTATCTATAGTGTATCCCGATATAAACAACATTCGTGATATTTAAATAACTGGTTGAGCTACAGCGTAGTTTAGTTTAACTTCAATTTAGCTCTCTACGTGGCTATCTATCTGCCTCTTTCTAAAATAACAGACAGAGAAAGATCTCTATACCGAAATTAAACTATACGGTGACTCCAGGCTTAGGTATTTAGCGGGGCATGCGTATGGTTCATATCTGCTGTAGACTCCCTCTATATTTGACGTGCTAAAGTTGCGTTACCACACAGCTACTTTCCTACGTACGCCTACGTACCTTGTATAGCATGTGGGTATCTAGGTCAGCCTACATGGAGGTAGCTTAACGATTCGGTTAATTGGATGCTGTCATCATTTGAGTTGTTTCCTTTATGTCGGTTTCCCACCGGCGTGGTCTCGTAAATGGGCGCTCACAGTCAAGGCTCCCCAAGCCTCTATTTCTGGAAGATATGATGGTGTTCGCAGATTTGTTAAATAGTTTTTATTATGCCCTAAACTAAATAGTTTTTTTTATCAGATGTTTTTGCTTCTTGTATCACCAGAGGCACAGAATGTATTTTAACGACTGTTAAGGTTGGTTTACATTTGCATTAGTTAAGCTTACACAGAACTTACTACTTGTCGATTAAGTGTAGTAAGTTCTGTCCAAACGTTCTACCGGCGAGTTTAGTCGTAAGTATCAGTCTTTCATCGTGATGACAGAAAGGTTGCGTTACTAAAGGTGACTAAACTGGTTCAGACATTGCTGTCCACACGCAGCTAGTTTCGCTGGCGGGGGCAGGAGACGCGAGAGAGGAGAACTTACACTTGACTCGCCGAAAAATAGAACGCGATTTTATTTTGTCAACTTAATCGTCAACATACTAACTAATTACATACACACTGGTTAATTTGTGTCCAAACGACGATAAGGATAATGTATTTGACTGTTTGCATTCCAACATTGGTAAAGCATGGCTGGATCTACCATACTGTTTGATAGTACCCATGTTTATAAATGAATAAATGATTATTATTAGGACTTAACTCGCCAGACCGGCAAGTTAACTCGCTACTAAACGAATGCAAATATAAACCAGCCTATAGTGGGCTACGTCACTAGCGTTGGTATTATTAACATGTGACATTTGTAAAATAATTATCTAATCGAATGCTTGGGCCAGCTGGCGCGCAACTAGGCCAGTTTTTTCGCGACTAGTCACGAGATTTTCCTAATTTTGTTAGATTATCCGTGAAGTGAAAGTTAGTAAATATTGTAGACAAACAACTATCTCGTTAAAGTTTTATCTAGGATTTAAATACTCCATACAATTGAAAAGTTATATTTATTCATGCCTTAACAACTTACAATAATTACAAGTAATTGAGTAGATAAGTAGTTAAACGTACGTAGCATTGAACAGTTCTTATATGACGTGTCGGGCGACAAAACAAAGACGATGACGAAGACCGTTAAGCCGACTAACCAACACCCTCCAATTACTCTCTGAGCGTCTTGAAATGTTCATCTGTTACACTTAGTTGAGAGGCAGAATTGGGTCATAGTAAAACCTATATTGAAAAATTAAATAAATAATAAATACGGTTATTTTTTATTCAACTCGATATTTTGAACAGTGGCATGCAGCACCAGCACCGTGCGCAACAGAGCTCTACAGTTGGACTGATTCGAAATGCTACACTTCATCGTTGTGACACAAATAATCTATTTGTTTTCATAGTGACGCGATGTTCGATAGGATCATCGAAGTACAAGACGTGCCACTTGTGTCACGTTGTCATCTCCTCCACCTATATCTAGTTTCTTTATAAACAAGCTTCTCTCTCATCTATTTGTATCTGACAACGTGAGTCGGACAACATCAGGCGTGCACAGCGGGAGTGTAAAAGTGAGGAATATAAATGCTTTTAAAAAAAAATAGGGTTTTTACGCGATGTGGTTAGGCTTTAGCTGAGCTTCAGATTAACCCTGTGACTATTATTGTTTGCGACATTGTGTAGTTGTAAGTGATGAACGAAACTAGCTTATTCCAATAAATGAAAGCTCAGCTAGTGTCGAATGAAGGTGCGATGTGCGGTATTAAACATTATGTACTACCCTATTGTTTGTGGATCTATTCTAAATGACCACAATTATATTGATACTTGGCGTTGTCGAGTCATGTTTCATAGCACATTAATCGTAGTTTTGTGTCCGTATATTAGAAAAACGTCACTATGGTTTATTGCATTTTATTAATATACTTGGTGTTTGGTTTTATTGTTATATCTGAAATGTAGTATTTTTGTTAACATAGGAATGTGCATAGATTGTGGCCCGTTGGTATTTATTGATCCTTTGTGAATTAGCAGCATACATAAGTCATCAGTCATTATCCAAAGCCCACTTCTCTGTTTGGTCTCTTTTTTAATTTTACTGTTTTGTCTGTTATTTAATGGTTACTTTTTTACACTCATTATATTATCAATTGGCCTTTATCTTGAACAGGCTGTGATGTGACGGATACACGTATTCAAACAGTGTATTATGAACCTGTAGTTCAGCCACCTACACTGATCAAATGTAATTAGTTTAAATCACAAGTACATATTTGAATAATATTGAATCCGCATGTATATTTGTTTAATATGGTATACTAACGGTGCCTGCCGAAGAAGCGATTTTTAGAAGTAATTTATTTTCATTTCGGTACCGCTTATCCACCCTAAAAGTTGTCCAAAGGCACGTAAATCCAGGGGTTTAGGTATGGTTACAAAATGACTATTTCAGATATACGAATAAGCGGAAACAAGCAGTCACGACAAGCATGAAAATTGCCTGAAATATACTTTGACAGCCAAATTTTTGTATATTTAAGATACTTTTTTCAAAGGCCACTATTAAAAGACGAAGAAGTAAGTTATAGATACCTAACATTGTTTTCTTTTTAAAAATGTTTAAATTATAAAGTTTAAAAAACCTTTGGATTTATTTGCCTAAGGACTTTGGACATCTCTGTTAAAGTTGCAATTTAATTAATTCATGTACCTAAAGCTAATTATAATAAGGCATGATACACAGCCATTGAGAACACCGAAGAAAGAGCTACGGACTAAGTAACTTAGAATTCAACTCTGAATTCTGCACCAGTCGCTGAGGCTAGGCTGGTTCCATGAACGTATCATAATGACGCCTTGCGTAGTTACTTGTAAATTAAATAATATTTTACAGTGCTGTTTTCAACATGTGCGTTCATATATAACATTGTTTTTTTTAATTGACGATACAACCTAATTATAGCAGTTTTAAATAAAAAATTCCGTATTGTATTGTTGTTATATGCTATATTGTATCGTTTTCTGAAATAAAATAATTAATTTATGATTGATAATAGTGTCGATTCTGCAGCGTTCTCTAAAGGTCTTATTACAAAAGATGGTTCAAACCTGGGTTTAGCCCAGTCCAGGCCTCAATATCGGCTTTTGGTATATATACGACCAAAATACAAAAGAAGATGGTTTGTTTTTCGAAATCAATTCTCGAGCTGGATAGCCGAAGTTATGTTCAAAATGACAGAACCTCGGAATTATCTCTAGTTTTTCTCAAACCAGACAGCCCCCTATTGTACAATAGTTTAGCAATATTCTACAAATTGATAGTTGACATGAATAATTTATTTGATTGATTGCTTGTTGGAGGTTAGAATTTCGATTGTGTTGTGACATTTTCATACAAGGGCCGTCAGTTGGTAGCGAGAAAATTGATATCTTAAAATAAACCCTCGTCTAAACCTAGTTTAAGGCTAGGCTCAGACGTACCCACTTTCCGCTCACAAAACAGTGGTCGTGGTCGTAATGTGGTTGAACTGTCAATCGTGTCGACCACTTTCGACCACAGTTTGTCGTCCGTCTGAGCGCTGTCACGACATTCCATACTTTACCAGTACTCTCAACATATGACCCACTTTTTTGTGGTTCTAATGTGGGCGGAAAGTGGTACGTCTGAGCCTAGCCACCTTTCGTAATGAGGGGGTATACGTTTATCTTTTGACAGCACTATTTCATTTTCTAATTGACTGACATGACTCGACCGCGATAACTTTAGTGCTGTCAAGTTTAGATTAGAGAATGGTGCTCAGAATCTACACCAATGTTATTTATTAATGTAGAGTTTTCTTCGCATTGACGATCTTAAGCGATAAAATTATCGCGAGCCCCTTTTGTTAGACTGAAGGTTTATTCTGAATTCTGGTATTGTTATGAATATTTTGCTGTCCCTATTACTTCAGTCTTAGATTATTCTAGGACTGAAGTAAAAGGGACAGCAATATTTTTAGTGCAGTTAAACCTTAGAGAAATCTGCACAGAACCGCTACCACAAGTGGTTTTACATGAATCTCTATCCCTAAAACTCGAAATCCTAGGACTACAAGACGACAAAAGGACTCCAAAAGGCAAGCATATTCCAAGAGCTGGAAATACTGATGATGATGGATAACATAAAACCCAACGGCCACTTACATCCTGATCCCACACTAGGATCCTCTGTGCCGTGTTTATTAGGAACTACGAGTGCCATAGTACCACAACACCGGGTCTGGACCCGGAACAAATATTTGCAGATCATTCAAACATTTATCCCGCAGCGGGATCGAACCCGCAACCTCTCTCAACTCAGCCGGCAGTGGCGTAACTATACCATCGGGGGCCCGTGGCAAATTGGAAAATTTAAAAAAAAATTGTTGTGGGCCCGTGGCTAATTCAAAAATTTTAAAAAATTTAGTTCTTTTGATTTTAAGCAGAACTTATAAAAAAATACTTTTCAAATAAAATAAAATACTCAGGTACAATGTAAAAAATATTTTTGAGCTCGCGGCCTCTTGGGCCGGGTCCCTCTTGGGTCGGGGGCCCGTGGCATTTTGCCAGCCCTGCCACCCTATTGTTACGCCACTGTCAGCCGGCTACTCGGCTGCTGCGCCACTGAGGTCGTAGGAGGATGTGGAGTTTACTGTTCGTCTTCGAAGTAACTAGTTTCTGTATAACACACAGATGCTGGAGGTTCCCAGATGGGTTTTATCGCTACATACCACCAGGCGCTAGGCGTATGGAGGCGTATCGCTCTCGATGATGGAATGTGTAAGATAATAGCTAACATTATGATTTAGCACATCAGTCAGATTATACAGCTTCAATTTATAGAAATACTGAGAAAGCAAAGCAAATAAATAACCCCAAACAAAGGAGCTATTCACAGTAGTTTTACCGAGTAGTCTTACCAGTTGAACTACTGGTAATCAGAGTTTGTGCTGAAAGAGAAATGAAACAGAAGGAACTAAAAACGGCGAATAAACCAGACCATGCGTAGCTTCACGAACCACACAATGTAGGGTTTGAAGTCAGAACTAGATGTCGACACTAGTATGAGTAGATCGGTCTATCGATGTTATTCCTCCGTTGAAGGACTGTACGGAGCTGTATGCAGCTTTAGAGGTTAGTAGCATCATTCATGTATGACTAGATAGAACAAGCCCTTGTATTTAAATATGATCTTAACGGTAGAGGGAGGGGGTGGCCCACTCGCATATTGTCTATCATTAGTCACTGGGTAGATTGTAAGGTTTTTAAACTTATCAACCTACCTCACAAGCCCTGCCCTCGTCTTCACGTATTCTACAATTATATTTCCCTAGTCTAGTGAAATGGCCATCTTCATAGGGAAAGATAATCCGAATTAAAAACACATGATCGTGCCGTGCCTATCTTACTGCGACAAATATACACAACCTTGGTCAATTTTTCAGTGTAACAACACCAGTTTTCATACTAATAAAACATCATTAAAATTGGAGCACCAGTTGCACCCTAGATCCAATTTATAGTGTGCTGGTCATCATCAGAACCTTGAGGCAAAGGGAGTCTAATGTCATCTTAATTTGAAGTTTGAGCTCGCAGTCCTAGATCCTGTTCATCGCCGCTGGGGCCTGATGTCATTGCAAATTAACATTTTGAGCCAAATTGCAAATATGCCTTAGCTTGTTAGATTTTTACCCAACTGCACCGGAAGGAGGGTTATGAGTGTATGTATATTTCTTTGGCACGCTCTGTAGCCTTAACGGCTTGATGGATTTGTAGCTTGAGAGGTGTCGTTAGATTCAGATTAATTATGACAGTGACACTGGGTATATACAAATTATTCTTGCAGTTGGGTGTTGTATTTTGAAATAGTTGTTTAAGACATTCCGACCCGCGACCCGTGCACCCACTGGCTCCACCCACCGGTGGGTGTAGGGGTAATTCCTGTTTACCCGTGTACCCACTGCGATATGGTTGGAATTAATTATCGATGAAAAAAATAAAATAATAATACGATAAGTTCGATGTTAAAGAGAAAAATAATACAAAAAGTTTTAAACCTCGTTATATTATTAGACCTATTTATCCAATGTACCAGGCTAGCAGAAAAATGCAGGAGTAATCGAGACTTATGTGGATAACACCGCGAGGCGCAGCAGCAATGCGAAGACTTTTCATCAAATGTACCAGGCGAGCAGCAGAATGCAGGAGTAATTAGGTAACCGAATATCTAGAATACCGGTGAAATGGGGGCGAAAGTTTATCCAATGTACCAGGCTAGCAGAAAAATGCAGGATTAATCGAGACTTATGTGGATAACACCGCGAGGCGCAGCAGCAATGCAAAGATTTTTTATCGAATGTACCAGGGGAGCAGCAGAATGCAGGAGTAATTTGATAAACGATTATATTCCCACGGGATTTAGACCTATGTGGGAAACAACGCGGGCGCAGCAGTTAATGCGAAGATGTCATGCTCTGTCATTCTCTGTCATGCTCTGTCATTATCCGTCATATTCTGTCATTTTCATTTATTTCTCTTCATTTATTATTTTATTTTTTTCATCGATAATTAATTCCAACCATATCGCAGTGGGTACACGGGTAAACAGGAATTACCCCTACACCCACCGGTGGGTGAAGCCAGTGGGTGCACGGGTCGCGGGTCGACATTCCGGACCCATGACACCCCTGAAAGATACCCCTTAAGATGTTATTTTGGAATTAATCTCGGGCATTATCACATCCATTTTAATCTAGGAATGTGTACACAAAATTCAGCAAAGATATGATTTTGTCACGATGAGAGGCCCTTTTTGGTTCTGTCTACCGCTTTGGAGAAAAAGGCGTGTTTCTTAGTTGTGCTTAGAGGAAGAAGAGTGAGGCCACCAGGATCCCCGGGAGAATACTGAATAATTAACACAATAATTATCGGTTGGTCCATGAGGAAATGAGGAAAGCATGCTCGAAAACTATCCCCAGCTATTGTAGATTGTCCGAGCTAGAAGGCCTAATATTAGCAAAGATTTGGTAATGTGAAATAAATAAGCTCGATAAATAGTATAAGTAATTATTTTCTTTATTTATTTGCAGTAGCTTAAATACAATACATAGCAAACTTAATATCTATCAACAGAGTAATCAATACAATTTTGACTCTATGACAATAAACCAATAAAAATAATTTCATAAAGTATTTCGTAAAATTTTCTTATGACTATTCAATAAATTAATAGATAAATAGGTAATTTCATGGATTTATCAAAGCAGAAGTATCAAAACGTATGCATCAGCAACGCACCCATTATTAAAATCGTGTTTTATATGTATGGAATGCCAGACGGGCGGTGCTGAAGCATGCGATGAGTTGGACGCCAACCCTTAAAAGATCAAGTCACACTTTTACCAAAATACATATTCATGCAAATACAATAATCAAAATACATATTAATACCTGCTTTACGGTAGGTATTTATAACAATAATGTTCTATTTTCCGTATCTGTACGAAAAACAGAATACATTTGTTTACCGCACGGTGCGGGGCGTGTTGTGACTTCAAATCTAATTATAACATAAAAATATCATGAAACTTATTTACTAAAGAACATGGCCTTTATCTAACTACGAGTATAATGACAAATTAATAACAATGGCTGATGCAGACCAGAAATACTATACCAAAAAATACTGTAGTGCATCTTCGAGATCATGTTGAAAGTTAAACCTATTAAAAGTTCATTGTACTTGATCCCTCAGTATCGGAATCGATACTAAAGCAGATGCACACAAAATGACACACAATCGACAAGCTATTGTGTATCTGCTTTTATGTCGGCCTTAGCGAATGTGTCGATTTGATACGAAGGGATAATATACAATCTATACAATCTTAGCTTAAAAATATAATTAAATTATGAGCTAAATTTACAATCGCTAATTTATATTTGGCTGGAATACACATGCTATGTATTAGCATCTGCTCAAAAGCGTACTACTTTTGTGCAAATCCTACTAAGTAGCATACAATTCACTCATATACAAAAGAGTATGATAGTGAACAAGCACGCTACTTAATCGCAAGCTCTTGGAGTGGTGGGGCGGGGTAAGTAGATACAATTCTTCTGAGGCCTGTGTTTAATAGCAACTGTAATTGCTGTAAATAGGCCATGACAGACTCGTGGTCACACCCATGCTATATGCTTTGTTAATAGCATGTGTATTCTAGGCTTTATTCTATTTCACTATACACGGAAAAATATTCGACAGGTACAAAATCAGCTGTTATAAAAAATCAGCGCCATGTATTTAGGGATAAAGAACTTTAAAAATATAGGTACTTTTAACAACAATGCTAGTAACTACAAATTTAATATGACTGTTTCTAGTAAGAAAGTAAGTATCTAGTATAAAGTATATAAATATTTAATTTTAACGCGAGTAAATATTTGTTTTGAAACTACATTATTCTATGTTACACAATGTGCGACGCACTGCGACACTCAACGATCGGTTTCCCAACTAGCCAATTACGTTTGGCCGACAACAGGAAGCATGCATCAGCAATGCACCCGTATTATGGAAGTACTAAGTGTTTTTATGGACGTCAATAGTGCCACGGCGAATGCGCTCGCATCACTTACAAAACACGATCCTAATGTAACACAGCACAGCACAACACACAGCAAACACACACACACACAGACAACCGCGCCCGTGGTCGTGCGTGCGGAAGTGTATGTGTATGTGCTTTATGTATGAGCCACAACCCTGTCTGAACAAACCTTCGCCAATCAAATGAATGTCCGAGGATTCGCGAAAACGAAACAATAACAGTTCATATTTTTATTTTAAGTATATTAAGTACATTAAAACTTTTTATTTTGGTCGAAGCACAAAAAATATAAATTATGAAGAGATTACTATTCTACAAAATTACAAAAGTAGGCCTGTTAATTAAGTACCCGCATAATAACTTTGATACATACATTAAGTGTGGTACACTTATATTATTTAAGCCGAAGCGAAGTGATTCTATTGCTTTCAGATTTAATTACGTGAAGTATTGCAATAAAAACAACAACTATCGCATATTACTATGAGTCATTGAGATTAGATTAGATGCGGGTTCGAGTTCCACCGGATCTGATTTTTTGGGTCACGTTTGAATGTAATTCATAAATGTATGCAATGACCCTAGATAATAAGTGCATTTTCGCTTGTTATTACAGGAAGTGACATGTGCAGTGTGATTTCCAGTGTTGTCCACGAACGAAATACTAATACAATTTGATTACGCTTATATTATAATTCAATAATGGACTCTGAATTTGCGAAAAAGTGCCGTATTTTAAATATTCTTCATGTTTATAACTCCGAAGCGTACCTAGTTTTATATATATATTATTCCTTACTTTTTACAATGAAATAGATAATGTCAATATAAATATAATTATAACAATTCTTTAATGAATAAATAGGATGATTAATAATCGTCTATATCAATGTTGGTGGTTATATCCCCAAAGGTGGGCTCATCTTTTAAAAACGTACCCGAGCGTTCCATGACCGGTATAGTATCGGCGAGAGGGGAGCGCGGGGGCGCGTGCTCAGACTCGCGCGGCGGCTTGCCGGCGTGCTCGGGCTCGTGCGGCGGCTTGCCAGCGTGCTTGGGCGGGCCCGGGGGCTCAGGCCTCGCGCTCCTCGGCAGCGTAGGCGATTGTTTCGTGATTTTGGGAACCATTTTGGCCGAACTGGACTTGGTGGCCATCATCAGGGAGCCGCGGTGGCGCGGCTGCGCGGTTGGAGACGCGCGCTCGCCGCTCGCGCCCGCCTCGCGCCTGCGCGTTATCGGCGCGGCTCTCGCGTGCGGTACACTCGGATTCCGGTACACGGGTATCTTCGTCGCTTTAGCCTTATTTGGCTGAGTCCCAGCCGCGGCACACTCTGACGGCTGCGTCGCTGTGAACAGGAAACATCGTTAGAGATGCCAACTCTCGTAACGTTACTAAAACACAAAATTAAGCACAGTATGTATACTGACAGGGTGCGAGCGTGTCCACGCGCTTCATCTTGGTGTAGGTCGCGTACTTGTTGGCGTTGAGTGAGTCGCTGAGCGAGCCGGTAGAAGGGTCGTCGGTACGCGGACGCGACGCCGCGCGAGCCAGCACGGGGCTCGAGTTGCGCGAGGACTCGCTGGACGAGATCAGCTTGCCGAGCGGCTTGCGTGGCGAGCCGCTCGCCGCCGGCTGCTTGCCGGGCGGGCGCGGCTCGAGGTAGCGCGGCCTGGCGTTCCCGTGGGCGGCGCCTGCCTTCGGTGACTTGCCTTTCGGCTTCTCCTGCGGCTTGGCGACGGTCGACTTGGTCATGTTGTACTTGGCCCGTTCCTCCTGCGCCTTTGTGGACCTTACGCGTGGAGGCATCGTGCGGGTCGGTCTCTGCAGCGGCGGCGGCGCGGCCGGCTCCGGGAGCTGCCGGCTGCGTGGCGTGTGCGCGTAGGGCGCGAACGAGGCGCGCACGCGCTCCATGTCCGACGGGTCGCCGCGCGCCGGACGCGAGCGCAGCGGCGGCGTGAACTGGTTCGGCATCGAGTCGACGTAGCGGTGCATGAGGTGGCGCAGGCGGCGGCGCGTATCTGACGGCAGCTCCCTGAAGCCGGGCGTCGTGAGCGCTTGCGGCAAGGTGACGAGCGCGGCCTCGCAGTGGCGGCGCAGAGAGGCGACCCGCTCGGCGTACGGCGCACTTTCGACGATGAGGTCCGGCTTAGAGCGGTCGTGCAGATCGTTCAGCAGCGCCAGCGTGCGGCACAGCTCTTCCGCCGATGCGTACTTCAGTGCGAGGTTGAGGCACTCGTCGAGCGAGCGCGTGGCGGCCGGCGGGGCGCTGCCGCGAACCGCGAGCGCGGCGCGCAGCACGCCCGTCAGCCGCGCCGCCGCGAACTGCGCTGTCGCCACTAACAGCTGCCGACACAGCCGCGCCACCACCTCCGCCCATCTGCAGCTGTGCAACGCCGCCACTAAGAATCACATCAACATCGTTATATATCTATCCACTCGGAATCTAAAGTGGATGGACGAAACGTGATTATGAATGAAATAGTTGGGAGGTATGAGACAGGGTATCAGTGGAAGTAGGTAGCACTGCCTTTCCTCTTCCGAATTGGAGACGTTCACAAGAAACCCCAGGTTACAAATAAACTAATTATAAAGCATGTATGCAAATTTACTGTCGAGTAAATGAAATACACTATGAACATTATTATAGAACAGCTATTGCTAGACAGTCCCATTTCATTAAGTCACCTCGATCCTGTGGTATATTGGCTTTGTTGGAGGTTTCTAATTCATAAATATCGTAATAAGCTGAATTCCGTGGTCACCAGCGCAGTCAAAGTTTATGTAGGTAAATACTAATTAGATACTTGGAAAGTCTTCTCTTAGGTCCAACTTTCCCGACAAACATCACACGAGTGTACAATATGAATCAAGTAACCTGTGAGGCCGCAGTCGTGCACGGTGTCGAACAGAGAGTCCGTGGAGAGGTTCAGTAGGAGCTCCTGGTAGCACTTGTCTAGCAGCTCAGAGGGCAGCGTCGCGAAGGCCTTGGTGGGCCACACGCGGCGGAAGTGCTTCGCGATCCAGCGCAGGCAGCGCCGGTACAGGTCGTCGAGCCCGTACACCGAGCACAGCGGGAAGCATTCGAGCACACCCGCTATGCACACTTGACATGGCTGGAATTACAATAGTCTTTTATTAAAACGATTTCAAACAGGGTTGAGATGTAAAATCAATTGATTTTTGTTTTAAATCATGTGATTTCAGTTTATTGCGGTTTTTACCATTATATAGTATTATTTTATCTGTGCCATTACTGTGACAACAGAAAAAAAGCTAAAAATTTAAAAAAAAACAAGTAACCCCGTCATAAACAACGGGGCAAGAGAAAGCAATATAATAAAGTGTATTTATTATATTGCTTAATCTTAACTGTTCCTCAACAGTCTGGGGAAAAACACAGAACCATGTGTGCATTTCAATAGCAGTGCAGATTTGTTTTCAACATTTTACTAACTTACTTCTTACACAGTTAACTAAGAAACAAATAAGGGACACAAAAAGGCCAAGTTAGAAGGATACACAAAAAAAATAAGACTTAATTTTGTTGGTTTTTATAAAACGAATGATGGAGGAAAATCACACTAATCCCACCAATATCAAAAATGACAAAGTTAAGATGTTTGGATGTTTGTTAATCAATCACGCCGAAACGGCTGAATAGATTTCGATGAAATTTGGTACACAGATAGTAGACAGCTTAGTAATAGGGTCCCGCACTCCCGCTGGCACCATTTGGGTACAGAACCCTAAAAATATCGGATAAACTCAATTCAACTTCGTTTGTGGTGTGTCTTCGTTAGCTATGTCGCCTTATGGTATTCTTACTGAGTAGTATTATAAAACAAAGAATACCTCATGGAAGTGGTGACAGTATTTAGCTTTGAGCGTGAACATAATAGCTTCTTTGAGGCCTTCTAAACTCAACATGTCGGCTATAGTGGCTAGCTCGACGATACTGATCGAGTCCGGGATCGTGGAGATACCAGAGTAGATGTGGCATAGGGCAAAGTGCACCACGCTGTATGAAAACCTGAAACAAACCATTCACTTTATATTTGCTACATGCGCCTTTTCAAGATTTCCGTATCTCATTTCCTCAGGACCGGCTAGAGGTCTCGTAGCACAAGTAAAGAATAAACAAGTTCAACCAAAACCGTTGTAATAAAAGTAAACATTACCGAACTACTGGAGTAATTCACTTATTCACAAATGCATTTACAGAGTTTTGACAAATATACATCACTACTTGAAATATCCACAAAGTTTTTCTACAGCTACAATTTTTTTACAAAATCTTTCTGCCTACAACCAGTTCTACGCTAATCGCGATGTACCATGGTGGTTCCGGCTTAAGGCGTCGATGGTCGACAAATTCTTTCAATGTCTAACATCTAACTCCTTAAAGTTCAGGTACTTTAGAAAGTGACAGAACAGCGCTCGCGAAAAGAAAAGTAAGCGAAAATCGCGTTTTCTTTAATTTAAAAATCATTAGGAAATTTATTTTCAAAAATAAAAACAAGGTCCTCTTGGCGTTGTGTTATTTAATATACTGAAGGCAATAAAAACATCTTATGATTGATAGTTTAGGAGGAAAATGGTTGCAACGTAGTACATCTGTTTGTCTGTGGTTGTAACTACGAAAACTGAGGCCACTTTGCAAATTTAATTGTACATTTTAAATATTTAAAAAAAAAAATAAGATGATGTTCTTTATATTAAATAAAATTATAATAATATTAATTTTATTGTAAATTGTAAATATCCAAGCCTTAAGGAAAGGTAAGTTCACGATTTTATGTATGTATCGATAAAATGTATCAAAACAGTTTTTTGAACTTTTTGGATGCCCTTGGAAATACGATAAAGATTATTGTTTTTTCGCCGCCAAGCAGTCCTTATTGATTTTGCTAAAAATATATATGAAGCTGATTCGGCTCTTGTCAGCGTCTTAATAATTTCCCAGCGGTTATCAATTCGCCCTACGGCCTTGCACGTACTATTTCAACTTGATACTTTTTTTTTATAAAAGCTAGAAAAATATACTTACGGAGGCAGAGAAATTACATTTCCAGCGCTTTCAACCCAACCACCGCTCAGGATTCCAGCAAAATATTGACACCTGAGAAAATTTCAATCGTATAGATTTCATGTTTTTTTATTTTCTTGACACTTGCATAGACTAGTTATATTGGAGAAATTATTAAGGACCGATCGAGGCGTGGTTTCAGAGTCAGGCAGTCATTGGAGGATGCGGCGTTTGGATGTATGTTTGTCCGACGATAACAGCAGAACCGTTGATCCAATCTTGAGAAAACTTAGTAGGTAGTTAGGTTAATGTAGGTTGTGTGAGCTTGATCGGTGCAGGGGTTTTAGAGCTACGGGGGTGGGTAACTCAACTCATACTAATTTATCGAAAAACTTGAGCCGAGCTCACGTTCGGGCCGAAATTATTCGATGGTTAATTATTAAATAAATAATAAATAAATAATGCTGGACAGTTCACACAACATTATTGATCAAGTATATCAATTATCTAGTACCCATAACACAAGCTCTGCTTAGCTTGGGGCTAGATAATGTTGTGTGAACTGCATTATTTATTTTATATATTTATTGATTCACAAATCATAATTAAAATTAATATTACAGCTAATAAAGAAATATAAGACCCTAAAGATGAAATTATATTTCAAGTATACTAGTTATTATTATCCCGCTGAGATGGAGATCATTGTAGATTAATCGAACCCTTTAGGACACCTAACGTGAAACGTAACACGTGTCGTTTTGACATCAGTTTTAGGTGTCTCGTACGTGGTAATAATTAATTGGTTAAAATAAACAGGTGGTTTGTTTACCCCATTCTAAGAAAAAAACATAACAAGTAAAGTCTTGGGTTTTTACGATTGTTTGTAAATTAAACAAAAACTCGTAAAGGTTACACTCGCATCTGGCCCGAAATGGTATGTTCAGAATTTTCAAAATAGATTAAAACTTACGATTTTTGGGACGGATTAATAATTCAGTCAAGTGCGATCCTTCGCAATTTAGTGTGACCACGAGTAAAATAAATTCTTGTTAGTCACACCAATGTGACAATCTGGTGTGACCACGAGATCGTCATGTTTTTTTGGATGCTTTCTAGCTCCCGTTGCGAAGGTAGACTAAAGGCTACTAAAGGTGACATACGTCAAAAAAGGTAAATTTTGTAAAAAAAATAAAATAATAGTATTTTCAGTATTATAACAACCCATAAAACCACTGGTTTTCAAACAAATAAAACCGCATCGGAGCACCTGTCACACCTTTGACCCTATTCATCGTGTGCTGGTCATCATCAGACCCTTGAGTCTGAAGAATGAAGATGTCATGTCATCTTAATTTGAAATTTAAGCTTTAAGATTCATCTTCAGTATTATCCTAGATCCCGTTCATCCTATGCTGGTCATCATCAGACCCTGGAGACTGATATCGTCAAAATTAAGATTTTGAGCAAAAACTAAAGGAAACAAAAATGCTCGAAATCCTTTCAAATAAATTTGTTGCGAGCTGATTATCTTGGAAACAGCACTTCCGCGTTTCGGCTCGCCAGACATGTGAATTAATAACGATCCGCAAGCTAAGAGTTATTTAAAGAGGTTATAGATATTTTGACCTCAATAAGATGCGTAAAGGTAATATGACCTCGACGAGTTGAGTAAAGGTAATATGACCTCGACGAGTTGAGTAAAGGTAATATGACCTCAACGAGTTGAGTAAAGGTAATATGACCTCGACGAGGTGAGTAACGGTAATATGACCTCAAAGAGGTGAGTAAAGGTAATATGACCTTTTCTCATCTTATACAACAGACACACAGACATACGGTAACACACCTTTTTTAAAACCTTCGTTTATTTAATTTCTTGTACTTGCCATAGCTACAACCACAATGGCTAAATAAAAAAGTTTAGGTACAGTACAGATAAGTTTTTAATACAAAGTTAGTACCTCGATGATAAGATGCATTTGTGTGCTTTGATTCGCCGGCCTGACACTTCGACGATCACATCTGGAGCGATTTCCTCGATAAACATTCGGAGTAGATCCTGCCCGAGGCGAGACTGGCAATTGACTAAAAGACTCGACGTATGACTGGTATCTTCTGTTGTACTATTTTCTAAAAATAGAAAAGCATACGTTTATTGATAAACAAGCTTCATTCGCAACGTTTCACAAGTAAATATTGAATCTTGGTGACCGTTAGTAGAATAATAATAATTTATTAAAGTGGCTAGGAGCTGTCGATAAGGATGTTGAAAGGCATAATTTGTTTTCGAATTCAACTCTAAGGCCCGTAGTATTCCAGAACTATGCTCAAGCGTGAATCAAGACTCAAACATAGATGTGGTGACAGATTTTCATTGAAATCTGTAAAAAGTCTCGTAATTAGTCTCGTTTCAGTTTGAGTTTTGTTCTAGAATACGGGCCTTAGCCACTTCATTAAATAATTATTCAAACAGGCGGAAACATTCCGCCTCAATATTAAATTTGTGTATTTAAAACAGCCCTTACCGACTACAGAGCGGCACATACTGCTCTGAACGCTACTCATATCAGACATATCAGAAACTAGATCTTCTCTGTCTCCAGGACTCGAAGAAACTCCAAGCCTCAAAGGAGACGTCGTCCTTCCTGATAGCGAGCCCGGCATGCTTCGGCTGATATCGTTCTTGAGGTGGGGAAACAATCTGTTCAAACTCAAGGCATTTTCTGAATGGAAAGAGCTGATAATGTCGATAGATCTAGAACTCGTGTGACTTGTTTCTCCCCATCTATTGTCGGGTATGGAGCGCGTCATTCGGTCGAAGCACTCAGGTTTCGTTGTGACCGTGTCATTCCTCGGCAACGGTGACCTGTCTAAATCGGAGAGCCTCACAAAATTATCACCAAACTGGTCAGTATCCGATTCTTCTCTAATTGTTGGCGCAATCGCTTCTCTTGGAAGTGTTCGATGGTAGTCTTGTATTTCTATTGATTGATTGAACTCTTTTTGCTTTTTGATACATTTTATTGCAATTGGATTTTGAAGAATTTCTGAAATACTCAATTTTGAAGAATTACACAACGACTCCAGTTTCTCAAAAGTATCATTACTATCGATTGTATCAAGAGGTTTTCTGATAGTTTTAACAGTTTTAGAGGGTGTGTGTTTAGTTTCTACTTTACAGGTCTTTAAAGAAGATGAGAGCCTTACTGGCATTTCTTTGACAGTAGAAGAGTTTTCACCAAGATCGAAAAACATTGAAAATATGTTTTTCTTTTCACGACTAGCCTCGCTCGCGCTATTTTGTTCCGAAGCCAAAGCATCAGGCAGTGTGGACAGATCTATGTAAAACTTATGAGTTGATTTCTCACTGCTATCAGAATCAACAGAACCTCTGCTCTTGCAACCCTCAGAATTACTTCGAGATTTCGGGGACGCTTTCAAAGTGTCACACGTTTTATCTCCAGGTTTTTTGTTAGAAGCAACATTATCTGGTTTTGTCATTTTAGACATATCCACAACCCATGCAGGAGCACAGGAAGCTTTTGGTGTTCTTTCTGGTTTGCTTTCTTCGGGGGGTATATATGCACCGGACACGATGGGAATATTTTCTATTATCCTTTTTGGTATAGGAGTTGCCGTGAATGCACCGGAGACGATGGGAATATTTTTTATTATCGTTTTTGGCAAAGGAGTTGACGTAGATACATATCCAGATGGCGGAAAATTATCTTTAACTGAAGGTCCACCAGATAATATAGGACTAGTTTCGTTATTAAGGTCTTGGAATATGATGTCTTGTCGAATGGTGTGTGGTCGCGATGTGAGGGGAAATTCCAGATTTTGCTGCTTCAAGTTCTCTAATGCAGTGCTTCCACGGTTCGAGGATGCAGCATCATTATCACTTCCTTCAGAATAATACGATTTGAAGGGTTTGAGAGAAATAATAGAATTATTTGGTGTAGTATTCATAAAAACAGTTTGTGTCGTAGATGATTTGGCGATGTTAATGATATCATTACTTGCAACTTCTAATGGGGTAGCGTGCATCGTTGAATTTAGTTGCTCATTCAAATCTTCATGTGTATTCTCTCTTGCTAAAGAATCTTCAGGGACAAGTGACATTTGGAATATGGTAGGCGAAATATCTTTTTGTATTGAATCTGGATCAGGCTGTTCTAAAGAGTCTTCATTATCATTGCTTTCGGAAAAATCATTCGGACTTATATCTTGTTTAGGTTCACAAGGCAACGGTCGACTTGACGAACGAAAGTTATTATCTGTCTTTACGGTAAAAGGCTCGACTTGTTCTAGTAGCCTTTCTTCTTCGTCGGCCAAGCTAGCGGCATCTATAAAACAACTAGCTGACTTAAAGGACGATTTTTGAGCAAAATCTGTACATTGAAAAGTAATATTCTCGTTCGACGCTTCGATGGCCCTGCTTTCCAAAGCGGACTGAGTGGAGTTTTGGCGTTCGATATTTATAAACTTTTCACAAAGATCTTTCTCCGGCATCTTCGGAGGGAAAACAGACTCCCACGATCCCGTCTCAGAAGATAGCGACGAAGATTCTAGTATAACGATCTCCTCGTTCTGTCTTTGCTTCTCGTCTTTAGAAGACCTACCGTTCATTTCTGCAATCGATGATGTGTACGCACTAGTAAGCGCAAGTTGTGAATTGCCTAATTTCGGCTTCGGCAACTGCTTCTTACCTAAAACATCAGGCACAGAGTCATCTCCGACCGCGGCTTCATCATTGAGTAAATCGTGAAACGCGCTTTCCGTCGACATCACTTCCATGTGACTGTTAAGACTTTCGAGCATTCCATTGTTTTCGAAACCAGAGTCCGTGAGCGTTGTGTTGTTCATTTTAGCGAAGTTCTCCCGGAGGCAGGCCACGCCCGCATAGGAACCTCCCGGCGACGCGGAATGCGCCGCGGACAGGTAATCAGACGAGGAACTGGGCTCGTCCGCGATCAGGCTGTCCGGCGAGTAGGCAGATTCCGGTGGAACTGTGTTTGATTCACCGTTATAAGATTTTTTCAATGCCAGTTGTGTGCTTCTACTTATCTCCGATATGTGTTTGCGAACTTGACTAGTGGCGTTATTAATTTTATCTTTATCATTCTCGAATAGAAAACTATTAGAACCTAAATCCTTCAAATCTTTCGATATATCACAAATTATGGAATGCTTATTTATTTTCGAAATATGACTAGAAGTGAGAGAGAGCGTTGTAGGTTTAATGCATTGTATGATTTGATTATCATTAAATGTTTCAGTTCGCAACTGAATGAAAGACTTAAAGGCGCTGGACAACTCGTCTTGCTCTATGAGTTCTTTGTCTAATATTTGGCCCTCTATGGGAACTAGCGCGTAGTACTCCTTCGTTAGCTCAGTGCTTGGACTCGAGCTTAATGTTTTCTCCTCTGGACTGATGCAGTTGGGTGTGACATACGCATCAGAATCATCTACACATTCCTGCTTGTTTCTCCTGCCGTCGGATATTGCCACGGGTTCAAGGTTTAGCTTATCATTCAAATAGCGGATTATTTCCTTTTCTTGGTGTTGAATGTCACACTCCGTATAAGCGTCACTGTAATAAAATAAAATTATATGTTATTTTAAATAAAATGAACAGGTTCTCATAACTTTATACAGCAATGAACCATACCTTATGAATGAATATATTTCATCAAATGTGTTACGCCCAATATTCACATGCAAAATTGCCTCAAGCTTATGATAAAACGTTTGTGTACGTGCTTTTAGTATGCAAGAATGAGTCAGTATTTTTAGCTTTCCACAGAGCACTTCTAGATCAGAGTAAATAGATTCATCAAATATTCTGAAATAAATAGAAAAAAAATCAAGACATGGACACTCAAAAATATAACAAACTATACAAAACTAATAAGAACCAAGTGAAGAACCAATTGTATAAAGCCGAATATGTGTTTAATTTTATTCAGATTGGCAATCATAGCTAATTCCACTCTAAATATTTACATATAATTGACGACCTCTGTGGCGCGGTGGGCGACGGTTCGCCTGCGACGCAGGAAGTTGCGGGTTCGATTCCCGCCTCGGAACAAATACTTGTGCAATCTGCAGATATTTGTTCAAGGTGTTCTGGGTATTTTCTATGTATAATAAAAAATAAGTATCTATGTAATGTATTGTATTAAGTATATCAGTTGTCTAGTACCCATAACACAAGGTCTGCTTAGCTTGGGGCTAGATAATGTCGTGTGATCTGTCCAGCATTATTTATATATATTTTTATTTTATATAATACCATTCATTTTGTAACACGGGATATTTTCAAGATATAGTTGTAAATGTTGCTGTTAAAAAATGTATAATATATCCATGAAAATTATAAGTTATACGTTTGCATAACAATGACCAAAAAAAACATAACATAATCCCTATAACAATATATATTTTTCAAGTTTCGCCATTTTCGCCAAGTTCGAACAATAGTGGCTGCGTAGATGAAGATAAACGACGTATGGCGATAACAAGAAGCGCAATGGACAAACTGAAGAAAATTTGGAAGAATCGTAACATCTGTATAACCATTAAGATCCAGCTCGTATTAACACAGTTTTCCCCATATTTCTGTATGCAGCAGAGACGTGGACGCTGCGAAAAGTAGAGAAGAAAAATATACTTAGAGGCTCTAGAAATTTGGTACTGGAGAAGACTGCTTGGTGGGACATACGGACAGAGTTTAGTACCAATGTGTCGATACTTCAGGAACTGATCTGGTACAAACTCGCATCGTTAAGTTTTTCGGACACGTCTCGAGGTGGGAACTACATTGAGCGTATTATCGTACAAGGACGAGTGGAAGGCACCAGACCGCGCGGAAGGTCACCATGCGTTTGACTGACCAGATCAAGCCTGCAGTGGGTGGCAACCTGCATGAATGCACCGGGATGGGATGTCCACGAATAGGGAGAAATGGCGAGATATCGTGAGGCGAGCAACATCAGCCTCTAACAACAGTACAACAGGACGACCACGACCGCTCTGTCAAGAGTGCAACGACTGAGAAGAGTGCACTTTAGTTGAATGGGCATAAATGAAATTAATTGGTTTAATTAAAATTGAATAGACTCCTTGCACAAGTGTTGAAGCTCTTACCTAGCTATATCCTCCTCCAGCTGCCTCTGAAGGTGCAACTCCAACTGCGAAATCTCATCGAGGGACGAACCAGACGATTCGCCAGCCGACAACGGCTTAATCTTCGGTCTCGCGCCCAGCATCAAGCATCTCATAAGCCTAGAAAAGAATTAGCAGACTACAGACTTTCTATCAGCCGATAGTTTAGCCTAAGAAGAGGTTAAGCGCGCATGGAAGCTAAGATAATCGCCCGGTTTGGGTAAGAACCATCTCGAAAAAAAACACATTGAAATGAGACCATCAGTTTCGGAGCTAAGAGCTAACAAATAAACATCCCATACAGACTGACACATTAAGGCCACCAACTTATAACACCCCTCTTTTTAGCTGGGGCTTCATAAAAGTAAATAAAGGTTATTCAATAAATAATAATAAGTATTGAGTAATATACAAAATCAAAAAATTAAATTAATTTAGCCCTCTGGAAGGTCCCGGTTGCGGTTCGTCCGTATCTGGATCGACGTATTGGGATGGCATATCTCCATAAGGGGATGGTGGTGAATCGTCGTAGTCTTTTGCCCACAAGTCATCGTTTATTTCGACATCGGACAGATCGTCGCCTTCTGGGATATCTACTACTGCAACATCAGGTATATTATCACAAGAGGCCCCGCTGCAGTGCCTGCAGACTGATGAGCATTTTAATCCTGCCTTCCTGCAGCTGCACGCGTTCCCACAACATTCGTGAATTCACACGAGCAATACTAGGACACTCCGTCTGATGTAACTTCATCCCGCTAGAGTTATTGGAGTGACGTCTAAAATATTGCAAAAATTGCCAAGTTCAAAAAAAAATATAAACTTTGAAAGGCTTAATCTCAGAAACAATTGGGTATACAGATACAATTCTAGTATCATATTGTAGCAAATTTAGTCTACTTTAAAAACGTCCCAAGAAAGTTTTCTCAAAAACTAGTCCCTTAGGGTTATAATCGCCAAAATTAGAAAAAAAAAAGTTTTTTTCGCCTTTTTTTCTATTTTTGACAAGGTTGCGTTCGGCGCTCGAGGTCAAAAACTTGGATTATTCATAAGGCCAACATCATAAACAAGTCTGCAAAAAATCAGAACTACCGGATTTGACGCATACTGTGATGTATAAAGTTACTGGAATTGTTTTTTTTTTTTTTTTTTTTCTTTATATTTGGCACTGCACGGCTTGTGCATTTGCCATTTTCAAGTATCTGTATTTTCGGTAGTTTCACTATATTGTATTTTCAATATATTTTGCAACGTTACACTCCTACCAAGTCGTCAAAGTCACAGTCAAGTCATGTTTTAGTAAAACGGTGGCCAATTTTTACTAAAACTTTCGTAGACAATTTCCACCAATTTCAAAAGTCACGCAATTCACTTCCATTTAATTTCACTACACTTGTGCTTTTTAAACGAGCTACATTAGTTAAAATGCCCCCAAAATAACACAAAATAACTCAAGAAAACACTAGGAAAAGAAATAAAATAAAAGTAGACAACGTCTCTTTTCGAAAATGGCGGGAAGAGTCCCGAGAAATATTTTATTCAATCAATTCAACAAACCTATGTCACAGATAAAATAATAAGTGTAAAACTTATTTTTTACTGCCTTGTTCAAAAAGTTCCATACTCATATTATCATACTTGAAAACAAAGCTATTTTTATGAAATGTTGTATGCTATTTCGCGCTTGGCAGAATAAATTATACTGGATAAATAATCAATTAATAGTATATTATGCAACTAATGAATAAAGGATGGATTTAAATCGAGGGCCATAGATGAATCTCGAGCAAGTGAAGGATTTTAACGATTGAATCACGACCGTAGGGTGTGATTCAATTGTTAGAATCCTGAGCGACGCCAGTGATTCATGGCCCTCGATATAAATCCGTTTTATTCAAGAGTTGCATACTATACTTTATACCATGACTGCGAAAAAGAAAGATTTAAGCGAAAATAGACATTTAATGAAGAAAACAAAAAGGTTACATTAATTAAAATGCACATTAAAATTGGAACAATTGCTAAAATTAGGTAAGAGTAATTTTCTTATTATTATTAATATTAGAATGGTCAACTTGTGAAACAGACTCAGAAAATGTGCCAGAACCTTGATTTTCATTTTTTCATTTACAAAACTCATCGTAGGCTTTGATGTAAACCAGCCGTGATTTGTTGGGTAGCAAGTTTTCTACTATATGGGCCGCCCTCTCTTTCATAAACTCAGGTGTTAACACATCTTCTTCATCACTTGAATGCATTTTCACTCGATAGATAATTTAATAACACTAAACTATGTTCGTATAATCAAAATAGCGCTTATTTACTATGGACAGCAAAGAACACAAAACAGTTTTTATTCTGATGCTAAACATCTTGTCGAAAATGTCGACCAATCAAATCTCGAGGAGTTATTTGCACAAAGAGTTTGCATGTCGAGAACTCTTTTTGCACATGCAGTTTGTATCGAATATTTTTTATAAAAATACAGAGGTTGAAGTGTGTTCTAAATTCAAACACCAAAATCGTGATTAAAAGTTCTTTTTATTCACTGTTTTCAGCGAATAAAATAAGCTTTTGAGAGGGGGAATGGTTTAAATTATATTATTTTTTCATATCATTTGAGGCGTATTTTTTTAGCGATTGTAAGTACTAGGGATTGGAGAACTGTAAGTAGGTATTTGTTGTTTATTTTAGAACTTTATCAGCCTATCAGAAATTGGAATAAGTATTGTTGTATCTTGTAGAAATTGACTGCATTCTCACATTCAAGTTTATGTTTACGATTCTCGACTATGGCCTTCCCTAAACTAGATTCCATCCTCATATAAGTAAAAGCATACTGAAATAAACTATTATAATCACCAATTTAATGCACAATACCTATTATCAAGCTCAATGACAATAAGCCATAATTTTGCATGCATGTCATGTCTCTATTGTTTAGTGTTGTATTATGACATCATTTATCAACATCAGCCACTACTGCTATTCACTCATGGTACAATCTTCATCCATTCATGCTAAATCATACTCTATTGTATTGACTTTGAAAACTTCTTTTGTGTATTAACGTTTTGGTGTAGGTTCCTGAAATGCTGGACATAGGCTTCCCCATAAGACTTGAGCCTTTAAGGGGCCTTCCTACACTGTTTCGTCTGGTTCACGGTTGCCACTTGAGAATCTTTGTTCCCCAATGGTTGTTGGATTACCTCCTTTTAGATTCTATAGGGTAATTAAATTCTGAGCATAGCTCTCAAGAATCTCGCTCTAGCTTGTGTATGAAACCAATAGAACGCGACCACATCCCAGTGCCATAAGTCATTATTGGCAACACCAACCATGGTAAATACCTACCTTGAGAAAGTAAAACATCCCAGATTTTTGGGTATTCCAGGTAAAACCTGAAAAACAGTATGTTGTAAGAACGGGTCGAAAACAGCGCGTAGGTAATCGGCAGTGCCTGATAAAATAACATTCCTAGACCCAATTCTTTTACCCAATAATGAAGTAGTTAATAAACCGTTGATCGCCGCAAGAAAGGAAGAAAGAAAACTCTTCGCCGCGTTATTATTAGGATACCACGATGACGCAATCGTTTATTTTTTGCCATTACAATCACAAGAAACAAGGTGTAAGCGAAAATAAACGATCAAATAATTTAGGGGTACCATTGAACATGACGCAGTTTCTTGCAGTTATTGGTTTTTGTATACGTACCGATTTGTTAGAACGGCACTTCTCGCTTTTACCGGTATTTATCGGTGACACCAAACAATAAAAATCAGCGTAAAAATCTATAAGTTAAACGATCAATAAAATACGTACCAAAATAATTAAATCTTCTATCGCGTTGCGTTCGTCGCAGGTAACCACAGAATCATAATAAAACCATAGAAAAAAAGTAGGTATATAAAAAAAAACTTTGTAATACTCTCGTTCCATCAGAGACTAAGGACATGGATGCATGGACGTATATAAGTTCATACCATGGACTAAGTATACAAATGGTATGGTTCATCCATGGACTTAAAAAAATCCATGGGTTCATACGAAGTACATGCATGGATGTATGTGACCAAAGACCGTTCACCGTAAGTTGGCACCTGACATGGAGTATTTACAGGTGCCATCTTACCACAGAAGAAGTACATACATCGTAGACATTCATACATCTTACGGTGAACGACTGGAACTCTTCACCATAAGTTGGCACCTGCCATGGAGTATTTACAGATGCCATCTTACGGTAAACAAGCTGTACAGATCCACCAACTTATCTGTGGAATGAAATGTATGTAGTTTTCTATCTACATACATTTCATCCTACAGTTATGTTGGTGGATCTGTAACTCTCAGACATGGAACTAATAAGTACTCATGGACTTAGTATACAAAAGTCCATGTAAGTACTACGACGTAGTACATATTACTTCCATGCTCTCAGATCAATACATGGACTAACAGTGCCACCAACTTATCTGTAGAATGATTCGAGGGCGCCACCATCGAAAGGGGTGGCCACTGCAATCGGTATAAACATGGTTGTACACGGACCTGACGAAATTGTAAGAATATTTTTTATTTTTAGTTATTCATTACTATAAGATTGATCAATAGATAAATGTTTCGGTAACAGGTAATCTGATACATAGGCTAGGCACATATATATAAATGTATTTTAAAGCACATTATTTCAGGGTTACAAATATTATGTGTTAAAAGTGCTTTTATGCTTTGAACTACAGTCTAGAAACATAACATATAGGTAATAATCTGTTATCTGACCCTTTTTTTGGTGAAATAAAAATATGTTATAAACACTTTCATGATTAATATACCTACCTTTTGATAATAACTAAATTAATAAAAAATATCGTAATATTAAAACCTTATTTTTCGTTTACTGAAAACTTTTCACACAGTAATTATGATCAAAGGAAACCGAAGTATGTGAATTAATATCATAATATTGTATTAATTCACAGTATTAGACATAATATGTATGATCGAGTGGATAAATGTTAAAATGAGGATGGTTTTGGACTCTTTGTCAAGTGTTTATAACCAGTAATTTTAAATTGAATGTCAATTGAGAAAGTTTTTAGAATGATGTCTGTCAATTCTTTTCTCTAATAAAACTATTTTGTTTTCAAAGAAAATAAAACATCTTTTATTTTCCTGCTATTTATTTATCCACTGCACTCTGCTATATAATGGAGATAGCCGGTCTCTATTAGGTTATGGATAATGCAAGAGGCGATAGCAGTACCTATCGAGAAAAACACAACGATGTCACATGAAACGGTAATTTCGGGCAGTAGCAGCTTGCCATCCATAGAAAAACTAGATGGTAATACTAACAACAGCTCATGGAAGTTCATGTTGGAATTGTACTTAGTTCATGATGATCTCTGGGAATACACGATTTTATCACCACAAGAGAAGGATACACAAGGTATAAAAAGAGACCAGAGAGCCCGAGCTAAAATTTGCCTAATGGTCAAACCCCATTGTCTGGTCCATGTTCGTAAGGCAAAAACAGCCAAGGAAGTATGGGAAGCTTTGAGGGTAGCATTTGAGGACAAAGGGCTAAATAACCGTTGTAGGTTACTTTCAAAGATGGTAAGCATGAAGTTGGAGCAATTCCCATCAGTCAGGGAATATGTCACATCTGTGATGAAGGTATCTCAGGAATTTCAAGACCTAGGAAAGGAGGTTGAAGATGAACTGTTGGCTGCCTTACTGCTTCAAGGCCTTACCATAGAGTTCCAACCAATGAGACTAGACATAATAGAAAATAGTAACGTTGTTATTACTACCAACTATGGAAAGATGAAGCTTTTTCAAATGGACGATACCTTTTTGGCAAGCACAAGTGCAAGCCAGCTGACTTCAGCACTATTGTCAAACAAGCATAAGAGTAAGAGTACACCGAGAAAGACCAAAAGGAAGATAAAGTGTTTTATTTGTGATGGACCACACAAAGCACAGGAATGTCTAGACAATCCGAAGCAGTGCAAGGAAGCCATGCAAGCTTGTGCATTCGGCACGACGACGGTGAAAACAAATGAAGATGACTGGATCATCGACTCCGGAGCGTCGGCACACATGTCGAATCGTAGAGCTTGGTTTAAAGACTTGAAGGACAGTCCGAAACTTTTGAATGTGACATGTGCAGATGGTAATAAGGTATTGGGTGAAAGAGAAGGTACGGTAGTATGTGAGTCAATAGGTTTGAGTATCAGCAATATTACGTATGTTCCTAATTTAGTATCAAATCTACTGAGTGTGTATGAAGTTGCTAAAAAGGGACATGTGATAGTGTTCACACAAAAAGGTTGCGATATCTTCAAGAGTCATGAATGTGAGGTTAAACGTAAGGCTGTTATGAAAGGTATGTGGCATATATCAAATCAAATACTGTTCACAGGGTTCTACACTCACATCAGCAATTAAAGGAGACGAGTTGATGCTGTGGCATCGACGGATGAGACACCTTGGTATTCAAAACCTCAAAATTCTAAGAGTTAAGATGGCAACTGGGGTAAGTTTTCCCAATGCTATAACTAAACTTGAATACATACCGTCTCTTATGGGAAAACAAACCAAACAACCATTCAGCAAGAGTAATGCTACACGAGCCAAGGAAGTGCTAGGTTTGGTGCACTCTGACGTATGCGGACCTATGGAGGAGTTTTCCGTAGGAAAATGACAATATTTCTTAACGTTTATTGATGACTTTATGCGTAAAACTTTTATATATTTTTTAAAACAAAAGAGCGACTTTTTACAAAGTTTATAGAGTTTAAACAGTTAGCAGAAAATGTCAATAGTAAGAAATTGAAAATCTTACGCACTGATAATAGCACTGAGTATGTCAATAAACAAATGGACGATTATCTGCAAAATTTCGGCATCCAGCATCAGTTGACGGTTGAGTACACGCCAGAACAGAACGGAGTTGCAGGACACGCTAACCGAACAATCTGCGAGAAAGCAAGGAGTATGCTTCAAGAATCTGGGTTGGCTAAACGATTGTGGGCAGAGGCAGTCCATCATGCAGTGTTCTTGAAAAATAGATCACCAACGCTTGCAGTGAAGGGGATGACACCAGAAGAGAAATGGTCAGGATGGAAATGTGACCTGAGCCTAGTGAAGACTTTCGGATACAAAGCCGTCATGCACATTCCTCAACAAAAGAGAAGAAAATGGGATCCTAAAAGCAGAGAATTAGTTTACACAGGTTTTTGCA
Source organism: Operophtera brumata (assembly GCA_932527175.1). Classification (NCBI taxonomy): domain Eukaryota; kingdom Metazoa; phylum Arthropoda; class Insecta; order Lepidoptera; family Geometridae; genus Operophtera; species Operophtera brumata. Next base: position 71,755,546 of record OW052239.1, read on the forward strand.
ATGATGCCAAAGCTTACAGACTTTGGACCCAACTAACGCAAACATTTTAAAAGCGAGAAATGTAGTTTTTTTTAAAAATCCAATTCATCTGGATTTATCTAAGTCAGAAGAAAGTACAGAGGAGATGCACCAACTGACTGAGTACAGTGTTGAGCGTCATGGTCAAGCAAACTCTGAGAATCATTCAGAAGAGATAGAAACAGACGATATAAATGTAGAAGAGTCTACTGAGGTTCTGCAACCAATAGATATAAATGATGATACAGAGGTTCATCATAGGCTCCAATATGGTGGAGCAGAGGATATTTCTAGAGTGGTACAGGATAGACCTAGAGAACACAGAGAATGAATGTGAATGTGATACTACTGTAGACCAAGATGAACTGCCGGTTAGTGGACGGAGGTACCCACTAAGAAACAGAAAATCCAAACAGTTCCCGGATTATGTCCTGTATCAAGCAGCTGAACAGGATTTAGAACAGAATCCAATTACTGTTCAGGAAGCACTGTCTAGGCGAGATAGTTGAAAATGGAGAGAGGCTATCCAAGAAGAGCTAAACGCTTTCGAAAAGAATAAGATCTGGAAACTTGTCAAACCGCCGCCTGGAGCTAACATTGTAGATTCTAAATGGATATTTAAAATCAAAAATGAGGCGGGGAATAAGAGACGCATTCATTCATGTCAAGACGGCTTTCCTTAATGGAGAACTGGAAGACAGAGTTTTTATGAAGCAACCAGAAGGTTTTTTGAAGTTAAAGGAAAAGAAGACTATCTGTTTACTTCAAAAATCGCTGTATGGGTTGAAGCAAGCTTCAAGAGCTTGAAACACCAAATTGGACACAGAACTTAAAAACTTGTAATTTCAACAGTTGTAAAGTGAGCCATGTATCTACAAACGCAAACGAGGCAATCATGATAAAAACTTAATCATCATTGCAGTATATGTTGATGACTTGCTCATTTTCTGGAGAGACGAAGATGAAATGATAGCTATGAAGAAACAGCTTATGTCAAAGTTTGATATGAAAGATTTGGGAAAAGCTGAATTGATCTTAGGAGTAAGAGTTACTCAAAGAGATGGATCTATTAAGCTAGATCAGGAGGCTTTCATTGAAAAGATGTTAAATAAATTTAACATGAGTGACTGCAAGACAGCAACTACTCCACTGGTAACCGGACAACAGCTCGAAAGAGGAATTGAACAGATGCAGAGCTCTCCTTATCGCGAATTAATTGGCTCGCTCATGTATGCAGCTGTATGTACCAGGCCGGATATAGCATTTGCAGTTAGCTATCTTTCGCAATTTAACAATTGCTATAATTATAATTTAACAATTGCACTGGAGATCTACGAAATATGTACTACGGTATCTCAAGGGTACCAAGAAACGCTTTGGTTACTAGTTGTGGCATATTTTCATTTTTTTGCTCTATATTTACGTCCGCTACTTTCCTTTTCATGGAATTCCTTATCATCTCTATGGGATTTACGTAACAGTGATAATAATACAATAACACAACACAGTATAATACAATAAAAAATATACAACGATTTCGGGAATTTATTTAATAATAATCTGGTACCACCATCGAGCAACGCAGGCCTCCTTACCGGAGGGGAGACGCCTTAGAGCTGTCAACCGATACATATTTATTCAGAAATTTTTGGGGGGGGCTTCACGCACTCACTTACAGTTTAATGCACACTTTTATAACCAGTCGTTCTATCGCTATAAACGCACACATCTATAAACAGCAACACATCAAAAATCTTTATACACACATAGATGCTTTCTGTGTACAAACATCATGTTATGTCACAAAATTGACAGTAACACCCGTTCTAGGGACTTCCAGCACTCAAGTCGATAAATTAATAGTATCGATAACTTTTTGGTAGGAACTTACTTTGCCTACTGTATAATTATATTCTGTGCTACCATCAAGGGTCATTGAAGGGATTTAAGGGCGGCTAGGTATGGGGGGAAGGGTTGAACGCTCTCTGTGAAGGAGGAGTTCCGGAGTTGTTATCGAGGATAACATACAGATCATTTTGTGGATCACTATGAAATTTTAGATTAGTAAAAGGTAGTAGTAGGCTGGAGAGAGAGGGGGTAAACGCGGAAACTTAGAGTATAGAGAAAAAATCAAGAAAATTTTGAGTACCCCAGGTACAACCACTAGCTCATGGGATGATTAGTTCTTGGGAAAATTTAATTAGAATTTTGTTCAAAGCATACAATAATTTCATAAAACTATGGGTCGGCAAGTCAAAAGAGACGAAAGGAAAGGAAAGGAAAAAACGCTTTACTTAGCTGCCGTCATCCTTCTAACCTACATAATCCATGTCGGTTCTGGCCACGAAATATACGATGTATTATATCTGTCAGTCACTGTTATTGTCAAAAACCAAAAATCATGATCCTAAGTGCCAAAAAACTACATTAGTCATTAAAATGTAAAATAGTTTTTTTTTACATTTCAGGCATAATTATCCCACGTCACATGGGATCCTAGTGTGGGATCACAACTATGTAGGTATGTGTTGGGTGTGTTAAGTTATGTTAATGTTAAACAATGGTAGGTAAAGTAATACTTAGCGCTTTACCTAGTGAACAGAATATCGCGTTGAAAAAATTATACCTAGCAATTTTTTTTTTAATTCTTTGGTCAATCAAAGAATAGGATTTGAATAGGAAAATCCCACGACACAGTACGGACACTCATGACACGACTTTTCTTGAAAATGAGTAAATGAGTTCAAACTGGGAAATGCTTTTGTTAATTTATCGTGATCACGTATCCCACAACCTAGGTAGGCATGCAACTTTTTACGAAAAACTATCACACCTCTAGATTTGTAATATCACATAGTAATTTAAATTCATGTCAAGATGTCGTTCCCCTCTGGCTATGCACAATTTCATTTGGGCATACGCGTTAGTAAAACTGTTTTCGCCCAATCATTAGGGCGAGCGAAGCGAGTCCTCTACTATCCCATGCAATTTTGTGGTACACTTAACGAAAAAATTATCCGTTGTAATTTAGCATAGTAATTTAAATTCATGTCTTTGTTTAAATATAAATAATCACGGAAAAAAAGCTTGCTAGCCCTCACCAAGCATGTTTTGCTTTTGCTAGTAATAAAATTGTATCACGATGGGGGCCGATTGCTCTGTCAGACTGAACCGATCGTGTGACGCATAGAGTAAAACAGTGTGACAGTGCTACAAATACTGAAATGTCGAATCGTTACATTTTCAGCTCTAAATCAAGGTCTGGAACATCGAATTTACGAAAAGATGGTGTTTTCTTTCACATTGTACCTAAGTCAATTTCATTATATATATAAGTATATTTATTTTTATTTTATTTTTTGATGCTGGACACAGTTCACACAAGATTATCCAGCCCCAAGCCAAGCACAGCTTGTGATATGGACTAGATAACTGATATCCCTAGTACAGTACATTACATAGATATTTATTTTGCATTAACATAGAAAATACCCAGAACACCCTGAACAAATATCTGAAGATCGTACAAATATTTGTTCTGAGGCGGGAATCAAACCCGCAACCTCCTGCGTCACAGGCGAACCTTCGTCCACCGCGCCACAGAGGTCGTCAACTTATGGTATAAAATGAATAATTTCAAATTAAAATCATAACAGTTACCTACCTTGTTACATACCAATACCTTCATGGTGATTGGATTAACGGTTAGAAAGTTAGGTTAGGCTAGGCTATGGCTCCCGAATAATATAAATCAAATTTCAATAGCTTGTAAAACATATTAAACGAGCATTTATTTTATCGATAAATAATCTACTTTATTATTGAGGCACATCACTAATTTAGTTGTATAAAAGAAAACACGGGCAACTCACATACAGAAATTTTTGAGGAATAAAAAAAACTGTTAAATGAGCACAAAGCTGTTTCAGTGTGCATTAAGGCAGTTATTGTTAACAGTTGCTTATTTAATATAAAAAAAATTAGGTTTACCAACAGTCTACACATGTATGTCGGAGAGAGAAGTCATATGATGAATCTGGAGAATAGATCTACTGAGATTGAAGGCTTATAAACACCATGTGTACGGCTGCGAACAATCGTATTCTGTCGTGTCGCGCCACCCAAACGAATGCGCCCGAGTCTTGTTTACGCAAAGACGCAAAGCGATCGAAGCTCGGATATTATATTATATTATATTTATTATATTTATTATAAGGAAAACCATACATGCACACAAAACAAAATAAATAAAAGAAGTTAAAGCAGAAGGCTATTAAAAGGTTTTCACGTTTAGAAATAATAATAGATACATAAAAAGAGAGAACAGGCTGAGTGGACTAAAAACTACTATAAACTACAATCTGGTATACAAAACACATAGCAGAAAAATAGAATAAAAAATAAAAAATGAGAGATACAAATGATGAATACATACAAAACAGAAAACAACAGTATAACTATAACAGTAAAAGTAAAACAAACAGTATAAATGAAGGAAACAGATATAAATAATAGTAAACAAAAAAAAAATAAGAACAAGAACCAAAAAAGTAAACCACACCTATCTCATGACGAAATTTCATCATCCTCCGCGGAGGGCGAGAAAAAGTCAGAACTGAGCCGCCGCCTCACGGAACCGACACTGGAGTAGAATAGGTCTAGACCTATTTGCTTAGATAATTTATTAAATTGGTTACCAACTCGCCATAAATAGGAGTTTTGGCGATAATTCGTTCTAACTATTGGTACATAATAATCTCGTTATATCTAATTATTGTACGGGGAACAACAAGTGTTATTTTACTAAGAAGTTCGGGGCAATTAATATGATTATTAGTGATTTTGAGCAAGAAAAGCAGGTCACCAATTTCACGCCTTTTTTTGAGTGGCAGAAGGTGGAATTTACGACAAAGGTCAACATAGTTAGCAGAATTATACGGAACCTTAAGGCGAAAGCAAATAAACTTAATAAATTTGGTTTGAATACGCTCAATTCTGTTGATATAGGTATCATAACGTGGACTTCAAATTTGAGAAGCATATTCAAGTATGCTGCGCACGTAAGTGCAATATAAAATTTTAAATGTTTTACATCTACTAAAACTAACGGAGCTTCTCATTATAAAGCCTAAAGCTTTGGACGCTTTAGCAATGATGGAATCGATATGAGAGTCAAAGAGAAGTTTAGAATCATGCAGCACGCCTAGATCTCTCATAACCGTGCAATCCTGCAAACTCTGATTTTTTAATAGATAAACTGATTTGACTACAGTTTTTTTGCGAGTATATGTAATAGTAAAGCATTTAGACGGATTGAGATCTAGTTTATTACTAGCACAGTACGTGTCAAGTCGATATAAATCAGCCTGCAAGTCAAGCACATCCCGAGGAGTAACTATAGTCTTAAAAATCTTCATATCATCAGCAAATGAAAGCAGGTTACTGTTGACAAAACAGGAAGAGATATCATTAATAAATATCAGGAAGAGCAAGGGTCCGAGCAGTGATCCTTGGGGGACTCCACTAGGAATAAGAACCCAGCTGGACATATAATTATTAACAACAACAGCCTGCGACCTACTGCAGATGTACGACGAGAACCAACGGAGCAGATCCCCTCTAATACCCATACTAAATAACTTAAGCAACAGAAGGCTATGGTCAATCCTATCAAAGGCCTTGCTGTAATCAGTATAGATTACGTCAACCTGACGACCATTATCCATTGACTCACTCAAGAACTCATTGAAAATAATAAGGTTACACACAGTCGACCGCCCTTTAAGGAACCCATGCTGGAAGGGGGAGAAGTGCTGATGAAGCGCTGAATAAATCTGATTGTACACTATCCTTTCAAATAGCTTAGCAACTAAGCATAGCTTGGAGATAGGCCTATAGTTGATAATCTCACATTTAGAGCCCTTTTTATAAATTGGCGATACAAATGCTGCTTTCCAGAGCTTAGGTACGGCACTCAAAGATATTGATTTCTTAAATAAAAATGAAACAGGAATGTAAATTGACTTAGCACACGACTTGAGGAAGACAGGGCTAACGTGGTCTGGGCCAGCAGACTTGGATAAATCAAGGTTAGAGATCAATTTAAACACCTCATCAGGATCGATCTCAATACTGCCAATATCGCATTTCACAGCCTCTGAAGGGACTAATGAGTCAACGTTATAAGAACAGATGCCAGAGGGGACAAGGAAAGTAGAATGAAAATACTTAGAGAATGCTTCGCAGATAGATTCACCTGTAGCTACTGAAGCGTCTAAATAATTTAGATGTGAAGGTATACCATTTGATTTCGAGTGACTTTTTATGTAGGACCAAAACTTTTTTGGATTTTGTTCAATACTATTCTCAATGGATGACATATAATCGGCGAAGCATTTCTTTTCCAAGAGTTGGATTCGATTACGTAAAAGTTTGTAAGTGGCTAAGTCTGTAAGTCCACCATAAGTTTTATATTTCCTATAATGCCTATATTTTTCCTTAATTAATCTAATGAGTGCCCGGCTAAACCACTTAGGGTAAGAGCTGTCACTGACCAATCTAGACGGGACATATTGGTGTTTAAGCTGATCTAAAATCGAATAAAAAAACTCAACTGCTTCCTCGAGCGAACGCGAATCAAATTCAGCATTCCAGTCCATGTCCGCGATCTTGTTGTTAATAGATAAATAATCACCTTTGTTATAAGAATATTTTAAATAGGACTGAGATTTAAGGCAAGATACATTCAGAAAAGAGGCTCTGAGAAGAAGAGGTTTGTGGTGTGGTTTGTGGATATAAAAGGAGCGTACGAAAGCGCCAGAGCTCATTATTACATCGGCGTTGGCAGAGTGCACACGATTTAATCAACAAAATACAAAATCAAGTTCAAAGTCAGTTTGAATAAAATCTTAGTGAAACCTCTTTTGAATTTTCCTCATTTGCACGAGACCCACTGGAAAGCCCCTAAGTTGCCTTTTGCCGCTCGGAGGGATCTTGAGGATCCGACATGCATATATGAACTATATACCTATCTTTAGCTACAGAAGAAACCAATGGGGGCTTTTCATTTAAGTTTTTTTTTTATTCAATTTGGCTCAATTGATGGCCCTGACTCAACTGTGGTTGTCAAAATCAACAAATCCATCGTACCTCTGTTATTTTGTGTGATAGTAACAAAATACCACGAAAATATATCACTTCGTTGTTGACTTTTACATTTCACTTTATTTTTACAGTTGAGTACACAGCAGCGACATCTATTTTCAAGGGTTTATAGATGATTTGGTATGGCCGTGAAAACCCCTCATTATAGGCAAACACAACGTGCAAAGATTGTACAGTAACCTCACAATGGGCGATCAACGATTTTTTTAAAGCATCTTTATTTACTTTTAACTGAAAAGAGTAAAGTTATTTAAGTATGATCAATATTGCCGATTTTGATAAAATTAACCACGTAGTTTTATTCTTATTATAAACTAGAAGCAACCCGCGATTTCACTCGCATAAGTTTTGATCCTATGGGAACATCTAAATAAAATTTAAAACTATTCCAGTGGTCCAGCTATCGCCGTTCTAAATTTCATCCAATCCTTAGAAAATTTAGCATTTATAATATTACAAACATACACACATACTCACGCCTGTTTCCCAGAGAAGTAGGCAGAGACCATGAATTTCCACTTGCTACGATCCTGGCATACCTGTTTCGCTTCATTCACTCACATCACATTCTTCATATATGCTCATTGGTTAAGGGCGCTCTTAGCCTGGCCATTCTCCAGATCGACCCTGATCTATTCTGAATACCTTCACCGAGGTCTCCCCCTTCCAACTGTCCCATTCATGCTCATCTTATGAACTAGTTTCGTCAATCTACTATCATTCATCCTTTAACCAATAACCCAAACCATCCAAGCATATCTTTCTCAATCCTTGTCACTATACACGTGCTCTTTCATTTTACAATGCTTTCTTAACACACAGTTTCTTATTCTATCTCTCAAAGTCCACCATACATACTTCTCAAACCTCTCATCTTCAGTGCATTTATATTACTTTCATGTTTATTCTGCCTTAGCAACTTTCGCAACCACCATACATTAGTTTTGGCACTAACACTCCTCTATGCACATCCAGTCGTGCCTTTTTGAATACGTTCCGGCTGATAATAAGGCGTTAAGTTCACCTGGTTTCCAGAATTTACTCTCATTTAAATATCATCTTCATGCTTGCCATCTCTTGTAATCAAAGTTCCCAAATGTACAAACTTTTTCATGTTACACTTGTTGTTAATAGTAGTGTGATTTAATTCTATTTCTTTAAATATAGTTACACATGACATTTACGTTGACATATCATCATACACCTCTGCGAGGCACAATTAATCCTTTTACCATACTGGTTCTTTCACCATTGGTCACTAGGCCCCTTTCAGGGACACTATATCTCAAGCTGGTTAGTGAACCAAGAAAGAGCCCGTGACACGAAGTAGTAGTAGTTAGTAGTTACCGGTTAGTTAGTGGTTACATAGCCATCAAATACAAATACACGTTATTCCACATGTCACATTTTGTCGAACGTGTTTAATGAATTGTATTTAGTAATCAAGGATATTAAGTAATCATCCACATCTTGGCTTACTGACATTACACGTTATATACATGTTTACGTCAGCAGAATAAATCCTGAAATGCACATTGATGTATTATACACATTTATATCTACGCTTTTGGTCACTTTTATGTCGCCCCTGTGTCTCACGATTAAGTGGAGCTCGATTGACGAGCGAGCAGGGCAGTCGTAAGGGAATTGGCTTTCATTGCGAATAAATCACGTAACTTGGCAGTGATTTTAGAGTAATGAATGACCAGTGTACTGAAGTGCAGTCGCAGTGAAGAGTGAACCAGTGTTATTGAATAAAATATTCACGGTTTGTTTTGTTAAACCGTTCAGTTTTATTATTTTATCCCGAACACGAACTCAAAAATTACAAAATCTGAGATGGCCACTTTTGTTTTTATACGGCTTAATTTTACTTGGTCAATTTTCATGCAATAAGTTATAATAATTTAATTGAAATTCAGGTACATGTGAAAGGAAACACTATCTTTTTGTAAATTTGATGATCCAATCATTTTTTTACAGCATAAAACTGAACAATTCGGCATTTTTCTTAGAGCACTATCTCCCACGCGAGTCGATTCAGTCTGACAGAGCGATCGACGACAGCTAGTTTTTTATAAGCTGTATGCCCTCGAGGGCATTCAATTTAGAGGGGAACTACAGCGGGGAATGCCTTTGATGGCGTCTCCATTCCGTGTTGCTCGATGGGTACCACTGATCTGTAGCGACTGACACTAACAGCGAAGTGACGTTTTCAATAGTTTCAGTTTTGGCCGTTCTACAAGTTGGTGGCACTCATGGACGTAGTATACTACGTCCATATCATGAATGTAGTAGTACATGGATTGAGTGCTAAAATAGCATAGTGTTCCTTCTTACTCCTATCCTAGAAGATAGTTTGGTGGATTGGATAGGTATGTTATATGGGTGTGTAGTACTTCAGATGTAGTTAATTGGGAATAGGTAATTAAATGTACGAACTCACTGTTACACTGTAGTATATAATCCCAAATCACTATATTGTTACCACACAAAGTTTGAAGGCACTAGGAGTAAGAAGAAACACAATTTTCACGTAACCGAAAGATATTAAAACTTGAGAAATATGGTATATAGGTAGGTACATAAATTGGCCGTATTTACGAGCGCGGGCGGCGTGCGCTTCGCGCTGTGTTCGAGCTGTGACTGGCGAATGCGTCGCGCGCGCGCCGGCCGAGATGCGGCGCGAGCCAAGTATATAACGCGCTAGTATATAACAGCGCGCGACCCAACTAGTGTTGGGGTGTGTTCGATGTTATTATGATAACATCGAACTCGACGTATGCAATGTTAGTGAATGTGTGTAAGTGTGTAGCCTAGGATGCTATGTTAGAGAGAAACAAATATATTGTCACACGACAGTCGTTTTTCCGTTCCGTACTCTGAATGTTGGTATCATGCATATACATCTCCCTAGATTGTTACCAGGAATGTACCAGTAATTTGACATTTGGCCTGGTATGACTAACACAAATAAAAAAAGATAGATTTATGCTTGTCTCATTCCAACACATGAATACATTCATATAAAAGAATGAGACTGGTATAATCAATACCGTTTCGTTTTTAGCCTTAGTTCCATGCTTTAGTTCTTATTCCGTGGTCCATATAAATAATACTACTTATAAATAAGAGTAACTTAATAATACTAACTTAATAATACTATTAAGTTACTCTTATTTATAAGGCCACCATGCGACACATTCATGCATGCGACACACAGAAGAAGATGATGCCACATTTTTTTTTTACTTACCGTATCGTAAGTCAGTGTCAGTCAGTCAACTCGAAAAGTCATAACTGTCAATAAGAGTTTGTTCTGCTTTGCTTGTCGTCTATCTTCCTGCTGCGCTTCAAATCTAAAATCTTAAAGATGATTTAAAATTAATATCCAACGTAAATAATATCGGTTGGCTCATTGCATCCGTGAGAATGATAAATAACTAAAAACATGATCTAACTTCAACAAAGCCAATAACGTAAGACCTTGCAGCAGTACGTAATTATTCATGTATCGTCCCATTATTCCACATTGACGATCTGGGTTGTGTTCATCGATTTCTGATTATGGTTTTCGCTATTTAGTTCTAATCTTGATTAGTTTGGACATGGATTCTTCTTATGAAAACTGGGATCCTGGTAAGTTTAGGTTTGAGACTACTTCAGCAACACCCTAGAAAAACATAATTTTTCCTTTTATACATGCTTTACAATAAAATCACTGGGCATAAAATAATTATTGAATTTTATCAGTACACTCAGAGTTACCTACAAAGTATCCTCATTGCATGTAGTATAATGCATCTGTAGTGTATACTCTATGGCATACATACAATGTCTCGTGTGCTCCTATATTGGTTGGTAAAATGTCACTGTAATGCGAGCCATTGGTGAGAGTACATAGTGAGGTAACTACCAGATACCCGTGGGCATTGTCGAGCCGGTTAGGGAATTACGGAGTTGTAGGAGATAAGACAGCCCCTACAGTACCTACATTTGAATTTATATTTATTTTAAAGCTGTCTTTGTTTCACCCACATTATGCTCCCAAGGGAACTGAACTTTAAAGTTAAATATCCCCATGTTTTAATTTAGGTTTTGATCAATCTGTATAACAGATATCATCAAAATTGACCCAGTCATTCTAGAGCAAAAGCCTGCCTACTCTACAATCTGCCGCTCGCTTGTTGCACTGCATATATTCCAGTATTCCAGATATCCGGTAACGAAACTGCTATCAAGCTTGCCACTCGCCTTACGTATTGTATAAATTCTAGATATAGTGATGCATTAACCTCTGCACCGCTGGTCATCTATGTGGGGTGACAGAGGAGGCCGCTATGCCTTATGATAGGACCAAATATTGCAGAAAAAAGCTAGTTTATGAGAACATTGATATATTATATTCTATTGTTTGCTGTGCAATTTTGTAAAGATCCCATTATACGTGGTTTTCTTATTTGAGGATATTCCACCTATTTACCCACACCACGTCTAAAGAAAAATGCATGCAAATAAATAAATAAAATAAATAATGCTGGACAGTTCACACAACATTATCTAGCCCCAAGCTAAGCAGAGCTTGTGTTATGGGTACTAGATAACTGATATATTTAATACAATATATAACATAGATAGATATTTTTTATTATACATAGAAAATACCCAGAACACCTGAGTACATTTGTCTATAAATCAAATTAATTACAGGGTAAATTCTGAGGACTTCACTGTTCTCTCACTCCTTCCATCTTCTCCAGATCTCCATTGTAAGAAAATTTAACATCATACAATTAAATTTTTTGGTGTACCTCCACAGAGAAGTAAAGTGGGGTGTTTTTTAAGGGGCGGGGCCACACCCTCCTCATTTGGTCTTTTCTTAAAAAGGACTTGTTAGGCAGTGAATTCCTAAATAACTTTTTATAAATCCTACCATCGGAGAGAATTATGTCCAGCAGTGGGCTGCAATAATGATGATATTGATAAAACCCTACCGATAGCGAGATAAACTCCGCCAAAGTCATTTACAATATAGTCCCTCGTGATCATGGTAGAAACATTTATCAATTATCAAGGATTACAGAATAAACTTCTCTAAAACTAGTTTTGTAAGGAAAATTATGACTTAATCTCGGAACCCTACACAATGTGTGGTCCGATACGCACTTGGTTGGTTGTATTATAACTACAAATCACTATTTGCAGCTCTGCTCAGATTACTGACATCCCTGAAAGACGTCGACAATGGTGAAGATGTGGCATTTCTGAGCGAGCTCTTGCAATCCAAACAGCTCCACGCTCTAGTGCAAGTTCATAACAAGATTGTTGCCAAAGGAAAAGATGACAAGTTCTACCCTCTCCTCTCCAATGCGATGCAAGTCACCCTGGAGGTTCTACAGACGCTTGCGGGTGTGCTGCCGGTCTCCAAAGAATATCAGGAGCTACTTAGTGTGCTGCATAAACCTCATTTCCAAGTGAGTAAATATATAAATAACAAGGAAAATACCGCGCCCATACACGTGTTTTGTAAATGTGTGGGGGGCCATCCTTTACAAAACTAGTTTCTAGCTTCTTTTTTGTTCCATACGTCTTGGGTGCGCTGCCGTTTATAGGTATAAAATGAGATACTTTGTAGAACAATCTTAAAGTAAAGATGTTTAAAAGTAGACATAACATTATTTTTACAGTGTAATACCATAAAAGCAGAAAATAGCCCCTTTAATAACCATACTAGCTTGTTCCGCGGGGACCTTGGTGAATTGTAGCCTAAATATAAGTTATCTGCACTAATATCATCAAGGGAATAGATTCGTTTTTTTTGTATGTAATGGATAAACTTAAAAAATATATATGGATTACGACAATTCTTTGACTAACAGAAAGCTACATTATCCCTGAGTGACATAGGCTATGTTTTATTAGCTTCCACCTGCTGGTATGCTCGCGTTATGTTATTATGCTAATATAATCGGATCGTCTATCTAACCTTGCGAAGCCGGGCCGGGTCGCTAGTAAGTTATAACTTTATCCGCCCACACATCATTTCAGTTGGTTAGCTTAGTAACTTAGAAATGGATCAGCAGACAAAAATATATTTACGTTAATAAAAAAATAGTAAAATTGTAACTATTGTGTACGCTGGATAACGCTCTTTATTTCTCAACTCAAAATAATTATTTTTCTCCTAGGCAATACTATGCACTCATGATGCTGTCGCGCAGAAAGACTACTACCCTCACTTACCCGACGTGCCATCGGACGCCGACGAGGAAGAAGAAACGGTCAAGATTGTCCAGCTCGTCAAAAGTGACGAACCCCTTGTAAGTGTATCATAATCATCACACGCGTTCACTGCTGAAGTTAGGCCCCCAGTGTATCAGAGTAATCAATGCATCTAATATGATAGTGTTGATCTAAGTGCTCGTCCAAGGTGAACACATAGTGCCCTCGTAGATAGCTGAGTCTAAGTTTTGACAAGCAATTGACACGGGCTTACGGTGTAGCCTAAAACGGATTTTTGTATGGAAATTCAGTTTCGGAAAAAGCACGCTAGGGGCGCTCTTCAATGTCTACATACAAAATCGTGTTACGTGTTACACTACACAATACGTTCGTGTCAAATCGTTGTTAAAAACTAGACTCACCTGGTTGAGGGGCTAGCGCGGTTGCAACGGCGGGCGCGAAATATCAAACGTATAAAACCGCATTTTGCGTCCATAGTGAAGTGACTGCATGTGGCGCAACAAGCATCTGCGCAGGCCGCGTCCGTTGCCCACCGCAGTGGGTGCGGCCTCTCAGTTTTACCAAACATTATAGAAATAGCAGCTAAGCGTTTCAAAATAATTGAGCAAGAAACAAAAAACCCCGAGTAAATGCAAGCCCGAGCAAGATGCCGTTTTAAAATTACAATTTAGTGTTTTCAAAGTAGCTTTTAGACCTTTTAGGGGCCCTTATAGATTCGTCAGTCTGTCTGTCTGTCTGTCTGTCTGTCCGTGTATGTCACAGCCATCACTTTATTACAAAACTATAAGAGCTATGCTGTTGAAACTTGGTAAGTAGATGTATTCTGTGAACCGCATTAAGATTTTCACACAAAAATCGGAAAAAACAAGAATTTTTTGGGGTTCCCCATACTTGGAACTGAAGCTCAAATATTTTTTTTTCATCAAACCCATACGTGTGCGTTATCTTTGGATAGGTCTTTAAAAATGATATTGAGGTTTCTAGTATATTTTTTTTCTAAACTGAATAGTTTGCGCGAGAGACACTTGCAAAGTGGTAAAATGTGTCCCCCCCCGTAACTTCTAAAATAAGAGAATGATAAAACTAAAAAAAAATATGATGTGCATTACCATGTAAACTTCCAACAAAAATTGGTTTGAACGAGATCTAGTAAGTAGTTTTTTTTTAATACGTCATAAATCGTAAACCATCCAAGAACTTTTATATTATGTTACTTGCTGCTACGGAACCCTTCATGGGCGTGTACGACTCGCACTTGGCCGCTTTTTTACTAATTAGTAAAAAAGCAAGCAATTGCTGTTATGGGCATCGCAATTTCATCTATTTTTTTCCCGTGTGGTTTGTATTGACGAATCCACCATGAAAATATCCTTTACCATAAGGTCCGTCATTTCCACGTTCAGAGTTATCCAAATTCTGTTTGGCCGAGGTTCAATTCGTAGATAAAACTTAGGTTTTCATATTGTTTCTGCGGGCATCTTAAATATTTCCGATTTTAACTTTAAATGTAAATCAATTGTTGAAGAAGCAAACGTGCGGGTGGGGGGCTTAACGTCAAAAAGTGGTCTAAAACATTTTCTCCAAATCCGTATATGTCCAAAAAGGTTCGTTCAGGCCACTGTTGCCATTTTAGTTAATAATTTGTATGTGCATAAAATATTATGATACATAATATTATGTAATTGTATATACAGTGGTGGCCATATAATTAAGAACGCTGATATAAAGGGAAGATTTTTTCCAACTAAGATGCAAAACTAATTGTATGCATTTGTTTTTATTTCTCTCGGTATCGTAAAACATTTCCATATTACCACTGTATTCATTGATACACACGATTGGCTAAAAATCAATAGGCAAACTTTTTACACTACTTTTAAACAAAGTATTCCTTATTACTGGCTGGTCACGTAATTAAGAACGCTAAGTAGTTTATACCTTTATTCAAATTTAAATAGAGAACACTCAGTCGATTTGTTACTGTTTGTATAATTTTGGCGCCATTACGTGCTGTAAAAGATTAAACGTGATTGCTTCTTTAGAAAAAACAATGGGAAAAATAAAAGTTGTGATAAATCTACAAGGGAAGTAATAATAAAACTTCGCCGGAAGAATTGGTCTTATAAAAAGATAGCCGACCATCTGCAATGTTCAAAAACGATGGTTTTCCACGCTGTAAAGCATTTTGCTACGTATCAAACTACTTCGAATGTTCCACGTGTACCTAAACAGAGAAAAACAACTCCTCGAGATGACCGAAACATCGTTCGTATGGCAAAACAAAATCCTTTTAAAGGGTCCAATGAGCTTAGAAAAGAATATTTTGGTGAAAACAACCCTTCAGCAATCTCAGCACGCACTATTCGAAGACGTTTGGTAGAAGAAAAATTGCACGGTAGGATAGCAAGAAAGGTACCCATGTTAAAACTTTGCCACAGGCACCACAGGCAAGCCCGGCTTGCATTTGCGAGAAAGTATGAAAACTGGACTGTGCAACAG
This sequence comes from Operophtera brumata, assembly GCA_932527175.1. Taxonomy (NCBI): domain Eukaryota; kingdom Metazoa; phylum Arthropoda; class Insecta; order Lepidoptera; family Geometridae; genus Operophtera; species Operophtera brumata. Next base: position 71,771,470 of record OW052239.1, read on the forward strand.
TGGAAAAATGTACTTTTTTCTGACGAGACGTAAATAAACAGAGTATGTTCTGATGGAAAACGATATGTACGACGTCCCCCGAATACAGCATTCGACCCAAAGTACACGAAAGTTACATTAAAGCACGGTGGTGGAAATGTGAAAATTTGGGGTTGCTTTTCTGGACATGGTGTAGGACCTGTAAAGTTGATAGAAGGTAACATGGATCAGTTCCAATACAAAAAAATACTGGAAGAAACAATGTTACCATACGCTGAAGACGTTCTACCGGTCATTTGGACATTCCAGCATGACAATGATCCAAAGCACACTGCACGCACCGTAAAGGAATTTCTTACAGCGCAATTAGTTTCTGTCTTAGACTGGCCTGCTAACAGTCCAGATCTAAACCCAATAGAGAATCTGTGGTTTGAAGGTAAGAAAAAGGTTTCAAATACAAAGTGTGGAAATTTAAGAGAGCTGTATGACGTTTTTTTAGAAGAATGGAACTCTATTTCTCTTGCGAAATGTCAAAAATTAATAGAGTCAATGCCTCGCCGGTGTAAAGCTGTAATTAAAAGCCGTGGATATGCTATTAACTATTAATTTTAGTTAAATATTTATTAAATTTCTTTTTATGTTTCCTGTGCTACATAATATTGTGATTTTTTAAATCTAAGTGTCATACAAAACAATTCCCGAGCAGTTAAATAAATCGTTCTTAATTATTTGTCCAGTTTCAGTACTATTTGAATGTGTTACTTTGATAAAATCAATAAAATGTGCAAAAAATAGTTAGCGATTTCATACTTTATTCTTAAGTCAGGTTGCTCTATTAATGTGACTATTATATAACATAACTAGTTGCTTCTCAGAAGGTACACATCTCTGTGTATGATACGATTTAAATAAAAAACTTCTAGAACTTCAAATCGTTCTTAATTATATGACCACAACTGTATAACTCTTCAGTTTTTTAAACATTTCCAATAGTTGCTGTTTCTTGCTCTTTGTATATAATTTAGATGAACACATAAGTATGTATAACATAATTTGTTGTTTTGATAGCGCTTAATTTATTGGACGATAGGAGTAATATTTAGATTGTGATTGAAAAAACATTTTTATTAAAAGGGTGGAGCATTGAGTGCGGAACCTATAGTGGTAAGTATGCAAACGCATTGTAGGTTAGTTTTCCAAATTATATGCTTTTGTTATTCCAAAGGCTTGACTAAGACTATACTCGTACTAGTGCATATCACTGGAACTATGTTGAAACTCACGTATTTTATGAAGTCTTAATTAGTAAGTAATCTATTGAATTGCTTCCTTAGTTAATTTCTTATTTATTCTATGTTACACCACACCGCCTGAAGCTTTACCCTCGTTTTGATTGTGATCTGAATGTACCTTTCTTCCCCCCCACATATTCTTGCACCTATGAATGATATAGTAATTAGCTGCTATCTCTATATGTGAATGCAATACTGAGTCAGCCCTCGATCCTTAGGTAGGCTTCATCGTTTGCTTCTTGGCTAGACTGCCGCTTGATTATGTTTTTCCCTACTCCTATTCACATTACAGTTTGCTTGTATGAAGTTTGTTATTGCTTACCATTTTGTTTCCAGTTCCCATATATTTAAGATCCAACAAACTCATTTTCTCACAACTACACACTGGAATTCGTTCAACTTTTAAAGTGGACACAAAATTAAACTTTTTTTTTCTGGTTTTTCACAGTTTACCACTAACTTTTTTACATTTTGATAAGAAATTGCCCACAATAATCTGCAACATCCCAAATACGGTATTCGGTTGGTATCAGCCACGTCAAAATACTAGTTATCTGATAAGATAATTTGAAATATACGATGCAACTCTACACTACCTATTTATACTCATACCATGTTGCTACAAATTATCCTTGGAATAGTTACAGAGTGTTTTGTCTTCTGCATTTCGTTTCGTTTCGTATGAGGTAGTGCTGGCCTTCTTCTGCATTGAGAAGCAGTTTCAAATACGATCAAATGAGACAAAACACTGTGTCGATAAAGTCGAACGATATTCCGCGTTTATAGTAGCACGGATAGAGAAAAACCAAAATAATTATCGTTACTAGTATCATTAGTATTAGGGGTTAAAGTATGAAATTGTGGATTTGTACTGAAAAATTTAAACTCGTTTTTTTCTAAGATGTAACATTTTTATTTAATCAAAACATTTACCCTCATTATCTATACATTGCTGCCATCTAAACGGAAGTTCATTTATGCCTTTACGATAGAATTCTAGGGATCTAGATTCGACAAACTATGTGAAAGCATTTTGAACTGCCTCCTGGGAAGATTTTTTTTAACACGTAGAAAATTGACCAAATGACGAAAAAAATGGTACCTAGTCCGTTGGAGCAATGTCTTGCGAGTATGGTGGATGACGTATGGTTTCTCACTGCTGCTCCTGTAGAGTTATAACGGTTTCTCATGTAGGTGAGGTCTTGCGTTATCATGCAGCAATAATGGTGAAGATCGATTCACGAGTTGGGGCTGTTTCACTGCCAGTTTCGCCATCATTGTTCGAATGTCGGCAGAGTAGGTATACATTTGCTGTTATTGCCTGACCAGACCTAAGAAAGCTATAGTGAATAACATCATGACGAGACCACCAAACAGTTACCATTACCTTTTTATTGGTAAACTTTGCTTTAGGGCACTGTTGCGGCGTTTGACCTGGGGTCAGCCATTGCATTTTTCGCTTACGGTTAACGTAAACAATCCACTTTTCGTCACATGTCACAATTCGATCCAATATTCCTTAATTTCTGTACCAATTCAACAAGACAACACAAGTTTCAACACGCATTTCTTTCTGCAGATCAGTCAAATCATGATGCACCCATTTCTCATATTTTTGTATCTTATTGATTTGATGCAAATGAGTCAATATTGTAGATAGGGTAACGTTAAACTATGCCGCTAATTCCTGGGTAGTTTGACTCGGATCGGCATCCACCATCTCCTTCAATTCAGCGTTATTCACCTGTGTGGGCAGTCTTCCAAGTGATTCGTTCTTCAAGTCGAAGTTTCCATTAAGAAAGCGTTTAAACCAAAAACGCAAGGCGCGTTCATTAGCAGTCTCCTCTCCAAACGCAGCGTTGATATTGCGAGCCGTTTCTGCCGCGTTAGTGCCGCGTCGGAACTTGGTCGGAACTCGTATTCAAAAATGACTCGGATTTTCAAAGTATCCATCTTTTAAATCTAAGCTGAATAAAAAAAAACAATTGAAAGTTGAAAATCTAATAATGCACTTTTTTATAAAAGAAGAAACTCATAGGTATCATTTAAAAAAAACACTCGAAAATATCTCACCATGAAGGTTTTATGTCATTTCAAAATATCTATTACAATAAATCCGAAATTTCATACTTTAACCCCTATTATTAGTCCTTATCGTACCACGATATAATATCGGGTTTGGGCATTTTATAAATATAAGTAACAATTAAAGAAGACTTAGTGACTAGGATTGAGAAAGGTATGCTTAGATGGTTTGGACATTTAGAAAGGATGGACGATAGTAGGATGTCGAAACGGGTACATTAGACGAGCGAGAATGGGACATTGGGAAGGGGTAGACCTCGGTGAACGTATTCAGACCAGATAGGAGATGTTCTGGAAAATGCCAGTCAAGAGTACCCTTAACCGACAAGCATTTATGAAGAATGTGATGAGAGTGAATGAAGGAAAAGAGGTGTCTCAGGATCGTAGTAAGTGGAAGTCCGTGGTCTCTGCCTACCCCGCCGGGAAACAGGCGTGAGTTTATGTATGTATGTATGTAACTGTTTATATAGGTAAAACGTCGGATATTTTGATGTCATGCTTACAGACATGAATCAGAGTTCTAGCTGTACATTTAGAGGTACCAACGGAACCAATATGGGATCACTCTCGTGTCTGCCTGTCGTACTTGTTAAAGCCTATTTACTCCTGGTAAAACGGCCACCGTTTTACTAAAACACGATTTGACTGTTACTTTGACGACTTGGAAGGTGTGTGATGTTGCAAATTATATTGAAAAAACAATAAATATACTTGAAAATGGAACATGCACAAGCATTGCGACGCCAATTACAAAGAAGAAAAAGTTCAAATTAACTATAGTCTATCCACGGAGTTAAGATTATATAGGATGCTCTCTTGCAGATGTATGGAAGTGAAAAAACGCACTAGCATGATGACCATGATTGGTCAGTGGGCGTGACCTTTCTCTAAATGTTAGGCTGCGTTTATACAGCTTACTTCAAGTTACCTAATCATTCATCAACATCATCACCATTATTTCCCTGTCCTTCGGCACTAAGTGAGATAAATATGTGTTATATTGTCAAGGATATAATAAGATGTTATATTGCTTCGTGTTGCAGGGTGCAACGATAAAGACTTGCGAAGAGACCGGCAAGATCGTGATAGCTCGCGTGATGCACGGCGGTGCCGCCGACAGGTCCGGCCTGATCCATGCGGGAGACGAGGTCATCGAGGTCAACGGCATCAGCGTCGAGAACAAAACTCCAGGCGACGTTTTGGCTATACTGGTATGTGCCTCTAGCCTGCACATTTTTTTTTATTTTTTTTTGTACTACTTGGAATGACGGGTCAAGCAGATGGCTCACCTGATGTTAAGCGGTACCCTCAGCCTATGAACAGTGCATTACCTCATAGGTCACGTCCACCTAGGACGCGCCCTATGTGGCATTGCACTGCGCCCGCCACCCTGAGACATAAAGATGAAAAGTCTCATGTGCCGGTAATTTCACCGGTAACCATACCCTTCAAATCGGAACACAGCAATGCGAGCACTACTGCGTTGCGGCTGAAATAGGTATGGTGGACTACCACCATACCTATTTAAGCCTACCTCAGCGTACTTGAAGTACTAACTTCCCCGGACGAATTCTCTGACATAAAACCTCAACTACTACTAACAATATGTGTTCATACCCGTATGGTATACGGTGCCTCGGTCTGGTCTGGACACATCTATGCGTGAGACGAGGGCATTGAGGTCAAGTAACAGCGTCTGCCGTTCCAATAATTAGATGTGAAAAATCAAGCAATCATCTTCGTTCGGAGAAACTTTCACACCTGGAGAATATCACAAATGATCTTGAGCCGTCTCCATCCACCGATTATGTGCGACTCTTCCATTGTCATCGTTCTGTCTCATGTCAGCCATCAGTAGACGTCTTTCAGCTGATATTGATGATGAAATGCAGTAATTTTGCTGAGACGATACATTTACGAGTACGTATTCTTCTTCTTCTTTTGTTTGTGGCTACTGTAGCTTTAGTTTTACGAGTACGTCATTGTAAGAGTAGAAATCTTCTGTTTCCCGCCGTTGGATGTCAAAAAAAGCCAATGCAGGAATTAAATCAGGGGATGGGCAGCAGCATACACCTGAATACTCAACACTAATACTGCGATAACCAATCCGCCTGCCGAGCGTGGTGATTATGGCAAATCTTCCCATTGCATTCTATGGGTAGGCTTCGTCCAGCAGTGGAATACACTACCGTCGTCTGTCTTTCCTGAAAACTATAATCTGGGTCTCTTCAAGGCTAGAGTGCCTTCTAGACCTTTGTGCTCCATCTTCGGCCACATCGTCACTTACCAAAAGGTGAGATTGTGGTCAAACAAGGTCTAAAGTAGACGTCTAAACTGCTGGTGAGTACTTTGTATGTTAGTATGTTTGTACTTTCACATATTTTTTTCAGCAAAGTTCTGAAGGAACTATAACCTTCAAACTGGTACCATCGTTCGGTAAAGGGGGATCTCGCGAGAGCAAAGTGAGGGTCCGGGCGCTCTTTGATTACGACTCTTCTGAGGACCCCTACATACCGTGCAAAGAGGCCGGCCTCAACTTTCGAAAGGGCGACGTCCTACACATTGTGTCACAGGATGACGCTTACTGGTATGATTAAACTTATCTCTATATTTGAACGCATTCATCACACATTAATCACAGATTCATCATGCATTCATCACGCATTCATCCCACATTCGACAAAGATTCATCACACACTCATCCTACATTCGTCACAGATTCATCATTCATTCATCACAGATTCATCATGCAATCATCTCCCATTCGTCACAGATTCAACACACATTCATCACACATTCATCATGCATTCATCACAGATTCATCACGCATTCATCTCCCATTCGATACAGATTCATCACACATTTGACACAAATTTATCTCACATTCATCACAGATTCATCACGCATTCATCCCACATTCATCATGCATTCATCACACATTCATCACAGATTCATCACGCATTCATCTCCCATTCGATACAGATTCATCACACATTTGACACAAATTTATCTCACATTCATCACAGATTCATCACGCATTCACCCCACATTCGCCATATAATATGGGTCTCTTCAAGGCTAGAGAGATTAGGTGCCCTCTAGACCTTTGTGCTCAATCGCCGGCTACATCGTCACTTACCAACAGGTGAGATCGCGGTCGAACGAAGGTCTATCAATGTTAAAAACAAAGAACTTTCAGGTGGCAGGCTCGTCGCGAGGGCGATCGCGTGATGCGAGCTGGTCTGATACCGTCCAGAGCGCTGCAGGAGGGTCGTATCCTCCACGAGCGGCAAGCAGACCCGGCCCTTGGAGAAGGTCAGTTCAACCAAAAGCTTTTATCTCGGAACATCTGTTCCGTAGTGTTTGGAAGAGCTCAATCGCACTATTTTTAACTGTACAACCATTTGAACGTTTTTGGTTTTTGGCTGCTTTTTTGTGGATTGTTGTGTCAATATAAGCTTTTATAAAATTAGTGGTCGGAACCGTGTGCTGATCGAAATGAGCCTAAACACGGTCAGTCTACTATTATCCATCTAGGAGTTCCGTTGTCCACCCTCCGTCTCTATCATCAGATCAGCTCGCTGTCACCATAATATTGTTTTGTCAGGTATGCCAAATTTAATCTCAATCGGTGGAGGATAACTGCTTTAAAATTCAATTGCAAGATTTTTCCCTAACATATTTGCATATAAGCATTGCAAGTAAAGTAACATACATACATACATACATAGACACACGCCTTTTTCCCCGAAGAGGTAGGCAGAGCCTCATTGGGCCGCTTTTCACAGTGGGTTGCACCATCGTGGAATATAGACGTGACAAGTGGTGAACTCATCGCCGCCATTGCTTCCCACGACTGACTCAACTAACGCTTTCTTCCAGTAATAACACATTCCATAATAAGCTAGCAGTCAGGACAAATCTTATACCAACAAATCTTAGTAACAAGTCCGGGAAATCCCTTAGTCGGCTTTTACGACATGCATGGGAGGAGATGGAGGGGTCTATTCTTAGGCCGGACACACACCACGGCTTTGCAAGTAAAATAAAAGCATGTAAAATGGTATCATGCAAAGACTTCAAAGTAAATTGACTTCGGGTCAGCGCTCAAAAAATGTTCGAACCAAAAGACAAAACACATAAAGAGGGACAATTCTGACAAGTTTTATCCGTTGATTGTTGAACACATTTGAAGGACTAGAGTGAACCGGCAGAGTATCAAACTCATTTGTCACCGTTCGAATTTTCAAAGGTGCCATATTTGCGTTTATTAGTGTGTGGAATGCTAAGTCCATTGTAGAGTTATTAGAAAGCCTTTGGTATCATGCTATTTATTTAAACGATTGAATCTATAACGTTACTCCAACTCAAAAGGGATCCTTGCTTAAATCAACCTGAAATTATCAACAATTTGAAACAAATATTTAAGGGGCAAACAATGTTTTCAACTATATTTAATACAACAAACGTGATTTTTTTGCCGTTTTTATAGATAATGGTACGGACCCTTCGTGCGCGAGTCCGACTCGCACTTGGCCGGTTTTTTGTTATATAACTGGTGTTGCCCACCTGATTTTAATTGGTTCCCTCTCCGTATAAACAGTGCCTTACTTCATGAGTCATGCCCACCTAGGACGCGCCCTATGCGGCATTGCACTGCGTCCACCACACTGAGACATGAGGATGTAAAGTTTCATGTGTGTAATTTCACCGGTACCCACAACCTTCATACTGGATCACATCAATGCGAGCACTACTGTTTTGCGACAGAAATATGTATGGTGGTAATACTTTCCCGGACTGTGCCCAGACAAAAACTGAGTGATGTATTTATTTTTTGACATAATTTAAATTAAAAAAAAACTGTTACGATATCCAAATTACTAGTTTACTTTTTCTTTTTAGAGTTAGAATTGCCATGTGAACACATTGCATGCTCTGGTCACTAATATTAGAACAAGCCGGGCATACAAAATAGAGTTAAAAAAATATTTGTAAATAGATAGATAGATACGTTTATTCATAAAAAAGGTTCAATACATATTTCATTATTTTGTTGTAACTGCGTTAACCAAGTTTTTGATGCAAATGTGTAATTCAAGAAGCGAACCAAAAATAACCTACATTTATATTCAAAATAACCTACAATATTCATAAAATCTCATTCAAAAAAGTATCCTCTATCCATAAGTAATTAGCACATTCTATTCTATCTACTAGTGGCGACGTCTAGTTATGACTTGAGTAAACTTCGGACACTACATTATAAATAAAATAAATAAAATAAATAATGCTGGACAGTTCCCACAACATTATCTAGCCCCAAGCTAAGCAGAGCTTGTGTTATGGGTACTAGATAACTGATATACTTAATACAATATAATACATAGATAGATATTTTTTATTATACATAGAAAATACCCAGAACACCCTGAACAAATATCTGTGATCGCACAAAAATTTGTTCCGAGGCGGGAATCGAACCCGCAACCTCCTGCGTCGCAGGCCAATCTACGCCCGCCGCGCCACAGAGGTCGTCGTCATTATGAGTGGTTCGAGAGGCTACCGCTTGTTTTTTGGCATCGATATATTAATGATAATGATAATGATAATGATATGATAATGATAATTTATTTCCAAAAACAAAAGAACAAACTGAATATTACATGACACTTAGAAAATATTCAAGGTGACATAGTACTTATTACTAAAAGTTTTAAGTATGAGTACATAGTAAATAAATGTTAGAGTAGGTAATAAGCACGGTCAAGTGACCACCCTCCGTACTAGTTTGCACTGTATGACGGCAGGGCGTCGTTGCTCTTCCATGTATTATATAACTACTTAAACGTACCTCAGTAAGTAGGTAGATACATGTAACAAATCTATTACATTTACAAGCTTATAGCTAGGTAGGTATTTACTAAGGAATAACATACAAATCATAATCAAAACTGTAATATAATACATAATATATACTCATTTTACTTTATAATATATAGTTATTATAGTCAGTTAGGTAAGTATAACCGACTCCATTCATATGGGTTGGCTGGAATGTATTTATGTGTGTGGGTTGTGAGTATTTTTAAAATAGTGTGTGTGAGTTATCTTATGCGTGAGTATCTTATGAGTCGTGAGAGGTTGTATAGGTGCGCGTGTGAGGATGTGGGTGCGCGCATTTGTTTGTGCGAAATAGAAAGTAGGTGAATAGCAGATATGTGCTTTAATCAATACGTAATTAGTTTTGAGCTGCTTTATGTTTTAAGATGATACTGCCAATAAATTTTCAGTGTTATCGTAATCCAGTAATTTAAGATAGTCATCGAGCAATTGTTTGCAGCTAAATGTCGACATGCTCATAAGGTTTAAGTCTTTATTGATTTTGTTGTATACAAAGGGACCAAGGAAACAGAAGAATTTGTGAGAGAATTTAGTTCTGTATTTTGGGGTTTTGTACACAACGTCACAACGCCTTATATTGACCCTAGATGGGTCGCATGGGAGTCTATGTTGGGTAAGGGTAGTCGTCTTAATATATAGTTGTCTGACGGTAAGGACTTCAAAATCATTGTATAATCGGTTAGTAGGGTACAGATATGGCTTTGAGAGCAACACTTTTATAATTGCTCTTTGAGCTCTCTCGAGTTGTAGTATAAATGTTTTACCCGCGCCTCCCCATCCGAGTATTCCATAAGAAACAATAGATTGACCCAAACAATAATATACGCTTTTTAATAGTTGAGTATCTTTGATGTGTCTGAGACCTTTAAATATATATATGAGCTTACGCACGCGTCCAGATAGTGTTTTGATTTGTTCATCCCATCTGAGGTGTTGATCAATGGTTACACCTAGATATTTTAAGTGAGTGGAATTTATTAGAGTGTAACAGTTACATTGATCTAAGGCTGAGCGTAAACATGTGTGAGCTCTAACTTCAAAAGAGTTTTTGTTAGGTTGTCCGGTGCTTTGGATACTAAAAGACACATAATTTGTTTTATTCAGATTTAACGTAAGTAAGTTATTATCCAACCATTTAACAGTTTCCCTAAGGCCATCTTCAGCAATTGATTGCACCTCAGTCCATGATTTGCCATTAAATAGTATAACTGTGTCATCTGCGAAAGTAATAATTTCAGCATTTTTCATCTTTTGCCTGCATAGGCCATCAATGTAGATAAGAAACAGTGTCGGACCAAGCACACTACCTTGTGGTACTCCGTAGGACACTGGTTCAGAATCACTAATTTGAGAGTCTATTCTAACCGATTGATGTCTATTTGTCATGTAACTTTTGAAAAGTTCCAGTGGTGCACCTCTAATTCCAAAGCACTCCAACTTCTTAAGTAGCAAGGGAATAGAGACAGTATCAAATGCCTTAGCTAAATCAAGGAATATACCCAGACATTTATCTTTCTTATCCAAAGCGCTAACAACATGTGTAACCAATTTATCAATGGCATTAGCAGTAGACTTCTTCCAACGAAAACCATATTGGTTGTCCGAAAGTAGATGATATTTTTCAAGGAAATTTATTAGTCTTACGTTTATAACTTTTTCAAGAACTTTAGAAAGCGTCGGTAATAGTGATATTGGCCTGTAGTTGTTTATACTGTCTCTATCCCCCGCCTTGTGTATCGGAATTACAATGGATTTCTTCAGCTCATCAGGGAATACGCCACTAGACATGCACATGTTGCACAGGTAAGCAATCGGTTCTGAGATGACATCAATAATATTTTTATATAGTATTGATGAAGTGCCGTCCCAGCCAGATGAACTGCTACTACGCAGGCACAATACTATGTTCTTGATTTCACCTTTGTCTGTTGGTAGTAACACTAAAGAGTTAGAAGGATCAGTATTATCATTTTTATAGACTTTTAAAAGTTCGTCTTCATTCGTTTTTAATCTTTCCAGAATATTTTGGGCTAGATTTCTACCAACATTTGCAAAGTGCTTATTGACATCCGAGATTTGGGTGGAGTTTTGGATTAATTCCGTAGGGGATCTTATATTTTTTTCTAGATTGCAGATTTTCTTTATAACTTGCCATGTCTTTTTTACATTACTCTTATTTTCTTGTATTAGTTTTATCTCATGTTGTTTCTTAAGGTTCTTTAATATTCTGTTACAGTGGTTCCTATAGCGTAGGTATGCTGCATGAAGATCTTTATTTCGAAATGTTTTTTTCACATTTTGATGTAGTTTGTCCCGAAACCTTATACATCTTAATAATCCTGTGGTAACCCAAGGTTTAAGAGTTATTTTTCTTTTCGGGATAAACGTTACATGGGTATGTTTGTTATGGCAATTTGATAATATAGTAAGGAATTTATTAGTGGCGTCATTAACGTTGGAACATTCATTAAATATAACACTCCAGTCAATGGTCAGTAGTTCAGTTCTTATCTTATTGTAGTCAGTCTTAGTCACTTTGGTAGTATTATTTGTATTTTTGGTCACTTTATGGCTAATGTTACTAATTACAGTGTAATGATCTGTGATGGTTGACTCACATACAACGGTAGTGACATTTTTCCTAGTTTTAGCAAAACAGTGGTCAATACAATTTCCAAGTCGGGTAGGAATTAAGTGGGCTGGCATAAGTAAGTGAGAAGCCATAAGGGTAAGATAGTCGGGAGATTTGACATCCACATTTCCGCTTTTGATATCTATGTTAATATCTCCGATTAAAAATAAGTTTTGTGTCTTTTTTAATTTATTCAAAAGATTGTCTAGCGTTACAAGAAATGTGTCAATTGATTGACTTGGCGGTCTGTAGATACATATAAAAGCAGAATGGTTGCCGATTTCTAAAAGAAGGCAGTTTGCGCCATGAACCTCTGGCTCACTAACTTTTATATTTTTTATATTATCTTTTATATATACCACTACTCCGCTATTCTGGTTTATGACTTTAGAAGTTTTATAGCATGTGTAGCTTGGTAGTACTGGTATATAAGGACAACTTTGGAGCCAGCATTCGGTGAGCACAATAATGTCTAAATCAGCATCAAGCCGTGACAAAAGAATTTCGAAATCACTGAAATTGGCATTTAAGCTTCTAATATTTTGAGTAGAAATAGTAATAGTTTTTTTAAGTTCAGAAAAACAACTTTTTAACTTACTAGGGTCATTAATCAGTAACGCTTTGCCTGCTAGATTAATTTTTTCATCAATCTCAGGAAGGACATCATTGATGCCATTCATGGTAAGGTGATAATTCCAAGTTTAGTTTTGTGTATTTATGTTGTATAGTATAGTTGTGTACATTTCAGTTTATTTACCTAGTTTAGTAAAATGTTTTAGTTAAGTTGCTATAATGCTTAAACTAGAAAACAAGCTACTGTTGTTGCTCAAACGTGGCATCAAAGTCTACGACACAAGTATACAACAAAATAATATATTATGTATGTATGTATAAAAGATAAGTAAGAAAATAAACATATAAACCAGGTAGGAACGCTATTTAGAACTTTAGGTTTTCTATATCTGTTTCACAGGTGATACGGATGCGTGGAGAGCCCTCGGTCCGGCGGACAAATATTCTACCTAGCGATGTCCAACAGAACACGTATCCGTTGCCTTTCGCAAATTCCCGGGCAAGGAAGTATAGTCTCCTGTCCTTCTGTGTTAAGCTCTCCGATAAATACACCGGTTTGCTTGTTCCCCCGATGCCCAGTGAGGATGTACTAAACTTTTCCGTCGGGTGTTCTTTGTTATAGGTCTTGAATGAGTTGATGAGCCCTTCTCTCGCGAATGTAGTAGTGAACTCTGTTATTATGAGTTTGTTATTTTGATTTGAGCCAATTCTGTAGGCGTCTTTGATTTCGGAGCTATCAAGTTTAGTATTTAATTTTTCGGCGGTTTTAATCACAAGGTTTATTAAGTCCTTCTTTGATTCCTTGGGTTCCTGTGGAATGTTCCTGAGCTCGATACTAGTTCCTCGGGCCTGCCGCTCCAAAAAATCTATTTTATTTTCAAGGAGCTGAACTCTAATATCCTGCTCCCTTTTTTCCACCTCCAGGCAGTTCAAACGTAGGAGCGCTTCGTCGTATTTTTTTGACATAACATCAATAGATGTCTTGACTTCGCCAAGAGAGGCCAAAATTGCCTCGAATTTTGTATCCTGCTGTGTTGTAAAAGCTTCAAACAAATCCAGAATATCGGCTCGGCTGAGCTCATCACGTTTGCGTTTACGTTGACCGCCCCATGAATCTATCATATATAGTATATTATATCGATGTTTTTTGGCGTTGGTATTGGTTTTGGGTTTGTAGCTGCAGAGGTTATAAGTATCATACTTGTTGTTACCTTGTATCTCCTTCATTTATGAACGGAATAAGTTTTTTTTTTATTTGGTCGATATGCTTCCAGGTTGTTGCCATTTTCAAAATCTGGTTCTCATGATGGGATCCATGAGGAAATGAGGGAACTCCTTAAATATTATAGGCAGGAATAAAGCGATTTCGTATTTTCAGCAACAAGTCAAGCATGTGCATTCAGAAAGTTTCATTTGGTGAAATGGAACCGATGAAGAAGACCAGAGATGGCCATTGGAACTACTCAATGATAAGTATTTCACGGGTGACAATAAGGCTAACTTTCCGATATACGATTGAGCTGAAATTTGGCATACCTTTTAAATTCCGATGATACAATATGATGGCGTCAACGAGCTGATCTGGTGATAGAGACGAAAGGTGGTCAACAGAACTCCTCGATGGATAATAGTAGGCTGGCCGTGTTTAGGCTCATTGTGATCAGCACACGGTTCCTATCACTAATATTATAAAATCTTGTATTGGGGATAAATTCCTAGCTTCGAAGTCAGTTTTATTTTTTTAAAGACATATTTCACTCTCAGTTTAGGGGATATTTATTTCCTTTGGTTTCAGTATTTCTACAAATTGAAGTTTTATGAAATAGTTTGGTATAATAGGTGCCATTGGTCCTTAGGGATCCAGCATGTTTCTCCATAATGTTATCAAGGTGTTTTGTTAGGAGTAGTGCTTCTTTGTGAAAGAGTTCGTCCAGGGAAGTTCTACCACCATACCTCTTTCTGGCGAAAAGCAGTACTGCTCGCATTACTGTTCCTGTTTGAAGGAAAAAAACCGGTGCTGGTGTAATTACGGGCACATGAGACTTTCATCTTGATATCTCAGGGTAGCGCATGAATGCCACAAAGGTTGCGTCCTAGGTGGTCGTGACCTATGAGGCAAAGCGTTGTTAAAGGCATGGAACTCTTTCACAAAAAAGCTCTACTACTACTGACTAGGTTACAAACTTGATGTTAATATAGTAATTACTTGAGGATGTAATTTAAATGAATCATAGACTAGTTACACGATAACTTTTCTCGATAGCTTTATTTATTGAAAATGATCGTCTTGTTTTAGGTCTGTCCTTCGATTAGAAAAAATATTAAGCGTAAATTTGTATACTATTCAGTAGGTAAACACATTACTTAGATTAATTATACATAATTTATTTTTATATTTGCTACTTTAGAAGCAAAACGAAGTTTTATCATTTGTCGCTTACGTCAGTTACTTCCGAGCGGCAAAATTCTTTACCTTATCTCTTCTCGGGTTCGAGTGTGTAAAAGCGCTGTCACTGTCTTGCTGATATTGTTTTCTTGATAGACTCCGTCCATTCGGTATTGTAACATAGCGCCTTAAACTAGCCCTACAAGACAATGTATGTGATTGTTATGTTGCTCTGTTTGGTGTGTGCAGGTAAGCCAGCACTCTGCAGCCCGTCGTCTGCCAGCGAGTGCGCGCCGAAGACGCCGTGCTCGCCGACGCCGGCCGCCGCCGCCGCCGCCGCGCTGCTGCCCTGCAAGTCCATGCCCAAGGTCAAGAAGATCATCTACGACATCACAGGTAACACCATCCACACTGCTATCTACCAAGACTGAAAACTAAAGCGTGACAAGAAAAAAGCTGTATGTCAGCACCACCTAACTTTTTGCTAACGTTCGATTTTAAAAACTAAGTAAAAACCTATAAAAGAAAGAAAAGTGAAGCATGAATTTTTGTACATATGATCAATACACCAACATCCAGACCCGCGGTGTGTCAGTTTCTTATAAAATTACATGGATCCTAAATCAAAATCATTTATTGCGGTAATATGGGTTTGTTCAGAATGGTTATTGCAACAGTTTATGTACAGCCATAATCAGCGTTTCACGCAGTAGATATCTATTCAGGTGACATCTTAATTAATTTCAAACATCAGATTTAATTGAATAAAGTACATTACATTAGGAAATTACTAGTGAACTAGAAATTCGAAACGTCGAACGCTAATTTGTGAAATGTCAGCTCTTATCTTTACCACAGATAAAATAATGCCTTTACATAAATGTGTTATTATTATGATGATGTCAAAAAGTTTAAATTAAATAATAAGTACATCTTATTTATTTTTAGTTAAAGTTAGTTAACGTTCTCAGGAACTCAATGGAAGGCTTTAGACCGTTGGTTGGGGGGGGGGTGCTACAGTGGTAGGACGCTACAGTGGTAGGACACAACAGTGGAGTTGTAAAGGCTGACGATGTTGTGTATGCGCAGAGAACGATGACTTCGACCGCGAGCTGATCCCCACGTACGAGGAGGTGGCTCGGCTGTACCCGCGGCCCGGCTGCGTGCGGCCGCTCGTGCTGGCGGGCGCGCCTGGCGTCGGCCGCAACGAGCTGCGCCGCCGCCTGCAGGCCACCGACCCGGACAAGTTCGTCACGCCCGTGCCTTGTAAGTGCCCGCGCAGCTAGCATTCACTCTAAAGCAGGGGTTCCCAAAGTGGGCCATAACGCCACCTTGTGGGCGCTGCAGGCCTAAAATGGGGCGGTAAGAGACCCAGAAAAAAAATGGTGCCGTCAAATCAGACACACTTTCACATTTGAATAGTTATTAGTATTCCTAGATAGGTAATTTTCGTAGATAATAGACCGCAGGCAATGATGTTTTAACAAGGTTTTTGTTAAATAACCCGATTTGTGCATGTTAATCTCTGAAGTTATGGTGGATAAATGGGGGCGCAAAAAAATTATTTATTCTCAAAGTGGGCAGTAGACAAAATAAGTTTGGGAACCCCTGCTCTAAAGCTTCGGTCTCGCGATAATAACGCACAACGCTGCAGTACGCCTTACCCCTCACCGGTTATGAGGAACAAGAAACCGTTCTTATTTTGTGTCCGACACCGAATACCGCTTACCGCAGCGTCGTGCGTCGCGAGGCCGAAGCTTTAGGTTGGATTTAGTGCTGGACCGACTGTGAGCGCGTGGCACTAAACGCGCGTACGCATTAGCGCGTTAGTCGAGCGACGTACTCGACCAAAGGCCTCAAAACAAATAGTTAGTTCATAGTTCGTTTATTAATAACAATAATTAGTTACAGGTCAAAATAAACAATATTAACAAGAAAGAACATAGTAGACACACACAGTAGTGCGTTCAGACACTTAGTTTTTTTGTTTTTTTTATTTATTTCTGCCCCCATTAGCCAGGTGGGCGGTTGATATAGAGGACGTAGAGGGAAATACCTGGATGCGAATCGCACAGAACCGATTGGAGTGGCGTTTGAGGGAGGTGGCTTATATCCAGCAGTGGGCTTTTATTTAAGCTGGGGCAGTATGGGGTTCTTCAAAGGGGATGATTATAAATTTTGAAAGTGTCGGAAACGCGCGTGTGGTACCTCTGGTATTGCAGGCGTCCATTGGCTACGGTAACCGCGTACCAACAGGTGGGAAAATAAGATTGTTTGCTACATTGAAAGTAACTAAAAAAAAAACTGGCTATGATGATGATTAATGTATTTTTTTGTATTTCAGTTACGTCTCGGCCACAGAAACCGAGCGAGCAGAACGGCAAAGAGTACACGTTCCTCAGCCGAGAGAAAATGGAGCAGGACATCGCGGACGGCAAGTTTATAGAGCACGGCGAGTACAAGGGCAACCTGTACGGCACCTCGGCTGAGAGCGTCGAGGCCATCGTCAACTCGGGTGAGACTTAAAAGCTAAGGCCAAGCCAACGCTTTCAGCGCGCGTTCACGGTGGCGGTCCATTGTCTTACCAATTTTACGACCTCTGTGGCGCGGCGGGCGAAGGTTCGCCTGCGACGCAGGAGGTTGCGGGTTCGATTCCCGCCTCGGAACAAATATTGTACGGTCTGCAGATATTTGTTCAGGGTGTTCTGGGTATTTTCTATGCATAATAAAAAATATCCATCTATGCAATGTTTTGTATTAAGTATATCAGTTGTCTAGTACCCATAACACAAGCTCTGCTAAGCTTGGGGCTAGATAATGTTGTGTGAACTGTCCAGCATTATTTATGTATTAATTGTTTATTTTGTCCCTGTCCTTGGCAGTCTCCCGCCACTCGTTTTCAAAATTAACAAGATCGTCCCGCCAACGCTTTCTCGGCCGACCCCGTGATCAAATTGAGGAAGACCTTTGCCCAGCAGTGGGACAATATAGGTTAAGAAAAAAGAAAATATGATGTGTTGCAGGTCGCGTGTGCGTGCTGAGCCCGCACTGGCAGGCTCTCAAGATGCTGCGCACGCCTCGGCTACGGCCGTACATCGTGTTCGTGCGGCCGCCGCCGCTCGAAAGGCTCGTGCTCACGCGCACGCTGCACAACGCGCGCTCCACCTTCGACAAAGAGTGCTCGCGTGCCTTCACCGTGAGTACGAGTATTATACCAAATCAAGTTTAGACTCGACAGTGGGCGTGCTGCCACCTCTGAGGACAATCAGCGCAAATTGTGCTTGAAATTCATGAAAATAGCGCTAGATTCCGCTAGATTGTATAAACATTAAATAGCGCTAGAATCCGTTAGCTTGCATGAACAAAAAAAGGCATAGTGTTAAGAGGTTTTTATTTATTTCAATACAAATTGTATTTATCATCTTAAATCTAAAATGGTCTTAATATTAATAAGTATAAGTACCCTAAACCTAAGGAACGGATCGGAAGCTAAAAGATTTGCTGTGTTGCTGCTTACTTCCTACATTTTGCCGAGATTGCGACGTGGTTACTAGGTACTAAGTTTGGTCTGTCTTAAAAAAGCGCTATATTTTCAGCTAGGAGTTAATATTATAATTTCAGCGCAAAGTGTCCCAAAAAAGCGCTAGATCTAACTCCAAACGCGCTAAGGTGGCAGCAAGGGGCCATATGATAAGTCTCTAGGTAGTTCAATTATTACGGGAGGAGATAGAGGGGCTATTCAATTCAATCTTTGTTTATCAAACAGGCATAAAAGTACACTTTTGAACGTCAAAATACACATAATTACATACCTTTGTAAAGAAAACTAGTTGAGACTATAGTAAAATAAATAATCACAACATAAATAAATATACCTAACCATTATACACGAGTACCTATTCAAAATAACAAATGATGTTATACATAATTAAGAATTATTTATATAATACTTTTTCATTACGATGTAAGTTATAACATAAAACAAGTAATTGATTTTGTAAAAATTAAAAAACCCTCAACGCAATGAAACGGCTGAACCAATTTTGAGCAAACATAGCTAAGAACAGTCCAGACAAATTCAACTTTAAAACAAAAAACTATATCGGTTCATCCGTTTGGGAGCTACGATGCCACAGACAGCACACACACACACACACACAGACACGTCAAACTTTAACACCCCGTCGTTTTTGCGTCGGGGGTTAATTAGTAATAAACAATGTGAGTGTGAGTCTAGCTCGTCCAAGGGTTAACAATGCCCGCCAGTACTTTTTATCCTCTAAGAAATCATTAGGTTTGTAGTAAGCCCTTTTTAACCCCCGACGGAAAAACGAGGGGGTGTTGTAAGTTTGACGTGTCTGTGCGTGTGTGTGTGTTGTGTGTGTGTGTGTGTGTGTGTCTGTCTGTCTGTCCCATCGTAGCTCCCGAACGGATGAACCGATTTAGTTTTAGTTTTTTTTATTTGAATGGAGTGGTTTTTTTTTTTGGAATGTATTTGTCGGGAGTGTTCTTAGCTATGTTTGATCAAAATCGGTTCAGCTGTTTCATTGCGTTGGGTTTTTTTTTTAATTTTTACAACATTAATTACTTGTAATAAAAATCTGTTTCATCTTTTTCTTAAACGCTTTGTCATTTAATGTTTAATATTCGTAGTTTGGACACATAGTACGCGTCATGTAAAAAGAACACTGGAACGTATGAAGAAGTATGACAGCCAGCGTTCTTTTTACATGACGCGCATTATACCACGGTATGAAACTAGTTTATAAACTTATCTGTAACGTTGTTCTATTCTCCAGGAGGAGGAGTTTGCGGACATAATGCGGTCCTCGGCGCGCATCAGCTTCCTGTACGGATACATGTTCGATGAGGAGATTGTTAACGAGGAGTTGCCGCGCGCCGTGTCACAGCTGCTGAAGGCGAGCTGGCGCCTCCAGTCCGAGCCGCTGTGGGTGCCCGCTCTCTGGCTGCAGTAACCCCCCCTACAGCGGTCCTTCGCTCCACGTACCACTCTAGGTTACCACTCTTCTAGGTTAGCTAGACTAGTAACCACAACCGAACTAACCGAGTTGAACCGAATAGTCGCTAACGAAACTATGCAAATGCATAATCGACGACAAACGCCCTCTTTTTGGCATCGCTATCTTTGAGCAAATGTATATACAGTTTCACCCAAAATAAGTCGCCCCGATGTACCTGCGCCGTAGACCAAATTTATATAGCGCGGGAACCTTCTTTCTACCAATAGCAATCGCGCGCTAAAATCTTGCTCTGTTATTGGTTAATCGATTTCGCGGCAAAATCGCGGCTGGTCGAAGTGAGATGTGAGCGGGACATAGCTATACAGCGAGTCAGCGCTGTATACTATACGTTCGGCTACTGTCGGATATCAGTCTGCGCTTTTCTGAGTAAACGAAAACAGTCGATCGGATTTATATTTTGGGTAAAACTGTATTAATGTTACGGTGGCCAAAGCACAGTCCGGCCGATTTATCTTGGCCGCTCGTGGGTTGGTGTATCGAGTCGTTGGAATAATCAGTTAACCTTAGGTCATTAGGTGTCCATAGAATCAGGGGTTTGTCGCTGACTGCGCGCGCTTTCGGTACACCATTAACACATTAGACGTTTTATTTTTCTCTAAAGATCTCAAAAAGCACTGCTTTTTTTATTACGTTCGTATTCAACATAATGTCGTTAATGTCATAATGTGTGTACATACATAGACACACGCCTTTTTTCCCGAAAAGGTAGGCAGAGCCTCAAATGGGCCTCTTGACTGTGGGTTGCACCATGTCGTTAAACGTGTTTTTAAGTGTACCGTGTTTGTCAGTATCTATGTCAAAAATGTTACGAATGGTCTACTCAACTGACAATACAATCCGGAAACGTGAATATATCGAAAAGTGATCGACACTTGAAAAAATTGGCTAGAATGTTAGCATGATAGACGCGTCTCTCTTCACTCTTTTCAATGATATATAGAAGTATCCTACTCTAATGAACGGTCGACATGAATCTAAAGTTGATTAAATTGTTATTAAGAGGGATTATTAAGTAGAATACTAAAATTAATTAAATTCACAATAGTCTCGATGCCATCTTTCAGTGTGTTCTATCTAGCCGTGTTGAATTGTGTCTGATCGTCATGTTAAGTTCCCATCGTGTGTTCAATATCATTGTACTAACTAGCCTGAATAATAATTACAGTACGTTTCGTGAGGGATTTATTGCTCTCATAAATCACGCTTGAGCGGTAAATTCTATTTTACCGCTCATTTCTTGTTAGAATATACGTTCAATTACTTATTGGTGTAACTCAGGATTTCAGGAAATATTTTCTCTATTCTTCTTTTAATGATGGTTTTTGAGAAATCTCCTCAGTTTTGCCAGTATAGAATATATTATTTGAACTCTAGTAAGTTTTCGTCAGTATTACATGAAACCATTCAGAGAACGTTGTCTAGTCTTAAACGTATTTTAAAAACAAGCACGTAATTGTTTTAATAATTTCACAATATTACTATATGAAAGATACTCTGATACCTTTCACCACATCTGTTTTTCTTAGAATGATAATAAAGTACGGGGATATTTTTATGTTATGTAACGACGTATAGAATAGTAGTAATACACTAGTAAGTGTATTCAGTTTATTTTCAAACGTGTGGTAAATTTCCATTTGATAATAAATGCAACACGCTTACTACACTGTGCTCATTAGATAACTAACAGCGGTTAAAAGGCCACCGAAATTACACGATTTTACTAAAAAAATACTAGAAATTACTATAAATAAAAATGGACGACGCTTTTCGAAAAAGCGGAAAAAGTCCTTGATTCAGTTCAGTTCTTCTTAATTTATTTTAACAATGAACTAATGATTGTAAAATGGCTTCCTAAAGATTAAGTAAGGGTGACACTCTGACAATATGAATCTGTAGGCTGTAGTGAGCGTCACAGTGCGTAGCGTGACTTTACGTTGATATTTAATAGTAGTTTATGAAACTGTTTCATAACAGGGGTTATTAAAACACGAGTGTGAATTTAATAGTATCACAAGAGTGTTTTTATACCTAGTTATGTGCAGTTTCATACACTACTTTATCTCCTCTCATGCAATAATACTGTTATTTAACTGAAAAATTACGCACATGAAAAATAATAACGTAAATAAATGGCGTCAAATGATAAATCATAATAAAAGACACGATTCTACCGCGCATACCATGTAGAGCGCGTAACCACAGACTATTGAAAAATATGAGTAAAAATCCTCCTTAGTCTGGCTGACTTGTATTACAATGGAAAAAAAGTTATTTTAACATTTTATTGTTAGAGAAAAAGTGTTATAATATGATTCTATTTTTTAATTTCGGTGTTGTGTTTATAAAGTATGTCAATATAACATCATTTTGGAGTTTATAATTCTAACTTTACGATATGAGAGTAGATAAACATTATTAGAGTATATTTTATGTGCCTGTTTAAAAGTGATACTTGATTGCTGCTCAGGTTATGTATATCTTTTTATATACTACCTTTTAACGTGCTGTTAAGAGTGCTTGTTTCGTCGTACTGCTCCTTCATTAACCGATTTTAAATTATTGAATTTGCTAAGTGTATTTCAATACTAATATTATAGAGTTTTTTTTGAGATTTTAGATGTAAATTGTAACTACTGATCCAATTCTGAAATTTTCACTAATATGAGGCTACCTTATCGCTGAGTGCTATTTGTAACCGACTTCAGAAAAGCAGGACGTTCTGCGTTCGTCTACAAGTATTACTTAAGCAGACTTAAAAAGAAGAGGTTTGAGAACCTCCTCCTTTTTTTTAAAGTCGGTTAAAGTGTAAGTGTTTTTTTTTGTGTCCTTGCTTGTCTGAAGACATGAGTCCCCGAATTTGCTTTCGGGACAAACAGGAACTACTCAGATTTCGTAGCCTCGTCATTGTGTAGTATGTCACACGATATCTTCGCCGATTGTGAACCGATTAGAATAATTCGTAATGGTCGTGGGTGGTCCCATTTAAATTAAATAATCCACAATTCTAGGAAAATTAGAGGAGAAATCCCTATCTTGAAAGTCGGTTTATTTTCATAGAGAATTGTTTTATGTATGTTCTCCGATACCTCTCCGTCAATTATGTTCGATTGGGATTACTTCCGAGTCGGTCCCATATTCACCAAGGCAGGATCTGATGATGGACACTGCTGGGTGTGGTCTCCCCCATATAATGGCATAGTCACCACGCTTAGCAGGCGTATAATTGGTGTTAAGTGCTCAGTTGCATGCTGCTGCCTACCCCTGGTGCAATCCCTTAGTCGGGTTTTACGACATCCACGGGAGGAGACGGAGAGGTTTGTTCGTAGGCCGAACACACTGCGGCTGTCCGATTGTGATTTTTGTCTATCTTGATACAATATGTATGTGGCTAGAGATATTTCTCGGGAATGTAGAGAGAGATTTGTCTATCCTCGGAGGAGAAGAGTTGGAATCCGTCATGCAACTGCCTAGAATACATCAAAAAAACTACATTATTAGACCGTAGTGTGACTAGTCAGTAATAGGTAAGTGTAGAAATGATCTCGATGTATTTTGTTACCATACGATACGACCCAACAACAACTACAATAATTACTATATATCAGTGTTTTAGTGACCTAATTCTTATAAGTCTTAAACAATACAATAAATTCAATAGTAAAATAATACAAAAAATAATAATCGGAATACAATAAATTAAATTTATTTATATTCGAAATAAAAACAGTTCAAATAAAATAAAATTTATGTAATCATTAATGCTTCGCCTAAATGTTTTCGCTCATATGTTTAGTAGTGTTTACAGTTTTTGAAATAAGGATTAATAATGAGTAATAAAATAGCTTGAACAGAAATATAGGAGAGTTATATATCCAGCTGAGGTTTTCAACCGTCTTAAATGACAATGATACAGAAATATATGATTAAATATCTCATGCCACTTCATCCTTGGCGACTTTACTCAGGTAACAAGTAGGAACAATAAAATACGTTGCCTTTCTCTGCATGCGAATGCTTGATATTTTACGATGTGTTTACTAAAAGTTGTAGAAATAGTACATTGTTGCCGTGGCCGGCAAATTAGGCGCTTATGGACATACGTGATAATGTGGGCCGCAAACATGCGTGAGTCCATCAACGCCTTATTGCGTCAAGGCTTGTATATATTTTTTCTTAAACATGTTTGTATCTTCATAAATTATTTCGCGAAGCTTCTTCGAGATGAATCGACATTGTCGGCAAAGTAAGTATGAAAATCCATGTCTGTCGTGTTATTACAAAAGGAATTTCACTATGAAAATTTAGAGGGAATGAGTGTAAAATAGTCTCACTACTACGTTCTCATGTTTTTGAAAACTTTGCCACAAATAAGCGATGATGTACTCACGTTTTCTCGGCTGTTCGACTATCATCGCCTTACATTCAGGCCGCAACAATAATTTACTTATGGTGGGCCATTTTTTTTTTTTTGCAAATTGCAACACTGAATTTCTTGAAAACCGCTAGGGGGATGGGCGCGCGGCTGACGGGAAAGTATGCGTCGCTTCATGCAATTTTAGTCACGATGGAGCGCATCATGGGACAACACTAGGGAAGGAGCGTATTTACGCGACCAGGGTTTTCCACCAGGTTTTTGCTCGCAAGTACGCCGACCAGGTTGCACCCTAAAGATTTATGCTCCGTATTTATAAGATGGTTTGGTCCAATTTTCTATGCAAGTATTTTCCCAATTGCAAGTATATTTTTCTCAAAAAATTGTCCGCTCTATATTTCTCAATGCGTGGATATTCAAACAACTAAACTTTGTAATTCACCCGTCACTACACTATGCATGACAGTTGGTTCCAGATTATCATAGTGAAATCGCCTTTCTGGATAACACGATAGATATAGATTTTCATACAAACATTGTATAGGCCGGCAACGTCGAATTATCTCGAAGAAGGATCACTAAATGATGATCGAATACCCAAGCATGTTAGAGCGCTATTAGGAAAATGTTTAACGTTAGTTATTTGCTATCTAGTCATTATTTATTATGTAAATTATTATATTTAATTTATTATCTTAAGCTATTTAGACTATAGATAATACTTTGTTCCACTATCGAACTTGTCAACGGCAATCTTTGTGTTAACAAGTAAGCTTTTCTGATCTCGTAGAAACTTTAAAGTATGTATTTTAAATAAGACTGCGGTAGTATGTGGAACTGTATATATCTACTTTTTTCAGATTATAACGTAAACCTTCAATACAAACAAATAAGGTGAAAATTAATAAGTGAAAAAAACAACTAACCACAAACCGATGCAAATTGTTGTACCGCATCGTCTAATTTAATGTAACAGCAATTTCTTCTTTCTGACAATAGGCATGATGACTGATTTTGAAAAACTATTCTATAATGTACTTACGGGTCTACTATTGCCAAAAAATACTACATTTTTAATAGCAAAGTTTTGCATTTTTGAATCAAACTATTAATTTTGCGGCAAAACTCTCTCTCATAGCGTCTGCTTGTGACGTCACGATTTTGAAAACAAGAAAAGCCAGCTAAGTAACTATTATTTAATCTGTGCCAGCGTTACCGGTGTGATACCTATTATTTAATCCGTGGCGGTAGTTTTGGTCCACGTTTTGTGCTTTCTTGAGCTAGAACGCATGGCGATGACGTCACGGCTTGGACTGGGCTCTGATTGGCGTTTCGCATAACATGGCGGATAAGCCCTATTTTGTAGTTAAATTTAACAAAAATCATTAAGATCTCGCTTTGAATATGAAATTAAACAAATATTTTCAGTTTTTTTTGTTACTGTGATCATGCCTATTGTTGCGGTATTGACTTAAAGTGTGATTTATTGCGTTATTTATAGTAATTCCCAATAAAAGACAATTTAAAAAGTCTGATTTTATACACAATGGCATAAACGTGTCCTATTATAGTTATTAATGTGTTGAATGATGGATATTTTATCCGATTTACATGTTCAATCCCATTTATAGTAAAAGTACAAGTCAATATATTTTTTATGATTTTTTGCCATGGGTCTGATTATTAGCTTACTTTAATTTGGCGTGTTCTAACTAAGTTTGAAGCATAGTTGGAGAAGCTGAAAGTATTTATGTAAATTGGGTGTAACAGATTTCGATGTAGTTAGGTCAGGTAATTGAATTTATGGAAATTTTGTTGTAGTTGCCTAGCTATTTTTTTATCGAATCTATCTACCAAAATATAATAAATTGGCGTAAAAATACGCAATTGAAGACGCGTTTTTGTTGATAATATGACTTTCATTGAATTTGGGTTGCTTTTGCGAGCCTAATCATGAGAGACTTGTTACGTTTTCGCTTGTCCTCTACGTATTACGACTCCGTTGATCAAACAATATACACAGGAAAACAAGGTCAGAATGAGCCCTCGTGCCTAAGGACAGAATAGTAAAAGGATTTTTTCAGTAACCGTAGTTTCGTAACCAGTATCGCACAAAGATTCAATTTTATTTTTACGTAACCAGTTACGTACGTAGACATTAAATTGTTCGTACGTAGCTACGACAAATTAAATATCTTCGTACGTAACTGTTTGCAGAAAGGTTGTTAGGTTTTTAAAACTATTTTAGGATAAACACGGCTCAAAAAGCTACTTAGAAACTAGAGCAGTCCCTAGGTAGGTTGTTAGGTTTTAAAAACTATTTGAGCAGCCTGGTTAAGTTGTTGGTTTCTTATGAAGAATTAAATGTTTAGGTACGAAACTGATTACGTAGAAATACAATATTATCTTTGTAGGATACTAGTTACGAAACTGCGGTTACGTAGGTGGCCGAAGGGGATGGTTCATAATAATTAAATGATCACATGGCAGTAGAAGTAAAATGGCCGCCGCATGGCCCGACGCATGCAGGCTAGCGGCAGCTATTTAAAGCGAAAATTAGCAGCTCAACGCGTTTTGAAAGAAACGACGATCTTAACGACGTAGTTTTAAAGACCAATTCAGTTAATATATTTTACTTCAGTGTGGCGCTTGCGACAAAGGCAGAGCGCCTGATTTCAGATTTTAATTTCGTTTCCAAGTAAATAATTAAATTGTGGCTCCTTGATTCACTAGTGGGTGCAAATGACAATAATTTGGGTATTTTTTTGATATCGCATTAGTAGGTATATTAAAATTAATGTGTACGTACGTAACGCACAAAATTACCCATGTATAAGATTTATATGGATCGAGCGAAATAATATAACGTATCATGTTTAGAGCTCCTACAAGCATTAGAGAATATCCTGAACTTGTATATTTTTTTCAGTAATTTAACCGAAAAAACTAAATAAAGCTTGTTTTTAAAATAAACTTTGGCTTACCCTTCACCATAACATTTTTCATACATGCATGTCGCCGGAATATCCGCTCCTAGTTAAACGTTCATTCTGACCTGGTTTCCCCTATCTGGCTTGTGTTAGAATAAAATAGAGGAATTATAAAGTGAGTCGAGTAAGCATGCAAATGCATGTAATCTCTTATCTAGTCATTAAATAATGTTGTTGATTTATCCGGCCGGCTTCAATAAAAGACTCAAAATCGGTTCAGCCGTTTCATAGCGTAGAGGGTTTTTTTAATTTTTACAAAATTAATTACTTGTTCACCCGTGTTACAATAAACAATAAATCCGTTTCAGTTGCTTTTTAGGGTTCCGTACACAATGGGTAAAACGGAACCCTATTACTAAGACTCCGCTGTCCGTCCGTCTGTCTGTCTGTATGTCCGTCTGTCCGTCTGTCACCAGGGAGTATCTCATGAACCGTGATAGATATACAGTTTACATTTTCACAGATGATGTATTTCTGTGGCCGCTATAACAGCAAATACTAAAAAACAGAATAAAATAAATATTTAAGGGAGCTTCCATACAACAAACGTGATTTTTTGCTCGTTTTTTGCTCGTTATTGA
The DNA here is from genome assembly GCA_932527175.1 of Operophtera brumata. NCBI lineage: Eukaryota > Metazoa > Arthropoda > Insecta > Lepidoptera > Geometridae > Operophtera > Operophtera brumata. The sequence continues at coordinate 71,799,309 of OW052239.1, forward strand.
TAACGGCAACAGGTAGACGCTTGAAATATTCACAGAATATTTAGTTATATATTAACTTTAAAAATAAATAATTAAATTAAAATAAAACTAATATTTAAGGGGGGCTCCCATACAACAAACGTGTTTTTTCCCCTTTTTTAAAGATAATTGTACGGAACCCTTCGTGCGCGATCCGACTCGCACTTGGCCGGTTTTTTTAATTATACTCTAGGCTCAGATGCCTGTTTCACATAGCTTACTTGTAACAAATTACATACACGGTATTTGGATGTTTCGTAATAATATGTCTCGGTTAATAAATGTAAAGCGGAACTAATGTACTTAATACGAGTAGTTCTTAAATAGCTGTTTCTTAGAAGACTGTTACATTGCTATGGGCTCTTTACCTACACTAAATGAAATAATCCCGTTTTAGCTAAATTATTGTTTATGTGCGAAACGATACTTTAATGCATTCCGTCTGTTATACATATAAATTTCGTGTTATATTGTAAGCACAGATAAAATAATTTGTAAGTAACTAACAAGCATTTCATTGTTGTGTCATACTATTTTCTAGAAATTAGTCGCCATACCAAGTCGTGTTCGTATCATCTGTAAGTAAAAGGTTCTATAATAAATAAATAATGCTGGACAGTTCACACAACATTATCTAGCCCCAAGCCAAGCAGAGCTTGTGTTATGGGTACTAGACAATTGATATACTTAATACAATATATTACATAGATAGATATTTTTAACATTATCTATAAATTGTTTGTTTCTTCCGTATGCACTGAAGCTTAAAAAAACTCTCCGGCTGTCATTACTGCTGTGTTGTAAAGGTTTCCTAAAAACTAAGATAATATTTAAAAAATACCGAGCGAGCGAAGTCTTTGCAACAACTGGAAATATTTGCTATCATCTGTCCGGATGTATGTACTCGTGTACAGGTCGTATTTTTCAATGAATCTTGACGAAACTTGATATACCGGTTATTTATATAACATAATAAATATTTCATATATTTTTCTGTCGTTGGCTATTTTTGATTGGTGGGGTTATTCCCCCAAAAAAGGGGGAAGTGTGTTGCGACGCCATTTACTCGTCTATTTTGATAATATTAGGTAGAAAAATTCAGTGCTCAATTCTAAACAAGAATTACGAATATGAGCAAAATTGGTCAAGAGGTTGTCAAGATATATAGTATAGATCGAAATGTTGCATTGAATAATTACATGTACTGTTCACAGAACAACTTTTGTGTAAAGAGTCTACTTTGTACTTGGTTACCCAGACTGAGATGTATCAAATTCAGACCCAACATAATTATCATTTAAATAATCCGAGATAATGTTTTAAAAGTTTTTTTTTTTTTTTAAACTACTTGAATGACGGAACAAGCATATGTCCCACCTGATGTTAAGCGGTAACCTCTGCCTATGAACAGTGCATTACCTCATAGGTCGCGTCCACCTGGGACGCGCCCTATGTGGCATTGCAATGCGCCCGCCACCCTGAGACATAAAGATGAAAACTCTCATGTGCCTGTAATTTCACCGGCACCCTTACCCTTCAAACCGGAACACAGCAATGCGAGCACTACTGCTTTGCGGTCGAAATAGGTATGGTGGTAGTACTTCCCCGGACGAACTCTTTCACAAGAAAGCTCTACTACTACTACTAAAAGTTACATAAGTACCTACATAAGCAAATTAAAAATCGCCGATACGAGTACGTACTGCTGCAGATGGCCTAGTATATACATGTAACAAGCCTAAGAGCATTGCAGGCCTCCGTATAACCAGCATATGAAAACAGCACCGAACAATGTATGAACAATGCCCCTAGTGGACTCTTTGAGAACCTCAATTTCCATACAAATATCCGTGTACTAATTCCATACAAACACGCCCGTTTAGTTGCTTGTTACCGTTATCAAATAATACTAAATATTGTATAATAATATATAGTAGGCTCATACAACAGCCAAATTACACACTATATATCTCATTAAAGTTCAGGTAAGTTAGAAAGTGACAGAATAGCGCTCGCGCAACGAAAAGTAAGTGAAAATCACGAAAAACTATTATTTGCCACGTGAAAACCGTCGCATCACAGACGTTCAACTTGATGATAAAGCCTTTGCCGACATTTAGGTCAACGAAAAAGTACAAAATTCTTAGTCGTTTAGAAGTTAAATATTTGTTTTCAGTCGAAAACTATTGGAAGCTGCACTGTTATTTTTTTACACGTCGTTAATGAATTGGTAGAACATTATTGTACGTTCAATTTACATAGAAAAGGTCAATAAATTACATATTTTTCAGCACATAACGTCCCTCTATGAGGAGAAAGCCTGCAAATAATACATAAGACCCATCAGCTGCAGTATACGCCTTAATATACCAACGACATGCCTAACGCTATCTACATCCTTTGTATAATTCCTACAAATTAGAATAAGGAATGTTGCAAAATCATACATTACATAGGTATAAGTTTATAACCTACGGAATGCATTTTAATCATGATATTGTATTCAGTACTTTGTTATATTAGGTCTAATCTACTCGTGTAGGTACTTATAAATCTTAAACAAAGTTCTTAATTATGTTTTAATCGCATAAGTATGTACCTAAGTATTGTAAAAAAGTTATAAAACTCTACCTTATGCATGTAATAAAGATGACATCAACCCAAATAATTGATATTGTTTTTTCTTTTCTTATTTAATCAATGAACTACCTAGTATATTAGTATTGTAGTCTATTGTAGTATAGTATTTATTCAGTAACAGGTACTTACATTTTATTAACAATATCATACAAATCAATTTATGAGACATTAGTAGTGAGTTAGTAATACGACTTAGAGCATTGCAGGCCTCCGCTCGACAGTGGCGTAACAATAGGGTGGCAGGGCTGGCAAAATGCCACGGGCCCCCGACCCAAGAGGGCCCCGGCCCATCGAGCAACACGGAATGGAGACGCCATCAAAGGCATTCCCCGCTGTAGTTCCCCTCTAAATTGAATGCCCTCGAGGGCATACAGCTTATAAAAAACTAGATGTCGCCGATCACTCTGTCAGACTGAATCCACTCGCGTGGGAGATAGTGCTCCAAGAAAAATACCGAATTGTTCAGTTTTATGCTGTAAAAAAAATATTGGATCATCAAATTTACAAGAAGATGGTGTTTCCTTTCACATGTACCTGAATTTCAATTAAATTATTATAATTTACTGTATAAAAATTGACCGAGTCAAATTAAGCCGTGTAAAAACAAAAGTGGCCATCTCAGATTATGTAATTTTTGAGTTAGTGTTCGGGGTAAAATAATAAAACTGAACAGTTTAACAAAAAAACCGTGAATGTTTTATTCAATAACACTGATTCACTCTTCACTACGACTGCACTTCAGTACACTGGTTATTCATTACACTCAAATCACTCCCAAGTTACTTTATTTATTCGCACTGAAAGCCAACTCCCTTACGACTGCCCTGCCCAGTCTTAAACCGAGCTCCACTTAAGCGTGTGTGAACCTAAAAAGTGACCAAAAGCATAGATATAAATGTGTATAATACATCAATGTGCATGTCAAGATGTATTCTGCTGACGTAAACATGTATATACATGTATGTTCTGCATACACGACACTCAATCGGAACCTAGGCGGATATCCGTGGTTCACTCTGGGCCTCAACGGAAGATCAGAGCTGGGTTGCAAACGCTGAGTTGAGTACCCTTTTGTGGCTTGCGTCAGGTACACACACAAATTGCATTTATTATATCTGTGTTATTTGTTTTTGTTTTAGTTTTTATATAGTTCATATCTTGTTTGCTTTTTTGTTGGTGTGTGTCTTTGTTTGTATAGTCATAAATAAACGTTTATTTATTTCTTTCTTTTTTTATATAACGTGTAATGTCAGTAAGCCAAGATGTGGATGATTACTTAATATCCTTGATTACTAAATACCATTCACTAAACACGTTCGACATCATGTGATATGTGGAATAACGAGTATCGTATTTGACGGCTATGTAACTACTAACTAACCGGTAACTACTAACTACTACTACTTCGTGTCACCGGCTCTTTCTTGGTTCAGTGATCAACTTGATATATAGTGTCCCTGAAAGTGGCCTAGTGACCAATGGTGAAAGAACCAGTGTGGTAAAAGGATTAATTGTGCCTCACAGAGGTGTATGATGTGATATGTCGACGTAAGTGTCATGTGCAACTATATTTAAAGAAATTAAATTAAATCACAGTACTATTAACAACAAGTGTAACTTGAAAAAGTTTGTATATTTGGGAACTTTGATTAAAAAAGATTGCAAGCATGAAGATGATATTTAAATGAGAGTAAATTCTGGAAAGCAAGTGAACTTAACGCCTTATTATCAGCCGGAACGTATCAAAAAAGGAGCGACTGGATGTGCATAGAGGAGTGTTAGTGCCAACACTAATGTATATGGTGGTAGGCGAAAGGTGCTAAAGCAGAATAAACATGAAAGTAGAACAAATGCAGTGAAGATGAGAGGTTTGAGAAGTATGTATGGTGAACTTTGAGAGATAGAATAAGAAACTGTGTGTTAAGAGAGCATTGTAAAATGAAAGAGCACGTGTATAGTGACATAGTGACAAGGATTGAGAAAGATATGCTTGGATGGTTTGGGTATATATAAAGGATGAATGATAGTAGATTGACGAAACTAGTTCATTAGATGAGCATGAATGGGACAGTTGGAAGGGGGAGACCTCGGTGAAGGTATTCAGACTAGATCAGGGTCGATCTGGAGAATGGTCAGGCCAAGAGCACCCTTAACCAATGAGCATATATGAAGAATGTGATGTGAGTGGATGAAGCAAAACAGGTATGAGAGGATCGTAGTAAGTGGAAATTCATGGTCTCTGCCTACTTCTCTGGGAAACAGGCGTGAGTTTACGTATGTGTGTATGTATGTAATATTATAAATGCTATATTTTCTAAGTGTTGGATGAAATTTAGAACGGCGATAGCTGGACCACTGGAATAGTTTTAAATTTTATTTAGATGTGTTTATTTTGGTGGTTGACCTCTGTAGCGCGGCGGGCGAAGGTTGGCCAGCGACGCAGGAGGTTGCGGGTTCGATTCCCGCCTCGGAACGAATATTTGTGCTATCGCAGATATTTGTTCAGAGTGTTCTGGGTATTTTCTATGTATAATAAAAAATGTCTATCTGTGTAATATATTGTATTAAGTATATCAGTTATCTAGTACCCAGAACACAAGCTCTGTTTAGCTTGGGGATAGATAATGTTGTGTGAACTGTCCAGCATTATTTATTTATTTATTTATGTTCCCACAGGGTCAAGACTTATGCGAGTGAAACCGCGGGTTGCTTCTAGTTTATAATAAGAATAAAACTACGTGGTTAATTTGATCAAAATCGGCTATATTGATCATACTTAAATAACTTTACTCTTTTCAATTAAAAGTAAATAAAGATGCTTTAAAAAAATCGTTGATCGCCAATTGTTAGGTTACTGTACAATCTTTGCACGTTGTGTTTGCCTATAATGAGGGGTTTTCACGGCCATATCTAATCATCTATAAATCCTTGAAAATAGATGTCGCTGCTGTGTACTTACCTGTAAAAATAAAGTGAAATGTAAAAGTCGACAACGTAGTGATATATTTTCGTGGTATTTTGTTACTATCACACACATAACAGACGATGCATTTGTTAATTTTGACTCCCACAGTTGAGTCAGGGCCATCAATTGAGCCAAATCGAACTACATTTTTTTTATTCGAAAATGAAAATCCCTCATTAGTTTCTCCTGTAGCTAAAGATAGGTATATAGTTTGTACCTCTTCATATAAACAAGTGTAGACTATTGGTAAACATAATAAAAAAATAATTAAATAAGGAACTGCTAACAATAACAGCCTCAATGCACACTGAAATAGCTTTGTGCTCATTTATAAGTTATTTTGATTTCTCAAAAATTCCTGAAAGTTAGTTGCCCCTGTTTTCTTTTATACTACTAAATTAGTGATGTGCCTCAATAATAAAGTAGTTTTTTTTATCGATAAAATAAATGCTCGTTTATTATGTTTTTCAAACTATTGAAATTTGATTTATATTATTCGGGAAACGCCATAGCCTAACCTAACCTAACTTTCTAACCGTTAAGTATCTAACAAGGTAGGTAACTGTTATGATTTTAATTTGAAATTATTCATTTTATACCATAAATTGACGACCTCTGTGGCGCGGTGGACGGAGGTTCGCCTGTAACGCAGGAGGTTGCGGGTTTGATTCTCGCCTCAGAACAAATATTTGTACGATCTGCAGATATTTGTTCAGGGTGTTCTGGGTATTTTCTATGTTAATACAAAATAAATATCTATGTAATGTACTGTATTAGGGATATCAGTTATCTAGTCCATAACACAAGCTCTGCTTGGCTTGGGGCTAGATAATCTTGTGTGAACGGTGTCCTGAATCAAAAAATAAAATAAAAATAAATATATAATATTGAAAACCGGTGAAAACAAAGGTGAAAAGAGGCCCATTTAAGGCTCTGCCTACCCTTTCGGGGAAAAAGGCGTGTCTATGTATGTATGTATGTAAATATATATATATAATGAAATTCACTTAGGTAAATGTGAAAGAAAGCACCATCTTATCGTAAATTCGATGTTCCAGACCTTGATTTACAGCAGAAAATGTAACGATTCGGCATTTTAGTATTTGTAGCACTGTCACACTTTTTTACTCTATGCGTCACACGGTCGATTCAGTCTGACAGAGCAATCGGCCCATCTTGATACAAAAGCAAAAAATGCTTGGTGAGGGCTAGCAAGGTTTTTTCTTCCTTGATTTTTTATATTCAAACACAGACATTAATTTAAATTACTATGTTAAATAACAACGGATAGTTTTTTCGTTAAGTGTACCACAAAATTGCATGGGATAGTAGAGCTATCCCATGCAATTCCATGCTTGCTTCGCTCGCCCTAATGATCGGGCGAAAACAGTTTTACTAACGCGTATGCCCAAATGAAATTGTGCATAGCCAGAGGGGAACGCCTTTACTTGATGTCTCCCCCCGCAGCGACCTCCTCGTGTCTCTCTCGTGTGACCTCCAGCGGCGGCCGTGTTGCTGCAAGATATTACTAGCTAGGCTTGCAAGGGCTTCCAAGTTATTTTTACTAGTTTTTTATGTGTAAACATATCTAGACATGAATTTAAATTACGATGTGATATTACAAATCTAGAGGTGTGATAGTTTTTCGTAAAAAGTTGCATGCCTACCTAGGTTGTGGGATACGTGATCACGATAAGTTAACAAAAGCATTTCCCAGTTTGAACTCGTTTACTCATTATCAAAAAAAGTTGTGTCATGAGTGTCCGCCCTGTGTCGTGGGATTTTCCTATTCAAATCCTATTTGATTGACCAAAGAATGAAAAAAAAAATATAGCTGGGTATAATTTTTTCAACGCGATATTCTGTCCACTATATAAAGCGCTAAGTATTACTTTACCTACCAACGTTTAACATTAACATAACTTAACACACCCAACACATACCTACATAGTTCTGATCCCACACTAGTATCCCCTGTGTCGTGGGACTATTAAGCCTAATTTAAAAAAAAAAAACAATTTTTACTTTTTAATGACTAATGTAGTTTTTTGGCACTTAGGATTATGAGTTTTGGTTTTTGACAATAACAGTGACTGACAGATATAATACATTGTATATTTCGAGGCCAGAACCGACATGGATTGTGTAGGTAAGAAGGAAGACAGGAGCTAAGTAAAGCGTTTTTTCCTTTTCTTTCGATTCGTCTCTTTTGACCATAGTTTTATGAAATTATTGTAAGCTTTGAACAAAATTCTAATGCAATTTTCCCAAGAACTAATCATCTCATCTCATGGTTATACTCAAAAATTTCTTGATTTTTTCTCTATAGGTACTCTAAGTTTCCGCGTTTACCCCCTCTCTCTCGAGCCTTTTACCAACTATTGAACTACCTTTTTTACTAATCTAAAATTACATAGATATCCACAACATGATCTCTATGTTATCCTCGAAAAGTGGGGCGGTTCCGCAACTCTCCCTTCACAGAGAGCGTTCAACCCCTCCCCCCATCCCTAGCCGCCCGTAAATCCCTTAAATGACCATTGATGGTAGGCAAAGTAAGTTCCTACCAAAAAGTTATCGATACTATTAAGTTATCGACTTGAGTGCTGGAAGTCCCTAGAACGGGTGTTACTGTCAATTTTGTGACATAACATGATGTTTGTACACAGAAAGCATCTATGTGTGTATAAAGATTTTTGACGTGTTGCTGTTTATAGATGTGTGCGTTTATAGCGATAGAACGACTGGTTACAAAAGTGTGCATTAAAGTGTAGGTGAGTGCGTGAAGCCCCCCCCAAAAATTTCTGAATAAATATGTATTGGTTGACAGCTCTAAGGCGTCTCCCCTCCGGTACGGAGGCCTGCGTTGCTCGATGCCCCGGCCCAAGAGGCCGCAAGCTCAAAAATATTTTTATACATTGTACCCGAGGTTTTTTATTTTATTTGAAATGTATATTTTTATAAGTTCTGCTTAAAATCAAAAGTGAGACAACTAAATTATTTTAAATTTCGGAAATTGCCACGGGCTTACAATTTTTTTTTTAAATGTTCGTATATGCCACTGTCCCCAGATGGTTTAGTTACGCCACTGCCGCTCAATGTAATACATCGTGTACTCGTACTGGGAGGTACTGTATATATTCTGTGACGGAGGTGTAAGATGAAATACGATGATACAAGTGTGATTCCCACGGACTTATGTCCCCGGTTACGTTTGCACCATTGATTTGCCTCATTAATGGTGTAGACGTTACTAATTAGTTATGTTTGCACCATTGATTGATAGGAAAAAACAGACCGTATTAAAAAACCGGCCAAGTGCGAGTCGGATTCGCGCATTAAGGGTTAATGCTCTATAAAAACGTCAAAAAAAACACATTTGTTGTATTGGAGCCCCCTTAAATACTTGTTTTATTGTTTTTTAGTATTTCTTGTTTTAAATTTTTCAGTTCCATATGGTCAACAGTTAGTTTTGTCGGTACGTGGAGGGAGTGAAATCGCTCTTTTGTCACCGATTGCAGCAACTGAAAACTGTTGCGACCACCGAAAATCGCAACTAGAGTTTGCTACGTCTGCGCAATTTCCCAAAATTTTAAGAGAATATCGTAAAAACAGCTAGTTGCGATTTGCCGGTTGCGGCAACTGAGAGTTCAAAATTGTGTCGAGTTCTGAGCGCCTTAGTGATCGATAAAACTATGTGATCCCAAAAAAGTCAACATTATGGGAATACAAATTTTAAATAATTCAACACTAAGAATTCAACATTTTGCGAAACAAAAAAATATCAACATTGTGGGAAATTATACATTTTGGGATTTCAACATTTTGCAAAGTCAACTGAATTGTGCTAAAGGAACTTATGTTTTGGTGTATACATTTTATCCAAAAACCCATGTCAAAAACAAACGCTAAATAAACAATTTTTTTATGGCGAGGAAAGCAAGGTTTATCAGTTGTATCAAATTGAATGGTGCAAACATAACTAACCAGTTACGTCTGCACCATTAATGGGGCCAATCAATGGTGCAAACATAACCGGGGGGATTTATGGTGTCGAGTTGACTAACTCCCGGTATATATTGTAGTTTTTGGACTAACTAACGAACACATCGAGCAACGGAGGCCTGCAATGCTCTAAGAGCGAACACGATAAGTGCGTGTCAAACACTACACTAGAGTAAAACCTGAAACCAGTGAACGAATGTTGAAAGTCTCTCTCTCTCTCTCTTTTCTTCTTATCATAGCTTCTGAGGAGTGCTCCAAACAATTTCGCCAATGTCAAGTGATATAATTAGATATTTTATAGTCAAGTCGTCAAGAGTCTCCGTCAAGTCATAAAACCCAGTTTAAATGGTGGCAGTAAAACTGAGTTATTACAGGAAAAAAATTCTCATTTCGAAAAGACACGCAATACTAACACTACATCACACATGTGTTGTTTATCCAAGTTACACCGGTTAGAATGCCACCAAAATTACACGAAATAACTCAAGCTGGCAGAACAAAATTCTATTTTCGCTTAAAGTAGACTTGTTATGCACTTGTTATGTTGTTGTTATAGACTTCTAAGTCCATGTGCACACCCATACCCATGCACTGACAAGTTTACTGGACACCGCATCAAGTGCGCTGCAAACTTGACGGTGAACTTGATCGTGAATGGCCCGCATCAGACTATAGAAGTAAAACTGTCTACATTGTAAAATAATATTATATACCACGGCCATCGAGCAACACGGAAACGGAGGCCTGCGTTGCTCGATGACCACGGCCATAATAACGTAGAATAACGGCCACCAGTTTACTAAAACATGACTTGACTGTGATTTTAACGGCTTGGAAGGATTGTAACGTTGTAAATTATTTTTATATTAATAAATTATCATCGAGCAATGCAGGCCTCCGTACCGGAGGGGAGACGCCATAGAGCTGTCAACCGATACATATTTATTCAGAAATATTTGGGGGGGGCTTCACGCACTCACTTACACTTTAATGCACACTTTTGTAACCAGTCGTTCTATCGCTATAAACGCACACATCTATAAACAGCAACACATCAAAAATCTTTATACACACATAGATGCTTTCTGTGTACAAACATCATGTTATGTCACAAAATTGACAGTAACACCCGTTCTAGGGACTTCCAGCACTCAAGTCGATAAATGAATAGTATCGATAACTTTTTGGTAGGAACTTACTTTGCCTGCCATCAAGGGTCATTTAAGGGCGGCTTGGGATGAGGGGAGGGGTTGAACGCTCTCTGTGAAGGGGGAGTTGCGGAACCGCCCCACTTTTCGAGGATAGCATAGAGATAATTTTGTGGATAACTATGATATTTTAGATTAGTAAAAGGTAGTAGTAGGCTGGAGAGAGAGGGGGTAAACGCGGAAACTTAGAGTATAGAGAAAAAATCAAGAAAATTTTGAGTACCCCAGGTACAACCACTAGCTCATGAGATGATTAGTTCTTGGGAAAATTGAATTAGAATTTTGTTCAAAGCTTACAATAATTTCATAAAACTATGGGCTGGCAAGTCAAAAGAGACGAAAGGAAAGGAAAGGAAAAAACGCTTTACTTAGCTCCCGTCTTCCTACTAACCTACATAATCCATGTCGGTTCTGGCCTCGAAATATACAATGTATTGTATCTGTCAGTCACTGTTATTGTCAAAAACCAAAAATCATGATCCTAAGTGCCAAAAAACTAGATTAGTCATTAAAATGTATAAATAGTTTTTTTTTATTTCAGGCATAATTATCCCACGACACAGGTTTTTTTTTTTTTTTTTATACTACTTGAATGACGGAACAAGCAGATGGCCCACCTGATGTTAAGCGGTAACCTCTGCCTATGAACAGTGCATTACCTAGGTGATCCTAGTGTGGGATCAGAACTAGGTATGTGTTGGGTGTGTTAAGTTATGGTGATGCTAAACGATGGTAGGTAAAGTAATACTTAGTGCTATATATAGAGAACAGAATATCGCGTTGAAAAAATAATGCCTTTTTTTTTAAATTCTTTTGTCAATCAAATAGGATTTGAATAGGAAAATCCCACGACACAGGACGGACACTCATGACACGACTTTTCTTGAAAATGTGTAATCGAGATCAAACTGGGAAATGCTTTTGTTAATTTATCGTGATCACGTATCCCACAACCTAGGTAGGCATGCAACTTTTTACGAAAAACTATCACACCTCTAGATTTGTAATATCACATTGTAATTTAAATTCATGTCTAGATAAGTTCACACATAAAAAACTAGTAAAAATAACTTGGAAGCCCTTGCAAGCCTAGCTAGTAATATTCTTGGAGCAACAAGGCCGCCGCTGGAGGTCACACGAGAGAGACACGAGGAGGTCGCGGCGTGGGGCGACATCAAGTAAAGGCGTTCCCCTCTGGCTATGCACAATTTCATTTGGGCATACGCGTTAGTAAAACTGTTTTATTAACTGTTTTAAAAACTATCCGTTGTAATTTAACATAGTAATTTAAATTCATGTCTGTGTTTAAATATAAAAAATCAAGGAAAAGAAGCTTGCTAGCCCTCACCAAGCATGTTTTGCTTTTGCTAGTAATAAAATTGTATCATGATGGGCCGATTGCTCTGTCAGACTGAATCGATCGTGTGACGCATAGAGTAAAAAGTGTGACAGTACTACAAATACTAAAATGCCGAATCGTTACATTTTCTGCTGTAAATCAAGGTCTGGAACATCGAATTTACGAAAAGATGGTGCTTTCTTTCACATTGTACCTAAGTGAATTTCATTATATATATATATTTACATACATACATACATAGACACACGCCTTTTTCCCCGAAAGGGTAGACAGAGCCTTAAATGTGCCTCTTTTCACCTTGGTTTTCACCAGTTCTCAATAATATATATTTATTTTAATTTTATTTTTTGATGTTGGCACAGTTTACACGATATTATCTAGCCCCAAGCCAAGCAGAGCTTGTGTTATGGACTAGATAACTGATATCCCTAATACAGTACAACAACATACAGTACAATACATAGTACATAGTACAACAGTACAATACATAGATATTTATTTTGTATTAACATAGAAAATATCCAGAACACCCTGAACAAATATCCGCAGATCGTATAAATATTTGTTCTGAGGCGGGAATCAAACACGCAACCTCCTGCGTTACAGGCGAACCTTCGTCCACTGCGCCACAGAGGTCGTCAATTTAGGGCATAAAATTAATAATTTCAAATTAAAATCATAACAGTTACCTACCTTGTTACATACCAATACCTTCATGGTGATTGGATTAACGGTTAGAAAGTTAGGTTAGGTTAGGCTATGGCGTCTCCCGAATAATATAAATCAAATTTCAACAGTTTGTAAAACATAATTAACGAGCATTTATGTTATCGATAAAAAAATCTACTTTATTATTGAGGCACATCACTAATTTAGTAGTATATAAGAAAACACGGGCAACTTACTTTCAGGAATTTTTGAGAAATAAAAAAAACTGTTAAATGAGCACAAAGCTATTTCAGTGTGCATTGAGGCTGTTATTGTTACATACGTACATACATAGACACACGCCTCTTTCCCCGAAGGGGTAGGCAGAGCCTTAATGGGCCTCTTTTCACAGTGGGGTGCACCGTCGTGGGAGATAGACGTGACAAGTAGTGAGCTCATCCCTGCTATTGCTTCCCACGACTGACTCAGCTAACGTTATTGTTATTGTTAGCAGTTGCTTATTTAATTATTTCTTATTATGGTTACCAACAGTTTACACATGTATATATGAAGAGGTACAAACTATATACCTATCTTTAGCTACAGGAGAAACCAATAAGGGCCTTTCATTTTTAAATAAAAAAAATGTAGTTTGGTTTGGGTCAATTGATGGCCCTGACTCAACTGTGGTTGTCAAAATTAACAAATGCATCGTCTGTTATTTTGTGTGATAGTAACAAAATACCACGAAAATATATCACTACGTTGTTGACTTTTACATGTCACTTTATTTATACAGTTAAGTACACAGCAGCGACATCTATTTTCAAGGGTTTATAGATGATTTGATATGGCCGTGAAAACCCCTCATTATAGGCAAACACAACGTGCGAAGATTGTACAGTAACCTAATAATTGGAGATCAACGATTTTTTTAAAGCATCTTTATTTACTTTTAACTGAAAAGAGTAAAGTTATTTAAGCATGATCAATATAACCGATTTTGATGAAGTTAACCACACAGTTTTATTCTTATTATAAACTAGAAGCAACCCGCGGTCTCACTCGCATAAGTCTTGATCCTGTGGGAACATTTAAATAAAATTTAAATTTATTCCAGTGGTCCAGCTATCGCCGTTCTAAATTTCAGCCAACCCTTAGAAAATTTTGCATTTATAATATTACATACATACACACATACGTAAACTCACGCCTGTTTCCCAGAGAAGTAGGCAGAGACCATGAATTTCCACTTGCTACGATCCTGGCATACCTGTTTTGCTTGATTCACTCACATCACATTCTTCATATATGCTCATTGGTTAAGGGCGCTCTTGGCCTGGCCGTGCTCCAGATCGACCCTGATCTAGTCTGAATACCTTCACCGAGGTCTCCCCCTTCCAACTGTCCCATTCATGCTCATCTTATGAACTAGTTTCGTCAATCTACTATCATTCATCCTTTAACCAATAATCGAAACCATGCAAGCATATCTTTCTCAGTCCTTGTCACTATACACGTGCTCTTTCATTTTACAATGCTTTCTTAACACACAGTTTCTTATTCTATCTCTCAAAGTCCACCATACATACTTCTCAAACCTCTCATCTTCAGTGCATTTATTTTACTTTCATGTTTATTCTGCCTTAGCAACTTTCGCTACCACCATACATTAGTTTTGGCACTAACACTCCTCTATGCACATCCAGTCGTGCCTTTTTGGATACGTTCCGGCTGATAATAAGGCGTTAAGTTCACCTGGTTTCCAGAATTTACTCTCATTTAAATACCATCTTCATGCTTGCCATCTCTTGTAATCAAAGTTCCCAAATGTACAAACTTTTTCATGTTACACTTGTTGTTAATAATAGTGTGATTTAATTCTATTTCTTTAAATATAGTTGCACATGACATTTACGTTGTCATATCATCATACACCTCTGCGAGGCACAATTAATCCTTTTACCATACTGGTTCTTTCACCATTGGTCACTAGGCCCCTTTCAGGGACACTATATCTCAAGCTGGTCAGTGAACCAAGAAAGAGCCCGTGACACGAAGTAGTAGTAGTTAGTAGTTACCGGTTAGTTAGTGGTTACATAGCCATCAAATACAAATACACGTTATTCCACATGTCACATGATGTCGAACGTGTTTAATGAATAGTATTTAGTAATCCAGGATATTAAGTAATCATCCACATCTTGGCTTACTGACATTACACGTTATATACATGTTTACGTCAGCAGAATAAATTCTGAAATGCACATTGCACATTTATCTCTACGCTTTTGGTCACTTTTATGTCGCCCCTGTGTCACACGATTAAGTGGAGCTCGATTGAAGAGCGAGCAGGGCAGTCGTAAGGGAATTGGCTTTCATTGCGAATAAATCACGTAACTTGGCAGTGATTTTAGAGTAATGAATGACCAGTGTACTGAAGTGCAGTCGCAGTGAAGAGTGAACCAGTGTTAGTGAATAAAATATTCACGGTTTGTTTTGTTAAACCGTTCAGTTTTATTATTTTACCCCGAACACGAACTCAAAAATTACAAAATCTGAGATGGCCACTTTGGTTTTTATACGGCTTAATTTTACTTGGTCAATTTTCATGCAATAAGTTATAATAATTTAATTGAAATTCAGGTACATGTGAAAGGAAACACTATCTTTTTGTAAATTTGATGATCCAATCATTTTTTTACAGCATAAAACTGAACAATTCGGCATTTTTCTTAGAGCACTATCTCCCACGCGAGTCGATTCAGTCTGACAGAGCGATCGGCGACAGCTAGTTTTTTATAAGCTGTATGCCCTCGAGGGCATTCAATTTAGAGGGGAACTACAGCGGGGAATGCCTTTGATGGCGTCTCCATTCCGTGTTGCTCGATGTAAATTATAATACCTAGTTGAAAATGACAAATGCACATGCAGTCCGACGCCAATAATAAAAAATAAAAAATAAAATACTATGCCTATTTGATAATGTATTTATTTTTTATATTAATATTGTGCACGTGTACAATAGTTATTAGAAGCGTAGATTTCGGTAACATCAATGATGATGACAAGTTGTTACTCAGTCCATTGGAGCTTATAGATATGATTCTAAAAGAACGGATGGAGCACCATGAGCTGAAAGGAGCGCGGCTGGTTCCATTGAACCTCCCTCAAACAACGACGGAAAAAGCTGCATCAGGTTGGTATTATTCTCCCACGCAGGTTTATTAACAGCAGAATAATAGGTACCTACCTACTACTAATATTATACATAATAAATACAAATTAAACAGTTAAGCTATCTAAACTAATGATAATTATGAGACACTTTAAATCAGTATATGCGTATAGGTCTCTTAGTTTCCGCAAAATCAGGTTCATAGATAATTTTTTTATGATCAGGTTTCGCTATCTCAAAATATGTTGATGAGCTGTGATGTGCAAAAAACAATAAAATTTGAATTTCGCGCCATCTGCGGAAAGGTCTTCTTTTGCTTTCTTCCCTTCTCTGGAGCAAAGATTTAAATCTTTGCTCTGGAGTACACTACCTACCATTCATTGTAAGCTCATTTTAAATGACCAGCCCACTTACATTTAATTTCCATTTTAGTTTTTTGTTTGTGTAGGTGATATCTGTTACACCCGTTTAAGCTCCTTTAGTAATATAATTATCCTCCTTAAATTTGGTGGAATAGTTATTCCAAAGCTTTTTTACGTGAAGACTTGTTTAGTTCAGAATGAAGTTTCTACTATTGGAAAACATAGACCCCATGAATTGATGAAATATGTACAGATAGTCACAGTTAGAGACATCCAGGTGAAATCCAGGTCTAGAGGACCTAATCACGGCTCAGTTGGATAGCATACATAGACATACGTCTTTATTCCCCATAGGTTACACCATCGTGGGAAGATTCCCACGATGGTGACGTCTATATAGATGTGAGAAGTGGTGAGCTCATCGGCAACATTTCTTCCCACCACTGACTGACTTGAATATCATAATAAGGAATATACGAAGAACTGTAACCTACTTATAGTCTAGTTACTGAGCATGATGAGCTGAGATGCAGTTAATGATACTTATAGTTTCAATTCGTTGTTATTCAAAATAATTAGGTACATTTGAATCTTACAGGCTATAATGATGATGTGATGACATATTTTAACTAAGTAATCTTTAATAAAATACCACTTCCGTAACACAGGCTTGTCAAGTCTTATACCAAACAATTTTTTTTAGACATCTTCACACTTTCATCTACTATTTTCCGTACCTACAGAGCTAAATGATGACGAAAACAGTTTGAAGCGGCGGAAAGTATGGAGCCGGTGGGGTAAATGGGGGAAATGTTCGGTGACGTGCGGCGGCGGCGGCGCCATGACGCGTCAGCGCGTGTGTGTTGGGGGCCGCTGCGCACGCGGTGAGCTGGAGCAGCAGCGCCGGTCATGCGCGCGGCCCCCGTGCACCACGCCGAACATGGAGCTGCGTGATACGGACTAGGTAACTGTATGAGGCCACAGCGCGTGTGTGTGGGGGCCGCTGCGCACGCGGCGAGCTGGAGCAGCAGCGCCGGACATGCGCGCGGCCCCCGTGCACCACGCCGCACATGGAGCTGCGTGATACGGACTACGTAACTGCATGACGCCACAGCGCGTGTGTGTTGGGGGCCGCTGCGCACGCGGCGAGCTGGAGCACCAGCGCCGGTCATGCGCGTGGCCCCCGTGCACCACGCCGCACATGGAGCTGCGTGATACGGACTAGGTAACTGCATGAGGCCACAGCGCGTGTGTGTGGGGGCCGCTGCGCACGCGGTGAGCTGGAGCAGCAGCGCCGGTCATGCGCGCGGCCCCCGTCCACCACGCCGCACATGGAGCTGCGTGATACGGACTAGGTAACTGCATGAGGCCACAGCGCGTGTGTGTTGGGGGCCGCTGTGCACGCGGCGAGCTGGAGCAGCAGCGTCGGTCATGCGCGCGGCTAATTTGTATTCTCATCAGGGTTGTAGATACTATATCGAGTGCGTACTTTTCAAGATGAATCCAAAGGTAGCAGTTACCTAATGCCGTTAGTTAGGCACCTGCATCTGGGCTATGATTTAGAAGTAGTACATAATAATTGTACAATACTGTAAATATTGAAAAAACTTCTGATAAAGACGTGGCGTTACGGGGTACGAAACCTTTTGCCTTATGTAGAAGACTGGGTTCCTAACGGTGCAGTAATATCTATACCTAGGTAGGTAAAGGAATCTGACGAAAAAGGCATTAATCAACAAATTCATCCAAAAGGAGAAGTAATATCAATACCCTATACGTAAGTGCAGGGTGATGATGCAATCATTATTTACCGAGATGCAGATGCAATACCGTATTGAATACCGCAAACAATAGTTAAATACAAAACATTAACTATAAATTCATAACATTTTCTGTTATGGATTTTATTAAACTTCTTTGAAATCTTTCAGTTGTATGTAAGTAGTTAGATTACCTAGAACAGCTATGCAGTACGAGTGCAGGGCCACTTTCTGAGATTAAATTAAAATAAAAATGTTTGTTGAACTGTGTCTGGTTCTGCGAATTCTGTTAAACGAAGGCGGTCATATTGTGTCGAAGAATGTTAGCAGCTTTCCTTGTGAAGGTAAACATTTTATTTCTTAGAAAGTTTTATTTGTCGTCCTGAGTGAGAATTACGAACAATAGTGGCATTTGTGTAGTGATTCACAGTCAACCCAAGTGCGGAACAATACTTGTGGAATAACTTTATAGAATAAGATTATTCTGAAAATGAGATTGATTGTACCATTTACCGTTATCTACGTAGCTACGGATTCATTTTGGTATCTTAGTAAGTGCACTTAACACTTTTAAATTGTCCACCTGTCAACAGACGTGTTTCTTGTGGATTTTTTCTGAACAAATTATTGGTAGAGTCATGCAGGGTAAATGTACGCGGTGGGTAAGTGAGCGCATTCCGATGTTGCCTTTCAAAACGCATTTATTGCAAAAATGGGAATAAACGACGAATTCGAATGTCTTTTGTTTTTTGACATGGTTTTTTCCCCGAAACCTACCTACCTATAACTACCTTACCACACACCTAGCTACCTAAGAGCAATCCGTGTTGCTCTAAGCTAGCTACTAACATACATAATAACACCCAACAGTCACATACATACACAGTCGTGATCCCAGGACCCCCTGTGTCGTGGTGGGTATCAGAAACTACGAGCACCGTGGTACCATAACACCCAGACCCGGAAAAAATATTTGCAGATCATACAAACATTTGTCTCGCAGCGGGAATCGAACCCGCAACTTTTCGCATCCCAGCCGGCTACTCGCCCGACGCTCTACAGAGGTCGTCATCATTGCTGTCATGGTTAATTAAAATTGACAGGTTCTTCAAGTTTATAGAAAAAACCTGCCTGCACCACCTTCATCACCATGCATCGTACCAGATTTATTTATATATACTCAGTGATTTTCAATATTTTGCAGCGGCAGGGGAAACTCCGGAAGGCTTCTCAACCACAGAAAACACGCAAAAGGAAAACTCAATCTCAGTTACACAAGATGGGAACGCAAATTTAAAACCTCTTTGGGTCGACGCACCGATACCACGTGTGAGTGATACTTATTCGTTGAGTAAAAAAACTTATAATGCCTTTTTTTAAACTTGTTTGCTATAGAAAGCGTCAAACATCTAATAATATAAATACTAGAAACAGAGTATTAACTCTCAGTTCCTACAATCTGTTGTGCCTGTGTGTGAGTCCCTAGAGCTAATAAATCGCTTACAGGGCAATTTGTTCGTTATCAAAATCCTAAGCCACGTGTTCAAATTGTTGATTAGCAAATCTGTAAACTAACCATGAACTTCAATAAAACAACACACAATCAAATCACGGATAAGATAATAAGTAAGTAAGTAGGTTAAGTAGTAGTAGAGCTTTTTTGTGAAAGAGTTCATCCGGGGAAGTACTACCACCATACCTATTTCTGCCGCAAAGCAGTAGTGCTCGCATTGCTGTGTTCCGGTTTGAAGGGTAAGGGTGCCGGTAAAATTACAAGCACGTGAGACTTTTCATCTTTATGTCTCAGGGTGGCGGGCGCAGTGCAATGCCACATAGGGCGCGTCCTAGGTGGACGTGACCTATGAGGTAATGCACTGTTCATAGGCAGAGGTTACCGCTTAACATCAGGTGGGCCATCTGCTTGTTCCGTCATTCAAGTAGTATAAAATAATAAAATAAAAATAAGCTTGGGACTTTGCGACTGAATGATTTTGCTCCCGTTTTGCTGCTGGCTCCGGTCTATTAAACCACTCTTGTCTGTTTTGTGTAAGTATGATACTTTGGTTTCAGGAAACGCAATCAGCTGGCAAAGACGTCTTGCGGGAAGTGGAGGACAAGGAGCCGCTTGCGCTGACCAAGATAACTAAGACTCTTTCACATGGATTAGAGCCATTTTTTAACAAGGTATACTTCCAAACCTACATATTTTTTACTTCAAATCTTAATAATACCTGAGTATAAGTTTTGGGTTGTGTAAAAAGGTTAAAACAGCGATTGTTGTTATTCTTATATAGCACATTTTATTTAAAAAAACAGGTCAAGTGCGAGTCGGACTCGAGCACGAAGGGTTCCGTACCATTATCTATAAAAACAGCAAAAAATCACGTTTGTTGTATGGGAGCCCTCTTTAAATATTTGTTTAATTTTAATTTAAAAGTTTATTTTTAAATTGAATATATAACTAAATATTCTGCTAATATTTTAAGCGCCTACCTGTTGCCGTTATAAATATCGAGCAAAAACGAGCAAAAAATACACGTTTGTTGTATGGGGGCCCCTTAAATATTTATTTTATTCTGTTTTTTAGTATTTGTTGTTATAGCGGCAACAGAAATACATCATCTTTGAACATTTCAACCGTCTCCTTTTTTTGAAGTTGGTATAAAATAAATTGAAATGATCCGTCTGCGAACTGAACTCGAAGTCCAATGTGTAAAGTGTACACGACACGCCCAATGCCCATTCACATCATAAACGCATTCAATTCTTGTCGGTCAACTACACCTTATCATAATAGCTCCCTTAATTCGTTGCAAGTCATGCAAAGGCATCTAGTTCCTATGTAGCTGCGCTTTGGACCAATACCTTTATACAATCAGCTTTTACACCCTCCATTCAAACTTGCCCCCTAAATCGTTGATATACCAGTTAGTGAACTTTAAGCCCTTTCGTTCGAGCACAAAGTCTTGATTTGATTAGTCTGGTTCTTACCCTGAAACTACATACCTAACACGCTAGAGTTATTATTGGTTCGGAAGAGTAGTTCCTGATAGGAAAGGGTCGTGCTTTTTTTCGCGTCTCACTCAACACATTTCCTCCTTTCATGCATACAGGGTGTGGCAAGCTCAGGATAAGTACCTGCTTTTTTGGGGAAGGGTAAGAGATAATCCTCCTAACGGACAATGATCTGATTGTAAAAGTAGTTTTGAATATTAATCTACTATCTACTATCAGGTTTTGGCATGCTAATTTCATTAATCGATATTTCCAAAGGTATGGGTCCATCCCTAGATTAGCAATAGATTACTTTGATAATTTAAGAAATATTTAGGGTTATCTTTTAGGCACAAAAAATAAATTTCTTAGAACAACACTTTTGGGCTTTATCAACTTAATTTCCTACCAGGATTACTTTCACCAAAGTGATACTACAATGATATGAAATTTTTAGAAAACTATAAGAACCGTTTCCCTTATTTTTGTATTTTGTTTACTTCTTATATGAAAGAACAATCAGTTGGTCCACCTGATGTTAAGCCATTGTCTACCTATATTGAATTAACAATAGCACTACCCCTTCTCTACATTACACAACTACTGATGGTATTACTGCTTTTATGTCTTGTGCAATAAATAATTTTCTATCTATGCTTATACGCAAAACAATCTCAACAAATATATAAAAGAGAAGTCCACTCACTGACTGACTGACTGACCACTCATCACGAAATCTCGAAAACTACTGGGCCGAGAAGTTTGAAATTTGGAACAAGCACTCATTGCGGGTGAAGGCACGCACTAAGAAAGGATTTTTGAAAATTCGTACCCGAAGTGGTTGAAAAAGGGTGTTAAAGTTTGTATGAAAGTCCCAGGTTTTTAAAGTTAGAGACATGAATTTTGGCATGCATGTTCCTTTTGTCTTCCGGGTGCTCCCTTAGAAATGGTTTTAGGAAATTCAGCCCTTAAGGGTATAAAAGGGGGTATTTAATGTTTGTATGAAAAATGTGAAAGAATCCAAATTGAATCTTACCACAACGCGTTATTGCATATTTTACATTGAAATTATAATTTGGAAACCCATCAAAAATCAAATTGAATTTTACAACTACGAGTTAATGCATATTTTACATCGAAATTAGAATTTGGAAGCCATATATGTTTGAAAAGTTCCTTGAGTTTCAACTTCGTTGTCATGACAGTTTTTTATGCCAATTTATCTATGGCCATTATGTTTCATTCTACCAAAGGAGTTTTTTGAAAAAGTTTAATGGTTTCGAGGAGCGTAGGTACTTATATATAGTTTATTTGTTTCTTTGTCTGTCTGTCGGTACATATTATTTCAAAAAAATGGTCTGACGATTTTGACGAAATAGGATAGGGTAAAACCGTTCTAACTTAGTCCCACAGCTAGGAAAAATAAAAATTCTAAATCCTGAGCAAAGTCCTTTGTTCTATACCGTCTAAAATGGGGTTGTATGAGATTGTGAGGGTTTCTAGGGTTTGTAGGAGATGTAAAAAAATAAGAGTCTCACAAGGAGTTTAATGGCAGAGAAAACAATCTAACATGGTTTCTGCCTCAGCTGGTAAAAGTCCCGACTCCCAAGAAATTCTCCTGAGCTCCTGGTTAGTAGGATTTGTAAAAAAATTGGAGTCTCAGGCAGAGAAAAAAATCTAACTTGGGTCCTGCCTCAGCTGGTAAAAATCCCGACTCCCAAGAAATTCTCCTGAGCATAGGATATGTAGGAGTTGTAAAAAATAGGAGTCTCACAAGGAGTTAAAAGGCAGAGAAAACAATCTAACTTGGGTCCTGCCTCAGCTGGTAAAAGTCCCGACTCCCAAGAAATTCTCCTGAGCTCCTGGTTTGTAGGATTTGTAAAAAAATTGGAGTCTCAGGCAGAGAAAAAAATCTAACTTGGGTCCTGCCTCAGCTGGTAAAAATCCCGACTCCCAAGAAATTCTCCTGAGCATAGGATATGTAGGAGTTGTAACAAAATAGGAGTCTCACAAGGAGTTTAAAGGCAGAGAAAACAATCTAACTTGGGTCCTGCCTCAGCTGGTAAAAATCCCGACTCCTAAAAAATTCTCATGAGCAAGGTCGGTCGTAATGGGGTTGTATGGGTTTGTACGAGGTTTTAAGGATTTCTCAGAGTTTAAGGCATTGTTTTTAGGAGTTTGAAAGGCTTTTTATAGGTTTTTAGGGCTTCTTAGGTTGAGATAGTTTTAAGGTAGATAGTTTTTAGTTTTAAAAAAATATTCTGATAGACATAAAATAAAAGTCAAACTTTTATTTTATGTTCATCAAAATAAAACTTGTCATTATCGTCAGTATATTACGAAACAACCTATTAATGGCTATGTTACTTTGCAGGCTTTTTTTGAGCCATTCGAGAGGCGACCCAAAACAGTGACTCTAGTTGCTTTCAAGAACAATGTTCTACACCCTCGACTATCAGTAAAGGTAAGCCTTATCAAAAAACAATTTCATAAATCTCCATACGATCTCGCACATAAATTTATCCGTCTATTACCAACCAACCAACCAATCGTAATGGCATTCGTCCAAAGTTAGTGGTGTTGCGTTCGGCAATTCAGCATGTCAGCAACTAATATCCGATCTTACCTCAACCACGAAATCGGCAAAACTTTGACAAACGAGAGCTCACGTTATATTAGTTGCATAATTTGTTTTTTTTTTCATTTTGTCACTAATACTATTACTTTCTAAAATTAAAATTAAAATCGTTTTATAATGTATATACCACGCCCTTCTATATGACACCCCATTTTATGTTTGCATAATTTTTTTACGCCTTTTGAACCCAACATCTTAACAACTCCTCGCTCGAGCAATTCGGCTCATTAACTTACCAGCAAATTTTAGCACAACCTATTGACCTATTCAATTTCATGCAGATCGGGTCAACGGTACGAAAGTTATGCTTAAATGTATAAATACATACAAAGTACAAACATACATACAAGCATACGTACATTGCCAAATCGCTAATGTTCTTGTGCTCGTTTCCCAGAACCATGGCCCAGAACTTGGTCGCAATTTTCCCCACAACACAGAAGAAAAACAATCTGGCATAGTCCTTATCGAAACTAGGAATATTCAATAAAATGTACAGCATACATTACAATACCTTATTTTTATATTATAAATAAATAAATAATGCTGGACAGTTCACACAACATTATCTAGCCCCAAACTAAGCAGAGCTTGTGTAATGGTTAACAAAAAAATACTCTAATGGGTAGGTACTAGATAACTGATATACCTACTAGATATTTTTTATTATACATAGAAAATACCCACAACACCCAGAACAAATATCTGCAGACCGCACAAATATTTGTTCGGAGGCGGGAATCGAACCCGCAACCTGCTGCGTCGCAGGCTAACCTACGGCCGCCGCGCCACAGAGGTCACAGAGGAGGAGGGGGGAGGATTATAGAGGAACAAAGTACTTAAATTTGCTTTTTCAGACATCGGATGTGAAATCAGAAGTGGCAGAGCTGCAATCACCGTTCAACGATGTCGGCCACATATGGATGAATGTACAGATGGACAACTAGACCAGTTCTTACAACAACAATTTGTTTTATTTTTTTATTTAGGCTACACCATAACATTGTATAGATGTCGCAGCCGACTGGTTCAATCAACCGTTTAATTGCACGGCTAGCCGTTTAATAGCTCTTTCATTGAACAACGCCATTCCTACATAAAAACCTGGGACCTCAACCAAACAGCTATAATATTATCATCGTGAGATTGTAGTCCCTCTCTAGGTTAAGTTATTTTTTTAAATGTTTTATTAGCTTTTCTACATAAAAAATCTTGGGGTCGAATGTCGTTGTTCAATGAAATGCCTAGCCGTGCAATTAAACAGCTGTTTCAACCAGTATACTGCAACGTATATTGAATGGATGATTTTAATAAATAGATAGGTCCTTTAAGAATAGCTTTCATTCTGCTCACGCTTGTGGCGCGTTTTTTTTTTGGTGTTTTATGCCCATATATGTATTTTTAAACACATTTTTACAGTGTTTTTGTTTTGTTTAGGAGGATCGTAGCTATACTGATGATATTTATGAGATACTATCAATTAAAACATGTTTGTCAAGTCTCCTAGTTCCCGCGAAATCAACTTTCGCCATCTAAAGAGTGTTCGATGAGCTGTAATGGGCAAAAAATACCAATAAATTTGAATTTCGCGCCACCAGCGTGAGCATCCTCCTTAAAGTACTTTTCTCTAAGATACAGGGCGTCTTAAGATTGTTAATCGATTGTTTTTTTTTTAAAGAGAACAACCTTTTGAACCTTTATCAGTAACTTCAATAATAAACTTTCTTATTTAGGTTAGATACATAGATAGATAGATAGTTAGATGTATAGATAGATAGATAGTTAGATATATAGATAGATTAACACTTTATTGTACACCAAAAAAAAAGTTAGGTTGGTATTTGATTACAAATTTTGCCCACGGCCTATGTACACGTGCTGTCGGGATAAAGAGCAGTCCCCCCCCCCCCCCCCCGCCTCCCTCCCAAGCATCCATCCACACACCGATTATCATCTAAATCCGCGCTCAAACGTTACGGAGTTGAGTGGAACTACGCATACAAAGCGAGCGGAGCCGCGGGCGGAAGCTAATAAAACATAGCACTCGGATAATGTAGCTTTCTGTTAGTGAAATTAATTTCAGAATCGGATTACAAGGTCCAGATGAAGACGAAAAAAAAACCAATAAGAAATGGGAACCTCCTCCCTTTTTTTTTTAAATCGGTTAAAAAAGGAGGAGGTTCTCAATACGCCCAATATTATTATTTTTTGTTTCCTCATATTTCCGTCATTAATAAACTGATTTGGAAAATTCTTTTTTTAATTTGATTCGATATACATCCAGATCTTTATCAAAATCTGGTTCTGATGATGGGATACATGGGGAAATTTGGGAACTCCTCAAATATTATAGGCACACATATAGCGATTTTTGTATCATCAGATTTTTTGGTCAAGCATGTGCATTCAGAAAGTATCATTTGGTGAAGTGGAACTGATGAAGAAGACCAGAGATGGCCATTGGAACTCCTCAGTGATAAGTATTTCACGGGTGGTGACTTTCCGATATCCGTTTGAGCTGAAATTTGGCATACCTGTCTAGTTCCGATGACAATACAGTATTATGGTGACAGCGAGCTGATCTCATGATGGAGACGGAAGGTGGACAACGGCACTCCTCGATGGATAATAGTAGACTGGCCGTGTTTGGGCTAAATTTGATCAGCACACCGTTCCGACTACTAAATTCATAAAAGCTTGTTTTGAAGAAGATATTTTTCAACAAAGAACTTGTTTCTTTTTAATTTCAACACCTGTTCCATAAAAATCTTAATTCTCTGTGTTTTGGAAACCATACAATTTTATAAGAAACTGACAAACTACGAGTCTAGATATTAGTGTATCGATTATGTGTACTAAATGTCATGGAGTTATGATGAGACAATATGCAAATTATGAGAACATTTCGTTTGTATGCAGAGGGCTCAAACGCACTAGCTGTACACTCCTAAAAGTAGTACCCATACGTAAGGCCAGGGGCTGAAGTGATGAATATTCCAATGTTAAATGTTTTCAAAGGTAACCTAAAAGTTACATTACATATCATTCAGTTTGTAAGTGCCTATCCGACATCGATCGACATAAAATGTTATGTATTCGCGATAACAGTGCTATTGCCTGTGTTAATCCAGTTATGATTTCAGATAGGAAATGTGCAATATGTATAGTGATTCTGTGCACGATGAGATGCGTGACGCGATGCTCGGGATCTGACATTACTAACAATGTCAGCGAAGACTCGGAAGATGATAAAACACTGAAAGAAGCCCTTTTTTTGGTTGATTTGCTGAAAAACGGTAACAGAGAGAAATATTTTTCTGATAAGGCCATGCAAAAGATCGCTGTGTGTTAGCTTCTAACTCCTGCGAGTCGAGTATATAGGTGACAGACCATAATATCAAGATAGAAACCACAAGTGTACCTACTTTGCGTGTCACTTTTCCTGTCTGGAAGTTTGCGTAATGTACCTATTAGCAAACCTCAAATCGTTTAATACTTATATAAGAAGATATAAATATGGATACCTACATTCATCGACTCATTATAGGATGAAACGCTTCAGAAATGTATCAATAAAACATTTTAATTATCTTTCGAAGAGTATGCCAAGGCGTTGCGGGAAAACAAGGTACTTATAGAGGATTCAACTTGTGGACCTTCCGATGAACCTACTTTAGGTAAGTCATTACAAATGTACCTAAAACAGAAGAAATAAGATGAAATGGACCAGGGTTACAATTATAAACGCTTCGGTATTCTGTGTCAGTCACGATTTGGCGAGTTCAAAACCAAATCAATAATGGGGCACGAGGGAGGGCTGCGCTATATAGCTTATTAGCTTATTAGCTTTGCAAAGAAATTAAATAGAATGAAATGGAAATAGTTGTGTTCTGCAGTGAAAATCAAATCTATCAGACCGTCATACATTTTATTTAGGTTTCATATGTAAGTCACACTTGTGGATAACGTTAAATGTGATCCAAAATTGAGTTCCAGCGGGACTCGAACCCGCGTCTTCGGCTATAATCGGCAATGCCTTGACCAGTACGGCCATGAAACGAGCTGACACTGCGGACGAAATTTGTGGGCACTATTAATTCGGCTAAGCGCCGATAGATGCCATCTACAGGTTTACAGGTGCTTTACTATTCGTTCTAGTTTCCGCCACGCCCTATTGTTTTCCTCTCAGATATGAGTATAGAACACAGAGCAACACGGTAGAGTCCGCATTGCTCTGACTGAGGTATAAAAGAGGCGTTAATAAGAAAAACATTTACTTACGTTTAATTCGAATTTAAACTAATAGTTTGTTTATACTACCTTCTGCAAAAAATTCCGGTACGGAGGCCGCAATGCTCTAAGCTTTAAACAAAGAAAAGTAACTTTTTGATATCAATTTTGAAATTACTTTCGAGCGAGTACCACAAAATGCGGCGCGCCGCCTACGTACTTTGTGCGAGTACGAAATGTTGTGTTAGGAGCAAACTTACAAGTTTTGTACATAACTAAAACCTAAACACGTCAACTTTGTCTACATCAGGGATGGGGAAACTACGGCCCGCGGGCCATCTCCGGCCAGCGAAGCGTTGAAATCCGGCCCGCGACCATCAAACAAAAACAAAGTGAAGTTTTCGTATTGTTAAAAAATTTCATTCTCATTGGTAGTGCGCGGCTCGCATAAAACAATCACGTACTGTTTCGCGAGCGCGGGCTGTATGGGCGAAAACCGAGAATGTTTTTTTTTTTTTTCAGTAAATAATATATAACCAAATATGCAACAAAATTTAGAAAAACTTTTTTATAAAATGATACCAAGCCACGGTAATTCAATTCTATGCAACAACTTGCCCCGCCATATATTTCGTTAGTAAATATGGGCACGCGAAGGAAAAAGTTTCCTCATCCCTGGTCTCGATGTATTTTATACCCACATTTGTGACTGATATCGATTCCAGCGAGTCCATCAGCGTCACCCGCAAGCGCAACGCATCCCACCACATCTCACACGCCGGCTCCACTCACTGGGGATGAGCCAGGACCTCTGCGCCGCATGATAGAAGTGACACCGCGTGCTTTCCATCAAGACTTTCCAAGGCAAAAGGGTAGGTCTTACCCGTATAGTAAGCACATTTTATCTACATACATAACCATTAGGTACTGTTTTAATGGATTTCGGCCATCTTCCTTCTTCTCTTCCCAATAGGTACCTAGAAAGGTGGCCTACTACAATCAGATAATAAAAATAGTGAAGATAAAGTCCGGATCAGGCTTCGATTTAGTGTCGATGTCAGAAATGGTAATACCTTCAGTAACTACCTTCAGCTGTGTGCTAGCTGTATCCATCAGGGCGCGGGCCTCGCTCATACTTGTTATTATGTATTACTAGCGACTCGCCCCGGCTTCGCCCGGGTAGCCCCCGGTGAAAAACACCTTTAAATTTTAAATCAAAAATGTCTCTTACGAATCAACAGCGGCTAATCATTTTATAAAAACGGGAAATTTTCACGTACCGTTAAATCGATGTAAGCACCGACATTGATAAGACAATTAATTGATTTGATATTGACAATTGATATGGTTCACGAAAATTTTTATAGTAATACAGCGGCTAAGCTAAATAAAAGCTTATTTTAAAAATAACTGTCGTGCTCAACCAGCGTTAGAAGCATTTCTTAGAGAAAATGAAGAAATACTACTACCAGACAAGAAAGTTATAAAAACCTCCCGACCTTACCGCTTGCGATTTTTTTCTATGGGGTTACCAGAAAGATAAGGTATACGCTGGGCATTTCTAAAGTCCCGCCGAACTGAAAGACGGCATTCTAAGTGCATTGCAAAATATGCATTACATGAAGGTAAGGGCTGCTACATAAAGTGTATTAACGCGTGCCAATCTGTGTAGTCAAGTAAATAGTCTACACTTTGAACATATCTGGAATTAATTTTTCACTTATTTTTTTTTATTATAAAGCAATTTATTTACTTACCAAACAAGTATTTTTTCATTTAAACTCAATAAAATGGGTGTTTTGCTACTAACAAGTAACTAGGTAGATATGTTTCTAATTTTGGTCTGGAGACATTTTTACGTAAAAACCATCGTCGTTAGAGCGAACATGGGTAGGGACATAAGCCTTCAAAATTAGCCTACCAACTACAGTATGTACAAGTAGTTACATACGGATTTAAATTAAGAACCATTGAATGAGTGACATTGTTGTTTTCACTTACTCGTTTTTTCATAGAAAATGTATGGGAATGGTTTTTTTAAATTATTGCCAAAACATACGATTTGATTTGGTATGTTTCTTTGGGAAAAGTGTTCCTGGTTGAAAATAGAGTCGATTAAGACCAACTTGTTTTTTTTGACAAATGTCACTTTCAGGGAAAACCGTACTTTTTTTCAAAAATCTAAAAATGCCAATATTTTTTTCTTCAAAATAGAACACAAGGTTTTTAAGAACAAAACCTTCTAACTACAAAAGAAAAGGTAGCTACCCTTAAGGGGCCAAAAATTTGCCCCACCCTGTATATAGATTGTGTAATGACAACATATTTGTGGTCTCTGATCACAGGGATCGATTTTTAAAGCAATCGGTCCAGTACCTAGCAAATATGTTGTGGTCATAATGGGTTTTTAATTTATTTTGTATGTTTGTATTTATTCTTGTTGAAGCTGTAGCGGAAACTGCAAAGAGCACAACGGACTGCTGCACCGCTGGCCACACAGATGCCCCTACACATGCCCCCACAGTTGCCCCCACACATGCCCCCACAGTTGCCCCCACAGTTACCACCACACATGCCCCCACACTTGCCCCCGCAGCCACGTCAACGGATTCTATGAAAGCCTACAAAAGCACCGACATCTCTACCAAGCGCACCCGCGCCCGCATCCTAGATGTGTACAAGATAGGTCGCCGCGCAATGGAAAAAGTCAGCTCGTCACAACCAGGTACATTGTTAAGTCCCTGCACACTAGTGTTTGATCTACTAGTGTACTAGTGTAAGACCACTAGGTCAGATCACGCAAATGAACGCGGTTTAGATTACCTACTTTCCTTACTATTCTAACCGACATCAAAAAGTCAGCTCGTCACAACCAGGTACATTATTATGTCCCTCCCTACACACTAGTGTTTGATCTACTAGTGTACTAGTGTAAGACCACTAGCTCAGATCACGTGAAAGAACGCGGTTTAGATTACCTACTTTCCTTACTATTCTAACCGACATCAAAAATCATTTAGACATCCTTAAGAGGAAACACCAAGGTCTAAAGAATTAAAAAATTGGTATTTGTAAAATCTATTTCTGTCGCGCAGACCTCAAACCTCCCCCCGCAGAGCGTGATAGAGACAACTGCAGCTTGGATCGACAATACCTATTAAAAGTACATAAAATCAACGATTTGTAGTCCCCTGATTCCTTATCCAAAACTTAACTAATTTAACTATTTATTTTAATTAAAAATAAAAGAAAGTTTTAGCCGTGTTCCTATGATTTCATTTTTTATATAATCTAGTCAAATTTGTTTTCAGGATGTTTGAACACAGCGGGAAATCTCATCATTTTTTTAGGTTTTTGAATGTTCATATCACTTTTAATAATTAATTTATAACAAATAGGAAAACATAGGGACATGCCAATGAGGCCGTAGATTTTTTGAAAAAAATATATTGCTCTACTGGCTTTATCCAGGGAGAAAACAGGGGACTACGTTTGTATGGGAAAACGGCCCTTGTGTTTCCTCTTAATGTTCTACCTACACAGTGCGCTAAAAGATATAATGCCAGTGCTCCGGTCTACGGTACAAAAGGGCGAAGATCGCACGGAACGGGTGCAGCCGTATTGATCCCATGGATTAATCCTACGAATATTTATTTCCGGATTCATACCAAAATGTAGGCCGTATTCATCCCATGAATAATAAAATTTATTTCTTGTGAACGGGTCTGTTTCATTTTGATCATTTTACAACTGTAACTATTTATTATTTAGTATAAAATTCAAAATGCCGACAGTTTGAATCCTAGGCTAAATAGTTAAATAAAGTAAATAAAGTGTTAGTTCACAAATTGGCCACGACGCTTCTCTTTTTTAACAGACTCCAGTAGGCTAAAACATAGTAATTAAATTCTCTTTGGAAGCATGGTTTAATATTTATGACCGGAAGTTAATGTTTACCCCACAGTTGCCCCTACACATGCAACGTCAACGGGTTCTATTAAAACTTACAAAAGCACCGACATCTCTACCAAGCGCACCCGCGCCCGCATCCTAGATGTGTACAAGATGGGTCGCCGCGCAATGGAAAAAGTCAGCTCGTCACAACCAGGTACATTATTATGTCCCTACACTAGTGGTCAGACCTTGCGAATGAACGCGATTTAGATTACCTACTTTCCTTACCATTCTAACCGACAACAAAAATCATTTAGACCCCCTTAATGCTTCTACCTACTCAGTACGCTAAAAGTTATAGTGCCAGTGCTCCGGTCTAGCTAGGATACAAAAGGCCGAGCACGGAACGAAGAGGTAAATGCTTAACTGCTATGATTTCAATTCAATTCAATATTAAAACTATGTCAAGTGCCAATTTGACTTGCAACTAGGAGGGCTAGTGTTCTAGATAGTTATAGATTCCTAGAGTAATGGTGTAATCCTCTCCAGGATTGCTTCAAACCGGGACGACGGTTTTAAAATAATTAGGTATATTTAATGTGTCCTACGGAACTAGTGAAAAAAATGCCCAGTCCTTGCCCGTGGTTCACTGACAGAGTCACCTGGCCGTACCAGGGGCACCTGGCGTGTGTCAGCTCCGTCACGCGACTAGAGGTTACTCCGGTCCAGCTCAGTATAAGATGCGCAGAGGAAAGCATAACGACTTCACTTTTTGTTAAGGACTTTTCGATTTCTTTTTTACTCCCCATTTGAAGGCGTATTTTGCCGAATAGTTCCGCTACGTAAATTCTTTCACGTAATTTCTAGGAACAAACGTCGGTTCACGAGGCTGCATGCTCGAAGGCGCAGACTATTGAAAAACTTGCAAACGGTCTAGGGATGGAAGAATTCTAGAATATTATTATAGTAGCTTTGCAATGCCACGGCACGCGGGCGGTAGAACAGGTTACCGCACTGGCACTAAAGAACTGCGCAGCAAACCGCTCACACAGAGTTAGGCATGTTACTGGATACATTAAAGTACCAGTATTGAATGAGTTTGCAAGCACACAGCCGCAATGTCCTGCCTTCCATTTAGAAAAGGCTAGGAGACGAGAATGTTCCGTGGAATTTAAGCACGTTTACTATCAATAATTTTATAAGGTGTTCTGTTTCAGCATCAGTATTTTTTTTACAAAACAATGATGAAGACCCGGTGCTATCACAAGTGGCTTCCGAGCTACAGCTCGAACAGACAGCCAAAACAATTAAGAAAAGATATAAGAAGCCCCGCAGAACCACTCAACGGACTACTAAACCGGGACAATATAACTATAATAATATGGAACTAGCTAGGCCTACTCTGAAAATTCATTTAGGCAGAAGCACTAGATATCCTATTCCGTTTCCTAAAAATCATGCATTTTGTTACACTAATCCAAGAAATGCGCTTTGTCGCACTTCCATTTAATACACGGTTTTATTTGATATTGGCAATCTTTATTTGTTAGAACCCTTTGTATACTTACGAGTATTTACCTAAGGTCCCAGTGGGCCAACACATGTTAGGTCTACCGTTAATTTGATTTACCCGTAGAGCAGTGACAAAGGATTACAATTCAAACATATCGATCAAGTAGGTAATAAATAACACCATAGAAGCGACGTCCAGATAAGGTAAATTCGTCATCAGAAATAAGTTCAGGATCGATAATAATAATTTATTTGGCAAGAGTATTTCTGGTAGAGTAACCTCTAAGTGAATTCAATGGATATTTACAATGGATTTTAGTGGACTGACGGAATATGGCTGGCGAGTGTACAGATCAACACCCTTCTATGTACCGCACCTGTATAGCTATAGGTAGAAACAGGGTATATAACACAAGGGTATCTAAACACGGAGTCGTCAGTACAGACTCCAATGAGCTAGTAGGTACTGCGTAAGAACATGTAGCATATTATAGTGCTGACGTCCGGCCTCACAGGCCACGCAGAAGCAAACTTCTGAAATCGTTCGTTGAACCCATAAAGATAGGGGGGGGGGGGGTATATGTCTAATGTTTTGTACGGATAACTTCTAGGGTATTTATTTCCACTGCATCCTCACAATCCCGAAATTTGTTTAGTAAGCTTTGTAAAAGCTTTGAAAAACAATCCCGGTAGGTATCTTCGGATTTGAGCAATGGTTATAGTGGGACCATGGACTTAGTATACAAACAGGACTGATTGCTCGCAGCTGAAAAATGAGCCTAGCAAGATATGAACTACAGAGTTAGTGTGTCTACTTCTAATACGGTGACCATAAAATAAAGTCATGTCCAGGAGACTTCTTCCATAGGCACTTATGAACGTGGAGTGGAACAAACATTATTTAAATCAAATTATTTATCACAGTTATTTATGCAGCCAGATTCATACTGGAGGCTTGGTAAGTGATCAGTATCACGAATCAATAACACTTTTTGTTAATTTCGTAACTTAAAATGTTCACCCCATAGTAGATGACTCGGGACTGGGCTTGCGTTTGTAGGAAACACGTTTTTTTTTCTAATATCACAAAAAGTGTTACCTAACCTTGTTCTTGATTACTTGCAGTGTTCAGTGTCTGCAAACGGCGTGACGCAGCCATGCCGTGATGTTTCTCGTCTGCCGGGCGTCCCGCGACGGCCAACTTTTAGATTTGTAGTATCGATGACCTCTTAGTATTTACCTATACAATGGTCATGGTCACCCTTGCTATCATAAAGCTATCATTTTAAGTGTTAGAAAAAGACAAACAAACTCTATTCTACCTATCTCTCTTAGCTCGTTTTTCCTCTATGACGGTAATCTAAATTGAGTCTTAACCTAATGGAATAGTTCTTCTTTCGGTATTAGAATTTTTTAGAACGCTCAGTCCTGTTTGTATACTAAGTCCATGAGTCAGTCTCCAGTTGTCCATGAGACAATCTCAGTTTATCCATCTACGGATATAGTGTCACTTTATCCATCAACGGATATGCGCAATGGATATAGTGGGACAATCTCAGTTTATCTATAACGGATATAGTGTCACTTTATCCATCAAAGGATATGCGCAATGAATATAGTGGGACAATCTCAGTTTATCTATAACGGATATAGTGTCACTTTATCCATCAACGGATATGCGCAATGGATATAGTGGGACAATCTCAGTTTATCTATAACGGATATAGTGTCACTTTATCCATCAACGGATATGCGCAATGGATATAGTGGGAAAATCTCAGTTTATCTATAACGGATATAGTGTCACTTTATCCATCAACGGATATGCGCAATGGATATAGTAGGACAATCTCAGTTTATCCATCAACGGATATGCGCAATGGATATAGTGGGACAATCTCAGTTTATCCATCAACGGATATGCGCAATGGATATAGTGGGACAATCTCAGTTTAACCATCAACAGATATAATACCGGTGAAATTACAGGCACATGAGACTTTTCATCTATGTCTCAGGGTGGCGGGCGCAGTGTAATGCCACATAGGGTGCATCGTAGGTGGACGTGACCTATGAGGTAATGCACTGTTCATAGGCAAAGGTTACCGCTTAGCATCAGGTGGGCCTCTTGCATGTTCCGTCATCCAAGTAGGATAAAAAAAATAAAAAATAAAAATATGCGCAATGTACGCAATGCAAGTGGGACAAACAATCCCAGTTTGTCCATCAACGGATATGCGCAATGTATATAGTGGGACAAACAATCCCAGTTTGTCCATCAACGGATATGCGCAATGTATATAGTGGGACAAACAATCCCAGTTTGTCCATCAACGGATATGCGCAATGTATATAGTGTGACAAACAATCCCAGTATATCCATCAACGGATATAGATAAAGTGGCATTCACGGTCCACCCATCTGATAACTTAATAGTCCAGCAGCCACCGCCTGTTTTTTTCAGTGATTAATAACAGGCTGAATCTTTTTGAGTTCGTTCGGTTCGACGAGACGCCCAAGTTTTTCCTCTACGCACATTCTCAAAGAGGTAGCTAATGAACTGCGCAGATGTAAAACATGCCGATTTGGTAGGGTGTCGAAATTGTCTGACTAACAGTTTTTTTTTATTGAAATCTTAAGATAATATGGTAATAAACTCGGAAAAATAATTGTCCTACAAAATCTATGGTTTGAGATGGTTCGTCCTCCACGCCGAATATGTCGAAATAACGAGGTCATAAAAATTATTAATAACCAGCTGATGTTTTGTATGCAGCTTAGTAAATATTAGTATAATTGAATGGCCACAAAGTCCTACAAATGTAGTGGTAGGTTTTCCTAGTCCTACGTTTGGAAGTTGTCGATTCAACGGTATCACTTTTTTCATTAATAACAACCTAGGTTTGTGTTTGTCCTATCGGGAATAAAGTGTAGAACACAGTTTTACCCATAGACGTAGAATTTTTTCGCTACGCTAAATAGACAAACGAAGCGTGGGAGAGAGAAGTCATTTTTAAATGTACCCCGCGCAAGAAGAAAAGTGACAGCAACAATGTATTGAATGTGACATGTTTTGCTTGAGTACATGCGCATACCGGACGGTCTCTTGTGCAGTTTAACTGATTTGCTAATTATTTTAGTAATCTTACTATTAAATAACAAATATTACTTTGTATGACAATGGTGTCGTGTTCAGTTTGTGACTGTGAAGATACAAGACGTAATTATCCGGGAAAATACACGTTTCACAGGTAAATAAGAGATTATTGGTAGTTGGATTGTATTGCTTATTTTATCAATTCTGCTTTAGTAAATGGCCTAAAAACCAGTTTCATTCGTAGATTAGGACTTTCCCTTATATTTTTTAATAATATTTCGTTGCTGCACCTAGAAATAAACAATATTTTATGTAAAATATAAAAATTTTTGATTACGATAGGGCTTGGCCAAGAGTGATGACGTCAGAAATATCGATAGTCCTGTTGTAGTCTATATCGTTGTATAATGCGCATCATGTAAAAAGAACGCTGGCGGTCAAGCTTCTTCAGGCGTTCCAGCGTTCTTTTTAAGAGATTACTTACTTTTCTACTTATTTAAGAGATGTATACCTATGCATTGAATGAGTGCCTAACTAGTTTACTACAAATAATGTACAATTATAGTACGCGTCATGTAAAAAGAACGCTGGCGGTCTAGCTTCTTCAGGCGTTCCAGCGTTCTTTTTAAGAGATTACTTACTTTTCTACTTATTTGAGAGATGTATAACTATGCATTGAATGAGTGCCTAACTAGTTTACTACAAATAATGTACAATTATAGTACGCGTCATGTAAAAAGAACGCTGGAACGCCTGTAGAAGCTTGACCACCAGCGTTCTTTTTACATGACGCGCACTATACCTACCTATAAATAAAAATTTTGTCCATCCCAGAATGGAGGTTTACTTTGTTTGGAGTAAATAGGTGTGCTCTGTTAACATTTTACCGTTTAAAAAAAAATCTATAATAACCAGGTGGACATTGAGGTGTGTGTTTTTGTATTGACTATTTAAAAGGTAACTTTAAAGCACCACGGGAGTTTTTATTGCAGTTTGTGTAGTAGATATTTTGGAGTAAATATTTACGTTGTTGATTATTACACACGCCTTTTTCCCCGAAAGGCTATATTTTTTTTTATTTTTATAAATAAATATTGTTTATTTCTGCTTAATAAAATAATAGGTAACAAATTAAATTTAAATATACCCCAAAAATTCCGTTCCAGCGGGACTCGAACCTGCACCCTCGCCTGTGATCAGCGATGCCTTTACTTTCGAACTTTGAACAGGTTTCCAATGAAACACCTGTATATACAGCACTATCAACTTGGCGCTATAGCCGAGTTGATAGTGCCCACAAATTTCGTCTCCAGCGTCATAGCTCGATCTATGGCTAAATTGTTTAAGGCATCGCCGATGACAGGCGAAGGTGCGGGTTCGAGTCCCGCTAGAACTGAATTTTTGGGTTACATTTAAATTTAATGTTATCCATAAAGCGTGGTTTACACTTGAAAAATAATAAACTTTGGGGTAACAAATTGTCTATAGATAAAGTAACAGAGTGAAAAATTATATGGGCGTAGCACGGCTGATATAAAATGTTTTTGTGCTTTCAGATTTCCAAGTAATCCTTTGCTACGACAAAAATGGTTATCGGTTATAAGAAGAGTGGGATGGACTCAAATAAGAACTCCACTATGCAGCAAACATTTTAAGTTTAAATTTAAAAGGGAAACTCGAAGATCCCACCCATACATAAAACCGTAATATTTAGGGGTCAATAAATAATAAAGGTTTATTTATTAACTGTATTCAAAATTGGAATAAGAACCTTATTCTCTTTATGACGTCAAATCTGCCAAACTGTGTTATTCATGAAAGACTTAATCTGCATTAAGATGTATTTATCTACCATACACATCACGGACGGATGATGAATTCTATCGACAATGTATAAGTGTTGGTCGAGGACAACACTATTTTTAACTCAGACATAGACTTTCACCAACACGTGCACATATTTTTTTTGGTTCCATCTTCGATCTCTGATTGTAGATCTAGTACATATACTAAATCTATGGTTTTACCACTGTCCTACACCAAAACTGGTATGTATTTCCAGGAATTGATATATTTTTTCCACACATTTAACTTTACATTTCAATACTGAATTATGACAAGTGCTACGTCTATGAGGTGTCCAGTGAAAGGAAAATAAAAAAAGCGGCCAATTGCGAGTCGGACTCGCCCATGAAGGGTTTCGTAGCAGCAAGTAACATAATATAAAAGTTCTTGGATGGATTACGATTTATGATGTATTCAAAAAAAAACTACTTACGAGTACTAGATCTCGTTCAAACTAATTTTCGTTGGAAATTTACATGATAATGTACATCATATATTTTTTTTTGTTTTATCAGTCTCTTATTTTAGAAGTTACGGGGGGGGGGGGGGGGCACACATTTTACCACTTTGGAAGTGTCTCTTGCGCAAACTATTCAGTTTAGGAAAAAATTATACTAAAAACCTCAATATCATTTTAAAGACCTATCCCCTATACACCCCACAAGTACGGGACTGATGTTTTTTTTTTTGAGTTTTAGTTCTAAATATGGGTGTTTTCCCCAAAAACTTATTGTTTTTTTGTCTATTTTTGTGTAAAAATTTTAACCCCTTACCGCATACAAAGCCATATATGCTTTCCATAGTGTCTTATTTATTTACAGTTTATCTAACGATTACATTTAAAAAAACTAACTTGAATCATATCAAGCATTTCCTTGTGAAACGGAATGTTTTGCCTTTTTTGTGTGTTATGCCCATCGATATAATATACTAGTACATCGATGGTTATGCCACACCTGTCAATGTTTCTGAGGTTATTTGCAGCGTCACCGGCCGGTCAAGTGATAATAAAATAGTGCCACTTTTATCAGTGAAAAACAAATGTAAAACCGTAAGTTAGATCTACAAATAAAATAATTATACAGTCTTTGAATCATCCACCATACGGGTTGAGACTTATTTTTGAATTTACTCTTGTGTTTGTTTAGTTTTTTACCCGTTTTTTGCAAACTCCATCAATGGCTTCGTATGCGTTCTCGTCAATACACTGTCAGTCATATAAGGCTTTGTATGCATTGAGTCTTTTTTCTGTTTTCTTCAGAGATGGACCCTTCACGCTTTTATGAGACTTCCAAGCATGTAAATCCAATACCTGGTGATGGTTTCTTGAGCGACGATGATCTTGCTTCCGATTCTGACCCTGAACATGAACCTTACTCTTCACATGCACCTAAGAAAATGCATGTTCTTATACCTGAGTCTGATTCCGATAGCTCCAATGATAATATAACTTTGCAGGCTTTATCAACATCAAAGTCAAAGGGTAAAAATGACAAAAAAGACCCGGCTATATGGCAGAATGAAAAAAAGGACGCCTACGACAAAAAACAATGGTATAAGAGAATGTTCTTCCACATGCTAGATTAATGCACGGTAAACGCTTGGTTGCTGTGGCATTGAGTCAATGAAAAAAGTATATGCACTGTTTGATTTCCAGCTCGCAGTTCCAGAACTTTTGCACAAAGCAGCTTGCTATATGCCACATTTTTAAGGGTAACGACTACAACCCGGCTTTCTACCGGAAAGGAAAGAAGAGACCTTTTGATATTCTAACACGAAATTTCATAAGGTTTTTATACAACTGCACAGCGAGCGTGTCGAGTTAACAACATCGAGTGAGGTATTCCGCGTTCTTGAAGAGTACGTGTGCAGATTGTATAGGTACATTAAAAACCAAAAACTACGTAAATAAAGGACGCTAAGAGTTGTTTGAAAAAAGCTACTAAGGCAAAAATCAAGACGAGAAAATTGTAAAAAAAAAAAAGTTGGTTACGATCCCTCAGTTCTACCGCCAACCAAACAAGAGCTACTGCAGCAGATCATACATCTGCAGTATATGGTGTAATGCATACATGCGCAGCCCTACCGAAAAGAGTCCAGAAAATTGCGGATGGGCATTAATTGATGACAATAAATAATATTAAAAAAAAAACACGCTTTTGTAGCTAACCGAACTAAAAAATAGAAAATAATTTTCAATTTCAAAGAGTTTATATTACAGTAGTAGAAGATCGAACAATCAGTTTTATTTTTATTTTTTAAAAGCGTCGGAATTGGGATGCTTTTTAAAGTAAATGTAACAATCATTCTGTTGGCAACTATCTATTATTTTCTATTTTTTAGTTCGGTTAGCTATAAAAGCGTGTTTTTTTATTTTTTTTAAATTATTTTTTAATTTTCATTTTTTAGTTCGATTTATCTGTCTCTCTCTCTAACTCTAATTCTAACTCTCTCTCTCTCTAACTCTAATTCTAACTCTCTCTCTCTCTATGCAAAGTTTCAAATTAATCAGACTTCTGGAAATTGGTGAAAATTATGCTCAAAGATTCAGTTACATACATACATACATACATACATACATAGATACAACCCAAGCTAATAAAAGCGTGTTAATTACCATTATTATTGGTTTGATGGCCCCCACAGTCCATCTCTTGGAGAATTGTCTGCTGATGTTCAAGGTACCTACTCCATTCTTATTTTTCTTACGTATAAATAATTATACTCCAATTTGTTAATTAACTAATTAATTTGTTACAGAATCAGATGACATTTATCCTGACGATTGCAACGAAGATGAAGACTATATTCAAGGCGAAACTGATGAAACGTCGACGTCGGAATCCGACGAAGATATTTAACTTTGCTTACAAATATATGCGTCCCAAGTTACCAAACTACAATTACGAAAAATTATTATTTTCAATGTTCCTGTAGGACTAGCGATACATGACCATTTTTTGGTAGGACACTGTTTTTTTTTTTTTTTTTTTTATTTAATAAGGTTCAAACATTTTGTCCTACGGTTAAAAAGTTTTTGTGGAATCGACAACTTCCAAACGTAGGACTAGGAAAACCTACCACTACATTTGTATACTAATTCAAATATATTCAATTATAATTATACTAATATTTACTAAGCTGCATACAAAACATCCCCGGTTACGTTTGCACCATCAGCTGGTTATTAATAATTTTTATGACCTCGTTATTTCAACATATTCGGCGTGGAGGACGAACCATCTCAAACCATAGATTTTGTAGTACAATTGTTTTTCCGAGTTTATTACCATATTATCTTAAGATTTCAATAAAAAAAATACTGATAGTCTTACGAATGTAGAAATGGAATTGCTTTGAATCGAATGCCACTTGGCTAGGCCGGCTGATCTGATAATGGTGACAGAAGCAAGCATTTTGCCCGCGGTTACGTTTGCACCATTGATTTGCCCCATTAATGGTGCAGACGTAACTGGTTAGTTATGTTTGCACCATTCAATTTGATACAACATACTAACCTTGCTTTCCTCGCCATAAAAATTTGTTTATTTAGCGTTTGTTTTTGACATGGTTTTTTGGATAGAATGTTCACCAAAACATAAGTTCCTTTAGGAACATTCGGTTGACTTTGCAAAATTTTGAAATCCCAAAATGTAAGATTTCCCACAATGTTTTTTTTTAGTGTTGTATTATTTAAAAGTTGTACTCCTATAATGTTGAGTTTTTTGGGATCACATAGTTTTATCAATCACTAAGGCGCTCAGAACTCGACACAATTTTGAACTCTCAGTTGCGGGAACCGGCAAATCGCAACTATAGCCGCTTTTTGGATGACAGCTGTCAAAATTGAATCAGTCATATTTCGGAAACTAGAGTTTCGTTGTTCGTTGAGTTGACATTGGCTAAATTGTTGCAAATAATGCACAGAAGCCATTACCGAAGCTAAGAAGAGTTTCGTTGTATGGCTCAAATGAAAGCTGATGACAAAATCTACATTTTGGATGACAGCTGTCAAAATTGAATCAGTCATATTTCAGAAAGTACTCGTGCTAGAGTTTCGTTGTATGGCTCAAATTAAAGGTGATGACAAAATCTACGTTTTGGATGACAGCTGTCAAAATTAAATCAGTCATATTTCGGAAACTCAGTCATATTTCAGAAAGTACTCGTGCTAGTTTCGTTGTATGGCTCAAATTAAAGGTGATAACAAAATCTACATTTTGGATGACAGCTGTCAAAATTGAATCGGTCATATTTCGGAAACTACTCGTGCTAGAGTTTCGTTGTATGGCTCAAATGAAAGGTGATGACAAAATCTACATTTTGGATGACTGCTGTCAAAATTGAATCAGTCATATTTCGGAAAATACTCGTGCTAGAGTTTCGTTGTATGGCTCAAATGAAAGGTGATGACAAAATCTACATTTTGGATGACAGCTGTCAAAATTGAATCAGTCATATTTCGGAAACTACTCGTGCTA
The DNA here is from genome assembly GCA_932527175.1 of Operophtera brumata. NCBI lineage: Eukaryota > Metazoa > Arthropoda > Insecta > Lepidoptera > Geometridae > Operophtera > Operophtera brumata. Next base: position 71,842,145 of record OW052239.1, read on the forward strand.
GAGTTTCGTTGTATGGCTCAAATGAAAGGTGATGACAAAATCTACATTTTGGATGACAGCTGTCAAAATTGAATCAGTCATATTTCGGAAACTACTCGTCTTAGAGTTTCGTTGTATGGCTCAAATGAAAGGTGATGACAAAATCTACATTTTGGATGACAGCTGTCAAAATTTGTTTTGTGGCTCAACTAAGGCGCTCAGAACTCGTTGCAATTTTGAGCTCTCAGTTGCGGCAACCGGCAAATCGCAACTAGCTGTTTTTACTATATTCTCTTAAAATTTTGGGAAATTGCGCAGACGTAGCAAATTCTAGTTGCAATTTTCGGTGGTCGCAACAGTTTTCAGTTGCTGCAATCGGTGACAAAAGAGTGATTTTACTCCTTCCACGTACCGTCAACACTAACTGTTGACCATATGGAACTGAAAAGATAAAACTACAAATACTAAGAAACAATAAAATAAATATTTAAGGGGGCTCCCATACAACAACCATGTTTTTTTGCCGTTTTTATAGATTATGTACGGAACCCGAAACTCGCACTTGGCCGGTTTTTTAATACGGTCTGTTTCCTTTCAATCAATGGTGCAAACATAACTAACTAGTGACGTCTGCACCATTAATGGTGCAAACGTAACTAACCAGTTACGTCTGCACCATTAATGGGGCAAATCAATGGTGCAAACGTAACCGCGGGGCATTTTGTTCTAGACAATTTCGACACCCTACTAAATCGGCATGTTTTACAACTGCGCAGTTCATTAGCTACCTCTTTGAGAACGTGCATAGAGGAAAAACTTGGGCGTCTCGTCGAACCGAATGAACTCACGAAAATTCAGCCTGTTATTAATCACTGAAAAAAACAGGCGGTGGCTGCTGGACTATAACGAGTTTAAGAGCGAGCCAACCATCGCCCTGACCCTAATTTGTTTTCCCCCATTTTTGGGAAGAAATTAAACCCTGAGTATTAAGTTTAATAGCCCGTAACTCTGTGATATCTTTGCGCCTTTGCCTTTTTTGTCATTAGAAAATGCACATCGCGTGTTTGCGTGTCGCTGGGGTACTAGTGACAAACTATATAGGAAACAAAAAATCTTAATTTCATCCATTTATTACGTTAAGAAACCTAATTTTGACATTTCATTTACGTTTAAAATAGCAATCTTATACTATATTGAAATTTCAGTTCCCAAAAACATGCACAAAGATAATTATCATATTCATTTAGTAATATTGAGGTAGTTATTAGTTTCAGAACTTATACCAATTATAAAATGGTTCTAAAAATAACAGTAAAAATCCAAAGAAGATTGGTTTTGTAATCTGATAACATCCAGTAATAATAATAGTACTAATGAATAAAAACAATATAATTATGAATAGATTGTTAAAATGGGCTGAGAAGCAACAACAACAGCTCCCCGAAGATATAATTAAACATTTCATAAATGGGTGAGGGGTCCCGCGCCCTAGCGGCGCCGCGACCGCTTCGCTGTAGCGCTGGTCGCGCGACGCAGGTGTCGCGCACCCCTCGATACAAAGCGCGCGCGAGACCCGACACATGCCTACTATCTCCCAGTAGGATACATAAATACATACACGTACAGTACATAAACACTATCTATAGACTCGATGAAACTTCAATAATAGTAGTACATTTTAATGGAGGGTAACACCAACAGAAATGAGTGTTCCATTTCTCCACTAAACAAGTTAACAATTCAAGGTAGTGAATTATTTGCTACGTACAGCTATGTGTGCTTCACGCTTTAAAACAACACAGTTTCAATGAAATATACCAATACAATAATCGTAATCTTATACCATTTTTAAGAATCTACTATTTAAAATACATTCATGCTCGATAAATGAAATCAATAAATTCAGCCGCTCACTCGCCAAATACACAAAATAGTGGTTACATACATGAGAACGTAATATTAAATGTAATGTGAACAACGGTAGAACCATCAAACAAGAATGACATAGTAGATAATTAGCGAGAATGAATGTAAGTATGTAATGGACGCAGAGGCGCGACGGCAGGGGTGTAATTCAGTCTCGTTTCCGCGCGCCTCCCGCGTCTGCTCTCAACTTAAACTACTTCACAACGATACAAATAAATCAACTAAAACTATTTCTGCATCCTAACGCCACTTATAGAAAATCTTGCATTTGGAAGGAATAACAACATGCGTATTATGTACACGTTTCCTGTCGCAGTGAAAGTAACTAACTCATAAATCCAGTCCGGTAGCCGATGCATTGCGAATACGAGCGGGCGGGGCGGAGTCAGCTGAATCGGTGTAGAGCAACGCGCCGCCTCAGGGCGCGTGCACTGTTTCATTAAATCCACCCACCTTTCAATCAATTAAAATGTAACACCGATCTATAGTAGGTACATTATTTAAAACACACATTTAATTCACGTCAAACATTGAATAATCATATTATTTCTACTAATTTATGGTATGGTATGATGCCGTAATATTAACGTACATACAAACATGTGAAACTGTTAAGACAGTGGATAAGTGCCTACATAAATAGTCCATTTGATAAGTGGCCACCGAGCTAAGTCGGAATTTACAAATATCTCTTATGATGTTCTATTCTACATAATGTTGATCTTTCAGCAAAAGTTTTTTTGGAATGTTTCGTACGCTGCTCCCTCCATGCGTTTTAGTGAATGTTTTCTAGTAATAATAGTTCCATTGAGACTCTTAAATCGCGAAGTAATACTAGTCCTGTCTCCTACAGGACTCGATTCAAGAGCCCAAGGTAACAAAGGTACTATATAACAAATCATGTTTAAAATGTCGTTGAATCGCCCATGACGATCTTTTATTTATTTAGGTATATATCTATACAAATATTTTCATTATTCTGGTCATACTGACAGTGGTAAGTTGATAAGTGACAGCTATCTATCATTACAAAATCTAATAGAGGCGCGTGGCGCACACATGATGTTCAAACATAGTATCAGTCTTGTATGTATATATAGCTTTCATAAATGAACACTACTATACAAACAAACCTTTAGACAAAAACTAAAAGAATATATATGAATATGATTGACCGTTAAGCCGATTATCGTAAATGTAAGCACTTTGCGTACAATACGTCCGTAGCGTGTAACTTCACATGTATTTATATATAAATGCTACTGGTAACTGCATACCTTTTTGTTACGATCATTTTAATATGCAATAAAACGTTTCCTCTGTTGGGACTCTTTTCACTGAAGTATTCTGTGCATTGAATTCTGTGTATTCGATGAAAGGTATGCAGTTGCCCGAAGCTTTCACAGCAGAGTTATTCCAGAGGTCATTAATTATATCGTCTCTTGAAGCTGTTAAATGCTTACTCACTGCCGCTCTTATCATCAGCCCATAGAATGGTTCCTTAGCACAGATTATAAAAAGAAAATCCTAAGTGAGCAACTAATAGTATTATTTTACGACTATTCCACTTAATGAATCAAAAAGTGCGGCAGTTAGTGAGTCTGTTAGATTAATAGGGACACTTAGTTTGACAGTACAACCACGCATTGAGCTGGTTTAAAATAAGACATTTACTACGTTATACTCGGCAAACGTATAGAAAACCTTCATATAACTAGTCATTCACCTCGCCATAGGTGTTATTGACTATTGTGGCTCGGTGCATAGCATTAAAACGAATACTTAGCACATGTTTCGAACTAGGCACGCAGTCAGTATTCTTCTAGAGAGAATATTGCAATATAACAGCCACAATGTGTAGGTAAGTTGCTATGTTTCAAGGTTTGACGGTGCAAAGTAGTCATTTTAGAGCTAAGTAGCTCGGTGATTGTTTGATGTTACAATTATTCAATACGTTAACGGGCACGTTGAAAATGTCTCGGCCTAAGGTATGATAACACTTGTGAGTTTCACAGTATAGTATAAGATACCTGGCCAACATTCATATAGACATAACATATCCAATGACCCAGGTAATGATTAATTGGGGCATAACACCTAGGCCGAGAAACATTTCATGTCCCTTTGCCATGTACTAAAGTGCCCCTAATTGATCTTAATTGATCTAACAGGTTACATTGAGACTAGTTTTAAAGTACCACAATAATGCAAATTTGTGCCTGTTTTGTAACAGGCTTAAATTTGTTTATAAGTCTGGATGTAAATAACAAATGTCTATTCTTTAAACACTTCGTGTGAGCTCTATGTAATGAGGTAGAATACTGTTTATAAGGTGATGCTTGATAACATATCCTTATAGTTGCGAGTATGTTTGTTATTTTAAACTTAATACAAAGCCTTGCCAAATGTGAGATTTACAATAATATGTGGAAGCTGTACAATTTTTTAAGTCGAAAAGCCAAGTCTTTTTTAGATTTTGACAAGTTCACATAAATTTCTTCGAAACGTATTAAAGAGTTCAGTGGGATTTAGAGAACACACAAGAAATAAAATCTATTGGAGATTTACAATAAAATTACGATCGTATGTACCCTTATCTTCAGCACTCGGTGGGTAGAGGAGTCAATGAATGAAATGATAATGATGTTGATGCTTTTGGGATAGGGTTCGTTCCGCGATGTTAGACACCGAATAGTGTTGAAGTAACGGGAAGGCGCGACCCAGTTTTGGTCGTGTAAAACTGCCTTATCAATTCGCTTCGCGTTTTTTTTAATTTTATCATAATCTAACCTAAAATTGAGAAAATGGAAATAAGAATGTAAACCATTCTTGGCGACATTTTTGCCAAAACTTCCATATATTATTATCACAATTATAAATATAAATACACATCTAAGCTTCCCATCAATTTTGATATCATTCACTTAATCTTAATCTCTCATATTTAAAATTATCTCACTTGGCACAATTGTAACGCAAACAGTACATTCGAATAATAAAACGTTGTACCCAAACTAGACGGAACCCAGGTAACTTAACGACGCTCACACTACGCGCCATTAATCGCTACGGTATCGTCTTAAGTTTAAAAATATTCCATTACATTTTAAAGAAAAATCACATAGCTAACAAAGACAAAAAAATACAAAAGAAAACGATCAACAAATGTCACTTACAAATTAAAACTTTTAAGTTTTCTCCTTACCCTCAACAATCACTAGTATATCAAAAATATTTATATCCATCATTGGTGGATCGCAATTTCGTGAGAGTAATGCGCGGGCGGTCCACGTGACTCCCTCACGTGGACCGCCCGCTGTCGCGTCCGGTCCACGTAACTCCCTCACACGGACCGCCCGCTATCGCGTCCGGTCCACGTGACTCCCTCACGCGGACCGCCCGCTGTCGCGTCCGGTGAAGCAGCCCTCCGCGACCGCACGGCGGCGCGCGTGCCTCCTCGTCAGAGGCTACAAGCGGTCGCCGTTCTCTTTGGATTCGTTACTAACACCCGATGCACGCGTTAAGCGCGCTGGTAGCATGTTCCTTTTATGCAGAAATTCCATGTATCGTTTGAGAAAATCTTACAATGTAATTGCAAAAAGCTTTCGTTCTTCCGATGAGCGTCCTCACTAAAGCGAAGCCGAGTTGGTTTGTATCCCACGCACCATCGATTATATTACAACATGATAAATGTAATCACATCAACAGATTAATCTATAATAACAACAAAATATGAACTCTGAGAACTCTCCCCTTTATATAATTCATATGGATGAGGAGCTTCTATTTATATATTTCATTGTGGAAATATTACTAGCTATTAACATGTGTATAATGGTTGTATAAAGAACAAAATTATTAACTATTGCAATCTGTAGCAGATAACTGTGTATAAAATCCGTAGTAGTCAGTGCCAAACAATATAACAATAATCAGTTTCGTCAAGTGTATATGAATATATGTAATGTATGAATGTATGTATGTACATTAAAATAATGTATATTTCATCAAATATATATGATTAATGAATCCGGATATAAAAATGACTATTTAATTATGTATAATTAACAACGCGTTGTGTACGCAAGAGCCCGTCGCATACGTGTGTGCAGACAAGGCGCGCTGGCTGGGTGGCTGGTCGTTGAGGGGGTGCGGGGTGCGGGGTTCGAGCGCGAGGGTCTAACGGGGCTCTACTGCGGCGGCTGCGCGGGCGCCGCTGCCGGTGGGGCTGCGCCCGCGGCGCGGCGGCGCCCCGGCGCGCTCGCCTGAGCCACCATGGCGCGGATGCGCCGCTGAGCGGACTGTGTACAAACAACGACCACCATTTAGCATCACCATGGAACACATTATTTACTTACTAGTACTAACGTTACTAACTATGTTACTAAACTATCGCATTGCATTCGGCATTCATTGCTTAAGCACGCTTCCAATAGGATATACAACAAACAGGTTAAGAGCGCTTGTGCACTGCGTCTGATCAGCATCTGTGAAATTACGGACACAGCACAACTGCTCCATCTTCTTAATTCGGTCAAACACGAGTTGTTGCAAGCACGCAAACGAATAGCATAGAAAAAAAATCGCACAAGGAATATATACCTAACAAAAATAAACATGGAGAAATGATTATATATGAACTATTTTAATTAATGGAACATATAACTGAAATTTCGCTTTTATTATTATTTTCGCATAGGCTTTGGTAACTTAACCAGCATACTTATAGCTTATCTTCTTAGCGTAATCAACACCTGTTCACTATCTATATTGCTACATGAAATCATAAACCATTCAGTGTTAGGTTGTTCTTACGGATAAGGAATTAGGATCACATGAGTACATCGTCTAAGTATTAATTAAAATAGGTCATTAGGTATCGGTTTCAACAACGAACTTTATTTTATAATAGTAATAATGAATCATTTGAGATACAATCGCTTTCTGTACCTATATAAATGTTTTGAGCAAATGTAAATTAATGCAAATTTAAACTTTTGTTCCTAATGTCCAGAGAAGCAACGCAAGCTATGATATTTAATGCTATATCGATCGTCGAAATTAAATATACAGTAACAAGATAAATAACTGAACAAGTGCGTGTCGGACTACGCATAGTGCAGGCTAGTCAGTTTTTCATCCATAACTGCACTTTCATCCATAGTAAGTTTTAATCGCAGGACATCAGTTTTTTTAAATTCTCAGGCACTTTAATGTTAGTAACACATTAACATAACAAATAGTACACCCTACAGTTACACAGTTCACACTAGGAAGGGTGGATAGCAGAGTACCTTGTACCACACATGTACCACACAGACATGGAACAAATATTTGCAGATCATAAAAACATTAGTCCCGCAGCGGGAATCGAACCCGCAAACTCTCGCAGCTCAGCTATCTATTCGCCCGCCGTGCACAAAGGTCGTCACATTTCTACAAACCAGTTTAGGAATAGTAGGGGATATTTTAACCATTTTCGAGTATATCCCGCTGATGGCAGATACAAAAAATATGGTGTAGGAAAACATTTCCACAATGAACAAGACAACATATAAACAAGAGGGGGGGGTTCTAAAATAACTCTAACCCCTAAAAAAGAAGAATTATTTAAATTATATTATTTTCTTAAAATTTAGATAATCTTAAACTTTAGATGATGCATGAAATTTGGGATACTTTAGATTTTGAAGTATTCCTATACCAAATTTAATGCATTTTATTTCAATACTGTAAACTAAACGCAATGCCTCTCCACGAGTAAAAGCTAGTGCCTAAACAGTGTTTGTCTAGTTTATCAAAGTGAATAATAAATTGCTAACTATGCTGCTATGAAAACGCACTAACATTTAATCTGGACTGGCAATAACAGTGCACATAAAAACTACACAAGCAATGCAGTACTGGTGAAAGTATAGCTCAGAAGAGTGTTTTATATTATATGAATGCCTATTAATTGAATCCAAACAGATTCTGAAAACTATAGCAGTAATACCAATTGACTACTCATTTCAATGTTGTAGGGCATGTCCTAGGTTTGACACGACCGGTGAGCTAATGCATTGCTAGGCAGACGTGGAATATGTTCCACATCCGCCTAGCAATTAATAATTAATTAATTAATTAATTGTAATCTTTTTTTTTTTCAATTCAGTTTTATGAAATTGAATTAAAAAAAAAATACAAACATGGTTATAGGGTTAAACGCTGAACTCTGAAGGGTTAGGGCTGAACGCGTTGGTTTGGCCTTAGCTAGGTCAGACCAACGCGTTAAGCCCGCGTCCGCAGTGGCGTGCACGCGGGCTGAACGCATTGGTCTAACCTTATCAATAATTCGGCTAAGTCCCCATGTGCCGTCTGATGAAGATAGTGTACCTGCACGCTGTAGAAGGGTCCGACGATGTGCACGGTGGTGTCGTGGTCGGGCTGCTGGCCCGGCTGCTGCGGCTGCTCCGGCAGCTTGATAAGCGAGCCGGTGACGCGCTGCAGCTCACGCACGTTCTGGCCTCCCTTGCCGATGATGCGGCCCACCTGCGAGGACGCCACCACGATCTCCACCGTCAGCCGCACGTCGTCAGAGCCCGACATGAAGCCCTCCTCCCGCATCTTCTCGAAGATCAGGTACTGCGCCTGCAATTTAATAAACAATCTGTTAAGACAATTATATTCATTAAAAACAATTTATTCTACGTTCGATTCATGGCGACCATACATTAGGGTAGGATAGTTAAAGTGAAACGCGAACTAAATTCTCCAAATGGTTTAAAGGTTTCGGTCAAATTTAGTTTTTTTATTCACATCTCTGAGTTGTATTGTCAGTTGAGTAGAATACCATTTGTGCTACCGTCCACGATAGAATCTAATCTGTACTCAAAGACTTTCATTTCTACGTACTCTCTAGCTCTGTTACTTCATCGTGGACGCCAGGCATTATGACATTGACACTATCTATATACAGTGGTGGCCATATAATTAAGAACGCTGATATAAAGGGAAGATTTTTTCCAACTAAGATGCAAAACTAATTGTATGCATTTGTTTTTATTTCTCTCGGTATCGTAAAACATTTCCATATTACCACTGTTTTCATTAATACACATGATTGGCTAAAAATCAATAGGCAAACTTTTTACACTACTTTTAAACAAAGTATTCCTTATTACTGGCTGGTCACGTAATTAAGAACGCTAAGTAGTTTATACCTTTATTCAAATTTAAATAGAGAACACTCAGTCGATTTGTTACTGTTTGTATAATTTTGGCGCCATTACGTGCTGTAAAAGATTGAAGGTGATTTCTTCTTTAGAAAAAACAATGGGAAAAAATAAAAGTTGTGATAAATCTACAAGGGAAGTAATAATAAAACTTCGCCGGAAGAATTGGTCTTATAAAAAGATAGCCGACCATCTGCAATGTTCAAAAACTATGGTTTTCCACGCTGTAAAGCATTTTGCTACGTATCAAACTACTTCGAATGTTCCACGTGTACCTAAACAGAGAAAAACAACTCCTCGAGATGACCGAAACATCGTTCGTATGGCAAAACAAAATCCTTTTAAAGGGTCCAATGAGCTTAGAAAATAATATTTTGGTGAAAACAACCCTTCAGCAATCTCAGCACGCACTATTCGAAGACGTTTGGTAGAAGAAAAATTGCACGGTAGGATAGCAAGAAAGGTACCCATGTTAAAACTTTGCCACAGGCAAGCCCGGCTTGCATTTGCGAGAAAGTATGAAAACTGGACTGTGCAACAGTGGAAAAATTTACTTTTTTCTGACGAGACGAAAATAAACAGAGTATGTTCTGATGGAAAACGATATGTACGACGTCCCCCGAATACAGCATTCGACCCAAAGTACACGAAAGTTACATTAAAGCACGGTGGTGGAAATGTGAAAATTTGGGGTTGCTTTTCTGGACATGGTGTAGGACCTGTAAAGTTGATAGAAGGTAACATGGATCAGTTCCAATGCAAAAATATACTGGAAGAAACAATGTTACCATACGCTGAAGACGTTCTACCGGTCATTTGGACATTCCAGCATGACAATGATCCAAAGCACACTGCACGCACCGTAAAGGAATTTCTTACAGCGCAATTAGTTTCTGTCTTAGACTGGCCTGCTAACAGTCCAGATCTAAACCCAATAGAGAATCTGTGGTTTGAAGTAAAGAAAAAGGTTTCAAATACAAAGTGTGGAAATTTAAGAGAGCTGTATGACGTTTTTTTAGAAGAATGGAACTCTATTTCTCTTGCGAAATGTCAAAAATTAATAGAGTCAATGCCTCGCCGGTGTAAAGCTGTAATTAAAAGCAGTGGATATGCTATTAACTATTAATGGTTGTTAAATATTTATTAAATTTATTTTTATGTTTCCTGTGCTACATAATATTGTGATTTTTTAAATCTAAGTTACATTCAAAACAATTCCCGAGCAGTTAAATAAATCGTTCTTAATTATTTGTCCAGTTTCAGTACTATTTGAATGTGTTACTTTGATAAAATCAATAAAATGTGCAAAAAATAGTTAGCGATTTCATACTTTATTCTTAAGTCAGGTTGCTCTATTAATGTGACTATTATATAACATAACTAGTTGCTTCTCAGAAGGTACACATTTCTGTGTATGATACGATTTAAATAAAAAACTTCTAGAACTTCAAATCGTTCTTAATTATATGACCACAACTGTATATATATATATACGATAGTTGGACATCTGCTCAACGCGCGTACTGATCTATACTACGAGTATAATACCAGCCGACAATCGACAGCGTACCTTCCACTGAGCCTCGGGGCTGCCGACGATGGTGACCTTGCGCTCCTGCTGCGGGTTGTTGGCGGCCTCGGCCTGCTTCTCCTGCTCGAGCGGCGCGATCTTCACGGACGCCTTGCTGAAGCCGATGATGTTGCGGATGTGCGAGCCCTTAGTGCCGATTATCGCTCCCACGGCGTTGTTCGGGATGTACAGGTAAGTTGTCTCCTGCACACCAAAATTTATTCAGAAACCTCTCATTGTTATTACGATTTTACAAAATCACAGAACATTACGATAAATTGTGCAAACAACTTTTTGGCTCATCAGCAGCCTTCACCGTCCACTGTTGGAAGAGGCCGCCCCTATATAATGCAAAGGGGGGATTTTCCACAATCACCACGCTTGGCATGCGGATTGGTGATCGCAGTATTGGTGTAAAGTACCTACAAGGATGCGGCTGCCTATCCCCTGGTGTAACCCTTAGTCGGCTTTGCGACATCCACGGGAGGAGACGGAAGGGTCTATTCTTAAGCCGGACACACCACGGCTTTACGTTTAGAGCAGAGTTCGTTTGTAGTAACTGTTAAAGGAACAACAAGAGTACCCATTTTGCTTGTTGTCAGTCGATCGGTGTGTTGGTTGGAAACAGTAAGTGTAGACGTAGGGTAGGTTAGGTACCTGCGAGTCCCCAGCGCCCTGTTGCGCGCCACCCTGGCCAGCCAGCGGTGCGTAGATAGGTGGCGGGAACGATGGCGGAGCACCGCAGAAGCCACGCCCAGTCGACATCATCGCCATTGGATGCAACCCCGGGAACATAATGCTTTGCGGCGCCAGCACCTACAACACAACAACATTTTCACGTTTATCCACTATCCAACACAGCCTTACCTAATTTCCTAGATTCTAAACTCCGCTTTGAGTATGACTTCACAGGATATACATATAAGCAGATCTCCAAAGTTAGTAGGCTAGGCTTTAACTAGTATATACATACATACATAAACTCACGCCTGTTTCCCGGAGGGTTAGGCAGAGACCACGGATTTCCATTTGCTACGATCCTGACACACCTCTTTTGATTCATTCACTCTCATCACATTCTTCCGCGACCGACTCACCTTCACACCGCTCTGTCACACTGGTTTGATGGTTAGGAAAAAAAAAACCTCCACGTAACAGAACGTCTCCGATCTGGTCTGAGTACGTTCGCCGAGGTCTTTCCCTTCCCACTGTCCCATTCACACTCGTCTTATGTACCCGTTTCGTCACTTTTTTATCGTCCATCCTTTCTAAATGCCCAAACCATCTAAGCAGGTATGCTCAGGTATTCCCAATCCTAGTCACTATCACACTATTCCTTATTCTATCTATCAAAGCCACACCACACATACTTCTTAAAGCTAACTTTAAATAGCGATAGTAATAAAATGTATCTTTTGTAATAAAACTGGGTAATGGGGAAGACAACTGTCAATTAGTTCCATGTAGAGGGCGCCAAATGTTTGTTCCCTGCGAACTATCAATCTACTTTGAAATTTTATGGTTTTTAATTTTTTTTCTCGTAATAATTGAAATATGGGTCGTTGTGTAGCTTTTGCATGTGCAGAAATAGGTGTACACAAATTCCAAAGTGATTTAGAAAGTCGGAAAAAACATTGAGAAGACTTTATTATAAATCAAGTGATTTTTCGAGATTGTGTGGAAAACATTTCAAACCCGACTATGAGACCACTTCTAAGACAATAGGTATTACTGTGAAACATGTCTCTTACTAAGTAGGTAATCCATTATATGCGAAGTTTCAATGTTACTGAACATTATCCATTGTTTTTTTTTTTTTTTTAATCAATTTTATTACTAAATTTCACTAACCTTTAACGAATAAGTGAAAGAATTAATAAAACCAAATTTAACCAAAATGTTGTCCTGAAAAAAGCTTTACTCTAGTAAAATATTAATTAAAATAAGTTTCGACTAGTTCGCCTTGTTTTGCTTGGAGCGATGCACCTCTTATTTTCAACTGTTCCTTCAACTGGGCGATACGCCAGGTAGTACAACACAAAATCTATTAAAAAGCTCGCCAAAATCCAAACCAATGCATAGAAAATCTTAAAAAGCAATGGAATTTTTTACCAAGATATTTTGTCAGGTAACAAACACACAGCGCCCTCTGCCGGAAAAGTTTTTGATATTCTTCCCCATTGGCATTTTGTAAATAGTTTTACATAAAATTATACTGCTGCAGTAATTATATCTAACTAGCGACTCGCCCCGGCTTCGCAAGGGTAGACCCTGGTGACCCCCCCCCCCCCCTACTTCTCCCACTATGTCCTATCTCCTGGTTCTAAGCTACCTCCCTACCAATTTTCAGCCAAATCGGTTCACCCATTCTTGAGTTATAAGTAGTATAACTAAAACGACGTGAAAAAAAAAAAAAAAACGTATAACCCTCACGAAGCCCGACACCTTTTCAACGAATGCAAAACCGTGGAAATCGGTTCGTGCGTTCTGGACTTATAGCGTCAGGAAGGAAAACCCGACTTATTTTTATATATTAGATGTATCACTGACATTGGATCTTCAAAGTTTTTTTATGATTTTGATGATTATGGACCTTATATAGTATATTTTGTACTGGGTACTTAGCAATAAGTTAGGTCAAGAAAAATAATTAAAATGACTTGCAAACGACGGCACGTCTGTCGCGGGTGGGACAGTAGTATTTCCATATAAATAATGTAACCCACCTGCAAATCATTCTCGTAGCTCTGGCGTAATTTTGCTGAAATTTGTGACTCCGCTTTGGCCATGTTCTCAATAGTTCCCTTGACAGTGATGATGCGCTCCAGGTTAAAGCTGTTCATGTCGTTGATGGATGAAACGGTGATCTTGGTGTCGGTCTCTTGCATGATCCTCTTAATGGTGTTCCCAGATTTGCCAATGATGCGGCCTATGAGGTTGTTGTGCGCCAATATTTTGAGGCAGATTTCACTGGAAGGAGAAATAGGCTCACTTAACATAATCTCACTATAATAGCATAATATAGGATGAAAAAACATTCTAGATGATATTTGAGGCAGTGGTCTCACCCTTTGTTGGTGTTGTTGGCTTCCTGTTGCATCACTTCGAGGATCTTCCTGCAAGCGTTGGTGCAGTTCTCCGGGTTGCCGTAGATGGTGATGGCCTTCTCGAGGGAGCCGACGTTGTCCTTGCGGTGCACATCGACACGAGCGCGGCTCTGCTGCGTGATAAGCCGGATGGTGCTGCCCTGGCGGCCGATGATGGCGCCTACCATGTCGCTCTGCACCAGCAGCCGCAGCGGGAAGTCTGTGGGCCGCGAGCCCCCGGCCGCTCCGCCGCCCCCTCGGCCGCCGCCGGGCCTACCCCGCCGCCCTCCGCGACTGTTCTGCTCGGCCGCCTCCACTTTCATTCGGCTGCCCTCTATTTCGCAACCGTTTAGACCGTTTATAGCTCTGCAACAAGCGATAAACGCATTCACATACTCTACTTATATTTAGTGCATAATAAAGTTGGTCTAGAAATGTTAATCCTTCACCGACAGCATACCTATGTAGGTATTTTTGCACTGTAATAAACTTGATAACGAGGCGTAGGTATCATTTTACGGGTGCAAGTGTAATTTACCTACCGGATAGACTTTCATAATTTGTATGGGAACTAGCGATGGTTAAGTAAATCAAACATAATTAATCATCAATCATTTCAACACATAGTAGTTGGCGAAACTACACATACAAACCCTGCCGATTTATAACTAAATATAACGACACTGACTTTTTTTAAATATAGTAATTAACTAAAAATTGTTTAACATAGATAGCGAAATTGTTCACAGCACACAACAATTCTATTTCATGCTACGACCTATTACGTAACTACATAGTTACTTATTTAGTACCTATAAAGAAACCAAACCAATTTGCTAATAGGACAAACTTCTACTTTTTGAGACATAGTAATGTATTTAAATTATTCTTTAAATCATTAAATTAGCATGTAAGTAAACGATGATGACATAGCATAAGTTACCACAGATATCTGACGTAAGGATATCTGTCTAACCAGCCAACACAAGCGTTGACGAGGAAGAGAATAAGTAGACTATGAACATCTTCAACGAACTCATGGTGCCTGAGGCGTGTACCGTCGCCAATAACCATAACACGCAAAAACGACAAATCAATTATACTCTTTAAAACTGCAGTCCCTGGTATGGTGGTTCCACAGACTAAGGTTACAATAGTATTATCATAACCAATTATAAAAATAACGTTTTGTGCCGAACGTTTTTAACATATTTTTACACATTGGTAAAAAGACACTGAATTAAGCCGCGACAATTACGACGTGTAAGTATATTAAACAAATCTGAAAAAGTAAAGAAAAATGCATGAATCAATTGATAGATAATGTAATTCCCTGTGAGTACAAATAAGATTAAGGGAAAATAATTAATATTTATTTTCGCTAATTAGTATGTTTTGAATGCTCAATTAAACATTATACCAGTACATCAGGATTAAAAAAACAAGAAAATATCTACTTAACATTCATTTTTATTTCATTTATAGGGTTATGTACCGCAAGGCACCTACGGAACCATACGGAAATATAGGATCACTATGTCTGTCTGTCACGCTGTCTCCGAATCTGACGAAAGAGTTCAAATTTGTTACATAGATACGTGATCCAACCACGGAAGTATAGCGTAAATAATGAATTCTGATTTTGGTAGTAAATGTAGAGCAAACTAGAAAATTAAAAACTTATCTAGTTCACACTAACTCACTCACACTCTAGTTAGCGTGATGACGTTACAAATGAAAAACCTCGACATGTTTTTTTTTTAAATATAATTTTAAAAGATATTACACAAAATATACTAAAATCGAGTACCCCCTTCCTTGTCTCAGAAACTACTGGCCCTAAACTTTGGAAACATTCAGAATAAAAGGCTTCATTCATTCTTCGCAGATAAACCGTGGGAAAAGGTAAAGTAGGTAGGTATAAGTATTCAGGAAAAGGAAAATACTGTAAGATTAAAGGCGTAAAAACATTATGTTTAATTTCACCGAGTACTTAAGTTTAATTGGTCAAATGGTTACTATCTATGCTAGTTGGTAGCTTACTTGTATAAAATCACCTACACCCGAGTCCGGCTCGCACTTTTTATTTACATCTATGTATAAAGTAGTTAAGCGATTCCTTTGTATTCGCAAAGCTACCTAGGTTATTGGCGATTATAGCAGCCTCAATGTAAACTAAGCATCGTGCGTGTATTTATATAACAAACAAACGGAGTATGTAGAAACAAATCGTGTCGGAGTCATGTTTCTGAAATACAACAAAATCCAGAAATAGGAAACCGATAAACATCACACAGTATGAAACATGCAAAATAGGTGCAGCGGATAGTTGAAGAGGCGAGAGAGAAGAAGCCAATCTAAGCGTTTCCGCCCGCGCCAGTTAAACCGAAGGAGGTGCGTCCCATGGAACCCCGCCGCTATCAAACAGGCAGAATACTCACTGCTGCGCCTGCTCCGGGGTCTCGAACGTGATGAACACCGCTTGGGTGTTGGCATCACGCGTGTTGGCTTTGTCGCAATGCTGCACGTTGCCATACTGCGATAGCAGCGGCTCGATGTTGTCGAAGCGGACATGGAGAGGGAGCCCACTGATGAGAACCTTTGAGGACCGGCTGCGACAAGCGACATACACCACTTGTAGATAGATACTCGTTAAGCATTAGGTACAAATATTTTACAAAGGTAATAAACAAAACCTACCTATTCATGGTGTGGATTGTATAAAAATGTAATCATCAGTTTCAGAACAAGAGAATAGTTCAAAAATAAATGCCTGGCTACAGTGTGTACAAACAAAACTATAATACGAGAAAAGATGGCAAACTTTTAGGTTTTACTAGATAAATCTGCTTTTGATAATAAAATGTATGTGCTTAATTCATTTCAGATCATTTTCGGTATATGCAGTAGTAGGTACATTCGATACTTTTAACACAATGACAATCTACTCAGAAAATGATTAAGAGGAAAAGTTGCGAAAATGACGCAGCAGAAAAAGTAACAGAAAATCGTTAACAAAAGTATGGAAAGGTCAATTTATTAATAAGATGAAAGTTAGAACGTATTTTAAAATATCTTTGTTGGAAGAATGTCAAACAAGCGAAACGACCATATGACGACAAAAGTAAAAAAAAAACGAATTTAAATGTAACTAAAAGATACTATAGGAAAAACTAACTTAACACTCCCCCCCCCCGTTATCCCGAAACCACTGAGCTTAAGATACTGAACGGAATATAGGGTCAATAAGACATTCCTGTAAGTTAAAGAAAACCAAAACGAAAATCAAGTCTAAATTCCCACAGAACGGGAAAAAACAAGAGAAAATTCGTATAAAATGTGTAGCTCTCACCGAGAACTGAAGTTCAACGGGTCTAGTGGTTACTATGGTAGCCTACTTGTACAGAACCCTCTCCACGCGAGTACGAATCTTGACCGGTTTATTTTTAGTTTTGTTTTTCCATTGTAAAACGTACAAAATTAAGTAGGGCTCCATCATTTACAAAGCATGTCAGTTGGTTCGGTGTTTAGCTGACAAAGGTCTGCTTACACTTGTACGGCAGCGCCTATAACTTTCTGTGAACCTGCAATTTGTACAATTTATGTATTTCAATGCATATCTAACAACTCCGAACTCAATTCATGAATTATAAATAGTCAAAGACGCGGTGCATAGTGGTAATATTTATTATTTTATTTGGCCTATCTTATTTTTATGAAGCCCATGTCCAAAAGTATTAATGTCCAATTATAATATACCAAGCCACGATCATTTAAATTCTATGATTCCATATACTATTATTACGGCGGCAAACGCTAGCCTTTGTAAGAACATCTCTTGAAGTCATACTAAACGAAGATCGGATAGCCATTTTGGAAATACATTTGGGTCCTTAGGAAAGGTGTTATTTTTTTGCTGATTAAGGTGTAAAAGTTCAGAAATAAAAAACCTCTAAAGCAGTACTTCTAGTAATTCCATAATGCTGAAAGGCATGCTTATATTATAATATGTGTTGCATTGCAGACCTCCCATTTGCTGCAATTGGAATCACGTTGTATTTAAGTTCATCATCATCATTGGCTGCTCAAATAATAGCCCACTGTTGGGTATAAGCTTCCTCCCTCAAACGCCACTCCAACCGGTTCTGTGCGATTCGCATCCAGGTCTTTCCCTCTACGGCCTCTATATCATCCGCCCATCTGGCTAAGGGATGTTGACAGCCTGGCCCACGGTACGCGGCCCATAGACAGCGCGTCCCATGCCATGTTATTCCTGCCAACAATACTGCCATGATAGTACACATTCTTGATTATTTTCATATGTTAACTTCAGAAACGAAGGTTACAGTTTAATTAATCCGTTATGTACTTAATATCAGGCATGTATGGATAGTATTTACGCCACGTGCGTTGGTTAGAAAAACGATTCGAATGGTTATGTCGACGCTGAAGATCTCGAAGTGGTCCCGTGAAAAATAATGATTCTTGAATTCGTTTAGAATGTTAAACAAACTAGGTAGGTAACCAACATCGCTAAAGGTAAAATATATACAGGGCGTCCCACGGATATGCCACATGGAGGGAAAGTACCTTGAATATTGTAGATGGAACATTTTACTGAAAGAAGACATTATTTGAAATTAAAAAACAATTTAAACTGCATTCATAGATATTTAAATAATTACATAGTTGAATCGGGAATCGAACCCGTTACACGAGAAAAATAATCATCCTGTAGCTTTATCATACCGTTTGAAAGGCTTCATCATAAGGATTATTTTTTGCTAAATAACATAGTGTCAGAAATAAAAGAAAGACCAAGAATTTTAACATTTGCTGTGAAATTTTGTTCAGAAAAATTAAAAGCTGACATTGCCGTAAGGACATACAACTGACATTGTCATAAGTACCTATTACTAATAAATGTACCCACTTGAGAAGTACGCATCATTTCGCTATTAATAATTTAAGTTCATGATAAAATGATAAGGAGATACGTAATTAGTAGGTACCTGGTTGTATGCAACAAATAGAGCCATATCTTGAGCCGAAAGTCGTGTAAATTATTTTGTCCATCGCAATGCGGTTGGCTGATTATAAAGAAATAATTCAAAAATGTGTTACATTTTCAAACTTTTATTCTTTTGTATCTGTGATTTTCATTGTAGGATTTTTGCATTGTATTGTGAATTTTTTAGATAACCATGGCGTATCAAAATAATTTTGATTTAATGGAAGCATACTTTTTGAACCACAAAAACATAACGTTAGCCTTCAATGGCACCGCGAAAGATATCCTGATAGAGATACACCATCTCGATTTATTATGAAACGGTTGGTGGAACATAACGTTAGCCTTCAATGGCACCGCGAAAGATATCCTGATAGAGATACACCATCTCGATTTATTATGAAACGGTTGGTGGATAATCTCCAAATTTTGGACGTTTCGATCATCGCTTACTACAACCGCGGCACCAAATGATAAAACCTGACGATGAACTCGACATTTATGTAAAAAAATTAGTTTACAAGAACCAGTATGAAAGTGTCCACGACAGAAGTTAAACGTATTATTCTAAATGTCCACCACAACAAGATCAAAAAATCGACAGGGAGCGAAATAATCAAAAGAGTGCGACTTTGTATTCAACAGGACTCATTTTGAGCATTTTGATAAATTGATTAATTTTAATTTAAATTTCATGTTCTTCCTTTTATTTCTGACACTATGTTACTTAGCAAAAAATAATCCTTATAATGAAGCCTTTTGATCGGTATGATAAAGCTACAGGGTGAATATTTTTCTCGTGTAACGGGTTCGATTCCCGGTTCAACCATGTAGTTATTTAAAAATCTATGAATGCAGTTTAAATTGTTTTTAAAAATCAAATAATGTCTTCTTTCAGTAAAATGTTCCATCTACAATATTCAAGGTACTTTCCCTCCATGTGGCATATCCGTAGGACGCCCTGTATACCAAGGTTGATTTTTGATAATAATAATCTAAAACATTTTCCGTATTTAGCGACTGTGTTTATCGGAACGCGCGCCTTATAGCGGGCTTGCCCGCGTCGTGTTTCCAATATCTAACTAATACCGCTATGTACCTACCTACTTGGTAAACTTTTTTCCTATATTTTTTTGCAAGTTTTTATTCAGATATTATGCACAAAAAACAAAATAAAAGTTTGCCTTGATTGTTAAATGTGTATACGTACATAATTTATTAAACTACTTGTATAAATTAGGTACCTACGTAAGAATTACAAGGTTTCTGTATTATTTATCATAATTATCATCATAATTATCAAGCAAGACATGTTTCTCTTGAAAATTTCGAACCCTGGCAGTTTGTCCGCTAACAGAAAGTAAAACAAAAGTGTAGTAGGTAGGTACTTAACAGTAACTTATCATTACCTACTTATGTATGTACTTACCATCCGGACCGATACCAATTTCAATGGGAGAAATAACATCAACAATTAAAAGGGTGCAAGCATGCGTGCGTAGTGTGATGGTTTCAATGAAAATATTTCGTATAAGAGAATCGAACAAAATTCATGACGTGTGAAGCTGACGAGACCTGTCGTTATCTCACGCAATTGTGTGCCAAAATGTGCCGAGCATAGTGACCGGATACTTTATCGACGGCGCGGCGGCGCGAGTATGGCGGCCGGCGCGCGGCGAGGCGCGGGGGAGGGGCGTGACGTGAGCAGCTCTAGCGGCCAAGGCGCGGCGCGATGGCGCATGGCGGGACAACGCCGGCCGGTGTCGCGTGCTGTTGGTTACAAAATGGCGGAGCGGTCTGGAAGGAGATGACATCATGCACGCTAGCAGGACGCTCCTGCCGGCCGGCTCGCTGCGTCAGACGCTGCGCGTTGCGTCGTCGACGCGCTACACAACACGCGCCATTCACAACTCGATTCCATTGCACTGGCTCGAGCTCGTTCATACTCTGACTCCCCCCCCCCCCCCCCCCACACCGTCCCCCACCGGCCGCCCGCGCCCTACCTCAGGCTAACAACACCATCTCGCGTAATTACTACCAATAGTACCTACAAACGATGTGCATAACGAACAATAAATATCGCGCAACTTTGTTAAATAGTAACGACTAATCTGCAAAAAAAAATCTTCGGCAAATCTGTCTAATATAACAAGTAAAAACGTTAAATAACAGCTGTGAAGGAGGTCGAACGATTCAATCAACAAATCGGGGTCATCTACACAGTTCGTTCGTCTGTGAACTCAAAAGGTCTCAGATGCCAGTTGGTCCCTTCTGGTCTGCGACGCTATGGGGGAATTGGTATTATCTTCTGTAATCATAATTTAGTCTAATTATATACTTCCAATTTTGAGGTTTAGAAAGTGGCGCGTAATTAAATTTATTGTGTTTTGTCAACAACACGTCTTGATAGCGAAAACGGATTTGTTTTTTCTTCTTCACTACTTAGACATTCTTTTTTTTTTAAATACCACTTTGAATGACTTAGTATCATGCAGATGGCCCTCCTGATTGATACTCAAGTGGTATTGAAAACAATGGTAGGTAGGTAATATAGTTTAGGAAATCCTAAAAGCTATTTATCAGTTGTTAAGTCAACAAAACGCAAAGAAAAATTTTAGTTCAGTAAGTTGCCAGCATTATTATCGAAAAACAAAATCACGATTGTTGATTAGAAAAACTTATTTAGATCTTTATTGCAGTTTGGGGTCTGTTTTACAAAGAAAAACTGATACCTACTCAGACATTTTTATTTTATAATGTTTGTTATACAAAAAACTTAACTTTTCTTAATTATGTTACATCATGAAAGTTAGCTTCAATTACGATTATTAAAGGGCATAACACAACTTTTTTCATCACGTCGCTTTCCGCGTCTGACTGTATATCCGCTAAGTCCTCCTAAACCACGCAATGGATTTTGATGCGGGTTTCACTGTTAGTAAGATAATTTTTCGCGGAAGGTTTATATATAACTAGCGAACTAGCTTCGCACGGGCAGTAACTTCACATCCCGTGCGAAGCCGGGGCGGGTCACTAGTAAATGTATAAATGACATCATCATCAATCAGCCCACACTAGTCCACTGCTGGACATAGGCCTGCTCAAAATATCTGAACATTCGTAACTCAATTACGTAATCGTCCAGGAACTTTTAGACGAAAAATGGGCCAATCTTCGGAAAGGGGTTTGAACCTCCTAGTATGGCATAGTAGTCTGCCGCCGCATGATTTTTTTTCAAACTTGCGGCGCACCTTAAAACCTTTATACCTATATGGACAGACGGCACTTATACGAATACAAAATATATACGTATATGATATCCTAAAGTGGCACGTTTCCGAGATAATTGAAGGTAAAGATTCCAAAATAAAAATATGTTAAACATTAAATATTCACAATTTCATGTTTCTACGCATCAAACACTGCTTATTGAACTATTCCCAGTTCAGTTTAATTATAAGACACAAAAAAGTAAAGTTGGAGCATGGAAACAACTTTTTTAAGAACATTTAAATGTCAGAGAAAAATAAAACCCCCAAATAAAAGTCTTGTCTTGTCCAGAGCGAAATTATGCATTATTGTCTAGTATGAGTTCGCGCGAGAGGTTTTGCTCTGAATTCGCCAATTCGGACACGTTCCCATTATTTTATTTATTTTTATCTAAAAATAAATATAGCTTCCAACTAGGTTTCTTAGGTAGGTTGGAAGGTTCACTAGGTAAGAGAACATGACCAGTTCGTACGACCAAATACAGGGTATCAAAGTGGCAAAATGAATTGAGGGATGACATGCGTCACAACAAACAAAATTGTCAAAATTTGTGCACACCTCTGGACTCGTGAGTCGTGGGACTTTTCAGAGGTTATTTGGGGAGCTAAAAGGCACGTGTACACAAATTTTCAGCTTGGTTGGAATTTTTCCGAAGTGAAATGCTAAAGTTCCTGGGGGGTTACTATGAGCTCTTATATCCATTCAGTTCAAAAACTATTCAGTACAAAATATCGGTTCATCGTTGAAATTTTTCATCGTTGAATAACTTTAATCGCAGAAGTCTGTAGACCCTCTGCGATTGTGCCTTTAAATATAGTCAACAACTGCATGGCAATAAGAGCTCATAGTAACCCACCTGGACTATAAATCCAATTAGCCATCACATTACACAGGTTGTCTGTCAGTCAGGACGACTGCATAAGCATGGCTGCCTTATGGTGTGAAAAAGATCGAAAATTACCGGAAAAAAGGAGGGATATATTATGTAAATGCCAACCTAACCTACAACTCTGCATCGATTCAACATACGTACCTACATGAAACTGTAGTTTTTCAAAAACTGAGTAGGTACCTAATTGCAGCGGGAGACGCCCTTCTGACGATGACCTAGTTTGCGATAGAGCGTTAGATATATAATGGTTCAATATACAACATGAACTACATGTATATGTAACTACATATACAACTACATGTAACTACACTCATACATTGTATAATAATGGCAGTGGCTATTTGCACAGGTCTCTTATTCCCTGCTGATGTTTGGAGACAGCGCCACAGTATAAATATGAATACCTACGAGTACAAGAGCGCTTCCGTTGCACCAAATATCAAGATGAAATTAATTGTTCTAATTTAATAGTAGGTCACAAAATGTTGGTTTATTTGCAAAATAGCGTGTTTAGAAGTGGGATTCAAGGGGGCTATCAAGTTTTTGCTGGCTATAGGTACTTAGATTCATGAGACTATTCAATACTGTGCCAACTAAGTTCGGAAATATATGGGCAACATGTGCATGTGATATGAACGTCTTTCGGTGGACCCAGTATGCAGAATTTCTCAAAAACAAAAACAGAAATTTCATAAACGGAGTCCAAATAGGTATGCCGGTATGCCCCATGATTTCATGTTGTGTGAACTGTGAACTGTCCAGCATTATTTATTTCATTGTTAAATTTTGATGGAATACCTATATTCCTCTAGGGTTATTTAAATCTTTCATCGAGATCAGTTCAATCAAATTCCTAAACATTCACCGAAAATTAATTAATAAATTATTAAGTTTTTAAATGTCAATGCTAACATATATATTTTTTTTCATTTTTTGTACGAGCGTAGATTTTTCCCTGAATCGACTGGGAAAAAATCGAAAACATAACGTTTTATAAAATTGTGTTTAGCTGTTAATTTTTGCAAACGTCTCCTTTCTTATGTAAAATCGTGACTAGCGTAGCGTTGTGCGGGTGTTTAAGCATTATGGAAAAACTTTGTAAGAACCTTGAGGACTGGTGACACCTGCGCGAACCAGCTCAACCGTAATTCCACCTTCACTGTGTGTTACAATACAGTTTTTCGCGGCCATACTTATGTAACTCATTAACGTTTAGATAAGTTAGTAAGTGACAGAATAGCGCTCGCGAAACCAAAAGTGAGCTAAAACCAGTTTTTTTTTTAAATCATAAGGAAAATAATTTTCAAAAATAGAACCAAGTTTCCCTTGGCGTTGTGTTATTTAATTTACTGAAGGCAATAAATTATCACAAGATTGTTAGTTTAGGAGGAAAATGGTTGTAACTACGAAAACAGAGACTAGGTAGGTAGGTAGGTACCTACTTTGCGAATTTATTTCTTACATTGAAAGTATTTTTTTAAATTTATGAAACCTATAGGACCTGCTTTATATGATGTAGATTAAAATATATATTTTTTGTAAATTCTTCTTTAAAGATCGTGGATTTAAAAAATCTTTTAATGCACCACTTTTCACACACGCTAATGGTTCCTGTTGGCGGCGCGTCACAAATACCTACCTACAAAGCCGGCCGGCTCGCTCGCGTTCTAGTAGTTCTAGCCGGTGAATCATAATAATGACTCCAGTAATCACACAATGATATACAATGGAATGCGGCTCCGCTCTTGCAGGCCGGTCGGGCCTTCACCGTCCCTTGTCCGACCGCACGCCGCCATTTTACATTATCCAACACGTGTTCGCGGTGCACTTAATTAGTCATTTGCATTTCACATAGCCACAAAGTTGCCACTACTTTCGAACGCGTTAACTTAACAAGCCTAGGTATTCAATCTCAGTGGTAATAACATTATGCATGCAATCACTATGCCGATAACGGAGAGCAATAACCCCCACCGGCCTCGGCGATTACAATTGAGACTTCCGTTACAGCTCAGTAAATAATCTAGTTAACCTACTTACAGGTACGCCGATACAAGCTTATCATACCTGCTTCGATTTCTAGACATAGTGTGCTCGCCGTAAACCATTCGAGGCACGGAGCTCGCGTTCGATACCGGTGCACTAGTGAAGAGAGTTATTTCGGCACTATAGTTCACTGTTCCTTGCTGTGGGATTGAATAAATAATACTCCCGGATAAGAATAATTAGCAACATGAGAGGCTATTTAATAAGAGTAGAATATTCGCACAAAACCTGTCGCGCAACTGAATGTTAGCGGGTGACTGGTGGGTGAAGTTGAAGTTGGGTGCGTCGCTCGCCTCGGGCGTGGCGTGCGACGGACGCAACGAGAGTTCACGAGGACGGACTTGCAATGCAAAACGGCCGGCGAGCGAGTACAGTCAACTACAGTCACTACAAAACACAACAGACCCGTCTCGAGCGCGCCGCGCCGCCGCATCGTGCCACCCGCGCCGCATACTGATAAACCAACCGACACACACAAACAATCCATTCACAACTCAACTATCATCCTCGCATTCCATATAATAGACTACCATACCAGCCATACGTCCGCTGTACTACATTGGGTTCGAGAGAATCTGCTTTTATCCAGACACAACGCGAGCGAAGCCGCGCGCAAACGATAGATATCTAATCAATGGTTTCAAGTCTCCACAACCCACAGTCTCACACACAGCCTCAACAGCTGCACCTAATAGACACATGAAATAATGTGTGTTCAGTCACAGAATAAATACCTAATAATAGTACAAGCGTTCAGTTGAGTGAGGTAGGTACCTATATACTGTACTAAAAATATATGAGGGAGAAAAGTAAATCATCTTGTATCCATGGACTTTGAGAACACATTCCTTTATATTTTGAGTTAAAGCTACGAGTTGAAGGTAAGGTAGGTAGGTAAGTTTGAGTTTGTAATACCTACTATTTTACATGTGACGTCATGATTTCATAAAGCTTATGACTCCCCCCTCCTTTTCACACGCTGTCACACTTTGTAGGCTCCCTCCCTTAACGTGTGACGTTATTTATGGATGGCCCAGACATCTACGGGAAGAGACTGCTGGGTATATTCTTAGGACTGGCATACCAAGGCGCAACTAAGTAATAAGCATAAGTAATACTAGGTTACAAGTACCTAGTAGCTAATAGGTAGTTACCTAGTAGTTACTAGGTAGATAGGTAAGTTTTTTGTAGTTACTTAGTAGATAGAGGTACACATTTTTTTTGGAGTTACTAGGTAGTTAGGTTTTTGTTTTTTTGTAGTTACTAGCTATGTTTGTTTTTTTTGTAACGAACTAGGTAGATAGATATGTTTTTTTAGTAACTAGGCAGATAGGCAAGTTTTTTTTAGTTACTAGGTAGATAGGTAAGTTATTTTTTACTAGGTAGATAGGTAAGTTTTTTTTACTAGGTAGATCGGTAAGTTTTTTTTACTAGGTAGAAAGGTAAGTTTTTTTTACTAGGTAGATAGGTAGGTTTTTTTTACTAGGTAGATATAGGTAAGTTTTTTTTTACTAGGTTTTTACTAGGTAGATAGTTATGTAAAAACATTCCTCCATTTAGCCGTAATCTCAGTAATTATTCGACGTAGGTATTTGGGCGCTCCGCGAATCATCCTCAAGAAACAATGACTCGCTGCGACTGCGCAATACTTAATAAAAAACAACAACACCGCAGGAACTACCCAGAAAGTTACTTCGTCGAGCGCCGAACAGAAAGTCAAGCAAGAAGTTTTCAGTTCGCGCTTGGCGAAGCTTTTGCGGTGTTGCCGTTTCTTTATTCTAACTTGCACAGAACTGACAGAACCCTCCCCACGCGAGTCCGACTCGCACTTGACCGGTTTTTAGGGTCGATCACGTCCTGATAACGCGAAACAGTCCGGTATTATTTGACTCAGGCCTGATTACGAATTAATTTTTCTGTTTGAAATATCAAGAAGCGGAGTTTTTTTTGTGTATTCGTTCACTGAAATGTGGTCTTTGCGTACAACGAGCATGCTGAATCACCATAGTTTTTTTTTATCGTTAATTACTGAACAAGCATATGGCCCACCTGATGTTAAGCGGTAACCTCTGCCTTTACAAATGCATTACCACATAGGTCACGTCCACCTAGGACGCACCCTATGTGGCATTGCACTGCGCCCGCTATACCACCCTGAGACAAAGATGAAAAGACTCATGTTCCTGTAATTTCACCGGCACCCATACCCTTCCAACCGGAACACAGCAATGCAAGCAGCACTACTGCTTTGCGGCAGAAATAGGTATGGTGGTAGTACTTCCCCGGACGCATAAAAGCTCTACCTACTACTACTAAAAAATACTGCTTCATGATTGCAATTTTCGTATCAGATTCTGGGTGTTCCGTCAAATAAAAGGCCCCCGAGTATTCAGTTAATACAGCTTAGTTATTACAGCTAATGTTCCAGGTTTTTCAAATAAGTAGCTGTGTTAAAATATCGAATGGGCGGAGTCCATCAAGAAAACAATAGCTGCAAGACAGTGACAGTGAATTTTACTCACATGAACCCGGGAAGGGATGAGGTATAGATTTCTGCCGCTCGGAAGTAACTGACGTAAGAGATAAATGATAAAACATCGTTTTGCATCTAAAGTAAAAACAAAAATAAATTATCTATAGCTAAAGTAACGTGATTACCTAGTTTAAAAATGTACGCTTAATATTTTCTCTAATAGACCTAAACGGGTTTTTGGAGGGCCAATTTCTAAAAATAAAGCTATCGCAAAAAGTTTCACCAAACTTATTTCTAGCCTATGATTTATTTAGATTACATCCTCACGGCTGCGAACGCGTGGTCCGACAGCATAGTCCGCTTACTGTATTAACGTCAACTTTGTAACCTTTACTGTTACTGAGTGAGCATATACCGCAAGTCCGCAACGTCTCCAAAATTTTAACATAGCGTCTTAACCTGAGTGGCTGTTCTTTTTTTAAGCCGAGTTGGGTGGCTGTTCTGTTTTACCTGTTTGTCCTAGATATCGATCCCACGTTCCAGTTTCGTAGCTTCACGCAATGAGTCTGTACATAAAACATCGTATCGACCTGGAATTCTATTCTTGACATTGGCCATAATACATACATATACATCATTTATGAACCTGAACTGCCGCATTCTAAATTTGAATTTCAAATCCTTTTAGATTTGCCAGCGGCGAGACACTTTGGCACACCTAAAGATTATACCTAACGTACTTATTTTATTTCATATTAACCGGCCTAGTGCGAGTCGGCCTCGCACCATACCATTGTACAAGATTAACCCTCGATTGTTCGAATATGTACCTAGGTACCTACTTTTTTATTTCAAGTTTCTACCTATAATGTTGTGTGAACGGTCCAGCATTATTTATTTATTTAATTATTACGGTTCAAAAGATACAGCCTGTATTAAGATCAAACAAAAACAAAAGTTTATTATATGTTTATTAATTAACTTATTACGAGTACCCATTATTAACTTTATTTTATTTTAGTTATTTTATGTAAAAGCAGCTATATTATATTACGCGGTGAGAGGTGTATTGCTCACATTTTGAAAATTTATTTCATGTGTACCAATTACGGTCTAAGAGATACAGGTTAGAGCAAAAAAGCTGACGGCCTCTCATGAATTCGTTTACCATTACTTTTGAAAATAAAAAATACAGTCTTACTTTCCACTGTTTACTTATTACGGACCCGTTGGCATCCTTTGGGTACAGAACCTCTGTGGCCCAGCGGGCGAGTACTCGTCGGCTGAGATGCTAGAGGTTGTAGATTCGATTCCCGCTGCGGTTCAAATGCTCGTATGATCCCGCAAATGCTTGTTCCGGTCTATGTGGTGTGGTAGCATGGTACTCGTAGTTCCTGATACTCACGCACGACACAGGGGATACTAGTGCGGGATCAGGACTATGTACGTGACTGTTGGGTATTATATACAGTATTTATGGTTTTTTTATATATGTAATGAAGGCGGAGAATGCAAATCGAGAACAGATGCGAGTGCATTACGTAGAAGTAATCAGAATATAAACAGTCGGTAGGTAACCCAAAAGGTGGAAGGCACGCGTGGCACCGAACGAGCCACCTGTCGACAGGTGCAATGCGTGGCCGAGCCCCAACTGCCTGCAACGAATAAAGCCGCTTCCAGGCAGACGCGCTATCCTATCATAACGATTGTAATCAAATACTAAATTGAAAGAGTTCATTCAGACGAAGGATTCAGCTGGGCAGCCTTTGGTAAATTACGTAGTCTTTTCGTCCCCTATACCACAATACCTGCAGACGACAGTCTTCAATCAGTGCATCCTACCCGTAATGACAAAATCTAATCTAATCCGTAATGTGATATGCAAATATTTGTTCCGGGTCTGTGTGTTGTGGTCTTGTGGTACCATTAGGGATTGCAAATATTAGATGATTTTTGGTATTCGAATATTTTTGCACCCCTATTCGAATATTTCAGAAAAATCAAGTACATATATACATAATTTGACACGTTTTTACTGCCTTACAAACTAGTAACATATTTTTATGTAAGTAGAGGCCTAAACATCCCAATCACAACCAATATTTAAACATTAAACTCTTAATCAAATAAAATTATTAGAAATTCTGCGAACAATAGACCACGTGATCACATACTTGTATGAAACTATGCATTATACCGATCCATTATGATCAAACAAAGATCCCAAAAAGTATTTTATTTATAAAAACTTTCTTTTACAGAAAAACAAAAACGAATTTCTACTTTTTTGAATGCAGAACTTTGTTTTCAAAACCGATCCTGTAACTCCTAACATCACTTTTCAATTACTCTCACTCACGGTTTCAGACTTCGCCTAAGTGGCTCATCCTGCATATCTAGACAACCTCTTGACCGATTTTGCTCATATTCGAAGTTCTTGTTTCAAATTGACTACAGAATGATTCAGATTCATTTATTTATGGCGCAAATGGGTACAAGGATAGCTGTCAAATTAAAATAAAGAACCACCATAATCCGTTTCACAGCATACAATATAACTTAGTACTAAATTAAACAAAAAAACAATTTTAAGTACCTATCTCTTTAGAAAACACAACAAGCATAATTTACTATACATACCATAGATTAACACGAAAATAAGAACAACATAATACGACACAAAATTAAATGTCATTTAATTAACAATAATTACTTCAACACGTCGAAAAAAAAAAAAACAAATGTCAATAATAAATCATTACTTCCAACATGATGTCAATTAAAATATAAACATCAGAAAATGTGTTCAAACTTGTCTTTTAAATAGTCATCAACAAAAAGATACATTTTTCAAGAAAACATTTAAAAAATTTATTCCATTTTTGCTGAAAGATATTTCAAAAGTCGGCCGGTAAATGGCACCGCAGCAAACTTCCCCCTTTTTGGGGGAAATAGCCCTTCAATCAAAAATCTCCGTCACTAAAAAAAACTATAAAATGTTAGACCCCGTATACCAAGTTTCATCTTGATCATTTGTAAAATACGACTAGAGGAACTTTTTTTTTTTTTTTTTTTTTTGGACTTTTTTTGCGAAGTGGTCATTTTGAGAAAAAGTGCGGTGTACATTATGAGAAGTGGACGTTTTGCGACTGAGCCCAACAAACTGACAAAGAAAAGCAGAATTGAACTTGAAACAAAAACGCTTCACTGGCACCGTCATGAATTCGTAATAAAGTTGGAAGTTATATGAACTTATACTTATTTTAAAAACCTATCAAATTGACAACCAAAACTCAACGTTTTATGTTCGTCCTAATATCATAAAGAGGAAAGATTTGTATTTTTGTGTGTGTGTGTGTATGTTTGTCATGAATAAACTGAACAAGTACTGTGCCGATTTCAAAAATTCTTTCGCCATTGGAAAGCTACATTCACCCTGAGTGACATAGGCTACCGGGGGGGGGGGGGGGGGGGGGGGGGGCTGTTTTTCATCCTTAAACTACCCGTGCGAAGCCGGGACGAGTCGCTAGTATAATATAAGCCACCAGCCCAAAATCTCTTCACAAAATAAGAAAATGCATCGCTCTGTTGTAA
Source organism: Operophtera brumata (assembly GCA_932527175.1). Classification (NCBI taxonomy): domain Eukaryota; kingdom Metazoa; phylum Arthropoda; class Insecta; order Lepidoptera; family Geometridae; genus Operophtera; species Operophtera brumata. The sequence goes on from OW052239.1 coordinate 71,873,206, forward strand.
GAAATTGCGCCTTGTGTTGTGATTGCGAGTGAAATAAACTCAAAATGGCGGTCAGCGCCCAGAAGGGGCAGTCAGCGAATGTAGGCCGTTGATTGTTTGTTATTTAGTATTTATTAATTTTTATGGTAATATTCGAATATACTAATTAAATTTACTATTCGAATAGGTATTAATTTCAAACCGATATTCGAATATTCGATTGCAATCCCTAGAGTACCATGGTAGTCGTAGTTCCACGACACAGGGAAACCTGGTATGGGATTAGGCCTATGTATGTGACAACGGCACGCCTCGATGGATAATAGTAGACTGGCAGTGTTTGAGCTCGTTTTGATCAGCACACCGTTCCGATCACTTATATTATTATACCTTGTTTCGAAATATAATTTTTTTAACAAAAAACTTTTCATAATCTCAATGCATTGATTTAGACCCTTCTCCCATTACGATACACACAGACGATTCACGTATCCTGCAAGTCTCGGAGACTTGCAGGATAGTAGTCGCCGCCAAGTATCTCACATACATTTGAATGCAGGCTAGTGTGCGAGCCTGCATTCAAATGTATGCGAGATACTTGGCGGTGACTAGTCTCCGAGACTTTCAGGATACTTGAATCGCCTACGCGTATCGAAATGGGAGAATTGACTTAGAGGCTTGATTTTACACCATAATCACGCAATTATAAATATTAATTTGCTACCATCCGCCGTTTCTGATAGAAAGTGTAGGTGGCAGACAACCACGGAAAGAGAGACTGACAACAAAGTGATCCTTTAATGACTTTCGTTGGCACCTTTTAAGGTATGGATGGACTATGGACCTATGGAACCTACTAAGAGAGTAATCTAGCTGATGGCACTGGATGTGCTACTGTGCTATTGCGCGCTGTTAGTTATAATAGCGCGCGTCTAAAGGTGGTTTAATGTGCACGGCTATGGTTCAGAAGTGGGCCTTTGTCGATTCGATACACATTTTTTTTTTTTTTTTTTTTTTTTATACTACTTGAATGACTGAACAAGCTGATGGCCCACCTGATGTTAAGCGGTAACCTCTGCCTATGAGCAGTGCATTACCTCATAGGTCACGTCCACCTAGGACGCGCCCTATGTGGCATTGCACTGCGCCCACCACCCTGAGACATAAAGATGAAAAGTCTCATGTGCCTGTAATTTCACCGGCACCCTTACCCTTCAAACCGGAACACAGCAATGCGAGCACTACTGCTTTGCGGAAGAAATAGGTATGGTGGTAGTACTTCCCTGGGCGAACTCTTTCACAAAAAAGCTCTACTACTACTAAACTACACATGGGATGGGACGATTCGCCGGGTTAGGTAGGTAGGGGCCTTTCGTCACTACACCATTTTTTTTTCTACTTTTTACTTCGGTACTTCAAGGGTAAACTCGTCACTCACTGTTAACATTTTTCTGGTTATTTACAGCCGGCGTGAGATAATTGTCAAAATCTAGCCCATATACACGGAAAAATGAGTAATTCAAACGTTTTGGCACAAAAACTAGACTAATACGAATTACAACTTAGTCGAGTGCTGTCAAATGAACAAAACACAGTTATTATTGCGGCCGAAAGGTTGTTAATTAGGTATAGAATAAAATTACAGGACTAAACTAAATGTTATAACCTGACGGGACCAAAACTATAATTGTTATTAGTCCTCGTGAATATTGGAGTGGATTAAATTTAGTGATTCAAAAGAATTGTTTTAAATTGTTCATATTTTTGGTATTTACTTCACATTTCGATAAATCTTACAACGCAAAGTGCATTGGAGTACCTATAGTAGGGAGGCCAGTCCTCCGAAATTGAATTCCCGTTGGACAGGTGAATTTCAAACAAAAGACGCTTTGGCTTTGGTGAAATGATAGCGTAAATTACACCTAACTAAAAAGTAATGTATGACAAAGAATTGGGCGCTTTATTCACATGTCTTGAAGTTTTTGCTTGATCTTAATAAAGGCTGTATCTTTTGAACCGTAACAGTTAGAAACTTGAAATTTTCACAGAAGAAGTACTGCTGTGGTTTCTAAAAGAAAACATAACAAAAAAAGTAAAGTTAAAAATTATGCTACAATAAAGTTTTGTTTTTGCTCGATCTTGATTACGGCTGTATCTTTTGAACCGTAACAGATAGAAACTTGAAATTTCCACAGAATAAGAAGTGATATAGTTTCTATAAGAAAACATAATAAAAATTAAATCAAATAAAAATTTCTTAAGAATAAACTTTTGTTTCCGCTCGATCTTTATTACGGCTGTATCTTTTGAACCGTAATAGATAGAAACTTGAAGTTTTCACAGAAAAGTACTGATATAGTTTCTAAAAGAAAACATAACAAAAATTAAATAAAGTAAAAAATAAAATATAGTAACCTTTTGTTTTAGCTCGATCTTAATAAGAGCTGTATTTTTTGAACCGTAATAGTCAGAAACTTGTTTTTTTTTACAGAATAAGTACTGCTGTAGTTTCTACCAGAAAACATAATAAAAGTAAAATAAAGTTTAAAATAAACAAAACCAAAAACGTGTTTTTTCTGAAATTGGCCTATTTTTGAGTATATAAAAAAATATTTGCAAAAACCTGTCACAGATGTCGTTTTTCAAACAAATTAAAAAATTAAAAAAGCAAAATACCGCTGAAATTAATCGCTCCATTTTTGGTGATACATCACTTTCTAGTTAGGTGTCATTTACTGCCATTTTCAACAAAACTTTTTTTTTTTTTAAATTTTCATTATGTCGAAATATTTAATAAAGTATGATATTTACAAAAACCATTTTAAGACTCGATACGTCAAAGTCACCTTACTTGTTTAAATCGGACAAGCGGTTTTTGCGATATTAACCAAAACTTATACCCGGTTATCGCATCCTTCCCCTCCCCTCTCTCCCCCCTCCACCACTTTAGAATGCGACAACCGGTCTATTCTTGTTCAGGAGATCACGCTAAACACAATGATACTGGTTGTCGGCGCAGGAATGGTCTGTCCAACGGGAATCGCCATATAACGACTTTTTGAGAAGTGGCCTCTCTACTAAACGTAGGCATTGTGGATCTTGTGCATTCATCAGAAAATAAAATTACATCATGTTATTCAAATATAAAAATAAAACCAATCGTTAAATTAATTACTTTTGGATTCTATCTACAAAAATAGGTACATCTGGAAGGTTTACGGGATCTTTTTCGATCACTTTATTAGACGATGGATTTATCTCAAACAAATTAAACATCTACAAAAGTGATAATGACACGCAATAGTTTTTCAGTTAAGTAGGTGTAGGTAACTACAACTTATAAAATGCTGTTCTTTGACTATGTTAATAATATTATAAATTAGACAATATTGTACGGAACATCAGCTGCGCAAATATGACATCCACCTGGCTGGTTTTTATGTAGGTTACACGCGCAATCCCCGCCACTGTGAATCGATTTCTGTTTTTTTAGGGTTCCGTAGTAAAAATTACAGAACCCTTATGGATTCGTCATGTCTGTCTGTCCGTTTATGTCACAGCCACTTTTTTCCGAAACTATAAAAGGTATGCTGTTGAAACTTGGTAAGTAGATGTATTCTGTGAACCGCAATAAGATTTTCACACAAAAATAGAAAAAAAAAACAATAAATATTTGGGGTACCCCATACTTAGAAGTGAAACTCAAAAAACTTTTTTTCATCATACCCAGACGTGTGGGGTATCTATGTATAGGTCTTTAAAAATGATATTGAGGTTTTTAATATTTTTTTTTTCTAAACTGAATAGTTTGCGCGAGATACACTTCCAAAAACACCTTTTTTTTGGTAAAATATCCCCCCCCCCCCCGTAACTTCTAAAATAAGAGAATGTTAAAATAAAAAAATTTATATGGTGTACATTAGGACCATGTAAACTTCCAACAAAAATTGGTTTCAAAGAGATCTAGTAAGTACCTAGTTTTTTTTTAATACACTATTATTAACACATCGACCAAAGTTACAACAAACTACAAGAACTTTTATATTATGTTACTTGCTGTTACGGAACCCTTCATGGGCAAGTCCGACTCGCACTTGGCCGCTTTTTTAATATTGAAATTTGTTTATTTCCAGGGTCGAATCGCTGGCAGAACTTAGCCGCACAATGCTTAGAGACCTCCAATAATGACTCCCAAACGACAGACCATCGTTTGACCGCGATCTCACCTGTTGCTATGTGAGTGTGACGACGTGCGTGGCCGACGATGGAGCACAAAGGCCTAGGAGGCACCTATTCACTCTTGCCTTGAAGATTTTGACAACCCATATCAACGGCAAATAGAGCTGGCTGTATTGATTTTATTTCTTAGTTGGAATCTAGGGCAAGCGAATACGGGGAATACATCGCCCAGAGTTAGGTAGGTGCCTACTAGAATACGGTAGGATCGAGCATAGCATCAGACGCACGAGCCGAGCGCAGCGTTTGGGCCGGAAGGCGGTAGGGGCCAGTAGTTTCAGAACAGCGGTAGGGGCCAGTAGTTTCAGAACAGCGGTAAAAAAAATATATAATCAAAATTGGCCTTATTTGGAGGCTTTCTCCTCATAGAGAAGTTAATGGTATGTGCTGAATACAAAATATGTCATTCATTGACCTTTATCTATAAGTGGACGTACCTACCTACAAATTTCTTCTACTTACCTGTTCAATAACCATGTAAAAAAACCAAAGTGCAGCTGTTTTCGACTGAAAATTATACCTATTAAGCTTCTAAATGAATTATAATTTTGTAGGATCTTTTACTTTCACCTAAATGTCGGCCAAAGACTATCTTCAAGGTGAACGTACCTATGATTCTGGGAAGATCATGGAAGAAGATCAGAAGGTGACGGAATTCATTGAAAACGCGTGAAGAGGGTTCCCGTACAAGTAGGCATACCTAGTCTCTAATAGCTCAGGTTCCTCAGTGAAATATGGAACACATTTTATACCTACGTAGGTATTTTCTCTTCACAAATATTTCCAGTTTCCCGTAGGTGTAGGTAGGTAGGTATTTAGACTTAGCAATTTTCGTTTAGGCCTTTTGTGTAAAATATGAGTAAGGCCCTATATTCCGTATTTTTTCAGTGTCCAAAATAAAAAGGTGTGCAATTGTGCATACGTATGCACGCCTCAATCTACCAAGAATCAAGATGCATAGGTCCCTAGCGGAAATTTCGAGAATCTCAATTTTCATTAAAAAAAATACACTGCGCCAGGCATCAACTTGGACAAAATGGACACGTAGGTACACGTCGAACAAGACTAACCTCAGATCTAGAAAGTCTTCGGGTTCAAATATTTCATCTTCGTCTTCAGGCGACAAACTCAATTCACTAAATTGCTTTTCCATGGAGTTTGAGTTTGACATCACTACTTGAATCAAACTAACACATTCACTGCTCGCAACTACACTTTACACGCCAAGGTGTCACTACTTGAATCAAACTAACACATTCACTGCTCGCAACTACACTTTACACGCCAAGGTGTCACTACTTGAATCAAACTAACACATTCACTGCTCGCAACTACACTTTACACGCCAAGGTAGGTACCTACTGGAAATCTTTCACTGTCATTTAAGTTCACAAAAACATTAGGTAGGTAGGTAGGTAGGTAGGTACGTTTTAGTTTCACTGTGGGACCACTGCACGTTATTGGGTAGAGTAATTTTTGTACGTAATTAACTACCTACAGCAACGTAAATGCTTGTTTCTGTAAAATAAGCTAAACCGTGTCAACGCGGCGGCGCGCCGAGCGAGAGAACGTGCAACAAGGGGCGCTAGCTGTTCCAGATACGTCACGCTCACTCACTCAACAGGGTTGAGTTTAGGGAAGGGATGGATGGCTGGCCGGTCGGTAGTCAGGTCGGACGTCGGGTTCGGGTCGGGAACAATCCCTCAAGGTTGCCACTCCGCGGCTCCACTCCACTGATGAGAAAGATTCATACGTTCGTTCGATCGTACTGCGCCGTTCCCCCGCTCGCAGACTAAGTAGGTAAGGCGTAAGTCCCATTTTGATTTGGATCATCATTATCATAAGCCGTTATACCTACGTCCACTGTCGGCCGAGGCCATATAACGCAATGGGGGGATTTGTCGTAGTTACCACGCTTGGCAGGCGCATTGCCAATACCATTGGCATTGCCTTTTACTACAATTATTTACCTATTCTGTGGCATTACCTACCTACGGGGCCCCAATCGCAGTATTTTGACGATTTCAAACGTTCGAGAACGTAAAGTTAGGTGATGTTTTAGTTAGATTTCAAACGTTCGAGATCGTAAAGTTAGGTGATGTTTTAGTTACGCTATCAAATATATTGGTAGGTATATATAATCTATAAGTATGTACCTACTTACCTACTGCATCATGCCTAAAAATAAATAATTTTTACTTTTTATTTTGAAAGTATTTATTCACAGTAAGTACCTGTGCCTGATTAGTAACTCCCCATAAAATCTCATATAGTAGATTCCCCTAGTAGGTACCTACCTACCACCTAGTTATTTTTCAAAACCAAGAATTCCCTTCCGGCACCGACAATGATCTTAAAGTATTTTCCGGCAAATGCTGAACGCTTGGAAACGCTATCACACGACTTGGTTATTATTGGGTGCTAATGAGCTGATCGCCAACTAAATACCTACCTATCAATTTGAGCGGTAAAAACCACTTGGTAGGTATAGGTAGGTACCTACCTCCTACTCTAAATTTTAGTTAATTGAGTAGTAACTGAACAATAACGAAATAGGTAAGGTAGGTACTTTTTTGGTCGATATTAAAACTAGCCTTTGTTATGCTTATTTATAATAAACAAAATATAACAAAAATAATACATTTATTTCTCCCAACAAAAGGTTACCTACTTACATAATATAAGTAGTGCTTAAGTGCCGATGCAAGGATTCAACTGTTTTGCGAGAGGCTAGTGGGTGACTGAAATAGGTTTAGAAAAAAACCGGTAAAACAGGTCACCTAAAGCATAAAACTTCTGAACTCATAGTTGTCAATAATACAGAGAGTCTAGGAATCATTCAAAATGTGCATACCTACCCCTACCTACCTACCTCTCACGCCGATTTCAGTCGTTTTTACCTCTCCCTCCCTACACAACACTACTCGTAGTAGGTACCTACCTACACTACATTATCGAGTTAGCACTCGCACGCTCGCAGTTCGCACGCGTCACGCGGCCGCCGTCAGCCATAGACAAAGAAAATTAACTTTAGTTTTGAAATGTCACAAAGTTTCGTAACTTTTTCAATGTCTGCTTATTTTTGTTGATTTAATTTGCTTATTATTTGAAAATTTCATAATACTGTGTAATTAAAGTTTAAATCTTAATAGGTATCTGAGTGCACAATCAGTTAGTTTGTGTAGTTTTTACAGTGAATACCTAGGTAGGTACCTACATCAATTATTGTCAAAGGAGGAGGTAAAAATACAGAAATAGTTAATATCTTGGTTTTACTTATTAATTTCAGATTGTGTGTTGTTTTAGAAATCAACTGAATCGATGTACCTACCTAGTAGTTGATCTAATAAAAGTTTTGTCCGTCCTAGTCCGGCTCCGGACCATCGGGTAGCAAGCGAGCGAGCAGGGGTCGAAGGGTGGCACTTGGTATGGCAGCGACAACGGCGACAAGGACAGCACACGATAGGGACAGCAAGCGCTGCGCCCTACTTAGATACCTATTTAGAATATAGAATAAACCAGAAGGTGCGTAGGTACGATACTTCATACTATGCTATTAGTACGGACGGGGCGCTGTGTCGCCATCGCCAATATTCTGTGGTGTCGCCAAAACACAATGCCTCCCCTATCAATCGCCTATCATAGTTCCCCACCAGTAGGGGTAATATTTTGTTGATGTTGGCAACTATGACAAAATGGACGATTGACTTTTTCCAAAGAATGAATGGTTAACAAAATTAATGATTTAAACCAAAAAAGATGGTAGATATTTAAATGTAATAATTACGTATGAAATGTGATCTATCCTTTTTCTTTTTACGCCTAGCAGAATTTTGACATGTGGAAACGAAGCACGATGGTCTATTTACAAGAAAATCTTTCGAGTTCAACACGAATACAACAGCCGGCAGACAGACTGGGTGAAACTGTTCCCATTGAGACTAGTTTGCGTGGTGACAGTTTTTACGCGTGACACGGGTTCTGGTTTATTCTATATATTCTAAGGCGCTCTAACATAATTACTTTGATTATTTATAGACTAGATTGTGCTTCACGTCACAAATGCGGCGAAAAATATACCGGCCAACTGTTGGCCGGTAAGTCGCTCGCTGCCTCTCAGTGTCAATTGTCTCGTCAAGGCGAACGGTCGCATCGTTGATTCTAATTTGTGTCTGCAATGATGAGGTGTGCCATAAAAGTGTGCAGAAGCTACAAAGGACGTCTAAAAACGACTGGTAAAGTCACCTACCATCCAGTAGGTATGCGTGCGTGTGACAGTGTGTGTGCGCGTAACAGCCCTCCACTACCTGAGTATCCAGAATTCATAGTACCTATTTTCGAAGGTATTTAATAAAAACAATCAACTTATTAGCCCCGATTTTTCAACTCAACCTTGGCTCTTTTGTCTGTGTTGCCAGGTTTTAAATGCTAAATACCTCATGATCAATGAATAAATGATTATGAAGTGAGAACGTCGATAGGGTTTTAAACTTTTTTGTTAACCAACCTCAAAAATAGGATAAAAAAAGAGGTTCACAATTCTTGTTTTTGTAATGTTTGTCACCTCATATCTCCGTCATTTAATTTCCGATTTGGTTTTTTTATTTTTATTTTACACTTTCTTCCCGTTGGTCCCATTTTCATCAAATTTGGTTCTGACGTTCGGCCGTGACGTTATCTAAAAGGGCCACCACAACTTGAACTTTTGGTGTGAAACATCTTATTGCCGTATGAATTATGAACTCTAATACTAACATAGATGTTTCACATCAGCCGGGCGTCCCGTAACGATCACCATGATTATGGTGATGATGATGATTATGGTGGTGGTGATGGTGATGATTATGACCAACATGGTGGTGGTGGAGATGATGGTAATGGTCATAATGATGATGATGGCGGTGGTGATAATGATTGTGGTGTGATCAACATGGTGGTGATGATGATAGTGATGACCACCATGGTGGTGGTGGTGGTGATGGTGATAAATGATAATGATGATGATCATCACCATCATCATCACCATCGCCACCATCACTATTATCATTACTATCATCGTCTACATCACCATCACCACCACCATGTAGGTCATGATCATCATCATCACCATCACCATCATCGTCATCATCATCATCTAGGGTATTGGCGTGCAAGTGTCGGTTCTGTTAACTGCGGTGCGGGCCCTACCAGGCCACGCTCGCCTTTGGCTCGCTCGCAGCTCACGTGGTGATCACTGCTAAGTGCTAGTGTTTTAAATCCATTTCGTACTGACACTCATTTTGAAGTATAAGACTATTCAATATGCGTAGAAAAATCAAAACAATGCTAAATCAATAATAAATCCTAAATCTACGCAATGTTAGAACATGTTGCCTTCACTACGCCTCACTAAAGTATGGCAAAAATTGTAAACGAGACCAACTAACTTCTAAATATCTTTTTGAATGATTCATCTTTCTTACCCAATCGGAAAATAGTCAGTTTTTCCCAATAAATAGGGAAATATGCCATTCGTTGTTATCTTTACGCACGCACACAGATACAATTATAATGACGTGCCGCGAGTGTAAGACAAAGCCGCGCGCATGTTTGTGTGTATAGACAGACACGCACACAGCTTGTCACAGGCTGGCCTGTTTCTAACGTAGTGATTACAGGACGACACTCTATCCAGTCTATAGATTATCTAAGCATAATTACCGCTGTTGGCGGTTAACTTTATTACTTACGAATGAAAAATCTTGAATGTCAATTTTTCATCAAGATTTACCATTAGAGATAGGTATAAACATTTAATTTAACCCTCTTTAATACCTACCTACCTAATAAGACCGATTTATTTTTTCCCCGAAAGGGTATGTAAGCAGAACCTCAATGGGACCTCTTCCACTAAGGGCTTGTAGGTACTAATATTTATTCTGTGCTAAGGGTTGCAAGTTAGCAACAAAAACCAGTAAGTAGTCAAAGAACCTATACAATACAAATATATGAAAAATTATTTAGATCTACCTGACCTACTTACCTACCAAATATGATTAATAATATATTTTAGTGTGGGTAGATACTGCTATTTATTTTGACCGTCTATAAAATAAATAACGATGCTCAGTTGTAGAAACAGCTGCTTACCATAGGTATTTTTTCTTCATTGCGACTTTGACCCTAATTCCCAATCCTTCTAGTTCTAACCCTTCATAGGTACCTACCTAACCTACCTACATTCCAGATCTAAGCTTAGCTATAGCTACCCACCACACCACGAATTGTAATCTATATTCACGAATGGTAGGTACCTACCTACTAAATTTAAAAGAAAATCTACTTTTTTAAAAATTTAGAACAATATTCGGTCGAACAATAAAATGCCTTTTCGGGGTGTTTCTTTGTAGGTAGGTAGGTATGAAATACACGGGTATGTAGGTAGGTAGGTACACCTAGGTAGGTATGAAGATTTTTGTTTGCTTTAGGCGCCGCTGTAAGTACAGATTGTACAGAGGCCCTGCTAGGCAATCACACTAGCAAATGGCCATGGAGTAGGTAGGTACCTACGCAACTTACGTAGGTAGGGTAGGGTAGGTAACTATTATCTACCTATCTAATGTGTGGCGCAACTATGTAGATAATTTGAAGTTTTCCAACATTTTTGAAGCTCAAAAAGAAGAAACTTCCTGAAGAACTGAAGTTTCCTGCTTTTAATAGTTTGGATAGGTAGCGCTAAAAATGTTGCGTTCCCATAGCCACTTGCTAGTGCAATGACCCTCTTCCTCCTACTTAGAGAAGAGAGTGACTGTGTAGGTGTAGCCCAGAACACGTAATTTTAAAACAACGACTAAGTTTTGTAACAAACCTTTCCGATTCAAACTTTTCAAAATTTCAATCAACCACCCCATGCAATTCTCATCCCCTTGCAGAATGCTCCGAGACGTAGCGTAGCGTTGTGTCGAGTCGATCGGTAAAATCTTAAAATATTCGCTGTCTAGGTAATACCAGCATTCAATCAACATAGGTACATACATACAACTGATTACGTTCAATCGCTAAAAACGATAACGTGTAGCGCGGCGCCCCGCGCCCGTGCGTTTCCACAGCGCCAGCGATTGCCTGGCGCCTACGGAGGGCGGTCGTCTGACACCGCCTACTTCGTCTGGTATAAGCGTCACTGGTCTCGTGTCCCGCTTCACCTCCAATTTCACAAGCATTCAGAGCGAGGCCCATCCAACCAAGGAGAATAAATAATGTCCTTCACCGTACCGACCGCACAACGCACATGTATCTATAACATAATGTAGATTTTAAACGCACTTTAAAATAACAGACTGTCGTTTGCAGGGTTAACAGTGGAAAAAAACAAGTAGGTAGTACTTCGTAAGTAGGTAATAAAGTTTACACCTTAAATGAAGTCAAAGATTCAATTCGTTAAAATTTCAACTGTCTAACTAGGTAGGTGTACCTACCATGGTTCATGAGATACAGCCTGGTGCCAGACGGACGGACAGCGGAGCTTTAGTAGGTACCTACACAATAGGGTCTTAATACCTACGTTTTACCCTTTGGGTACGTAACCCTAAAAAGTAGATGATGTAGACCTAGGTACCACCTTACCTAAGGTAGATAGTACCCCTGTAAATAGGTAGGTAGGTCCTAAATCAAGAATAACCACGCCACGCCAGTCAGTCTCTCTCTGGTAGGTACCTACGCCGCCGTGCGGCTAGAGCTAGACGTGTCGACCTCGAAACATTTTATTGTAATTATGCCTTCTTGTGTCATTCCCACATAAAAAAAGGGATGGAATCACATTTAATATGTAAGTAGTATTATTTCACTAGGTAGGTATTATCTTTTTGGTTAAGACGTAACAGCAGCTGATTGATCTTAATTAGAGGTTTTATCTTCTTCATATATACCTAGGGTAAATACGCTAAATGTCGGCCCCCCTAAGGTTTTTTCGACTTTGAGCCTATGTAACTTTGGTTATTTCGACGTATGGATTATTTCATATTTTTTTTCGTAATGTTATTGAACCGTCTTTTAAAAACAACATCAAATCTTACGCAGCTGTATGCTCAACAACACAGTAAACGTTTCAATTCAGGAAGGGTGAAAAACCCTAAAGTCGGCCGTTTTCACCCTAACCTCGACCGCATATTTTCCTAATGTCGGCCCCGGGTACAGTTGCTCTAAAAAGTAAAACAGAACTATTGTACCTACCAATTATAAGATATTTATTTTTCCAGCAAAATAAACTGTCTTAGCTAAAATATGGCTAAAATATTATGTTGATATGGGCTCCATGTTTAGGTATAATTTGATTGTACATTTTCCAGGTAGCCTGAAATAAAGTTTATATTATTATTATTATTATTTTGTTTTTGATTTTTATTAACTCGGCTCAGCAGAACCGGAAATATAACTAAGTTGTGCACGGGCCTAAGCCAAGTGCACATCAGTAGTTCGGGTCGACATAACTTGAACACTTGTTGATTCGTTTGTATTCGTTTATTATTATTATCTATTTGTTTGATCTGATCAGCTCGGCTCAGGAGAGCCGGAGATATGACCGACGTGCACGGGCCTAAGCCAAGTGCACACCGGTTGATAAACTACATACATATTTTGATCTCTTGAATTTGATGGTAAAGTACCGGCGGAAGGGTCAATTTGTAGAAATTTCCTAACTATTCTGCACGTATTTAGAATGACCGCTTTTTGCAGAAGAACATAGGTGTACTTAGGTAAATCTAACAGAGTAAGAGACTGAAACAATTGTTTAGGGATGACGCCTGTAGTGGAGATAACAATAGGAATAATTGAAACCTCTAATCTCCACAGAGTGATCTCATCCTTCAACTCTATGTATTTGGAAAGCTTTTCTGCTATTGTTTATATTATTAATTAAACATCATATTTGTATCACCCTGTCTTTAGACTGACCAGCCGGTTTTGCCAGCCGACTTTAGATTATTCGCTATCCCTGAAGTCGGCCCCAAATCAGAAAGTTAAATATCTTGGAAATTAGAGTATTTACACCCGGCCGGTTTTTGTTTTTTATATTAAGAAGCAGGATGATAGAATTTGCAGTGAAAATTCGACTTTATTAACCGTTTTATGACTAGTAAATTCAAATTGCAAAAACAACTTCATTCGCCTAAAGTCGGCCTCCGGCCGAGTATAGGACTTTTGAGAAAAATCAATACCGGCCCCTCTATTTTCTCCTAAACTATACTTATAACATAAAAAATAATCCTTAAAGTATCACTAATTAATTAATTAATTGTTATTTACACTTCAAAATCAGAATTATTTTTTATTTACCTCCGTAACACAGTCCCCGTACTTGGCGTTGAACGTCAAAATAGTTAAGTTTTGGACATAAACTCTCCCATCTCGCACTTCGTTTGCAATGATGCTCACTCCACAGAATGTATAAGACGCAACGGGTTACCACTTGTTTTCGAGAGAAAAGGATAAACACAGGTCGTGATTTATGTGTAAAAAATGTTTGTTTCTTAAGTATTTTGCGAATGCAAAGGAAAAATGTATAGGGGGCCGACTTTAGAGGGGGGGTCCGGAATTAGGCATATCTACCCTACCTATCTCATAAACCGTGAATCGTGATAGGTAGTTAGAGAGTTGAAATTTTCACAGATGATGTAGGTTAGGTACCTACCTAGGTAGGTACCTTACCTACCTATTTCTGTTGACGCTTATCTATTATTAATACCTATTCTATGAATATTTCAAGCGGTCTACCTGTTGCCGTTATCAATATCGAGCAAAAAAAACACGTTGCCGCTATAACAACAAATACAAAAAACAGAATAAAATTAATATTTCAGGGCGTTTGTTGTATGGGAATTGGGAATACAACAAACGTGTTTTTTTTGGGACCCCTTAAATATTTATTTTATTGTTTTTTATTAAGAGAGTGGTCTGTGAAAATGACACATCGAGTTTTGACACTATTCCATTACCTGTGACCTCCACCTTGCGGTGGGATTTGGAACTAATTAGGTAAACAAACCTCTCAACCGTACAATTGTGTAGAAAACACATTACTTGTTTTGTCAATTACTTCATTGAATTTTTGTTCTGTACGTAATCAGATAAATGTGAAAATAAAATCAATGTATACCACCTATACAATCGTTGCGTGACTGACTGACTCAGTCACTGACTATCAACGCGAAGTCTAAACCCTAGGTCATAGGACCTGAAATTCACATAGGTACATTTCTTTTGTGGTATAGCGGTGCACTAAGAAAGGAATTTCCTAAATACACACCCTAAAGTGGTGCAGCGGGATGTTGAAGTTTGTATAGCAAAAACTGCACGCGGGCGAAGTCCCAGGCGTTCCACTACTGGATACTTGAGAAATCTCTGTGCACATGTTGTGTTTTACATATTATGCTGTGTGCTTCAAGTTTCGTTATATTTTATAACAGTTTTATTCGTTTTATTTTACCCCAAATAGACAAAGTGGTCAACAACTTCAATAACTGTACCAATATGGGTGCAAAGTTAGTATATAAAAACCATCATAACCGAATCGCAAATGAACATGGGCAAGAAATGAACAAACCCACAAAAATAACCAAAAAATACAGGACCAAAATAAACAAAATTAAATCAAAAACGCCCTAAAAACTCTCACAACCTAAGAAGTCCTACAAACCTTTAAAAAAACCCTTCCAACTCCTAAAAACAGAGGGTTTAGCCTACCCTACCTCCCTAGAGTTCATACAAGTCTTAAACTTTAAGAATCAATTAAAACCTCGTACAAACCCATACAACCCAATTTAAACCGGTATTGAACGACGGACCTTGCTCAGAAAAATATCTTGGGAATCAGGATTTTTCCCAGCAGGGCCCAAATTAGATCATTTTCTCCGCCTCAAAACTCACTATTCTGCCAAACTTCCTGCTGATGTTTTTTTTTCCATTAACTTTCATCCACTAATATACCTACCTTGTTTGTTTATATTAATTTGAATGTGTATGTGCGCCTACTTTTTGGCGATTGTACCTAGTCAACCTTTGGAGGTTTTTAAGGTACAATATTATACCTAATTAAATGTGTAAAATATATTGTGTATGAAATAAATAAAAAACAAAAAAAACCTACACGTGTAGGGCTGTTTAAAAAAACGCTCATACAGTGATTTTATTATTTAAAACTATTAATTTAATCCTATTTCGTCAAAATAGTAACAGTTTTTCGAGTTATTTTGTACAGAAAGACGGATAAAGAAACAAATAAATTATATAGGTACCTACAAACTATGTTGGAAGAAATTCACGTAATTGAAACATACTGACCACAAATTGGCATAAAAAAACGGCGCGGCGAGGACGTTGCATTTGACATGACTAGCAAGACATTTTCAAACATTTATCGGCTTCTAAATTCTAATTTCCATGTACAACCACAGAATAAATAATAGTACCTACTTCTTGAAACATGCCATGAATTGGTTTGGCGTCTTTATGAAAGGATTATAGGAAATTCAAACCCTAAAATCAATTGTGTTGAAGACCTCTGTAGCGCGGCGGGCGAAGGTTGGCCTGCGACGCAGGAGGTTGCGGGTTCGATTCCCGCCTCGGAACAAATATTTGTGCGATCGCAGATATTTGTTCAGGTTTTCTGGGTATTTTCTGTGTATAATAAAAAATATCTATCTATGTATTATATTGTATTAAGTATATCAATTATCTAGTACCCATAACACAAGCTCTGCTTAGCTTGGGGCTAGATAATGAAATGTCCAACATTATTATTATTATTTATTATTAATTAGGGTCATAAAGTTTGGAAGTATTGTTTGTTATTCTATTAATATTAAAAATTAAAGCGGGCCCCCATACAAAAAAAGTGAATTTGACAAACGCTGTATCTCTTGATCCGCAATAGCTAGACACAACAAAAAATAAAAAAAGTGAGTTATAGGTAGGTATGTACCTACCTAGGGGAAAACAAACATGTTTATATTTACTTGCCTTATTTTTATTAATTATCATCATCCGCCCAGCTGGAAATATAACATTTCCATAGAATGCCACGACGACTGGTCTTGAGCCGCCTCCGTCCACAGACTTCCCGCGACCTTTATAAAGTTTGGTACATTGGAAGTTCCCCTCCCACACTGCGTCGTCCGGTTGTTGGTCGCCACTCGAGGACTTTATTTCAGTCATCTTAAGACGCTATGTTAAAATTTTGGAGTCGTTTCGTTACATGCTCACTCACTATCAGTAAAGGTTACAAACTTGATGTTAATACAGTAATTACTTGAGGATGTAATCTAAATAAATTATAGACTAGAAACACGATTCGCGAAACTTTTCTCTGAAGCTTTATTTTTTGAAATTGGCTCTTCTAAAGCCCTTTTTAGGTCCCTCCTTCGACTAGAGAAAGTATTATGCATATTTTTTTATACTATTCAGTAGGTTATCACATTACTTACATTAATTATAGCTAATTTATTTTTATATTTGCTACTTTAGAATCTAAACGAAGTTTTATCATTTGTCGCTTACGTCAGTTACTTCCGAGTGGCAAAACTCTATACCTCACACTTTCCCGGGTTCAAGTGAGCAATAGCGCTGTCACTGTCTTACAGCTATTGTTTTTTTTGCTAGACTCCGCCCATTCGGTATTTTGACATATCGCCTTAATAAGTGCGTGTTGCCAGAGATGACTTACGTGACTGAGACGTGATCGCTAACTATCACACACACAAAAGCTCAAAGTATCACAGCGGGCTATGCATGGAGAGAGCTATGCTATTACCATCAGTGTACAAATACGTAGTCTGCGACAACCGTAACTACAAGAAATATTGTTACGAGATATTCGCGCCTAAAGTTTTTTATCTTATATTAGTGATCAATGTCTTTGTAAATATTTATCTGTTATGATTTTGATCTGTACGATCGCTACGATCATTCCCTTTAAAACTGTGTTTATTATATCGTGATAACATTAATGCTTTTTTATTATTTAGTAAATAGTACTTGTTTAGTGTAACATTATTTTAGAACGTGCTTTACCTAAGCATGTGCGCCGTATGTAACATAGTTACTGTTCGCATGTCTAGGGATTTTGTTATGGTGTTCAACAAACGGAATATGCTCAAGATTTACTAATCTTATGTGCGGTAACATAACTACTAACTCAGTTATACACTTTATTGAGCTGGGAGAAAAAAAAACTGTAAGTAAGACCACAGAATAAATAATAGCAAGAACAAAAGGCTCACATCGTGAAAAAAAAATAACGAACCTTGCTGGGACGCAACAAAGTGCATTTCAGTTCGCATAAGTGCTTAGTGCCTAGCGCCAAAACCACCTTAACACCCTAAACACCCACCACCCTTATTCACCTAAACATTGGCGCTCTCTTGTAAATGTTTGAATCTTTTTATTTGTGTATTATATTTTTGTTGAGTACTCAATTTATAATTTTATAACTATTAAGACTATTATATTTAAGACTATTAAGTAGCGGAGTATTATAAAGCTAGTATTATTAGACTTACGCTGGTGAAGTAAGTTTCACCCGCGTAAGTCTCGATCCCGTGGGAATATCGGGATAAAAATGTGCCTGTGTTATTCCGCGAGTCTAGTTATCTTTATTCCAAATTTCATCCAAATCCATCCCGTAGTTTTTACGTGAAAGAGTAATTAGGATAGGATATTCGGTTACCAAATTACTCCTGCATTCTGCTGCTCGCCTGGTACATTGAAAAGAAAGAAAGAAAGAAAGAAAAACATTTATTTGTGTCACCAACATGGATGTAGTAGTAACAGTCAACAAACAATATTCCACACAAAAATACACACACACACACACACACACACACACACACACACACACACACACACAGAAACAAAGATAAATAAAACATTGGATGAAAAGTATTCACATTGCTGCTGCGCCCTGCGGTGTTTTCCGCATAGGTCTCGATTCCGTGGGAATATCGGGATAAAAATGTGCCTATATGTTATTCCGGGAGTCCAGTTATCTCCGTTCCAAGATTCATCCAAATCCATCAAGCAATTTTTACGTGAAAGAGTAACAAAGATACATCCATCCATCCATCCATCCTTCCATCCATCCATACTTACAAACTTTCACGTTTATAATATTAGTAAGATACCTTACATTCTTTGTATTTTTGAATTTTAAACACAAATTAAATTTAAATTAAATGACTATTCCAAGTATATTCAGTACAAATTTAATCTGCGTAGTGTTTTTTGTTCGAATGGAATTAAAAAGATTTAATCTTTTATTTTCTTGACAAAATCCGAATAAATTTATGGATATAATACTTGTTTTTGACTTTGTACGATGACACGTGACGCGTCGAAATAATAACTTGGTAGCTTTCCATGGCGCATGCACTATTAAATTGTTTTGACCAAATGTTCCCATTTTTAGGGTTCCATACTCAAAGACAAGGAACCCTTATGGATTCCCTTTGGATTTTCATATTGTGTCCTACTAATATTTATACCATCAATTTGTACATATGTTTAAGCAAATAAATTATCTTTATCTTTATCTTTTATCTTTCGTCACGTCTGTCTGTCTGTCTGTCTGTCCGTGTATGTCACAGCCTTTTTTTTTCCGAAACTATAAGAGCTATACTGTTGAAACTTGGTAGGTAGATGTATTCTGTGAACCGCATTTAGAATTTTACACAAAAATTTAAAAAAAACAATTATTTTTGGGGTTCCCCATACTTAGAACTGAAACTCAAATTTATTTTTTCATCAATGTGGGTTATCTGTGGATAGGTCTTCAAAAATGATGTTGAGGTTTCTAATATAATTTTTTTCTAAACTGAATAGTTTGCGCGAGAGACACATCCAAAGTGGTAAAAAGTGTGCCCCCCCCCCCCCCCCCCCCCATAACTTCTAAAATAAGAGAATTATAAAACTAAAGAAAATATATGATGTACATTACCATGTAAACATTCACTCAAAATTGGTTTGAATGAGATCTAGTAAGTAGTTTTTTTTTAATACGTCATTAATCGTAATCCATCCAAGAACTTTTATATTATGTTACTTGCTGCTACGGAACCCTTCATGGGCGAGTCCGACTCGCACTTGGCCGCTTTTTTTATGGTTATTTTTGGAAATTGTTATTTTGTACCTTTTTTTTGCATAGAGTCAATCTTTATAGAATACTGACTATCCATGTTTTTTTTGTTGTATTTGGAATAGTGGTGTATACCTTATTTTATACCAGTCAGTTAAATCATCCTAACGATGAAGTTATAAGTTGGTAAATATTGCTACAAGTATCTCCTATTTTTTTTTTTTTTTTTTTTTATACTAATGAATGACGGAACAAGCAGATGGCCCACCTGATGTTAAGCGGTAACCTCTGCCTATGAACAGTGCATTACCTCATAGGACACGTTCACCTAGGACGCACCCTATGTGGCATTGCAATGCGCCCGCCACCCTGCGACATAAAGATGAAAAGTCTCATGTGCCTGTAATTTCACCGGCACCTTCAAACCGGAACACAGCAATGCGAGCACTACTACTTTGCGGCAGAAATAGGTATGGTGGTAGTACTTCCCCGGACGAACTCTTTCACAAAAAAGCTCTACTACTACTACTTTCTGGTATAAATAGCACTAATTATGATTTCTTCTTTTATTTCTGCAGTTATACATCTTGCCTTAACTTTTGGTACGGCTTCTAGAAAACAATGTGTTAAAAAAAACTAGTTAATATATTGTGATTTTAACTCAACACCGTGACTAGTTTATATTTTGGGGTTCAATCCTCCCTATCTACTTTTACAGCAAAATCTCTCTCAGGTACGTTTGATGTAAAAAAACTGGAGCATGTGTGTGATTCGTGATCTCGATAATTATAAAAATCCCATGTTTCCAGAACCTTTACACAGGTATTGTTTGAATTGACACAATTTATAAAATCCTGAAAATCATAGATTTGATTTGCTGATTTTGCTATCTTGTAGGCAACCAGTCCTTTTTTTCAGAATCCCCTTCAGTCTTGTTAGGCCAGTCACCGTAGACACAAAAATCATGTAAGATCGCAAAAAGTTGCAAGGTTCTGTTTTTTTGGGATGTTGTTAGGATAAATACCAAATGTGTAAAACCAAGTTTGCAACTTCGATAGAGCTGTGCGAACTTTGCAATTTTTTTACGACCTGGAATGTTTAAGATGACTGGCCTATGTGTCGTTTGTAGGTTTACAGCTAATATTTGTAAGGAAAAAGGTTATACACACCTCAGTTTGTTTAAAATTACTAGGTATAACTAAGTAGTTGGAAGAAACTTTTCTTTTGGGTACTTATTTACTTTGTATTAGCCATTTTGCATTTTCTAGAGCGTTCACATGCGTACTTTTCGTCGCGAGTATCGCCTTTGCATAACTCGCCACACACGACCTACCCACTTTTCAGCTTTGGTGAGTCACTGTTTGTTGAGCTCCCACTGACTGACTGGCACCAATCCCCCACTTTTTATCTTCGTGAATGACGTGGAACAATCAGATGGCCCACCTGATCTTGAGCGGTAACGTCTGCCTTTAATAATCCATTACCTCATATGTCACGTCCACCCCTTGTGGCATTGCACTGCATTCACCGGCAACTATACCTTTCATACTAAAACACAGTAATACAAGCACTAGTGCTTTGCGGCAGAAATATTACTGGTAGTAGTTGTGGTTGGTAGTACATTCCCGAACGAACTCTTTCACAAAAAAAAACTCTACTACTACTAAACTATGATATAATGCGATTGTAATGTCTACTATTTTTTTTTCCTACAGTTTTCGTTTACTAAGCAAGACGATGACACAGAATAAATAATAGTACAAGCACGACGATAAGAAACGACGATGATAAGATTCGATTCCTTTATTTTCAGAAGTAGTTAAGTGCAATAAAGAATATCAACACTAGTCTTAAGCACCGTATATGTAATGTATGATGTTACTATTCATATGTGTAGTATTTAGTACCACATAATAAAAAAAAATTGTTCAGATATCCACCGTATAATATGTTAGGGTGATTATATTTAGGATACATTTTTGTTACATGATCAAGCTCATACAAACACGGCAACCTCATACCTCATACCTAACTTACAATAAAATTAATATTGATCAACTGGATTATCTATGAGGAACTAGTATGTCACAGATAACCCAGTTATTATAGTTGTACCTACTACAAATAATATAACGCGTCCAAATTAAGTCGCGGGTGACAGTAGGTACCTATACCTAGCTTGTATTTTATATTATAAATTTCGTCCAAAATTAGTAGGTACCCAAAATCTGAATTCGTTTATTTTTAACCCCTGACGAAAAACGAAGAGGGTGTTATAAGTTTGGCGTGTCTGTGTGTCTGTCTCATCGAAAGGATCAACCGTTTTTTTTTTTTAATTGTTTTTGTGGGGAATTTTCTTAGCTTTGTTTGATCAAAATCAGTCCAGCCGTTCAACGTTGGAGGTTATTTAAATTTTTACAAAATTAATTACTTTGTGCTATACGTTTTTAAATTCCGACGGGAAACGAAAATATTCGTGAAGAGAAAATATGTACAAAATGTGTGGCTACGTTTCACCGAGGACTTATCGAGGACTATACTAAGTTCCATTGGTCTAGTTGTTACTATGTTGACAGAGTTATTTATATGGTAGCATACTTGTACGGAGCACTCTACACGCGAGTCCGACTCGCACTTGACCAGTTTATTCATCTTCCGCCTCCAATAAAGCATGGACTTTAATGGAGATTTTTTGAATAGCAGCATTGTATCAGCAAAGTATCTATCTATGTAATATATTGTATTTAGTATATCAGTTATCTAGTACCCATAACACAAGCTCTGCTTAGCTTGGGGCTAGATAATGTTGTGCGAACTGTCCAGCATTATTTATTTATTTATTGTTTCGATATCAAAATTTGAAGTACCAGTATTATTATTAGTAACAAACAGTCAAACATAGATAAAAATTGAATGATAGTATAAATAAAAATAAAAAAACATACCTTTTCTCACTAGTAAGTCGGGAAATAAGCAAGTACATTTTTGTAAAAAAACGATAATCACTTAGTATAAAGAGCTAGGCATATTCTAAGGAAAATCGCTAAGCGAAACTCTTTTGGTCACAATATAAACTCCTTCGTGAGTATGCTACCGTAGAATTGCATCGAGCGACTACGGAGGCCTGCAATGTTATAAGTATAGATCCACCAACTTATCTCTAGAACCATTTACCTACATTTTTCTATCAGCTACATACATTTCATTCTGCAGATAAGTTGGTGGATCTCTAGAATTGGTTTGTGTTCACGACTGTATGATTAAACTGTCAAACCATGTCAGTCCGGTAAATTTTCACAAACCTCAAATAAATAAGAATTTGCATTGGTTTCTTATTACCCGAATTACAATTATAACAACGAAAACCAACAATTTTCAGTAAAATAATACAAGTTTTTGTAATGATATATCGAAGTAACCGGTTGTCCGTTTTCACCTGTGAATAAAAAAGTGAACGAGGGCCTTCCTTCCAGCGCCGTGGATAACCACGGAATGACAGAAAATGGCGTAGAAATCGTGTAGATACGGCGAATTGAAAATGTTTTCGTGTTTTTACACATCTTTTATATGAAAAGATTAAAAACCCCAACATACTTTTAAAACTATGTGTATAGACATGATACTAAAGTGTTTTATTTCTCAGAAATAGCTGTAATTCCGTAGATTTAGGCTCATATGTAGATGCTCTATTTTGATCAATTTCGGGAAAATGGGTAGGTAGTTTTTCAATTTACACAAAATCTAGAAATAACTTTAGAAAACCCCAACGTATTTTTATTCAGCCTGAAGTGTTCTGTCTTCTGATCTGAATATTGTTAAGAATAAAGCTAAATTTGGAAAGTTCTAGGCTTTTCAAAACACCACTTTTCAAGGGTTTTCACAGACTAGCCCCTTAATTGTTGTTAAAGCGGCAACGTGTTTTTTTTGCTCGATATTGATAACGGCAACAGGTAGACCGCTTGAAATATTCATAGAATAGGTATTAACTTACTAGCAATAGCGACTCGTTCCAGCTTCGCACGGGTAGTTTCAGGATGAAAAACAGCCATTACAAGCCGTTCATCTTAAGATGTCCCCCTGACGTGGTTGGCACTATTCCCATGGCAGGGGAAATCTTACGGTGAACGGTCTGTAGGTACTATAGACACAGATTAATTAATAGTTACCTATAGAGAGTACTAGAGAGCCTCCAAACAAGGACCAATCAGCTGTCTGTCGTCCCAGCAGCTGCTGCCATATCAGAGTGAATTGAGCCAAAAACATTTGTCATTTCATAGGTACTTTGTATTGTGAAAAAAGTATGAAAAACAGGAAACAGGCGTGAGTTTATGTATGTATGTGTATGTAGTATGAAAAAGACAAATGAAAATGATAGTCAAGCCATAAACACTTATAATACGCTCGAACGTCAATCATCTTTTTAATAATCATTTAGGTAGTAAGTCATCCGGGCTTTTGACCTGGTATGACCCCATACTCCCGACTCCCGGCATCTAATGCAATGCAATGATGTGCAGTGCTATGGCCGCCCGCCGCACAGCTCTCACAATCACAAGCAACTGTTAGGAAGTACGCAATCTAGCGACTATTGAATACAATAAACCTCAAGTAATGTTCCCACAAGAGGGAAGCTGAACCGTCCTTACTTAGGTAGGTACATACATACAGGTCCCAAAATTGAGTCGCATAAAATTGGACTCATACCTACTTTTGATTCGCATTTATTTATCGCTTTTTTTTTAAATAATTGCATTAATTTGTATTGCCTAAATTAGTTGAGTACCTCTTGGTACTAGGTAGGTACCTACCAGGTTTGGTTGGCCGATACGAGCTAGCTGCGACGCGCGCGATCAGCATCGACGGAGCCATCTTCAACACGCGCAGCGGAGTGCCCCCCCCGAGAAGTAGCAGCTGAGTTGGGTTAGGTTAGCCTACCACCATACATGAGCTCTATACAGGCGAGTCTTCATAATGTGCACATATTAAAATGTCGGTAACTTTGGTCAATTTTACCGACGTAAAAAACTATAAAAAAATACTATCATTTTTTTTATTATTTTAAGACGCTTTTTAAATTTTTGTTTGCTACAACGGCCTCCATCTAAACACAACGGTGTAACTTTTAAACTAAACAATCGATTTCAATGAAACAAACTGATTAATGATTAGAAACAACAGAAGCTGCTCATAAAATAAAAATTTATAGTAAAAACAGCCCTCAATTGAAAATTAAGATTTTTTCACAAGAATCAGCTTAATTTTCTATAAGTTTTTCAGTAATTTTAAAATTTTGCAATAAAAGCCCCACTTTACCTAATTTTTTTATTACTTTACGTTATTCTACATTGTATTATCTATCTGATAGTAAAAATCGCAAGTTTATAACTAAATCACAACATTTCTTATCAACTGCTATAGAAAGGCCTTGCTCACCATGATGTCCGCAACTAGGTATATTTAAGGTGTAATATACAGCAGCTGATTGGTCTTATTTGGAGGCTACTCAAAGAGGAGTCAATGTTAAGTGCTAAAAAAAAACATTCATTGACGTTTTATCTGTAAAGTGAACTTACAAAAATGTTCTACCTGTTCATTAACCATGTGAAAAAAATAAACTAAGTGCAGCTGTTTTCGACTGAAAATTTGATTTAACGGCTTACAATTTTGCACTTTATATGTATTTCAGCTAAATGTCGGCAAAGACTATCTTCAAGTTGAATGTATGATTCTGTGATACGACGACGGTTTTTCACGTGGCAAATAATTGTTTTTCGTGCTTTTCACTTACTTTTCGTTTCGCGACCGCTATTCTGTTACTTTCTAACATACCTGAACTTCAATGAGTTAGAAAATGACGGAATTTGGCTCTGGTAGCGCCTTAAAGGCACAGTCGCAGTTGAATAACTAATCGCAGAGAATTCTGCGATTAGTTATTCAACGATGGAGAATGTCAAGGACGAACTGATATTTTGTACTGAATAGTTTTTGAACTGAATGGCTATAAGAGCTCATGGTAACCCCACCCCCCAAGTCTCGGGAGCGAAAAAGTTCCTACTATTCCTTCACACTGAAGCAGTAGCAGCTAACTTGTGAGACTGACGATTTATTTTGGTGTAATATTATTGTTTTTCAGGCGCAAGCATACCTATTTAGTATCAATCAAGTTTGTAAGACGACAGTGGCGCCGCGCCATCACGTCTAACTCTAAACAAAACATGATGCGTTTGCTAAAACATCGTATGTACCTAGTAGGCATCAAGCAATATCCAGATAGGTAACTAGTAGGAGACAAGCAAGTTCTTGGTACGAGTAGGACCTACACGTGCCGTAACTGTGGTTACGATCACGTTTCAATTTCATTGTTTACACTTATTTGAATTTTTGTGTGTGGTCTCCACTCTCGACAGTCTCACGTTTCATGCACCACATTTATAAACCGACATGTAAATTATTTTATTTTATTTGAAAGGATAGGTAGGTTGGTGCCTAACTATTCACCGTCACTCAAAATCGTTTCAAAGTTCACGAACTTCATCTTGTAAACAAAATAGTAGGAAAATGACCCTTTAGGTAGGTATGTATGGAGCACTGTAGGTGGCCTGATTCATCATTTTATTACTAGCCAGTTTTAGGTAGTTTATGACTGACATGACAACGAATTGCGTATAGGGTAGGCGCGGCAAAGCGAAAAGGGTGCATGCATATGCAGCGCGAGGGTGAGGGGTGTGGCTGTCGTGCCATTGGCTCGCAGATCTTATCTACTAGAAGGGTTGCAACTTGCAACTATTATTGCAAAAATACTAAATTCCTATCACTAAATAAAACCTTACACCACAACGTTCAATCCAGAGGCCCTAGTCGGAGTTTTGCAAACACCATCGTAACGATGAACGTAACGACGATCGTACGTGTACATAACATAATAACTAGCTATTAATCTGTGCCAAAAACGTCACAGATTAAAGGCTAGTTCAGTTACTACACAATACACGTACCTACGCTCGTCGTTACGATCATCGTTACGATGGTGTGTGTAAA
The DNA here is from genome assembly GCA_932527175.1 of Operophtera brumata. NCBI lineage: Eukaryota > Metazoa > Arthropoda > Insecta > Lepidoptera > Geometridae > Operophtera > Operophtera brumata. The sequence continues at coordinate 71,899,562 of OW052239.1, forward strand.
CTCGGACTTGCCCCTCAGCAGCGAAACCAAGACTGCATTTACGAGTTCATTAGCGGAAACAAATAAATAGGTAAGTAGGTAGGTAGGTACAAACCTTGATACCTATTTATTGACCAAGGAAGCGATGTCTTTGCAACAATTGGCAAGATTTGGTTTCATCGGTTCTCGGATGAATGGTTCCCATGGCGTAGAATACCACTGGATCTACGTTGGTAAACTTGGTACTCGAGTAGGAACAGGTCGTATTTTTCTACGTCTAGAATGTCAAGTCGCGCGCGGCGAATACCCGTAAGTGTTGGGAAGCCCTTGAGAGCATCGTGCTAGTCGAAAGTGTCAGACAGAAACCCTTGGGGGCATGTGTCGAGTCGACACGCCGGAAATGGCGCGTAACTGCTGCCAGCCGCCCTTTAGGAAAGAGAGAAGGATAAATGCCGCGGATCGATACAAAACTATACTTACACTACTGACTTAACACTACTGTCGTGGCCTTCATTACGCTGGTTGGTGTTTGGGGCCAGTTTTTGCTGGGTAAACTATACTTACACTACTGACTTAACACTACTGTCGTGGCCTTCATTACGCTGGTTGGTGTTTGGGGCCAGTTTTTGCTGGGTTTTGTAGTTTGATACCTAGGTACTTCATACTTTTTGTTTGAACATGTATGGTTTTTATTTACTTTTCTAATAGTACATTTCATGCACTTTCAGAATAATAAAAAACATTTTGTAGAAACCAAGCAGATTGACCTATTTTCAAAGTCTAAAACTTTAGACAAATTTTCAGGGGTCTTTGGTTTTTATAGTTTACTGATTATTACTGACAAAATGCAAGACTGAAAAACATTATACAATGAGTGTACCTACAACACATAATTTAATAATTACTATAGCATTTCATTTCACACAGCCTACCTACTACGAGTAAAATAAACAGATTATTGATTGACTGGCCATAGTAAATTCCTAGTACATACCTGAAAAGAAACCTAGTTCAGTAAATTAGATAGACAATTTGATCTGAACTAAGAATATTATCAGGTTTAGCGCAGGTTTTATAGAAAAAACGCGACAAATTAGTTTTTTGTTGACCAGGCGCACGAGCTTTCTTTTCGTCAAAATACGATGACATTAGGATCTACAATTTCTTTTTTTTTTGTTTTTGGCGATTTTTGATTGGAGTGCCTATTCCCCTAAAATGGGGGGAATGTTGCTGCAGGGCTATCTGAACACAAATGTTGCAAAAAATTGTGACACAATTCTGTCTACTGTTTGCTGTGGCAGAACTACTAGTGATATGCCAAACATTATGTAGGTATGCGGTGTCCGGACGCAATGTACACACACACAAACAGGCAGATGATTTCTTAGATTATTATCCTATCACACAGAATACATGTTACAGAAGGTTGACTCTGCAAAATCATTTAAATAAAAAGAGACTCTTGCCGCTTGCCCCCACAAAATAAAGTGCAATTCAGGTCGCTCAGTGCTAATTACCAATAGCTAAAGTCACCTAGAAGTGAACTCTCTATCGCGTAATCGCGTAACTGTTATCTTGTCTGATTCACTGAATTGACTCGACAAGTCGAGCCCTCCGGGTACTTGTAGCTTATACCTAAAGTACGGAGTGCGTGCGCCGTGGAAAGTTTGGCCATCCGCCACGTGTGAAAACCACTGGGCAAATTGATACGGCTTTGGCAAGTAAGTATAAGGGCAGTTGGCCTGAGGTGCCAGGTAGACGTGGTGACACTTAGATGAACATACCCCATTCGAAAAAGGCGGCGTACAAGCCCTAGATTAATCATTATTTCGAGTCAGACTTTCTAATAACTACGATGGACTTAGCATTTGCAGTACCTATGAACGCCAAAATATGGCACCTTTGAAAATCGTAACGGATGAGTCTTTTCTAATGACCAGTGAGTTCGAGTAAAACCCAATTTGAATAATCTTTTTTTGTTTCAATGTGTTTACCGCCGAGGTGGTCCCATATTCACAAAGTCAGGATCTGATGATAGAATCTCGAGAAATAGAGGAAAATCCTCAAAAATTAATGGCAAGTAAAAAAAAAAAAAATTGTTTTCAGAAACTTGCACTACAAAACATTCCATGTACCTACCTAACTTAGATTAAATATAGTAGTAGCGTGTTTGTTAATTTTTAATAACTTATTCAGGTGTTTGCGTTTGGTAAGTCTGGTACCTAGTCATATCATGCTCTTGATTTCTTGAGATGATTATGAAAGCCAGTAGTCCAGTCGACAGGTCGCAAAAAATGGGGTTAGGTGGAAAAAGGTCAAAAGTTAATGAAACTTTGGGATGTTGTTCAGGGATGGTTAATTAACATTTTTTCAAGTTTTGGACCTCGAGGACCCTGTGCGAAAAGAGGAGGGGGATCATTCTCTTATTTTAGAAGTTACGGGGGGGACATTTTTACCACTTTGAAAGTGTCTCTCGCGCCAAACTATAGGTATTCAGTTTAGAAAAAAAAAACATTAGAAACCTCAATATCATTTTTGAAGACCTATCCATAGATACGTATGGGTTCGATGTTTTTTTTAATTTATTTTTTTAGTTTCAGTTCTATGTATGGGGAACACCATTTTTTTTTTTGTTTCCATTTTTGTGTGAAAATCGTAATGCGGTTCACAGAATACATCTACCTACTTACCAAGTTTCAACAGCCTAGCTCTTATAGTTTCGGAAAAAAGTGGCTGTGACATACACGGACATACAGACAGACAGACATGACGAATCCATAAGGGTTCCTTGTCTTTGACTACGAAACCCTAAAAAGCGCTCAAGACATTTAATTCGTTTCGTTTCGTATGAGGTAGTGCTGGCCTCTGGTGTCGGAGTTTGTCAAGCCGCCCGAGGGCCTCTGACATGGCTTATCGACATTTAATTGAAAGCTATGAAGTCTGTTGTTTTTTGTTAAAATGTATTCTTGTAACTTCCAATAAGATTGGACCTGAAGAAGAAAAAACTCGCTAGAGGCAATGGGATTACTGAATATTATCGTTTAGTTCCCAATCTAGGTTTATACCACCTCATTTGGCGGAGGCGCGCTGTGTGACGTGAAGTAAATGGATTCATAATAATATGCATATACCGACCGACGGAGTTTACCAGCCCTTTAGGCTTTAGTTGCTTATACATACGGTATGGTCCAAATAGTGACGTCAAAGTAATTTGCTTAGATTCCACACACCCAGGTGTATAGATATACTTTTTTATTTTTGTGTATTTGCGAATTATCAACCGGAGTGCCTTAAAAAAAACAAGTTCTAAACTCCGAAAAATCGCGAACATAGGTGGCATATTTTTGAATACAAGTTTGAAAAATCTATAAAAAAATATTTGACGGCACTATTTGGTGCACTCTGTATAGTGCAGTATTTTTGCACGCGTCAGGCACGTGCCTTTCGCCCAGTGAGGTAGTACATTAATAGCTCAATGCTTTCACCCTAACTTCTGTTTAAGTACCTATTAGCTTTCTCCAAGTTTGGAAAAGAAACCCGTTGCTCTTCCTATAAGCATGAATAATAGCTTTGCTTGAAATTCTATTAAAGACCAGGTTCCTTTATGACTATTGCACGCGCTACAGACAGGGGAACTGGTATGGGACTTGCTATGCATGCAATGTAAGCCAGCTTTCACTGGTGCAAGCTTATCTCAGCTTATGCTCATCATTTCACTTTTGCCACGACATTCAATTCATTTAATACACGTCCAGTGACGCAAGAAAATACTTTATTTATTCATCTAAACTAAACGGGTTCTATTACTTATCTATACTTTATTGATACTGTATCTGAATGTTAAAGTTACGATGTTTGGATGTTTGTTACTCAATAACGCCGAAACACCCAAACCCATTTCTATGGGATTTGGTACGCAGATAGATTGAGCTCTACTTTTTATCCTGGTAAAACGTGAGCGAAGCCGCGGTCAGACACTAGTTTGGTTATAAAAACATTCTTATTACCGACGAAAAAAAGGAGGTTCTCAAGTCGACAAGATTTGAACACGCTTACTTTTTACAGAGTGGTTCGATAGATGATTATTTTTTGATTGTATGGTTTTATCAAAATATTCAGCAGCTATATAGCTTCAGAGGTTAATGGCATGTCGAACAGAAGACAAAAACATCTTTATAAATTGAAGACGCCTTGCCAATTAGCTTTAAGCCATAGGACAATCATAGTCCACAGGATTATAGATAGCCAAGGGATCCATAAAATGCCCCACCCTAACGAAATGGCTAATATTAAATGTTATCATAATATTTTGTATAATAATGTACAAGTCTAATATTTTATCTGGTTACATGTAGAATATATTTATACTTTGGTTAAAGATATTTATCTAGTTATACCCAATATTTTGGTCCCATTGTATGTATGAACTTGTAGCTATTAAATTAACACTTACATAGTACCCTATAGTATATAACCTAGGAATATTGAGCAGACCTAGGATTCAAAGTTATTGTACGTCCGAAACGGGCACGCTGAACTGACACTTTGAATCAGCATGCGGTTCCAAGAGCCCAAACACTCATCACTTATCCGTTCCTAGTTCTGTTGGCTAGCAAGCAGCCATGTGCATCAGATTCAGCTGGACGCGACGGTACAAATTATTGTATTGTCATCAGAATTACATACGCGCAAAGTTTTAAATTGATACGACAATTCAAAGTACCTACGTTAAAATCGATTGATTAGATTTGTAGATACAGAAAATAACACATAGGCACACAATCACAAAGTAAATTTCTAAGTAAGCTAGGTATTTAAAATATAACTGCTCAGTAAACAAGTACCTAATTGCGTTTCACAATCACTCAGCAGTGTTAATCACCACTTTACCTGCTCAGTAGTCAGTAAGTTAAAAGTTAACGAAAGGATTTAACCTCCAAGTAGCTTACTCGCTGAGTAACCTAACAATATTGATAATACATTCGGTACGTAATTCTAATATTTTACAATTTATTTTATATCCGTTAAAATCTGAAATTAATCTAGCAAGCGTGTATCACGATGGCAGTAGTAGGTAAGTATTGCAGAAAAACATAGGTGATACATAGGTACATTGCTAACACCGATTCGTCTAAGATGACTTAGAGAACTCACTTCGCAAGTAGGTACCTACAATAACATTTTTTAAATAATTTTCTAAGTAGAAATTCCACCGCCCATATTTCATCGGACATGGCTATGTCTACGATGTTATACGTATCAATCGTCCACAGCGGTGATCGCGATCGATCATCGCCGAAATCAGGCAAATATGTCTCGTTGGAGTGGTGCACAGAATAAATAATAGTACAAATACAGAAGGCTAACTTTGCAACAAATGTACCTATATAAATAGCGACTCTTGCTGGGACGCAACAAAGTGCAATTAAGCTCACGTACGAACTTAGTGCCTAACGCAATATTCACCTACCTATACATTGCCGCTCTCTTCTAACGCGTAACTCTGTCGCTGTCTGGCGCGGAGTGACGTGGCTCGTAAGGGTTGTCGATTTGTCGCTTATGACAACATAATTATCTATGGCATCAAAATAATATAATAATCATCAACTACAGGAAATATTAAAAGAAAAACGATTGTAACTTTATTGTCTTCGGTCAAAAGTATTCTTCCATGTATCGAAATTAGAATGCAAGGGATTCACCCAAATCTCAAAGGCAGGCCGGCACATAGCTGTTCCCTGATTCTGACAAAGGAGTTTGATACACAATTGATGCCATGCCAGGTCGTTTTTTTTTATAGATTGAACGTAAAAACGTGGTAGCGGTAATTAAAAAAAAATACAAATGGTATTCTGCTCTGCTGACAAGTCGGACGGAGCCCGCCGGGTACTTATAGCTTTCGTAACTCGTAAGTATACGCCCAACTTGGCCGATCGTGAAAAGTTGCCTCCGCCGCCGCTTTGCAACTACACGAATACCTGAGACGCAGGAGGTTGCGGGTTCGATTCCCGCCTCGGAACAAATATTTGTGCGATCTGAGGTGCTCTGGGTATATTCTATGTATAATAAAAAAAAAAATAATGGATTGTATTAAGTATATCAGTTATCTAGTACCTATAACACAAGCTCTGCTTAGCTTGGGGCTAGTTAATGTTGTGTGAACTGTCCAGCATTATTTATTTATTATCATTGGTAGGTATTTACTAGTTAATCTGGCTACTGGCTAAAGCCTTAGAAGGCGATGAGGATGCTGAGTTGGCCTTAAAATTGTATTATGGGTCAGGGTCATGCTCGAGCCACCCGGTAGTCAGTGACGACAATTAAAATTATATAGAAACGTTTTAGCAACCATTCATTTTCATGGGAATTTGATTCATTCGCACATTTTCGGGGATCGCTCGTGCTGTAATCGTGATCCCTGCTTTCTTGGCGTCTAAAACACAAAAAAACGGAGAAAATATGATATACAATTATACACATCGACATTATCAAGGGATATGCAGCATTTTGTTGATTTTTAGAAAAACCGTAATTAATTTCTTCGATAAACTAGTCATGGTAAGAATTATTATTGTATGCATTATAATAATAAAATACAACTGTTCGATATAACATTTGGATCAGTTGAGCTACCTTTAGATCGCTAGCAGCGGTCTTCAGGTAACACAACTGTTTCAAATGTATTTTGTATATACCTTGTTTTAGTTGTATTATTCATTCTGTATATAAGTACATTTACATATAATAATAATGTAACGAAAACTTGTAATATCACAAAGTTTACCAGTTGCTAAAACAATATTAAACAATTGTTAAAACTTTTTTTTTTACAGAATGAATTAAACAACTAATTAATACCATCAGTTATGTAGGGAATTTAAAAATAAAATACTTCTGAAACAGTTGAGCTACCTGAAGACCGCTGCTAACCTTTTTATTAAGTTGCCATGACTTGGCTATACGATCCCATGTTCTTTTCAAATGACAAAAAAGTTGGTCTTCTCTGTGGTCTAATTTGACGGGAATTGCTGAAAGCTGCAGCCCCAAGCTAGTTCAATGGGGTTTAAGTCGGATGACTGTCAGGCCAGCCCAAAACCGTGACGTCATGTTCACGAAGGGCAGCTGATATAAGTCGCGCCGAATGTGAAGGTACCATGATACCTTGGTATCATGCATGCGCTGAAATTCCTGTCCCATTTGGACTGTGCGAGGGATTATCACAGGCTCTAAGACTTCTTCCCGGTATTTTAGCGCAGCCATGCTGCCTCTAATCAAGATGTGTGTTCAGTACGCGCGCCAATACGAATTCCCGCCCAAACCATAATTTTCCCACCTTGGTACAAAATGTACAAATTAATCTCATGAAAAAAGAGGTTTAATTCCCTTCTATTGTTTTACTTTTGGTCGGCATCAGGTTCATTATGTAACATAACATTATGAGTTTTGGTCGAAATAAATGTAGGTATTTTATTATAGCTTATTATGATTTCAAGCAAATACATTTCCAAATTAAATTTCCCTAGACAATGTTGATGTGTATATCTGTATATAAATCAACATACAGAAGTTCGTGCGGGAGAGCCTGCAGCGAAACGAACTCACGAGAGCGGCGAAAAGCGAAGGGGCAGAGGCGAGCGTAGCGAGCTACTGACTCCTTGAGTGTAAAAATTGTCGAGCGAGTGAAAGAAATTGGAAAAAGTGGCCGCCATTTTGAACCTTATTGTTACCGGACAGATTGCTTCTAAAATCGATATGTGATGCTGTTCGCTGTGGTCAGAAGTGAAAAAAGTGGCCGCCATTTTAAACTTTTTTGTTACTAGACCGATTGCATCCAAAGTCTATATCTGAGGGTCGCTGTGGTCAGAGAACACGAATCTGTTGTCAGAAGGAAAAAAGTGGCCGCCATTTTAAAGTTTTTTGTTACTAGACCGATTGCATCCAAAATCGATATCTGAGGGTCGCTGTGGTCAGAGAACACGAATCTGTTGTCAGAAGGAAAAAAGTGACCGCCATTTTGAACTTTTTTGTTACTAGACCTATTGCATCCAAAATCGATATCTGAGGGTCGCTGTGGTCAGAGAACACGAATCTGTTGTCAGAACTGAAAAAGTGGCCGCCATTTTGAACTTTTTTTGTTACCGATTGCATCCAAAATCGATATCTGAGGGTCGCTGTTGTCAGAGAACATGAATCTGTAGTCAGGAGGAAAAAAAATGGCCGCCATTTTGAACTTTTTTGTTCCTGAACCGATTGTTTCCAAAATCGATACCCGTCTGGTCAGAGAACACGAATGCTCACGAGCTTCTAGCTGCATGCTGATTTATGAACGCTTAATCTTTTGTTTTAAATTTAGTATTGTCTTCAACCTTCGCTATTAATTGCAAAATCACCAATGAAACCTAATTTAAATTTTAAAAGGCCTTTCAAACGCACATCGCGCGCACGATATACCTACCTACCTAGTAGGAGTAAAAAAACATGGCCCCTTTGGATAACATCATGGCCGCCATTCTTTTTTAAATATTCATTTCCAAGTAGAGATCCACGGAACTTATCTAGAATGAAATGTATGTAGGTGGATGATAGAAAAATGTAGGTAAATGGTTCTACAGATAAGTTGGTGGATCTATACCTACCACCCAAAGTAAAGAGACAAAACGATTGACACCTCATTTGTCAAAATAGGTTCAGTGGTTTTGTAGTTCGGAAGTTCCTTACATACAGAAATGCAAACGTATATTAGAGGCCAAACTCATTAATCAACCTTCCTTACTGAAGCGAGATAGCGAAGCTATGTCTACTAAAGTAGGTAGGTACCTAGTCGGGCAAAAAAACAAGTAGATTTCGTTCACTGATGTTAGGTAGGTACTTAGAAGCATCTACCTACCTAAGCATCTATTACTTACAAGTATTTATGATAGGTGGTAGGTACTCAAGTAAGATGTACAATAGCTTTTCTACGTAAGTAAATCATTTGAGAACGGCCGCCATGGAGATTGTAGCCGCGCTCTAAATAGGCACATTATGTACCTACTTGCTTGAAACTTGAAAGGAAGTATGAACTCAACTGACCTGTGTAGCGTTGCCGGTGACGCGTCTATCCGTGATTATTTATGTAGGTAGGTATGTGTAAATATATTATACCTACCTATAAATAGACTCAACCCAACGACAGAAGAATATCACTTACTAAGAGTAAAAACTAGGTACCTTGGTACTACACTGTGCTTGAACTAAACACCAATCCACAATCCACGATATTTTTTTAAGAGATTGATCACTTAACTATCATGTAGGCATATAAGTAATCAGCAAACTGAATCATTTAGAATTAGCTGAGCACTTACCTATCTTCGTAAGTGGGAGTGGCATCACCGGAAGCTCCTTGGGACAAGTCACCGTCCATGGTGAGGTCGGTAGTAAAAAGGACGGCAAAATGGGCCTCACACGGCGTTTACGGAACGGAAATGTTGGCTGGCACGCGGATTAAACCGGTGCGCACATATAGCGTGTACTGAGCGGAGTGGTGCGTCGCGCCGCGCGGCGTGGTGAGCGAGCGTCGTCGGTCGGTCGGTCGGTTCGGTTGGCGGTACAATGCGAGGGTCCCGAGGCGGAGGCGCGGTGCGGGGCGCTCGGCAGCGGGGCAGGCGAGGGCGCGGGTGGCTGAGGAGCACCCGCCCCGCGCCGCCGGCACCGCCGCGCCGTGCGCCGGCCGGCCGGCCGGTGCGCGGTGCACTGCGGGCGGCGGCGGCGGCGGCGGGAGCTGAGCTGGTGACGCACGCCGGCCAGGGCCCGGAGAGTTCCCGTCGTCACGGCAACGGAGCGTACTAATTATGTACCTACTGGTTTGATGACTGGCCTGGCCTGACACCCGCGCCCGGCACTCTCCCCCTCTCGTTTTCTTTCTTATCGGTCGCTGGCTTTCCGCACGTGCTTTTAATTTTATCTTTCCTTAGTACTACATTGTGCTAGTAGGTAGCTTAGCTACTTATGTGCAAGTAAGTACCTGTATAATAAATCGTTGGTACATAGGTCCTAGGTAGGTACTAGCTTCGTAGTTTTGTGGGACTAGGTAGGTACCTACTTTACCTACTTTTAGGGTGTATTGATGAGGCCAGGCGGCACAGCGAAGCTGTCTCGCTAGGAAGGTCACAGATGGTCATTGCGCTAGTTAGCCGGCCGCCTTTAGTTTTCGGCCTTTTGGCGAAGGCTCTATAGTAAAATGGAGATTATAGCGAAGCCTAGCAATTTTGTTGTGCGAAAGTATGATCAATTCATTGAGAAATAGTCGCATGATATCTGGTTTTTTTTTGGCTAAATAACCTACACTAGTGATTTTAGTGAATTTATCAGTTAGACGCCAGCATCGAAGATGTCACCGCGTGCGTAATTGTACAAAAAATTAGAGGCACGCGTTTCACTCTAAGGTGTTTTTTAAATGTTTTTGTAAGTAAATGAAGTTGATGTGCATTTAGTTGACTGTAGAAATGACTTATTAACATATTACCACTATGTTTATTGCAATATTTGATTTAAAACTGCGAAAATTAAGGTGGCCGGAAAGTAGCATTGAAAATTTCCAAAATGTTTAGTTCTCGGCCTAGTGGCCGAAAACTAGCTTAACACAGCCTTTAATACAATTGTCTCTTTCATTTATTTGGCTACGCATATATGGAAATTATCTTCTGTTTCCGATTATGAGCCATGTGATGGTTTAGTTTATTAGGTTTCGGCCACCAAAGTTCATCAGTATGAATAAATACCGATGAATCAAAGTTGGCCATTTTATTGATGGCCGGAAACTAAAACAGTAATAAAATTGAAACTCAGTTTTTGGCCTACCTGAATATGTATGGAAAAGTTGTGGCCGGAAACTGAATAGCGTCATTCGGTTTTCGGCCACAATTTTAAGGCAAATAGGCATAAATTATAATAACTGTTCTAGATTGATTTTCTATGTATAATTTCTATATTAATATTTTTATTATTCAGGTTTCATTAATTTTTTTTTTTTTTTTTAACAAAGCCAGTACCTATAGATATGCTATCACAAAGACTAGTTTTTGTGCACTGTTTCGGGATAAAATAAAACACTTATACCGTAAAACATGAATCAAATTAAATTCATATGCAGTGGATTATACTAAACTAGATGACCCGCGCGCGACTTCGTCCGCGCATAGTTTGGAAAAATCCCCGTCGCGGCGTGCAGACAACAATTTAAACATCAACAACCACCCCGTGAAACGACTTTTGAAACGACACCACACTGAAGTTTTTCAATTTGGGGGTCCCATTTGACCCTTGAGGTCCTGAAAATATTTTGATTTCAACAACGACACAGTGAAACGACCTTTGAAACGACACCATATTCAAGTTTTTCAACTTAGGGGTCCCATTTGAACCTTGAGGTCCTGAAAATATTTTGATCTCTATGACTACATTGTGAAACTAACTTTTAAATAGTCAAAATACGCTGAAATCTGGCTAAAACGTATGGTGTATTTATTTTCGTACAAAACGTTCCCGTGGCTTTTTTCAGCGAAACTTTCAGGTACTACTGAAACTTTTTTTTGCTATCTTTATATAAGGAATCTACCTGTGAATTTTCAAGTATCTACTACCAACGGTTTCCGTAATACGAAGCATTTTAGTTTTACATTTTAAGCCGTTTTGGACCCCTTACAGGGTGAATTTTCCAAAATCCTTTCTTAGTACACCCCTACACCCAAAAATGAGTACATCAGGTTTAAGATACGTTTATTTCCCAAAAGAATTAAATTCACTTATATGAGAAAACACAAACTAATTAAACATTAATTGTCAATTAGTTTTGTGTTACATCCTCCAAATTTCATGTATCTAGGTCCAGCGGTTTAGGCTGTGCGCTGCAAAACGCAAAGTGTATACATTAAAAGCCCTTTATGGACCCCTAAGGGAGCGAATTTTCCAAATTCCTTTTTAAGTACACGTTTACACCCTAAAAGGAATACACTCTCCAAATTTCAAGTCTCTACGACCAGCGGTTTAGGCTGTGCGTCGTAAAAACTAAAGATTTTTTTTTTTATACAAAGAAAACGTTGCCCTGCCGTTTTTCAGGAAAATTTCAGGCATCGCTGAAACACGTGTTTGTTAATTTTATTTCAGGAATCTCCTAAAATTTCATGGTTCTACTACTAACGGTTTCCGAAATACAGAGCATTTTTGTTTTACATTGGAACCCCATTTTGAACCCCTTAGCAAGTGAATTTTCAAAATTCCTTTCTTAGTACAACCCTACGCATCGGGACGAACACACCCTCCAAATTTCAAGTCTTTACGTCCTGCGATTTAGGCTGTGCGTTGGACCTCGTTGAGTCAGTCAGTCAGGACAAAGCCTTTTATATATTAGATGTCTCCAAAACACACTGGAGAATTTAAACTGAGAAAAACCCGAAATAACGAACGTAGATTTCGTTTCACAAAATAAAGTTTTATAACATTCAAAACCAAATCTGGCTATAAAAAACATAAACGTGTCTGTGATTCTAAAGAAGATGAAAAAACTCGAGAAAAGGACTTCTGAAATCCAAAATGATGATGTTCTGTATGAAACATGTTCAAAAGACAGGTTAAACTCCAAAATTAATTTGTTGACATCTCTGTTAGTTGAGGATGAAAAAACCACCAGAAAGTGAGAAGAATCTGAGCGGAAATGAAATTAATTGAGCGGAATATCCCAAAAAGTTAAAACTTTGACACTATGCATCACACAAAGTCGAACATATCAAGACTAGCTGATTAAGTTTGCTGATTTTCTGCAACCAAATCCTTAGATAATAGAAGAACCTTTCAAATTTCATGAAATCCGAACTTATAAAGACAACATAATTTCACTATCAAATTCAAACAGTGATTTTCTAGTATCCGCATTCCTGCATACATAGTGACGCTATAGTAACTCTGAGCAATACGCTGACTCTGACACAAACTATAACACCCAAAAATGCACAAGCAAAATGCCAGAATCAATTATGGAATATAGAGAGGCTTTTAATAAATACTTATTTATACTGAATCCCCGAAGGAAAACTATTAATATACGTACGCCAGCAGCAATTTCGTCTTGAGGCATGCCTAAAAGTCTTTAAAGATAAATAAATAAAAATAAAATATAAAGGATAGAAGTGCGTAAACACAGACAAGGAAGTCAAAATTGAAGAGATTGGAAAGAGATCAGATAAGCAGTTGAAGAAAGCAGAAGTTTCAAGACGAAAGGTGACAAAAGTCAAAAATCAATAATGTTAACGAAAAAATAAAAGTGGATTGCGCCCGATTGTGATGATATTTTAATAAGCCACACAGAAGAAAGCTTAGAAAGGAATACAAGATGTGATTTCTGCACTAAATAGTATCATTTAAATTTTCAAATTTTTTAGGACTCAAACATCAAACCCTACATGACAAGCCTTTCTAATGCAATGCATGCATTATTAATTCCTTATTAATGAATGCACATACATTTGTCTTAGTGGTTAGTGATTATTTTTTCAATTGGGGTGGTTAAAAAGATTTAATGCAGGTACATAATTGCTAAAGCTTCATGTACAAGTAAAATAATGGGCATCTTTACAAAAAAATAAAAAAAATAGTGATAACGTCAAATTATATATGTGTTTTTTATGTTTAAAATGCTTGTAACTATTTGAAATTAATGACTGCTACTTATAATTAATATGATGTAAGAAAAATGGAAGATGATATTTTGATGATAAACATAAACGTAAAAGACTGTTAAGTAATAAATTTAATTGTTAAATTAATGACTTTAAATGTCATTAGTTATTTCAATTAAAGGCTGTGATTACTATATAATTCACTAGCAGCGCCCCGCGGTTTCACCCGCGTAAGTCTCGATCCCGTGGGAATATCGGGATAAAAATGTGTCTATGTGTTATTCCGGGAGTCCAGTTATCAACATTCCAAATTTCATGCAAATCCGATCAGCCGTTTCAGCGTGAAGAAGTAACAAACACACTACACACACACAGACACAAACTTTCGCCTTTATAATATTAGTGTGATTAAATTGCATACTCGGATCAAGAAAATATATTCGATGATAAATATTGTCAAAACCACAGTTTATGATGCTAGACTTGTGATTAAAAAAACTGTATTAAAAGGATTTAAATTTAAAGATTTAAAAAATACCTAAAAGAACATTTCAAACTAAATTAGAAAAAAAAACAACGTCTAACTTTGATTTTGTTTATTTTTATAGTTTTTCTGGTGAGGCCTAAAAACATTTTTATTAAAAAACGAGTTTTTATTGTAACTATAATAGCTTCGTCTTACTTTTTTATCCATTATAAGTAAACTAAATACCATGTGGCCGAATACTGAAATTTGCGGCCGAAAACTAGTGTTTTGGTCATTTTTGGTATTAATTTTTTATATAAAAAAAACTAAGATCACTTCGCGTCAAACAGTTTTGAAATCAGAAACTACAATATTTTATCTATCAAAATACATTATCAGTACAGATTATCAACAGCAACATAATTTTTTTCTGACCGTTTAAAGTTGCCAAATGCACTAAGAGGCCGTAAACTAGCGAACCGACCCTACCTAGTAGGTAGATAGGTAAGGTAGATAGGTACCTAGTAATGATGTAAGTCTACCTACCTAGGTACCTTAATGGAGTTTAACCACAGAATAAATAATAGTACAAAATTATGTACCTACCTACCTAAGTTATGTTTGCATGCAGAAAAACACTGAACCGATTTTGACAAATATAATGCCTACGTCTTTACATTAGGGCGATGGCGGCCGCGTAGATTTAGGTACCTACCTACATATGAAGCAATAAGATAGGTAGGTACGGTCAATCTACAACTAGGTACAACATTGTATTTTGTCTTACCATCAAACACCACCGACCACGTGCGAAGTCAGAGAGTAGTTGTGTGTTGTCGTTGGTGTTTCGCATCCGATTTTGACACCGAAAAACTGGCAGTACCTACCTACCTAGGTAGGTACCTACCTAATTTTATCTCGTTATCTTTACTATATTAGGGTACCTATACCTATACCTAGATAGGTAGGTACCAACCTAACAAAATATACTTACAAAAAATTAGGTACCCACCTACCTACGTAGGTATAAATGTATGGCCGGCCGTGACGTTCAAATAAAGAGGCATAGATTTAAATAACAAGTTGCGTGCGATCGATCTACAGAATTCTAAGATTTAAATCGATCTTTGACAGAATTTGCATTTTGTCATACCTACCTTTTTTTTTTTTTTTTTTTTTTACGATGGGAAAATGCATTACGTATTTCCATCAGCTCGGGGAGAGCTGAGGGGGTCTGTCGGGCTCTCCGTTGGCTAGCACCCAACGGCATACCGACTAAAAACCCATCGATATTCCTTCCTTCACCTTAATGCTAGTGCATCATCAAACCACTCATCATCTGACGAGTGGTTTAGAGATGCACTAACACTTGACAGGGTCACGGGGTCCCGGTTGGATTCTACCGCGGCCCTGTCGGTGATTGTTCGCATAAAGCGAACCCCTCGGTCCCCCCCATGTGGGGGAGGGGAATATCCTGGAATACGAAGGACATTCCCCGGTGTAGGAGACCTGTGCAATGCCAGATTGGGGCTCCCCGCACCCGAAACTGGCTGGCCACCATCGAGCAGAAGAAGGCGGTTGAATTGCCGCCGCCTTCTTCCGGTCCTCTTACGGCGGAGTATGTCAGATTGAGGTTCCTCCTCCCTGACCCGCTCCGCAGCCTCCTTCAGCGACATGACCTCCTCGCAGAAGGAGACCATAGCCTCCCAGGATCTATCACTGTCAAGCATGGATTTAACCACGCTCGAGAGCGAGAGATCCTGGCCTATCACTGCTTCCAGCAATTGCCGCTGCGACGCCCAGGCGCTGCACACTTCAAGTGTGTGATGCGCCGTATCCTCAACGTCACTGCAGTGATGGCATCAACGTCACTGCAGTGATGGCAGATTGGGCTTACCTCCCTGCGAGCTATTTTGTGCAGATACCGTCCAAAACATCCATGTCCGGATAGCATCTGCACAAGTCTGTAAGTTAGGACGCCGTGCTTCCGGTGTACCCACTCATCTAACACCGGAAGTACAGCGTCAATAGTCCACCGACCAAACTGGGCAGACTCCAATTCTTCAGCCCAATGCTGTAGGGCAACATCGTGGGCCTGTTTTCTAATGAGGCGTACTTCTTGTGGCGCCAGGTGATCTCCTTGCGCCTGCCAATCCTTTTTTCAAAAATACATTTCCGCTAATACCTCCGCTTCTTTGTCCCATGGAGGGGACCCTGCAATCACACACGCGGCTCCATGTGACACGGTGCGGTATCCACGTATTGCCCTGACTGCCATAATTTTCTGCGGCCTCCGCAGAAGGGCCTTATTCTTGGCTGTCAGAGCGTCCACCCACACTGGTGAACCATACAGGGCCATTGACCTTATGATCCCTGCATACAAGTGGCGACAGGGCGCACTAGGTCCACCCAAGTTGGGCAGGAGACGTGCGAGAGACCCAGCTGCCCCCTGTACCTTTGGGCTCAAAAGCTGGAAGTGCTCGGAAAAATTCCAGGCACTATCCAGCGTGAGACCCAAGTATTTAATGTGGGTTCCAACTTTGACCCTCTCACCGTCCACCCGAACATACCGAACATGTCATACCTACCTAGCACCAAACACGTCCGATCGCGAGCGAACTAGGTAGTAACTACTGTAGGTACAAGTAGGTACCTACCTACCTATATGTTAGACTGGTTGTCTTTAGGGCCTAGCATCTGATTTTGACACCAAAATTGGCGTTTTTTTATCCGCCTTTCGCCCAAAAAGGTTACTTGCCTACAATTCTTTTTTCACGTAGGTACTTAAGTAGGTACCGTAGGTATCTTGATTCTTGTGATAAAGATATTAGGTAAGCTAAGTTACGAATAATATGGTCGTTTCAAAGGTCTTCTAAAATCATAATGTGAGTTTATTGGTGTTTTTCCAATGAAGAGATTGAGGAACAAAAAAAGAAGATCAGTTACCTATGGAGCCAGAAGCTCGCGAGAGATCCTGCAGCGAAATGAGCGGACGAGACGAGAGAGACGAACGAAAGCGAGAGTAGCGAAGGAGCCACTGCGAGTCTGTGCGCGTTTTATAAAAACAACCACCCCGAAACGCCTCTACCTACGCTACGATACTATCGGGTGCGTCCGTATTGATCCCATGAATTCATCTCACGAATATATTTCTGAGCTCCCTATGATCAAATCCCAGAACACGAATCGGTTGGCGTTTTGAACCGTCGTTGTTTTTTTTTTAATTATTTTCCTAATGATTTTAAAAAGAACTATTTTCGGTCACTTTTGGTTTCGCGAGTGTTATTCTGTCACTTTTGAACTATCTTACCTGAACTTGAGTGAGTTCCATGGGTAGACAAGACTAATATTATAAAGGCGCAAGTTTGTGTGTGTAGTGTTTGTTACTTCTTCACGCAGAAACGGCTGGACGGATTCGCATGAAATTTGGAATGGAGATAACTGTACTCCCGGAATAACACATAGGCACATTTTTATCCCGATATTCCCATGGGATCGATTCTTAAGCGGATGAAACCGCGGGGCGATACTAGTAGTGACATAATTTGGCGTCCATCGCCGCCGACGCCTTTAGACCGAGCGAGCGAAGCGGCTCTGCATCAGCTTGGGCAAAAATTATTTCGTATGTCTGTCCGGCTGTTCTCCTCTACGGGTCGCTTCGCTTACCCTGTAAGGCCCTGTAAAACTCCAATAAAACTTCAGCAGGTTCCACTTTGAGTAACTTTTTATTTCATCCTGCTTCTACCTACTCCTCCTTTTACTTGACATGACACGATTATCTTTTTTTCAAACATACATTTTGGTGCCAAAATTGTTTTATATTTTGTTTATAATTTTAATATACATAGTGACACTCCCGCAATAAAGACGATTCTAACGACATATCTTTCATCAAAATAGTTTCAGCCGTTTAGTAGTTTTAGTTTCGAGGGATCATAGGGACGGTCATTTATACATATACATACAGCCCCCTTATTATTCGCTATGACCAAACAATAATGATATCTGCGTGGAATCATCGTTTGGAATGCATTATGTTATGACGTCACAGGTTATTGGCAAGGAATCTCCTATTAAGTCATAGCGAATAAGGGCCCTGGTCATGCAAATATACTTTTTTATGGAATCGGATTGCCTAATCCAAAGCTGCCGTGTTTCCCGTATTTTCCATAGCTATTATATTCTTTGTATGGCCAGAATGGAAGTACCTAACTTTTTTTTGTATTGTGGATGTCCCTCATGGGTTCCTGTATGCCACGGGGGTGACAGGAGGGTTATGTCGGACTCGAATCGGGTAAAACCACCCACTGTGTTCACCCGGTCGCCTTTAGTCAGGACTCAGAACAACGGGAACGCTTTCCTACTCTTCCGCTGTCCCGACAGTGTTGGTCCCCTAAGGAGGGGACCCCTTCCTGGTGGGGGGGAGCACGATATTCCACCCTATCTCTATGAGGGGAACACAGGAACACTACGCGCGCCACCTCGGGTCCTAAACCTTTATGGAAGTACCTATCGTATCTTAATTTCAACGAAAGATAATTATCTCAACACAAGTAAATTGGGTTATGAATGAAGGAATGAATTAATGGTTAGGTATCTTCAGTTCTTTGCAGTTCTTTGGTTAACAGTTATCTCAGAGGGATAAACAGGTCATAATATACTCCCGCACTTGCCAGCAGCTAGGGAGAGCTCACATTTCAACCCTGGCCACAGAATAAATAATAGTACAAGTACCTAACCTGGCTGGAAAATTCCAGATGCAGAGAACGTATACAGACAATTTTTAAAATTTAAAACATTTAAATTCAAATCCAGATGACGCAGGTAATTCTACCCAGCTAGTGCTGCCAGGCAAGTTTTAGACGGAGATGTCCGGCTAAAATTTCTAGTGTGTTTTCCCGGATTTTTGACGCGCTCTTCATATTCTTATCTAGGCATTGCTCAAAGTTATTCCTGTTACTGCTAGACTAGACACAATCGAATTGGGGATGGTAGGGATTGGCAATATTTTAAGCATTGCTTACCATATTACGGCTATTACCTGTATATATTCTGTTTCTGTGACTGTGTTTCTGTGTACTAAGACTACCAGGGCCCTACGTCGCGACGCCATGAGATGCGGCCGGTTCGTCTATTCTGTCACAGGAGGGGTCGACATTTTCATAGATTTTATTTTGTTTTAGGAAATCAGAACCAGGTTTGCCCGTTTCGAAAAAACGGGAATTCCTAGATAAGCGAAATATAAAAACCCGGCCTTTTATTCGGTCATTCAGATTCTTTTAAAAAATATCTGGTGATTATTGAAGATCAATCACAAGTCGTTTTATAAAATGTTGTACGATATAGTAATATACTACATGAAACACGACACTGTGGGCCATTTTTAGGGTTCCGTACCCAAAGGTTAAAACGGGACCCTACCTATTACTAAGATTCTGCTGTCCGTCCGTCTATCTGTCCGCCTGTCACCAGCCTGTATCTCATGAACCGTGATAGTTAGACAATTTAAATTTGCACAGATGTATTTCTGTTGCCGCTATAATAACAAATACAAAAAAAACAATAAAATAAATATTTAAGGGAGCTCCCATACAACAAACGTATTTTTTTTGCCGTTTTTAGGGCTCCGTAGTCAAAGACATGGAACACTTATGGATTCGTCATGTCTGTCTGTCTGTCTGTCCGTGTATGTCACAGCCTTTTAGTCTTTCTCTCACTACTCTTTGGCATCGCGATATTATTTAGAGAATAATAAAAATGAAGTTTTGTTTGTGTCAACCCGCAATGTCACTGATTCTGAGCTGAGCCCGGGTAAATTACCTACCCATTAGGCTTGGGATCAGCTTCAGGCTGAAACTGGGTTGGGTGGGTGTTTATATTTCAGATCAACGTTCACAAAATTACAATTGGACTTCACTTAAGTAAGTTGGTCCAATTATCAATTTTATTTCACGTTGATCGGAAATATAAATTGACAGTGTCGTTGTTCAGAGTTACGTGCCTAATGGGTATTGTTAGGCATAACCAGGTGTAAGTTATGAATGGTTGAAAATGGAAAACCTCTGTTTTCGAAGGACACCTTCAACGGGTATCAATAACTTTCTAAAGACACTAAAAGCGGCCAAGTGCGTGTCGGACTCGCCCATGAAGGGTTCCGTAGCAGCAAGTAACATAATATATAAGTTATTGGATGGATTACGATTAATGACGTATTCAAAAAAAACGACTTACTAGATCTCGTTCAAACCAATTTTGAGTGAAAGTTTACATGTTAATGTACATTATATATTTTTTTTAGTTCTATCATTCTCTTATTTTAGAAGTTATGGGGGGACACACACACTTTTTACCACTTTGGAAGTGTCTCTCGCGCAAACTATTCAGTTTAGAAAAAAATTATATGAGAAACCTCAATATAATTTTTGAAGACCTATTCATAGACCCCACACGTATAGGTCTGATGGTTTTTTTTTTTTTGAGTTTCAGTTCTATGTTGGGGAACCCCAAAAATAAAAAACTACTTACTAGATCTCGTTCAAACCAATTTTGAGTGAAAGTTTATATGGTAATGTACATCATATATTTTTTTTAGTTTTATCATTCTCTTATTTTAGAAGTTACGGGGGGGGACACACTTTTTACCACTTTGGAAGTGTCTCTCGCGCAAACTATTCAGTTTAGAAAAAAATTATATTAGAAACCTCAACATCATTTTTGAAGACCTATCCATAGATATCCAAAATTTTTTTTTTTTTTAATTTTTGTGTAAAAACCTTAATGCGGCTCTTATAGTTTCGGAAAAATAGATAATGTGATGTGCGAGATGAGCGAGTCCGACTCGCACTTGGCAGGTTTTTCCCAACATTTTGATCATCCTATAATTATGGATCTAACTAAAATCTTGTGCACCATACTCCAACTGACCAGCCAGTCAGTCAGACAGTAAAATGCCTACTAAGTTTGGACTGATGAACATTTTCGCTGACTGTATACCTATCTTCAAACTGAAATCTTATAAATTGTAATATAACTAAGCCTACGTAATATTGTATTTGTTGAATTTTTATTGTTTAGTTTCAATTTATTTTAATTTTGTGTTCTTATGGATTTTAGTTCAGAGAGCAATAGAACGCAGCATTCTCGGCCTCGACCGAGTGCGGAACACCATGCTGCGTTCTATCTAGGTATAACCATATTTATTCTGTGGTATAACTGGCATTGCCGATGTGGGGAGCAGAACAGCAAAGCTCAAGTGGGAATGGGCTGGCCATGTCAGTCGGATGCACCCCGAGAAGTGGGCGAACATAGTAACTCCTTGGGTGCCTGAAGACGGACGGCGACGAAGGGGCCGGCCGAGAAGGCGTTGCGGGACGATCTCGAGGCTTACAAGAAAGAGTGGAGGGAAACTGAGTGGTAAATTATAGGGGACACCTTCGCCCAGCAGTGGGACACAATAGGTTAATAAAAAAAAGGATTCTATGGTATTGACTTAATCGATATTATTATTATTATTACAATATATTATTGTAACTTTATATTGTTTTCCTGATTGCATGCTTGGTTTTTGTATGGCATCACTAGTTTAAAGTCAAATGACGTTTTTATGTTGGTGTTCGAATAAATAAATAAATAAATAAATCTCTCGTCATGAATTTAACATTGTTTGTTGGCTAAAAAGTGTTAAATATATATATTTAAACAGCTATGTCATTGCATTAAGGCGTCATAATTAGATTGCATGAGCGTGAGATAGTAGGTAAACATTCTTGGTGGTTATCGTCAGTTAGTTTCATCGGAAATTTAAAGCTCTAAAAAGCTCGGCTACGTCGTAGACAGGCCTGGAAGAGGACTTAAGAGCGCTGTTGGAACTTCAAGGAACCAATATCACCCGTTTCACCCGCGTAAGTCTCGATCCCGTGGGAATATCGGGATCGGTTTCACCCGCGTAAGTCTCGATCCCGTGGAAATATCGGAATAAAAATGTGTCTATGTGTTATTCTCGGAATCCAGTTATCTCCATTCTAAATTTCTTCCAAATCCGTCAAGCCGTTTCAGCGTGAAGAGGTAACAAACACACTAACACACTCACCCACAAACTTTCGCATTTATAATATTAGTGTGACTAGCAGCGCCCCGCGGTGTTACCCGCATAGGTCTCGATCCCGTGGGAATATCGGGATAAAAAAGTGCCTATGTGTTATTCCGGGAGTCAAGCTTTCTCCATTCCAAATTTCATCCAAATCCGTTGAGCCGCTTCAGCGTGAAGAAATAACAAACACATGCACACACACACACACACACACACACACACACACACACACACTATTATAGTAGGATTATTTTAACACTAAATATGCAGGTACATATTTCATTCACTGTTGCACTCTATATACTTAAGGTTTATCTGAGGACCTACTCACAATGATATGTGAGCTGTACAATAATATGTCAAATTAAGATAACTAACAAATCAATGGGCTATTTATAAACTAGCTTTCAATCAGTTGTCCGTAGGTGTGAGAGTGCAGCGTACGCATCAGACAGAGGTTATCTCGAATCGGTACACAGGTTTACGTAAACATACCTACTATATATTTGTCACTACCTACAAAATTACCTACCGAGATAATAAGCTCAAATACAGTTTATTTATTAATACAACCACAGAATATATAACAGTTCACTACTCGTAAATCCAAAGATGATCCACGTTTATTAGAAGCACGGTTAATAAATTAGTAAAATAACCAAAAGAAGCGAAAACAACGATTCCTAATAAATGCTCAGTTCTCGATGACTTTTTGGCACGAACCCCAATAGACTTTAATAATACTAGTCTGCATGGAAACATAAAACGCAAATAATAAAAATGCAAAAACAAATCCCCCACAATTAAGGGGAGCCCGTAAGTGTTCTTCAACTAAGGATTTGTTTAACCCCTACCTGTTGACATAAACACCGGTGGCGGTGTTTAAAAACAGGTCAAATGTGAGTTGGACTCACATGGAGAGGTTTTATATAGTTTTTTAGGGTTCCGTAGTCATCAAGACAAGTAAACTCTTATAGCTTCGCCATGTCCACCATGTCATGTCTTTCCGCCGTGGATTAGCTCAAGCGAGACTAGTACCAACTTGTACTATTATTTATTCTGTGCTAGTACAAGTACTTGTACCTACTATTATTTATTCTGTGGTACCTACTAGGAAATTAATTAATTAGATCTCAATAAAATTCGTGTCTTTTTTTTAAATGTTTTGTACGTTTTTATTTGACACGATATACCTACTTCCAGATTGGTCCCATTTTCATCAAAATCAGGTTCTAATGTTGGGATCCATGAGGAATTGAGGGAACTCCTCAAATATTATGGCACACGTTATAGCGATTTTGGTATTTTCAGCAACAAGTCAAGCATGTGCATTCAGAACGTATCATTTGGTGAAGTGGAACTGATGAAGAAGATCAGAAATGGGCATGGGAACTCCTCAATGATAAGTATTTCACGGTTGGCAAATAAGGGTGTCTTTCCTATATCCGATTGAGTTGAAATTTGGCATACCTGCAAGTTCCCATGACAATACAATATTGTGGTGACAGCGAGCTGATCTGATGATGGAGATGGAAGATTGACAACTGAACTAATCGATGGATAAATAAAATAAATAAATAAATAATGCTGGACAGTTCACGCAACATCATCTAGCCCCAAGCTAAGCAGAGCTTGTGTTATGGGTACCTACTAGATAACTGATATACTTAAATACAATACATTACACAGAAAGATAAATTTCATTATACATAGAATATACCCAGAAAACCCAGAACAAATATCTGCAGATCGTACAAATATTTATTCCGAGGCGGGAATTTAACCCGCTACTTCCTGCATCGCAGGCGAACCTTCGCCTGCCGCACCACAGAGGTCGTCAAAACACCGCACCTAATAACTTTTTATTAGGTGTAAGTAGTAGGTACAAGGCAAGTAGGTTACTAGGTACATTAGACAGGCGTGTCAAACACGATTTTCAAAAGCGGTCGACTGATGTGTGTAACGTAGGTACAGCGCTTTGCTTGAACCCTTGAACCACTTATTCTGCGCTTTGATAAGCCGCCTACATATTGAGGGCAACAAGCACTGAATGAAATGCAGTAGGTACTTACCTAGTAAGTACCTACTTAAGTACAAACTAGTACTTAAGCCACTTACTATTAAAACACACCTGTAAATACCTATATTTGTGACCGATGCCGATCCCACAATAAAGAGGGGTCAGAGCTATATGTAGAGTCGACGGAATAATAAACAAAGCTATCTGCTCTAGGGAGTTTCATGTAAGTAATGTGAACATGCATTCTATAAAATACGTTGTGTGCGTCGGGTTTTGGTCAGTTTGGTCATAGAATACATAAGCACCATAGAAATGACACTGGCGCTAGTACTCATGCCACAAAATTACCAATCTTAGGGTGCCTTCACATTAGGTCGCCAGTAGGGCGGTCGCGTTACTACTTCTATACAAAAAAGAACAGCGCGACAGCCGCGCGACACGTGATTTTTCATTCTGCCGCGCTGCTGCCGCACTACTGGCGACCTAATGTGAAGGTACCCTTAGATTTGATTTTTAACTGACTAAATCAAGTACATTATAAATATTCATGGATACAACATTCACTGTACCAGAAATACAAACAAAATCTTCAAGGGATCTATCAGAAATTTCAAAGTTTCCTTATATTTTAGGGGCTCGAACAGGACGATCAAAGTCAACAGGATCATAGCCAAGGGATCCATCAGGAACTACTCATGTAAGTGGCATTTCTACCTTAGTTACCTATTCATATGCTCATTATAAGAGTTTGTATATCGAATACAAGCGCCCGAAGTAGTGCATACCACGCATTCAACCAGAATGCACGTAGATCACCAACCTACTTTAAATACTATCCTTCCTATCCTACTAATATTATAAACGTGAAAGTTTGTATGTATGGATGGATGGATGTTTGTTTGTTACTCTTTCACGTAAAAACTACTCCATAGATTTGGATGAAATTTGGAATGGAGATAACTGGAATCCCGGAATAACACATAGGCACATTTTTATCTCGTTATTCCCACAGGATCGAGACTTACACGGGTGAAACCTCGGGGCGCTGCTTGTATGTCCATAAAGTATATCCCTAGAACGTTACAAACACGTGCACAAAGTGGTGGTACCTACCTCTTAATACCATGCAAATTGTGTAGTCTGTGGTTTGCCGCAATCCCTCCAGGCTGGTTACGTTCGAGGAGTGATATGCCTAAAACACTTACCTCCAACCTCCCTGTGATGAGTCGTTGCTGCTGTCCTTCAGCTGGGTAGCACTGGCACTCTGCAGATTAGGAACATTTACCCTGAAACAATATAAGAGATAAGAATTAAATTCAGATAAAAAAGTTAGCTAACTTAACTACTTAACTGGAATATACAGTACTTAATAAAAAATGCGTAATTGTTTTTATATATAACATATAGGAGTGTTTAAGGTGGGATAGGCCGCAAAATTCCTAGTCGTAGAATCAAGTACAATATATGCATGAATACTACAGCATAATTCCGAGGGATCACTGTACCAGAAACAAGATAGGACAATAATTATTAGATATAAAAAAAAAGTTACCTTTTACTTTTGGCTAGATTCGATTGTTTATTAGAATGGTGCAAATTATTCGGTAAAAAATTCGATTAATAAAATCAATACAGCAAAGCCGAGGGCTTACTGGTTTGTAACGTTATCTATTTTTTACGAGATATTATCGGCTTTTTCGAGGGGTGCAACGCGTTTTTTCTGTATGAAGAATTCTGACTGGGGTTGGCGCAGCCTTAATTTAAAGTTACATTGTTCCAATTTGAGGGTTCACAATCACAACGGAACCAATATTTAATTTTTGGGGCTTTTTCACGATCTTCAAGTTAAGTGGTAGTAGTTTTTAGTAGTAGTAGTAGAGCTTTTTTGTGAAAGAGTTCGTCCAGGGAAGTACTACCAGCATACCTATTTCTGCCGCAAAGCAGTAGTGCTCGCATTGCTGTGTTCCGGTTTGAAGGGTAAGGGTGCCGGTGAAATTCCAGGCACATGAGACTTTTCATCTTTATGTCTCAGGGTGGCGGGCGCAGTGCAATGCCACATAGGGCGCGTCCAAGGCGGACGTGACCTATGAGGTAATGCACTGTTCAGAGGCAGAGGTTACCGCTTAACATCAGGTGGGCCATCTGCTTGTTCCGTCATTCAAATAGGTAGCATAAAAAACGGATAAAAGAGAAAAAAAAAGTGTTGATTAGCAGTCGTTTTTCCGTTCCGTACTCTGAATATTGGTAACATGAATGTACATCTCCCTAGATTGATACCATGAATGTAGTAGTAATTGGTATCTAGTTTGACATTTGGCCTGGTACGAGTTACACAAATAAAAACAGATAGATATATGCTTGTCTCATTCGTACACATGAATACATTCATATAAAAGAATGAGACTGGTATAGTAATCGATACCGGTTTGTTTTTAGCCTTACTTCCATGCTTTAGTTCTTCTTCAGAGTGTTAACCGAATGATTTAGAAATCATTCAATACAATCGTTCAATAGTCGCTGTTGACATCGTCAAATGTCACGTTACAAGTTACTAGTTGTCAGTTTATACACAAAACCAGACGAAATTTGACTTTCCAAAAAAAAGAAGAAGAAGTAGAAGAAGAAATTTGACTTTACAAGTCGAGCTACAAACGAGCTAATCGGCAGATGAAGCGAGAAGTAAGTTACAGCACAGAATATTTAATAGTACAAGTACAGGTTACAGCCTACTTTAATTCCTGGATAGTGCTAGTTAGCTATGGTTTGTATGCACAGTTACTGAGGACTTTCACCGGCAGTTACCCTACTCAAGACTACTTGAAGATCGTGAAAGAGGCCCTTCGTTAATTGCTTAGAGGCTACAGTATTATGAATTGGACGTATATGCCCACTAGCTACTTATATTTGTATAAAAAGCAAATACCTATGCAAGTAAGTACCTAAATAAAATAAATTTGACAAAGTAGATCAAGTATGAGAGATTGAAGTTTGTATGGAAAATCATATTGGATAATCTATGTGACAAGTATATTTTTTTTTAAAAAAACAACTGACTTCTAAGCTTTCAATAACGATTAACTATAAAAAAATAAAAACACAAATCGCTTCAAGTGCCCCTATACAATTTTAACATCAGACCCTGACCTGATGACTATGGGACCATCTGCGAAGTAGGTACCTATACCCTTTCAAACAAATTTTCCAAATAAGGTACAGGCTGCTTCGAGTAAAATAAAAAAAAAAACGACGAATTGAAATCCTCCTCCTTGTTTGAAGTCCGTTAAAAATATCTAGAAAATGCTTGGTGATGGACCTGATTTTCGTTGAAAAAGTTACATAGGTACTTAGTGTAGGTATATAGGTACGCTTGTTTATCAAGATTTTTCACCGTATTTATAAACGATATAAATACGGTGCTTCCGTTTTATAAACGATAAATAAATATTTTTCCTTGTTGCTTTCAACAAGTAGGTCACTGGCGGATGGCGTAATGGAAATATCTAAGCCTTCGGGCAAACCACCCCAGCTCAAGTTTGGAAACTGGACCCTGAGGCTGATCATGACAGGGTGACATGGCGGAAGGAGGCTTCACCCTCCGCTTGAATGACTTTTCTTACGTAAATAGTTCAGTAGGTATCTGCCATTATAAAACCTGTTACAGACCGTTCACCGTAAGTTGGCACCTGCCATGGAGTATTTACAGGTGCCATCTTACGGTGAACGAGCTGTAGGGGTGTTTGGATCAGTGAAATATTGTATCTGATGAATTTTAAACCAGTTCCACCCGACCGATTGAGCTGCAATTTTGCATCTGTCAAGTTCTGATGACAATACAGTATTATAGTGACAGCGAGCTGATCTGATTATGGACACACGAAATTACTTGATAAATTAAGTCGGTGTTTGTTTGGGCTCATTGTTTTAAAAACCTACGCAAAAATTGAGGTGTTATAAGTTTGACCGCTGTGTGTGTCTGTCTACTGCCTGTTTGACTGTCTTTTTTTGAATACCATTTGTAATGACGGTTCAATCAGACGGCCCACCTGAGGTTAAGCGGTACCCTCTGCCTATGAACAGTGCATTATCACATAGGTCACGTCCACCTATAGGACGCACCCTATGTGGCATTGCACCGCGCCCATAAAGATGAAGTCTCATGTGCCTGTAATTTCACCGGCAACCATACCTTTCAAACTGGGACACAGTAATGCGAGCACTACTGCTTTGTGGCAGAAATAGGTAGGTATGGTGGTATTTACTTCCCCGGACGAACACTTTCACAAAAAAGCTCTGCTACTAGCTGTCTGTGGCACCATAGCTATTAAACGGGAACCGATTTGAATGCGTTTTTTTTATTTGAAAGCAGGTTTTCTAGCGGTGGTTCTTAGACAAGTCGTTCCACTGCGATGAGGGTTTTCAAATATTTAAGTTTCTTCTTGCGTTGATCATGGTTCCGATCACAAATTTCAAAGAACTCGTTTTGAAAGCAACTATTAATCTTAATTTAAATTTCCTTCGTTCTTTTTTTTTCTAAGGAGAAAACATGAGGGTTTTAAATTCATGTTATTCTGTGACGTGAGTTAGTCTCGCGCACCTTGGCGGTTTATCAAAATGCACATTTTTATGTTGTGACCTTGCCATACAAAATGTTTAGCAGAGTAGACACACTACCTAGCTAGACTTTTTTTTTTATACTACTTGGAATGGCGGTTCTAGCAGATGGCCCACCTGATGTTAAGTGGTACCCTCAGCCTATGAACAGTACATTACCTCATAGGTCACGTCCTCCTAGGACGCGCCCTAGACGTATGGTATGGCTTCAATATGAGTAGAATATGAGTTGTAGAATAAACCTAGCAAATCTTTAACAGAAAAGCCTGAATATCTTTTATTTACTTATAGCTTTGAATACCTGAAAAGTATCTCAAATCCTTTTCATATATTAAGCAATTACAAAACATATGAAGGTGATATTTGGTGACTTCAATCTTCATATCACGTACTATTATTTATTCTGTGATATCACAGACTTATTTTCAGTAGTTGCATCACACGATTGGCATATTTTATAACAGAAACAATTAATTGTGTAAAAATAATTATAAAAAATCCCTCAACGCAATGAAAAGGCTGTACCGATTTTGATCAAACATAGCTAAGAACACTCCAGACAAATTCACCATTCAAACAAAAAAAAACTAAATCGGTTCATCCGTTCGGGAGCTACGAGCGGACAGACAGACACACACAGACACAGACACATCAAACTTATAACACCCCGTCGTTTTTGCGTCGGGGGTTAAAAAGTTATCAAAGAAACCTCTTGAAACAGAAATCTACATTTTACAGGCAAATAGGACCGATTTAAGCATCTACATTTTCTAGGTAGATTCGTCAAAATACGTATTTGTTTTATTTAATATAAATTTTTTGGGTTCTGTTCTCAAAGGGTAAAACGGGACCCTATTACTAAGACTCCGCTGTTTGTCCGTCTGTCCGTCTGTCACCAGGCTGTATCTCATGAACCGTGATAGTTAGGCAGTTGAAATTTTACAGATGATGTAGGTATATCTGTTGCCGCTCTGTAACAACAAATATTAAAAAACAGAATTATATAAACATTTAAGGGGGCTCCCATACTCCACACGTGATTTTTTGCTGTTTTTGTAGATAATGGTACGAGACCCTTCATGCGCGAGTCCGAGTCGCACCATCACACCCTGGATTTGTAAACCTATCCCATCCCACTAATAAATAAATAAAAATAATGCTGGACAGTTCACACAACATTATCTAGCCCCAAGCTAAGCAGAGCCTGTGTTATGGGTACTAGATAACTGATATAGGTACTTAATACAATACATTATATATAGATAGATATTTTTTACTAAACATAGAAAATACCCAGAACACCCTGAACAAATATCTGCAGATCGTACAAATATTTGTTCCGAGGCGGGAATCAAACCCGCAACCTCCTACGTCGCAGGCGAACCTTCGTCTGCTGCGCCACAGAGGTCGTCAGGGGCCACTAATGTTAGATGTTTGCTACTCAATCACGGCTGAACCGATTCCGATGAATATAAATATGTTACATATAAATATGCACTACCTCATACGAAACGACGACGACATATTATATTGAGCTGTACCCATTGAGCTATAGCATAGGTACTTTACGTCCAGAAAAACCATCCTTACATGTGGTAAGTATTAAAGTATACAGGGCGTCCCAAGACAGTGAGACATGGAGGGAAAGTACCTTAAATATTGTAGATAGGATATTTACTTTACTTTAGACTTTATTTTATTTTTAAAACCTAGTAGGTATAGGTAATAGGTACCTGCATTCAAAGATTTAAAAAAAAAACTTGTACGTCTAGTCTGGGAATCGAACGTCTGTATATGAAAAGCTAAAGGATAAAGCTGGATACCAACGAGTATGGTAGACTCGATTGAAACTTCCCCAATAGATTAAAACTTTTCGGGTTATCTTGACTTGACTTCGGAGCTTCTACCCTGCGTAGTCCGACACGCACATGGCCAGATATTTTATTAGACCTTTTTCGTGCATGTACACACATTTGAAGGACTGGAGTGTGAACCGGCAGTGATCGAACTCATTTGTCATCGTTCGAATTATCAAAGGTGCCATATTTTGGCGATCATGCTCAAAAAGTCAAAAATCAAAAAGTCTCGCGCCATTTCTAGGAAATTCTAGGGTACATGGTACAACTCATAGGCGCATAAGTATTCAGTTTTTTATATTTAAATACATTGAAAATAGTCAGGGTGTTAAGTTTTTATAAGAAATATTAACTTCTCTTCTTTCCTTATTCGCACCGAAACTACCTTCCGGCAAAACTCATTCACTAGGTAATAGTTTAGTTCACTTAGGTCAGATTCCGCTTTCATCAGAATAAATATTAGGCTGTTATTTTTCAGACGAAAATGGAACTCCTTATAAGATTCCTTTTTTTATTAGATAGGCTTTTTTTCTCTTTCGCTGTTTTTTTAATATATTTGTATTGGCTTATGGTAGTCCCGGGTTCGAATCCTGGTATTATTTATATGATGAATATGAATATTACCAGAGTCATTGATTTTGAAGTAAAACTTCTTTAGGCATATCTGTCCAAAAAGGAAAAGTGAAAAAGTTGTAATTTCTCATTCGTCAGAAAAATAACAGCCTAATATTTGAACGAAATCAAAGAAAAGCTTACTTTCTGCATTACGGTAGAATTACTGCCCAAGTAACTGATTGTGTCGCTCGACGAAATTACTGTAACGCTCTGTAAACTGATACTTACCTACTCTGGAATCTTCGTGCTGTATTATGCCACACGAGATTATTTCGTATCTAGAAAGTTCTACTTCTAATCAGTATACGCGACTGACCATTGTTTCAGTCTGCACAATGAGTTGTTAACGCATTATGGAAACAATACGGGCGCCATGTAGACTTTTAAAAAAACTGTGGTGAATGGTAAGTGAACGTAACCCAGACACAAGTTTGTATAACAATTGATGTAGGGATAACTTACAGTTTCTTGTTAGCAACTGAAGGCTCAACTATCAAAGGCAGTCCGCAGTATGAATATCCTGCAACAAAGAGATACGATTGTAAGGCGCATACAGCAGCTGATTGGTCTTATTTGGAGGCTTTCATTTCCCGAGGAGTCAATGGTATGCGCTGAAAATGGAAAATGCCAAACATAACATTCATACTGGAACACAGCAATGCGAATGCGAGCTCTACTGCTTTGCGGCAGAAATAGGCATGGTGGTAGTACTTCCCCGAACGAACTCTTTCACAAAAAAGCTCTACTACTACTACCTATGTGAATATATCGTTTTTCAAAATAAATTACTTACTTTACCTATGCCAACGGTATCGCTTGCCCGGTCCATACAACAGTGCTCTCCTCATTTGAAATAATTTTTTTAGACGCAGTCTTGTGTGTGACTTATACAATACTAAGCTAACTAAATAATGCAATGTTCTCTGCTTGTTACCTACGTCATTTCTAGACGTCTAGACAACAAAAAAATAAGATTTTCATACAAATCTTTATGTCGGTGTGATTTGGAAAATACCTTTCTTGTACGTAGGCAAATGTGTGCTAGTTTTGAATTGAGATAATAACATAAAATAGGGTGATCTTAGGTATTTAGTGAACATACAATTAGAATTTGTTATTTATGTATGTTTGTGGTTACGTAGGCAAGTATGTAATTGTTTATTTAATCATTTTTGTCACAGGCAGAAGGTATAGGTATTTAGGTATAAACATTCTTGCCCACACTTTTACAGTAATAAATACCCATTTTTTCGTGTTTTGAATACGGTTACGGTTAGTGTTCATCTAAGACGGATAAATAGGCCTCCCCCTAGAATTCCACGACGGTCTTGAGCCACCTCCATCCACCGACTTCCTGTGACCTGTGAAATGTCGCCCATTGCCACATCTACTTACTAATTCTAAGAGTTATATCGGTAATCTTAGTTCTTCAACGGATCTTCTTGTTTCGGACTCTATTACGTAGTGAAACTCCGAGCATAGCTCACTCCATAGCCCGGTGTGCAACTTTAGGCCTGTGTTTGGGGCCAATATTTTTAGCGGCCAGGCCGCGTCTCTTTGTCGCAATCATCACTAGCATCACGCACTGATGATATAGACTTTCGTCTAAGGCTCTGCAGCACCTAAGTTTTACCATACAAAGACCCTTTCATCAGAAATCCAATCTAACTGGGCTACCAACTTCACAAAATTGTTAAATAGAAAAATAAACTTACCGTGAAGTTTGTCGATAGCACGGTCTGCAGCAGACTGGTCCGGAAAGTCAACGAATGCATAGCCACCTCTTTTCACCGAGATTTCGGCGACGGTAAGATTTTGTTCAGCGAATAGTTGGCGAACTGCCACTTCATCAGCTTCTATCGGTAAGTTACCGATGTAGAGCTTGTTCATCGCAGAAACCGTTTTCAGCTGCTCGCTCATTTTTGGAAGTGATATCGACGCCGAATGATTGTGTAAATCCAGTTTTTTTTCGTCAAGTCTATTCACTTTAGTAACTGTCTAAAAGTCAGTTGCATAAATTCTAATTTCTTTTGTCATCATTTATCAAATCTGACATTGTAATTCGAAAATCGAAGAATAAATCAAGGAGGATTTATTTATGTGAATCGTACCTTCGTAGATTTTTAACTCGATGGCCATGCATGCTCGGGAGGTTGATCCTTGGATTCTAGCTTCCAGGGGTTTGGTTATTTGGTTGCACAGCTATTTTAAGGTAAGCGTCCACAGGCCCCCATCGCACGTATCGGACGCATCGCATCAAACGGATTAATTAGACTGCGTCCACTGTATCGGCAGCGATCGGATTGCCGACACGAGTATCAGTAATCGGATTGCCGATGCCAACTTCATTCGGATTTTTGTAGTGATCGTACGTGCGGAAAGTGTTTGTGAGAATGGAGTAAAGCGATGAAGAAGTCGTTATTGCTTGTTTATTAGCAGTAGAGGCAGAACAAGATCGTCAAATGCAAATGGGCGACGATGCGGAGCGAGCGCGCGGGGCGCGACCACTGATCGGCATTCCGTATGACGTCATCGATACGCATCGCATGTAGGCATTGCCGATGAGCGGTCCGTACGGTGCGGATCAGTGGACGCTGTTGTATGAGTTTTTATACAAGGCAAACTAAAATCCGTTACGTGCGATGCGGGCCTGTGGACGCTTACCTTTATTGTAGGCCCGAAGGTATATCTCCCTAGTCTGGCGCTACAGAAGTTAGGCGATAGGTTAGGTTCTTGTCACCCCGTAAGAGACTGGTGCGTGAACTGTATAAGAAGAGGCTAAATTATTAGTTTCCAATTCAGTGTCAGTGTTTCACAATCTATGTTGCTGCAGCCTGTATTAGGTATATACCTTTGTACTTTCCCTACTAAGTATGTGTTTTATTGTCACAGTAATTTATTTATGTATATTATTATTATTTTGTGAAACTGTTTTTGTTTTAGTTTATGTTTTTGTTTGGGTATTTGTATTTATTAGTATATTATATTTAGGTATCCTTTTAGTTTTATATTTTAACTTGTATTGTTATTATTATTTTCTGTGGTACTTGTTTGTAAGGCACGCCTCACCATCTTTCTGCACGTCCAGGATGACTGGCAGATAATGCTGTTAGCATTAAGTCCTCCTTGCACTATTGTCTTGTGTGAAGGTTTTTAAATAAAATAAATAAATAAATAATTTATTACTTCTATGAACGAAATCAAATCAGCAAAAGAAAAACTATGAAAGAAAATAAAAATAAAAATAACAAAGAGGTTTTACTTGAGGTTTTACTTACTAGGTAGTTGAGTAAATAGGCTTGATAAGTTGTGCCTTGGAGATATATTTTCTAATCTACACAACTAGTTGCGACTGCGGGAAAAAAAGTCCAAACGGCTCAAGTGGAGTCTTGGTTGAGCCTAGTGTCCGAAACGGTACGTACCGGCCGTATTGAAAATAGATGGCGCTGCACTGTGGCTTGTACTTTTATTTATTCTATGACTGTGGACACAGATAAAAGAATACTATACCTGTGGATAACCATGGAAGTATTATCGTTCCGAGGGATAAACCACGGAAGAATAAATTATTCCATGGGATAAACAGTCAGAAGAAAATTTTATTTTGTGAAGGGATTTTTACAAACAGCAAAAATAAACCAGCGAATAATTTTTGAGAGTGGATTTTAAGTCAGCGCCGTCTATCAAGCTATTCACTTTTTAGTCTCTAATGAAAAGTCAGTTGTAATCTTTGAAACTTGCCGTTTGCACAAGCCGTGCGACGCCAATAATAAAGAAAAAAACGATTTGTACGATCTGCAGATAATTGTTCTGGGTATTTTATATGTATAATAAAAAATAGGTATCTATCTATGTAATGTATTTGTATTAAGTATATCAGTAATCTACAACCCATAACACAAGCTCTGCTTTGCTTGGGGCTAGATAATGCTGTGTCCAGAATTATTTATTTATGTATTCTGTGACAATACTATAGCCATGTTGATAAATGGAAGGAAAATATCGTGAGGAAAACGGCATGCCCCCCAAAACTGGGAGTGATGTTGTAACTCTGTTGTTGCATGTCTGGCGGTTGTAACTACCAATATAAAAAGCCCGATGTAGAGCTTGCTAGCCTGTTGGTGTAAAAAATAGTCCCCTTTGCCTTCCCCCCCTCTGTTTCCATCCACACACCAAATATCATCAAAATCCGCTCAACCCTCACGGAGCGTAGTCGCGGGCGCGGCAAATATAGCCCAAAATATAGCCCATGCCACTCAGGGATAACGTAACTAACTGTTAGTGAAAGAATTTTCGGAATCGGATCAGTAGTTCCAGAGATTACCTTCATCATCCACAAATTTGGGTTAGGGGGCTACTTATCCACTGAAAATCTCACCTACTCTCTATATTAGCGTAGATAGAAGTGAAATTGGGAAATATTACAAATTGATTCCTTTTAAAAAGTTAGAGACAAAATGGGGGATCGTATCAAAATAAAACGTGCATATTGACTGGAACATTCTTTATTTAATTTAACCAAAATACACATAACAAATAAATATTTACTATAAGTAACAAAATTGTAAATAAATTAAATAAGTAATGCATGTAATAATTTAAGCATATAACTAAGGAATAGTAAAATATCACAAAATTGTCTTAATAATAAATTAATAAAATTAAAATAACAGAAACAACGTACTTCTTTCTCCAAATTTTAGCGCGGTTTAGAGTGTTCTGCATAGAATCAGCATTATGTGGGCAAAACAAAATAAATTTTCAACAGTTCATCGTAACGTATGAGCATACAAATCTAATTGTTATTTTTATCAAACTATAAATGACATGGACATCGAGTAAAATTTACTTATAACAGGACTAAAATCAGCTTTCTTACTCATGGTAGTTTTTCTATTATGTTGTACAGTTTTTGATTCGATCAGGCCTGAAATATCTGTTTTCCTAAAATATACACTTATCAAAACTTCTGCGTTTCCACAGTGTTAGCACTTATGCAAAATGCCATTATGGAAAAGCAGACATTTTGGACAAAATACATTTTAGGAAAACGGTCATTTCATGCCTAAGCCTTTTGATTGTCTTATTAGAAATAGCAAACTAAATTTAGACTTCATGAAAATTGGTTTGGTTTAACCTTCAAAAGAAGTATTATATAAGTGCATTTTTTTGTATTAATCTCATTATTCAAAACCAACCAAACGAGCGTATCATAATATACGCACGTATAATGGCGGCTTTTGTGGATTCATCAGCTATAAATTATATTTTATTCTAACCGATCCATAAAACAGCAATCGTTTAATAACATTTATTAATCGTTTTTAGATTCTATCGACAAAGAATATGCCTGGAAGGTTTCCGAACTTAATTCAACGTGTAAAAAATTTGTACATTGTATTTTAAATAAAACTTCAATTAAATTTAAAATTTCAGAATTAATTTTCTAACCCTTTCTTAGACTATGCACTGATCTAAAACATGTTAGTTTACAAAAAGTACCTACCTATAATATTTTGAATCGTAGCCTACGTTTACCTATTTGTATATTTACTAAACACCTAATTTCTACCACCTTGTAAGTTTTAGCACATTTAAATATAGGTAAGATTTAGCCGAACCTAAATTTTAAGCTCAAGCCAGGATTGTTAAAAAAATGACTAAATAGTTTGAGAAGAGGCATAAAAAAAATTGCCAAATGGACGTACATTAAGTTTTTCTGATGACCATTATCTATGAAATAAATTGTCCCGCCGTTTCGAAGTCTAAATTTAATAAAGGTGACAACAAAATAGCCTGGAGGATTAACTAGACTACATCTTAATCGCTACCATACCAACATAATAGCATTGGTATTGTTTTAAAGGTATCCTCAACTCTATCTACCGCATTTCACCACATTCTCTAATAAATATATCAAGGTCTAAAAAAACTATTTAAATCATCTATATTTGACAACCTTGATCAGTGTTGAGAATATGTAAGAGCCGCAATAAATAAAACCTATAATATGATAATATGTATGTACTGAACCAATGACACGACGAACGAACGATTAAACCCTAAATACTGAATTTATATGATTCATTTATTTCATCAATAAATTAAAATCGTTGCATGTATCTGGTTATCAACGCACAGCTTAAACCGAAGTCCTAGAGAGCTGAAATTTGGACCATTAGACCACAAAATTAATATACCATTAGTTTGGTGGTCCACTAAATGAATGTACTTGTACTATTAATTTGTGGTCATAAAAATGAATGTTACATAAAATTGTGGCCCGCTAAATGAATGTACTATTAATTTATAGTCAGCAAAATGAATGTAACATTAAATTCTGGTCCACAAAATGAATGTAACAGTAAATTGTGGTCCACTAAATGAATGTAACATTAAATTGTGGTCCGCTAAATGAATGTACTATTAATTTATAGTCAGCAAAATGAATGTAACATTAAATTGTGGTCCACAAAACGAATGTAACATTAAATTGTGGTCCACTAAATGAATGTAACATTAAATTGTGGTCCGCTAAATGAATGTACTATTAATTTATAGTCAGCAAAATGAATGTAACATTAAATTGTGGTCCACAAAACGAATGTAACATTAAATTGTGGTCCACTAAATGAATGTAACATTAAATTGTGGTCCGCTAAATGAATGTACTATTAATTTATAGTCAACAAAATGAATGTACCTACTATTAATTTGTGGTTAACAACATGAATGTACCATTAACTTTAATTTGTGGTCAACAAAATGAATGTATCATTTATTTGTGGTCGAGGGGTGCACTAAGAAATAAATTTCGGATATTCACCCAAAGAAGGGGTGTTGTAGTTTGTATGGAAAAACTCCACGCGGAGTCCCACTTGTTCTCAAATAAAACTACTGGCAAGATTTTGTCTTAAGCGTCAAACGACTTAATATGTTGTACTATAACATAAGAAAACATGAATAAAATAAATAAAATAGTTATTTGAACTTCAACTTACTTTTCTAACATCGCTTATATATTCGCATCCTATATTTTGATTGTACATATTCGAATAAATTCTCATCTAAAGCAGATTATACATTTTTATCACTCATGGGGTACTAGTAATTAACTTTACCGAGACGCTATCGAGACGATCGCAAACGGGCATTTTCACATTGGGCGATAACGACACGACACGACATCGAATATAGAGTACGCGTCATGTAAAAAAAAACGCTGGAACGTATGAAGACGTATGACCGCCAGCGTTCTTTTTACATGACGCGCATTATACCAGGGGTGAAGCTAGGCAACAAACCACACACAAAACTGCAGCAATTCGGGTGAAGACAGCAAACAAAGTGCGGCGCACAGACATTGTATGTGGTGTGTGCTGTGGCGCGTCACCCCGCCCGTTCCTCTCCTTCACCCCGCACCGTGTCGTCGACGATATCTTCGACAGTGTGAAAACATTTAGCAGAAAATATGTGCCCACCTGTCGTGTCGTGTCGTTATCGTCCAATGTCAAATATTGGCCAATAACAGCGGGCTAGCTTGAAATCGATGTAGTTTGATTGGTTAATTTTTGTCGCAAAAGCTCATTAAGGTATTGCACCAGGCCCAGGGGATAATACAGCGATCACAAATCCGCCTGCCAAGCGTGGTGTTTATGGCGAATCCCCCCATTTCATTCTATGGGCTGGCCTCGTCTAGCAGTGGACTTCATTGGCTGTTGATGATGTCGATCGTGTCGCTAGCGTCTTGTTAACGTTATATACTCGTGCTCGGGCCTACAAAAACCGTACCCGAACTAGCCCGAATCAAGTCTTAACAATCTTCGTCGTATTACATTATAATGTCCTTCACAAATGCTCATTTCGCTACCTGATATTTGAATACAGCCTAACCTGAAGAAATGTTTTAAAGATTTTTCTTCTGAAAACAACCTATTATAACTTGAGTTTATTAAAATATGTAAAAATAATACAATATTATAAGTTCTTTGTTCCATAAGAAACAAATAAACGATGTACGTGTTCAATCAGGTGTTTTTTTTATTTGATCGCATTACTGATAAAATGTTATTTATTTAAGTTAAATGTATCGCTATACAAACCGAAGGTTGCTCCACATTTTTATTTGATAAATGTTCCTGAATGGGAAATAGGTGGAGGCCTTTGCCCAACAATGGGACAGTATGGGCTTATAGTAATAGTAATATTCCTGAATGAAATTTGTAGGCACAATGCATAGACTGTGGTTTGGCAGTTTCTCATTCACTATATTGTATAGAAACAAATAAGCATGATTTACACACACACCTAACAGTCACATACAGTCCTGGTCGCACACTATGATCCCCTGTCGTATGTTGCGCAGCCCTAATGCGCCAAAACACAAACTTTTACGAAACATGGCTAAACTTTCCTTATTATTAATATATATTATTATTAAAATATATTCATATAAGTATTCATATACACGTATTTACCCTTTTGCCCAAAAATTATCATTAAGTATATAGTAATGGACACATCTGTCTCAATCCGCACTAAGTTATAGACCTATTGTCTAATCGATGTCGATTATCAGTTTGTTGTTCATTGCGCTGCGAGTTTAAGCTTTTCTACAAAAGCGAAAATATTTAAAACACGCAGCGCAATTAACAGCAAACTGGTAATCAAAATCGAACTTCAGTCTATTACACGATAAGACCGCTGTATTCCAAAACTAAACTCAAACTGGATCGAAATTTAAGCATAGATTTTTTAATAGCTTTGAAATTTCTATGCTCGAGTCTCGCTTGAGCATAGTTCAGGAGTTAACAGTGCTTAGTTCTGGAGTAGTGGGGCCAATTCTCTTGATTATTTTAAAACCACACAACTTGGCCGAATCGGGACTGTATTGTAAATTGACCCATCATAACAATTTAGTCTACTTTCAATTCATGGCGACCATATATTAGAGTAGGATAGTTCAATATATAATTGGAAAAAGTCAAGTTTCGGTCACATTTAGTTTTAGTCACATTCCCGTGTTGTATTGTCAGTTGAGTAGAATAATATTTGTGGCAGTTATGACATCGACGATAGATCAGAACACGATCCAAACTATAACTTGTGTCCGTCAAGTTGGCAGCCTCACCATGGAATTTGATAGTTTCAACTATACCAAAAAACTGATGAAATAGTGATAAATAGTGACACAAAGCAGATAAATAGTGACACTGTAGTTTAGGAGATATTTACGTCATTCACTGAGGCTGCTAACTAGACGACATGAACGGCTGCGCACGTATCGTGATGATTTATATATAAAAAAAACTGTAATTAAATAGTGATAAATAGTGACACAAAGCAGATTAATAATGACACTGTAGTTTAGGATATATTTGTCACCTACTGAGGCCGCTAACTTGACGTCTAGCTAGCCTCACTAAGAACGGCTCTAATATCAATTGAATTTCGGCTTCTATTCAATCACTATTATTGAAGCTTTGCATACAGGTGTCATTATTTCACCACAGTTTTTTGGTATATAAATCATCACAATACGTGCATCCGTTCTGGGTGAGGCTGCCAACTAGACGTTTAGCAGCCTCAGTGAATGACAAATATATCCTAAACTACAGTGTCACTATTTCTCTGCTTTGTGTCACTATTTATCACTATTTCATCAGTTTTTTGGCATAGTTGTAATCACCAAATTCAATGGTGAGGCTGCCAAGTTGACGGAACCTATAATTTGTCTTTTTTTAGTTATGGTTTTGTTTTGGTAATAACGTTCCGAATTAGTGCGATTGGGGATCTGGACGGGTCTGAAGTGTTTAGATCTGTGTACTGCGGCTCTCCGGCTGGCACTTTGCCCCACCGATCACCATCCTCACCATTTCGACACGAGCGTGTACTCTGAAGTGAAGTCTGGACTCTAAATTATAGCCAGAATATTTTTTCCTGAAACGAAACGAATCAATTTTATAACACACTTAACAGCACATTACATAACTCCCAACAGTCGCAAACGTAGTCCCGCAGTTTTTTTAACTACTTGAATGACGGAACAAGCAGATGGCCCACTTGATGCCAAGCGGTACCCTCTGCCTATGAACAGGGCATTACCTCATACGTCACATCCACCTAGGACGCACCCTTAAATCAGGTGGGCCATCTGCTTGATCCGTCATTCCAAGTTGTATAATAAAAAAAACTCTTTTGCATTGCACTGCGCCCGCCACCCTGAGACTAAGATGAAAAGTCTCATGTGCCTGTGATTTCACCGGCACCCATACCTTTCAAACCGGAACACAGCAATGCAATACCTATTGC
Organism: Operophtera brumata; assembly: GCA_932527175.1. Taxonomy (NCBI): domain Eukaryota; kingdom Metazoa; phylum Arthropoda; class Insecta; order Lepidoptera; family Geometridae; genus Operophtera; species Operophtera brumata. The sequence goes on from OW052239.1 coordinate 71,941,164, forward strand.
TTTGCGGCAGAAATAGGTATGGAGGTGGTACTTCACCGGACGAACTCTTTCACAAAAAAGCTCTACTACTACTAAAACAATACATACAATACTTTGCAAGTGCTACTTTTTAGTTTACACTAAAAACTGCTAAGGAGTGAAATACACTACCGTTGTCTGTCTTTCCTTATAACTATAATCTGGGTCTCTTCAAGGCTAGAGTGAATAGATGGCTTCTAGACCACACCACATCGTCACTTACCAACAGCTGAGATCGAGGTCAAAGGTCTATCAAAGTTAAAAAATAACACTACCATAAGTGCACCTACTTTGCGTGTCACTTTGCCTGTCCGTAAGCTTGCGCAATGTGCCTATTTGCAAACATCAGACCAGTTCGCTCTCGGCTGTCTTCGCGATAGCACGTCTGATGTTAATAGTTGAAATGCCTAATTGCGCCATAGTGAACTGTAAAAAATCTTCGAAATCAGCTAGTTGTGCGAATGGAGATATGTCGTAGCAATGTAGGTGCAAAATAAAATGGCACGCTTGGTTTCATACAAATTTACGTGTTTGCGGTGTCTATCTTGATATATGGTTAAAGATTATTAATTTTCCAAAATAAATTTACATTTCACTTATATGAGAAACGTATTTTAATAATGTAAGTAGCACTTCTAACAATTCTAAACTTAGTAATAAATTTTAACAAAACCAATCAATTTAATCAATTTAGTTGGTAAATTGTCAAACAATACCAGAGTCATTGTTTGACAAATCTTCGAATACCCGTACGGCAAAAACACGTACGGTGCAGTATCGCTCGCTCGATATGGTAGTTAGGGAGCAGGCTAGCAAATTTTCGATATAATCGGCACACATGGCAGTTTATACCCTAAGAAACATCAAGGACCTCGTCTGCCACCATGGTGGCGCTGCGTTGTAAATAAACAGCGTTTCAAAAATATTTTTAAATAAAGTGTTCTATATTATACGCACGCGTCTGCCTCTGGGGCTAATGATCACAGTCATCATGGACACACAAAGAATCGAAGAGGCAGACATCCAGGGCTCTGACTTTTGTAGTATTCAATTTTTTAAGTTATTTTTATGATATAAAAAACTGTACATGAAGTGCACACTTGGCAGACTTGAAAGACTTGAATTGTTCGATTAAAAACAATGAGAAGGACCACGGAAAAATAGTCTGCCAGCATGTTGCCTTTGCGTTGTCTATTGACAGTGCTCCAAAAATGAAAAAAAGAGGTGTGCTAATATTATGCGCACATGTCTGCCCCTCGGAGTGATGTTTGAATTTCTTATGAAAACCAAGAAAATCGATGAGGCAGACGTTCAGGCCTCTGATATTCCAAAGGCGACGCTCGCGCCTAACCAAGCAAGTACACAATATATATCCACAGAGTAGTAAAACGACTTATGGACTATTTTTCATTTTCAAAATAATAATTTATTTTTATATTTTGCATGATTACTTTATTTTGAGCATCTGAAAATGATTAATTGTGATTTTATACCAACGAAGAATTTGCGTGATTTTAACCAAAATAAATATTTTCAGTGAATTATTTTCCTTTACAACTCCGTCCCATGATAATGCAGAGCCCTGAACGTCTGCCTCTTCGATTTTCTTTGTTTCCAAGATGACTGTGACCATGAACTCCAGAGGCATACATGTGCAAATGATTTAATACCCCGATTTTTTTAAGCAACTTCAATCCGCTGTGACGCGTAGACGCATTGACTTAATTGATTGGACCAAATCAATTCGTAATGATTTAAACTGCTATCCACCTCGACGTGAAACTTGTGCAAATCATATACCGAAATGCTCGCCAGCTCCCTAACTATGGTGTGTGGTGCAGACCTTCTCACCTCCAGTTTGAATCAGAAGCCTGTTTATTCTTAACTTAATAATAGAGAACTTACTTGGCGTCATTTAGTAAAGTGAGGGTGGTTTCCATGTCACCCAGCTGATAATGACACATGGCCATCTCACATACGGAGTACGGCACTAGGAAGGAGTCCTCTTTTATTGCGCGCTTCAGTCTGGAAAGTCAATAAAACCACTTTTACTAAAGATGTTTGGTTCTTTTTATACAACTTTAGATGACGGAACAAGCAGATGACCCACCTGATGTTAAACGGTACCCTCTGCCTATGAACAGTTCAATTATCTCATAGGCCACGTCCACCTAGGACGCACCCTGTGAGATTGTACTGCGCCCGCCACCCTGAGACAAAGATGAAAAGTCTCATGTGCCTGTAATTTCACCGGCAACCATACCCTTCAAACCGGAACACAGTAATGCGAGCACTACTGCTTTGCAGCAGAAATAGTACTTCCCCGGATGAACTCTTTCGCTAAAAAGCTCTAACTATATTAGCTCTGAGGCCGAGATAAATAGATCTTCTTAGCTAAGCATTATCTGCACGCCATCATAAGAAAGCGCTGTGCGTCTCTCCTGTAACGCCTGCGTGGCAGCCCCAACACCATTCTGAGCACTTTGGCAGATAGGTGGGACTCTCCGATTATGGGGCACTGGATAAGCAACACTTTTTAAGGGGCGCTGCCCCGGTATCTTGTGTCTGCGTATTTGTTTTGTTGTGTTGTTTTGTGAATTGTGTGTATAATTTAACATTTTGTTTTATTATATTATTATTAATGTACGTACTCTCTTTTATGAGGTTATAAGCCTGAAACAAATGAATTTGAATTATCCCTGTCACTTTCACACAAATGTCAAATCACGCGTGCTAGAGAGGGATAGTAACAATAGTTTCTCAGGTATCTCTTTTATCATCTGCGGATTCCATATTCCCATGATGACTATTATAATCTTTGTAAAAAAAACATCTTCTACCGCTTTCCAAAAGACGTGAAATAGCTGACCTTGTTTATTTATTAAAGATAATGAGTAATGTCATTGATTGCCCTGAAATTTTACATAAGATTAACATAAATGTTCCACTTATTAAAACCAGATTTTTAGCTTCATTCAAATCAAATCAAATCAAATATCTTTATTTCAGGCTTATTGGAAAATGTACAAAAACCTAAACAATAAGCCCATAGCAACATAAATACCAATACCATAATGACAATAGTATCAACCAATTACAGAAAAAAAACATATTTATTGCGAGCAAGTGACAACTTTAATAAAATAAGTAAGCAAGCGCACTTTGACCTCTTTGTCACTAGTGTCTCCTCAGCGAGACTGCGACTGAGCAGAGAATTCTTCGCAGCTGATGATGATAATGTTTAGCGGCCGTATAATATATCCACTTTATATGTATTATGTTTATCTAAACTGTAACTAATTTCCCACTGTATATGTAATCTGTTAAAGTATCCATTTATTCGTTAGTTTTTGCCGTATAGAAATAGAATAGAATATTTATTTATTAAGACAACAACAGTCCAACTTATTAGAAACACGACTTAAAACTAGGTTAGTACTTAATAATTAACAATGATTTAGTCCTCTGGACGAGCTTCCAAACCAGAGGACAATCGAAACCATCAGAGAACGCGCTTAGGATGCTGTTGCTGCTCGCGCGAAGCCTGCTATAGTTTTATATAATATAATAATGGTGATGATTGTATCGTCACTGTTTCTATTCGTGAGAACCTTTAATTGGCTCTCTAATGCTATCATAATGTGTGTTCTAACATATGTAAGCGGTTGGTTCTCCTTTAAATCATTATATATAATAGAACTAAGTTGATAAAATGTGCGGGCCGATAAAACTTAAAAACGAACCAATGCAGCCCAAAAAAGGTTTGACCGTAGGGTAGCCCCAACCCTCCCATCCATCAAGAGGGTTCGGGTTTTGGGCTGCGCGGTTAAGGTTTAGAGAAAAACGGTTTAGAAGGTTTGGGCGTAGTAACTATTAAGTAATCTGTGGTTTGAGTTTTGGGCTGCGCGGTTAAGGTTTAGAGAAAAACGGTTTAGAATGAGGTCAACTTGACCTGAAACTCAACCAAAAGTTCTAGAAGGTTCGAGGAAGTTCGAAAACTTCGGGGAGGTTCTGGAAAGTTCAAGGCAATTCTAGAAGGTTCAAGAATCTCCAGAAAGGTTATAAAAAGTTCAAGAACTTTCGAGAAATTTCCAAAATTTCTAGAAACTTCGAGACAGTTCCAAAATTTCAAAACCTCTAGAAAAGCTTGAAAAAGACCGAGAACTTTCAAAAAAGTCCAGAAAAATATAGAAATTTCGGGATTTTTTCGCTAATAATCTAACTCAGCCTGAAAGTTTTACGGTACGGTAACCCGCCCCAATCTCACCCTCTTATTCATGAAGAAGAATTCGAGAATGTTCGAGAATGATCCAAAATATCCGGAAAGGTTCAATTCTTTAAATTTTTCTAAAATGTTCGAATACCGTTGATATTTAAACACTAACTAATATTATAAAAGCGAAAGTTTGTGTGTGTAATAATGTATGAGTGTGTTTGTTACCTCTTCACGCTGAAACGGCTGGACGGATTTGGATGAAAATTGGTGGGGAGGTAGCTTAGAACCAGGAGATTGACATAAGGGGGAAAGGTAGGAGGGGGGGGGGGGGGGTTCAACGGGGCTACCCGTGCGAAGCCGGGGCGAGTCGCTAGTAAAAAATAAAAAATAAACTATTTATCTCAGCCTGAGTATACTCACTCGATGGCCTTCTGGAACTCTGTGAGCGCGAGTCTTGGCACCTGCATGGCGGACAGCGCGCAGCCGTAGATGTAGTGCAGCAGAGCCCTGTTGTCGGCCACGTAGTCCCCCATCCACTCGCACGGCGACCTATCTACCACCTCGCGAGTTTTCTCGATTATCTGTACAACAAGTAATTAATTTTGGAAAAATTAAAAAAACCCTCAGCGCAATGAAACGGCCGAACCGATTTTGATCAAACATAGCTAAGAACACTCCCGACAAATTCACATTTCAGTCAATAAAAAAACTAAATTAGTTCATCCGTTCGGGAGCTACGATGGGACAGACATACACAGACAAACACACACAAACACACACACACACACACACACACACAGAGACACGTCAAACTTATATCACCCCGTCGTTTTTGCGTCGGGGGGGGTTAAAAACAACTGACAATAAGCATGGCGGTAGTAAAAAAACCGGCCAAGTGCGAGTCGGACTCGCGCACGAAGGGTTATCTGTACCATTATCTATAAAAACGGCAAAAAAATCACATTTGTTGTATGGGAGCCCCCTTAAATATAGATTTTATTCTGTTTTTAGGATTTGTTGTTATAACCTTCAACCAAAATAAAAAGTAATGGACGGGCCTTAGGGAACGATAGTTTTGAAGCTTATAAAGTGAGCTTCGCTTCAGTCGGTCTTTGTGACTGCGACGAGTGACGTAACGTACGTGTGTTCGAATTGTGACTAATTTGTCACGGACGTTTTGTTATGGGCACAGATAAAATAATACTATATTAGTAGTCGAAGGTTATAGCGGCAACAGAAATACATCATCTGTGAAACTTTCAACTGTCTAACTATCACGGTTCATGAGATACAGCCTGGTGACAGACGGACAGACGGACAGCGGAGTCTTATTAACAGGGTCCCGTTTTAGGCTTTGGGTACGGAAACCTAAAATTAAAATTAAATAATTACAAAACTCTAGCCTAAGGCGCGAAATTCTAATTTTTTGGTGTTTTTACAAATACAAATACAAAAATATTTATTTTGCCAACGCAACACAGAAACTTTCTTTTAAAACATATACATATCAGCAAAAAGGGTTCTCACTCAGCGTTTGCTGATACAACGCAAACGCTGCTGCAGCGCTGGTTTTAAATGACGCCAGTGTGTGACGCATCTACGGCTGCGCGCTGCGACACGAGTATTACAGAGGTACAAGGTAGGTAGACTATTAAACAACGCATTTTACGTAACGCAACGTATTATACGCATTTTAAATGACGCCAGTGTGTGACGCATCTACGGCTGCGCGCTGCGACACGAGTATTACAGAGGTACAAGGTAGGTAGACTATTAAACAACGCATTTTACGTAACGCAACGTATTATACGCATTTTAAATGACGCCAGTGTGTGACGCATCTACGGCTGCGCGCTGCGACACGAGTATTACAGAGGTACAAGGTAGGTAGACTATTAAACAACGCATTTTACGTAACGCAACGTATTATACGCATTTTAAATGACGCCAGTGTGTGACGCATCTACGGCTGCGCGCTGCGACACGAGTATTACAGAGGTACAAGGTAGGTAGACTATTAAACAACGCATTTTAAATGACGCCAGTGTGTGACGCATCTACGGCTGCGCGCTGCGACACGAGTATTACAGAGGTACAAGGTAGGTAGACTATTAAACAACGCATTTTACGTAACGCAACGTATTATACGCATTTTAAATGACGCCAGTGTGTGACGCATCTACGGCTGCGCGCTGCGACACGAGTATTACAGAGGTACAAGGTAGGTAGACTATTAAACAACGCATTTTACGTAACGCAACGTATTATACGCATTTTAAATGACGCCAGTGTGTGACGCATCTACGGCTGCGCGCTGCGACACGAGTATTACAGAGGTACAAGGTAGGTAGACTATTAAACAACGCATTTTACGTAACGCAACGTATTATACGCATTTTAAATGACGCCAGTGTGTGACGCATCTACGGCTGCGCGCTGCGACACGAGTATTACAGATGTACAAGGTAGGTAGACTATTAAACAACGCATTTTACGTAACGCAACGTATTATACGCATTTTTTGCTCATTACAGCTCAACAACACTTCTTCAGATAACGAAAGTTAATTTCACGAAAATTGCACTTTATTGTGTGGGGTAAGATTATTAAATTTTTATTTTGCGGATTCAACCTTCTGTATCATGGCCTCAAACTTCATAACAAAGACCTGTGACTCACTCTGAGAAGGCGCTGCAGGTGCGTCTTGTCGCTGGTGAGGATCGGAAACAGGTTCCAGAGGCACATGAGCTCGAGCGCCGGCAGCACCAGGCGGCCGCGCTGCGACTGGTAGCGGCCACAGCGACGGATCATAAACTTCATAACAAAGACCTGTGACTCACTCTGAGAAGGCGCTGCAGGTGCGTCTTGTCGCTGGTGAGGATCGGGAACAGGTTCCAGAGGCACATGAGCTCGAGCGCCGGCAGCACCAGGCGGCCGCGCTGCGACTGGTAGCGGCCACAGCGACGGATCACAAACTTTTCCATCGGAAGCGACTTGCCGGCGATGCGGACTTTGTACAGAGGTGCGTTACTGCAAATTTAAACTAGTTAAAGCCCCCGCCCCGAGAAGCTATAAACTTTTTAAACACTAAAGTATAAACCAAACAATAACAAAAAGAACATGTACATAATATATTTTAACAACATTTTAATCTAGCCGTAAAGCAGGCTAATAAGTAATTTATCACTGATCTAGATTTATAATATAAACTGTACCATAGATATAATAATACTATACACAAAGAATGTATCCATTGACACTTTTCTTACTATCTCTATATTTTTAAGAGGGAGGACACTTTGCTCTTGTGTTCTTATTAATAAGCACTAGTTTGTAAGTAATTTAGCTTTAGGATTTCGTCCAGTTTATTGTCATTGGTGGTGAGGCTTTGCATTTTTTCTGTTTCTGGAAACAGCAAACAAAAAGGTTTCCTGTGCCCTTTTTGTTTGTGTTTGAAGGCATTCTTACATTACCAGGGTTACGTTAACATAACCCTGAAAGATTATCACTACTGCTTAGCGGCAGAAATGGTATGGAGGTTCACCGGAAGAACTATTTCACAAAAAAGCTTTACTAATACTAACTTTGCAAGTTGCGTTGGTTGCGGGTTTGAATCATGCTGCAGGAAGAATGTTTGGGTAAATATTTGTTTCTGGTCTGGGTGCTGTGGTGCCTTGGTACAAGTAGTTCCTCATACTATGAATATGACTGATGTAAAAATATACAAGTTTACCAAAATGTACTACGACCTAGTCGACGTAGTAAGACCCGGAGCCCGCTATAGGTAGTACGTTACTACTCCTAGTAAAAAATACGCAGTACTAGCGTAGGGTTGAAAGCAAACAAACATCTGGTTAGTTAGATAGTTTAATGCTCTCAAAAATAACATTTGGTTGTTGAGCTGGTCTATACTGGCCGCGCGTTTTCTTCAGCGTGATGCAGAAACCGTTTTATTAGCGACATCTTTTCGACGGTGACCACTTTACATCGGGTGGGTATGCTAGTTTGCTTATGCGTTTCATAAAAAAAAAAGATTCAGTTTGTACTTTTTGGGGTTCAATAAAACACATTAATTAAGTTAGTTACCGCATCAATTCGCTGATGAGCGCCGTGTCGCGACGCGTCAGCTCTGAGCCGCCAGATTGCAGCATCATGGCAGCTCTGATGTAGCTGTGCGTGGTCTTGGACCAAGCGCTCTCTTCAACCAACTTGGCAGCGTAGCTCGCAGCCTCTTGGAAATTCAGCTTGAGTCTGAAATGCAATAATTGATGTCATCATCAGACAGTAGACAGTCCAGTTGAAGACCAATACGATGAATGGTCCTGCGCTGTCTGCATCCACCGACTCTCTGCGAGTTTTACAATTTCGTTAGTCCATCAAAAGAGGCGTTTACACTGTCACCCGATTCGAGTTTTTTTTAACAGACATTAAAAAAGGAGTAGTTTCTTAAGTCACCTCATATCTCCGTCATTTTTGAACCGATTTGGTTTTTTTTTTTTCAGATGACTCGATATGCTTCCATTTTGGTCCCATTTTCATGAAAATCTGGTTCTGATGATGGGATCCATGAGGAATTGTGGGAACTCCTCAAATATTATAGGCACACATATAGCGATTTCGGCATTTTCAGCAACAAGTCAAGCATGTACATTCTGATAGTTCCATTTGGTGAAGTGGAACAGATGAAGAAGACCAGAGATGGCCATTGGAACAACTCAATGATAAGTATTTCACGGGTGGCGATAAGGGTGACTTTCCGATATCCAATTGAGCTGAAATTTGGCACACCTGTCAAGTTCCGATGACAATACAATATGATGGTGACAGCGAGCTGATCTGATGATAGAGACGGAAGGTGGACAACGGAACTCCTCGATGGATAATAGTAGACTGGCCGTGTTTTGCACACGGTTCCGATCAATAATAATTATAAAATCTTGTATTGGGGATAAAATCCTAGCTTCGAAGTTATTTTTTTTTCGAAAACAATTATTCTAACGATTTCGAGGAATTTTCTATATTGGGATTTTTGGGGGCTAACTTTAACTAGCTATCCGGGAAAAAGCAATTATACAAAAAAAAATAACGCTGAGCGAAGCTCGTTCCGCCCAGGTAGGTACTATGTAATAATGTCTGGGTAAGTGCAAGTTGTAAGGTGTTTTGTAGTGATACATACCCCTGCACCCACATGAGCTCCCAGTAGCACAGCAGGCGGAACTGCTTGAAGTTCTCTTGGCCGATGATGGCTCGATTGTACGTCTCAATGCCCCTGTCCAGTCGGCCTTGGAGGAACTCAGCGCGGGCGCGGAATGCGAGGAACCACACACTCTCGGGATAATTCTATAAAGTATTAAAACGTATAAAAAAACAAGTTTTAACGAAATTAAAATTCTTCCGACTAGGGATGGGTCGTACTTGCGAGTACAACATGCCTTTTTTTTCTAACTTTGTGAATGACGGAACAAGCAGATGGCCCACCTGATGTTAAGCGGTAACCTCTGCTTTTAACAATGCATTACCTCATAGGTCACTTCCACCTACACGCACTCTATGTGGCATTGCACTGCGCCCGCTACCCTGAGACATAAAGATGAAAAGTCTCATGCGCCTGTAATTTCACCGGCACCCATACCCTTCAAACCAGAACACAGCAATACGAGCACCAGCACTACTGGTTTGCGGCAGAAATAGGTATGGTGGAAGTTCTTCCCAGGACGAAATCTCACACAAAAAAACTCTACTACTACTAAAAGAAAAACTATAATTTGGGTCTCTTCAAGGCTAGAGTGAATAGGTTCCTTCTAGACCTTTGTGCTCCATCTTCGGCCACATCGGCACTTACCAACAGGTGAGATCGTGGTCAAACAAAGGTCAACCAAAAAAAAAAAACTACTAACTACTACTACTAGAAGATGTATTGAATGTTGTAACTTACCGTGAGCGACTTGCTGAGCAATTGCTCGGCGTACTTCATGTCGCCCTGTCCGCCGATGAACTGGCAGATGACGAGGTGGTAGGCGAGCAGAGTCAGGTCACACAGCACGGCGCGCAGGCCGGGCGAGTGCGCGGCTTTGTCCAGCTCCGTCAGTGCGTACAGCTGCAAATTATAAACAAATTCAGTTTCCCCCCTTTGTAGGTAGGTACTCTCTAACAATGCCACTATGACAACGTAACGTAGCTCCACAAATGTAACGCTTTGCGAAGCTTGCATGCCTACTATACCTATCTTTATACAAATCTAAATTATGTACTTACCTATGTATGACTATGTTATTGTAAGTATATTTATTTACAGAAAGAATAATAAAAGGTATGTACAAAATACATATGAAACAGTTGTGCTACCTGAACACCGCTGCTAGCAATCTAAAGGTAGCTCAACTGATCCAAATCACTACCAGACGGAAACGTCCCTAAGATGCTGGCTACATTGCCACGCTGAATGGCAATACTAATGCGTTGAGTCAGATAAGAGCCAGCTCTCGGGTCACGCGTCGCTTCGACCAGATGCCCCGAAAGAATTTTGAAAACGCCCCGGAACCCCTCGGACCCAGAGTCTCGACTCCGAAAGGCTCAAATAAGTAAGCTCTGTCGAGACTTGCATATTTGCGTCTTTTACCTCAAAAGACGCAAATATGGCGGAAACTGCCGCCGCACCGGCCCTAACTGATGTCCCCGACAGATGAGATAGCGCAAGATGTTATTGTTATTTTTATAAATTTTAATAAGCTTCTTTTTCTTTCGTGTCAGTGGCTAAATATGACTAAATTTTATTGGACCAATAAAAGTTAATACACTGTAGTTTTTACTTATACTTATATTCTTCTTTCGTGTCAAAGTTTCACCTTTTTTATTTTTTATACATTAGAATAAAATTGACATAACATCTATATTATGTAATAAAGAACCATTACAATTTAAAATTATACTGTGACAAAGAAAACTTCGTTGTACGAGTATTCTAGACCGTTTTTAAGCTTGCGTACTCAAAGAGTGATGAACGGGACTATACTACGTCAGCCGTCCATCTGTAGTCTTTCAGAGGGGTATATCTAGGCAGCCGTAAGAGAATCAATTAAAATATTCATAGATTGTGGTGTTTGTTGTTGGGAAAGAAATGATACCGATACCGCTGTCTATTATACTAGTGGAGACATCTAGTTTCAACATGAGTATACTTCGGTGCGTTCGGTTACCAAGACTTAAGGCGCTATAGGGCCAACGAAAATTTTTATGTCAGGGTGTGAAGCACGCGGGGTCGCCCCGCCCACTGAGCGGGACGCAGGATGCGCCGAGTTCAATGACCCGAATTCTATCGGCGGGTAAGAGCGTTTTCACACTTTCCGATCCGATATCCTTATCGGAACACATTTCCATACATTTTGTCGGTATCTGATATTGGAGACCGATAAAATGTATGAAAATTACGGCCGATAACGGTATCGCATCGGATAGTGTGGAAACTCTCTAAGGCGCCTTGCTATTATTTTCGCACATACGGTCATAAAGTAGTAAAATATGCGCACAAAAAATAATAAGTTTTAGTGCTAGTAATAAATAAATAATAAAGAATTTTTACGTAAGTTTTTTTATTATTTCTGTTGGATATTTGGATAATCACATTACCTATAAAAATGGATCGTCAGGAAGGTATCTAGTTGTGGCAGAAAATCAGATGTTCCATAAACAAAATAAGTACCTCATGATTCGATCCTAAGAAATTACCTCTCTGTCTCCTCCAGTGGATGTGTGCAGTGGTCTGTCCGACCTAAGAGTAGGCCCTCCGTCTCTTTCTGAGGAAGAGTGCAGGGGTGTGTGTCCGACCTAAGAAATTACCTCTCCGTCTACTCCAGTGGATGTGTGCAGTGGTCTGTCCGACCTAAGAGTAGGCCCTCCGTCTCTTTCTGAGGAAGAGTGCAAAGGTGTGTGTCCAGCCTAAGAAATTACCTCTCCGTCTCCTCCAGTGGATGTGTGCAGTGGTCTGTCTGACCTAACAGTATACCCTCCGTCTCTTCCCGTGGAAGAGTGTCGTGGTGTGTGTCTGGCCTAAAAAATTACCTCTCCGTCTCCTCCAGTGGATGTTTATAGTGGTCTGTCCGAACAAAGAGTAGCCCCTCCGTCTCTTCCCGTGGAAGAGTGTCGTGGTGTGTCTGGCCTAAAAAATTACCTCTCCGTCTCCTCCAGTGGATGTTTACAGTGGTCTGTCCGACCTAACAGTATACCCTCTATCTCTTCCCGTGGAAGAGTGTCGTGGTGTCTAGCCTAAAAAATTACCTCTCCGTCTCCTCCAGTGGATGTTTACAGTGGTCTGTCCAAACAAAGAGTAGCACCTACGTCTCTTCCTGTGAAAGAATGCCGTGATGTGTTTCCGGCCTCAGAAAATACTTCTCCGTCTCCTCACGTGGATGTGTGAAGTGGTATGTCCGGCCTAAGAGTTACCCTCCGGTTTTTCCTATGGAAGAGTGCTGTGGTGTTTTTCGGGCCTAAGAAGATACCTGTACGTCACCTCACGTGGATGTGTGCAGTGGTCTGTCTGGCCTAAGAGTAGACCCTCCATTAGTTCCCGTGGAAGAGTGCCGTGATGTGTGTCCGCCCTAAAAAAATACCTGTGCGTCTCCTCAAGTGGATGTGTGAAGTGGTATGTCCGGCCTAAGAGTAACCCTCCGTTTTTTCCTATGGAAGAGTGCTGTGGTGTTTGTCCGGCCTAAGAAAATACCTGTGCGTCACCTCACGTGGATGTTTGCAGTGGTCTGTCTGGCCTAAGGGAAGACTCTCCGTGTCTTTCCATGAAAGTGTGCCGAGGTGTGTGTCCGGCCTAAGAAAATACCTGTCCGTCACCTCACGTGGATGTGTACAGTGGTCTGTCTGGCCTAAGGGAAGACCCTTCGTGTCTTCCCGTGGAAGAGTGTCGTGGTGTGTGTTCGACCTAAGAAAATACCTGTGCGTCACCTCACGTGGATGTGTGCAGTGGTCTGTCTTGCCTAAGAGTAGACCCTCCGTCTGTTCCCGTGGAATAGTGCCGTGATGTGTGTCCGGCCTAAGAAAATACCTGTCCGTCTCCTTCCGTGGATGCATTGAGCATCACATCAATCTACAAATTCTACCTATATCATTCTACAATTTTCAATGTAATAACTACTCATTTTGATTTCTAGCACAGATAATGTATGGTAGTAAATGTGTTACTACCATACATAACATACATACCATACCACCCATCCAAAGGGCGTCGACGATTTTGGCATAGTCGTCAGCCGCCATTTAGTTTTATTTTTAAGTTAGAGGCGCACTTTAAAAAAATTACATTTTCTAGAGGGTACTGGTCATTCGCAAAACATCCACTTCTCATAATGTACACCGCACTTTTCTAACTATATTTTTTTTTTCATAAAAGCTGGATATGGGTTACTGGCTCACTGACTCATTGACATCGTTATTCTCCTAGAAGGAGTCGTTTTAGTGATGGGTCATGTTCTAGGAAAGTGTTTAGTTTTTTAATCAGACTCGGGAAAAAATCTGTCATTTCAAAAATCCAAGCTGACCAAAACCTTTCTTCGAAATGGTGACCGATCGGATCCGTTCAAACGACGCATCCTACTGTTTTTTGGGATAGATTAAAGAATAAAATAAAAAAAAAAAAAAAATAGATTGCTGCTCTAAAATGGGTTTTTTAAACAGACTTGTCCGACTAGACTTTGGTGAATTAAAGTTTTTTACCAAAGTTAACACTCGAAAATTTGGTTTATATAGAAATGTTGTAAGTATCTTGGTGTATATAGGGTGCAAAATCACAACTTTTTTAAAAACCATGATGGCGCATGGCGGATTGTTTGGTGGTCATTTTGTAGAATCGTAAAGTTTTCAATTTTCAAATTGAAAAAAGAGACTGCGGGCATGGCCGGAGCTTGATGACTAGTAAAGGGCTATCGTGTGGGAGAACAAGTGGTGTTGCCTGGTGGAAATTGCAACTTTTTTACTTTTCGTTACATTTTACTTGTATTTATATTTTACTTTTAAAACCAAGAAGTCAAAATGTAATCATATGAAAAAAGAAAAGAGTATAAAATAAAAAAAAAAAAAAAAAAAAAAAAAAGCCATTTTATGAAAAGTCCAGTGTAGGTACATATTGCGAATAATGGAGATGTCCAGAAGTGGTATAATATTCTGAGAAAATTTCAGAAGTTATGAAATATATCTAAAAAAGCTTATTTATTGGGCTACTCGATTATATAAATTTTATATATTATAAAACCTCCGTTTCCGAGAAAATAATAAAATTGTTCTTGAAGGGAAAACATAATGAAACAAACATGCCAAAACCACACGTGTGTAATAAATAAATAAATAAATAATGCTGGACAGTTCACATTACACATTTCACATTTTTTATCTAGCCCCAAGCTAAGCAGAGCTTGTGTTATGTGTACTAGATAACTAATATACTTAATACAATATATTACATAGATAGATATTTTTTATTATACATAAAAATACCCAAAACACCCTAAACAAATATCTGCGATCGCACATAAAATAAATTATTCTATTTCGTCTTCTTCTGCCTGTACCCAAAGATATGATGACTAAAATATTATCTAACACGAAAATATGCTATTTCGTCTTCTTCTTCCTGTGCCCAAAGATATGATGACTAAAATATTCTTCTTGAATGGAATACGTGCTAACACACAATTTACAATAAATTTATCTGTGCCCTGAGCTACCTGAAAAATACATATGTTTATAAGGAGGCGAGGAATGTAGGTACCTATGCATATTGCTAAAGGTACTATTATCATTACAGGCAGCTCCTATCTATTAGTGAACTCTCCAACAGTGTAGGTAGGTATCTACTTAGAATGTATCCTGAACCTACACAGAACAGAAAAACTAATAAGTGAAGTATTAGTAATAACGCGACAACATGGAACGAAGGTAGGATAGTCGTATGAAAAGTTCTTTGTGGTTGTCTGTCTGCGGCCTGTCTCGCTAGCTAGAGAGTATCAAAATTCCTTAGTCTGCCTTCCAAAGAGCGTCAAGTTCACCTTTTGGGAGTGTTACAAGTTCTAACTTTATTTTGAAAAACACAACATTTGAATCAAGTTTAAAAAAATTGAGGTACATTTATTATTTTTCATTAGCTGAAAAATAGCCAAATAAATGCCCTTTATCCGTAAATAACTATTATGTTGCTTAGAATTTCTAGTTATTTTTATACCGGCCTTCATATATTTTTTGGACATCTCCTTTAGTCTATTTGAGCAAAAAAATTGAGTGTATATTTTGCGAAGTGGAGGTTATGCGAAGTGGTCATATTGAGAATAAGTGCGGTGTACATTACAAGAAGTGGACGTTTTGCGAATGAGTTGTATCCTCTAGCCATAGCACTGGTGCGAGCAGCTGGCGTACAGTTTTCCTTTGCCGCTTACTCGCGTGTATGCACAAACCTCTACAAACCCCTGCAAACCCTACCAACACTACAAACCCCTACAAAATCCTACAAACCCTACAAACTCCTTCCAACGCCTACGAACCTCTATAAATCTACTTTGATTTTGACCCTTAACCTTGACCTTGACCTGTACCTGTACCTGTACCTGTACCTGTACCTGTGTCTGTACCTGTACCTGTAATTATACCTGTACCTGTACATGCTCCTGCACTAATTAATACGAATGTCGCCTCTTCGTTTATCTCACTCACTCGACTATCGTTCCACTCAGTGGAATCGTTCCACTTCGTGTCACGCTGGTCTCGTTAGCTCGATAAGCCACAGCAAAGTTAATTTGAAGAGAGAAAACTAACGTAATATTCGTAATCAGCACCCACAAATTACTTGAAAACGACACCCATATTAGTTTTTTTCTGATCTTACCATTTTATAGGGTTACCAGCTTACCTACTAACTTACCCACGTAACCGAAAAATTTAAGTAATATTCGTAATCAGCAACTACAAATTACTCAAAAACGACACCCATATTAGTTTTTTCTTATATTACCTTTACGCAGGGTTGCCAGGTTACCTTCCTACTCACTTACATACGTACCTGACTGCAAATTTGATGATTTATTCGCAATCAGCACCTCCAAATTTCTCGAAAACGCCACCCATATCGTTTTTTTCAGTCTCTCGATTATACAAGCACCGTTTCCTCCCAGGGTTACCAACAATGTACAAATTTATATAGGCAAAGGTTATTTTTAAGGGTTTCCTTCATAATACCACATACATTTTATTATCAAAAACTTAATTTTTTATATATATTTGGAGAAAATCTAAGAAATTGCCCTAAAAACGGGGAAAATATTTCCACCTGGCAACACCACTTGTCCTCCCACTCAACAGCCCTATACAAGCAATCAAGCTAAGTGTTGCACACAGTCTCTTTTTTTCAATTTGTAAATTTTATATTCCACCATTTAACAAAATGGCCGCCACACCATCTGCCATCTTGGTTTTGAAAAAAGTTAGGATTTTCGTATATTCACCGAGATGCTGGCAACATTTCTGCATAAACAAAATTTTCGAGTGTTAACTTTGGTACAAGACTTTAATTAACCAAAGTCTAGTCGGACAAGTCTGTTTAAAAAAGCCATTATAGAGCAGCCTTCTATTTTTTTTTGTTTGTAACATTTTTCTTTAATCTTTCCCATAAAACAGTAGGACGCGTCGTTTGAACGGATCCGATCGGTCACCGTTTCAAAGAACTGTTTTGGTCAGGACCAAAAGTGCGGTGTACATTATGAAAAGTGGACGTTTTGCGAATAAGCCGTATCCTCTAGCCATTTATGTACAGTTTTCAAAGTGCGCCACTAACTTGAAAATAAAACTAAATGGTGGCTGACGACTATGCCAAAATCGTCGACGCCCTTTGGATGGTGGTAGCCGGTAACACATTTACTACCATACATTTTCTGTCCTAGTAATCAAAATGTAGTTAACATTGAAAATCGTATCCTAATGCAATAGGTGGAATTGGTACATTGATGTGATGCTCATTGCATCCACGGGAGGAGACGTAGAGGTTTTTTTTTTGGCTGGACACACACCACAGCCCTCTTCCATGGGAAAAAACGGAGGGTTACTCTTAGGTCGGACATACCACGTTACATATCCACGTGAGGTGACGGACAGGTATTTTCTTAGGCCGGACAAACACCACAGCACTCTTCCATAGGAAAACACGGAGAGTTACTCTTAGGCCGGACATACCACTTCACACATCCACTTGAGGAGACGGAGAGGTATTTTCTTAGGCCGGACACACATCACGGCACTCTTCCACGGGAACAGACGGAGGGTCTACTCCTAGGCCAGATAGACCACTGCACACATTCACGTGAGGTGACGCACAGGTATTTTCTTAGGCTGGACAAACAACACAGCACTCTTCCATAGGAAAAAACGGAGGGTTACTCTTAGGCCGGACATACCACTTCATACATCCACTTGAGGAGACGGAGAGGTATTTTCTTAGGCCAGACAAACACCACAATACTCTTCCATAGGAAAAAACGGAGGGTTACTCTGAGGCCGGACATACCACTTCACACATCCACTTGAGGAGACGGAGAGGTATTTTCTTAGGCCAGACAAACACCACAACACTCTTCCATAGGAAAAAACGGAGGGTTACTCTTAGGCCGGACATACCACTTCACACATCCACTTGAGGAGACGGAGAGGTATTTTCTTAGGCCGGACACACATCACGGCACTCTTCCACGGGAACAGACGGAGGGTCTACTCCTAGGCCAGATAGACCATTGCACACATCCACGTGAGGTGACGCACAGGTATTTTCTTAGGCTGGACAAACAACACAGCACTCTTCCATAGGAAAAAACGGAGGGTTACTCTTAGGCCGGACATACCACTTCATACATCCACTTGAGGAGACGGAGAGGTATTTTCTTAGGCCAGACAAACACCACAATACTCTTCCTTAGGAAAAAACGGAGGGTTACTCTTAGGCCGGACATACCACTTCACACATCCACTTGAGGAGACGGAGAGGTATTTTCTTTGGCCAGACAAACACCACAGCACTCTTCCATAGGAAAAAACGGAGGGTTACTCTTAGGCCGGACATACCACTTCACACATCCACTTGAGGAGACGGAGAGGTATTTTCGTAGGCCGGACACACATCACGGCACTCTTCCACGGGAACAGACGGAGGGTCTACTCCTAGGCCAGATAGACCACTGCACACATCCACGTGAGGTGACGCACAGGTATTTTCTTAGGCTGGACAAACAACACAGCACTCTTCCATAGGAAAAAACGGAGGGTTACTCTTAGGCCGGACATACCACTTCACACATCCACTTGAGGAGACGGAGAGGTATTTTCTTAGGCCGGACACACATCACGGCACTCTTCCACGGGAACAGACGGAGGGTCTACTCCTAGGCCAGATAGACCATTGCACACATCCACGTGAGGGGACGCACAGGTATTTTCTTAGGCTGGACAAACAACACAGCACTCTTCCATAGGAAAAAACGGAGGGTTACTCTTAGGCCGGACATACCACTTCATACATCCACTTGAGGAGACGGAGAGGTATTTTCTTAGGCCAGACAAACACCACAATACTCTTCCATAGGAAAAAACGGAGGGTTACTCTTAGGCCGGACATACCACTTCACACATCCACTTGAGGAGACGGAGAGGTATTTTCTTTGGCCAGACAAACACCACAGCACTCTTCCATAGGAAAAAACCGAGGGTTACTCTTAGGCCGGACATACCACTTCACACATCCACTTGAGGAGACGGAGAGGTATTTTCTTAGGCCAGACAAACACCACAACACTCTTCCATAGGAAAAAACGGAGGGTTACTCTTAGGCCGGACATACCACTTCACACATCCACTTGAGGAGACGGAGAGGTATTTTCTTAGGCCAGACAAACACCACAGCTCTCTCTTCCACGGGAAGAAACGGAGAGTCAACTCTTTGGTCAGACAGACCACAGCACATCCCACATCCACTAGAGGGGACGGAGAGGTAATTTCTTTGGCCAGATCTCTACTCCTACTAGGCATGTAGCTATCTAAAGTAACAGTATGAAGTCAGAGTTTATTCGCAAAACAAATCGGATAATGTATTTGTTTACCTAGGTTTACTTTTACTTACCTTTGTCACAGAATAAATAATAGTACAAGTACCTATGTTGGCTCTTTTCATAATTATGATTTGCGAGTAGCCTGACTTGATAGTTTCCATTTCATCAGTAGTCACGTGACCGATGGCGGGAAAATTGACACAGATCCTGCCTCGATGCGGTCTGCGACCGGTCTGAGCAAGCCGAGCGCACGCTCTGGTACTTATATTTGTGTTTAAAAAAATATTTAAAAAAATCCCTTTTGGTTTTGCTAAATTTTGTTATTGACTTCACTAATTTAAATAAAAATGAACATGACACCAAGTGTTTCATAAGTTAAAACGTGAAAGAAGTAAGTCAAAAATATGATTTCAATTTTAAAAAGGTGGTATCTTTGTGTTTTTTTTTTATTGAGTGAAGTAATCCAAATAGTGTATTGAATTATTGATTTCACTAGATAAAATGATCAAGAATATCATATATTTTTTTCTTCATAGAAAACTATAAGAATTCTTATCAAAAACTTTAAAATTCTAGAGACATTTGAGAACCTATGGCGTCTTAACAATATAATCAATATTTGTATGGGACCAGAATTATTGTCGCCGTAAAACAGTTTATATCTAGCACGAGAGGTAAAACTGTTACGGCGGATCAAACTGCATAATTACCTACCTTATTTTTTTCTAAAAATTAATTTCACCGGCACCCGTACCCTTCTAACCAGAACACAGCAATGCGAGCAATACTGTTTTGTGGCAGAAATAGGTATGGAGGTAGTACATCCCCGTACGAACTATTTCACAAAATAGTTCTACTACTTCTAATATGGCCATGCGGTTGTAGGTGGCGGTGCCGAGACGCAAGCTGTTATACGAGTGACTCACTTTGTTGCCGGAGAAGCCCACAAACTCCAGCAGTGCGATAAGCTTAGGCGGAAGCAGCGAGATCATGAGGTTGAAGGTAGCAGTGCCGAGACGCACGCCGCTCTTGAAGTGTACTCTCGAATCGTTCGAATCCCACTTTTTCACCTCTTTGATGTCCCAGCAGGATCTGAAATAACAGATCATAATGATACAGATACTAGTTACCTGAGACAACAGATCATAATGATACAGATACTAGTTACCTGAGATAACAATCATAATGATACAGATACTATATAGTTATGGCAAAATAAGGTTACATACAGGACTGACAAAAAATATTGTTTATCATATTTTCTTAGTTAGATGAGATGTGAGTGCTCATATTAAACAAAAATGAATAGGCTCATGTGTCTGTCATTTCACCGGCACCCATACCCTTCCAAGCGGAACACAGCAATACGAGCATCTGCTTTCCGGCAGAAACAGGATAGGTATGGTGGTAGTACTTCCCCGGGCGAACTCTTTCACATATAAGCTCTACTACTACTAAAACTGTGAACGGTGAACTGTGACAGGAACTCATTATACCAGTAACAAGTGGGGATCAGAACACGCCAACATGGCCGCAGGGATTTTAAAGCCGCAAAAAGCTAACAAAATATGGGCTATTTCTACTTAAAACATACAAATATACCTACATGATGGCAATTGATTGTTCAAGGTAAATTAAGCGTGACGATTGTACTATTATGTATTCTGTGGTGACGATCAAGTGCATTTTAATCAATTATTCATGGTTTATTTTTACTAAATTGACTACTTAGGTACTTACGTCATTTCCAATGGACAAGTTAGTAATACAATAAGGGAAAGGCTTCTGGTTTTTAATAATTTTAAAATGAGTGTACTGCTAGGGCACTCACTGAACTCACAGAATTTGTAATTATTAATTGATGTCAATGATATTTTCAATAATATCTAGGCCTCTAGATACCTCAATCCAGACGAACGAAATAATAGTAGAGGATCCGCACTAGAAACGACCTTCACCAATCTGTTTAATGGATAAAAAGTATTTTATATCAAATTTAATATATTAAAAAACATATAACGAGTGGGTTGTCTAAAAAAATCCTGCCCAAATCATGATTAATTAAAAATTAATAAACCGGCCAAGTGCGAGTCGGACTCGCGCACGAAGGCTTTCGTACCATTATCTATAAAAACCGGCCAAATGCGAGTCGGAGTCGCGCACGTAGGGTTCCGTACCATTATCTATAAAAACGGCAAAAAAACGCGTTTGTTGTATGGCAGCCCCCTTAAACATTTATTTTATTCTGTTTACCTATTTGTTGTAATAGCAGCAACATAAATTTTTAACTGCCTAACTATCACAGTTATTAAAAAAAAGTAAAAAGTAATTGTTCAATTTTTCATTTTTCATTGTCTGGACAGGAATTTTTTAGACAACCCACGATATATTTTCTAATATATTAAATTTGATATAAAATACTTTTCATCCATTAAACAGATGGGTGAAGGTCGTTTCTAGTGCGGATCTTAAGACTATAACTTGACGGTTCTGCTTTTGTTTTGGTAATAACATTCAAGATTAGCGCGATTGGTGGTGTTCTGTATATATAAAATCGTTGCGTGACTGACTGACTATCAACGCACAGCCTAAACCGTGAGTCCTAGAGAACTGAAATTTGGAGGGTACGTTCCTTTTGTGGTCTAGGGGTGCACTAAGAAAGGAATTCCAGAAATTCAACCCCTAAGAGGGTGCAGCGGGGTGTTTAAGTTTGTATGGAAAAGCACACGCGGACGAAGTCGTTGGCATTCCACTAGTGATATATATAGCGACAGTCGCATAATTGCAAAGTTAAGTTGTACGAGACCTTTCGAAAATTAGAAATTAATAAACATTATACTGACGGGATCCTAATATACCAGTTTTTTGCATACGTGTTTAATGTCAAGGCTTACATTTTAATGAACATTACGACTGACGGCCCGGACGCATGTAAAATCAAAGTCGTGATGAGCCAGAGCTGTTTTTTTTGGAATACATATTGGAGTTTTTAATTCGCTGTACACAGCTACAGTACTGAATGATTGTTTTAGTGCTGAATGCTCCTTGTTCAATACTACAGTATTGAAGATATATTTGAATAAATAAATCAAGCAACATGTTTAAAAAAAACAAGATGTCCGATGATGAAACGGAATACGTTTACAAAAGCGCTTTTATTATTTTATTAAAACTGAAATCCTTACTTTATTATTTTGTCTCGAGGAATAGAATAGTATAGAAATCCTGACAACCCTACCACTTGTAGTTCTGTGAACAGTGAGATGGGCCCACCTGCTCTTAAGCGGTACCTTCTGCCTATAAACAGTACATTATCTCATAGGTTACGACCACCTATGACGCGCCCTATGCAGCATTGCACTGCGCCCGCCACCCTGAGATGTAAAGATGAAAGTCTCATGTGTCTGTAATTTCACCGGCATCCATACCCTTCGAACCGGAACACAACAATTCGAGCACTACTGCTTGGCGGCGGAAATAGTTATGGTGGTAGTACTTACACGGATGAACTCTTTCACAAAAAAGCTCTACAACTAACAAAACTTTACTATACTCTAAAAAATATTACTACACATATTTTTGCAACAAAGCAGTAGTGCTCGCATTGTTGTGTTCCGGTTTGAAGGGTATGGGTGCGAGTGAAATTACAGGCACATGAGACTTTACATGTTTGTCTCAGGGCGCAGTGTAATGCTACGTAGGGCGCATCATAGGTGGACTTTGTTTACCTTGTTTGTAACGCACGTGTCCCAACCTTTTTGCACGAGGATGACTAGTAGATGATGCTATTAGCATTATGTCCTCCTAGCTTCCTACTGTTAGGTGTGAAAGTTTTGTTTATTTTACTTTAGCAATAGTTTCTGAACTTCCTGGGCCTTATTACAAAAAACTAAATTAGTCCTGGTTTAAACCCGAACTACGTAGTCTAGGCTTGTAGCGGGTAACTTGAAAAGTGAGCTCTTATTTTTTTTGTATTTGGGATTTCTTTGTTTGTAGCTCTGTAAAGTTGATTTCACACTAAATGTTGTTTAACATATGTCTTTTTCATTTCCGGGTGACAGGAGTAATTTAATGCTTTGCTCGTTTTTAGTGACGAATGATCGTAAGTATAAGATAATATTTTGATGATTTGCTACTTTCAATGCTAGCAAAGCATCAATGGTTGTAATTAGGTTGAATTTAGAACTGTTTTAAAACTTTTGTTTCAGTTCGTTATTAAACAAATAAAGCTGCCTAAGTAAATATACCAACGCGGATGGTATTTAGCTTTGATTTTGTACGTGACCTGAAATCTAGTTGTATTCTTGATCGAAGAATTAAATAAAGAGTTACCGAAGCGTCGTGTAGTTAAATCGGATAGATTTGGCAGTGAGCAGTGCATTCAAAATAATTAGTAAACGATAATAAGCGTGATTTCTTACTGGTAGGTGCTGTAGCATGTCTTAACTTTGAGCGTGCCTTTAATTAAGCCAGTGAGGTCTTCACCCTCTATGGCCGTTAAGGCTGCGTGGAGAAGCAGGGCTTCGGCGTAGCAGAGTTCCGCGTGGGCCTCCAGATCCGAATACGCGGCAAAATTTGGCTGAAAACAACACACTACTACTAAGACCTTTTGCTTAAGCGAGGCTTAAGACTAGTAAGAAACATGTAGAAATTGAGTAGCAACTTGCAGCAAGCTATATTCTGCAAGATTTGTCTTTGCTGCAAGTCCTATGTCCTCTTCTTCTTTTTATCTGTGGTAAATTTTGCGCGCAATGTAAACAGAACAGCGAGTACTTGCTCAAGAAATAGCAGCAAGAACTTTCTAGTCTATACCTCACTTTCTGTCTAATTTTTTATTTATTTTTATACAACTTTGGATGACGGAACAAGCAGATGGCCCACCTGATGTTAAGCAGTAACCTCTGCCTATGAACAGTGCATTACCTCATAGGTCATGATAAAATAATGTCATAATGCGCGTCAAGTCAAAAGAACGCTGGCAGAAGTTTCTTCAGGCGTTCCAGCGTTCTTTTTACATGTCGCGTACTATATAGGCCACAGCTCATGGAACCGACAACCGCTGGGAATCAGGGTTCCTGAGTGACGACCACGAACCGGACAACATTGTCCAAACTCGATAGACTAATGACATTTGAAAGATGCAGGATTAACAGGATTAGCAGGAAGTCAGTACATGGAGGCGGCTCAAGACCTTTGGTTGTGGCGTTATTTGAACAAAGCCCATGTCCAGCAGTGGACTTCTTTCGGCTGATGATGATAAGAGTGTTGAACACTGTTTTGTACAAGTTAGGTAAATTCAGCGAATGTATTTTGCAAAGTTATTGTATATTTCAATAAATCGTATAGAGCATTCAAATTGATTATTAGATTAAAATACAAAGGTTCGTGTCGGTAACGATGTAGTGATTCACATTACTATTTAATTCTAAAAACCAGCAATATAAATATAAGTATTTTGTGATTTGAGAAGATGTAAAGGTGGATGGTCCAAAACCGTTTTCCTCACAAAACTTTGAGGAACTAATAGCGGTGATACGTACATCATACATACATACATAGACACACGCCTTTTTCCTCAAAAGAGTAGGCAGAGCCTCAAATGGGCCTCTTTTCACTGTGGGTTGTACCATCATGGGAAATAGAAGTGACAAGTGGTGAGCTCATCGCCGCCATTGCATCTCACGACTGACTCTGCTAACGCTTTCTTCCAGTAATAACACATTCCTTAAATAAGCTAGCACCCAGGACAAATCTTATACCAACGAATCTTACACACAAGTCCGGGTATAACACTGACTTGATAAAACTGGGAAATTGTCATTTTATCATTAGATTTTACTTAAAATAAATACTAGTGATGAAATTATGTCTATTCTATCAACGACATTGGTTCCTCAACCTTACTTACGGTCTTGGACCATCCATCTTTATTGTTGGGGCAATTAGAAGCAAGAAAACCTTTGCTCACCGAAACAAATGGCTCGCGGTAAAGTGTCTCGAGCCACGACATGCGAACCCGCACTTTATTCTACTGAGCTCTGCTAAATATAGAAACCTTTCCCACTAAGCGTACCTTCTTTATGATCGAACCGATGCTCTCCACAAACGTGTATTGCCTCCTATTCTTGTTGCAGATCGATACACACTTTTTGATTGCAGAAATTGCTGTTTGAATCTGGTCTGCGTCGAACGTCAGCATCGCAGGAATGAACTCAAAAATGGCCAATCCCAGGCTATGGTATAGCGACGTATGAGACCTGCATTAATACGTTTGTTGATATTAATCATGTGTTTATTTAAATTCAACTTGGCTGAAGTAGGAATCTATCAATCTAGCAAATCTAGCAATCAAGCCTATCAAACTAGCAATCGCTTTAGCACACAACTTTACAGTACATTACGCGATTTCGTAGATTTATTTTCTTGATTATCATCATTGTCTTGCCCTTTTCCCAATTTATTTGGGGTCGGCGCAGTACATCTTTTTCTTCCACTCTCCCCTGTCAGCCGTCACCTCATCATTCACTCCCTTCTCATTCATATTATCTCTCACGCAATCCATTCTTCTTTTCTTAGGTCTTTCTTCCCTTCCATCCACTAACATTCATATTCATAACTTTCTTAGTTACATGCGTTTCATCCCTCCTCATAACATGTCCATACCAAGCTAAACGATTTCTTTTCAAATTTACTGTCACCGGTGCAATTTACTGTCACCGGTGCAATTTACTGTCACCGGTGCAATTTACTGTCACCGGTGCAATTTACTGTCACCGGTGCAATTTACTGTCACCGGTGCAATTTACTGTCACCGGTGCAATTTACTGTCACCGGTGCAATTTACTGTCACCGGTGCAATTTACTGTCACCGGTGCAATTTACTGTCACCGGTGCAATTTTCAACCTTCCTCTTATATGGTCATTCTTTATTTTATCCATTCTTGTTACTCCACATATCCATCTCAACATTCTCATCTCTGCATGCAATCTTCTTTCATCCTTCTTCTTCATGTCTTAATGGCCCAATGTCTTAATGTCTTAATTCGTCTTCTTAATGGCCCAGCATTCCGACCGATGCATAAAGGCAGGGTCTTATTACGGATTCTTGATAAGAATCTAAAACACGCGGCGCAATGTACTGCGAAATCACCAAAAGCGATTAGGTCCCAGTTCGATAGGCTGATAATATTGTTCGGGATTTCGGGTAGAAAACCCACCGTAAATTATGGCCCGTATGTATGTAATGTTCCTTCTGTATCTAATTGGTTGAGCGAGCGAAGCGAGTTTGGTCTCCGTGTCAAATTGGACGGATCGGCCTTGTAAGTGTGTGATTATGTTTGTTTGATGAAAAAATTCCAATGATTGACTCAACATAACTAAAATTAAAATTAAAAAAAAGCGAAGCAAAGATTGGAATAATATAGCTCGCATACAAGTTTTTTGTCGAATTTGTTTTTTTTTTCAAAACAAGCTATTATGAAATATCTGAACGGTGTGCTGATCAAACTGAGCCCAAACACTGTCAGTCTACTATTATCCATCGAGGAGTGCCATTGTCCACCATCATCAGGTATTTTATTGTCATCGGAACTTCACAGGTATGCCAAATTACAGCTCAATTGAACACCTGGAAGTGGGCCAAATTTAACTTGTAAGATTTGATAAGCTAAGTTATTACTAAGTTTTACAAATAAAATAAAGTCTCCTTTCAATAAAATATCCTATCTACAATATTCCCTTCATGTCGCATAGTGTTGGGACGTCCTGTATAGCGTTTTGACAAGTTCAAGTGGTATCATTCGACAGAACTTGATAGAGGTCCATATGTCAAAAAAAAAAAACTGTTCTTACCATCGTTAATTTCACTTGATCAACCGCACCAATGACTTTTCTAAGTTATGTGCGGATTTCCATCGGTCTGTGCTTCGGAGGGCACGTTAAGCTGTCGGTCCCGGCTGTTATTGATTAATAGCAGTCGATAAGCCATGTCAGAGGCCCTCGGGCGGCTTGACAAACTCCGACACCAGACGCCAGCACTACCTCATACGAAACGAAACGAATTTGATCAACAATTTCAAATCGAGAGCGAAAAGCGGTTATTGACCCAAAGTATTATGACAGTGCAAGAACGATAGTATCGCTTTCCATACATTAATGTTTTTATTTTATTTATTTATCTCTGTGGTAGGTAAGCTTAAAGGTTGATGATCGTTTTTCGCTCTCGGTTTGGAATTGGTTATAGTCACGATATCCAGACTCACCATGGCTTCATGATAGACATAGCTCCTCTCAGATCATTGTTAAAAAACTTTTTTATGGCTTTGTCGCAGTCTATGAAAGACTGCTCTAAATCGACTGATTGTCTGTAAATTAAAATAAATACAATATCATTATTATGAGTTTAATATGTATAGTATGTTTATATGTATATATGTGTTTTATGTGTATGTTTTAAAAGTCTATAAGTACATATAGAAGCGGAATGAAAAGGCACTGACTCTATCATCTTCGGATCTCCAAAACTATAAAGATATGAATGGTCTTTTTGGCTTCCAGCTGCACAAGAAAGGATTTTAAAAAATTCAACCTCTTAGTAAAAAGTTATTCCGTGCTCATCCGAGCCAAATTGAAACTAAACTTTCATATTTTATTTACAGACGAAGTCGTGGGCTGGAAAGCTAACGTACTAGTGTCCGCCCGCGGCTTCACTCGTGTTTTCCCAGGATAAAAAGTAGCCTAGAGCTCAATCCATGTATAACCTATCTCTGTTTCAAATTTCATCGAAATCGGTTCAGCCGTTTTGGTTTCATTGAGTAACAAACATCCAAACATCTGAACATCGTAACTTTGACATTTATGATATTAGTTGGATTAGCCGCGCCAAAGAGTCCGCTCGCAGTTAGTTCGACAGTTTGGAAGGCAGTTAAGTTAGTTTATGTCTGAAAATACTTACGAGATGGTAGAAGTATCATCATTTGCATCTTCAAAAATTTCCTGAAACAAACTGTGAGTTTAATAAAATTCTGGAAATATCCATCATATTAATTAAAAATGGCATTTAACATTTTGAGAAGGCTTCTTGAAGACCATCGTCTTATTTCAGAGGTCAAAAGTAAGATGCTGGAGAGAATCATCAAAAGTTCATAAGACAGCACACGCTACGCTTGATATAAAAAAGCGGCCAAGTGCGAGTCGGACTACTTACTCGATCTCGTTCAAACCAATTTTCGTTGGAAGTTTACATGGTAATGTACATCATATATTTTTTTTAGATTTATCATTCTCTTATTTACAAGTTACGGCGGGGGGGGACACATTTTTCCACTTTGGAAGTGTCTCTCGCGCAAACTATTCAGTTTAGAAAAAAATTATATTAAAAACTTCAATATCATTTTTGAAGACCTATCCATAGATTCCCCACACGTATGGGTTTGATGTTTTTTTTTGTTTTTCAGTTCTAAGTATGGGGAACCCTAAAAATAAAAAACTACTTACAAGATCTCTTTCAAACCAATTTTCGTTGGAAGTTTACATGGTAATGTACATCATATATTTTTTGTAGTTTTATCATTCTCTTATTTTAGAAGTTACGGGGGGGAGGGGGGGGACACAATTTTTACCACTTTGGAAATGTCTCTAGCGCAAACTATTCAGTTTGGAAAAAAAATGATATTAGAAACCTCAACATAATTTTTGAAGACCTATCCATAGATACCCCGCACGTATAGGTTTGATGAAAAAAAATGTTTTGAGGTTCAGTTCTAAGTATGGGGAACCCCAAAAATACTTGTTTTTTTTTTCAATTTTTGTGTAAAAATCTTAATGCGGTTCACAGAATACATCTACCTACCAAGTTTCAACAGTATAGCACTTATAGTTTCGGAAAAAAAAGGCTGTGACATACACGGACAGACAGACAGACATGACGAATCCATAAGGGTTCCTTGTCTTTGACTACGGAACCCTAAAAAGGATTTGGTCAGTGTTCGTTACCATAAAAGTTAAAGAACCGCTGATCTAGAGTTTAATTAATACATACATACACATAGACACACGCCTTTTTCCCCGAAGGTGTAGGCAGAGCCTCAATGGGCCTCTTTTCACTGTGGGTTGCACCATCAGGGAATATAGACGTGACAAGGGGTGAGCTCATCGCTGCCATTGCTTCCCACGACTGACTCAGCTAACGCATTCTTCCAGTAATTCCTTAAATAAGCTAGCAGCCAGGAAAAATCTTATACCAACGAATCATACAAACAAAGTCCGGGTGTTTATCATAGAACCGTAAATAATTCCCCATAAACGACCTACTTACTTTCCTAAAATTTCCACTTACGTCATTATCGAAGTCTTCGAATGCTATTGGAGCGGAGTCGATAGAGGACGACCCAGGGGACGTCAGTTCAGCTGACGCCAGCGCGCAAGCCAGCTCGCCGACTGCCTTGTTGTTATTCATCGTTGAAGTGCTTGCCGCCATTAAACCTGTTCACAAATAAATTTACTACAGTGGTACTGTGAAAGTAATACGCCTCTGCAATCTTCGTCTTGTCGAAACAGAACTATGATTGCCAGTGTTTGAAAAAGCGAGTCCGTCGCTAACGAAGGCATAAGGCAAAATTGCCAATCCTTAGATTTGATTTTTGACTGGCTACTAAGTAAAATATTCAGATTATAAATATGCATGGATACTGGATATGCATTAAAATTCCGAGAGATCACTGTACCAGAAACACGATAGGACAATATCTTCTCGAAAAAACACAAAGTTACCTCAAACTTTTGGCTAGATTCGATTGTTTGTTAAAATGGAGCATATTATTGTGTAAAAAAATAGATAAATATAATCAATACAACAAAGCCGAGGGTTTACTGTAGGGGTTTTGTAAAATTATCTATATTTTACGAGATATTCAATAAAAACTGCTTTTTCGTGCGGTGCGTGGCGTTTTTTTTTGTATGAAGATTTCTTGACGCAACTTGTGTGGGCCTTGAAACTCTTTATGTAACGTGGTGAGAAAATTACATCTTGTTTTTTTTGACGTGTCTTGGTATGCACTGCCTAATAATATACCCCTCTGTCTCCTCCCGTGGATGCGGTAAAAGTAAACTAAGGGACTACACCAGGGTATAGACAGGGCAGCAGTTTCCATCTGAGTACTCCACACTAATACTGCGATCACCAATCCGCCTGCCGAGGGTGGTGATTATGGCAAATCCCCCCAATACATTCTATGGGGAGACCTCGTCCGTCAGTGGATGTCTCATCATCAGCAGCTTTTACAGGTACACTGTTGGACAAGGCCTCCCCCATATAATGCAATAGGAGGATTTGCCGATCACGACGCTTGGCAGGTGGAGAGATTGGCAGACATGTGCTGAAACTTATTTGACAAAATCTCTGTGCAGCTGCCACTAAATTACATGTTAGCTATTATTTTATCTGTGATGTTAGTAAGTACATTAGTTTATAAACACATTTGAATTTGTATTTAATGTTTACATTAATATCTGACAAAGCCCCTTTACAGCTGCAACTAAAGATGTACTTAATTATATTTTTCTATGTAAGTACCTTATGTTAGCAAATTGACGAAAGTGTTCTCAAGGTCCCTATGGTTTTAAATAAACTAACTGATAACTGACTAACTGGTTTTAACTAACTATAATCTGGGTCTCTTCAAGTCTAGAGTGAATAGGTGCCTTCTAGACCTTTGTGCTCCATCTTCGGCCACATCGTCACTTACCAACAGGTGAGATCGAGGCCAAACAAAGGTCAATTAATGTTAAAAAAAAAAAAAAAAAAAAAAACTGAATTGGTTATCGCAGTGTTTGGTTTTAAGTACACAGGTGGATTTTGCTGCCCATCCCCTGGTGTAATCCGTAACACCAGTGGATGTTTAAACGCTGCTGATGATGACCTAATTTAAGATAACTACCAGAGATTTTCATTTTAGACTTTCATCTAGACGACATAGATGTACGAAAAAGTACTTAAGGTGGAGTATAACGCAAAATTACCAATCTTAGATTAGGTTTTTATCTGACCAAATCAAGTACAATACACAAATTAAAAATGTGCATGGATACTAACTACATTCTAATACCGAGGGATCACCCAGACAGAAACAAGATAGGACAAAATATTCTCGATCAAAAAAAAACACAAAGTTTCCTCTAACTTTTGGTTAGTTTCGTTTGTTTGTCAATATGGTAAAGATTATTTGGTCAAAAATTGGATAAATAAGATAAATACAATCAAACCAAGGGTTCACCCACGGAGTTTTTTAAAATTATCTATAATTCACGAGATATTCAATAAAAACCGCTTTTTCGACCACGCTTTTTTTGTCAGAAGATTTCTGCCTGGCGCTGGCGCAGTCTAAGCAATTAAAAAAAACTCTTACATACTGTAACCCAGTTACAATGAACATATCAATAAACAGGTACTATGTTGAAATCTTTTCTCCTCACGTTGGTAAGTGATAAAACGAGATTGATTTGAAGATAACACCAATTCAGCGGTGTCATCAACACGATAACAACCAGTCCTACATAGTACCTGCCTACCTTTGTTATGGTGTCATCATATTTACCTGTTTATATACGATTTACTCCCGTCTAGCTATTGCTTGAGAATAACATCGAATTCAGAATTTAATCATCAACATGTATATATAAAATCGTTGCGTGACTGACTGACTGACTGACTGACTGACTATCAACGCACAGCCTAAACCGTAAGTCCTAGAGACCTGAAATTTGGAAAGTACGTTCCTTTTGTGGTCTAGGGGTGCAATAAGAAAGGAATTCCAGAAATTCGATCCCTAAGGGGTGCAACGGGGGTGTTGAAGTTTGTATGGAAAAGTACACGCGGACGAAGTTGCAGGCATTCCACTAGTATTCATTTGATTGGCTGACTGGTTGACTGACCGAGTGACACCGCTCAGCTTAAAGTTTCTCTCGATGCGAAGGGTTGTACTAAAAAGGAATTTTGATAATTTGCATCCTAAGGGGTTACAAATGGGGTAACAAAATGCGAAATTACAAAAAAGCTCTGTATTTCGGTTTAAGTAGTCTGTTAAAGTTTTACATTGAGATTCCTCAAATAAACACATGTTTAAGCGATACCTGAAATTATCCTGAAAAAAAGGCACGGGATCGTTTTCTTAGTAAAATAAATACACTACGTTTTAGCCAGATTTCAGTGAATTTTGGTCTTAATAAAAAAAACTCACTGTGTAGTTGTTAATTAAAATATTTTCAGGTTAAAATGGGACTCCTAAACTTAGCGTGGTTTAGTTTCAAAGTTCGTTTCACGGTGTGGTTGTTGATATTAAAATATTTACCACGCGGACGAAGTCGCTCGTATTCCACTAGCAAATTATACGAATACATATTAATTACAAAGCTGACGAAGCCTTTTGAATAGCATTTGCTTCGCTTATAAGTTGTAGTGAAAGTAGTCGCCACTGGTCTCACCATAACACTTTCACTATGCATTTGCGTCTTTCGCGGTCTCAATGCATATGTGATGATGTTTCTTAAAACTTATTGTATGATATACGCTTCTTATTTTTTGTAGGGTACCGAAACCTAATAGGTAAATACTTTTCACTAGTAACGGGATATTTACCATGATATTTGAGTTTTGATTGTTCCCGATATTTCGGCACAGTTGCATGCGCTATAGTTGCATATCTCAAAAATCATGCTAAATATCCCGTTTCTAGTGAAAATTATGTCCATAACCATGATAGTTTCAAAAGTTATATCCTAATAGGTAAATTAAATACAATCAATTTATATAAAAACTTAAAATTCTCCGCACAAAATGGGGATAATCGAAATCACAATTTATCAATGATTCACTAATATAGGGAATGACAATTTCTAGGTTAAACAGTATAGAAATGGCAGTATGTTACGTTCAAGTAAATCAAAAATTCATACTATTTCCAGTAATTTATCGTAAAATATTCCAACACACGTAACTGTAAACTTGTGCAAGCCGAAATCTGCGCAACATCGTAAGATCATTGACAGCACAAAGGGTTCCTTGTTAGACTAACCCTAAAAGAGATACCATAACGATGTTACCTCATTGTATGTTAGTCAGTCTGTCTGTCCTAGGGTTTCGTTCCCGGTACAAGGAAACGGGAATTCCTGGGAAATACGTCACTCCCGAAGTCAGGATTCTTTTGTGTTTTCCCAGGAGTTCCCGAAGACTTTTTTTAAATGGTTTATATAATGCTTCAATTCACAGTTAAATCTTAATCAAATTTAAGATGTAATTTTAATTTTATGTTTTTTCCGTTCGTTTTTTCTATCGTTTGAGCGAAATATCGGTAAGCTCTTTATAATTTCTAATGCATTACGCATATAAATAATTTGAGATTAAGGCTGTTTTTTTTTAATAATGATAGGAGTCGTATTTAGACTTATAATATGTCAAATACCTACCAATTAAAAAACAAAACTACGTTACTTTGTTTCAGTATTCTAAACTATTTCAGCTTGCGCCGCATAAGAAACTCGTTATACGTAACCAGTATCATACAAAGATACATTTTTCTTTCAACGTAACCAGTTATGTACGAAGACTTTTTATTTTTCGTTCCTTGACCTTGGGTAGGTTGTAAGGTCTTTCAAAACTATTTTAGAAGCAACTCTTCTTAAAAATACCCAAATACGTAGGGACTAGAGCAGTCCGTAGGTAGCTTTTTAGGTACGCTTTTGAAAGCCAGTTTATAGTTCTGACAGTTTCTGACCGGGCCACGCTTATCATTGCAGTTTATTGTAATTTAGAGAAATGCTACATATTTTTTCGAGTTTTTATATACAGAGATTATCAATAATAAAGGAGCATTTTATTAATTAAGGAACTAACTTTATTTTGATATGTTTTGTTTGGAATTATGATTTAATCATCAAATAAAAATGTGGTAAACTATCTGTATAATTCGTAGAAATAAGCAGAAGTTTTTTTTTGTTTATTTCTTACTGTGAGTAATATTCGATATTCTAGTCTATTATGTGTCAACAAGCATATATGGCTGATTTATAGGATTTTTTTCAGACAATTTGATGACTTTGATGAGAACACTGTAGTTTATTTGATTTTGTTTTTCAGTAAAACTAGGTGCTCATTCATTAATTAATGAATAACAAATATTAATTGATCATTAAAAAACAATTAGTTTAAAAAACTAACAGTGGTTGCAAATGTGGAGCTGTGTCAATAAAAATGATTTTTGTGTTTTTACTTATTCAATAATGTAAAAGTTTTTCTATGATGTTAAATTAGGAGTTTAAAATATTAGATTACTCGCATAAAAATGTGAACTGGCTAATAAACAACATAGGGCTGAAACATATTTAGTTTCATATGAAGACTAAAATGTCATGTACGAAACTGGTTATGTAGAAACTACCTTTCATGGATCTATTATTACACAACTTTAGGCGACATCAAGTTATACATTCATATATACATACACTCAAGCCTGTTTCCCGGAGGGGTAGGCAGAAACCACAGAATTCCACTTGCTACGATCCTGACATACCTATTTAGCTTCATTCACTCTCGTCACATTCTTCACACACGCTCTTTGGTTAAAGGTACTCTTAACCTAACCTTTTTCCAGAACATCTCCGATCTCGTCTGTATACATTCACTTCCCTTCCCACTGTAACACTATCTAGTTCTACTTACTTTAAGTAACATTTTAGTATGAGGTTTGGGGCTCTTAGTCATGAGGTCAGGCGCTTATAATTACGGCACAGATACTTTTTCAGTTTTCAGTATTCATTTTTGTATCCTGCCCTTGTGTAACAATATTTTCCAAATATAAATAAATTATTAATAAATAACAAAATAAATATAATAAATAATAATACAGGTTGTCTGGTAGAAATCGCTACTAAGCGATAAGACCGCCCATTGTACAACATAGTTAGTTTTAGTTTTATTATTTGTAAATTGTTTTAGATTATGGTGTGCAATAAAGTATTTTCTATCTTCTATCTATCTAATACTAAAGTGCTTGTGAAATGCGACATGCAACATTCACCCCACTTGTTGCATCCGTTGATGGAGTCTTCGTTCCACAAATGTCTACCTTTGTTAAACGTCTTGGAGATGCAATCGCTGACCGCTGGAATAGGTCCTTAAGTGTTTAAGGTCCAGTGTTGGATTGGCACAATAATCCGTGTCACTAGCATGTGTATTTGTGGCACAAGGCATAAATTTAAGCCAATAGCCAAGTTATTCAGGTTTGATGATGGTGCAGCCCTACCTCACAAT
Source organism: Operophtera brumata (assembly GCA_932527175.1). Lineage (NCBI taxonomy): Eukaryota > Metazoa > Arthropoda > Insecta > Lepidoptera > Geometridae > Operophtera > Operophtera brumata. Next base: position 71,976,778 of record OW052239.1, read on the forward strand.
GAGCACTAGTAATTGATTTTGTTAATTGTGTATTCCGATACCATAACCGCTGTAATAACTACCTACATGACATTACTGTGATATAAATGATTTCGAAGAATTTATAAAAAAAAAAAACAATCTATTTGTTAAATTAAATTAAACAAAAGGACTGTAATAAAACTATTACAGGCTAAACTATATCTATTCTTAGGCCAGCCACACTGCAGCAACTTGAACTTTAATTAGTGCCATTTCTTAATTGTTTATCCTAGAAACTTTCAATTCCCCAAGTAAGTGGATCAGTGTGGAACTTTCATAAAAAAATATCTCGGATATCCTGCAATGAAAACTTTTTGAGTTATAGAGGAAAGACTGAAACTTGACTTTGGAACCATGCACTGAGAGGTCCGCCACGAACTTGGCTAGTTATCAGGTATGTACCAATGTGGTAGCAGTTTACTTGTAGAATCAGTAGATTATAATACATATATTAATAACCAAGTCACTAACAATGATTTAATTCTTAAATCCTGCAAATCATAGATGTAATTTGGCCAAATAATAGCTTAGCACCAGTTTAGATTTTTCTTTCTTTCTTTATTCTTTATTGTACACACAAACAGAGAAGAAAAACAACTTACATAGAGGACATGTAGAAAGGCGAGCTTAACTCTAAAATAGTTTTCTTCCAGCAAACCTTTGATGAGGGAGAACTGATTAATAGTGGGGGGTACGTGTCCAGAAATCCATAGGGTGCGTTCAATGGGTATACTCTGAGTCTGAGTGTCGGTTGTCGCCAGAGTGTATGGATGTTCCGTTCACAGCAGAGGGCCTACCACAGGTTTGTAATTTGTTACAACTCTGTATAACGAAAACTCATTTTAGCTACTTTATTAATAGCCAAATCGGTTGGGGTGTAGATACGGGGGTACTGAGGTTTTTGCCTATCTTGTATCGTTTTTCTTAGCCATCAATTATTTTTTTTGATCCGTCTGACCATTTTTGGGATATGAACTCTGAAAAATGTATCTGTTCATGGATGGATTACCTATATGTGGGTATTTAAAACACTAGAGAACACTGATCACCACGTGAGCTGCGAGCGAGCCGAAGGCGAGCGTGGCCCGGCAGGGCCCGCAGCGAACCTGAACCGACGCATGCACGCCAATACCCAATAGCCGATGTAATATCACATTAACAAAAAATACTATAAAGTTTTTATTTACGCATAGTATCGATAAAGAGAATTTAACAATAATGTATTTTTTCCTCAGTGCCCCTTTATCGACACTGACCGCACAATGGAGTTCACAAAGACATACAAATTTACTTAATACAATTAGTAAATTATTAGTACTTACAGAGTATCTGAAGTAGTGTTTTTTGGTAACAAAATTCAGATTAATGACCCGAATTTTTGCGACGCTGCCTGCTGCACCACAAACAAACAAATCAATCACACCACAAACTAAATTGAATCTCACGCAATTCACAATCAATAATCAGCCAATAAGTTACTAAGTATTTTAATCTTTGGTCAAGTCAATTCAGTACATAATATTAAGTTATTTAGATTGATTTAGATTCCTCGATTCAACAGTTATCTATCTTTTCTGAGGTCTTTTCTTTCTTTCGAAGTTTCGACTTTCTTTCTGTTCTGTCAGCTATGAGTGTGTGTGTGAGACAGTGTGTGTCATGTGCGTGTCAAAAAAATTATCTATGGTGTGTCACCTAGTACATATCCACCAACTTATCTGTAGAATGAAATGTATGTGGTTTTTTATCATCTACATACATTTAATTCTACAGATAAGTTGGTGGATCTTGTACTCTGTAGTACTGAGAAACTCCATCCATAGGGTGTGTTCAATGGGTACACTCTGAGTCTGAGTGTCGGTTGTCGCCAGAGTGTACGTATGTTTCGTTCACAGCAGAGGGCCTACCACAGGTTTGTAATTTGTTACAACTCGGCATAACGAAAACCAAATTGCGAGTCAAAATGTCGTTTTTGTATGGAGAAAGTGATGTGCGGCCCTAGCGGACTTGTTGAGAAACTCATTAAAACCATACATTCAAACAAATTTCAACTCGCAATTCGATAGTCGGGATACCGAATGCATAACTAAGACAAACCTGTACTAGGCCCTCTGGCTCTGTTAGTGTCACTTGACCTTCGATACATTTTACAGGACTAGAATATGTCAGGTCAGCGCAAAAAATACGTCTCGGTGAATAAGAGCTCACTTGAAAATTGCGCTCTTATTTTATTTAGTTCGCTTGCAGCCCAGCCAATGTAAACACGTGTCAAAATGACGCAATGTGTAAAAATTTGCAAAACTAATGCCCGAAAAGACAATTTAACGGCCGGAGTGTCTTACTTTCGGTAAGTATATGTAGAATAATAAGTTATATTTTAAACTTTACACTAATAAATTATAATAAAAAATGATCAAAATTACCGATTTTAAACCACCGCTACAAATGTTTGGTCAAAGTTGGCGCAAAACTTTGTGTAACAGAACAGTAGATGCATGGAGTAGATTTGTATTGTAATAATTTATTTGTTACAAGTAGGTAATTTAAAATTGGTCAATGTACTTTTGTGTCCCTTTGTTGGACTCTCATAAGATACTTAGCTTTCCTTTTTTTATTTTAGCTTTCTGAGCAATCCGTTTACGTGTGCAGAATGGATCTCGATTGTCGCTATAGAAAGAAGAGATGTGTGGTGTGCATAAATACTCTTTAGTAGTTATGTTGTCCGTTGGTTTTCATACGTGTCATGTTATTCTTTTATCATTTTATGTTGTCATTCATACCACAATTTTTATTGGAATAAAACCAAATATTCATTGGTTTTGCTTATATCAATTTATACCAATAATAAAAACGTGATGAATAATGGCCTCGTTAACGTGATTGCTAAGGCCAGATAAATTCGACGTCGATTCCGGGACTTCAGCCGCCGACTTGAAGTACCAGCATTGGAAAGAAACGTTCACGAATTACATTGCCGTTGAAAATGATTCGACTAAGGTAACTGATGATGTAAAATTAAAAATATTACTAAATAACGTGTCAGCCAACGTATATTCGTACATACGTGAATCTAAAAATTACTCGGCTGCTGTGAGCATAAAATCTATCTTAAATCTAAAAATGAAATTCATGCTCGGTACATGCTGACATCAACAAAACAGAAGCCAGACAGTGGCAGAATATCTACGCACGCTACAACAACTAGCGTTCGAGTGCACCTTTAAAACTGTCAGTACTGAAGAATACAGAAACGAATACGTATTGCGGGCATATATTCCCAAAAGATTAGACAAAGACTTCTTGAAAACCTTGAAACAAGTCTAGAGGAGGCTTGTAATCAGGCAATATCACTTAAAATGGCCGAAAATAATTCAAAAGACTTCAATACCAATCATCCTACGATGGAACTAAATCAAATTGAAGATCTCAATCATGCGGGAAACTCCAACCTGGCTGCAACCCTGTCACGTAGGCACTGCTTCTTCTGTGGTGGAAACGTAGGTACACCAAAGAATAAAATGCTCAGTTTTTCACGCTACTTGTCAAAACTGCGAGAAGAAAGGCCATTTTGCCAAAGTTTGTAGAAGCAAAAACGCCGATATCAAGAAAAGTAGTAATGCAGTCGTACCTATGGAGCAACAGCTCGGAGCAATTTTGGCAGCGTCTCCCGCTAGTTTACCTGAAACTACGGTCACCATCACCATAAACAATTACAAAGCTGATGCCTTGATTGATAGCGGTAGTTCAACGAGTTTCATCGACAAAAATTTTGCACACATGCTGAATCTGAAACTCTTCCCTTGGAAGGAAACTGTAACATTGGCTTCTAAGAACCGTACTTCATCAGTAGATGGATTTTGCTATGCAACAATTCAACTAAACGAGCACATCTACAACCGAAAACCTCTCTACGTACTAGATGATCTTTGTGCAGGCGTTATCATTGGGCATGATATTTTAAATGACCACGCCTACCTGGAAGTTAAATTTGGAGTTTCTAAAAACCCCTTAAGATTTGTAACGTCATGGAGGCATCAGTACCTGCAGTCTCACTCTTTACTAACTTGCCAAATAACGTGAAACCAATTGCTATAAAATCGAGGAGGCATACCGAAGCTGATAGCCAATTTATCAAGGAGGAGATAGATAAGCTTTTGAAAGATAAGGTCATCGAAATTAGTAACTCACCATGGCGAGCGCAAGTCTTGGTCACAGGAGGTACAACGCATCGCAAACGTCTTGTCATAAACTACTCTTTAACGATCAACAAATTTACTGAGCTAGATGCGTACCTTTTGCCCAATATAGAATCTATTGTATCAAAGGTAGCAGAACACAAATTTTTCAGTCAAATTGATCTAAAAAGTGCATACCATCAAGTCCCTATCTTGGAAAGCGAGAAAATATACACTGCTTTCGAAGCATGTGGAAATTTGTATCAGTTTGCTCGCATACCTTTTGGAGTAACTAACGGAGTTGCGGCTTTTCAAAGAATGGTAAATCATGTTATATCTACAGAGGAACTGACGGGCGCTTATGCGTATCTAGATGATGTAACGGTGTGTGGTAAAACAATTGAAGAACATGATCGAAATTTAAGGCGATTTAAAGATGCTGTCGCGTAATATAACCTGGCCCTGAATGAGGAAAAGTGCGTGTACAGGCAAGAATCTATTAAATTATTAGGTTACACTATTGAAAGCAATGTTATCCGACCAGATGAAGACCGTCTCAGCCCATTAATGAAGCTGCCTGTTCCTACTGACCAAAATTCTCTCAAAAGAGCTCTAGGCATGTTCGCTCATTATTCTAAATGGATCAGAAATTTCTCTGAAAAGATCAGCTCTCTGACAAAAGTATCTGAATTTCCCTCGGAACAAAATGCATTAGATTGTTTTCAAAAATTAAAAACTGACATAAAGCATTCAGCTCTGTCTGTATTTGATCAAAATGAGACATTCACTGTGGAGACAGATGCTTCAGAGCATTCTATCGCAGCTTCCCTTTCTCAGAATGGCTGCCCTGTAGCTTTTTTCTCTCGATCACTCAACGACTCTGAACGCCGTCATTCTTCAATTGAAAAAGAAGCAAGCGCTGTGGTTGAATGTTTAAAGAAATGGTGACACTATCTTTTTGGAAGACATTTTCTACTGATAACTGATCAACGATCTGTCTCATTTATGTTCAACCAATGTCATAATAGTAAGATTAAAAACGAGAAGATAGAAAGGTGTCTAGAGTTATCAAATTTCAAATATGATATAATTTACCGCCCTAGTAAGGAAAATGTAACGGCTGATGCCCTATCCCGTGTATGCTCAAATATAACTGACACTACTAGACTGAACGAGTTACACAATATCATGGGTCATCCCGGAATCGTGCGAATGGCACACTGTGTACGGTCTAAAAATTTACCATACTCTGTAGATGATATTAAAAAGATGCCATCAGGATGTCGTATTTGCGCAGAAATCAAACCTAGATTTGCAAAGATTCAAGGAAAACTCATAAAAGCGATTGCTCCATTTGAGAGACTCAACGTTGATTTCAAAGGACCTCTGCCTACCAATACGCGGAATCGCTACATCTTGACAATTATTGATGAATATGCTAGATTCCCGTTTGCTTACCCATGCAAAGATCTGTCTGCTGGCTCAGTTATAAAATACTTTAAGGATTTATTCTCCACTTATGGTGCTCCACAATATATACATTCTGATCGTGGAACTGCTTTCATGTGTAATGATTTACGAAACTTCTTGGTATCAAATGGAATTGCATGTAGTCGTACCACGCCATATAATCCACAAGGAAATGGCCAATGGTACATTAAGGAAAACAGTAAAGTTGTGCCTCAGAACAAAGGAACTAGACACAGCTTGCTGTTATTACTACTATTATTACTATTATTTATTCTGTTCGCGGACAGCTTTTAGCTTTGATTTTGTATGTGATAATGAATCTTGTAGTAATTTTATCGAAGCACTTGACCAACTGAACAACCACCTCCGGATAATTCTGACGTCTTAAAGTCAAATCATATGTTTGTCGCCAGAGCGTATGGGTTGTTCCGTTCGGCCTCCGAACTTCGGAAGCTCGGTTATTTATAGCCCTTGCACACGTACGCCAATTCTACAAACGGACGATCAATTGTCTGTCACCGTGTGCACGCGATCGTGCTTAGCAATTCGACAATACGTTCCTTCATGATTAATTCATTCCTCCAAGCTCCAAGATAAAGAAATCACAGATGCCAAAGATTATACTATTATTGATTCTGTGCCACTACACAAAAAATGGAGAAAGCACGCCATGGTCGTAGTATACGTATTACTAGTTCCATGTGGCACGCACCATGAATGTAGTAGTACTTAATCCGAGGCACGCACATATAATTTTTGACAGATGTAGAGTGGTGAGAACTAGGAAGATGGACTAAAGGCAGAACATGAAGGCCTTTAGTCCATCTTCCTAGGGTGAGAGGCTGAGAACTAAAAGATGTACTACTTCATCTGTGGGTGAGTGCGTAGTATCTCGTTTTGTTTGTGGATACAATAAATTCTAGCACTTCGTTGATTACATTTGGAAAAATAAGCTTCATTTGTTTTATTCCTTCCTAATTGTGAACTTATGCCGTGGGCCGTGACCGTAATCTATCTACAAACAATAAAAATAAACCGTACTCTGTCCGCGAGTGCTGCCTGCCTTTCCCGATCAGCTCTAGATTAAATAGTGTAGAGCGTTCTGTGCGTTTGGCTTGTTGCAATACATGAAAAATATCATATATGGTATATGGTCAATGTAATGTAAATAATTGAAGGATAGTGTTCCTTCAATTATTGATTTAGGTAACTTTAGAATTAAATTTTGCACAAAAGAGTTTCATTAGTTGGTGATTCAAATAAATTAAAAATAGCAAAGCTACAAAATGGCATCTTCAAATGATAAAATTGAAATAAAGCTTGAAAAGTTGTGTCGAACATGTTTATCAAAAGACAATGAATTGAATTCTCTCTTTGATGTGAATGTTCAACAATTATCTCTAGATTTCATAGTGACTGCTATTACTGGATTGAAGGCAAGTACAACATTATAAACATAATCTTACCCCTGCTGTGCGTGTAGCGATCAAATGTCTTGGAGGATGAGTTGTGCTTTTGTTTTGAGCTGTAGTTGGGTTCACAAACTTACTTGGACCTTTTTTGAGAACCTTTGTGTTAAAGAAAGTCATCGGTAAAATAAAAGGTGTGGTATAAGATTATGTACCCATCACAAGGAGCTCCTCTTAGCATATCTGATTGCAACATGTAAGTACTTGTCTGCTTTTACTGTGCTGTTTTGGTATTTCAAATGTTTGCATTGCATATTGTTTTTAAAATATCAAAACATTTTCGTCAATCTCAGTCTGCTGACTTGACATAGTGTGGAGCCCATTGGATTGTTAACATATAGCCACTATTATTTGTAAATAATACATTTGTTTGTTTGTAATAAAACATTTGTTGTTGATTGAGATATAGGTACACACTAGTGAGTCATAGATTCTATCGCTAATAAACTTAGTTTATGGTTGTGCTTTCAGCACCACTTGTAATCATAAAAGTATTTAATGCTAATCACAATGATGAAATCTGTGACTATTTGTATTTCTTAGCATAAACATAGAAATGAGTGCCCCTCAAAGATACAAGCTCTTGCTTAGTTGACCTGGTATATTACGAGCCACATAAAAATCATGAAAGTTATGAGTGCTATTTGCGAACGTTGATTTAATTCTGTAAATGTATTTCTTAGCGAACTTAAAACAGTTAACATTGCTATCACAAAATAATGAGTGCAAAATGCGAAAGATCAATTCTAAAAAAAGATGTAAGCATTTATTTTCTTTTTTAATTTAATTTGAAAAAACTTAGTTTTACTCTTTTTGTAATGTCTTGTATGCCAATGTTATCCAGACATTATCTGATATTTTTTTGCCATTCGGTTTGTTTTTATTCGAAGAGGTTTTCTGTACGACTATTAAGCAAAGAGTTCAGTGCAATATGTTGTGTGTGCTATTCAGTGTTTTTTTTTTATTTTTTTTTATACTACTTTGATGACTGATCAAGCAAGAGGCCCACCTGATGTTAAGCGGTAACCTCTGCCTATAAACAGTGCGTTACCTCATAGGTCACGTCCACCTAGGACGCGCCCTACGTGGCATTGCGCTGCGCCCGCCACCCTGAGACATAAAGATGAAAAGTCTCATGTGCCTGTAATTTCACCGGCACCCTTACCCTTCAAACCGGAACACAGCAATGCAAGCACTACTGCTTTGCGGCAGAAATAGGTATGGTGGTAGTACTTCCCCGGACGAACTCTTTCACAAAAAAGCTCTACTACTACTAAAAATTCGTACACAGAGTTCCACTAATATCATAAATGACAAAGTTACGATGTTTGGATGTTTGTATGTTTGTTGCACAATCACCCCGAAACAGCTGAACCGATTTCGATGAAATTTAGTACACAGATGACCTGGATTGAGCTATAGGCTACTTTTATCCTAGTAAAACGCGAGAGAAGCTGCGAGCGGATAAAATATATATAGCAATAAATAAAATAAAATAGATGTGTTTTGTAAATGTGCCAGCAAGGCATTTGATTGAGCTGAAAATTGGCATACCTGCCAAGCATCGATGATAATACAATATTATGGCGAAAACAGCTGATCTCATGATGAAGAAAACAACGCGGATCACGGAACTCCTCAATGATTAATATTAGCCTGGCAGTGTTTGGGCTCATTTTGATCTCGGTTATTAAATAAAAACATGTTTTGCAAAAGTAATTTTTCAACAATTAAAACGTATGAGATATCACTAACGTGCGAGTGCGAATGTCATCCCGTTTAAAACTTTATTTTAGTACAGGCATCTGGGACCACGAGGAATTGTCACCATGGTCCCATTTGCCCCAATAGCATTTTAGAGTACTCTAACCCTAACACACCTTTGCTGTAATACTTCCAGATCCGCAAAGGAGATGGCCTGCCTAATACAATTTGCTGTGAGTGCAGAGATAAAGCTGAAAAAGCTTTTGATTTTAAAAAGAAGTCTGAAGAATCTTATAACTCCCTGAAAGGCTTCTACAAGGATGAGAAATGTCATTTATTTGAATATGATGACAACAACACCCAGGTATGCTAACAAGTGGCATCAGTGCGCTCAGAGACTTGCCTTGTCAAGCTGGCTCTTTCATAGTCACCCTGCCGTGTGCAGAGCAAAAAAAAAAAAAAAAAAACTCTAAAAAGCCTTGTGTCAATGATGAGAGAACCAATGTGAAGATTCAGCGCGCCTTTCAGAGGAGCCGTTCATGAGCATGCCAGACGTCTTCGAATTTATGGGCCAAACATGCCGGTCACGAATTTTTCCTTCACCGCTTAAGACCTCATATTGCGTAAGAAGCGTATGAAATTTCCAGTAAAAATATGACAAGCATAATACGAGCATACTGCATTTTTTTGATTTTATTTTGCCCCTTTTTTATCCGCAATAAATTGATATATGTGGAGTGGTTTTCCAGACTCATCCATCCTACTCATTAAGGTGAATGCTCACGTTTGCGGCGCGAGATTCAAATTATTTGGTGTTTTTTGCGCATTACAGCTCATCAACACTTCTTCAGATAACGAAAGTTGAGTTCGCGACAACTAGGAGACCTAACACACATGTTTTAATTGATTGTATCTCATAAATATCATCAGTTTAGCTACGATACCCCTAAACAAACAAAAACACTGTAAAAATGTGTTTAGGGGTATCATAGCTAAACTGATGACATTTATGAGATACTATCAATTAAAACATGTGTGTTAAGTCTACTAGTTGTCGCGAACTCAACTTTCGTTATCTGAAGAAGTGTTGATGAGCTGTAATGGGCAAAAAACAACAAAAAATTTGAATTTCGCGCCGCAAGCGTGCGCATCCACCTTAAGCCTAATGACATAGACATAGACAGACACACACCTTTTTCCCCGAAAGGGTAGGCAGAGCCTCAAATGGGTCTCTTTTCATCGAGCCTAATGCATAATGAAAATTGATTTCCTCTTTTCGAAAACATGACTGAACACCATGTCACTATGGAAAATCACTTAAAAGAAGACGTGGACGGTTTTGATGCAATTGTTTTTATTGCAGAAATCCGTTGATTTTAAGACAGAGGACTCTCAATTATTCAATGATCATGATGATTTTTCCGACGCTGATTACTCTGTGCCGCTTGAAAATGGACCAACTGATTTGAATAATATTGGTGAGTGTTTAATGAAGATAAATAAGGCCTCAGGTTTTCTTACCAACCATGCCAAAGAAAAATAAAACGTAAAAGTACGAATGAGACTAGTTCTCTGAGTACCTAAAGTATTTCGAAATCGTCACAGCCTTTTCGAGTTTCAGCCACATTTTCTTACAAACTTCACTAAGCCATTTTAGGGGGAAAAGTTTAAATTCCGCTATTTTAAACTTTTTCCTTTGTTTGTGTCACAAACCTTCTAGAATTCAAAATTACAGAATTGTGAGGTCACTGCAGGTAATAGCTTTTAAATTTCATGATTGCCATACAAAAATTAGACATTCATTGCCATATCTTTTTAATGTATTTAGTTAGGGCGCAGAGTTATACCTATTTATGCAGTGAGTTGTACCTATAACATATCGCTGCGTATCGCTTGATTCTTGACATTTTGACACCCATAGGTGGAGAGCTTGCACATATTTTATTAAACATGGGCGTAAATTACGACATTGACGCATTATAAAAAGACACCGTCAACTCTCCATGCACCGGAATATCGTTTGTGCAAAGGCTGAACTTGTTTTAAAACGTGACATTGGCGAAATTGTGGGCTACTCTGCAAAGGCCACTTGTTCAAGAACTGAACTGAACTGACAAATGTATTTGGAACCAGAAGAAAAGAGAATAAAGTGATAAAAATATTAAAAGTACATAGAGTGTGGGTGTCACTTGATAGTACAATATTTCAAGAGTTTGAGAATAAAACTATTTCTGAAAAAATGCTGCTGGTATGTAACTGCAACCAATTATTTTCCTTACAGAAGTCAAGGTGAAAGTTAAACATGAAAGTTCCAATCGGGAGTATTTTGAATGTAAAAAGTGTTGTCTAATATTTCAAACTCGAGCAAAATATCAAGAACACAAGAAAACAAAATGTGTAAAAGGTAAATATTATTTTTCATTTAACGCGTTCTACTCTACGAATTAATTAGTTTTCGCCCCTGTTGATGATGTCTTTTTAAGGGTTCCGTACCCAAAGGGTAAAACGGGACCCTATTACTAAGGCTCGGCTGTCCGTCTGTCTGTCTGTCTGGCTGTCTGTCTGTCTGTCTGTCTGTCTGTCTGTCTGTCTGCCTATCACCAGGCTGTATCTCATGAACCGTGATAGTTGACAGTTGACATTTTTACAGATGATGTATATCTGTTGCCGCTATAACAACAAATACTAAAAAACAGAATAAATTAAACATTTAAGGGGGGGGGGAGGCTGCCTATAAATTTACAAAAAATTAATATTGCTGGACAGTTCACACAACATTATCTAGCCAAGCTAAGCAGAGCTTGTGTTATGGATAATATACAACTGATGATATACCTAATATAATATATTTACATAGATAGATATTTTTTGTTATATATAGAAATTACCCAGAACACCCTGAACAAATATCTGCAGATCGCACAAATATTTGTTCCGAGGCGGGAATCGAACCCGCAACCTCCTGCGTCGCAGGTGAACGTTCGCCTGCCGCGTCACTGAGGTCGTCAAAAGCTTCAAGGCTAGAGTGAATAGGTGCCTTCTAGACCTTTGTGCTCCATCGTCAGCCACATCGTCACTTACCAACAGATAATACGCGGTTAAACAAAGGTCCATCAAAATTAAAAAAAGACACGGCAAAAAAAAACCCTTGAAATCTTTCTACGAATGTAGCGGCATTCTAGCATTGTTTTTATTTCAGCTTTCATTGGTTAGGCTAATGTGAGTGTTAAAGAACTCCCTTCTCCGCATTCGAACTCTATGGGTGGTCCATTGAGAGTTGTCTGACTAGGTACAGAAGTTTCCTGGGGTCTTCGCAGTCTTCGCGGAGTGACCTCGGGTTGTTTAGGATTTGTTTACGTTGAGCTGCTACTCCCACTCATTCCAGGACTACGTGGGCAGCCGATTCTTCTTCGGTCAGACATCTGCAATGTGGGCTGTCTATGGCTCCGATGTTGTAGAGGTGTTTGTTCAGGAGACAGTGTCCTGTGAGTCGTACCACGATGGTGCACAGGTCTCTTCTTTGAAGGTTGAGCAGGCGACGTGTCGGTCGTGGTAAGGCAGCCGGTAGGGCTGCTCTTGACTGTCTGCATACCGTGATCCGTGTCCAGCGTTCATTGTGTTGGTAAATGGTGCGGAGCTGCATCCATGTGCGTAGCTGAGAGAAGGGCAGATGGGGGAATGGTGATGGATCCTCTGTGGATAGGCTATCTTTCAATCGTTTACAGGGTTTGTGTTATATGATAAACACGTATTTTAAAATATTGCACATTTGGATTTCTGCAAAGTCACGCCTGTGTCAATTAACGTATTTTTGTATATTATTATTATTTTATTATTTATTTATTTATTAAGAAACAAGTACAACACCATAACAGAAATCCAAAGCGATGTTGCATGCACACAATTATATAACAATAAAAAATAAAAACAACCAAGCTTAGAATAAGTAGGTAACGCCTACCGAGGATAGACATACAATAATAACTAACACTAACTACTTGCATTAAATATTCTCTAAAACAAGCTGCGCCATTTCCATGAGCTTCGGCAAGCTATGACAAAAAATGTCAACATTGTTCTCTGAGAGAATATTAACTAAACGGATGGCGTGTGACATTGGGGCAAATTTGAGCAAGTTAGTTCTAGATGTTGGCTGACTGAGCATAGCGGGGCGGCGGCGCGCGCCCACGTACTCGTCGGGCGCGCGCAGCCGCAGCGCCGCGAGCACCTCCTCGTGATGCACGAGCCCGCGCAACACTCGCACCACGTACTTGACCAGCGCCACATCCCTCCTCACCGACAGTCGACAGTACCCGACCATACCCAATACAAACAAACTCGGGTACATCAGAGGGTAGTAAGGGTATACCCCGTACTCCTTCAGGTACAAAAAGCGTGCAAACTTATTTTGTATTTTCTCAATCATTAGCCTGTACTTGGCTTCGTGGGGATTCCATATTAAGGCATTCGTTTCTAAATGGCTCCGCACCAATGCATAGAGAAGTGAATATGAATATTGCTTATTTTCAGTTGAATATGAAGATCCGAGTGGCGCGCATTGCCCTATTTGTGGAACAAGCTATGACGGCGCAAACAGTCTGTCAAATCACATGTGGCAGTTTCATGCTGACCTAATGGGTCCTAAGAAAAGGGGACGACCTAAAAAGGCTATGACCTCGGTAAGAATCGTTAACTTTCTACATAGTTCGGTTTGTCGTTCACATATACACGTTTCTGATGCTTATGATCTTACTTACAAATCTTCACTTTACTCATAGCATATTAGCATAATGTAAGATTTCAATAAAAAAAATAAAAAGATTTTTACCGCACCTCTCGCCATCGGTAGAGGTTTCATCCACACCTTAGAGCAAGGGTGGTCCCGGACTGTGCGGTTTCAGAGGAACTTCTGATGTTTTCCCAAGCGACTACAGTATGGGGTTCTTCAAAAGGAGTGTTTGGAAATTTTTAAAGGGCCGGCAACGCGCGTTTGGTGCCTCTGGTATTGCAGGTGCCCATAGGCTACGGTAACCCGCTTACCAACAGGTGGGCCGTAAGCTTGTTTGCTACATTGTTAGTATAAAAAAAATAAAAGAAAAATTAACATGTACTAAGTATCTCGTAAGTGTTAAGTGTCCCGTAATTAGTTGGTGGATATGAGCATAAGTAGTAGACGTTGCTGCATATCCGAGCCCTAGAAACAACCAACCAATGCAACAGAGTTCACTATTTCCATAAGAATAACTAATAACCAAGTAGAAGTGCCACTTAAGTACTTTGTGCGCGCGCTGATGCCGCGGAGATAAATACCTACTTTCCCCATGCTTCCTGATGCCTGCGCTAGCCCGCAGCGAGCAACAGGGTTGTCGTCCGCCATGTTGACCTGTCCCACTTTCAAACTTAACTGAGGTAGAATACGTACGTTTAGTTACGTACATTATGAAATATAAATCATACTGTAAGTTGGTACGTTCAATTACAAGATTATTTTTGGTTGTAAATGGTTCGGGTTTACTATGGGCATAGTGAATTAAATAGGTACCTACACGGCTTTGCGGCAGTGCGATACTAGCAGTGCTAGTGTTCTGTTCTACTTGTAAGAGTTAGTATATTTTCTTATGGTAACTCAATTTTAATTTGCAGACCAAAAACACTTAATTTTTATTTTTATTATTCATTATTCAGTTTGATTTAATGTATCTGATGCACACACCACTCGCAGCGTATTTATATCCTGGAATTGAATTTGCGATCACTTCCCAATATCTGATTGTACTGTTCAGCATACTTGTCAAGTTCCGATGACAATACAATATTATGGTGACAGCGAGCTGGTCTGATGACGGAGACAGAAGGTGAAAACGGAACTCCACAAAGATCAATAGTAGCCTGGCAGTGTTTGGGCTTATTTTGATCAGCTCACGGTTCCGATTACAAATATTAGAAAAAAGTAAATTTAAAAAAAAAAATCTAAATAACTTATACTCGTAACATTACTAGTCGCAGCATCAATACAGGTAGATAGATTAACTATATATGGTATCTACATAACATATTTATAATTCACAGATATACAAACACTTAACTTAATAACAAAAAATAAAAGGAATGTCCAATGGTTGGTCTTATAGCTGGATAAGCTGCAGGACATAGCGGTAGCCCACAGCGCTTTGCGTTTTAAACTTTGGATACGGTAGCATAAATAATTCTAATAAAATGAAATTGGTGTGTTTTCAGACAATACTCAGTAAATTATCCGAAAATGGGTTTTTTATCAAGTCAGTGCAAGGAAAGAAAATTAAATGTGGATTTTGTAAAGAGCAGGCTAATACCAAAGAAGATTTGTCCGTTCACATGTTCGAACATAGTGGTTGGTATTTTACTTTTGCTAAGCCTCATAATGTCTTATACATGCACTTCAAATAATATTTATATTATAATGGTTTCTATGAATTTTCAGATGTTAAAGTTTTGTGCTGTATTCTGTGCAAGAAAATGTATCTGAAGAAAATTAAGTTTGATTCCCATCCATGTGTTGAGGACGCATCTAAAGCAGTTTCGAATAAAGCTGAGATTGTACGTGTTTTGTTATGTATGTCCTTAAAATATGCGCTTTAACAGTGCATTCATTGTATCAAAATACTTTGTTCGTTTCAGGAAAATACACATGACAGTGCAAATAGGAAAGTGTCACTTGCGGCAGAAGTATTTTTGCAGGAACTTTTAGATCCTGACTGGGAAACGGTATGTACATTACTTCCTTGTAGGTTTCAAACATTTATGTGTTTTTTTTCTACCACGACGGGCATACCTGCACTTAGCTTAATGGTTATTTTGATTGCAAAATGGCCAATTGAAACCGCGAGCTATAATATTTCTAAAAATAACTTCGATTGAACGTTAACATAATTTATTTCCTAAATTTCACTAAGTAAGGCAAATGTAAGGTGTCCCACCTCACTTACGAGACACTACAAAAACTCTCATGCAAAACTGTCAATTTGTCATGTTTAGTATTTTACAAGCTTTATATTAACTTGCAATGTATGTCCGAGTGGAATCTTGCTACTGAACTTTAAACCAGTTATCCTCAACCGATTAAGCTGAAATTTGGCATACTTATCAAGTTCCGATGACAATGCAATATTATGGTAACAGCGAGCTGATCTGATAGTGGAAACGGAAGGTGGTCAACGGAATGTAATGTTTGTCCGGGTGGAATCTTGCAACTGAATTTTAAAGCAGTTATCCTCAATCGATTGAGGTAATATTTTGCATACCCGTCAAGTTCCGATGACAATGCAATATTATGGTGACAGCGAGCTGATCTGATGATGGAGATGGAAGGTGGACAATAGAACTCCTCGAGGGATAATAGTGTTGGGCCGTGTTAAGGCTCATTTTGATAAGCACACCGGTTACGATCCCTAATTTTATAAAAGCTTGTATTGAAAGATATGTTTTTCACACAAAACTTATTTTATGGTGACAAAGGGGATTGACTTCTATAATAATCATAGAGTAACACAAGTCTACATATTATTTCCAGAATGCAAATGTCATTCAAGTGTGCGTCGCATGCAGTGCCGTGTTTCTGTCGGAAGGAGATCTAATAAGCCATCATGATGCCGACCATCCAGAACTTTCCTTACGATGCAATCATTGTACAAAGGTTTGTGTAGTGCATCTGATAGTGGAAACCATAGCATTACATTGAAGTTTCACGTCCGAGATGGTGGCGGGTGTACTGTAGTTTTAAATCCGGACTATCAGTCGCAGCGAAAACTAACCCCCACCGCGTTTAACAGCCGGCTAACGCCCACCTCGCTCAGGAGGTCAGGTTGTTTCTTTATAGGTATAATATCTAAAAGGCATCAGTTGTTTACTACAATGTCAAGAAGTGGTAATATATACGAGTATTACTACCACCAAAAATATTGAAAAACACTACTGCCATGATTTTAAAGACAACTAAAGACGGTATTTTTCTTATTTATTTATTTATGTATTACAAGGAAAACCAGCAGCACATACATACAAATTATATAAAAGAAGTCAAAGCAGAAAGCTATTTAGAGGTTTTCACGGTTAAAAATAATAATAGTTACTTAAAAGTGTGAACAGGCTGAGTAGACTGAAAACCTACTAAAAACTATAAACCAGTATACAATAGATATGTTTTCTTTAACTACGTGCAGTAAATACCTGGGTATTATATATATTTAGAACCTATTCCCCAAGTATATTCCCATGTATATTCTAATAAATTAAGTTCTAGTTTATCCCAGTTAACTATATATATATATATTGTTTAACAGGTATTCGCTTCGGTGAAAACGGCAGCCCGCCATAGAACTGTGTGCAAAGATATTGATAGAACACACAGATGCTCCACTTGTGGTCTTAAATTTACCTACGAAATATCACTCAACAAACACATTCTAAGATACCATCGAGGAGAGCGAGTCAGTATTGCACGTCAGGGGAAACAATCCAAACCCACCGATAACGTACAGTATCAATGTGACACGTGTAATAAGTTTTTCCAGAGGTGAGTTGATTATTATTCATTATGTTTGTATATCAATAAGTATATCAGTTGTCTAGTACCCATAACACAAGCTCTGCTTAGCTTGAGACTAGATAATGTTGTGTGAACTGTCCAGCAATATTTATTTATTTATATTTAGTATGGCTGGTGGCGGTAATAAAAATCGGCTGTATGGAATTTTGAAATATACTGGGATTCATAGTTGAAAATCCCGGTATTGACAAGACTAGAAATTGATCGGGATCGCGGGATTCGGATCCCAATATAGATAAATGTTTTTCTCATGTAAGTGACATAATGTCTTTTTGGGAATATTTTTTTTTAAACCGAAGATTGTATTATCCAGACTCTATTCTCATAGACATCAGAGGTACTCCTCCGGAGTCATGATTTACCTAATGTTACGGTTACGCATTGAAATCAGTCAATGCGTTTTTGTTCTATGAAAGTGGTAGTTGCAGTGTGGTTTTTGCAACCATGTTTGGTGGAAATTGTTGCAGCCGTTGCCAGGATCATGTTGCAGGGACCTGGGACATTTTTGCAGCTAGAACCTACTTTGGGCTCAATTTTTTTTAATTTTGACTACTTTAGGCTCCAGTGTCTGATGATGAATCTAAAACGTCAAATTATTTTGGCATGACATATCTTCCTCCCGCGGAGTCTACGTCTCTCTCATCTCAGTTCTGACTATGGATGACTAACACACGATGTATATGATCTAGGGGCTGATCTATATAATAGGGTGCAACAGGTGCTCCGATTTCAATGCGGTTTTGTTTATATGAAAACTGGTGTTGGAACACTGAAAATAGACGGGAGTTTTTAAAGTCTTATAAAATTATCTTGTAATTACTTATTATTTGAATACTAACATGATCGGAACTTCTTGACCGGATCGATGAACTGTGTAATTTAATATTCTGTACAAATGAACTGAATCTGAATAACATGAAATACTTTTGTTTGTCGTCACAGGAAAGAAGCGCTTGCAAAACACGCTAAGTTGCACATGCCGAACCAAAAGGTATTTGAATGTGAAATATGCCAAAGGAAGTTCAACAGGAGTGATAATTTGCGGTAAGCCAGGTTCATGCGGCAATATGAACGAAATAGGATTGATTGTTTGCTGGTGACTGCCACAGCTCAGTGGCACGCAATGTTCCAATTCAGTTTGGGTTCTTACGAAATAATTTTAACGTTTGGTTTCGCCACCAAACGCTGATACCCCTTCTTTTGTCAGTTATTGACAGTTCCTTCCTTCATTAAAGGGATAAGTGGTCACAAAAATAAATACAAAATAAAAACAGATTTTGGGTGGTCTATTTAAAATTACGCCGTGGTGAGTCCGGCGTAAAAATATACCCTCCGTCTTCTACCGTGGATGTCTTAAAAACCGACCAAGGGATTATACCAGGGCATGGTACAATGTGTGGTGACTGGTAAATCTCCCAATTGCAATTCATGGGAGAGGCCTCGTCGAGCAGTGGATTTAAAATAAAAACACCGAAAATAGCATACAAGGTCTTGAACCCACACTATGAACCGTATTAATAAATAGAACTGAAGTCTAATATCAATCTGTAGAGTGTCATATTTTCAAAATTCCTATCCAAAATTATCATAATAATGTAATTTTTGTTGAACTCAAGATTGATCTCAGCGTTGAGTTCAATCTACGAGTACCATGGTACCACAACACCCAGACCGGGAAAAAATATTTGCAGATTGCAAACGTTTGTCACGCAGTGTCAAACCCACGACCTCTCGCGTCTCAGCCGGCTACTCGCCCGTCGCTCTGCAGAGGTCAAACTTATTTTGAATGCAATGTTTCAACAAAAGTCCAAACTCGGGGTTTGCCAGCATTCCATGGAGCGCAGTATTCTAGGTGTCAGACTGATAGACAGCGTTCGCAACAGTATACTGCGCTCCAAAACTCAAATTGCGGGTGTCGGACAGAAAGCGGTTAAATTGAAGTGGAATTGGGCGGGCTACGTCTGCCGCATGTCGGACGGGTTATGGGCTAAATCCATAACAGAGTGGACGCCTCAGAACGGAAAACGATCTCGTGGCAGACCGCGGCGAAGATGGAGAGATGAAATAGATACCTATTTAAAAGATTGGTCTACAGTGGCCCAAAATAGAGAGGAGTGGCGAGAAGGAGAAGGAGAAGGCCTTTGCCCTGCAGTGGGACACCACAGGCTCTTAATAATAATAATAATGTTTCAGCACCCATAAACGCATTCATGACGTTGACCGGCCAAAGGCTCCGACAAACAATCATCTGTGTCTTTACTGCGGCAGGGGCTTTTCCAATTCCTCAAACCTCATCGTACACATGCGAAGGCATACTGGCGAGAAGCCGTACAAGTGCGAGTTCTGCGAAAAAGGTATTTATTACCAGATCTTTATCCTTCTTTGCTTTTTGTTCCGTATCGAACATAAAATGAAGACGAACGTCGAAAGCTTCATTCCGAGTGCAATAACAGAGACATGCCAGATACCTTTTCTACTATCTGATACAGTATATGAAACACAAAACAACATATCCCTACAGATAATAAGTTTTTCGTGAAAAAAATATTTTTCAATACTAGCTTTTATATAATTTGTGATCGGGACCGTGTGCTGATCTAAATGAGCCTAAACACGGCCAGTCTACCATTATCCATCGAAGAGTTCCGTTGTCCACCTTCCGTCTCCATCATCAGATCAGCTCGCTGTCACCATAATATTGCAATGCCATTAAAACTAAAGGTGTATGATTAAAACTAAAGGTATATGGTTCGAAACTCAGTTGCTAGATTTGTCCCAAACATACAAACTAACAGGTGAATTTGGATAAAAGCTTGTAAAAAAGTTTATTCCATACAAAATTTTAAACTGGCCTCAATGTCATTTCGTGTTTCAAAGTTTTCGATTTTATAATCGGGTTCCGATATAAAACTTTTTACAATACGTACCTAGTAGAAAAACTCATAATTGCAGTCTTTTGTTAACAGGTTTTCCGAGGTCTTCTGATCTAATGGTCCACAGGAGATCACACACCGGCGAAAAACCTTGCGTCTGTCGTATTTGCGGCAAAGGTAATTCTTAACTCTGTTTTTGTAACACGAGCATACTTTTTTTACATTTTCCTAATATTTAGATGTTTGCCTCCTAGTGGAACAAACCAAAGACAGACAGACAAACTTATTAAAGGCTGGATTTGAAAAAGCATATGGCCCACTAAGCGGTAACCTCTCCCTATTACAATGCATAACCTCATAGGTCACGTCCACCTAGGACGCGCCCTATGTGGCATTGCACTTCGCCCGCCACCCAGGGACATAAAGATGAATAGTCTCATGTGCCTGTATTTTCACCGGCAACCATACTTTGCGGTGAAATAGGTATGGTGGTAGTACTTCCCCGGACTGTATTTTATTTCAAAACTCTTTCACAAAAAAAGTCTACTACTAGTACTACATAATAACTCAATGCCTCCCAAGAACAACATGGGCATTGTTTGACCCAACTTTTTTGACTAACGTAACTTACAGTTGAGATACTTTTGGTTATTGATAATATATGTTAAGATAAGAAAAAGCTAATTTAATTTCTTGCGTAGAAGTTGTGTCACGTCCTCCTAGGACTGACCCTATGTGGCATTGCACTGTGCCATAAAGATGAAAGTTCTGAATGACCGTACGTATGTTTCAGCGTTCTCTCGCAGCAACAAGCTGTCTCGCCACATGCGCGTGCACACCGGTCAGAGGCCTTACAAGTGCACATACTGCGACAAAGCATTCTCGCAGAGCAACGACTTGACACTGCACGTCCGACGGCACACAGGAGACCGGCCCTACATATGCGAAGTCTGCGGAGATAGGTTTATTCAGGTGATTATAAAGAGTTAGACGTCCGACTCATACCGGCCTTTTACAAAGTAATTAGTCTCAGAACTTGAATACCATCAAAACATAGAAATTTTACTATTATTTATTCTGTGACATAGGTTAACATTTGAAGTCTGCTTTGTCACAGATAACATAATACTATACTAGTAGCTTAGCGTAGCTTTTTTATATAAATACCACGTGTTTGTTAATTTTGGTGGTAGTTAGTTAACCTTTGGGTAGATTCGGTTGTCTATATAAATGGTCCATATTATTGGATAAAAAAATTAGATATTAAAAATCAATACAACAAAGCAGAGGGCTTATTGTAGGGGTAATCTATATTTTACGAGATAATCAATAAAAACTGCTTTTTCGTGCGGGGTCTGTCTGGGTTTGGCGCAACTTTAAGAACATTTAGTTGTCAGCTGGTGGAAAGGAGATGATCATGTGGTTTCTGTGCACGCTCTCCGAAATGTGTTTATAATACTGATAGGCAGACGATTCTCCGTCGGTGTTCAAGGCTGTATAACTTTGTGTCGTACAAGTCATTGCCAATTATCCTTTTGGCTCGCCGCTCAATCGATTCCGCATGGTTTATACAGATAAGGTGAGTGGCGCGAACGTGTCTGTCTCCTCTACAGATTTTATATGGCACTAGCTTTTTGCCCGCGGATGCGCACGTGCGGTGTTGGGATAAAAAGCAGCCCCTTACTAATTCCCCCTCCCCCCCACTCACCTCCTCCTCCTGCCTCTCCTCCAGCATGCATCCACACACCAAATATCATCAAAATTGCCTCAACCGTTACGGAGTTGAGTGGAACTGCACCCATAACGGGAGCGTAGCCTATAGCACCCGGGGCTAATGTAACTTCCTGTTAGTGAAATATTTTTCAGAATTGGTTCGGTAGTTCCGGAGATTACCTCCTACGTACAAACTCACAAACTTTACCTTTTTATGATATTCTTCAGCAGCCTTTAGACGTCCACTACTGGACGAGACCCACGCGTGGCAGGCGGATTAGTGATCGCAATATTGGTGTTGAGTATTCAGGTAGATGCTGCTGCCCATCCCCTGGTGTAATCCCAGTCTATTCTTAAGCCGAGCACACCACGGCTATACAATGGTGGGGATTATTGATAAATTATACCTAAACAGGCGACAACTTGGCGACACTTCTGTATATACCGCACCTTAGGGTTCAAGTTGATACTTGGCAGATCTGCCCATAAGGTGGGAGCTGTACTCCATGTAGTTGGCAGATCTGCCCATAAGGTGGGAGCTGTACTCCATGTAGCCTCACCCGGCCAGTTACTCTATTAAATGCTTTTATTTTACTTCACCTTGCTAGTTAGTATGTTTTGGACAAATCTAACTGTATTTTCAACCAGTTCCACCCATCGGTTGAGCTCTAATTGTGCATACCTGTCTAGTTCCTATGACAATACAATATGATGGTGACAGCGTGCTGATCTGACATTGGAGACGGAAGGAGCACAACGGAATTTGTCAATGGTTAATAGTAGGCTGTCCGTGTTTAAGCTCATTTTGATCAGATTTCATTATCATCATAAGTCAGATGTATACTTCTTAAATGCTTGTTTTGAATAATATATTAATTTTTAATTTGATCTTGTTCATTTCAGGGCACTGCGTTGCAGAATCATCGTCGAGCCCATGGGCATTTTAGCGCTCCTCCTGGTATATCGAACCAAGTGCAAGCGATAACTTACGCGGTAGCTAATATTATGCACCATGATGACTCGCATTTATCGAATACTATAGCATCGATCTAAATATTTATCATAATGGCACACACCTCGCTCTCTAGCGAAGTGTACAAAAATAAAGCTAATACGATTTTATGGTTTAAAAATTGTAAAACATCTGATATTTGCTCGTATTACCAACTAAATAACGAGTTTACTCCACAAAATATATATTGAACATAGTTTCATCACAATCAATACAATCAAGCATAAGACAAACTCCAACTATAAGCGGCGGACTATCCTGCCTGTACTTCAACCAACAAATCAGTGAGTAAATAGCTGTTTTTCTCCGAATAAAACTGCTGTATCAAAAATGATAAGCTGGAGAGCTGTAAAGTTAAATTTGGATTGTCATTCACCTTAGGAAGATCTAATATTGGCCTTTTTATAGCATTAATTATGTAACAATCCAAACTGTATTGTGTTGATCTTCTAAGAAATAAATATTTAAAATAAATAAAATTGTAGATTGTAATCACATATGTTAATCTTTCTATGTACTAAGTTCATATTTAAGCATAATATTAATGTAATGTAGAAATAATTCATAAATAAATAGCGTTGGTTCTAAGTTATCTAGTTTTTTGTTTGCGGCTAGTATGCAACAACCGTTGCATACAATACATAGTCTTGATCGCACACTAGGATTCTATGGCAATATTAATTTTTCACGCTATTTGGAGGATATCCAAAGTTATTTAAAACAGATTTCACACACAAATTCAGTCGTTTTTAATCTACTGTAGTTCCAAGTCAACTCATAATACTGGAATATTGTATGCTTTTAAAAATGTACTGTTTGGTGCGGTGAAATGTAGCGTGTGTGTGTGTGTGTGTGTGCGGACACATGGTGCTAATACGTTAGTATGTTATATAGGTACCTATTTGTAATCTTCTTAAGAAGCCCTTTCATTTGATAACCCACATGGCAAGTTTTTTACAAATGTTTCTTGGCGGCCATCTTGTATTTGAGAGAAAGGGAGTAGATTTCGAAGTGCTAATATAAATTTTCAGATTCAGCGATGGCCAAAACCCTGAAATAACGCTCTTATCAAAGTTGATGTTTTTTTGATTCTCACAATCGCGAATTGGGTTTCTATCATAGTTAGTTAATCGCCCGGAGACCTTCGAGCAAAGTACTTTGGTCGAAGCCGGAGACTTATGATTTAAATCGTTAGATACGCCCAGACACCGAAAACTGTTGCATTGTATTTGAATTAAAGGTCTGACGACGCACTCTAGTAAATAGTTAAAAATAGTGATTTACTGTTGATATTACCATTTATTATGTAATCATTTTGCACGAACTTTTGAGAAACAATAAACGACCATCTGACTGTGTCTATATCTTATTTCACGTGGAAACATTACAGCGCGGTCACTCAACGGTAAGGGCGTATCTAACGATTTAAATCTTTGCCGGAGACAGGTCGACAACCACGAATTAAAGTCGATTGTAAAAGCTGATGATTCTGAATCTACGGCTGAGTGAAACAACTTTCTTAAACGATACTATGAAACAAAAAATTCAGCCAACTGTGGGGCCGTGGCAGGGTGGCCGTGCCGCCGTCGATCTTTCCACCGCATTATGATGTGCCGCTTCTCATACTAAATGCGTTGAATGCGTAGTTACTGATTATCTGCCCGACCGAAGTTCGGTTGTATGCTAAAACCCTACGTAATTTTTGGTATATGTGTCGCTGATTTCATATACGTTTCCTGTCGAATTTACGCGACGTAAGTTCGGCGTGGTCTGTCGCTACTGTAACGAGCTAAGGGTTCAGGATAATCACACAAAACACCGGTTACCAATATTACACTTTTAATTAAATTGTACAAAAAAACACTAATTTACTCTTTACTTTAACTGTAATTCACTGCACTGTTTACAATTGATCACTCTGTTTATTCTCCAATTTACCTGACTGCTGTACGAGCGAGGTTCGCTTATATAAATGACCAATAGACACCGATAACGTTCGAGCAGACCGTAGAATGATCACGAAACATCCAGAGTACTACAGATGATCCATCCTTCCAGCTCTTACAACAGATATACCTCTGTGGCGCGGCGGGCGAAGGTTCGCCTGCGACGCAGGAGGTTTCGGGTTCGATTCCCGCCTCGGAAAAAATATTTGTACGATCTGCAGATATTTGTTCAGGGTTTTTTGGGTATTTTTCTTTGTATAATTAAAAAAAAACGATTTATCTAGTACCCATAACACAAGCACGGCTTACCTTGGGCACAGATCAAATAATACTATACTAGTACAGATACCTCATGCCATACAACGAAACGAGACCGCCATAACTCGGGCTATTGTGCGGGCTATTTTGGTTGCCTTACCTGGGCGCTAGATGCCGCTAGCAGCGCAATTGATAGCTAGAGCCACCTAGTACCTGACACTGTAATTACCGCGTAAAACGCGCAAACAGATGGCGTTAGTTAAAAAACTTAGGCCCGTCGCACATGGAGCTACTCAAAAATAACTAGTTACAAACTCAAATACTAACGAGATCAAATGGCCCACTTGATGTTAAGCGTTAACCTCTGCCTTTAACAATGCTTTACCTCATTATGATTCCATTGCCAAGGTAATGCTGCATCTGGTGTAATAAAAAAGTTTGCCTAATAATCTCTGAGATTATAAGCTGAAGCTGAAGATAGTAAAGAAGTGACTGAAACCTTACAACATGATCATCTATATAGCGTTGTGTGCGAGGTACAGTTTCTAAGTGGTTTGTAATTGTAATTACTGATTAGTTCCGTCATTTTTGAGTAGCTCCATGTGTGACGGGCCTTTATGACGATTATGATTTTTTTAATTCAACATCTTTATTAAGACTGCTTCAACCCCAGGCACAAATCTTCATACACAAAAAAACGCCTCTCGCCCGCCGCTCGAAAAAGCGGTTTTTATTGAATATCTCGTTAGATAATTTTACAAAACTCCTGTAGTGAACCCTCGGCGTTGTTGAATTGATTTTATCTATCTAATTTTTTACCCAATAATATGTACCATTTTAACGAACAATCGAATCTAGGCATAATCTAGATGTAACTTTGGATTATTTTATATCGAGATAATATTGTCCTGTCGTGTTTCTGGTACAGTGACCCCTCGGAATTATAATGTAGTATCCATGCATATTTTTAATTTAAATACTGTACTTGAATTACCCTGTTAAAAATCAAATCTTAGATTAGGAATTTTGCGGTACCCCACATTAACCACCTAGATGAACCGGTCGCGACTTCGTCCGCACCTAGTCAGAAAACTTTCCCGGCGTGCAGACAACAACTAACCACGCCGTGACACGACCTTGAACACTCAAGTTTTCCAATTTAGGAGTCCATTCCTGAAAATATTTGAATCCCAACAACTACCTATACCTATCGGGAAACTATATTCTACAACGTCGAAATTACGCTGAAATATGGCTAAATCGTAAAGTGTATTTTTTTACAAACACAACGTTTCCGTGCCAATTTTCATATATTGCTGAAACATATGTTTGTTAATTTTATTTGAGGAAACTACTTATGAACCAAACCCCGGTTTCCTTGACGGCCGAAGCAGAAATTTCATCTACTGCCAACGCTTTCCGAAATACACAGCGTTGTTGTTTTTACGTGTGAAACCCAGTTTGAAACCCTTAGCATACGATTTTTTCAATTTCCTTTCTAAGTAGCCCTTCACACCCTAAAAGTAATAGGTACACCCTCTAAATTTCAAGTCTCAACGACCAGTGGTTTAGGCTGTGCGTTGTCACTCGGTCAGTTAGTCAGTCAGGACATTGCCTTTTATATATAACTAGTTCGTCTTTGGTTACAATGATGAACTGTATGTACCTATACCAAAGACTTCTACAGTTTTAATAGAAGTCTTTGACCTATAACAGGTCTGACATTTTATTTGTAAATTTTAGAATAGAACGGAAATACTAGTTTTCTCTTTCATTTCGGGCATGACGTCATTGGCTGGTCATCTGTTTTTTTTAATAACGCCATCTATCAAGTTATTACTACCTGTGGTACTACAAACAAACTGTGTCAAACCTCAACCTAGTTCAAATTATTACCACTAGGAAAACGACATCATTAGATTTTTCTAAAAAATAATTAAACTTGATTGAAGATACATTTATTTAATTTTCCCGTGTTTTTGGTATTAGAAAATATTTTTTTCAGGTCCTAATTTTCATTTTTCACATACTTCAATAAAAAATATATACCTGTGACTATTGAATTTCAATAGAACAATATATATTTTCTTTGGGATGAGACCCCGTGGCTTGGGGCTAGATAATGTTGTGTGAACTGTCCAGCATTATTTATTTATTTATTTTTATAAAGCTAGCAATTCTACGCTACTTGTCAACAGATGGCGCTTGCAACTCTACTTTCACAGTATCGCGTCTATTCGTCAACAGATGGCGCTACGAGGCTCTAAGTGCGTTTGCGCCATCCAGCCGGCGTAACACTGCACTAAATGATCGGGCACAGTGCGCTCTGCACGCGTCGAGGCAAGCCTTATGTTGCTTGATATTTTAAATATCCAAGCAAAGCGCTTTCATACTAATTCATTATTTTTTTACCCGGTCTTTTCGACCCCAATATCTCAATAACCCCGAAATTTTTCAAGTTTCCCTTTATTTGCGTCACTACAAGCACAGGTACAAAAAAATTTGATTATTGGATTAAGTAGTTTTTTAATCAATTTTGGCACTATAAACTCACAGACTTACATTTGGTACACATAAAAATGAATTCTATAATGGTTCCGTTGCTACCGTACCTTTAAAGGTGCGGAACCCTATAAAAGATAGGATAAAATAGAACCCACACAGTAGACTTATTGCAGTAAGATTGTCAATTATGGAAAAACTTACTATAGTATTAAAGAACATTGGGCAACTCCACATACATTGTCTGACCCAACTTTTTTGACTAACGTACTAGTATAGTATTATTTTATCTGTGACTAACGTAACGTACAGACGTTCGTTGGGATACTTTTGGTTACTGATAATATATGTTAAGATAATGAAAAACCTAATTTAATTTCTTGCGTAGAAGTTGTGGGAAATTAATGAAGCGTGTTCCGTTTTATTTCACGCAAATGCAATGTGTTGATTTATCTAATTATTTAGAACAACTTTTGCTTCCCAACTTCTAAAATTAAACAAGTTCTTTAGAAAAATTGGACAAAAATCTATATTTAGAACCGTACTAATTACTTCCATGAAGGGGTCCTGGTTAATTTATTTTTGACCTGGGTCAGCGGTTGCCCACCTCCTTTTCTTGATTATTGTTCGCCAGTTTTTGAAATATAATAATACCTAACAGTTCTACCGTGCTAATTAAACGTGAAATATCCTGGATAGTTACACAGTGTTTAAGCACGCACTAGTTAGGGTTATTTCTAAATGAAAAAGAAAACTAGGAAAATGAAATTTCAATTTCTGTTGCTTACTTCGACAGATTAATTGAACCCGTGGGAAATCTGGGAAAAGTAACAAGTGGATGTTTTTGTCTTTTCCGACGAATATTTAATCAACTAAACGTAGGAAAGTTCACTAATGATTGTATTTTCACATGGTCGCCCCGCACACTGAAACAATTTCAAAAACACCTTAGCATAAATTTAGTTTACGTGAATTTCAAACCGAGTGCGATGAGCGGTCATTGACCCAAAGTTTTGAGATAGCGCGCCCAGGCGCGGGTACAGGATTTCGTTCAGGAATCACGATCATTTGATAAAACCTTATAGGTAGTTTGTTATTAAAAAAGTTTTAACAGTTCTATGACGTAACAGTCCTATAGAACAAATGGGAGTTACCGAATACTTGCATTTGAAAAATAATAAGGTGTAGAAACTATTACAGTCCACTCAACCTATAGGTATAGAAAAAGATATGAATGTCTACTGGAAGATAGGTAGGAGTTTTGTCAAATCACTCTAACCAATGCTTACCCTAGGGTAAGCATTGGTTAGAGTGATTTGACAATTATCGTAACCGATGCTCAGACCCTAGGGTCTGAGCATCGGTTACGATAACTGTCCAATCAACGATCATAACCGGTGTTTAGGCTATGTACACACAGTTTTAAATAAACAACTATGCACATAGGCCTGTCACGGTAGCTATGAAGTTTCTAAAGTGAGCTAAAAATAGTTAAAAAGTAACAATAGCTACTTACATCAGCTCTGCAATTGGCACCTTCGCACTGTAAATTAATGAAATTAAATAAATATCTACCTATTTGGTTTCTATAGTCCGGTCGGTTCTTTTCCGGGTGTGAGCAGACCGCCCGTAAACTACAGCCAGACGTTCAGACCATGATCTTCTCGATTACCAAAGGAACTAGGTAGGTATAGACGGTCAAGAAGAGTAGAAAAGACACGCGCCCTAAGATATATTCTGTGCCTTAGGCCGTATTAGGTACCATTATTTTGGCTAGCGACATCGTCTGTTTTTATAACAATAAAGTGAGATCGCATAGTAGGTCCGAGAAAAACCATACATAGGGCATGAGAGGAATGATGCCAGAGCCGTTATAGCTACAAGATACAACAACAATATCTTAGGGCATCCCTAGCTTTTGCCATAGAAAACATAATCACTAGAAATGACACTGGCGCTGGTGTCGCACTCAAGCCGCGCTCAATACCTACTCACTCGCAACGTGGGGCCGAATTCTCACTTCATACGATATTTGTAGGATATTATATTATCATATCACTCCTTTTATCTATCATACATATCGATCCCGCGTCAAAATGTGCATTCTTGAGGATAATAGATAAAAATGCTAATAGATACAGCACGACATTTATCTGGGGGGTTGTACAACCATGCGGCGGCATCGCGGTGCACGTTGCGATGCGCTCGTAACAAATATTTGTACCTACGACCTGCAGATACCTGCTTGTTCAGGGTGTTATGCGTATTTTCTAAGTATAATAAAAATAAAAAAACGATGTAATGAATTATATTAAGAATATCAGTTATCTAGTACCTACCCATAACACAAGCTCTGCTTAGCTTGGGACTAGATAATGTTGTGTGAACTGTCCAGCTTTATTTATTTATTTATATAAAACGGTGACAGCCGCTCGCCGCGCTGGCCAACGATGTTGATTATGTAGGTAATACGTAATACTCAGAGACATGTTTAATATATCGTTGGTAATACTGTATTTTTTTGCTCAATCTCACTATGAACGCAATTGCACCTACTTGCGGTATGAATAATTCGTATAGAATTGATTACCTACCGAATGTTGCCGCCAAATATTATCAAAACAAGCCGGTAAATGGCTCCGCATAAGCTTCCCCCCTTTTTCGGGGAAATCCCCTCATAGCAAAAATCGCCGATGACGAAAAAACTATGATATTGTAGAACAATTGTGCTGGATCTGTGTTCCGTCACAGTCACACAGTTGTGCTGGAAGTTACTTTGAAATGAGTTGTCTCCTTGCTTTTTTCAGACCTTCAATACAAATCCATGTCCAATATTTTCATCATGGCCAGATCCGTGTAGTGTAAACTATAGTGAAATGTAGTGCAAACTAGTGCTTGCTAATAAGAACATAAGACCAAAGTGTCCCCCCCTTAAATAAAGACTAAGAAAATTCTCAATGGACACATTCTTAGGTATGATTTATGTTATAAATCTAGTTGAATTACTTATTAGCCTGCTTTATGGCTAGATTGTAATGATATTGTACATTTATTATGTACACTAATAAAATTAAAAAAAACATGGCTAGTTCTCAGCGTCATTTCTCAAAAAAGGCTTAATTATAATTTGCGTTTTGTTAAAACACCAAACACCAACGATCGCGTGCGAACTAAGAGTCCACGCCACGATTGAAGTCCGACGGTAGCTTAATGAACTAACGAATAACAGAGGTAGATTTTACCTTTTGCTCTTTTATGCATAGAAACTAGCGCCCCAGTCACCGGACTTCAGCTGTGGCGCGGACTCTACGTCTGGTTGTCGTTGGTGTTTCGCATTATATATCACTTCATTCGATATGTGTATCTATACCTGTAGTATTCAATATTACCTACCGAAGATTTGCATTTATTTCCAGTACACTGTGGATTTCAGAATAAGATGTAATTTAAGTTTTAGGTGCGTGACAATTGTTTGCATGATTCCAAATATTTATTTCCGTACAGATCCGAGTGTACCATGGTACTCTAGTTAGGTAGAGACCATTCACCGTAAGATTGCACATGCCAAGGAGTATTAAATTTTCTATGGTTGTCACTATTCCCAAGGCACGGACACAGACTAAGAGTATAACGCAGGTGCAATCTTACGGTGAACGAGCCCTACCAAGAATATATAAAATGTAAATAGCACTTGAAAACGTATCAAACACCGGCATTTCCGTCTGCCAGTTGGTATTCGCTGGGCAGACCTGCTGTCATACTACGTATGTAGGTATGCTTAGCGGTAGCTGCTACTGTAAGGTAGTATGTATTTACATACTAATTTACAGTAGCAGTTACTGTAAGGTTAGTAGTATGTCAAAATTATAACGACAATGCCTTCACTACAGTAGCAGTGTATGCATAGTATGTATGTATGTAAATAGTACATTGATACATGGGTCGTAAATAGCTTATTACAACAGAGCTGACGTCGGCGAGGATTTACAATAGTTACGAGTTTTTAATAACCTACACACGTTGGTGTTTAAGACGTTTTTTAATACAGTTGTGAGAAAACAGCTAAATAATAATCTTAAGCCACTAAAACTCTATCTCAAGATCCCAGACTATATACCTAATCAAGATAGACACCGCTACTGCAGCTAGTTTGCGTGTCACTTTGCTTGTCCGTAAGCTTGCGCAATGTACCTATTCGCATAGCAAACAAACCTCAAATCAGTTCGCTCTCGGCTGTCATCGCGATAGCACGTCGGATGTTAATAGGAAAATACCTAATTGCGCCATAGTGAACAGTAAAAATTCTTCAAAATTAACTAGCCGTAGGCGGTATTATTTGATATGTGCCGTAGGTACAAATGGAGATATTTCGTAGTAAAGTAGGCGCAAAATAAAACGGCACGCTTGGTTTAATACAAATTTACTTGTTTGCGGTGTCTATCTTGATACCTATATGATCTGTGCTCATGATTAAATTATCATCGTCATTTTTTTTTATAAAACTCTACACGTAAACGTTTTATTGCACTGTAATAAAAAAAAACGCAATAAATACATACATAGACTCACGCCTTTTTCCCCGAAAGGGTAGGCAGAGCCTCAATGGGCTGGCTCTTTTCACTGTGGTACGGTAAAATTTGCTTGCAAGCTATGTTTACTGTCCATGTAAGTAAATACTTTTCGAGTTACTGTATTGAAAGAATTATAAAGACGCCTATATTACAGTGTACACATATTATTTATGTAAAAATTATAACGACAACAGTGATACAGTGTTTAGTAGTAGTAATAATGTTTAGCTTTTTTGTGAAAGAGTTCGTCCGGGGAAGTACTACCGCCATACCTATTTCTGCCGCAAAGCAGTAGTGCTCGCATTGCTGTGTTCCGGTTTGATGGTTGCCGGTGAAATTACAGGCACATGAGACTTTTTATCTTTATGTCTCAGGGGCGGGCGCAGTGCAATGGTAATGCACTGTTCATAGGCAGAGGGTACCGCTTGACATCAGGTGGGCCATCAGCTTCATCCGTCATTCCAAATAGTATAAAAAACAGTAGTGTACATACATATTATGTGCATAGTATGTATGTGATGTATGTACTTATGTAAAAAATACGCACTTACTTACAGTAGTAAAGACGTATTGTCGTTATATTTTTTGTAAAAACGTTGTCAGGGACTGCAAATACCACTCCCTTATTTACTTACAAATGATTTGCAGTGAGGACCTTTACACTAAGGTAAAAAAAATGAGACGTGTTAATTGATTTGGCAACGATTATCATGTACATACTAACAAACGTTCATTTACCATCTATTCAATATAAGAGATAGTAAGTAAAAAGTGATATAACTGAAAAGTAATAAAAATAACCCGAGCAATAGACACCCACTTAAAATTATATGATTTTTCTAGTAATTTGCACCCAAATTAAACATTAATTTTAACTGCTCGCTTGTTGGAAATAAAAAAACGATTAAGCAGTAAAATAATTGCCACACATGATAACGAGAATATGAATGGCAAATATTGCAAATTTCATAATTACGAAATCGTTTTGTTCGCATCTGAGAATGATCATGTTATAGCTAGCTAGACACAGTGCTGGAAGTTACCATCCGGTATAATGCAAGACTAGCCGACGGGAAGGAAAGCCAGAGGATGCCCAACACAACGTTGAGTCGACAATTTATAAAGAATAAAGCAAGCAAAAATTGGATAGAAATAGCGCAGGATAGGGATGTATGGAAAAATTTGGGGGAGGTTTATTAGATAATGGGATAAAATATTTTTCACACTACCTGCTCGAGAATGTCCAATTACATATCATCCAACCTCAACATAAAGTCATTATCTCTTTAGGGATATAAAGTTGTATGAAACTCCCTAGGGAATAAAGGGATTTGAATTTGGAACGTCAAATTCAAGAGGAAAATCGTGGAAAACTCTAAGTAAAAAAATGCCCATATGGCATTGTAAAGAGGTTTGTTCGAAAATAGAACTTGCCACCATAAGTAGAACTCAAAAATAAGGTGCGCTTACAAATAATGTGAAACAAAAGACGGTGTTTGATGCTGCGATTTTCAGTGAATTTTAATTGTCTTGCAGAAGGTGTGAAAAGTAGAGTATGCTCCTCTGGAATAAAGGCTTCAACTTGGGCACCTTGACCCTTCGCTTCCGTCAGGACGCTATATATAACTCCCCTAGATTCCGCTAGAGTCCCTAGTTACGCTCAGGGTTCATTATGCCGCCCGCGACGTAAGACACTGCTTCATTCCCTTAGAACATAATTAAGGGAATTAAAAATGCTTTATTATTATTTATAAGGCAAGATGTCTCCTTGCTTCTCTCAGACCTTCATTACAAATCCATGACCAATATACAGTATTTCTCAAAAAAATATGAATTAAAATTTGCGTTTTGTCATATAACACGAAACACCACCAATCGCAATGTCGTTGGTGTCTCGCATCCGAATTTGACACTGAAAAGTTGGCCGTCATTTTCTGTCCTTACACTATTGTTCCGAGCCTATGTCTTATGCCTGTAATTATTGTTGATCGAAGCCTGTAATAAAATGCTAGGAACTTACCGAAGATTTGCAGTTATTTCCACCACACTGTGGATTTCATAATAAGATTAATTTAAGTATCAGGTTTTTGCTGCATGTCTGTGGTGTTGAGTTTATTATAGAGGAGGTGCAAAAAATATTACTATTCTAATTTTGGTGAGCGGTATGGCTGTCTGGACTTGCATATCCCGACAGTCATACCACTATGACGCAGAGGAATAACCCATCAGTGGGTATCTCTTATATTTCCCGGATACTCGTATTTTGTCACGGGCATGTTATGCGGTCATTTTTTTTTAACAATTATAGACCTTTGTTTGACCACAATCTCACCTCTTGGTAAGTAACGATGTGGCCGAAGATGGAGCACAAAGGTCTAGAAGGCACATATTCACTCTAGCCTTGAAGAGACCCAGATTATAGTTCTCAGGAAAGACAGACGACGGTAGTGTATTTCACACCTTAGCAGTTCGCATTATAAAAGTAGATCTGAAACGTTTAGTACGAATAGAAGGTATACTAATGAGGTAAGGATGGTACCGAATCGTGCGTCTGCTCGTCCTATGATGAAAAGGAGTTGGTGGGATCAGGTCGTGAAGTTCCTGGGAGCATTCCCCGAAATGTAACCTATAGAAGATCGAAAGGCACGCGACTTTACAGCGGTGCTCGAGACTCTGGATCTTAGTCTCCGCCATATGTTGCTCACCTATAAGCCTGAAAGCTCTGCGTTCGATCGAGTCCAAGGCAGCAAGCTGGTGTTTGGCCGAGCCACCCCAAACGTGGCAGCAGTACTCCATACCAGTCCGGACTTGACCTTTATATAAACTGAGAAGCTGTCCTGGTGTGAAGTAACGCTTTTCCGACCCGCGACCCGTGCACCCACTGGCTTCACCCACCGGTGGGTGTAGGGGTAATTCCTGTTTACCCGTGTACCCACTGCGATACGGTTGGAATTAATTATCGATGAAAAAAATAAAATAATAAATGAAGAGAAATGAATGAAAATGACAGAATATGACAGAGAATGACGGATAATGACAGAGTATGACAGAGCATGACAGAGCATGACAGCTAATGACAGAGCATGACAGAGCATGACAGAGAATGACAGATAATGACAGAGAATGACAGAGCATGACATCTTCGCATTAACTGCTGCGCCCGCGTTGTTTCCCACATAGGTCTAAATCCCGTGGGAATATAATCGTTTATCAAATTACTCCTGCATTCTGCTGCTCCCCTGGTACATTCGATAAAAAATCTTTGCATTGCTGCTGCGCCTCGCGGTGTTATCCACATAAGTCTCGATTAATCCTGCATTTTTCTGCTAGCCTGGTACATTGGATAAACTTTCGCCCCCATTTCACCGGTATTCTATATATTCGGTTACCTAATTACTCCAGCATTCTGCTGCTCGCCTGGTACATTTGATGAAAAGTCTTCGCATTGCTGCTGCGCCTTGCGGTGTTATCCACATAAGTCTCGATTACTCCTGCATTTTTCTGCTAGCCTGGTACATTGGAAAATAGGTCTAATAATATACGAGGTTTAAAACTTTTTGTATTATTTTTCTCTTTAACATCGAACTTATCGTATTATTATTTTATTTTTTTCATCGATAATTAATTCCATGCATATCGCAGTGGGTACACGGGTAAACAGGAATTACCCCTACACCCACCGGTGGGTGAAGCCAGTGGGTGCACGGGTCGCGGGTCGCTTTTCCTTATTCAGGATGCCTAGCTTCATGGCAGCTGTTTTTGCCTTATACTGGATGTAGGAGCCAAAGTTGAGAGTAGGCGTGAGCGAAATACCTAAGAGCTCGAGGTGATCTCCTATAACTACAGGTACATCTCGGAATACAGGAACTTGGAGAAACTGTCTTTTTTTCGGTGGTCATGATTTTTGAAGGATGTAAGGAATTATTAAATTATAAAAGAAAGAAAGAAAGAAAATTAATTTATTTTTCCCCACGTCATAAACACACAAAAAACATGAAAACAAAGAACAACAATTATACTTACTGATGCTTCACAAGCTTCTCCTGTACACTATAGAAATATACAAAATTATCGACCGGTACAACCAGGTACTTAAGTGTAATACTTAGTGTATGTTTGGTTTTAAAAATAACTAATAGGAACACTATGATTTAATCATATTTTGAGTAGGTATTCAAATATTCCCATTTATAAAAGTAAGTTTTTGTGTGAAAAATATAGGTACATACTTTTTTTATTTTGCATTGTATTACGAGTAGGTATATAGGTACAATTCAAGCTTTTATGAGTGATCTGAACCGTGTGCTGATTAAAATGAGCCTAAACACGGCCTAAATGAGTCTACGAATCTATGAGTCGAGGAGTTCCGTTTTCTCCATTCAGTCTCCATAATCAGATCAGCTCGCTGTCACGATAACATTGTATTGTCGTCAGAACTTGACAGGTTATGCAAGATTTCTGCTGAATCGGTCGAGGTTAACTGGTTCAAAATTCAGTTACAAGATTTGTCCCACACTAACTAACATACAAACAGGTCAAGATAAATAAAAGCTTGTAAAAACCAGAATTAAGGTGCCGTAAAGCCCCAATCGCGCTATTTGGAAAGTTTCAAACGTTCGAACGTAATGTTTTTGGTTTTAGTTTAGGTTACGTTTAGCTGATGTAAGAAACGGCATCGCGCAATTCAAAATTGATTGTGTTTTTTGCTAATCAACACATCTTGAGATAGAGAAAACTGATTTTGCGAAAACTAGGAGAACTAACACGCATATTTTGATTGATTGTTTTTCAAAAATATCATTAGTTTAGCTACGAATGTCATTCAACGATTTTTACAGTGATTTTTCTGTTCATTAACATTCGTAGCTAAACTAATGATATTATCATCAAAACATGTGTGCTAGGTGTCCTAGGTTCCGAAAAATCCATTTTCTCTATCTGAAGAGGTGTTGATGAGCTGTGCTGAGCGAAAAACAATTGGAAAATATAACCAGCCCCAGACAAAAAAAAAACTCTCAGGAAAAACACAATACTATTTGAATTTCGCGCCTCAAGCGAAACGTTTCACCTTCATATTACAACTAGGTACTAAAACAAAACCACAACCAAACCCGTTACTTTGTGCACATTTATTTTATTTATAGACATTTATTTTATTATTTTTGTTATTTTATTTTATTTTTATTGTAACTTCACCTCCCCTTACGTTCTTTACAATCCTGTCCATCCAAAGGTTGCCTGGAAGAGATCACTCTTAGCGATAAGGCCGCCCATTGTACCACCGTGAACTAGTTTGTAAGATAATATAAGTATGTTGTTATTTTATTACTTTAAGGTGAGTACAATAAAGAGTTATCTATCTATCTAGGTAAAATTTGATTATTTATTTAAAAACTAGCAGCGCCCCGTGGTTTCACCCGCGTAAGTCTCGATCCCGTGGGAATATCGGGATAAAAATGTGCCTATGTGTTATTTCGGGAGTCCAGTTATCTCCATTCCAAATTTCATACATTCAGCGTGAAGAAGTAACAACCACACACAAATTTCGCATTTATAATATAAGTAGGATAGGACATGGTTTATTAGCTTCCGCCCGCGGCTACGCTCTCGCTATACGAGTATGTGTATACAGTTCCACTGAAATTTGGGGTGTGGATGAATGCTTGGGCTCTTTTCCCCAACACCACGCGTGCGAAGCTGCGGGAAAAGTCTAGTTTTATGCATAGTGAAAAGTTCGATCAATTGTATCTTCCAAAACAAAGCTAAGAAAAGTTTCCTACGTTTTAAATTTAATAGAGCTGGAGGAGGTAGCAAGCAAGTTGCATTGGGATGTGAAATGATTATAGCTTTACAAAATGTGCACAACGTAACGGGTTTGGTTGTGGTTTTGTTTAAGTAAATTAGTGCGATTAGTATATTACTACTAATTACTTACTAGAACTTAGATGAGATTAGTTAGTTAGACTTAGTAAATTGGCCCTGGAATTAGCTCTACTTACTTCGGTCGTGCAAGAATACCCGCTACCGTCGCACTAAATAAAATATTTAATTATGATGACGTTTTTCCGTTATGAATCTTAAGGCGTATACAGCAGGAGGGTCTTATTTGGAGGCTTTCTCCTGATATAGGAGTATATCTTTGTTATTGGCTGAAAATAATATATGCCATTTATTGACCTTTTTTGATCTGTAAAGTGAACGCAGTTACAAAAATGTTCTAAGCTTATAACGAAGTGAAAATATATAAAAAGTACAGCTGTTTTACTGAAAATTTGATTCATCTTCTAATTTGCTTCGAATTTTGTTCTTTTTCTTTCACCTAAATGTCGGCAAAGACTTTATCTTCAAGTTGAACGTATGATTCTGTGATGCGACGGTTTTTCCCGTGGCAAATAATAGTTTTTCGTGATTTTCACTTACTTTTCGTTCCGCTAGCGCTATTATGTCACTTTCTAACTTACCTGAACTTTAATGAGTTATAAAGTGACGGAATTTGGCTCTGGTATGCGCCTTAAAATAATAAATCAATTTTACTCACATCAGCTCTACAGAAGGGTCCAGAACACTAAATGAATATTATTATTATTATTTTTAGTAATTTTAAAAGCACAGGAATAGAGAAATACCACTTATTTTGCTCACTTTGCTGACTTATTGACCGAGCGAGCAGTGTCTTCGCAATAAATGGCAGCTTGCATCTGCCCGGATGTATGTTGGTACTCGTGTATTGACAACTAATTTTGATGAAACCGTTTCTAAAATTTCAGGTAGGCTATTTTCGATTGGAGGGGTATTTCCCCTAAAAAGGGAAAGTTTACTGCGGCGCCATTTTTCATAATGTTTAGCAGAAATATTCGGGACTTAATTATAAGCAATCGGTCAAGAGGTTGTCAAGATGTACATGGTGCACTGACTGAATCAAGTTGTTACAAAAAAGTTTGTGCTCGCAAGGTCTACTCGCAGTACCTGCTAATGTATTAAAATTAGTAGGTATAATATCTTTACATCAGATGTAGACGATACTCCGTATGCCTGTAAGAAAAGTCATGTTATTATAAATGAATGTAAATTAACTAGCTAGTATATAGCCCGAGTTTTCGTCTGCGAGTAATATGCGAAAGATACAATATTTAAAATTTAAATTTCGGTTATTCCTTTTTACACTTTAATTAACATACCTACAATTGATTCCTATCCGACCTATTTGAAAACCGACAGTTTAAATACTAATTTATATTTTATAACGTTTGACCCTTATGTATAGTGCCACCAACTTATCTGTAGAATGATTCGATGGCGCCACCATTGAAAAGGGTGGCCACCAATTAAATATTTTGCTGCAATCGGTATAAACATTGTACACGGACCTGACGAAATTGTAAGAATATAATTTGGTTTTAGTTATTTACTATAAGATTGATACATAGATAAATGTTTCGGTAACAGGTAATCTGATACATAGGTTACAAATGTAGGTAACAAAAAAAACAAATTATTTCAGGGTTACAAATATTATGTTAATTATGTGAATAATGTAATGTGTGTACCATAATGCATGATCGAGTGGATAAATTCCACTTATTTCCTCGAAATCTGAGTCACTGTCAATATGGGTGTCAGAGCCACTGTCTAAATTGACAATAAAAAGCTGTTCTAAATATCCGTCTTTTTGTCGATATTCCTCTTCAATTTTGTGCACGTGTGCACAATATTTCTGCCATTGAAGGCATCAATAGTACTGAACGCTTTGGTTACTAGTTGAGGCATATTTTAATTTTTGTGCTCCATGTTTACGTCCGCTTATTTCCTTTTCATGGAACTCCATATCATCTCTATGGGATTTAGGTCACAGTGATACGCTGGTAGTCGTAAGCATTTGTGACCATGTCGTGCATATAAAGTATTAACTTCATACACAGGATCAGAAATTATATTATTTATTATTATTATTATTTATTATTTATTAGTTTATAACTTCAAGCACATAAATTACAGGGTACAAAAATATTAACATTAGAGAAGTAATTATATGTAACATAAATTGGCTTGTATGAAAGAGCTACTTAGAGTATTCAGACCCTACACTAAGTCATAGACTTGTACTGTAGGTGTCCCTTCCAAATACGTTAAACAGAGTTAAAAGCCATTAAATATAAGAATAAAAGGTAAATATGTATTCCTTATATGTATATATAATATCCAACGATTTCGGGAATTTATTTATCTGGTAACACTGATCTGTAGCGGCAGCACAGGGCAGCACACTACAACCACTGCCAGCGAAGTAATGGTTTCAATAGTTTCCATTTTGGCCGTTCTACAGATAAGTTGGTGGCACTATATATATTGAGCTATTATGTACTTCATACCTTCGACGAAAGTAAAATACTTTGGTCGAAGCTTCATACTACACATAGGAACCTAAGCATACGCAATAAAGCAACTTGCGACGGTTTACAAATTGAATTTCAAAGAAAAATATTCTTAGCACTTTGTCAATCACGATCATTCCATATCGCGTCAAATGGCGCGATATACAGCCATCGTGAGTGTCAAATCTGTAAACCAAAGCAGTTTTTTTTTTTGGTTCATTTGGTTAACTGTTTGACACCCTCTTTTACCACCTTAGTTATGAATTGAAGTCATCGAGTACGGAGGCCTGCAATGCTCTAAGGTTGAAGTTCATCAAATCCTTTCTAAGTGAGCTCCTAGAAGCCAAAAGGAATATGTCAAGCGTGTGGGTTTTGGTGGAGATCTGAAGATGAGTCAGAGATATAGAATGTATTATAAAAATTGAGCCTTGGAGTCCGGCCTAAGCATTGACCCTTCCGTCTACTTCAGTGGATGTCGTATAAGCCGACTAAGGGATTACACCATCCCACCGTAAATCCCACCGCTGATAATAGCTGATAATGATAATTATGAAAAAAAGTGCAACAAATAATACCATTGATGAAGCGTTGAAGCCCGTTGCCTATAAAAATATTAATGGCATTTTACTATAGCAGGTAAATATAATAAATAGAGCTTGGTTTGAAAGAATTCGTCTGGGGAAGTACCTACTTCCACCTTTTTCGGATGCCAAGCAGTGAATGCTGTGTTCCTGTTTGAAAGGAACGTAGTTACCTTTGGGAGCCGGTGAAATTACTCTTACGAGTATGTGCCTATATGAGTCTTGTAGGCACAGTGCAACGTGTAGCGCGTCTTAGCAGTAGATGTGACCTAAGAGGTAGGTATTGTAGTATTGTTATGTGCTGTACCAATTCCATCACTGATCAAATAAAATTAATAGTAGGGATATTACTGCCGTGGCCGGCAAGTAAATTAGTTTTAGAACAATGCCACTCACGTGGTGTTCTCGTAGACACCTATGAACATTTATTATTTTACTGTCTAGTATAATATGGCTATAATGTTTATGTACTTACTAGTGTCCGCCCGTGTTTTACCAGGATAAAAGTAGTTTATATCTATATAATGCAACCTCATAGCTCACGACCACCTAGGACGTCCTACGTGGCATTACAATGCGCCCGCCACCCTGAGACATAAAGATGAACAGTCTCCTGTGCCTGTAATTTCACCGGCACCTACATACGTTATGATTCTGCATCTCTCATTTATGTTTTATGGGATTCATTTTATAGCTAAAGCTAGTACTAAATTTGCATACCGAAACCGTCGATTTTGACCCCTCACACTGCAAAGTAGCAATATAAAGTTATATCTTTAAAAAACCAGTGTTAAAATAGAAAATGGGTTAGAATATAATAAATACCTACCTAAATTGATGTGTTTATAACTACATGCCTACCTATATTTTAGGTAGGTTCCTACAAGTAGTACTTAATACAGTCGTACAAAAGCCTTGAATTCATCTTCTTCGTGCATTTGTGCTAACTGGTTGTGATAAAAATCTGAGAAAAATTGTACGTACTGGGCATATAGTATATTAGAGTAAGTTTTTTTAAAGTGATTTGTTCTTGTAAAGTTCATTGAATTAGTTCTTACAATAAATGTGGTCCACGCTGATAAACGTCAAGAAAATCGCACGCGAAACAATCGTCAACACGTAAGATTATAAAAAAAAGTGTTAAAATTTTATAGTTTTTCATAACAAATAAAAAAAAAAATGTGTACTCTTTTAATTGATTTAAAATATCTAAATAATGCCTCGTAAGCAGAAACGCAAGCAAAGTAGAAAGTGGTAAATAACTGTGCATTCCGAAAGTACCAGATATCTTTAGTTATCGACAGGTTTGAGCTGGGAACAGTACTTATTTCCGTTTTTGGGCCTCGAAACTTGTATGGACCATTTACTTAAAGAGATACTACTCAAAAAGTGTTGTGTTAAAACTGCAACAGCTGCAGACTTACAACTGATTCGCAGCGAAATAAACTTCCTAAACTAAAGTTTCACATTTAACTTACAAACGTGATGCAATGAGCTCCTTTGCACTAAAAAATGAGGACAGAACAATTTAGGTACATCAATATAATAAAAATTAACGGCAATGTTCTTATTAAATATCTTATTTGGTATTATTATTTAAACTGCCCTTAACACATAATCCTGTTAAGTAACTTATTTAAGTTACTTTCTAAGTCAATTAATAGTCTTACCATTATGATGTCGCGTAGGTATATCCTATTGGTAATACATTACATGTGATCGCTCGATAAACATCACATTTGTGTCTCCTGTACAGTATATTATTATTAAACCCTTCATACCCCAAGGAGCATTTCAATCTTCATCCTCCCAACCTCGTACATTGCGCTACCCTGAGACCTAACAACTTTAACAACCGAACACACTTCATTCCTTTACTGTACAAGCTGTAGTTCTCCTATGGAAGAATCTAACCGCTAAATCTCTTCCTATCTTCAAAAAGCTATTGCTTGAACACTGTTTGTCCGTCTCGCAAAACTGTTATTTCTAGTAATATGTACACATGTTATGTTTGCAAGGGCACCACACCACTTAGGTACGGACCTCGGCTTACCACATTGGGGATCGGATATTCTCTTTACATCGGTGAAGGATTTCAACTCCATTAGAATTTTTAATAGATGTTTCACAGATTTGTCTTGGTTACAGTTTTTCAACTTTTGCTCGATTATAGATACTGTGAACTACCTACAACATTAGGTATTAGTAAGTGCAATATTTTGATATGGACACACGGTGAAATTTATTAAATTTCTGTTTTTCTAGAGCAAACGTTCAGAGTTTCGGACCCAGACCATGGTTTACTACATCAAATACTACAAATACGTTATACTATGAATTAAACAAAAAAAATGTGCTCATTCCCCTATTTTTTATTTATTAACTTATATTTAAGTTTTAACGGGATTTCTTTGTAAGATTTGTCCTGTCCTGGCTGCTAGCTTATTCAAGGAATATGATATTACTGGAAGAAAACGTTAGCTGAATCAGTCGTGGGAAGCAATGGCGGCGATGAGCTCACCACTCATCACGTCTGTATTCCACGATGATGCAACCCACTGTGTGAAAAGAGGCCCATTGAGGCACTGCCTGCCCCTTCGGGGAAAAAGGCGTGTGTCTATGTATGTATGTATTTATTTTTCACCCACACTACATAAATACTATTGTTTTGTTCTCTCTTAAACTTTAATTATATTTACTACAACAAAACATTTTAAAAAAGTATATAAATAAAACACTTACTAATTTTTTTTTGTAGACATTAACTTTATTGTCTTATAACCGTTTAATTTTCTTTGAGTAGGTGCTGATATCTATTATACAGGATATTATTATCATAGTATAGGCA
Source organism: Operophtera brumata (assembly GCA_932527175.1). NCBI lineage: Eukaryota > Metazoa > Arthropoda > Insecta > Lepidoptera > Geometridae > Operophtera > Operophtera brumata. The sequence continues at coordinate 72,020,874 of OW052239.1, forward strand.
TCAGTTGCGACTCTAAAACTGTAACTGTTGTACAGCTGTTAGCTGTGGCTGTTACCTTCAAGCCTATGTAAATGCTATAAAATGGTAGTCGACCATAGTCTAAACAACGTTTGTTCTAGAAAAACACTAATTTAAATTGTGTAAACAAAGCAACACAAAAATTAAAATCTAAATAATATTCCTGAATTTCAGGGTAGAATATTATGTGTTTTATTCTTACGTTTGAAGTACAGTCGTTATCAGATCTCTAATGTGGAAAAATAAAATACTTAATCATTGGAAATCAGTTGATAAATCTGACATACTTGCTACCCAATAAATAGTACAATATTATTACCAATGCTTGATCTTTTCCTAGTTTTTCTTGAGTTTTATTTTGAGGAGTTCCATTTGTCTGCAAAAAATATTATTTATTTAGTTTAAAAATACATAATTTTTTAACTCGTCGTTTATAATATCTTCGTCAATATTCACCATAACGTTATATCCAATTGATATTAAAAATACTTGAAGAAAGAAATTCATTTTATTTATTTTTACTTATTGTTTTCTTATTTATTTAAATTATGAAATATTTGATTTAAGGTCGAAATGTTTAGATTTTGAAAGATTCAGATAGATGACTTATGTTCATGTTTATTACCAAACGAATGATAGTTTTTTATCAGCGTGCACATTGATTAGATACGTTGTAATTGTTTCGTCTTCAATTAAATTTCAAGCTAACTTACCGCGACTTTTTGAATTCGATGATTTCATAGAAATAAATAAACCCGCCATGACCAGCAAACCACGCATAATGGAGGGTCCTGCAGTTAGAACGACAGGAAAGTTAGAACGCGCTATTGGCTGTAATTCGTCGTGTTTCCTTTTCTTTGTACGGGGATTCCCAGGGATTGTTTCTGCTAGTTTTCCCGCACTGTCTGTGTTGGCACTTGTCAACTGTGTATTTTCTTTCTTCTCAGGATCGTTTTGGTCCATAGGCACCATATTGAACTTCAACTTCTTGTTTTATGGCGCTGCGCTTGCTTTTTGCTACGACTCTGCCAGTTCGAGTCTATCGGAAACGTCTGGGCTGAGGTACAGGGCTGCGAACTTGAAGACGTCAATTTACGTAGTCGGCGCTGAACATATTGGTCAATAAGATTTGAATTAACTTGATTTTCCTGGGTTACTTTCTTCTTTGAACGGTTTTGATCAGTTGCGAATGGGATAATGCTTCTTTATTTTATACTTACTTCCTTTTTTTCTGTTCTCGGTATTTATTTTTCTTGGGTATGAAATACAGTTTGAATTGTACCAAACGGACAAGTTTTTTGGTAGCTAGCTCGCTTCGTAGTGAGCAGTATAGTACAGGCAAATTAGGTGATTTTTAGCAAAAGTGTGGAAGTAATTAGATGTAGTCACAAAACCTTTTCTAATTGTTTTGTTTGGCTTGAAAATCACCTCTAATATAACTTTCAGCAAATTCACCCCCCCGGAACAGGGTGAAATAGGGTGAAAACCTTATAATACCCGTAACTTAATGGGGAAAATAGATGTAGTCAGTGCAATTTGGAATACACTTAAGACCGTTATGATCTACATTTGCACCAAGTATTTTTTGAATCCGACTTACGGAACATACGAAAAAAAAAACATTTCTACAAAAATCTTTTTTTCTGTATTGCGGCTCGGGGGAAATTGAAGCAGTCGGTGCAAATTGACAGAATTACCAGAAAAATGGGCCAAATAAATTACCAGGTTTGCACCTGGGTACTTCACACGGAAGTCACTTTTTCCATATTTTATTGTCGCTCTACTTCGGGGAAATTTCAGGCAATTCTGGAATTTCACTTAAACTTATTCATTTGATTAGTACTACATTCGCCAGCCATGTAATACTGGAATTTATATACGGAACATGCATTTTTTAAGTATTATATATGTAAGATCAGCGCGGTGCTAAGAAACTAATATATATACTGTGGCGCTACACTGCTTACACTGTCCCCCGACCGCGGGGTGCATCCGTATTGATCCCAGAAAATCATCCCATGAGCTGAAAGTAATAATAATTATTCCGGATTTATACAATTAATATTCATTTCATTTTTAGAGTCCGTATTTATCCCACCTAGAAATACCTACATCTAAAATGAGTGAAAGTAACGTCAGCAAAAAAATATGTTATTATGGAACAACTATTTATTTCATAAAATTGTTGGTATAAAATAATCAACAACGTAATAATATATACAGTGTGTCCCAAAAAGTAGTGTCAAGCCGAAGTCCAAAGAAAGGTTACCCCCAGAGATACCCGAATCACCCCCATTTCACAATTTTTAGTAGTTTTAGAGTTATGTGTTTTTAAGACAATCGGAGCTCTTACACTTTTTTTGCCATTGTGACTCGATTAGTTGAGGTAGAGGCATGTTTTTTTTGTTTTTTTGTTTTTTTTCTAAATACTAGGGCTACCTTGTCTAATAGCATTTACATCAATAGCACCTACTATTGCATTAAAATAAAAATAATAATATGAAGATATATTTTTTTTGCCTAAACTCTTACTTTCAAAGAACGTTTAAAAAAAAATCACTATCTTTTTCATCCAAACCTATCTTAAAAACATGGCTGATGTGACAGACATATTAGCCATGTAACCTTGTTCCGGATCTTCAGACTGTCACATTTCTTTTTAATTCCGACTTGCAGAACATTTTCAAAAACTCTTTTTTGAACTAACTTTTATTAAATTGAGTGTTTTTATGATCCTGTGCAAGAGTTCTTAGTTAGTTCAAAAAAGAGTTTTTGAAAATGTTCTGCAAGTCGGAATTAAAAAGAAATGTGACAGTCTGAAGATTGTATTGCACATAAGCAATAGTAAAACAACCCATCTTTGTTGTTCAAGGACATTATTTTCTACATACGAGGCAGAAACCTGCGACAGATGGTGGACCCATTCCAACTGCCAGATCGCCTAAATAGCGAGTCATACTTGAACTTTTTAAGAGAAGATTTGAATGGATAATCCACAGACATCATGCTAATCATACTAACACTTCGAAACATGACTTTTTAAACTCACTTTGCGTCTAAAGTTAGACAATATCTTAGTGACAGTTTTTTTTTAATACTTCTTAGAATGACTGAACAAGCATGATGATAAGCGGTACTCTCTTCCTATGAACAGTGCATTATCACTTATCACATAGGTCACGCCCTCCTAGGACGCGCCCCATGTGACATTGCACTGCACCCGCCACCCTGAGACATAAAGATTAAAAGTCTCATGTGCCTGTAATTTCACCGGCACCGTTACCCTTCAAACCGGAACACAGCAATGCGAGCACTACTGCTCTGCGGCAGAAATAGGTATGGTGGTAGTACTTCCCCCGACGAACTCTTTCACAAAAAAGCTCTACAACTACTAACAAAATGCGATACTTGGTGATAAATGGATTGGCCGAGGCGGGCCTATCGCATGGCCCCCACGATCTCTCGACTTAAACCCCATTGACTTTTTTGTTTGGGGATATTATAAAGAGATTGTTTACTCTCGAGTGTGCCGAAATGTGGAAAAATTGCGAAAAAGGTTGACCCAGGCAGAAGCAACAATTAAAAAGCAACAGAATCGCTTTTCTACGCTCTAAAGATAATTTTTTTAGACGATGCTGATTATGTATTGAGCAAGAAGGTCGCCATTTCGTAAATTTATAGTGATGATTCACTGAATACATGCAATGCTGAAAGTTATTATTTAGTTTTACTTAAGATTTCACTTAATGTTAAAAAACAGAATGTCGCATTCAACTGTTTGAATTGAATATCATGAATGATCCCGTAAAAGAATCTCAATCAAATTTAAATGATAAATAGCTGACATAATGACAAGGTTTGGATGAAAAAGTTTATGTAACATTATTTTTAAAATGAATGTAAGGGACTAAACAGAATTTTTAATTTTTCCCTATTTTAAATTTTATTTCAATGTTTGTGCTGTGGATGTAATTGCTTTTTTTGTTACTGTTTCGATAACCGATATCTGAGGTTTACTGTCATCACAAACAAAAATAAGTATAAAACATTTAAAAAAAGATTGGAAGCCATTTAAAAAAAAAACAGGAAATTCAAGGACAAGTGTAGAAATCGTTTCAGAGAATCAGAATTTTACAATTATTTATAACATAAGCGTTAAGATAACATCACTATCCTATACAACGAGCAAAGATTCGTATATTATATAAATATTTGTAATGGCACAAGAGGCAATTGAGACAGAAATTTCAATAGAGAAAATGGTTTTCAATTATCTGGAGTATGGAAGCCTGTGGTGAGAATGTGTAAAAATCAAAAAAGTGTGGTACCTGCTACGCGACCGGATACCGATAGTGTTGTGTGTCGAGTTGGGGTGAAGTGTGACAATGAAACCGATGGTAGTGGTATCGTTCATAATAAAACAGTGAGAAAGAGGGTAGATTGATATATCTGCCAGTAACATCTACTCGCAAAGACATTAGTTAGTTCTCCCGTGATCAGATACGATTAGAATACGATTTAAAAATATTTTTTATTGCACTTAATCCAACCTAATACCGAATTTGTGCAATTTATAAATGAAATGTGCAATTTCTAAATAAATAACGAAATTCCGATATTAATATCGGAATGCCAATATTGAGATTTAATATCGGAAATCAGTATAGGAATTTAAAACCTTCCGATATTACATGCCCTAAACGTGACAAACAAGCAGACGGCCCGCCTGATGTAAAGCAGTCACCGCCGCCTATGGACAACACCCACGGTGTTGCAAACGCGCTGCCTACCATTAAGAGCCCTATTGATATTTCTCTTGAATTTACCCATATTGTATAATTTATAAATATTTGTACTATCTGCAGATATTTGTTCTGGATTTTATTAATGTTATGTTATATGTTTACGTTGGATATTTTCTATGTATAATAAAAAATATCTATCTATGTAATGTATTGTATTAAAGTATATCAGTTATCTAGAACCTATAACACAAGCTCTGCTTAGCTTGGGGCTAGATAATGTTGTGTGAACTGTCCAAAATTATTTATTTATTAAATATTTATTTATGATGGTGACAGCGAGCTGATCTGATGATGGAGACGGAAGGTGGACAACGGAACTCCTCGATGGAAGATAGTAGATTACTGGAAAAACTGTGGAGGTTATTTATTTTTACTTCTTTGCTAATATACCAAAAGTTACACAGTCTAAAATAAAATTAAAACTAGTTTTGAAACGTCTATGATTGTTTTTATTTTTACCCTTTCTTTGGCCCCAATATCTTCTACAACCCTCGAACTAATTTAACTCATAACCTTACACAAATTGTACTAATACTATATACCCATCTACCAAATTGCATAAATAATACTAGTTTTATAAAGAATATATCAACAGTTCGCAAGTTATCTTCAGACAAACATACAAACATACGAACGCCAATTATTAATAATTTGCATCTAACAAAAATATATGAAAATGATAGTAAGGCATTTTTCTGTCTGACCGTGCTAATATCCATTGTTAAAGGCCGTGGCGCGGTATGAATCCGGACTACATTTTGCGATTAATATGGACAAATATACAATTTTATTATTCGTGGGATGAATACGGCCTACATTTTGGTATGAATCTGCACCCCACCCACGCCGTTGATTTTTTATTAAGATCTATTATTAATAAGTACTTCCGGTACGAAATTTGTGTTTTTTTACGTGCGAATGTGGTAAACTGATAGTATATACCATAATAAAATTTGCACGACTACATAAGTTTCCCCTGAAGTACAATTTACAAAAAAAGAAAAAAAACTATGTTCCGTAATTCGCTGAGGTGTGCAAAACTAATATAGTGTTTATAATACTTATAGAAACCTTAGGTAAGTTTGCACCGAGTACATAAATTTCCCCCGAGCCGCAAACTAAAAAAAACAAATTTACAGTGTTTCCCACCTATGCAAGTAGTTTTAATTAAAATCCATAACGCACTAAGACTGTCTCTATAAGTAACTGAACTTGCACTTAACACTTTTTTGTTTTTTCAAAAGTTAAAATTTTTCAAAGTTTGTACCTAATATTTAAAAGCCTTCCGTATGCGCCAGAAACGGTGCAAACCTGGGATAAGCTTCTATTCGTGTCATCTATCGATTCCATAAGAATCCACGACTACTCGACTTAGGGCCACACTTTTTGCTAATTTGCCTGTACTAGTAGTGAGCACCGACCACGCGTTGACTTTCCGGAGGGTTTGTCGTACTCTGTCATACTTTTGTGTAGCCGTCGGATGCCCTCATAATGACGGACCTTCACAACGATATAACTAAGTATCACACACACATATCACACACGTTCACAAGTATCACATTTAAATTTAATCCATAAGAGTGAAATTTACACTTACCTAAAGTTGAAAAACAATTATAATAATTTACATTTGAAAAATAACAAATTATGAAAAATTTGTAGTAGTTTTGTCTCTTTTCAATCGTTTGAACTAAATCTCGGACATTGAACAAAAGGTTACCAAATGAAACACCTGTAGATGACATCCGTCGGCGCTTGGCCGAGTTTATAGTGCCCATCGACGTAAATAAAATGAATGGACGGGCCTTAGGGAACAATAGTTTTGAAGCTTCTAAACAGACCTAGCTAGTATACTTCGCTTCAAAGACTACAATATATTACTGGGGAAGCTTTTCTGCAAGTGCAAACAACACAAGAAATACAAATAAAGCTTCAGGCATCGCATTTAATTCGTAAGTAAAGGTTTTGTAATATAATTTTCATCAATTGATAAAAAACTTATAAATCGTCGTGTGGTAGGAAAACTACATAACTAACACATTTTGCGAAATCGACTTTATTGCATGGTTATGATGGCCCATACATGTCGATGGACACGTCTTGCTCTAGAGGACGAGCGACAAGGAGGACTACGCCCCAGGACATTATCTCAATGTTCCCCACTCTGAATGAAAGTTAACAGACACAAGTTTATACTCGTAGATAGTTTTAATTTTAGTCGACATACCTTTTTCTTTTTGATACTTAGAATTATTGTGTTCCACAATTTTTTTTCATTTTGTTGATTTTATAAGCATTAGTCGTATGATAAGTTTGTTATGTCACTTACTTTGAATTTATAAGTCTGCTAAAATAATGTAGGTGTTTCAGTAGTTTTCTAATATTCAGTCTTGATAAAAAGAAATGATTATAAGTTGGTTTTATTTTAAAATGTATTTTAATATTATATAAATCTATACCCATGGATAGGATTGTCATATTCAAATAAGTAAATTATTTCAATTATTCAAAACTTTGGCGAGGGAAAAATACATAGTCGTTTTTTTATTTTTTTCTCTTAATCAAAAGAACTAAAATGTATTATCATTAAATTCGAAAATAGATACACTACCAATCTATAACATATCAAAACACGGACTGCAAAATTAGTTACGATAAAAAAGTTATTGCCATTTTTGACGCAATAAAACAGTAAATCGCGTTTTTCTCGCGATGTTGGTTTTGTTGTTGTTATTACTTATTTAGTTTTCCAACTACAGCGACGAAATATTTGACAAGACTTCACGCATGACGGATGGTCCGGTACAGACTGCAAAAAAATCTGATGCCTAAGGGGTATCGTATTGATTTAGAATTGTAATTTGCATTATTTACGCCAAAACATTGCTAAGCACGTCGCTTTAGGTAATTGCATATAATATGTAATGGCATGTTAATTAAGCTTATAGCTTTCCAAAAAAAAACTAAAGTAAACAAAAATGGATAGAAGTCATAAGACGAGCAAGAACAGACGACTTTTGGAAGTGGAATACATTTTCCCGTATTAGCTCTGATCATTTTCTACACAATGAATTCTATACGCAAAAAAACAGTTAGTAGTAGTAGAGCTTTTTTGTGAAAGAGTTCGTCCGGGGAAGTACTACCACCATACCTGTTTCTGCCGCAAAGCAGTAGTGCTCGCATTGCTGTGTTCCGGTTTGTAGGGTAAGGGTGCCGATGAAATTACGGCCACATGGGACTTTTCATCTTTATGTTTCAGGGTGGCGGGCGCAGTGGAATGCCACATAGGGCGCGTCGTAGGTGGACGTGACCTGAGGTAATGCACTGTTCATAGGCAGAGGGTACCACTTAACATCAGGTGGGCCATCTTCTTGATCTGTCATTCCAAGTAGTATAAAAAAACTCATTGTGCAAAATTCTTAAAACTGCACTCTGCAGTTTCTTAAATACTGGAATTTTTATAAATTTATGTTTCCGTACGATTTCTATGATATTTTCTTAGTTTATTGAGTGATGAAAAAAATATTTTTCACAAATTGATTGAGCTGAAGACCTTAGGTGGACTTGCTTTTCTATTGATTTATATTGTGTATGTTTGAGAGATGAAAAATAGATACGTAACTACATAAAACAGAAGGGAACCATGTATTTTTGTAAAAGTTTCATTCAATAATTACATTTTTTTCGGCGATTTTTTGTACTATAAACCTACTGAAATAACTTTAGAAAACACATTGCATCTGTTAAAGTATTAAGTATTAAAAAAATACAGTTTTTAAGAAGTTCAATAATTTAATTTCACCTAGTTTATTTACAAGACCGCCAGGAGTGGCGCTTTAGAGAAGAGGCCTTTACTCAGCAGTGGCTGGATATATAGATAGATAGATAGATAGTTTATTTGTTGACCGTACCCTAAAACCGAATTGTCTTATTTTTCACGGACGTTTTGTATGGGTAAGGCTAGTCCATTTATTTTACTTTGGTCGAAGATAGTGCCCACAAATTTCGTCTCCAGCGTCATAGCTCGTTCCATGGCCAAACTGGTCAAGGCATCGCAGATTGCGAGGTGTCAGTGTCTAACTGCAGTATTCGGTGTTTTATTTATATAGGTATAAGTTACTTTGGTCGAAGGGTATAAGTAGATATCCTTTCGGCTGCCATGGTAACTGTGTTTTGTAACCAGTTACTTTGTGTTTGTCCAACGATAACTGGAGAACCGTGATGAAACTAGGTAGTTAAGTAATGAGAATATCATGTTTAAGTTCGAACATGAGCTAGGTTGGTTCGGGGGTCCACGCGAGGCCACGTTGGGGGCCAACTATATACTAGTTAATAATCTAAAATAAATAATCGGCCACGTGGCCCTTTTCAGACCCACCATACCTCAAGCTGGTGACAGACCTATCCTAAGGTGACCGAGACAGAACCGGTGACACGATGTAGTAGTAGTAGTAATAATTTAGATTTGGATTCATAGGATACAGTATAACTATACCAAGTTTCATTAAAACCCACCTTCCGTCTCCATCATCAGATCAGCTCGCTGTCACCATAATATTGTATTGTCATCGAAACTTGATGGGTAGGTATTTATTTTATTTTATTTACTAAACAAAATCCACAGCTCTTACATTTGCCAAATTTCAGCTCAATCGAACCTCGGAATAAAAGCTTGAAAAAGCGCTGGGTGCGGTGTGGTGCATTAAAATACATCACGTGAAGGTAATAACATCTTCTTCGTGACAGAGGTTCTTTCTTGGTAACGCAGTATTCGTTCAGAGAATGGTGGCACTGAAAGAAGGTCTATGGAATTATCAGTACCTAAAAGATGTGGTCTTCGTGGACGACCTCATCCTGACAAAGTAGTGGTTTAATTGCAATGCGTAGGTAGAGTCCTTGAGGTACTCGCCACTACGTCGGTCATCATTATCATTTTTAATGTAAATGTTAATATCACCCATCAACACCACTTTCTGGTACATTCTAATATCTTCCAGTAAGATGTCCAATAACCTCAAAAAAACTTGAACATCAACCACAGACGGTGACCAAACTACAAATACGGTAATACAAATCATGGCAGTTTTTTTTATGTGTAGCAACCAAGCAAGTTGCAACTTGAAAACCAGGTTCAAAAACTCTCATCGAAAGCATTCGTAATATAAAACAAAAAGATTCCATCATTTTTGTTGTAATTGTAACAGTATGATAGCTCTGATAGTGCTGATAGTTTTTTTACCACAGCTGGACTAAAACACTATCTTTGGATAACCAGCGTTCTGATAAAGCAATAATGTTTACATTCAAATGTAATCGATATAGCGGTATCTGAAAGTCATCATAATTCATGTTTAAGTTTTGCTGCACTATTCTTTAAAATGCCTATGAATTTTCTATGACCTAGTTTAGATCGTTTTAGCTAGTTCTCAGGGGGTTTAAGCAAGATGGTCCTGCAAACAATCAAAAATACAAACAAATTGTGATTCGTTTTTTATTTATGGTTTCATATTTTCATACATTTGAATAGTTGTCGAAGTCCAGTGACCAATGTAATTTACGTACCTACTATTCTACATGAATCGCTTATCTTAGGAATGTGTTTTTTAGCACCATGGCATTTATTACCATGTCCTTTATCACCATAAATAATTTTCTTAAAAAGTAGTCTGAATACGTTGGTCAATAAGAAGGAATATTAATTATGTAAAGTTTTTTCTATAGGATTATATTATCTCCGGGTATATTTCTCAGTATAGTTTTCTACTAAAGACGAGTAATTATTTACAGGATAAAAGTAAAAGTTTTTGATCTCTTAAATTATTTACAATTTTACTATAATTATTAAGTACTTAATTAATTATTATTATGAATGGGATGAGACAGTAAAGTAAAGACTACTGCTTTACAATTATAGCAGTAAAACCAGAAAGTTAATTAATTTCGTATAAGCAGCGTCGTGGAAAATTCATTAAGACAATTGAGTTAAACCGTGTTGCTATTGATATGAACATGCATGACCATGGTCTTCCAGGGAATAAGTGATAAGACCCCCTGAATAAAGACGAGCCTTGGCCATTTTCCAAATCGATTCAGTCGCCTGTCTTCATGGCCAAACCAGCCACGAACACATAAACGACGTTCCCTGTTGACTCACGTGTTCGCATATATATACCTACCCCTTACCTAGAAACTAATTGATCCCGCTTACATTACACAGCTCTTTTTCCACCAGTCTATACACCAATTTTAAGATAAAATGTTCATTGTTTTTATACCGATGAGAATAAAATACACACTACGTGGAGACGCTACGAGATAGTTCAAGTTCCGAAACAGTGGCACTTCGTCAGAAGACAAAAAGTATAAACATTGTTTAATCAAATGGTTTGTATAGAATATTAAAATATTCAAGACCACTTGTTTCTGAGCACGGAACTCAACCGTCGTCCCCACATGAGGTGGTATCATACGATCGTGCCCTGTAGGTGTTGCGGGTCGGGCGTTGGCGCGGCCGGCGGCAGGGCAGGGCTCATCATCGCCGAGGGCAAAGCGTCGGCCACTTGGTATCCGGTAAGAGGAAAGCTGTGTCCTGGTAATCTATCTGTAGGTTCTTCTGGCGGGGTCACTTCTAAGCCTATGCTTCCGTTTAGGGCTATTTTTATGGCATTGGCATTTTGTTGCTGTTGTTGGTGTTGTAACAACGAATTAAAATGGGATATACCGATCTCTTCGAGACTGCTCTTCCTGCGTCTTCCATCACCGCTAAGGCCTTGTCGCAAGGAATTGGATCTACGCAGTAAAATGTCGTCAGCGACTCTTAAGGAATTAGAGCGACCTCTGAAGTCCGATATTATGGTTGGGCTGTCGGGAAGAGACAGCGAGTTAGCCTTGGTTGTAGCAAGCGGTGGAGCTCGGGGTTGGTTGAAAGTAGAACCGATCGCAGAGCCACGTCTGCTCGCTGCACCTGCCTGAGCTTGAATTAAAGCTTGTGAGCAGAAACTGATGTTTGACTTGCGCCGGCTATTATGCCGCTCGAATGTTTTTTGAGCAGAGAATGGTGAAGGTCGAACCAGGTATCTGTTGAGGAAGAAATTGATGCTGTTTAATTTTTAGGGTAAAAATTTACTAATGGAATGCCGGTGAAAAATATCCTTATCTACTCTCTAAACGCCATAGTGCGATTTATTCCACCCAGTGCACCAAGTATCAATACGACGCGACGATGACCAAATACAAACCACGAAGCAACAATCGATCGTAGCAAGAAATAAGGTGCTGTATCTACTTGCTAAAAAGTTAGTTTTGTAAAATTTAAAAACCCCCATGGCAATGAAACGGCTGAACCGATTTTGATAAAACATGCCTAAGAACCTTCGCTAGAAAACCTGCTTTCAAATAAAAAAACGCATTCATTTCGGCTCACCCGTTTAAGAGCTACGGTGCTACATACAGAAACACATAGCGGTCAAACATAACATAACATATAACACCCCTCATTTTGCGTCGGGGTTAAAAAGACGCGCAACTTACATGATATCTCCGTCCTGCAAGTTGAGATCACAGCTCGGGTTTATTATGACATACGACAAGCTATTTCGCTTCTCGCTCACGTCGTCATAATCAATACCAGTCAGATTCAGAGATTCCATCCGTGATCGTACAAGATTAGCTATTTCCGCTCTCTCGATCTGCTGTGCGTGATTGTCCCTCGCTTCGTCGGCTAAACTCGTGGAATACTGTAAAACACATGCAATGTCTTTATCGACTATTGGACAAATTCAATTAAGAATAAGATTATCCAAAAGTTCTTGCAACTAGGTAGCCATAGCATTGAACGCCAAATCACGTTATTTAAAATTGTTGCGTTACGTTATTTTAATAATAAAATTAATTTATTAATATATTAATTTTTTTCGGTTATTCTACGTGTTTCCGTAGCGGCTACGCTGATGCCACGGCGTAGCCCTGCTATGAACATGTTTAATTTAGAATGCAAGTTCTAAGAAGTAGGTGTAACCAGGGCTGAACGTGCCCCTGTGACGGAATGGGCATTATACATGTTTTCTTAGGGGGATTTAAGTGAGTCATATTAACCCGCCCGGCGCGCCTTTTCTATCTGGCTGGCACCACGTCTCTCTCCTGCATTTTGTATGAAAGAACATTGGAAAGGCTGTCGTGAGTTTTCCACGGGTGCGCCGATGCTCGCCGCGCTTCTTTGGGGGTGCTAAATAGAGACCAGGTTTCCTCTACTAGGGAGGGGTGTGCTGAGTAGGAACCAAAACATGTATTGGAAAGGAGAGGTTGTTGTAAAGGAGTATAAAGGTTGTCTGGAAGAGATTGCTTTCGTTGAATGTACCTACGTTATCTTTCTTATTGTTGTTCCTTTGTTTTGTATTTTCTATTTGACGTGCAATGAAGAGTTTATCTAACTATCTATCTAAATTTTTATAATGTATCAGTTGACTAAATGTGCGATTATCTAAGCTGTGGTATATACATCTAATCACTACACATTACCTTAATGAGTAAAATTACGTTTATTTAAGTTCTCATACATAAACAAACAACGGAAGTCGTATAGTGTATGGTCGTATGGTGATTTCAAGAAGTGGAATTTTCAAGAAGTGACCACTTCAAGAAGTGGGAATTTCAAATAGTAGTCTTTTTTAATTGTGGTCCTTAACCTTCGAAAGTAGTAGCAGATTAAAAATGAACAGATACTGCAGATTATTAAGACGCTCATAAGAAACAAATAGATTTCAATTCAATGTACTCTTATCAAAATCTACACAGTTTATGGCAGCGTAAAAAATATGCTAATATTCAACATATTTCCAAAAGCATACAGGAGTCGAAAACAAGTTTTTTGGAAAATTAGAAATGCATCAAGTTGTGAAAATAAGTATTTGGTCATATTTTTGAACATGAATTAAACCAAATAAATGCGATGTACCTAATTAGTATAAAATTAGTAGGTAAGTATAGATGAGGAGCAAAAGATCAAGTATGCGATGACATAAGATCGTATGAGAATAAGCTAGTATTTTAGTACAAGAAAACGATATCAAATACTTTGAAAATAAACCAATTGGTTACGTTAAACGATCGTTTGTTTTTGTTTTTAATATATTACCTTGGCATGTACTTTGCTAGCACGAGTAATAAATCTTTTATAATTCTCAGTCGTGTTTGTTGTTTTATTTTATTATAACGAACTTCGAGCTAGTGTCCTTCGCTGTTTCGCTTGCGTAATACAGATATTATAACTTTTATTTTAGAACTCAACTGTATACCAAACATCGAAATTGATCCAGTCTTTATTGAGCGGCGGTATTAAGTAACAAACAAACATCCAAATTATCGCACTTATAATGTTAGTAGGATTATACTAGTAGGACTAATTCTTACTTTGGTCGAAGAGTAGGACTATAAATTGTGTAATAAAACTAAAATAGTACATTCATACCACGAAAAATATTAGCTTTTCGCGATTGCAAAGCATTGTATATTCAATTCTTCTAAACTGATTTATATTATGATAAATTCGAAAGGGTAGGCAGAGCCCCAACGGGCCTCTTTTCTAGGAAGTTCTAGTTTCAGCATCCTGGGCATATAGACGTGACAAGGAGTGAGATCATCGCCGCCTTTGCCTCCCACGAGGGACTCCAGCTAGCTTACTTCCAGAAGACATTTAATAAACTAGCTGCTAGGACAAATTTTACAACAACGAAGCACACTAACAAGTCCAGGTAAGTTTGCTTTTACGACATCTATGAGAGGAGGCGGTGGACTCTACTCTTAGGCTGGACACACCAAAAATGCACGACGTACCCGTTTAAAATAATTTAATATTCACCGTAAATATATCACACCGTAACGGCATACTAATTGTACAACTAGGTGGACAGCGTAGTTTGTCGATCGTCTATTTGGTGTATGCTTGATTTGACATAGGCTTCTTGTTTTGATTACGATATTAATCATAGGCTTCTTGTCCCGCGCTCTCCCTATACTATCAGTTTGAAGGATGGCTTTCAGTACGATACTTTCTTTGCAGGATTGGCATATCCACAAACAAATACTATGTTGTTTCTGTTTATCTGACTTCAAATCTTTAAATTAAATCTCTGAAGGAATGGAGAACGTAAAATCGATAATTTCGACAACAGTTGATGCGTTGCTTCTTACCGCTGGCGTGCGCTCCCCGTAGCAACCGGCAAGGCAACCAGCGCCGCGGCGCGCGCTCCTTCCCGACTCTCCGCTGTCACCTTCCTCCTGCTGTAACTGCCGTGTCAGGGTATTCCTACACTTTCTCAAACACTACTTTACAACTGACGATGGTTTAACGCTTTCACATGATAATATAACGATTTTGTATATACTCAACAATTTGTAACAGTATTAAATATGGCTTTCCGCCCAAGCGATCATATCTGGGATAAAGATAGGAACTCTATGATAACTAATTCAAAGTAACATGCATAAAGCGAAAGCAGCTGCCAAGTCTAGTGCACTTCTAGATTCCTTGTTCCATCTTTCTTTAAATGCTTTTGATGCTTTATCAGCTTATAAAAGGTGTATTCGTTTTTTCATGCGGCAATGATTATACGTCTAATGAATTATATAAATCACTCACATATATTTTACCTATGTAAGACTCTTGTATGCCGCCCCATGGACAACATTACTTTAACCAGCCAGGTTCTTTTCGTTGTACAATTTATATTCACTATTTGAAATCATGCACATTACACACTAAAACAACAACTGAGGCGGGACTGCGATCATCGTGATATCGTTTTTAGTTTTAATGTCGACGCCTTTTTACTAAGCCGTATTATTATTTATTTATTTAAAAACATTAGTTTTTTGTGTACGCGTAAAAGCAAGATCTTTTTCTTCTGGCTGCAGCATATTCCAAGCACGTGATTTAAGAAGACGGTTCGCGAGGTAATCGAAATCTGCAAATGCTTTCAACTAAACACTCCACAGGCGTCAAATACGGTTTTATTGAAAGACAGAGAAATAAAGAAACCCCCAGTCAAAGAACTGTCCCGTTACTTGGACTAAAGATTAGGTATAAGCTGGATAAAAAAGATTGTGGAACCGAATATTAAAACAGTGAGAAAGAAGGTAATGTTGCTATAGCGGTCAGGCGTTAATGGCATTAAGGACTGTATTCAAAGAGATAAATAATTAAATAGAGAGAAGGACTTAACCAACTCACCGAAAACCGCGATGGTCGCATTCTCGCGAGGTGTGACCGAAACCAGTTTGTTGGGGTCCTTGGCGACATACTCACGTGGTGAGATGCATCGGCCATGGTCGTGTCCTGAGTCCGATAAATCCCTATTGGGATTTCACAAGTGGTTGAACACAACTTTTGGTACAAACGACCGTATGTGCGTATCCACATATCTTCTTTACTTATTTTCATCTGTTAGTAAAATGTTGTAACAAAACATTAATCATAAAACGAAACCGTGAAAGTACCTATAATATGTTATAAAGCCAAAGTGATGATTTAGAGATTAAGCCAAATCTATTACAATTTAAGACGAGGTAAATTGTGAGAACCATGATATTAAATGTGGACTACGTCAGATGGTTCACGAGTCGCTCCTTTCACTCGCTCGACTCTCGTTCCACTGAGGAGGTCAACGGCTAACCACTCTTCTCATGCTGGTGAAGAAGTGAACTCGTTCCGCTTGAAATAACACTACTCCCAGTAGGACTGAGTAGGACCACAAGAATTCGCTTTAGCACGATTCGTTTACGTAACTTATTTCGACCTTTGACTTTTCACTTATATAAAATTTTATTAAGCTTTAATTTATCTCTCATTCATCACTTTGGGCAAGGTTTAACCAAAGGGTTATATATTTTTTCTGTACAACTGAATAAGTGCATTATGAATAGAATTACAGTGTTTTTTGTTTTTCTAAAATTAGTATGTTGTTCTGAAAATCAACGTTAACGTAAACGTAAACGTAGTCTTACGTTTTACGTAAACATAAACGTAAACGTAAAACGTAAGACTACGTTTACGTTTCCACGACGCAGACGTAAAATAAGTATTGCAAAAAAAAAACATTTTGCAAAGGCACGCCGCTCTATTAAATAACAATACAGAACGCAAATGCATCAAACAATATTTAGGAAGTTATAATTACTTACTGAGGTGAGAAATCCTGATCCAGGAGCCTGATCTACTCCTAACAAGAGGCGAACGAACGTTATTACATAATCTTTGACGAACGCTTGATATAGTAACGTGTCCAACATAGAGGCTGAGAACACCGACCCTGCAGCGAAGGGAAGCCTGAACATGTACGAAATATGTGATCCACGTTCTTTTTCTCTCTGCAAATATAATAAGTTATCTGTGAAAATATATTTTTCAACACAAGCTTTTAATAAAATTACTGATCGTAACCAATGATGTGCGTAACCAATGCTTTGATCGTGTGCTGATCAAAATGAGCCTAAACACGGCCAAAATACTATTATCTATCGAGAAGTTCCGTTGTCCACCTTCCATCTCCATCATCAGATAAGCTCGCTGTCTCCATCATATTGTATTGTCATCGCTCGACTGGTATGCTAAATTTCAGCTCAATCAGTTGAGGATAACTGCTTTAAAATTCAGATGCAAGATTCCACCTTGATTCCACCCAGACAAATATACATACATTGCAAGTTGCAAGCTTGTAAAATAGTTATTTATCACATTACGTCCTACGTTTTCATTATTGGCGAACATTGAAAATTAAAAAAATTATTTACCGACGGATTTATCGACCACGAAAGCTGCAGAGCTTCTTCGACCAAAATAAATTTGTTTTGGTCGAAGCAGAGCATTATTATTATTTTATTAGCTGATTGTGGCTTTGATATCACTGCGACCAGTTAGGCCTATTGTGATCGCCACTTGTTACATACCGCCCCTGGAGAGGGCGTTTACAAGCAGAGCATACGAAAAGTTATTCAATTCAATTCAATATATTTATTTCAGGCTTATTGGGAACTGTACAAAACCTAAACAATAAGCCCATAGCAACATAAATACCTTAAAAACTAACATACATATAAAAAACACTTTTAGACTAGACTATCATTTAGACACGTGTAGGCGTATGACGCACATGCACGGTGTCTCGTGTCAGGCGTCCGAAGAACCTCCTGAACTTGACACCTTTCGGCCAGAACTCTCCATTCATGAAGGTCGATAGACGGTCAGTCGGCACCCTCACCATAAAGGAAATAAAATTGACATCATGGCGAGATTCCAACTGCTCGACCCTCATGGTTAGCCCTGTCTTCTGCTTGAGGTACTCAACATATATTATACGCCTGTATACGCGATGTACGCGCGTCTAATGGAAGCAGCAAATAATCAATAAAGTAACAAATAAAGTAATACCTTTTCCATCTTTGAAAGATGCAATGCATATTTATCATGTGCACGGAATTGCATGAACCGCATGTTGGACGATTGCGATAATTCCGTGATTGATTTTATTGATGGAAAAAATCTGAAACAGATTATATTAACTACAGATGTGGAAAGATTATTATGATGTCGCAAGAGCGCTAAAAGCTTGAGACAGAGTCTGTTTGGAAAGAGAATAGAAGCGGCGAAAAACGGAACTATTACCATTATTAAATTGTACGTGCATAGCACCCAAATCAAAGTATTTAAAAATAATATTTACTATGTCATAACAATTACTTATAAAGAAGTGACGCGTGACCCGAGAGCTAGCTATTATCTGGCTCAACGCATTAGTATTGCCATTCAGCGTGGCAATGCAGCCAGCATCTTATAGGGACGCTTCCGTCTAGTAGTGATTTGGATCAGTTGAGCTACCTTTAGATCGGTAGCAGCAGTCTTCAGCCAGCACAACAGTGCAATTTGTATTTTTTAAAGTTTGTACATCCCTACTTGTATAAGTTGTATTATTATTTCTGTAAATAAATGTACCTATTACCTATAAAGATATTTTATATAGAAAATATTATTTTAAAAACTTAGATATGTATGATAGAAAAATAGAACAGATATATTCTATATTCTAAGGATAGATAGTGTCCTGTCGATTTAGCTCGACTATAAGCTATAACGACAACACAGTGTAGCAAGCAACAAGAAATCGCTAGTTAGAAATTTCGGCGCCCTCATCTGTCATGCCTATTCCCTTTCCAAACATACTCTTACTTGCTGGAGGACCTTAATCCCTGTACCAAAAAAACGTCTCTTAATTTAAGAGATGTACATCTTGCTTCGGTAAATAAGTTACACGTTTTAAGCACGTGTAAGCATTCAAAACATTCGCAAATTGTTTCGCTTTGGCTGTTATTGCCTAAATTAGATTTTAAAATGAACTAAAATGAAAAATATATTTATTACTACATAAACTAATACAACAAGTGTAAAACGGGATATTTACCATGATTTTAAATTTTTATTGGTTGGTTTTATCGTTCGTAGTAGAAGAGTCAGAATAAGTAGATTGATATGGCTACTCATGACATCTACTCGCAAAGACTTCACTCCACCCGTGATTATGGCTCACGCAACCCAAAATATTGGGGACCAATCAAATTCAAAAATCATGGTAAATATCCCGTAACAGGATTAAAAACACGCTTATTGAGTATTTATGTAGATATGTTTAACTAAACTCTCTGTCTGATTGTCCCCACACTTAGGCAAAGCCTGTATCGTGAGGTATGTATACGATTACCTGTAGAACCTCAGCTGTCGATACTAATAATTGAAAAAAGTATGAAAGTACGTAATTTATTAATTACTTGAACATTGTCTGAACTGCTACAATAGTGTTGCAATCAGCGAGGCTGTCCTCTTCAGCAGAATTGGATAACTCCTTATTTACGACCACCACATTTTCAGCCAAAGTGATCCCAGCACGTAAAAGGTCGTCCAAACTGCAAGAGTAATGATAAATTAAAAGAGGTTGCTACCGTAGTACCTACTTTTATTTTATTTTGTAATAGGCATAACAAAAAACCAGTAAAATTATTGATATAAAAAATAAAGTTTTATTACACGGCTATCCGCCGTGTAAATGCGAAACGCCAATATCCCACTCAGAGGCGTTACTTCATCTTCATGCCTAACAACAAGTCTACAACAACCCAGCCGAACGATGCCATCACCGTGGCAGTAGCGTGGCCAGGATGCTGGCATATGTATATATACATATCTTATTAGTTTTCTTCTTCAGGAGTCTTTAGGCCTCCCCCATTTAATGTATGAGGGGTTTTGCCATAATCACCACGCGTGGCAGGCGGTTTGGTGACCTAAATGTAAATGGATATTATAAGTTAAATAACTTACCAATCAATAGATCCGAGCATCCAATAAACTAATGGAAAGTATGAAATAGCGTCTAAGAATGCGATATCTGGCCGGCGCTCCAAGAGTAAAATGATGGGGTTTAGCGAGGTCTTGGACCTGAAGTGGGCTCTCAGAGGAATGATAAAGTTGTAAATTCCATTTGAGGCGTAATCCGCTGCGAGAATTATCGTTTTATTTTGCCACTGGTACTCCTTTGCATTTCGGTATGCACAGTGCTCGCAGACTTGTGCGAGCTGCAAACAGCACAAAGGCTTCTTCTCCTTCAGAAGGAAACATAGAGTTGGACTCACTCCTATAAATGGAGACACCGGCGGGAAGCCCTTTACGATCCTGAAAAATCTTGTTCCATTGTATACAATATGTACCAATTATTTATTTATAACAATCGTTAGGAGCATAATGAAATGCCAAAGCAAATCTGGGTCACGGACGACCGACAGAATCCAGCCGCACCGAAAAATATCACTGAAACTTTATATGCACCAAATTAATAAAGGTACTATTGCGTATAATTTACGATAATGTATTCATACATTTCAAAGGGTTTCATGTTAAAACAGTTATTGTGTAGGTACCTGTTTATATAAAAATAATATACTTTTTGGCAAAATGTTAAAATATCGAATGGGCGGAGTCTAGCAAAACAACAATAAACAATAGCTTCAGGAAAGTGATAGCGCTATTACTCACTTGAAGGGATGAGGTCTAGAGCGACGACCTCTGTGGCGCGGCGGCCGAAGGTTCGCCTGCGACGCAGGAGGTTGCGGGTTCGATTCCCGCCTCGGAACGAATATTTGTACGATCTTCGGATATTTTTTCAGGGTGTTCTGTGTTCCCCAATATGGTAAACACGCATACCAGATGGCCTTCAGTCCACGGCGGTTCCGCTATTCCTAATAAGCCATCTTGTTTCATATGAACTTCAGTAATCTTTTTCGGGGCGGTTGAAACATAACTTTATTCTTGTGTATAATCAGATTTATTTTAATAAAAGTTTGTATATTTAGTTACACCATATACTATGAATATTTAGAATATTTATTATCCCGAAAACAAAAGGGTTTACACGTAGGCTGCGCGGTTAATTTCCGGAACAACTGATCCGATTCCAAAAAATATTTCACTTACAGGAAGCTACATTATGGTTGAGTGCTATGCTATGATAGACTATGTTTTGTAAGCTTCCGCCCGCGACTGCGCTCGCGTTATGTTTGGTTCCTCTCACCTCCGTAACTGTTGGGCGGATTTTGATAGTATTTCGAGTGTGGATGGATGCAGAGGGGTGAAGGAGAGGGACAGGGGAGACTGTTATTTATTCTGTCACGATGCGTGTGGAGCCGCGGGCAATAGGCTAGTCCTTTTTAAATGAAGTAAGTATATCTATGTAATAAAAATAAATAGTCGTGCTAAAACGTTACGTCATTCAAACTAACTGAACATTCTCGTTATACCTAGAATAAAAAGTGGATCGTAAACCTAATTATAAGTAAAAATATGGTTCAGAATTTGGACTTCGTTTTATAGATACATAAAAGGTAACTAAATACATAAAAGAAGCAATGTTTTTCATATACAATCAAACATGATTGGGCGGAAACGACAGATGTCTTCAATTTTTTTAATAAAAATTGTTTACTTTTTCAATCTATAATTGACGTCAACCGAACCAAAACTATTTACAGTGAATACCTTTTATCAAAAAACGTAGTCAATCGATATCATGTTTGAAACTGCACGCATGACCGTTTCCACCCCCCATAGAGTTGAGGCTCTACACAATAAATTAGTAAATCAAAATCTAGAACTGGATTATAAATTAATTATAGGTAAAAAATTATCTGTAAAAAATATAATGAAATAGTAAAAAAACAAGCTTTAAATTTAAAATAGTGAAAAATGAAGGACAAATTAGAAATCCAAATTAGAAAGTCCTGTTATACATTGACTGAACCACAGCTGTTTATCAGGCTTAAGTAAGTATGTAAAGTGTAAACTTTCTAGAATAGTACGGATACTCGTAGTATGTATCCGTAGTATGTATGTTTGTATGTATGTATGTATGTATGTATTCACACTCATAACTACATATTATTTTAAATCTACAGCAATTGCAGCTCGTGAGAGACAACATCTTAATTTTTTGTTTTGTTTTGCTGGAAAATATTTAACAATTTTAAATTCAGTGGCAGATTATTAATCTATGTTTATAGATTTCACTTTTTAAATATGTTACTTTTTTAGGTAAAAAATATGAGATGTCAAAAACTTTAAACCTATTACGAATTTATAAAAAGAAAGAGCTTACAATCCATTTTTTTTTCGTTTTAATTATCATAGAGATCTGGTAATAATTAGGAAGTTTTTTTTGTATGAACAATGCGTGATATGTTAGGTTAGGTTACTCATATGAAAATAGCGTTTCATCGATCTAGCCATTTTGATCTCAAATATCCTGGCATTTGGAAAGGAATTCCAAATATAAATTAATTTAAAATTTATGTTTCTTTTGTGTTTCGAATTTAGTGACTTATTTGTTTTCGCGCATTTGATTTTTCTTTGACGTCTCTCTGACTTTAAATAATACGAGTGCCACCGTGAGACCGGAAACGGCTCGCTCGAAGGATTAATGATGGGGAATTACATTTTCTACGTACAATTTTTAATATTCGTCCATTTTTTTACTCCTGGTCCAAATGTTAACCATACTCGTATAACTTGCAACTAATCATTTTTGATCCACCCCGGATCAGATTACAAGACGATTTTGGAGTTAGCGGTCTCGTTTGGTCATTCTTCTTTATTCAATATGCGCTCTATGGGCAAGCAGCTCTATAACCTGGGTGTTTACTCTCGTGGGTTAGAAAGTTTTTTGAACGAACAGAAAATATTTATACGGACTTAATCGGGGTTTACATAAAACATTTTAGGATTTCTACTTTATTTTATTTGAGCTTAAGGTTCATGAACGGCTGTGGAGGCTTACCTTGTAAAATCATTTCGCCAGGCGCTGTGGGGAACATCACTGCCGGCCAGCGATGTGAAGCTGCTGGTGGTGGCGTCATCACTGGGGCGGGGTACGGGCCGTGCAGTTGGGATTTACGCAGGGGTTTTACAGATACACAATGCACACAATTGCACAAGAAAAAAAAACAAATATCTCTTTAGTAAAAGACCAGTGACTACCAATATTGATTTAATACGATTCTATAGTCTGTTCACGGAGATAGACTAATAGGAACAATCGGGGTTACACGTGATTGGTCGCAAATAACGAATATAGGGCGCATGCACGCTGCGATCAAATGTTGGTCTTATCATTCTCTTGTGCGATGCGGACGTATCAGTTTGGTGATATTTAGTTGATTTTATGTTGACCTTGCTTCTTGTTGTATTCTTGGCTTGCTCATTTATGTTTTCTTTCTGTTTATCTCGTGACTTCCGATATTTTATATAATTAAACAACAAAGTACGTAAAACGGCGGCGTGCCACTATCTAACCCAATATCAAAACCTATACCTTAATTCGCCATCATCACATTATCTACTAGGTAGCGAATTAATTGGTAAAATATCAATAACCCTACTTAGTGTGGAATACGGAAGTAATTTCCATCCCTGTGGAAATGACACTTTAAAATAATATAATTAACTAGGTAACTTGTACTTAGCAATATAAACGGAGCCTAACATTTTTAGAGAAAAATCACGCCCACTGACTAGCCGTGGTCACTCATGGTGTTAGTGCATCCTTTTTACTTCCATACAACTGTGCAAAAGAGAGCGCCCTATATTAGCCCTATAGTCTTGCTCCGTGGACAGACTTGAAGAAGTATTTACGTGTACCGCTACGTTTATTTGGTGCATTATGGAATGCTTTTTTAAAAATAATTATCCAATTATGGTGGAACATAAAATATGTAATGAAGCAAACGAAAATAATAAATGATGCCAAAAAGCAAAGCGATTGTCAAAGTTTGAAGTGAAAGTATACATTTAAAATTTTACGTCTGTGGCCTTAGTACGAGTTTTCATAGTTGTCGAAATTATATAAAGTTTCGTTTCCTTCCATACATTAACTTGCAGCGCCCATCAGTTGCTGGACGTCTTCGCTGGTAGCGCTGCAACTAAATATATGGACGGAAACGAAACTTTATTTAGTTTCCAAAACTATCAAAACTCGTACCAAGGCCTCTGTTTACAAATGTTGAGACATAGACGCTGGTGTCAATTACTTTAATTGTAACAAAAACATTACCAAGAACATGAAAGACTAAAGCAATATTGCCTTAACTACAAAAGTACAAATTTAATAAAAGCCAAACACTTACTGAAACAATGACGAAGTTTGTGCAGAATCTATTCATGCATCTTGCGTGATCCAAATGCTAGGTAGGTATCTAATAAAGTTGTCATGAATATGAACAATAAATTAATTAAACAGATTTGCGGATACTAGCAATAATATGGGCGAGACAATAACGATGGGTAATCCAATAAATTAACCCGAACCTACAGGCGATGAAATAGTTAGGTTAAAAAAAATAGGTACTTTGCACTAGAGAAATTCCAAAGAACGGCTTCATATAAGCAGCAAGTGTTTATTAGATTGATCGTTTTGGTAACTATTGGCAACTACACCTTGTTTAGTTTTAGTTATGAATTGTAAATTTAACAAATCTGTAGGGTAATTCTTATCCGGGGTCAGTGCGTCAGTGCGCAGTGGTCTTCTTCCAGATAATAATGCTCTAAGACGAGTCTGGTCTGAACTGTGCCACAAAATTATTAATATAGAAGCACTTTGGACTCGCGTGGTGTGACTATGGATCTCTGAACGTTCGATGTGATGTGATAATGAAGTAATATAAATGTGAGCATTAGGATTTAAGAAATGTAAGAAGGTTTTAAAGATAGCATCGATATGTATAAAAACATAAAAATAATTCATGTCCTTAGCATTTTTAATTTTAGTATAACAAACAGTAAACAAATTGAAATTATATGTGACCCAAAAATTCTGTTCCAGCGGGACTCGAACCCACATCTTCACCTGTAATCGGCATTGCCTTGACCAATTGAGCCAAGGATCGAAAAACCTCTCGTGGCAAAATTAGCGCCGTTGGGTGCTATCTATAGGTGTTTCGTTCGGAAACTTTTTTTTATTACTGTGTGTGACATTTCTATGTGGACTCGCTACTCTAACTCTTTAAAACATTATTACTTTTTGAACGGTAGATAAAATAATCTATGTATCTATAAAGGTGAGAGTACTTTAAATGCGTGCATGTAGGATATGCATTTGAAGCATTTTAATTAATGAATCTTCGCTTACGCAATTTTCTCAGAAGGTGATCTCCAGGGTACATCATCATCTAGTTCATCCTCACTTTCATCTACCTCAACCTCTTCATCGTGATTATTCGCCGCGATACTAAGGCTACTAGTGACCATGTCAGGTACAGGTAGTATGGACGGCCTACGGCTACCTGTAATTATAACAACAACTTATATACATACATACATACATACATACATACATAGATACACGCCTCTTTCCCCGAAGGGGTAGGCAGAGCCTCAATGGGCCTCTTTTCACTGTGGGTTGCACCATCGTGGGATATAGACGTGACAAGTGGTGAGCTCATCGCCGCCATTGCTTCCCACGACTGACTCACCTAACACTTTCTTCCAGTAATAACACATTCTACAATTATCCAGCAACCAGGACATATCTTATACCAACGAATCTTATCAACAAGTCCGGGTAATTCCTTAGTCGGCTTTTACGACATCCACGGGAGGAGACGGAGGGGTCTATTCTTAGGCCGGACGCACCACGGTACAGTACATCACAAATCACTAGCACATCCAACTGGTTCATTATAAAAAGCGGTATTCACTTGGATGTGGTCCTTTGACCACCAAGAGCATAAATAGTAGTAGTAGAAATTAATAATTTAATAACAATTGAGTAGTAGTTTATTTTTGTGAAAGAGTTTGTCCGCGGAAGTACTACGACCATACCTATTTCTGCCGCAAAGCAGTAGTGCTCGCATTGCTGTGTTCTGGTTGGAAGGGTATGGTTGCCGGTGAAATTACAGGCACATGAGACTTTTCATTTTTATGTCTCAGGGCGCAATGCAATGCCACATAGGGTGCGTCCTAGGTGGACGTCACCTATGTGGTAATGCATTGTTAAAGGCAGAGGTGGGCCAACAGCATGTTCCGCAAATCAGGAAACTAAGAAAAAAAGATTCTGCTAGATATTTCACATTCTATTGTCTGTAAGACAAAACGTGGACATAATTATGAATATTTTTGTGAATTGTAACCGTTTTCCTTATCACGAAATTACTATTACCAGAGTACTACTAAATTACTATTACAACGTACTACTTTACTGGTCTCTGGTATTATCCAAGATCTTGAAGATTTGATAGGATGTTGGATACAGTCGTAAGCTGTTTACTACTAACAATTACTACTAATTAGTAATTACTCTGAACTGACTATGTGGACTGATTATTTCAAAATAAATAACTTAACTGGTTTAAATTTGGATTATTATATAAAACAGTATTTTATTGATCGCTGAGGTCTCAAAAAAATCATAAATATATATTTCTAAAACGGCTCGAGTTATAATAATTATATTAAGGGCCAATATGAAAATATACGTGTATCAACACATCGTTCTCGAAATAAAAAATATATATTTAAAAAGCACCAAGGAGGTCAAACCATTTAAGCTGATATTGAAGATCATGCATTTCCTTGAATTGAAACTGACAAATATTGGGGAAATAAAGATTTCTAGGCCTTTAAACAAACAACAGTAGAGTATGCACTATGGGAATAAAGCAGTGTTTTACGTCGCGGGTGGCATATTGAACCCTGAGCGTAACGAGGGACTCTAGAGTTAACTCCCTAGCGTAGCGAGGGAATTATATAGTCCTGAGTGAAGCGAGGGATCAACGTGCCCAAGACGAAGACATGCTTTTTTCCAGAGGTGCATACTCTACTTTACACACCTTCTGCGAGACAATAAAAAGTCACTGAAAATCACAGCACCAAACCGTCTTTGGTTTCACATTTTTTGTAGTACCTCATGAATCTACTTTGTTCTTAATCCGAGTAGTACCTACACTCTTGGTCTGTGTTCTTTATAAACGTTTTTTTTTTGAGTTCTGTTTATTGTGGCCATTTCGATTTTGGAACAAACCTCTTTACAATGCCACATGGGCTTTTATAGGGTTCCGTAACCGAAAATTACGGAACCCTTATAGATTCGTCATGTCTGTCTGTCTGTCCGTGTATGTCACAACCACTTTTTTCCGAAACTATAAGAGCTAGGCTGTTGAAACTTGGTAAGTAGATGTATTCTGTGAACAGCATTAAGAATTTCATAAAAAAAAAGAAAAAAACAGTAAATATTTGGGGATCCCCAAACTTAGAACTGAAACTAAAAAAAAAAAAAATTAAACCCTCCAAATGTGGGGTATCTATGGATAGGTCTTCAAAAATGATATTGAGGTTTCTAATATAATTTTTTTCTAAACTGAATAGTTTGCGCGAGAGACACTTCCAAAGTGCTAAAATGAGTGTGTGTCCCCCCGTAACTTCTAAAATAAGAGAATGATAAAACTAAAAAAAAAAATATGATGTACATTACCATGTAAACTTCCACTGAAAATTGGTTTGAACGAGATCTAGTAAGTAGGATTTCTTAATACACTATTATTAAAACATCGATCAAAGTTACAACAAACTACAAGAACTTTTATATTATGTTACTTGCTGCTACGGAACCCTTCATGGGCGAGTCCGACTCGCGCTTGGCAGCTTTTTTTTACTTAGAGTTTTCAACGAGTTCCCACACGAATTTGACGTTCCAAATTCAAATCACTTTATTTCCTAGGGAGTTTCTTACAACTTTATATCTCTTGGGAGATAATGCTTTACTTTACGTTGATATGTAATTGAACATTGCCAAGCAGGTAGTGTGAAAAAAATATTTTACCTTTGCGTTGATTTGGTGCGTCTGGGCTTAGGAAATTGGGGTTTTCCGGTTTCGGTAGTAACAAATGGCTATCTGTAGCGCTTTCCGTGCCCGGCGAGTCTCTTGGACAAGAACGAGAATCAGTAGTAGACGTACCCTCACCGAATTTACCTGCAGAATGTGGGTACATATGTTAAAGTATTATTTTATTTAATGGGCATTCAATATAATAGAACAAAAATAAAAAATTGTCGTCGTTTGCAATTTTTTCACTAAATAGGTCGTTAATGCCAATGATGTTGCCAAATCATTAGTTATGTGGATGCCATGTTTTGTCATACTCAGAGGTAGGAAATACTTCAGAATTGTTCCTCTATGAAGAAGACCTGAAATATATTTGTGTAGTTATGTGCTCCTTATCATTGCGTTCCAATAACTATTATGAATGTAGCGTCTTTATACAAACATCTTCATCTAAATACAACTCTACTGACTATTCCATCAAAATATTTAGGTATATGAAACTCAATGAATAAAGTTCACTCTAAATGACTCCGATCTTTGAGAATGACAAAGTAAGGTGAATTGAATAATTTGGAAAATATAAGTGATCTACTCGATAAAAATAACACTGGTCAACAAAATCATACAAATTTGCAGTGGCCAATAGTATATAAATTACTGCATCAGGCGTTGATGGACGAACATGATTAGCCGAGGTGTAGCCAAGATACAGGCTACGTGAGTGCATCAATGTCCAATTGCGATGAAGGCTTGTATAGTACTTTTCTCATACAATGCTGGATATTCACACAAATTAATTTTCTTTCAATCTTCAATTGAATTTCTCGTTTTTAAATGTATGTTTTTATTTTTGGCTTTTGGCGGCTACGAGTTTTCAATTACAGAGAGCTCTCTCTTTGGTAAATAAATTCTAATAAAATAACAACATTTTCACTCTAAGCAGGCAATTTAAATTATTATGACGAGGTTCTTTTTCTATTGCATACCTCTTTCCATATTCAAATAACACCACAGATATGAATTTTCATAGTAAAATTGCCCGCTTGATAACAGGACAGAGATGGGGATTTTCATTCTTATATTGCCGGCTGCTATCGGTGTGTTTTTACCACGATTATAGAAGTTTGAAGAAGGTTCTCTAATTAACGATCAATGTACTAGAATATTAA
Organism: Operophtera brumata; assembly: GCA_932527175.1. Taxonomy (NCBI): domain Eukaryota; kingdom Metazoa; phylum Arthropoda; class Insecta; order Lepidoptera; family Geometridae; genus Operophtera; species Operophtera brumata. Next base: position 72,050,268 of record OW052239.1, read on the forward strand.
ATAATATGGCTTAAATATTCACAAATTACTTTTGTTTGTACTCTTCGTCGTATTTACAAAATACAACGATTTAAACTATACATTATATTATTGTACTAACACAGCTATGTAGTAGCACAGATAAAAGAATACTATACTAGTAGTTGTAGGTAGGATACAGTTTACGACCATTTTATCTGGAACTTTTCTGACACTGTATTGTATTTTAGTAACAAAATATTTTACGAGACATGTTTTAGTGATTCACTGCGGATCAGCAAAACATAAGATAAGATAAGATAAGATAAGATCATTTATTTGTCAGAAACACAGGTTTACATAAAGATGTCATAATAGCTATAGTATCACCATGTTTCGCCTTATCAAGGCATACAAATTTTAAAATAAAATAATAAACACAACAATTAATAACATGCCAGTAGGTAGAATACCGCACGGCCCAAATGTATATTTCCATGTACTTAGTTCATTTTACGATTTAAATGGTTTCTTGGTGATTTATATTATATTCCAATAACAATCAAAACACTCAGACGAATACGATCTTTGAAGTGTTATTTATGGTTTAATTAAAGTTTATCACGAGTTTTGGGTAAGTTTTGTGAGGAAATACTGGACCTAAAATCGAATGCCTTAACTATCAAAATAGTAGAAATAGGGGTGAACTGTGCAGGCCCTAACACCTAAAGTATCCTATACTTAGCTTCGCTAGATCAATGTGCGTAAATCAACCCGTACCTATCGCAAACCAGTCTAGTTACCTAGTTTATGCGTGTGTAGTTTTTTTAAAGGGTTATTGTGTATTTATTGTTTGAAAAAGTTTTAAAGGGTCGGCAGCGTGCTTTTGGTGCCTCTGGTATTGCAGGCGTCCATAGGTTACGGTAACCGCTTACCAACAGGTGGGCCGTATGCTTATAAACTACCTTGGTAAACAAATAAAAAAAGGAGGAGCATTTTATAATCTTTTCCCATGAACAACATGAAAACAAAGGTATAGCAGATTCAGAAACTACCGATAAAAAAACCTTGTTGACCAGTGTAATCTGTTCTAGAAATAAAAGTTAGCCAATTGAAACAACACATAACTTAACGGACAACAGTGTGTTTGTATAAGATATACCAGGCCCGTATGGATCTTTCTGCAATACTTTCTGTAACAAGTCATAAAATCAACGGCTCCTAATAATGGTAAATAAAACATGGTACATACGTATTTAGATTCATGTCACCTGTTTATATACCTTGAGTTTCAGATCGGAATAATATGTCTGAAACATATTATAAAATCTGAGAACAACAAAATCATTAGGTTTTGGAGGTTGAATTAATTGGAGCATGCATAATAATTAATGCACGAACTTTGCAAGGTGCTTTGATTTCATTAGAACTCTTGGAGGAACTCTACGTGCAGTAATGTTATTACTACTCGAGTCCAGTACTGAATAGGCACAAAGAAAAAAGTCTAGGGAATATTTGAGTCCTTTGGGCGATACTAGGATTTCAATAGTTACCTAAATTCAGAACAAAATGTTATCAGGCAAAGATCAGGAGGGAATAAATAAGAATATCAAGCGATTAAGCTTTTACAGGTTCATAGAAAAAAGTTAAAAAAACAAATAAGATCTTTGATATACACTCTCTAAATAAAATAAAACAAACAAACAAAGCACACTTGATAGTCACTGCCGTCTCTACATGTGAAAACAGCACAATATGCTTAGTGACTAATCCCTAATGTGACTAATGTATTTACAAATTATCTTTGTCTTTCTGAAACTCAAAACATAGACAGTGAGTGAATTGCCCGGCGTCTGAAACGCGACAGTGGTTATTCAATGCTAATAATCACTATCGCATTGAATATTTTTCAACAACAGACAACTGGCAACAACTACAATTCAAACAAAATGTAAACCGAATAATAATTGTAAAATAGTAAATTAAAAATTCGGTCTATTTTTCGTGTAAATTAAACCATGGCACTCACAGCTAGCGACAATTAAATTAGCGGATGATACGGTATTAGCTTGGTTGATGCGTAATGGCGATGCGTTGGGTGTGGAACTCGAGGGAGCTTGCAGAATCACTTGTGGGAGGTTGTACTGAACGTCGTTACTACCGTCTGGTTTCTTCGGCTGCGCGGAACCCTCCTCTGCGTCACCTGATTTCTTCTCGTGGGAGAGCAAGCTACATGCAGTTGTATCTTTAGGTATAGCTGGTCTTGTATCGATCTGTTTTTCTGCTACGACAAATGCAGAGTTTTCTTCTTTCGTTATGCTCATATAATAGCATGTATCGCTTTTTTTCATTATATGCCTTGGTCCAGGATTTAAAAGAATTGTTTCTTCATAGAACTCTGGCAATTCAGAAGGTCGCACTCCTACTAAAGCTACGCCGTACCTTGAAATAAGATAACGATTTAAGATTTTTTCAGCAAGGATGTGACATGTGAGAATGAACAAACAAAATACTTTACTTTCTATGAGAATGAAAACTGGCATAAGTGAAGCTTTTTCCTTCATATTCTCCAAAAAACCGACTATCTCCTAGAACTATGTGATATATTTCGTTCCCAGAACATTTCCCGTAAAGACGATGCCATTCCTCCGGTGATTGTTGGCCTTCTCTGAAAATATTGTTTTTCATTAGGTAACTTAATAACTTACTAATTAAAATGTAATAATTGGCAACAGCTAGTACTAGTTTGATTAAAATCAAAATATAAAATAATGATGGTTATTCTATAAATGAGCTACATTGCGACGAATCGGAACTTACTGTCCTCGGCTAGTGTGGAGTAAGAGAGTTACTAGAGTGGAAGCTCCCGGGCAGGTGCAGTTGTTTGCCAAGAGAGCGTACTTGAACTCATCCTCACACACGACGAATTCAGCAAACTTTACATGTAATTTATTTTCTGGACGGAAGATTTGAACGTATTGAGGTACCATGGGCGCGAAGTCTTTAACAGCCCAGGATCTAAGGATAACAATTTAGATCATTATCTTTTTTGTTCTTTTGTTGTTGAACTCCGTGATGCATATGGCTGAGAGGCGAGAGATGCTGGTTTGATTCTCGTTGCGCACAAAAGTTTACATAGTCTGTAAATATTTGATCAGAGTCCGGGTTTTTATGCTTCGGATCCGAGTGGCACTCGAAGTTGATACACACGACATAGGGAATCCTACTGTGGGTTTGAGGCTATGTATGTGACTGTTGGGTTGTATTGTTACGTGTAATATTATGAACACCTTCTAGTTTTATATTACGAATGCACCATTACCCTGAGAGATTCTCGTAATTATTTTATAATTTTAAGAATCCGCTTGCAGAAGTTCGAAATTTATACCATTGCTATCGAATTACATATTAGCCCAGTTGTAGAAAGCGTTTGCTCACATATGTAAGCCAAGTAATTTAGTTTTTTTGGTTTTATCTAAACTGGTGTCAGAAAGGGAAAGGATCATGCCCATTAATGTATGGTCGCCGTACCAAATATCTAACTTGTATAATTATTTAGTACCCTTCAAAACTATTTCAGAACAGCTGGGTTGCCTTCCTTTCCTTAGCTATGGCCTCTGAGGAAAGTCTCCTCAATTTTGCCAGTGTCAAGTTTATTATTATAATATTTTACATTGAAAATGATAGCTGAGACCTGTCATTACAAGCTTTTTGATTATGAAGGAGAAGGAAAATGTGCAGCCGTCGCAAAAGATTCGTGGCCACCATATCAAGTGTGTATGAAGTCAAAATTGGCTTTTGTTTGCACATGGCTATAAAATAAATATTTTGGTTAAAATTTTGGCGATTGGGTTTTGTTAGTCATAAAGTAGTTTTATTAACAAAAATAAATCTGGCATCAGATAGAACCAAAGGGTAAAAAATAAACGAAAAAAGAAGCCCGCTAAATTTAGCAATTTAAGTTATGGAGTTCCGGAATAAGCTCTGGACACTGGTGTTGAGAGGATATTTAAGTTCACAAAGTAGAATGTAGGCTTTGAGGTCGAATTAAAAACATTTCCCCTTGTAAATCACACACCCGACAGTCACATACATAGGCCTGACCCCCACACTAGGTTCCCCTGTGTCGCAGGAGTCAGGAAATACGAGAACCATGATGCCACAACACCCTTACCCGGAACAAATATTTGCAGACCATACAAACATTTGTGCCGCAGCGGGAATCGAGCCTGCAACCTCTCGCATCTCAGCCAGCTAACTCGCCCACCGCGCCGCAGAGGTCGTCAAACCCTCTTTATTAAAAATCTGACTCACCTAAGTATTGTGTGTTCATCGGCGGCCGTTTTATCAGCATAGTTTCTCGCCGCCAATATAAAACAAGCTTCAGCTTCGCTCATACGGGCACGGATCAAATCTGTGTCTTTGAGGCACGACCCTTGGATATAGATAACTCTTTGAGCCCATATTGGTACCTGTAAACATTGTTTGGAAGGTAATGTAGTGATTGCCGGTGAAATTACAGGCTCATAGGAAACTTCTAAACGTTATACGTTTATGCATGACGGGCGCAATGCAATGATCCATAAGGTAGGTACCTACGTCGTAAGTCGACGTAAGCTACGAGGTAGTTTACTTTACTTTACTTTACTTTAATTTTTAAGCTTAACTTAAAAAGTAAAGTTACGTAAAAGTTTATTAAAATTGGTAGAAAAAATATGAAACAAGTGTTATAAAAATATGGTTTACAACTAAACTAGGTAGTATGTACGTACTATAGCTGTAACAGTAATTTGTAAGTAGACAAACATTTGTAAATGCACTAGCTCCCACCTTAGGAATTCCTATGTTGTGGGTAGCTAGTTCTCGTTCGTAGTACGAAAATTGAGCAAATGGCCCTTCTGATGTTAAGCGGTAACCTCTGCCAATAACAATGCATTACTACCTCACAGGTCACGTCCAGCTAAGACGCGCCCTATGTGCCACTGGACTACGCCCGCCATCCTATGATGATGGTTGCACACGGGCTGTTAGCAACCATACGTTAGTTTAGTAGTATTTTCAATTAGCTGGAGGCTCTAAATTATCTTCATAATGTGTTACGAAACTTGTACTTAGAATGGACTATTTTCTATCTGTGTATTGTATGTATCTTCGCCGCGAACGTGACCCCGCTATGTAAATTTTATATTCTAGATTTTTTCTCTTTGAAATAATAATTAAATTATTATGTAACTTAACTTAGACCCTGTAACTTAAAAATCCCTGTACCAAACAAGCTCATGTTCAAACTTAAAAATTATATTAACATAACCTTACCTACCTACCTAGCCACCTACCAAGTTTCATCAGGGATCACCGGTTCTGCAGTAAGACATTTTGTATTTGTCCTATGCAAAAGTCGCAATATGCTGGACCCCCAAGCCTGCGCACTCTGCCCCTTCTGGTTAAATATTGACTTGCTATTTATACTCTCTGTCATCGACGTAAATAAAATGAATTATTTATTTTACTTTGGTCGAAGCTCTCTGTCACGTAGACTTACTTATCTAGACTTTTCATGGGCGTACCTTAAGGCGTAAATAGTTGAATCGTCTTAGCCAAAGCTACATGTTACCATGTTACATACACGTTTTTGAGTTTTACTTACTTGTAATATCATCCTCATTGTGGTATCCAACTCCATGGGCGACAAAAGAACTACGTAGTAATCCTGTAGCAGCGGATGAGCGTAAAACTCGTTAAGGAAATCCATGATTGTATCTGCGTGGAGTGTCGTCGAACAGACGACGACGTGCTTCTCCGATTGCGCCCGATGGGACGAATACGATCCACCCAACTTCTGCCTCTCCATCCACGTGAAAGCCAGCTGTTCAAACTGGAATTAAAACATATGTTTTTTTTACATTTGAATATCAAGTAGGTGCTTTTTAATCACTTGATGAGAGTAGACTAACCGAGAGGTGCATTATGATCGTAGCAAGTAGGATTCCTTGTTCTAACAGAAAACGGGCGTTTTTGTTTCTCACTCTGATAAACTCTACCGATATAATTTAGTCACGAGTGGGAATTAATACAGTGTGTGACATAAGCGTCATTAGTTATTTCACTGATTGGATAAAAAATAAAAATAAACTATGCTCCATATTAGCTAAATAAGGAAAGTGGTTTTTCTGGCAAACCCTGAAGATTACTTTTCTAAAAATATGTTCTTAAAATCCGATTTACCTGCGTTGGTAGGACGACAAGAGCAACTCCTATCATAATGACCATGAAGAGTTGCGATGGCCAAATATCAGGCACGAAGTCTCCATATCCCACAGTGGAGAATGTCACCACGACGAAGTACGTAGCTTGAAACAAGTTCAAATGTCGGTGACCCGCGCGCTGGAAATGCTGTATACCGCACACACTAAAAACAGATGGACATACATTAGATATTTATATAACATAACATAACACAAGGTCTGCTTAGCTTGGGGCTAGATAATGTTGTGCGAACTGTCCAGCATTATTTATTTATTATTATATAAATTATCATAATCATGTTTTTGCATAGTTTAGGAGCTATGTTATGTTTTGTGAGGGATTTCTAATCAATTTCTACAAACAGGTGTCTACTACGAAATATCAAGTTTTTATGATGAAGCCTATGGACTAGCGCCAATCAATTTTCAAGGTAGGTCGTTGTCGTTCAATAAGTAACGTTTTCCGGTTGCCAATAACATGTGGTCAAATGCTTGGATATACAATAATTATTTAATGAAACTTCTTCGAGATTAATTGCCGTGTTTAATAACATTGCCGGCCTTGGCTGAAAATATTGTCAAGATCCATAGGTATCTGTCGTGTTAAACAAAATGGTCAAGATTTTCATAGTTAACTTCTTCTTCTCAGTCGTTGCACTCTTGACAGAGCGGTCGTGGTCGTCATGTTGTACTATTATTAGGGGCTGATGTTGCTCGCCTCACGATATCTCGCCATTTATGCCTATTCGTGGACATCCTTGTGCATTCATACAGGTTGCCACCCACTGCAGACTTGATCTGGTCGGTCCAACGCATGGGCGACCTTCCGCGCGGTCTGATGCCCTCTACTCGTCCTTGTACGACAAGACGCTCAATGGAGTCAGTGTTCCGTCTCGAGACGTGTCCGAAAAATTTAAGGATGCGAGTTTGAACTAGATCGGATAGACGCTGCTTAATGCCAAGTTCTTGAAGTATTGATCCAGCCGATCATTAGTTATACGTGGTGTAACTAACACGACTTTGTTTTATATATATAGATATACAACCATTGGCCGAGAGATGAGAGTGACATCAGCCGGGTACTCCGCGTTATAGAATTTGTCGACAATTACAGTCTAGAATCAGTTTGTAGGGGTTTGGTCAGGGCTTCTTAGGAGTTTATTTGTAATTTTAGGTGTTTTTGGGGATTTTAGACGTTTGTTGGTGTTTGTACAAGTCATGCATTTTTTTATACTACTTGAATGACGGAGCAAGCAGATGGCCCACCTGATGTTAAGCGGTAACCTCTGCCTATGAACATTGCATTCTCACATAGGCCACGTCCACCTAAGACGCGCCCTATGTGGCATTGCACTGCGCCCGCCACCCTGAGACATAAAGATGAAAAGTCTCATGTGCCTGTAATTTCACCAGCACCCATACCCTTCACACCGGAACACAGCAATGCAAGCACTACTGCTTTGCGACAGAAATAGGCATTGATCACTAAATAATACATATATTTTATTGATGGCGTCGTCAAGCACTTGTGTTGTAGCAAGTCAATGACAGCTCTGTATGCGGAAGGAGAGCAGCAATAAGTCACTCTCCCCTCTTGCCCCGCAAAAGTTGGTCGAACGTGATTTCCGGGCATTACGTGTTTCGTGGTTTTTTCGTTCAAGTTATATTCACATATTATATACCTACATATTCACGCGATATGTTACTGACCTTGTAAAGACGAGGCAGAGAAGAGTCACGCACAAGATCATCAGCTGCTGCGAGAGTGCCGATTGTGACTTTTGCATTGCACGGTGCAGGTCGTTCTGAAAAGTCGGAAAAAGAAATGGAAATAAAGAAAGAAAAGAAACAAAGAAAATACATTATTCACAAGACACCACACAAAAAAAATATGTCATATGTAGGTACAATAGTTTCACACATACCAAACAAAACAAAATAAAATAATAATACAAAAAATAAAACTATAATTAACATCATACAATTATGATGCGGTGAAAGGGCCTTCAGCTCAGATGCTGCTGCATGTTCTACTGCAGCGCTGGTATTCTGCTAAGACCACTATTGACGTCACGGACATCTTAATAAGTCACTAGGATAAAGCCTGCCCATATAAAATAATAACCCATATTTTAAACACTGTGCGTTATTTTGTGCAAATCCTGATTTATATTTGATTAAAGATAAAACTGATTGTACTTGCTGAATAAATAGTAGACTAATTTGTTACTAAGTTTAGAGTTATTATAAACGAAGTAATTTGTGATTATTCTGTTATATTTATTTTATAGGTATTATTATTCATACGTGTTCGCAAACTTACACAGCCCTACACCACTTGTAAATTATTGTGAAGCAAAATTACTAATAAAACAATTCTGCCAACAAAAAACCAAAGCGGTTTCTTTAAAAATTCAAATAAAATAACTTTATTTGTGACCACCAGATCCATAATTTGGTTAGAAAATAAGTACTTGTGAAAATATTGTTAGTAACCTACAACTAGAAACAGCTTAATTTTTATTCTAACTTCTGGGCCAAAATGCACTCAGTAATGTATAATAAAAAATATCTATGTATGTTATATATATTGTATTAAGTATATAATTTATCTAGTACCCATAACACAAGCGCTGCTTAGCTTGGGGCTAGATAATGTTGCGTAAACTGTCCAGCATTATTTATTTATTTATTTATTTTAGTAATATGTGTAATTGGCCATAGCTGAATGCGTCTTGGTTCAGTGCTGAGTGAGGTAGGCATCTGCCCCGGAGGCTGTTGCGGCGCGCGCTGTTTCGCCAGGAAGCTGTCTACGTGTGCTTCGGCGAACAAGCCCGACGCGCTGCACCAGCGCGGCAGCCACAACAGCGCCCTGGGTGGGTTACTATGAGCTCTTATTGCCATGCAGTTGATAAACTATTCAGTACAAAATATTGGTTCCGTGATGTCCGCACACAATCGCAGAGGGTCTACAGACTTCTGCGATTAAAGTTATTCAACGATGAAAAATGTCAACGATGAACCGATATTTTGTACTGAATAGTTTTTTAACTGAATGGATATAAGAGCTCATAGTAACCCTCCTGAACGTGAACTGATTGAACTATTGAACCCGTAGGGCACGCACAGTAGTTTTCTTACATTTGGTCCAGAGGATAAGGAGATACAAAATGCACAGAACTGCGTAATTTTAACCGGAACTTTTTAAACCTATGAGCTATTATATTCGCTCGGGTCGTGAGAGCTCTACGTTCTCCCTCGATTTCATCATCATCAAGCAAATTCTCAGTTACCCAGTGTCCATGGTATTTGAAAGAAACTCTCTTCAGTGGAGTGCCGTTCAGCAACACATAGGTGGAACAGACGACGGACACTTGGTACCTGACTTAAAAACCATAAATAACCATCATCAAAAGCCCACACTAGTCCACTGCTGGTCTTAGGCCTCTTAAACGGTTAAACAGTGACGTCATATCCATTTACTTACAAACAGGTTCTCCAGTGATCTTTTTGCCAACCAACAGTTGAGGAACACCGGTATGAACAAATTACGTAGAGGTGGAAAAGGCAACTGAAATTATAAAACATATTACTTTGACAACAAAACGGCTTCAATTAAATCAATTAAGGCGGGCCCCCGACCAAGATAACGAATTCAAAAAGATCCTTGTGATTTCAATGAATAAAATACTCTTTGATTTGCACCTACACGTGCTCATGCGAATTACAAAAGCATCCACTTTAAATTAAAGTTGAAATTCACATTTTCTCCACGGTGTACGGTATGCGTTCATACGAGTAGGAGTACGTTTTTAATGTAGATTTCTACAACAGCACAAATGATAGATTCAGTGATTTCTACCTTCTGTTTGTATTGAACGTAACTGGGACCTTTTGACAGCAGATAGGTAAAACCTTTTTAATGGTGGATTCGTTAAATTAACTCCTACGTATGATAAGAAACCAGAGTTTTAAGCCACTTTCAGTGTGTTTCCGGTATACTCTTTCAAGGCACCTCACTGCTTCCACTTTTTCTTATTTGCCATCAAATTTTCCCCACCACCCATCTTATCCATGTTATCCATCCAAAATCTTATATTTTAGCATTTGCTCATGCTTAATGCCAGGGCATAATGGTCGATTTTTTTCCGAGTGGAATTCAATATTTGTTGTTGGGACAAAGTAGGCGGCATACAAAGTTGACCCACCAGTGGATGCGCTATGGTGGGGCATAGTGGAAATACCCCACTTTCATGTAGGTAAAGAAAATACTACCACAATTTGGTAACACAGTTTTAGCGGGGGAAAGTCACAAAATTAATTTTCGGTAAGAAGAGAAAGTAGCATCCAAATAGCGGCAGTTTGCTCGGGGACGCGCCTTAACTATTACCGGAGTATCTAAATAACAGTACTTACAGTAAGAGCAAATGGAATCGTATTCATCATTTCTAATATGAAATGAAATGATAAAACTTGTTGCCAGATGTTACCCTGTAAAAGAATACTTAGAATCGATACATTTGAAAGGAGATACTCGTACCTCGATAAATTCACAAAAAATAAAGGCTGTTTACTGTTTAAAATAAAAATATGTTGCTTCACATAACACAAATATCATAAACGTACCCATGTACTTAGCAAGTAAATTAAATTAACGGTGCCCAAATTGAGATAATACTTTTTCAATATCTCTTCTTCTAATCCAGTCTTTCACCCACTTTCATTCCTTGTATTTTTTCACATTGCAGCAGCCATAGAGCAACATGGGGCGGCCGTATTGCTCTAAGACAGCAGCAGCACGTATGGTACTTTACAGTTTGGCATTTTGATTTTAAGACAGACACGGCTTGCACAAGTATTGTGGAATTCAATTAAAGTATGTCTTTTGTGTGGAAATAAATTGACCACCAAAACCTTAGTAAAACTTCCACCGCTCTATTAGAGGCATACCTTGATTGAGACTAATTTATCAAAATAATATACCTTGGTTACGAGACAAGACGACAATTTCTCAAAGGTTATCCACCCAAAATCTTACAAATTCTCAAAAACACAGGTACCTTGGCGGCCGAAAGGACTTGAAGGTGGCAAAATTGAGGAAACTTTCTTCAAAAGAAAAGGTATAACAACCCTCCGCAAAAAAAGATTTTACTTTTACAGTATTTCCGTATTCACGCGGGATTTTGCAAATTTTTGGGATTTATGTTGATATCTGTGATGTAGTTAGATACAATAACTTAGTGCAAAATTTCATTAGAATCTGTTTAGTTTCGCCGTTTTAGCGTTAAAGAGCGACAAACATCCACAAGTAAACAGTCAGTGCTTTTATTTATATGTTGGGATGTAAGGATTTTGCATTATTCATACTAAGACAGGCTGTGGCAAGATAATGGGATGCTCAGGGAAAGAAAAGGAAACGTTTTCATGATGTAAATACGATATCAAATCAGTACATAGTCAGTACAGTACATTTATAAATATTTACTCAGGAAACTTGAGAAGCGAGGAACACGTTTTTTTTTTAAATGTACGGTCAGCCTTATCGAATCACTAAAAGCTAAAGTACCACCAAACCAAATGAATAGATTTGAGATAATATTTTTTTTTGCTAAATCCTTTCAGCAACGCGGTACTTTGATTCTAGTAGGTACTGTACATCTATTTTATCTTACGCCCGCTTTTTATTTCTTTCTTTGCTCTTATTTGCTCATTCTTACATAATTTATCTTAACATCAGGTGGGCCGGGCCATCTGCTTGTGCCGTCATTCGAGTAGTTAAAAAACTAAATAAAAAAAAGTTGAGTCAGCTCTTCAGATTTTGGCAGCAAGTACCTGACGATACAAAATAAGCACAATTGACCCGATCGCTTCACGGTCGAGACTAATTGCTCCTGAGCTCACGTACACCAAAACAATGTGCATGTGCATGCACTAACATAGCCAGACGGACTTCGTGAAATCTTAACATCTGTACGATTTTCTTCGCCTGTTCCCTATGACCTACGAACGAACTAAAATCACTTAAATCATTCACGTACCTTATAACCTAAATAGGCAAGAAGTATAGCTTCTGTAAATGATATCATAGCCAATACGGCTTGTACGATCCACAAATACAGTGGTCGGTTGACCCATATTATTCCGTCCCAGTTGATAATCGGACGCTCTTGAAATTCCTCTTCCGTCAAGTTGGCCGAATATTCAAATTCAGTCTTATTCCCGGGTCTGCAGCCGTAACTGTAAGTAAATAAGGTCTGCTCAGTATTTTCATTGTAAATACAAAGGCATATAACGCTATATTTGGGAACATATATAGAATAACTTATTGAACACCAAAGCAACTCAGAGGGAGATGTTAAAATAACCATTTATGGCATCATTATAAAGTATCAACGCACAGCATTATTTTATCGATGACGCACAGCCTAAACCATAAGTCCTAGAGACCTGAAATTTGGAGGGTACGTTCCTTTTGTGGCCTAGGGGTGCACTAAGAAAGGAATTCAAGAATTTTCAACCCCAAACGGGGTGCAGCGGGGTGTTTAAGTTTGTATGGAAAAGTACACGCGGACGAAGTCGCGGGCATTCCACTAGTATATATACATATATATGGAGAATTGACCCCTTCGTCTCCTTCTGTGGATGTCGTAAAAGCCTACTAAGGGAATAAACCAGGGGGGGGGGGGGGGGGGGGGGATGTGCAGCAGCAGCATCCATCTGGTACTCATCGCCAAGATCACAAATCCGCCATACACCATGGCGTTCTATGGGTAAGGCGTCATCGAACAGTGGTGATGATGATGATGATGATGATAATAATGATGATGATGATGATAATAAAGATGATGATGATGATGATAATAATGATGATGATGATAATGATGATGATGATAATAATGATGATGATGATGATGATGATGATGATGATGATGATGATGATGATGATGATGATGATGATGATGATGATGATGATGATGATGATGATGATAATAATGATGATGATGATGGTAATAATGATGATGATGATAATAATATAGATGATGATGATGATGATGATGGTAATAATGATGATGATGATGATGATAATGATAATGATGATGATGATGATGATGATGATGATGGTAATAATGATGATGATGATGAAGATAATAATGATGATGTTGATGATGATAATAATGATGATGATAATGATGATAATGATGATGATGATGATGATAATAATGATGATGATGATGATGATAATAATGATGATGATGATGATGATGATGATGATGATGGAGAACTGGAGAACATTTTAACACGTAACTGTTATATTTGTTAGTTAACAAAATTGCGGAGTTAACAACACAATGCTAATTATCTATAGGTTTTTGTGTAAATTTTAATGTGGTTTGAATATACCTATACACTTATACAGTGAAGGTAATAGGTTAGTCCTTCTGTCAGTATTATCATAATAATGTTGCGTGCCTTTAATTGAGGAAGGTTTTCTTTGGGGAACAGACCCTTTAACATGCCACAAATATAGGCTGTGGCATGTTGAGGGTCTGTTAGGACACAGATAAAATAATACTATACGTCAGGATAAGTTATTGTATCATTTATTTCTTAGGAAACATTACATGAATCTCGAAAAAAACATGTAACTGTTTTTGGATTTAAGATTAAAAGTACATAAGAAAAATAAAAATAAACTAGCAACTCGCCTCGTATTCGCACCGTCCCCCTTCCCACCCCCCATCTATCCACACACCAAATACCATCATAATCTGCTAAAGCAGTTCCCCCCCAAACCCCCTTTATTATTAGCTGATAATTAAGCTTGATATAAATTAAATAATTTTTTAAATCGCTGTGAAAAGAGGCTCTTTGAGGCTCTGCCTACCCTTTCGGGGAAAAAAGTGTGTGGCTATGTATGTATCTATGTGTCTGTAGATTTTGTGTTTTTCCATTACAAACAATTAAACAAACAAACAAAGTTTACGTCTATATTAGTCTATATTATGATATATTCGTTTAGAAAATTAAGTTGGGCTACTTTTCCTAAAGTTACCAGGTGTGTTGCTGGCGAGGGTACGTCAGTAGGTCTACCATGAGTTGTCATTGTTAAATCATCTTGCTCCACTACTGTAGTAATAGTAAGTTTGTATGACATCTGTCAAATTGATAACTCATGATATGATTCTATGATTCTATGGAAATGAGAAGGGCAAACTATAGTCGTTGCAGTGTAGTTTACAACACATGACAACTCATACTACGCATTTTAGTACCCCAAGTATCCGCTGGAGGCGCTGTAGAAGTTTTCATACAAATTTGTAACTACAGTCGCTAGCGAGTATAAATTGTGTAAACTCATTGTAGACCTACAGATAAATATAGCGCATTATCTTAATATTGAATTTATTATCACTATACCTACTCACAAAAATATCGTTGTTTGTAATGCAAGAAAGCGCACCATCTCTCTCAAATAAACTTTGAAGAGCATAGCAAATTAACAAATTATCACCACCCACAAAATTAACCCATAGATCTAGAATAGCGGAAATTCGGTTTTACCAAAATTTTGAATATTGTGGAGTCATTTTTGATGTGTAACATCTTTCCTCTCGCTTTCCTGCAATCTGTGTGAGTGATTTCGTAAAAAAGCGGCCAAGTGCGAGTCGAACTCGCCCATGAAGGGTTCCGTAGCAGCAAGTAACATAATATAAAAGTTCTTGGATGGATTACGATTAATGACGTATTAAAAAAAAACTACTTACTAGATCTCGTTCAAACCAATTTTGGGTGAAAGTTTACATGGTAATATGTACATCATATTTTTTTTCTAGTTTTATCATTCTTTTATTTTAGAAGTTACGGGGGGGGGGGGGGGGACGACGACACACTTTTTACCACTTTGGAAGTGTCTCTCGCGCAAACTATTAAGTTTAGAAAAAAATTATATTAGAAACCTCAACATCATTTTTGAAGACCTATCCATAGATACATCACACGTATAGGTCTAATGAAAAAAAAAAATTGAGTTTCAGTTCTAAGTATGGGGAACCCCAAAAATAATTGTTTTTTTTTCAATTTTTGTGTAAAAATCTTAATGCGGTTCACAGAATACATCTACCTACCAAGTTTCAACAGTATAGCTCTTATAGTTTCGGAAAAAAAAGGCTGTGACATACACGGACAGACAGACAGACAGACAGACAGACAGACAGACATGACGAATCTATAAGGGTTCCTTGTCTTTGACTACGGAACCCTAAAAAGGGACGGAAGTGTGTAACAGGAAGCGCGCATTTTTCCGAGAGGTTGGTACTATCAGCCATGTAGCTAAAGCTAAGGCCAAACCAACTAGGCCGGGGGGAGGTGAGATATCAGGTGATCACATCAAATGCGACTACAGAAAATCGTGAACTAACCTCTACAATGCGCTTATAACGTAAATATCTCTATTACCTATCAACTTATATTGTCCAAATTAATAGGAGTAAGAAATAATATTATTTTAGAGGGCATAGTAGATTTATATTTTCGATTATGCAGCAAATATTTGTTAAATACTGTTTTTCCATTGATGTCAATACCGCAATTTTCCAGTCGACCGTTTTTACGATTTTAGAATTTACATCAATGGTGTTTACCTGTCTCACTTAAGGTATGCAGATGACCTCGTACTTCTTGCTGAAAACTTCGAGGATCTTCAAGTCCTTTATGATGCTTCTTTTGCTTCTTTTAAGGTAGGCCTTCGGATAAATATGTCCAAGACGAAGGTTTAACATCACAGACAACTCTTTAACATCACAGACCCTCACGTAATGGTTGGCCATGAGAGATTGGAGATAGTTGACCGGTATGTTTATCTTGGACATATTCTATCCTTTGGTAAAGAACATCAAAACAAGGAGATCGCAAGAAGGAGACAACTTGGATTGAACGCCGCCCGTTCAGCAAACTGGACGACATTCTTAAGTCCGCTGAAATTCTACAATGTCTGAAGACCCGACTTTATAACCAGTGTGTTCTGCCTACCATGACTTACGGTGCCGAGACATGGACACTCACGCAGGAGGCTGTGTACAGGATGAGAGATGCACAGAGAGCCATGGAACGCGCCATGCTCGGCATCAAGCTTATAGACCGTGTTCCCAACGTCGAGATACGAAGTCGAACGAAGCTCAAAGATGTTGGGAATCGTATAACGGAATTAAAATGGATTTGGGCAGGACACCTGGAAAAACGAGGTGACGATAGGTGGAGTAATGCGCTAACTGAATGAAGCCCAAGAACTGGATACAGAAACGTTGGTCGTCCAGCAGCGAGATGGGCAGACGATATCGCATGCGTCGCGGGCCGAACCTGGATGAGACTGGCACGGGGCCAGAAGGAATGGCACAGGCAAAGAGAGGCCTATACTCAGCAGTGGGTGAAGTCAGGCTGTGGATGATGATGATGATGATGACTGTTTTTCATGATATTCGTTCACGTTTCGTTGCGCGAGCGCTATTCTGTCACTTTAAAACTTAACTGATCTCTACTGAGTGGTGACTGAATTTGGCTGTTGTCTGCCTCTTAAGTAGTCAACGTCTTATATAAACGACACTGGACCCTCGCTAGAGCAAACGTTATATAACGCGGGCTCGATACGATATCTGCGTGGAATTATCGTTTTATCATCGTTATGATGTCACACGTTAGTGGCAAGGAATCTCCTATGTCATAGCGGATAAGGGCCAAGCAGTAAATCAGAGGGAAAGGGAAATATGTTAACGTGGAATATTATCTACGAATATTCATATAGAAAATGGACACATTGATTTGTGGTTTTCTAAAATCTGCCGATTTTCTTTGGGTGGGATACTTTGTGGAAAATATGTCAGGCAAGCAAATTGGGACAATTGAACTCAACCGATTTTTTGAAAAATCGATTTTCGCCTTATCTGTATGTTCCTTTTGAACATGCAGTTGTAGTTAGTACTTTACTTCTTTCTGCGAAATTAAGCCAATGCTATTATTATTATAGTACTGGTAATCGTTCTAAGGCTAAAGTAAATATTTTTGTGTTAGAGTGAATTTTGAAGGGCTCAATATTGCAATTTACAGCTTTTTTTCTTATAATCATGCAAAACATAGTAAACACGCAGTATTTAGACTAAAAAATTTGAATGTCACGAAAAAACAGGTTTCTGCAGGATAATTTCTATCGATTTATATGTTTGACTAGTGGAATGCCCGCGACTTCGTCCGCGTGTACTTTTCCATACAAACTTAAACACCCCGCTGCACCCCCTTAGGGGTTAAATTTCTAGAATTCCTTTCTTAGTGCACCCCAAGATCACAAAAGGAACGTACCCTCCAAATTTCAGGTCTCTAGGGCTTATGGTTTAGGCTGTGCGTTCATAATCAGTCAGTCAGTCACGCAACGATTTTATATATATTGCTTATAAATTATAAAACGAGGAAAATAACATAAACTCTCTACGCTGAACGGCTGAACCGATTTTGATCAAACAAAGCTAAGAAAAATCCCGACAAACACATACATACATACATAGACACACGTCTTTTTCCCCGAAAGGGTAGGCAGAGCCTCAAATGGGCCTCTTTTCACTGCGGGTTGCACCATCGTGGGAAATAGACGTGACAAGTGACAAGTGGTGAGCTCATCGCCGCCATTGCTTCCCAAGACTGACTCTGCTAGCGCTTTCTTCCAGAAATAACACATTCCTTAAATAAGCTAGCAAGCAGGACAAATCTTATACCAATGAATCTTACAAACAAGTCCGGGTAATCCCTTAGTCGGCTCTTACGACATCCACGGGAGGAGATGGAGGGGTCTACTCTTGGGCCGGACACACCACGGCTAACCGAACACACCACACCAAACAAAAAACAAAAAAACTAAATCGGTTCGTCCGTTCGGGAGCTACGATGGAACAGACAGACAGACACACACACACACACACACACACACACACATACACACACACATACATACACACACACACACACACACACACACACAGACACGTCAAACTTATAACACCCCTTCGTTTTTCGTCAGGGGTTAAAAATTGGCTGCATTCATTTTGCATGAAATCTTGTATGAAGCTTACAGACTCACTGACTTTCTCTAATCTGAATATGTACATTTTTTTTTTGATAGAATGATTTTTAATATTTTATTTTTCGTACTTTTATTATTGAGCACACATCGTACATTTGATGTTTTAAGATTCAATGAACATTATTTTCAACCGCTGCCTTTTTAACCGACTTCAAAAAAGAAGGTTATCAGTTCGACCAGTATATACCTAATATTGTTACAATTGCGCAATATTCGTATATGTTAGGCTATGTAAGCTTCTAAACAGGTGTGCCAAATTTCATAAGTTTATGGTATGTACATACATACAGTACATACGTCCACATATTTCTCAGAAACTAGAAACCTAATTGCATTAATTATTTTTTTATTGGATTAAGTATCTTTCAACCTATATAACAGTGTACATTTTATCAAAATCGGTTCAGTATTTTTCAAGAAACAGAAGAAACAAACACTTCGTTGGTTGAACGGTGCAATTATAAAAGTTATTACAAGATAGCGTGTAAACTTTCTGCTGTTACAGTTATTTTTCTTGATTCAATTTGTGTTTAGAAATAGGTTGAATTTTTTGAGTTTACTTTTTCTTCAGTCCTTTTTGGAATAAATTGTAGCTATAATTTAAAATGTCTTGTTTTTCATATTACTATTATGTTTTTATTTGATGCGTTCTTTGGTATAATAAACGTTCAATAGTATGTAATGCTATTAACAGTATAATCCCATGTAGAAACGATCAACACAACCAATCATTAGGACTCAAACTTGTTTGCCCGTTGAACCATTCAATTGAATATCTGATTGGCAGCCCGCGGGCCGGCCGTGTAAACTCACCATGATGCGGAAATAGGATTCCCATCAGCACAGACACGACATATATACAACACGCAGGCTAAAATCTTGAAAATAAGATTTGCTATTCTAATCCGTAAACCTGTAACAAAGAAAAATAAGTAAATTTACAAATAAGAAAACAAATCATGTTGAAAAGGTCAGCTGAAATAATGAAATAAATCAGTATGAGCTCCAATAAAAAGGATGGAACAAATGGAATTTCCATAAATTATTTTGGGACGGTGATACTCGTATGTTAGTATAGAAGCTGACGACACATCTTGAATCTGTCTAGCTCTTGTGAGAAGGGTAGAATCACAAGCGCATCCCTATCAATACCTTTATGTATAGATACTATTACATTCTAAGCAGTAGCTATCGTCATCTAGGTTATTCTTTTCAGGTAAGCCAATTAAGGTCACGTATTGCACTTTTTAATCATAAAATATGAAGGCGAAGTTTGTAGGTACATTGCAATTTTTTTTCATTTATTTTTTACTACTGAATGTCTGAACAAGCTGATGGCCCACCTGATGTTAAGCGGTAACCTCTGCCTATGAACAGTGCATTATCTCATAGGTCACGTCCAGCTAGGACGCACCCTATGTGGCATTGCCCTGCGCCCGCCCCCCTGAGACATAAAGATGAAAAGTCTCATGTGCCTGTAATTTCACCGGCACCCTTACCCTTCACACCGGAACACAGCAATGCCAGCACTACTTCTTTGCGGCAGAAATAGGTATGGTGGTAGTACTTCCCCGGACGAACTCTTTCACAAAAAAGCTCTACTACTACTAAAATACTACTACAATATACTACTAATATACTACTCTATGCTGGCTAAACGCATTAAAAACGATCAGGTTAGCCTTTTACTAACAGATGAACTAAAATCCTGAATTTTATTGAAATAGGGTTTTATGGAAATAAATCGAACAAGGAAACATAATATATTTTTTGGAAAGAAAATGAGCTTTCTATGAATTTAAACTGTCAAATGTTGATAGCGTAGATCGGTCCGTATCAGAAACACAATCTATATAGATTTACTAAATTGAACTAGTTATCAAGACTACTTGATCATATTTCACTACTGATGGGTGATATGCGAGAACGAGAACATATCGTGTTATTTGTTCACTGGTGGCCAGTTGGAAATTGAAGTGCCAACTAACTGGGTTTATTTTTATTTATTTTTAACTACTTGAATGACGGAATAAGCTGATGGCCCACCTAGGACGCGCCCTATGTGGCATTGCACACAAGCTCTGGCTTACCTTGGGGCTAGATAATGTTGTGTGAACTTTGTCCAGCATTATTTATTTATTTATTTATTTATTGCCCTGCGCCCGCCACCCTGAGACATAACGATGAATGTCTCATGTGCCTGAAATTTCACCGGCACCCTTACCCTTCAAACCGGAACACAGCAATGCGAGCATTACTGCTTTGCGGCAGAAATATGTATGGTGGTAGTACTTCCCCGGTCGAACTCTTTCACAACAAAGCTCTACTACTACTAAAGTAAAGCGGTGAAATTTGGTGGTGAGATGGTCCGAAGGGGATTTATATTGGAAGAAGTTTACATAAGACAGATGTTATTTTATTTACCGTGTTTTTTATTTCAACAACTATTAAATTTGATTAAATAAATGTAACTTACAGAAACAGTAATACAAATACATTGGTTTACTAACCACCAATATGTAAAAATACAAATGGATGAGTTGAGCTATATAAAGACAGTTGAAAATTATTTAAAGATAGCTCAACTAACCCAGATCACTGCCAGACAGAAGCATCTTATCTAGGCTCTGTCTACGGTTAGTTTCTGGACAGTTTAAAGCCGGCACCCACGTAAACGAAATCAGTAACCTTACACAATTTTTTATCAATATTTGTATTTTATGAATTATAAATCGAAATGTAGTCTATTTGTCGGGAACTTTTAGTAGTTAGCAGAGTTAGCGGTGTCAGCGTGCCTTGGCAGTCGACACTTCAGAGGACGATCCACGCGGACCGCAAACAATACCAGTCTACGCATTGCAGGCGGGCTTTCCGACGACGGGACACTCGGACTGCGCAGAGGCTTGTTATTGGTTTGCGGTCCACGTGGACCGCGTTATACCCCACCTTAAGATAACGCTCTTAAGGTGGTGTAACGCAAAACTACCAATAGATTAGATTTTTAACTGACTAAATCAAGTACAATATTGAAATTAAAAATATGCATGGATATTATAATACCTAGGGATCACCCAGACAGAAACATGACAGGACAAAATTTTCTCTATAGTAAAAAATGCCTATAGTTCAATAAGGTTTTTTTTTGCGTAAGTTTATTGATTCACATTACTGTGTCACCAGCTTTGAATTGATCAAAAACTAACCGTGTATTTAAAGTAGGTATATACCTATCTGTTATTATTTAAAAGTTACGTATCAAACATGAAATACCACTTACTCGATCTTTGATTTTTTATAAAATATAGTTGCAGTCTTTCTTTGAAAGTGTTCTCATTTACATAGTACTCCACACGCACTCTGAAACAAAGCAAACATAAATATCAGTAAATTGGTATTTAAACATATCTTAATAGCGTAGATCATTTTAATCAGCCTTTTAAGCGTGATGTCGGGACAATTACTCCCCCCTGACCCACCCTCTTCCCCCTGATCCTCCCTCTACCCTCCTGCCCCCTCCCCCAGCATCCATCTACAATTCCACACACCAAATATCATCAGAAGGCTCTCAACTGTTACAGAGTTGAGTGGAACTACACATATATCGCGAGCGTGCCTCGGGCGGAAGATAATGAAACATAGCCTAAATAGCACTAAGCACCCAAGTCTAAACAAAGTTCCAGAACCATAACGGATTCGAAAACCAAAAGATGGGACGTATTTAATTTCATGCGAGTACGCTCCTCCTACCCCTTGTGTGAGAAATACACTTATAAAATCACATACAGAATGAAATAACTGGCATTCCCTAATATCAGGCGCAAAAGAACATTTAAATTTGCCGTTTGCGTAAAAAATTTAGCACGGCGAAGAGAACTAAACGCTACTACTACTTTCAGTTCAATAAATGCATCACAAACCAACACTTTTTTTAAATTATTTTTTTATCCTCTCGAACCTAAAACAATTTGTGTTTGCAGGTTCTTGTCGTGTACCATACCCATCCACCCGTCTGCCTGTCTGACAGAATAGTGTTATTGGGATCACAAGAGGAAGGCAACATTTAAAAAGAACCGGTTAAAATCGGTTAAGGTCGAAAAACCGTTTTTTTAATTAAATTTGGATTCTCAGGGTTCCCAGGTGAAATCTCCTCACGCCAGAAATTATTTTTCACCTAAAATAAATAGGCTTATTTCTAAACAGATTTTTCCCATACAAATAAAAATTTAATAACAAAACTAAACGCATCTGTTAGGAAATCAATTCAAAATCAGTTCATGAAACACCCTTTAACTAGCAAGGGGTGTGAGCATCTTGTAGAACAGAGCGGAGTGGATTCTCAAATTCCTACGTTTGCGAATAGAGTGCCATTTATATTTTCCACGAACATTGCAGATTACGAAGGTAATAAAATAAGCGAACACAAGTATTGAGATGACGATCTTACTTTACTGAGAAGTTCCTCAGTTAGACCTAAAAAGGCAACGCGACGTCAGCATAATCGATAATCGCCACAAGAAGCTAGTTGGGACGTAATTGGCTGAAAGTTTTTAGGCGAATTTGCCCCTTAGAAAAACCCAGATCACAGTAAGTACAATATTTCTATGAAGTATTTAGGCCTTACGCGTACTACGACTTTTTCTAGCGCGATTATTTTGTCGCAGAATACAACGTATGAGTTACAGAACGATTTTTCAATCGCATGTGCGCGCTCTGTCATATACACATACGTTGCATTTCTGCGATAAAAATATCATGGGACAAAAAATCGTAGTGCGCGCTAGTCCTTAATGCTATGCAAAATGTTATTTATTTTTGCCTACCTTGTTTGTTTATAGTAATTTGAATGTGTATGTGCGCCTACTTTTTGGCGATTATACCTAGTCAAACCTTTTGAGGTTTTTAAGGTACAATATTATAATTAACTGTGAAATATAAATAGTGTATAAAAAAAAACGCAATAATACAATTTTTAGAACGAAAACCAACCGACCTCTAAGTTTTCAATAAAAAGTCTTATGCGCATTTTTGTCTGATTAATTAAGTCTGAAATACAGTATTATCTCCTAACTTGTAATCGATAAGGAGTGATGTGGCTTTCATCATCAGCTCGCGAGCATGAGATGAAGACTCCCAGACGCAAACCCTGAATAAGTTATGAAAAATTAACAAACACGTGCCACTAATTTTTGAGGATTTCCATCGTTTTCTCTGAGATTCCATCATCAGATCCTGACTTGGTGAATATGGAACCACATCGCATCGGGAGTTTTATTTGATAACAAAGTCGTGACGTCACTAGCAGACGCCTTGACACCTGCGACCGTTTTGACGCGAAATTCAATGGTGGTTTACAAAATGGAAAATTCAGCTATGCTACTATGGAATTCTAACTATCCTTGGAATTGTTACAGAGTGTTTTATCTTATGCATTGACAGGCAGTTTCAAATTCGATCGAAAGAGAAAAAACACGGTGTAACTATTCCAATGATGATCAGCGTAATATTAGTAGCACGGTACGCAAGTAATTTATTTTAATTTGAGAGGAACTATAGGTACACTATACAATGTTGTTATAACTCATTTTACAGATAATACATATATACAATAAGGTACAAAAAGGTACACTAATACATATATACACGACGTAGTTTTGTGCTGTGTAAAGTCGCAAAATAGCGGCGCATTATTGGTATAGTGCCGTCAAAGAAAGACCGTGCTCAGCATAATGCTGCAGTAAACTGCAGCGCTGATTTTCAGCACTGACCTCGGTTGACGTACGAATTTTGAACGAGATTAACATTTAAACGTTTATTTTAAAAACTAATAAAATTATTTTTGGCAATAGTAGA
This sequence comes from Operophtera brumata, assembly GCA_932527175.1. NCBI lineage: Eukaryota > Metazoa > Arthropoda > Insecta > Lepidoptera > Geometridae > Operophtera > Operophtera brumata. The sequence goes on from OW052239.1 coordinate 72,074,445, forward strand.
CCCAAAAATACTAAAAAAATAAAAAATAACACACATTCAAAAATAGTTTTTCAAAATCAGTTATCATGCCTATTCGGGATCCTGTTGAACCGCAGTGTGTTTGTCAATCCCATATGGAGATTCTGATGAACTGAAGAGCTTTGGGTGATTTTTCCAATTCACCAAAAATAATATAGCATATGATGATTGCGTTTTGTATGCAAGATGTTGGATTTGAGAATTCTCATACAAGTACCAGGGAGATACCTACTATATAATATCACCCCATCACTGGAATACCTGTAGGTGCCCTTTTTGGAAACATGTTTAGTATTTGCTACTATTCTACGAATAGCACAAAGCCAAAATATTGGAATAGCAGTGCTGCTATTCAGATAGATGCTCCTCGTGAAGTAATTCATTTCAAATATTGGGGTCATGTTGGATTTTATGCCTACAGATAGTATTCAAAAGCAGCTAATTGTTTAGTGACCTAAAAATGCCCTTTCCCGTTCGTTTTGGTCTTGCTCTGCGGCCGGTTTGATATATACAGGTTGAGGCAAATTTTTGGCCCCTTAAGGGCCCCTTCTTCTTTTTTAGTTAGAAGGTTTTGTTCTTAGGAACCTTCTGTTTTATATTGAAGAAAAAAAAATTGGCATCTTTAGATTTTTGAAAAAAAGTACGGTTCGCCCAAAAAAACACATTTGTCAAAAAAAACAAGTTGATCTTAATCGACTCTATTTCCAACCAGGAACACTTTTCCCAAAGTAACTTACCAAATCAAATCGTAATTTTTGGCAATAATTAAAAAAAACAATTCCCATACATTTTTCTAAGAAGCTCCATTCGCCGCAACAAAGTCATACATACCATTTGAACACGGAAATAAATTTGTTCTAAATTCAAATTATTTATTGATATTATTTGAATGACAATACCGCTAGAAAAAATTGGCGGGTGTTTTAAAATTTTAAATCGAAAATGTCTCTTACGAATCAACAGCGACTAAGCTTAATAAAAGCTTATTTTCAAAATAACTGTCATGTTCAACCAGCGTTAGAAGCATTTCGTAGAGAAAATGAAGAAATACCACTACCAGACAAGAAAGTTATAAAAACCGACCTTGGGATTTTTATCTATGGGGTTACCTGAAAGATAAGGTATACGCTGGGCATTTCTAAAGTCCCGCCGAACTGAAAGACGGCATTCTAAGTGCATTGCAAAATATGCATTACATGAAGGTAAGGGCTGCTACGCAAAGTGTGTTAACCCGTGCCAATCTGTGTAGTGAAGTAAATGGTCTACACTTTGAACATATCTGGAATTACATTTTTACTTATTTTTTATTTTTATTGTATAGCAATTTATTTAATTATTTTATGAAAACGGGAAATTTTCACGTACCGTAACTGGCGTACGTAGGTATATTTCTTATTTTGGTCTGGAGACATTTTTACGTATCAACTATCGTCGTTAGAGCGAACATGGGTAGGGAAATAAGCCTTAAAAATTAGCCTACCAACTTAAAAAAGTAATTACATATAGATTTAAATTAAGGACCATTGAATGAGTGACATTGTTGATAACACTTACTCGTTTTTTCATAGAAAATGTATGGGAATGTTTTTTTTAAATTATTGCCAAAACTTATGATTTGATTTGGTATGTTACTTTGGGAAAAGTGTTCCTGGTTAAAAATAGAGTCGATTAAGACCAACTTGTTTTTTTTGACACATGTAATTTTTTTGGGTGAACCGTTCTTTTTCTCAAAAATAAAAAAATGCCAATATTTTTTCTTTAAAATAAGATAGAAGTTTCCTAAGAACAAAACATTCTAATTACAAAAGAAAAGGTAGCTACCATTAAGGGGCCAAAAATTTGCCCCACCCTGTATATATATATCTAATAATATATTTTTGATTACACTTATTATTTTGTAGGTATATATAATACAAAACTAACAAAAGTTTATAGATTACTAGTGGAATGCCCGCGACTTCGTCCGCGTGTACTTTTCCGTACAAACTTCAACACCCGCTGCACCTCCTTAGGCGTTAAAATTTCTGGAATTCCTTTCTTAGTGCACCCCTAGACCACAAAAGGAACGTGACCCCAAATTTTAGGTCTCTAGGACTTATACGGTTTAGGCTGTGCAATTTATATACACTGATGATTAAAAATTACTTACGTATCAGAAAAGAAAAATGAAAAGAAAAACTAATAATATGCATACATAATTAGCTGCGATCTCCAAAGTCAACAAGTGCTTCATCTTCAGTGTGCTAAGTTAGCTAACAAATCAACAATAGATGCTGTTCTCTAAAGTTGTCTTCTTTATTTAATGATGAAACCGTCGACTTGCTTGTAAGATTCGTTAGTATAAGATTTGACCTGGCTGCTACGTTATTTAAAGAATGTGTTATTACTAGAAGAAAGCGTTAGCAGAGTCAGTCGTGGGAAGCAATCGCGGCGATGAGCTCACCACTTGTCACGTCTATTTCCTACGATGGTGCAACCCACGTGAAAAGAGGCCCATTTGAGGCTCTGCCTATCCTTTCGGGGAAAATGGCGTGTGTCTATGTATGTATGTATGTATGGAACCGTCGAAGTAGCCTAATTAAAATCACAGGCTAAATATTCAATGAAATGAGAGTTTTGAAAGTAGCTAATTAATATTTGGTGATGCAAGGTTTCAACGAAAATGTTATACATATTATTACACTTTCAGTATAGGTAATAAGTGCTAAGAATTTTGAAAGTTACTAAGCCAAGGTTATTAACCAATTCAGCCTACTGATTGAGTACTGGCGTGAAATCAGGATAATTTTACTCTCATATATTTTCATTGAAAAAACATATAAGCAAGAAGATTTTGAGAAAGTACACAAATTATTTTAGTCTAGCTATTACTTTAAAAACGTTCTAATTTCAATGGATATTTAGCCAGCGAATTTCATTAAGCGAATGCAAAGACATCATCATAAATAATATCTCAGAAATTGGTCAAAAACGGTGAACGGTAAATAAGCCAAAGCAAATAAAATCGTAGAACATAACTTAGAGGAAATACAATTTCAATTAGTTTGTTCCGTGGTTACTTCTTCTTTTCGTATGAGGTAAGTGCTGGCCTCTGGTGTCAGAGTTTGTCAAGCCGCCCGAGGGCCTCTGACATGGCTTTTCGACTTATCCGTGGTTACTGAATCAGTCTGTTTATGCACAATACACCCTAGGGACCCCCACTTCTCTTCTTCTTTGTTTTATTCATTACTGAAGGTCGTGCCCGTCTTGAAATGCTTTGGTAGAGGAATTGACGAACTGCTTCCATACCAGCCTGTCTTTGGTTTGTCTTTACGAGGCAGTAAGCTAGGTGATAGGGACGAGGTCTTTTTCCCACTATGTTCCCAACCACATCCAGATTGTCTAGGCTTTCTGATGGTTGCTTCCGAGCGATGTGATTAAAGTAGTTTAATACTAGCTGGTAACAAAAAGTGGAGAGTCTGGTTTTGAGTTGCAATAATCGTTTAACCCTCACTTAGAAGTAGATTAAAAACGCGAAAATAGTGAAAAGTACTCCATCAGTTACTAATGTTAGTATGAACTATGTTAGGGATAACTAGATATACCTATCTATCGACCGGCACAATATAATAGCTGAATCGATTCACTTTGTAGGCCGTCTGCGGAAAAGTACCTACCTACATAAATTAATAATTGCAAAATGCTAATGGTAACATTACAACGAAGGTGGGTCGTCAAACAACGTGTAAGATTTAAAAAAAACACGTTTGTGTTAACGAGATAACTTTATTAAAGTTTTAAAACCCAAGTGTTTCCGGTGTGGCACACTACACAATGCTTTGGTGTATCCGGCCTAAGAATAGACCCTGCCGTCTCCTCCCGTGGATGTCGTAAAAGCCGACTAAGGGATTACCTGGACTTGTTTATAAGATTCGTTGGTATAAGATTTGTCCTGACTGCTAGCTTAGGAATGTGTTATTACTGGAAGAAAGCGCTAACCGAGTTTGTGGAAGCAAAGGCGGCGATGAGCTCACCACTTGTCACGTCTATATTTCACGATGGTGCAACCCACTGTGAAAAGAGGCCCTTTGTGGCTATGCCTACCCCTTCGGGGAAAAAGGCGAGCAAAATGTGTGATGTATGTATGTATGTAAAAACCCAAGGCTATTTCCAATATTCTATTAAAGTTTTTTTTTAAATGGAACTCTTATGGAAACTCGGCGTTACACCCTAGATCCTATTCATCCTGTGATGGCCCTGGAGCTGGATGTCGTCGGAAATAAACATTTTGAACCCAAACTGAAGGTTCTAGCTGCAAAAACACCTGATGATCCAGGAAACGGCTTCACCAATTTCCACTAATCATAGCTAAGAACTAACTATCGCAAACATCATCTTTCATAAAAGAACAGAATTAAAATCAGGGCTGCCTTTCCAGAGCTATGCGGACACAGATATCAGAGAGAGAGACAAACAGACTGCGCAGTTTCAGGGCATTCCTCTTTCCACTTCTGCGAGCATTGGGATTTTGGGAGTCGAAATTTCTAACGAGGTGCAATATGGGAGTCACTTAGAAGTGAAGGCAGCTCTAACTTCTAAAAAACTTGGGGTGCTTAACCGTGCAAAACAGTATTTCACGCCAACTCAGCGCTTACTTCTTTACAAAGCACAAGTTCGGCCGCACATGGAATACTGTTCTCATCTATGGCACGGGGCCCCTAAGTACCAGCTGCTTCGCTTTGACTCCCTACAGAGAAGAGCCGTTAGAATCGTCAACGACCCCAAGCTCTCCAGTTCACTAGAGCCGCTGAGCCTGCGCCGAGACATCGGCTCGCTCTGTGTGTTCTATCGGCTCTACAATGGGGAGTGCTCTGAGGAGCTGTTTAATCTCATACCCGCTTCCAGGTTCTATCATCGCACATCTCGACAACGCAAGGGAGCTCATCCACACATCATCGACACGTGGATATCTCGTACAGCTCGCTTTACGAGATCATTTTTCCCCCATACGTGCAAATTGTGGAATGGGCTCCCCCCTGAGGTGTTTCCGCTAAACTACAACATGAGCCGCTTCAAAAAAAATTTAAAAAGAGTCCTTCAGGGCAGGCAACGCATTGGCAATACCTCTGGTGTTGCAGATGTCAATAGGCGACGGTAACCGCTTACCATCAGGCGGGCCGTAAGCCAGTTTGTCGAGCCATTACATAAAAAAAAAAAAAAAAGAAACGGCTTCACCAATTTCCACTAATCATAGCTAAGAACTAACTATCGCAAACATCATCTTTCATAAAAGAACAGAATTAAAATCAGGGCAGCCTTTCCAGAGCTATGCGGACACAGATATCAGAGAGAGAGACAAACAGACTATGACTACTAAAAAGTACTACTATTTTTTTGGTTACCATAAAGTACCCCTCTTTTTGGCCAGGGTTAAAAAGTTTGTAATTTGAAGGAAAACTATCAACTGGAGACACATTAAAAAAAAACAATAATTTTTTTTTGGCACGAAAGTAACTAGAAATTACAAAGACTTTCTGATAAACATACGGCAGACTTAGCATTCCATACCATGTATGTAACGACCTTAGGGCACCTTTGAAAATTCGAACTATGACAGATGAGTTCGATACTCTCACAGAAGAAGCATTCATGGATACACTGCCGGTTCAAACTCTAGTGCTTTAAATGTGTACAATAATCAAGTAGCAATGACGGATAAACGGGTGCATCCGTATTGATCCCAGAAATTCATCCCACGAGCTAAAAGTAATAATAATTATTCCGGATTCATGCCATTCATATTCATTTCATTTTTAGAGTCCGTATTTATCCCACCTGGAAGGACCTACATCTAAAACGAGTGGAAGTAAAGTCAGCAAAAAAATATGTACGTTACTATGGAACAACTATTTATTTCACAAAATTGTCCGTATAAAATAATCAACAAAGTAATCAAATAATAAACTATGGAATTAAACTCGAAAACTCACATTGTTTGCATTATTTCAGACTTATTAATTGACCTTTTTCATCCTAGTCTTATAAATGCTTTTTATTTTACCCAACAAACGGTCACTAAATATTAAATTATTTTTAATAATAGCAAATGTTTTTGTTACTGGATCTATTACTTTAAAAATCGATATCTGCGGTTCACTGACATCACAGAAAAAATATATATTAACAAAATTGTAAAAAAATGTAAAAGCCATTTTTAAATCATTTTTCCGAAAAATCACGTAGCCATTGTTACAGACAATCAGAATTTTACAATTATTTTTATCGTAAGCTTTTACATAACATCAATATCCTATACAACGAGCAAAGATTCATAATTATATACATATATGTAATCACGTTCTCTAAAACGGCTCTAACGATTTTGATGAAAGTTGCTATATGGGGGTTATTTGGGGTAAAAAATCTAGCAAGGTGTCAGCTCTAGGAAAATGCGATTGATTGTTTTTTACGATTAGCTATTCGCATATCTATGTCAGTCACAGAATATTTAATAGTTTTCAATTCCTCGGCGGTTCCTCCAAATTTCAAGTCACCGGGTCTGGCGGGTTTAGCTCGGTAGTTTTTTAAAATCAAAACATTCCTGTGCCTTTTTCCAGTAACATTTCAGGAAATGCTGAAACGTGTTTTGTTATGTTTATTTCAGAAATCTACATGTACTATTTCGAGTATCTACTACGAATTGTTTCCGATATACAGAGCTATTTTGTTTTAGTTAAAAAGCCGTTTTTGGACCCCTTAAAGGGCGATTTTTCTAAATTTATTTCTTAGTACACCGCTACGTCCTAAAAAAAATATACCTTCCAAATTATAAGTCTCTGGGTCCAGCAGTTTCGGCTCGGAAGTTTATTACAATCAAAATATTCCTGTGCCTTATTTCAGAAAAAATTCAGGAAATGCTGAAACTGGTTTTGTTTATTTTATTTGAGGAATCTACATATCAAATTTCAAGTGTCTAATACCAAGGGTTTCCGAAATACAGAGCTATGTTGTTGCTGATCTTATGATGGAGACGGAAGGTGGAAAACGAAACTCCTTGATAGATAATAGTAGACTGGCCGTGTTGGTAGACTGGCTCATTTTGACCAGCATACGGTTCCGATCATTAATTTTACATCGAGCTGATCTGATGATGGAGACGGAAGGTGGACAACTGAAATCCTCGATAGATGTTAGTAGATTACTGGAAGAACCCTAGAGGTTATTTATTTTTACATCTTTGCTTATATCCCAAAAGTCACACTGTCTACAAAAAAAACAAAAATGTTTTGAAATATCTACAATTGTTTCACTTTTTAACCTTTCTAGGGCCCCAATATTTTCTACAACCCCCGATATAATTTAGCTCATAACGTTACACAAATTGTACTAATACTGTATACCCATCTACCAAATTGTATGAAGAATACTAGTTTTATAAAGAATATATCAACAGTTCGCAAGTTATCCTCAGACAAACATACATACATACAAACGCCAATTATTAATAATTTGCATCCAACAAAAATATATGAAAATGATAGTAAGGATCTTGCATTTTTCTGTTTGACCGTACCAATATTCATTGTTATAGGCCGTGGTATGAATACGGCCTACATTTTGGTATGAATCCGGAAATAAATATTCGTGGGATGAATCCATGGGATCAATACGGCTGCACCCGGATAAACTGCTTCTTATGCATTTTGTTTCTCTTTTAGTGCGGACACTTTTTGAGCGCTGATCCAAAGTCCCTTTAATTTGAGCTCAGTGAGAAATAATGAAAGTACCCATGTATGTTCCTAAAATAAACATAACTTATACCTACCTTACATACATACGTACCTATTGGAAAAAGGATGACCTTGAGCTTTAAATTTTGGTTTATATCCATGGATCAGCTAAAACCAAGATTAAAGGCAAGTAAATAAAAACAAAAACAAATTAAGATACCTTTTATAGATACCTTGGTATTTTATCATAGCTATCCCAGCCATTCAGGCAGTTATACGAGCTATATCTACTGATGCCTGCCATCTCCTGCGACGTCCTGGGTGCCCTTTCGTCGTTGAGTGAAATGTTTGCCGCTTTACTAACTCGTTCGTATTAGACACATGTAGCTGATGTAGGCTCCCTAGCCTGCAGATGGAATGACGACACGATCAAACTATCTATTATTTGCATTACATTTTAACATGTAACACTTATTCACCTAAAAAGGTGCGCTTGTGTTCGCATTATCGGTACAAACTGTAATTTTGCTAAGAGCTTTTGCTTAAAAGGCAATCTACTCACAAGCTCAAAGAAAAATGTATTAATACCAAAAAACCCAAGTAGGTACTCCGAGTTCTACTAAGTGATTCCAAGTAATAGTAGGTACAGTTAGCTTCGGAAATAGACCGGATTTAACATAAAGTTGGCGTTTAACGAATATTTAGCAATAAATTACATTGTAGGTATAGTGTAGTTTCGAGTAATTTAGTTGTTAATACTTAATTTTTGTTTGTTGGAGGATTACGGCGAAACCAAATGTCTACCTAAATAATTAGAGATCCACCAACTCATCTGTAGAATGAAATGTATGTAGATGATAGAAAAATGTAGGTAAATGGTTCTACAGATAAGTTGGTGGATCTATAGGTATATATTTGTTTTAACATTATTTGAAGTTACGTGTTTCACAGTCACTGGCTAAAATAGTTCGTAATTAACGTTATTCATTCACTTATCACTCATAATTTTGACAACCTTGTCATATTGTTTGTGAAGCTCGCTTTTATCAACTACGCAAAGGTACTTTTATAATAATGAGTCACCATTATTGTATTGGAGCAATTAATAGTGAGTAATGTAGTGTTTTGTTTGTAAATAGCACGAGGGGCGCTGCGAGCGGTGAGCAAGGCGCCCGCTTGTACGCGCGATCCTACACGACTGCCGTATCTGACAACTGACAGTCCATGGGCGCGGGCGGTGGGCGGCTGGGCGGGCGGACAGCGGCGGCGCAAGGCTTGGAAGATAGAGGCATTACGGGTTCCTCTTCCTCTTTTAATCTGACTACAGCGAAGCAAAGGGTTATGTTTTTAGCAGTCTATGTATGTTTGTATTAACGTATGTTCTACCGTAGCGCCTAAACTACTCATCCGATTTTGATGAATTAGGTGTCATTCGATTCTTTATTACGGTCCGGTGACGTGGCTAAATTTTATTACATTAAAATCAATATGACAGATGATAAAGGGGGAATCGGGAAAATATCTGTAATTTTGAAAAAACGTCGTCCTTTGTGTTTTTCGAGTTATATCGTGTAATTTTGATGGCATTTTAACCGGTGTAAATTAGATAAATAGCACATTATGTGGTGTAGTCAAATTTAAGTGTATTGCGTATGTTTTCGAAATGGTGGATTATTTTACTGCATTAACTTGGTTTTTCTACCAAACTGGGTTATGACTCTTGACGACTCTACAGACTCTTGACGACTTGACTCTTAGAGCATTTCCGGAGACTTGACTAATTCACTTGAAATTGTTTGGAACATTCGGAAGCCATTATATGAAGAAGAAGAAGAAGAGGAAGAGGGTATCTGAAATGACTACTTCATCCGAGCTGAAATGTCAAATGAAAGAGGAGAAAATTCAGAGTTCTTTGAGATTTATGTGCTATTTGTTTTTAACCCCCGACGCAAAAACGACGGGGTGTTATAAGTTTGACGTGTCTGTGTGTGTGTGTGTGTGTCTGTCTGTGGCATCGTAGCTCCCGAAAAGATGAACCGATTTTGTTTTGTTTTTGTTTGAAAGTTGAATTTGTCTGTATTGTTCTTAGCTATGTTTGATCAAAATCGGTTCAGCCGTTTCATTGCGCTGATGGTTTTTTATTTTTTACAAAATTACTTACTTTTTATAACCTTTTTAGGCCGGACCAATACGATCGTGCACATACATACACTGAAAATTCCCTCCCATGCGTAGTTGAATCAGTAGGTTGCGGGTTCGATTCCCGCCTCGGAAGAAATATTTGTGTGTTCTGCAGATATTTGTTCAGGGTGTTCTGGGTGTTTTCTATGTATAATAAAAATTATCTATGTATGTAATGTATATTGTATTAAGTATATCAGTTATCTAGTACCCATAATACAAGCTCAGGCTTAGCTTGGGGCTAGATAATGTTGTGCGAAATTGTCCAGCATTATTTATTTATTTATTTTATTTATTTATAACTTGGTAGAGCGGCCCATAGAATGCCCGAGGCTGTACTACGATCGTGCATGAATTACGCGACGCAGTAATACATTTTCGCGCGTTAGGCCTTGCAGTAACCGAACGGCCGAACGCGCGAAAATTCTAACCAACTGTCGTGGCTGGGAATAAATTCAGAAATAGCGTCGTTTTTTTTTGTTGGTGGGGTGTTGCTCTCGTATTTGTTGATATTTGGTTAGATTTTCAAATGATTTATCAATCAATTGTTATTGTTTAGTAACTGTAACCATGATTCATACATTTAACTTGTTTTTAATGTTGGAACTTAGATTTGTAAACGAAACTATATCTTGACAGTCAAAAGTCACGATGTTTAGGCCTATCTGTATTTCTGGTGCAAAGCAAGAAGACACAACCCTTAGAATATTTTAACGACTTCATCAATGACGAACATCCTACTAAGAGAAAGACTCTACGTTAATTGTTAGTATTGTATTGAAACTAGAATATACACACATTGCTCACATTTGAACGGTCAAACATTTTGACAGGAGAGTTTATTCATTGGGAGATAGTTTTTATGTTTGTTACTCAATCACAGACTTTAGATATACGCATCCGAGAAACGACTTGTTAATTTTTGTGCAATGTACATTATAATAAATAAATAATGCTGGACAGTTCCCACAACATTAACTAGCCCCAAGCTAAGCAGAGATTGTGTTATGCGTACTAGATAACTGATATACTTAATATAATACATTACATAGATAGATATTTTTTATTATACATTTAAAATACCCAGAACACCCTAACAAATATCTGCAGATCGTTGAAATATTTGTTCTGAGGCAGGAATCGAACCCGCAACCTCCTGCGTCGCAGGCGAACCTTCGTCCGCCGCGCCACAGAGGACGCCAATAACGTCAACAACGTCTTTTCAACGATATGCTCAACAACCGCCCAAACTTGGATATCTTTCATGATGTGGTGAATAAAGTACCACTGTGCTTGTTTACCTTAGTTCTACACTGTAACGCATTGGATTATGTTAGTCCGTAAGCTACTCTGTATTGTGTTAATAAATAAATTGAAACTCCTGAACTAGTTCACCGCCGGCTCATCACAGACTTTGGATACACGCTCCCTTGACCGGGTATGCGGTTTTTGAAAACCAATAAGATCACCGGACGCGAGCAAGTAAGACGTTTTACCGAGCTACTAATAAGCGCGGAATATCCATCGAGTAGTTACACCGTGTTTTGTCTCTTTCGATCGAATTCGAAACTGCTTGTTAATGCCAAAGACAAAACACTGTGCAACTGTTCCGAGGATAATTCGATTTTTTTAAGAACTCGGTTAATGGTTGTTGTATCAAATTGTGTTTTATATATTCCGCACAGTGGTGAACCCCACAAACATCATTTTGATTATTTATGTACTAGTATAGTATTCTTTTATCTGTGTTTGTTTTAGTTTTTCTTTTAAACTTATTTTTCTTTTGAAAAGTAGATTGTATCGGTTTTTTTTTATTTTGTTTTTTAACATCATGAATGACGGAACAATCAGATGGCCCACCTGATGTTAAACGGTAATCTCTGCCTTTAACAATGCATTACCTCATAGGTCACGTCCACCTAGGACGCGCCCTATGTGGCATTGCACTGCGCCCGCCACAAAAATAATAAACTTTGTAGCAATAATGTTAATTTGTGTCTTATAAGGCCAAACTTCGTAACATAGGTGTATTATTCTAGACAAGTAGGGCCCCGCGGATTCACTCGCGTAAGTCGCGATGCCGTGGGAATATCGGGATAAAAATGTCCCTATGTGTTATTCCGGGAGTCCAATTATCTCCATTCCAAATTTCATCCAAATCCATCCAGTAGTTTTTACGTGAAAGAGTAACAAAGATACATCCTTACAAACTTTCGCGTTTATAATATTAATAGGATAGGATAGGATGACGTATTAATCTTTTATAATATCTCAATCATAGGGGATTAAATAAGAAAGTCCGAAGATTTTTACAAATGTATTTTGGCAAAACGCTTCTTTTCAAGTGACACAAAAGTCCCATCAATCTTGCGGGAACATCGACCTCGATTTGGGTTAATTCGTTTCATTGGTCAAGTTACTGTTTTTTTTACTTAGGTACTTAGCTTAGTTCTAAACTGATCTTTGCTATTTCAGTTCTAAACAAGTAAATGTTATAAAAAAACAAACCCCTGTATTTTCAGTGATCTTTTTCACACCTGTTTTAATAAAAATAAAACCGAATTTCATTCTTTCTTTTATCAGACCCTGGAGTCAGCGGGAGGAAGACATGTCAAAAAAAAAACATTGGCAATGTGAATGCCGTTAGGTGAAGCCAGGGACTGTTATCCCCTTAGTTGGTGCGTATTCCATGCTCTTGGCGGAAGATTGTTTCACGACGAGAAGCATTCGCTCTGCTCTGTGGATGCCGAGTGTAACTGAACACTCCCCGTTTCCGATTTTTTTATATTAAAAAACCTGTACGAGGCAGTGCCTGAACGCCGCCACAAATAATGCGATTGAGGTGGCTACCTGTTATTGTAAAGCTATTTGAAGTAAAGCATCGACATGATAAGAAGAAGACTAATATGTTTACTGGCCTACCGAATTTAGAAGTTGGGTTTTTATTAATGGTGGCAACTATCCGTACTTTACCGTAAAATGAATTCAACCTTTAAGCTTTCTCAAAAGGTCAAGGGCAAGACGCAACGCAATGTGAGCATATTTATGACTCTCTAGTTAGGGGCAGAATTGCGGAGTGAACTATAAAAAAACAGCCAAGTGCGAGTTGGATTCGCGCACGAAGGGTTCCATACCATTAACTACAAAAACAGCAAAAAAAACAGGGTTGTACAAAAAATTGCACGCAAACAGTGGTCATCCATCCAAAAATTGAATCCGCAGAGCATCGCTTAACCGTAAGGCTCGCTTAACATACATTTGGAGAAATCACGTTTGTTGTATAGGAGCCAATATGTATTTAATTCAGTTTTTTTTGTATTTTTTGTTATAGCGGCAACAGAAATATATCATCTGTGAAAATTTCAACTGTCTAACTATCACGGTTCATGAGATACAGCCTGGTGACAGACGGACAGACAGACAGACAGACAGATCGACAGCCGATCCTTAGTAATAGGGTCCCGATTTACCCTTTGGGGAATTCGATTTTTTTAACCCTTATTTTTTTTTAAACAGTGAACCTTTCTACTTTTTGATCCGTAAGCCGATCGCAATCTCTTAGGTTGTTCTCTGTTAACTTTATTTGCTTCGATTTTTGATGCATCCCTTGTAGTAGGTATTCTTCGATTTCGGGCGCGCCATGGCTATTAGCGAAAATTCAAAATTGAACGAAGACAGGGTTACCTGACAAAAACCGTAGTACAATAAACAACTTTCACAGAACGGAAACAATCACACTTACACAAAGGTTCAAGCTACAAAAATTATTACAATTATAATGAACCTGGGTATCTGAAGTTCGTATTCGTCCATGCTGTCGATGGGCTTGCTGAGCGGGCGCTCCAGCAGTCTAGAAGGAGCTGTTAACGTGTCTGAACTCATGTTTCGTCTATTATTCTTGTTTCCGTTGTGCCTTATTCGAGTATCCTCAGCGCGTCGCAGATTATGGAGTCGGAAGAAGAACATCGACATTATAACTTGTTTTGATAGCACATACAGGCATATAGAGACACCCATGCAATGCAACAGAAACAGAACTGACTATGTGGGTCTTTCTTCGCAGACGGGTCTATAGGTACCCACAGTACCCCATAAAACTTCCTTTGCTAGCCGCTTTGCCAAGTAGGTACTTGCTTTCGCATGTCTATAACGAAGATGTGACAATAGATATTCGTAAAACAGAAGACGAGCCAAAGTTAATAAATACAATTTGTAAATAAATAAATAATATTGATAATTTGTGATTGATAATTGATAATTTGTAATTTCAGTAATAAAGTAAATATAATTGACCGAGGTCCCAGAACCTAATTGCAGGATGTGGTGTTTGTAGGTTTATATGCTTTTATGTGTGTTTGTCCGCGATAACTGAATAACCATTAATCCAATCTTGATGAAACATAGTGAGTGCGGTAGGTAATATGAATATTTTTTTTGAATTCGAACTTGAACTTGATCGGTGTAGAGATTTTTGAGCTGCGGTGGTTCTCGCGAGGTAGCGTCCGGGGCGAAATACTAGTTATGACACATATTTGACTTTGCGGTTACCTGTTTCTAGCTTTCATTAATTTACTTTATTGATCTTTTCTGTCATGGCAAGATGACCCTTAGGGCAAGATGATCCTTTGGAAGATACTACATATTTGAATGAAATAGTTTTAAATACATACGTACATGTGAGTAAGCCAATACCTTGACTACCCATAACCACTTTTACGATCAGATTATCATACGATACCCTTTTTATGAGCATTCTCCCTCATGATCATCTCGTACTTCCTCGTGGTGCTATACTAGTAGGACAAATTATTAGGACCACGAGGAAACGGGTCGCCTTTTACTACCCTACTTGTCTTATCTTTATAAACAAAGATTTTTATTTAAAGAAAGTAGGTTTATCTCTGCTCCTCTGCATTTTGATAACCCAGTTCTCTTTATTCTATAACAAGAAAGATTTCTTGGAATAACGTTCCTTTGATATAGGTTCTGAAAGGTAGAGGATAAAACTATATACCTATAGAAGCTCAGGAAAACTTGCACCGGCACGTAAAGAAAATATGAGGAATGAAAAGAAGACGTGCTTATTTCTCAAGTGTTGTGTGTGTCGTCTCACAATAGTCTATTTTTAGGTGACGAGTCTAAGGGCGATGTGTAGTACCTACCAAGTAGTGTGAAAGTTGTCTCCGTATAGTTGACCCCAAAAATTATATTGCAAAAGGTCTCCTTTTTCTCCGGCTGACTGAAAGGTCCGCCTGGGTATGTGTTTCTCGCATCACTATTTTCCAAATTGTAAAACTGTGCTGTTGTATTGAGGGTTGTTATTTCAAATATGTGTACATTTTAGGTGAAAGAAAATAAATAGAGAACAAACTGAGTCGTTTTAAAAAAAACTTTTGTGTTTTCCTGCACAATATGTGACTGTTATATATATATATACAGTGGTGGCCATATAATTAAGAACGCTGATATAAAGGGAAGATTTTTTCCAACTAAGATGCAAAACTAATTATATGCATTTGTTTTTATTTCTCTCGGTATCGTAAAACATTTCCATATTACCACTGTATTCATTGATACACATGATTGGCTAAAAATCAATAGGCAAACTTTTTACACTACTTTTAAACAAAGTATTCCTTATTACTGGCTGGTCACGTAATTAAGAACGCTAAGTAGTTTATACCTTTATTCAAATTTATATAGACAACACTCAGTCGATTTGTTACTTTTTGTATAATTTTGGCGCCATTACGTGCTGTAAAAGATTAAAGGTGATTGCTTCTGTAGAAAAAACAATGGGAAAAAATAAAAGTTGTGATAAATCTACAAGGGAAGTAATAATAAAACTTCGCCGGAAGAATTGGTCTTATAAAAAGATAGCCGACCATCTGCAATGTTCAAAAACGATGGTTTTCCACGCTGTAAAGCATTTTTCTACGTATCAAACTACTTCGAATGTTCCACGTGTACCTAAACAGAGAAAAACAACTCCTCGAGATGACCGAAACATCGTTCGTATGGCAAAACAAAATCCTTTTAAAGGGTCCAATGAGCTTAGAAAAGAATATTTTGGTGAAAACAACCCTTCAGCAATCTCAGCACGCACTATTCGAAGACGTTTGGTAGAAGAAAAATTGCACGGTAGGATAGCAAGAAAGGTACCCATGTTAAAACTTTGCCACAGGCAAGCCCGGCTTGCATTTGCGAGAAAGTATGAAAACTGGACTGTGCAACAGTGGAAAAATATACTTTTTTCTGACGAGACGAAAATAAACAGAGTATGTTCTGATGGAAAACGATATGTACGACGTCCCCCGAATACAGCATTCGACCCAAAGTACACGAAAGTTACATTAAAGCACGGTGGTGGAAATGTGAAAATTTGGGGTTGCTTTTCTGGACATGGTGTAGGACCTGTAAAGTTGATAGAAGGTAACATGGATCAGTTCCAATACAAAAATATACAGGAAGAAACAATGTTACCATACGCTGAAGACGTTCTACCGGTCATTTGGACATTCCAGCATGACAATGATTTTGACGTGCACACTGCACGCACCGTAAAGGAATTTCTTACAGCGCAATTAGTTTCTGTCTTAGACTGGCCTGCTAACAGTCCAGATCTTAACCCAATAGAGAATCTGTGGTTTGAAGTAAAGAAAAAGGTTTCAAATACAAAGTGTGGAAATTTAAGAGAGCTGTATGACGTTTTTTTAGAAGAATGGAACTCTATTTCTCTTGCGAAATGTCAAAAATTAATAGAGTCAATGCCTCGCCGGTGTAAAGCTGTAATTAAAAGCCGTGGATATGCTATTAACTATTAATTTTAGTTAAATATTTATTAAATTTCTTTTTATGTTTCCTGTGCTACATAATATTGTGATTTTTTAAATCTAAGTGTCATACAAAACAATTCCCGAGCAGTTAAATAAATCGTTCTTAATTATTTGTCCAGTTTCAGTACTATTTGAATGTGTTACTTTGATAAAATCAATAAAATGCGCAAAAAATAGTTAGCGATTTCATACTTTATTCTTAAGTCAGGTTGCTCTATTAATATGACTATTATATAACATAACTAGTTGCTTCTCAGAAGGTACACATCTCTGTGTATGATACGATTTAAATAAAAAACTTCTAGAACTTCAAATCGTTCTTAATTATATGACCACAACTGTATATATATATATATATATAATAAATATCTAAGAACCTACTTTTTGGTCATTTTGGTTCACAAAAAACTGCATCCAAATCAGTTAAGCACTTTTAGGGAAAAACATCAACATAAAAACAAACACCATATATCAAAATTGCAAAAGCTATTTTGGAGGTACAGGCGAATAAACACAAATTATAAGTTCAATCAGACGGGTCTTTAATTTTTTTATGAATTGTTTTTTAACACTCAAAAACGACGGGGTGTTATAAGTTTGACGTGTCTGCGTGCGTGTGTGTGTGTGTGTCTGTCTGTGGCATCGTAGCTCCCGAATGGATGAACCGATTTCGATTTTTTTTTTGTTTGAAAGGTGAATTTGTCTGTAGTTTTCTTAGCTACGAGTATGTTTGATCAAAATCGGTTCAGCCGTTTCATTGCGTTGAGGTTTTTTTTTAATTTGTACAAAATTAATTACTTGTTATTGGTATTTCTTTGATGTAAGACTTTAATCGAAAACAAAATTGCATTTCGTGTTTAAGAATGTTGCAAATATTATGTATTTGTTTACGTTGTTTAGGTAACTCGTTGCGATGGGTAATGCAAGAAGTAAGGGAAAGGGGGATTGAAATACATGGGTATTTAGATTCGTATAAAATACACGAACCTGCTGGAACCATATATGGAAACTACATCATCACCTAATTCCATAGCAGCAGCATCCATTGCCTGATGGATTATTAATACAAAGTTGTTAAAAAGTAGTCAAAAGTTTTCGAAGCCAGATTTGGGTAGGGAAAATCTCAGCGGGTCACTGATTTAGATATAAATAAGCAGATAGTATTTCACCACGTGTTTGCGTGATAATAGTTTTTTTATATGTGTTTAGATTTTATAAAGGTTCGTGCAAGGTCGCTGATGAGTTTCGTGCAGTTCGGTTTCGGTTGCTCGCACTAGGTATCGCACTCCGTCCGCCGTCCGTTTCAAACTGGCGCGGCGAGCGGCAGCGGCCTACACGTAAGACTAAACTGTGATTTCAGTCCGCATGGGTCACGTGATACCTCCCTCCACCTTCCGCCCCCGTATCCACGTACTCTAGCCCCGCACCTCTTACTTGGAAACGAATTAATAATGGAATAGGTAAGCGAATCTTCTCGTCTATACAGATAAGTTAATTTTATCCTTTAAGCAATAAAAAAACACTTCAAAGCTAGGAATTTATCCCCTAATTTTCCGAGTATTATGGAATATTTTCTATAAATTTGTATAGGACCACCTTCGATGGTATTTTGCTCAGGAAGGGTTTTTTAGGGTTCCGTAGCCAAAAGAGTAAAACGGGACCCTATTACTACGGCTCGGCTTCTGTCTGTCCGTCTGTCACCGGCTGTATCTCGTGAACCGTGATAGACTGACAGTTGAAGTTTTCACGGATGATGTATTTCTGTTACCGCTATAACAAAAAATACTAAAAAAAAGAATAAAATAAATATTTAAAGGGGCTCTCATACAAAAAAACCAGTTTTTTTTGCCGTTTTTATACATAATGGTGTCGCTAGGCTGTATCTCATGAACCGTGATAGTTAGGCAGTTGAAATTTTCACCGATGATGTATTTCTGTTGCCGCTATAACAATTTTTTTTTTTTTTTTTTTTTTTTTATACTACTTGGATGACGGAACTAGCAAGAGGCCCACCTGATGTTAAGCGGTAACCTCTGCCTATGAACAGTGCATTACCTTATAGGTCACGTCCACCTAGGACGCATCCTATGTGGGATTGCACTGCGCCCGCCACCCTGAGACATAGATGAAAAGTCTCATGTGCCTGTAATTTCACCGGCACCCTTACCCTTCAAACCGGAACACAGCAATGCGAGCACTACTGCTTTGCGGCAGAAATAGGTATGGTGGTAGTACTTCCCCGGACGAACTTTTTCACAAAAAAGCTCTACTACTACTATAAATACTACAAAATAGAATACAATAAATATTTAAGGGGGCTCCCATACAACAAACGTGATTTTTCCAAATGTAGGTTAAGCAATGATCAGCGAGGTCAGTTTTTGGATGGATGATCACATTTTACGTGCAATTCTTATTTTTATGTTTTTACAAACTTGATTTTTTTGCCGTTTTTATTGATAATAGTACGGAACCCTTCGTGCGTTAGTCTGACTCGCACTTGGGCGGTTTTTTATATTTCTTGGAATGACGGGTCAAACAGATGGCCCACCTGATGTTAAGCGGTACCCTCTGCTTATGACCAGTGCATCATCACATAGGTTACGTCCACCTAGGACGCGCCCTATGTGGCTTTGCACTGTGCTCTCGTCACCGTGAGTGTGACATAATTATTTTATTTATTTATTTATTTATATTTTATTAACTTTTTACAATGTCATTACAGTAAATAAACACCAAATCGACAAAGAAAAATAAAAAATAAAACTTATAGATAAACCTACTTGCTAAGATATTTAATAGTTTCGATTGTGAATTTCGACAATGAAACAGTAAATATATCAACATCGTCCTCCTTACATAATTCGTTGACTATCCGAAGAGCCTTTGTGAATGGCGCATGTCCGAGGAGATTAGTTCTTGCAGTAGGCACTGAAAGGAGCCTACATCGTCGGTGCGGCCGAGCGCTCATATAGTTATCGGGTACATACAAACCCGATTAACATCGGTTTACAATCGGCGAATATATCGCGCCGGGGCTGGCGCCCAGTGCTGCCGGCACGTTACGGCATGGCATGGCAGGTTGTGCTGCGGCATCCCGCGGCGTCCCGTGGCATGCCGTGGCATCCCGTGACATGCCGTGGCATCCTGCTGAAAGCCCAGCCACCGCTGCTCAAGTTTCAACCTTATTTCAACTAGCTTAGCAATCATAATTCCTCGACATAAAGTGACCCATACGTCTCGCGGAATGCAATGGCGCGCCGCGGCAACCCATGGAATAAAACGGCATGCCGTGGTATGCTGCAGCATCCCGCGGCATCCCGCGGCACGTCGCGGCATCGAGTTATCGAAATAAACTACCATGAATTCTAAACTCATTGAAATAAGATTCAAAATAACTTGATTAGTAATAAAATCCTTTGCCATGCCATGCCGTGCCGTGCCACGCCGGCATCGTCAGTGGGCGCCGTAGGACTCCTGTCTTCTGACAGTCAAGGCATAACGTTTTTTTAGGTACAGTTTTTTTGTTTCAAGATTTTATCAAACTAGTGATTGGATCCGTGTGCTGTTGAAAATGAGCCAAAACACGGCCAGTCTACTAAAGCCAATATACTTATAGAGCAAAGCGGCCTCCGTCTCTGATACCGTGTTTTTGTGTATAAGAGTGCCCTTCAAACTTTTGTTAAATTTTATTGATGAATTCACTTACTCAATTAATAATTATTAAATAATGAAGTGTTTCAAAAACTAAAACGTGTAAGTAGTAAGTAAGTTTAAAAATGGAGTTAAATTTAAAAATAAGTGATATCTTTGTCTTTTTTTAGTAGTGTATTGAATTTATGATTTCACTACTTAAAAAGCTTAAGATTATTGTTTTTCTTCTTGGAAACTATAAGAACTCTTATAAAACAACAAAAAACTCTAGAACTCATAATAGACATGTCGTATCTTAGAACTAAAGAAAAAAAGATAATTTATTTATTTTGACCAAACTGTACACAGCATCAGTATAAATAAATATTACACACACTTAGGTACGTATGTAGATGTGCTGCCTACAGTAACGTCAAAAAAGTTCGCGCTCAGCATAATGCTCCAGTCTGCGCTGATTTTCAGCGCGTGCCTCGATTGACGCTCGGACACGGCGTCACAAAGTAAGTAAAAAGGTTGCCACTAAACAAGAAAGGCAAGAAAACTTATAGGTACAATCATCTCGGTTATAGAGCTGGTAGAATAGTAACGGCATAGCGGATCCTTACTTCAGATTTATATGCATATATTTGGTAATCTCGGTGCATCCTCAGGTACGGAGGCCTGCAATGCTCTAAGTCTCGGTGGAACATAGGAACAGTGTTGCCAATAGAAATTTAGAAGCAGCTTAAATGTGGGCCGTTTACAAACCACACTTTTTACTCAATCACGCCAAAACGGCTGAACCAATTTCGATGATATTTGGTGCCTATACTTATAGATTATCACCTGGATTGAGCTACAGCATACCTACTTTTTATCCGGGGTGACAATATCTCGAAGTTTGAAATGGAGGGCGACCGCTATGCGGTATTAATTTTCCAGGTATCTGAAATTTATCCAATAAACCAGGCGTGCAACAGAGTGCATGAGTAATCCGTTTACCGATTTCTGGAATACCGGTGGAATGGGGGCAAACGCTATCTGGTATCAATTTTAAAGGTCTTCAGGTAGCTCAACTATTTTTTAAATATTGTATATGCCTACTTGTATTAGTTTTATAATTATTTTAGTAAATAAATGCATTTTAAAGGTATCCGGAATTTATCCAATATTAGCCGATTTGATTACCCGTGCATCGCTATGTGCGATGTTACTCTTAACTTCTAACATACATAGATATATTTTTATTATTTTGCATTCAAACATCGATAAGGGCCTCGTCACACCCATGATGAGGAACAGTAATAAAGTTTACAATAGTTCAATTGAAGCAATCAAGATGATTAAAAATAGGTTATTTGTGAATGCCCGACTTGGTACTACATACGATCTCAGAACTTTTTGTGCGGTAAGTAGTACCGAGACTTGGCATCATTTTTACATTTAAAATGTTTTTGTTTAGGATTATATATTATGCTTGGATATTATTTATTAAATGGTTCGAAGTATAAAAAGTTCAACTATACAGGGGGAAAGACAGATAAAACAACTTGTAACCTTTCAGTATAAAGTCTTATGCCCATTTTATTTTTTATTTTTATTCTACTTAATGACGGAACAAGCAGATGGCCCACCTGATGTTAAGCGGAAACCTCTGCCTATGAACAGAGGTTTTTGTCTGTTTAATTAAATCTGAAATTCAGTATTATCTCCTAGCTCCTAATCGGAGTGCTGTGGCTTTCACCATCAGCTCACTACAAAACTGTAATTTCGTAACTGGTTTCAATGAAGGAGTTATTAGTAATTATTATTTACAAAACAATTGATGTGACTTGACAATGATAATAACTTTACTTTGAGATCAGTAACTCCTTTGGCATTGTATCTGCATATACTCGTATTTAGGGCACAATGTACCATAGTAACTAGTATTATATATTTTTTCAAAATTTGATAGGATATTGCAAGATCCTTCAGTGTAATCGGCGCATTTTTTAACTTCATGCCTTTTTCCGTCGAACATTGCGTAGAGAAGTGTTCATTAGGATAAGAAACCTATTTAGTTTGATAAGAAAACACGTAATTGACTACCATATCAACGACCACTGTGGCGGGCGAAGGTTCGCCTGCGACGCAGCAGGTTGCGGGTTCGATTCCCGCCTTGGATCAAATATTTGTGTGATCTGCAGATATTTGTTCTGGGTGTTCTGGGTGTATTCTATATATAATGAAATATATATATCTAAGTAATGTATTGTATTAAGTATATCAGTTATACTTAATAAAATACATAACTGGTACCCATAACACAAGCTCTGCTTAGCTTGGGGCTTAATAATGTTGTGTGAATTGTCCAGCTTTATTTATTTATTTAATACTAGCAGTGCCCGTGGTTTCACCTGCGCAATACTCGATCCCGTGGGAATATCGGGATAAAAATGTGCCTGTGTGTTATTCCGGGAGTCCAGTTATCTCCATTCCAAATTTCATATAAATCCATCCAGCCGTTTCAGCGTGAACAAGTAATACACTCACACAAACTTTCGCATTTATAATATTAGTAGGAAAGGAAGTAGGATCTGGGTGGCTACCCTTGACACTCGATCGCAATCCTAATTTGGGATTTGCTGTCAAATCGTGCCATTTGGTACTCTTGAATCCAATCCTGCCACACTATTGGATGCGAACCTGGTGGAATTTTAAGGAACTAAACGAAATCGACTACACTCGAATCCAAGATATTTGGGAAAATAAGTAATAATTAGGTGAAATGATAAGGATTGAGCAAGTTATTTTCAAATCTAATGAATGGTAGTTTTATTGCGTTGTGTGTAGCCACACCTACGTCATGTTGTTCTTTCAGGAATCATCACAAGAAGTCGGTCGCATACTTGATTTCAATTTCAATCTCGATTTTGTTCAAGAGTGCTAAATTTTGTGAAAACTGGATTGGGATTGGGATTGGATTGGGATTGATACTGTTTTCAAGGGTAGCCACCCAGATGACGCAAAGCCGGTGGTCCTGAATCTTGAAGTTTGGGAGTGTGTAGAAGGATTCAGGGTGGAGGGGTGTAAGTACTAAGAACAGAATTTGGAAAATTCGCCTGATAGAGGTCCAAAAAATAATAAATAAAGTTTTAAAAAAAACTGTTTTTTGAGTTGTTGCGAATAAAACTAACATCCCAAAAAAACATCATTCTCATCCTATACTCAAAATAGCATCCCTTAACAGAAAAAAAATAGTAGGGTGTCGTTTATAAGCTCGTAATTTTCTTTTTTTGGTGTCAACGTTGAAGGCCAAGTATGATGATGGAATTGGAAAGTATTCATCTTAAAAATATATCTCTTCGCTCTTCTTATTCTCTTTAAATATTTGCAATAGTCTCTCGGCTTTTGCATATTTTTTGTGTTTATGCTGATACGACATAAGGTAAAAGTAAAGTAAAGTAAAGTTTATTTTCATTAAAACCACACACGGTATAATGTATATGCATCTAGTTTTTGATATTCAACACCAGAAGGAGTTCAACGTAGTTTGATTCTCAATTAATAGGTAGTAGTAAAAGCGACGTGGTTGGGCCGTTTTGAATTGTTTTTATAGAAAGAAAGAAAAGAAAGAAAGAAAGAAATAAAATTTATTTGTGTCAACAACATGAGTTAACAAACAATATTGCACACTAAAAGACACACACACACACACAGAAACAAAGAAAAATAAAAAACTAATTTGTGCCTCTTAGAACTAGCCATGCATCACTGACACAAATTGGCGTCGAGCTCAGCATTTGTTGTGTTGTAGCAACACAACGCTGATCTTCCGCTGAAACCATCTAAGTGAAAAACACGGATGTCTGCTTCACAATAAATAATTATACTTATTATAATAAGTATATTAATTTACATTAATGAACAAATTATAACAATGAAGTATATAATAAAATAAAAGACGTGATTATTAATATTGTACGATGTGGGTAGACGTAAAAATAGTATTATATCAAAAATCGGTAACGGTAACGGGAAAAAGAAATACTGAAAAGAAACCAGTGCAAAAATATATACATATATTTGGCTAAAACGTGCATGAAAAACTAAAGTTTGAAAGTGATAGGGACAAATGGAAGATAAAAAATGAACAAAGGAGCATAGGGATCAAGAGAAATAATCTTTATCATAATCTTTCGTAGATGCTGATGGAAGTGATTGGTAGATACTGGTAATCTTAGGTAGAAACTGGGTCCTTGTAGGTCACGCTTCAACATAATGAACTGAAATTGACGCTTCTTATTGGTAGTACCACCAAAAAATTGTACCTCGGTTATGATTTTATTCCCGTAGTACTACCGACCTGTCTGAAGTACCAATGGATAACACCCGTGGTACTACCAGACAGGTTGCATTTTAGGCACACATTTATTTATATATACGTAGGTTGGCTAAATTATGTGTACCATCTGAAACGCGTAGTACGAATAGCAAGTGGACATCACACTATAGTGGACATCATTATAAATGCGAAAGTTTGTGAGTGTGTTTGTTTCTTCCTCACGCTGAAACAACTGAACGGATTTGGATGAAATAGAGATAGCTGGACTCCTGGATTAGGACATAGGTTATTTTTCATCCTGATATTCCCACGGGTTAGAGACTTATGCGGGTAACACCGAGGGGCGCAGCTAGTTTCTTATAAAACTAACAGACAGATCAAATGGCGTAAGATAACATTCTCAAAGCTTTATGCTTATAGTTTTAAATCGAAGTAGACTGTTATAGTCACAGAGACTGTTATAGTTAGAGTTTATAGTCGAAGCTGACTGACCTAGGTCCTTAATATCAATGGCGGTTTAACGTGTGATTATAAGTTTAACCTATTTCTGTAAGTGGGCAGAAAAGATTTAGACCCAAGTTCACAAATAAACAAATGGGCGGTTACCGTAACCGTCAAAGTTACAGATAATGTATGAAAGCATCTGTCAAAAAGAGTTATTTAAGCGAAACAGCCGTTTAAACGCCCGTTAATGTGTTAGTGAACATTGGCTTTAAACAGACAATTATAACTGCTATTGATATTACGGGCCCTAGTCAGATAGGCCAATAGTATAAACTACAAGAGATAAACCAAACCTACTCACACAGTTGCGAGTACTTATTATGAAAATGAAAATGATTGGTCATATTCGTTTTTTTCGGGAGTTTCTCAGTTCTAAGGACAGATTATATAGAATGAAAAACTAAGAAAATCTAGAAGCCTTTTCGTCCAAATGTTAAATGCACCCTTTGTACCCAGACATATCGATAATAAGTATATATACCTAATGTAAGTACTATTGAGCCTCGGTAAATGTACTTTTGTTCCAAAAGTAAAGATAATTGAATTAGATTCTTTGATTGAATAGCATAAAAAATACTTAGGTTATAATTTGTGCCGCAAAGCAGTATCTAGTGTTCGCATTGCTGTGTTCCGGTTTGAAGGGGTGTCGATAAAATTACAGGCACATGAGGCTTTTTCATCTCTATATAACAGGGTGGCGGGCGCAGTGCAAATCCAAATAGGGCGCGTTTTGGGAGGATGTGAACTATGAGGTGATGCATTGTTATTCATAGGCAGATGGGCCATCTGCTTGTTCAGTCATTAATTATTATAAAAAATAATATATAATATTCGAATGATTAGAAAGAATGCATGCTCTCACTGACCTTTCCTCAAAGCGAATGCTGGACCTGCTAATATCGCTCCATGCACTCATGGAGCGGCCACGACCGCGATGGTAGACCGCGCTGGCCACGGCAGCGGCAGTAGGCCGCCGCTCCAGCTCCACTTCAGGAGGAAAATTCACTTTGTTTGATGCTCGCGACGATGGGCCGTCGACGGACTCTCCTCCGCCTGAGAGCTCCATCTCGAAGGCAGCGTACTCAGGCACGTCGTCAGGCTCTCCGTCACTGCCGTCGCTAGCCGCGGAGAGAGCCTCATATCCGTAGCCGGGGCGGCCGCCACCGCCAGCGCTGCCGCCTCCGAGCGCGCCTCCCCCGCCGTGACCGCACTCCGCTCCTGCGGCCAGCCTCGGCAATGCCTCGATACGACTCAATGACGCCGCCTTTACAGATTGTCCACGTACATTCAATGGTGAACGACTCGCAGGTAAGTGATTCGAGTAACGGAGCTTGCTGTGACGAAACGTGGTGCTGCCTTATTATTGACAACTGTTAATGTTATAATGAACGTACAACCTGATACAAAATTAAATGTTTTTCAAAATGTTCACTCAAAATACATCATTCCGTCTAACACTTCATAAACAAATGTAGTTCTATACCAGAATGTATAGCACCACTTTACTTTGAAACTGACTGTTTGAGTTTACCCCGATTTTTCACAGCTAATACACAAACACAATAATTGTTCGATCCAGCACTAATCTGGGTTAAACGTTATAATCGTACGATTTAGGACAAGCGATCCGAATTGACGTCGCGCACAACGTGTATGTAATGAACCGAATAAAATGAAAAGATATCAGACAAAGACAAATGAACGTGTCCTCACTGCCTCTCTCGTTTCTATTGACTGTGACCTTTGTGCTGCCAAACGGTGTCAAGTTTGTTAATAGGGGTGACTAAACAATAAAATAGTATAGGTAGATACTACGTTTCATACATTATGTGGGCTCTTGAAGTGAGCGAGGCGAGCGAAGGCACTACTAACGTGAAGTTGTTCGAAACTACATTTTGGGCGGGGCAGATCGATGCGATTTCCACGACGCGCTTCGGATGTTTCTGATTTTCTCCACCGTGGCGCTATTGTCTCCGTGTCATTAATAATGTAAGTAGGTACTGGATAGGTACCTACTTCTATAAAACCATGCCTAGGTAGTCACTGACAACCTTGAAAGCAAGTGGGTACCTACCTAATAGGCTGAATTCGCTTAATAGGTGCGCACTTGTCCATACGAATCCTGTCGCGATGCGGGAAGCGAGTTGAGCAAGAAACTAGTAACGGGTTGGCGAGCAATGAGAAGGGATAGTTTTGTCGCCCATGAGTGAGTGTGCGAGTGCGAGCGATTAGTGAAGGCGCTTAGTGTTTAGCACTAACCAGTATTGGGCACTACTCGCAATACACGTTTGTCACTAATCACTAAACACTACCACCCGCACTATTCAAAGTGGAAAAGCCGCTCGATAAAATTGTCTTCAGCAGAAAGTTGTCGGAAGTACCGTGAAAAGCTCAAATAAACTAAGTAATAGTAATTATTATAATTGAACGAGTGAAACATTTACTAAAACATATTTAAAAAAAAATACTTATACATATTGAAATATTTTTCTCTGAGTCAACTCGGAAGAATCGGTATTTGTATGTATGTTTGTCCGAGCATAATTTCCGAACCGTTAATCGGATCTTCATGAAATTGGGGGGTAGATAGTATTGGTACAATTTGTTGGTAAGGTTATGAGCTATATCGGTTGATAGTATTGGTACAATTTGTTGGTAAGGTTATGAGCTATATCGGTCCGGGGGTGGATGAGATAATGGGGACCAAGAGGGGGTAAAAAAAAGCGAGATTATCAGATCAGATGGAAGCCCCTCGCTTCGACATTTCAAGACGATATATTTTTATTTTTGAACTGAACTTACTTGAACTTATTTTTTTTTTTTTTTTTTTTAGTTTTTGAGGTATTAGGGTAAATCCTCTACGGTACTTACACTAATCCTACAATGCTGAAATTTGGTATGTTTGTAGCTTTTATTACTCAAATACTGAGAAAAGTCTAAAATTGAAGGATTTCGAAATTGTACTCTATAAAACAATAACAACAATCATCCATTGTTGACCTCCCGTTTCTAGGAATTTAAACAGGTCTAACTTTTCAAACCAAACGTACGTATATATTTTTTAAAGAAATAAGGTAACCTACCTAAATCTCGAGGTCTCAGTTTGGGGCGAACCAGTAGCATATGAAGTTTCGTCAAGATTCATTGAAAAATACGACCCATTATTTAAACCAAAGCGAAGTTTGGTCTAAGAACACTCGCTAGATACTACAATATTATAGACAATTAGCTTCTGCCCTCGGCTGCACTCCCGTACCTAGTAATACCACAGAATAAATAATAGTGCATACCATCAGCCTCTTGACAATAGATGGCGTTCTATCCATAAATATTTTTTTTAGAAAAATGTTCTTAATCATATTTTGGAGAAGATAAGACACAACTAAATTCATTTTATGACCGTAACACGCTCCAATCCAAGAATTATTTAAAAATTATTTGGTTTTCGAAAAAGTAGTAGTTCCTTTGAAATAATCAAAGGAACTAGTGGGACAAAAAATGTCGCATTAGTTTCTTTAAAGGAACTGCCAAAAGGGACTAGCGGAAATAAATCTAAATAATGACTAATTTGATAAGTTTACAGTATTATTTTCACCCATATCCCATCATCCCACTGCTAGGCCCTCTACAGCTGCTTACGTAAGTTGTCCAATGTATTAACATACCCAGTTTATAAAGTGACAAGACCGTTTACAGCCGCCAATTTTTTTGGGTTTGAAATCTGCCATTTTTGAAAGAAACGTCGTTATTTTTATTTTATTACATTTTAATGTGTTTTTTCGAGTTATTTCGTGTAATTTTAGTGGCATTTTAACCGGTGTAACTTGGATAAATGGCACATGTGTGATGTAGTGAAATTTATGTGTATTGCGAGTCTTTTCGAAATGGTGGATTTTTTCCTGTAAAAACTCGGTTTTTCTGCCACCGTTTAAACTGGGTTAGGACTTGACGGTTACTCTTGACGACTTGACTATAAAACTATAATAAATAAATCACTTGACATTGGCTAAATTGTTGCAAATAATGCACAGAAGCCATTACCGAAGCTAAGAAGAAGGATAGACAATTAGATTGACGAAACTGGTTGTAATTTTGACATAAGTAACTCAAATTATATTTTCTAGACTCTAGAGATCCACCAGCTTATCTGTAGAATGAAACGTATTTAGTTTTCTATCATCTACATACATTTCATTCAGATAAGTTGGTGGATCTGTAACTATCAAAGCTCCTATACGGCTGCAACTCGCATTTAAAATTGTGTCACAACTATTTGTGAAGAGTTTCCATTGTGTTCCAAAAGTTTGAATAAATATATGAATATTAAAAGTATATAATATGAATTACGAAGATCATAGCATACTAATGATCACAAGGAGAATTATTGGGTTGCGTTGAGATACATTATGCCGCCGCTTGCACACGTAGCCGATTCGACAATCGGGAAATTGGGAAATTACATTTTGAGCACAATTCACGTACACACGCACGCCTATTGGCCTACGGCAATAGGATGGTTAAAATGGGCAGTGTTGCCAATTAACAGTTTTCGTGTTAAATCTATCACGTTTTTACCTTACATCAAAAATTCTGTAAGAAACAACATTATATTTCAAACAAATTTACCAAACTAACGTATGTGTGGAAAGAGTGGGAGTGGGAGATGAGGGCGTGGAAGGCAATGTTCTTTTAAAAAAAAAAAAAAAACTTGAATAATGTTTGTAGTAATATTCTCAACATTTCTTAAGACCAAGTAGTAAAATGGTCACCCATCTAAATATCGACCTCTATCGTGGATTCGTGGCATCTTGCTGCGCAGTGGTTAGGATCACGTGTTGCAAACTCTGAAAATCTCATCTCCCATACATTAAAATTAAAACAATCTCAAGTAATTCTCAAAAAGTAAATGGCATTTGAATTGGTGAGAAAATATCTCTCCAGTGAGTTTCACTGAGGCCACACATTATGTCAAGACCAAAACGAGTTATCTCCTTGTCCACGTTCGGGTTGAAGTAAGTCCCAACATCGACCTATCTTCTGGCTATGTATCATCTTCATAGATATTGTAGTAGTCCGTTTTCAATGGTCCACCTCATTTACATGGACAGTAACCAATTTCCAGTGAGTTAGAATTCTCTATGTCCAGTTCATACCGTCTGCCCGGACGCAGGTCAGCGCCGGTTGCTTAACGGATCATCAGGCCACATTGCTTTCTTTGTTTAACCAATCATGACAACCTGCTTCGGTGAGTATGCAGTGATTTCCCGTTATTTTAGACGCCCAGGCCACTGTAACCTCATCCAGTCTGCTGCCCAGCTTGGTGTGTGTTGCATACCGCCAATGTTCTGTCGCCAAAGGCTCGTCCGTTGTTTACGCAGAGAGCACCACGGTCTCATGCAATTAAGGTTGACATTAACTTTTTTCTCCACAATCTTTATTAAAAATCTACAAAAAACTATACAACTATATAACATGTTCTCTTGTTTTCCAAAACATGAAAAAACAACTTAAAATTTAAGAAATAAGCAAAGTAGCCTCTGTTTTCTTAGTTTCAACCATTTTTCTACTAAAATATCAATCATAAGATGTTTTGATTGCCTTCAGTATATTAAATAACACAACCCTGAGAGGACCCTCTTTTTATTTTTGAAAATTACATTCCTAATGATATTAAAAAAAACGTGATTTTCACTCACTTTTCGTTTCGCGAGCGCTATTCTGCCCTTTTTTCTAACTT
The DNA here is from genome assembly GCA_932527175.1 of Operophtera brumata. Lineage (NCBI taxonomy): Eukaryota > Metazoa > Arthropoda > Insecta > Lepidoptera > Geometridae > Operophtera > Operophtera brumata. The sequence goes on from OW052239.1 coordinate 72,105,390, forward strand.
ACCTGTACTTAAATGAGTTAGATAGTGACAGAATTTGGCGTCTATCGACGCCTTAATATATCTTACAAAGTAGGTACCTAGTAAATGTTTGCATGCCTCTCTGTCTACATCCTTCGTTTGTTGGAAGTGGCTTGCAAATGGAATTTATTCTCATCATAACAAACAATAAATGGAGCATCTCATACCGATTCATTTATCCAATCAAGTGGTACAGCGACCAGTGCTTACTCGTTTCTCGTCATGGAAGCAAAAAGGTTCAGCCTGTTTTTGCTAGTGATTGCTATTCCCATTGCTAAAGTAAGTACCTATCATACCCATACAATGTGTTTTTGATGTTTATATTTGCAAAACCTCAGGCACCATACATATTTTTTCTATAGTTAGGTACCGTATGAATACATACATTAAATATTTATTGAAAACTGTAATTGAATTAAACTTCCTAACCGATATAGACGACAAAACAATTTATTTTTAAATTTTTGTCTCTGGATCTTGATGTCACACTGAAACTACTGAACTCGGATGTTAATAAAACTTGGTACAATCATAGCTTATAAAATAGATAATATCCCAAAAAACGAAAGGGTCCCTATGGGATGTGGGAGAAATCAATTCATCACGCACAAAAGTTTCTGTTGTAAATTATGCCCTATTTTCAAGCATTGCAATAGCACGTTCGTGGTTCAGCCGTAAACTGGATGTAAATACCCAGAGTTCGAAAACCTGGGCAACCGCAACGAATTTTTGTAGAAAACTTTCTTGACCTTATATTTTGCCGGACAGTTAGAATCAGTGGGTTACCAAAACTGCTATTTTCAGTAAAAAAATAACCTTAATTTCAGTTTTTTTGTAATCTATTTTGTCCCACTGCTGGACAAAGGTCTCCCTCAAAATTTTCCAGTCATCCCGGCCTTTGGCAGTTTCCCACCACTCCTTCTCGTAAGCCTCCAGATCGTCCCTAAAACGCCTTCTCGGCTGGCCCCGTCGTCGCCTTCCGTCTTCAGGCACCCAAGGAGTTACAACGTTCGCCCACTTCTCGGGGTGCATCCGACTGATGTGGCCAGCCCATTCCCTCTTGAGCTTTGATGTCCTGCTCCCCACATCGGCAATGCCAGTTATTGAACGCAGCATAGTGTTCCGCACTCGGTCGATGCGTTTAAGGCCGAGAATGCTGCGTTCCATTGCTCTCTGGCAAATCATCAAATCAGATAAATAAGTCCCCTAAATCAGGAAATTCTGAAAATTTCCGAAACTTTCGTAAAATATTAATTACAATCCTCCTCATCATATAAAATGAATATGGCAAAACCAATTCTGGTATAAACCTGCGTGTTCGCAATTATACTCGTATTGATAACATGTTTTACCAGCTTTGTTAGGCCTAATACGAGTAGGGCTGAAAGTGCTACTGATGAGTCATGTAAACCGAAATCATTCGCTATCCAGCATAAGCGTGGACGTATGCATTCTCCCCATCCTGCGGTATACGAGTAGGACACTCATGCCAAAGTATTCATCCATATTAAAAGGTATTCCAAGTTCCATTAAAATCCATCCTGTTGTTTCCACGTGATGTTCTTTACCACCAGCCCAGAGGATACCCGAGATGCCTTGGCAGCCAGGTGGTTGAATGACATAGTTCCTGTACATCCTGGATGCAACATGCCCAGAACAGACTCGAGTGGCGTTTGAGGGAGGAGGCTTATGCCCAGCAGTGGGTAACTGCGAGCTGCCAATGATGATGATGATGATGATGACTTTTATATAAACTAATCTGTCAATGAGAGCAGTTACAAATAAAAAAAAAAAGTTTTTGAATCCGGTTTTTATGGTCAATTAAGATAAAAACTGCCTTTAATTGTAGACTTTAAGTTAATGAAATAAACATTTGTATTTGTATTTGTATTTGTAAAGGTGAATAAAGTTTGAAATTAAATGTTAAAATTATGTTTATACGATTCCCTTCGCTATTAGCTTTATTAAATTGCATGATATACTATTTTGGTTACAAGTACAAAAACACTTGACAATTTTAAATAAACATTTTACGGGATTTTGAGATTCTTACCCGTTCCGTGAACTGACAGCATCATAACATAAAGAATAACTTTACTTTATCTACTGCTTTTACAGGGTGCCATACCAGGAAAGTTTTTTTGGAAGCCTCGCCTTGGTATCGATTTTACCAAGTCAGGTAATTAAAGCTTTTATACATGTCTTTATGTACCGTGGTGTGTCTGGTGTTTTTAGAGGTTGCTGCGTTTGTAGGATTTTTATGGATTTGTAGAGGCTGTCTTCTTCATCCGGGTTGTGTATTTTTTTTTCTTTTCGGTGGTGGTTCTTTTTGGGTATTAGTGGTTAGAGGAGTTTGTAGGGGTTTGCAGGGGTTTTAGGGATTGTCGGAGCTTTTAGGGGTTTTTAGCAGTTTTTAGGATATTGTAAGGGTTTGTAGGGGTTTTCACAGGTTTGGAGAATTTTTTAGAGGTTGTAGGAGTATTTATGGGTGTATAGGGGTGTTTAGGGGTTGTAGGAGCTTTTAGGCGTTCGTAGGGGTTGCATTGTTAAAGTTTCCAAAATGTCGCTCAAAAAAATATTAAAGGTCCATGTCACAGTATTGTACATTTTGGCTTCTATTTTACCCTTACAGTGAAATATACGATAACTAACCAAAAACAAACCATATTTTCGGAAGTTTAGTTACCCATATTAACATGTATGTTGCCTTCATACCGTTACTATGTGATACCGTAGCGAAGCCGTACCCTCCGACGAACTGCCGTATCGACTGAGCTGAACCAGCCGTACTTGCTGCGTGCGGAGGTACCCACAAATAAATAAATAAATAAATAATGCTGGACACAGTTCACACAACACTCGACAACCAACACTCACAGTTCAACTCCACTGTACGTGTCCCGGGTTCACTACGCCGTGAAGTCCGTAGCGGTGGTGGAGTACCTCAAGCAGAAGACAGGGCTAACCATGAGCGTCGAGCAGTTGGAATCGAGCCATGCGTCAATTGTATTTCCTTTATGGTGAGGGTGCCGACTGACCGTCTATCGACCTTCATGAATGGAGAGTTCTGGCCGAGAGGTGTCATGTTCAGAAGGTTCTTCGAACGCTTGACACGAGTACCGCGCAGTTGCGTCATAGTAGAATAAAGTGTTGTTTTTATATGTAGGTTAGTTTTTAAGGTACCTATTTATGTTGCTATGGGCTTATTGTTTAGGTTTCGTACAGTTCCCAATAACCCTGAAATAAATATATTGAATTGAATTGAAGCGCAGGTATTCAGCTAGTTATGTAAATGTAATTGTAAAAAATATATCGTGCTTACAGGTGCAGGCGATGCATTCAACGCAAGCTATATGCCTAACCGTGCAAATGCAAGAGACGGTTTTGTGGTATTTATAGACCCTTACGAGGTCGCCGTTACTGTAGCGGCATTGGCTGCTGGAATAGATGCGAGAAAGCCCCATCCTCAACTAGATCCGATGTCCGCATATCACTACACGAACAGCTACAGATGGTTTTTGCGGCATATGTATATGTAAGTATGGCTGGTTAATGTCTACAGGGGATTACATGCTTGGATATTCGATCATTACTCGTTAACTTCGGCCGTCGGCGGTCGCAATCTTAGTATATTTTTACCTGACCGCCCAGAAGGGGCGCTATGTTTTTCGTGCGTATGTTTGTCTGTTCCTTTGAACCATCCATTTATCAGCTGCTGTAAAATATACTAAATGCAGAACAGGTACCGTCATGTTCCGATGATAATATATTGTAGTACGCATTAGTATTGCCATTCAGCGTGGCAATGCAGCCAGCATCTTAGGGACGCTTCCGTCTGGTAGTGATATGGATCAGTTGAGCTATCTTTAGATCGTTAGCAGCGGTCTTCAGGTAGCACAACGGTATCAATTGTATTTTTTAAATTTTATACTTATATACCTTCATGTATTATTGTTTCTGTAAATAATTACATTTGTAGTGGTACTAGTATAGTATTATTTTATCTGTGGTAGTGGTGAGTGCGAGCTGAACTGATGTTGAAGACGGAAGGTAGACCGCGAAACTCCTCGGTGGATAATAGTAGATTGGTCATGTTTGGACTCATCTTACAGTTCTGGTTACTAATTCTTTTTTTGCATTATAAAAGTGGATTGTATGTCCACAGAATAGCCCCAGAAAATAACTAGTACCGTAACATAAATAAAGCTATAGTAGGATAGTTTCGGAATACTTTTGGATGAAATTGAGCTTAGCACATAGGTACATAGGATAGCAATATTTTTAAATCTTTTTACTAACGTTACTTACCTATGTGGGCTTTCCAATTTAAATAAATCGATGATTAACCCTAGAAAATTGGTTATGTACCTATATTTATTTATTCGATCCTGCTGTTTTAAATTTTAAGGTTGATTTCCATCTTTGTCTTGCCCTTTTCCCAATTTATTTGAGGTCGGCGCAGTACGTCTTTTTCTTACAGCCCCTACCCTGTCAACCGTGGTCAACCGTCACCTCATCATTCACTCTTTTCTCTTTCATATCATCTCTCACGAAATCCTTCCATCTTTTCTTAGGTCTTACTCTAGCCTTCCATCATTCCTCATAACATGCCCATACGAAGCTAAACGATTTCCTTTCAACTTTTCTGTCACTGGTGCAATTTTCAAACCTCCTCTTATATACTCATTCCTTATTTTCATCATTATTTAAGGTTGATTTCCGGTGCTTTATAATTTCTAAATCTGGCTAGCAGAGTGGTCGCAGCAAGCACCTTTGCTCAGTCAGCACAGAAAATCAAAAGGTCCGCAACACATCCACACTCATAGTGCTCAGCGGGATACCGACCAGTGAATGGCGATTCTTTTAAATTTAGCTACGTGCTTTTATTTCGTTACGATTGTCCCTATGTTATCAAATTTTACAAGTTAATTTGACCCACTTCCCGGTGTTCGATTGAGCTGTGGTATACCTGACAAATTCCGATGACAATACAATATTATGGTGACAGTGAGTTGATCTCATGATGGAGGCAGGTGGACAACGGCACACCTCGACGGATAATAGTAGACTGACACATTTGGGCTCATTTTCACCAGCACACCGTTTCGAACATAAATTTCTAAAAGCTGAAAGATTTTCATATCATTGATAATTTTGCTTTCCCAAACAAACATACATAGACACACGCCTTTTTCCCCGAAAGGGTAGGCAGAGCCTCAAATGGGCTACTTTTCACCGTGGGTTGCACCATCGTGAGAAATAGACGTGACAAGTGGTGAGCTCATCGCCGCCATTGCTTCAAACTACGGACTCTCCTAACGCTTTCTTCCGGTAATAACAATCCCAAACATGCTTGGAAATATTCAAACATTATTTAGGAAAAAATCTTTGAGATAAATAGGCCATGCCGGCCTAGGCCGGCGATTTTAATATTAAAATCCATATGTGGTAATACCACAATTTCAATATGAAAATCAATTACCGTTTATTTTATTGGCCCCCATGTGTTCGACCCACATTATCGGTACCTACCGCTGGGCGCTTGCGCTCTCTGCATACAAACAAAGTGTGCTCCAATTTTGAATATTATCTCATCAAACTCCATGAAAGGACACAAGGTCAATTCACTAATATTTAGACCCGTGGTTTGACAGTTACTTATAAAATTATATGGTTTCCAAATTCCAGACGACCTCTGTGAGTCTTGTTTGACGTCTCTGAAGGGTTCGCCTGCGACGTAGGAGGTTGCGGTTTCGATTCCCGCCTCGGAACAAACATTTGTACGATCTGCAGATATTTATTCAGGTTGTTCTGGGTATTTTCTATGCATAATAAAAAATATCTATCTATGTGATATATGTATTAAGTAGGTATATCAGTTATCTAGTACCCATAACACAAACTCTGCTTAGCTTGGGGCTAGATAATGTTGTGTGAACTGTCCAGCATTATTTATTTATTATAAATTACACAAACTTTGGAAATCAACCTATGTTAGTTTGGTTTCCATACCATTTAATTGAAAACTAACAAACCACAAGTCTAGAGATTAGACTCTAGATTGTATCTACAATATTTGACTTCAAATAATTAACATCCTAATGAGGAGAAAACTTCGATTTGTATGAAGCGCGGTACCTGCTTGCCTCAGGCCGTCGCAGTATTGGACTATTACGTACTTTCCTATTTAATTGTAGGGTTTCGCAGTGGCTTGGAGGTCGTATCAATTTCAACGAGGCCCATCAAGTCTGGAAAGCCCGATTTGTGTTCATGGAACAAACCGTACCACCTTGGATGAGAAAACTTTTGTTCTTCGTTGATGATGAGGAATGGGCACAGGAAGAAAGTGAATTAAAACTCTTCAAAGAAACAGGCGCCTTAGATATATTCGCAAGGTATTTTGGTTATCCGAAGAAATAGGTAGATATGAACCGCAGGAAAAAGGTTAGATTTATGATGTTTTCTTCAAAGTGGACCACCAATCATGTACAACTAAAAACAATTAACCAACATAACTTTTGGAACTATCATGGTTATGTACTTTCACTAAAAACGGGATATTTACCATTATTATTGAATTTTGATAGTTCCCGATAAAAAAAAATTGGAATGCCGATTATCTAAAGATATATCATTACTATTCAGTTATGGTTCAAAATTATAAGCTTTTAGTGCGTTCTTAGATAAAATAAATAATATCCTATAATTTTAGGAACAATGTAAATGTAGCTACCAAAAATAACAGAGCATCACGACTTAGATCCTGCCCTCTCCATTACAGGGAACCCTGTAACTTTAAATTGCATACCTACCTCAGAACGATCAAATACCTAACAATGAATGTCTTAATGTCAGACTAAAATGTCATCTAGTTACCTTTTACATTTATTACATGTTATTCATATGAACTACGTATAGTATTATGTTATCTGTGATATGAACTAAGTATTATGAAATTATGATATGTATTGTATACACCTCAGAACAATAACTAGTAAGACAAACCTTCTTAGGTTTAAATAATGCATAATAAAATAAAGGTACTTTTTTTGTATAAATACTTTTTTAAATAAATACCCATTTTAAATAAAGCACGTAATATAACTTCTATATTCAGATTATATAGTAAAACAATATTTAATAAAACAGTATTTTCTGATAATTAAGTTAGCGATCGGAACCGTGACCTGATGGATATGGACCCAAACATATTAATCATCCAGGAGTTCCGTTGTCCATCATGATGATGGTCTTCATCATTAGATCAGCAACTCGCAGACCAGCTGTAACCAAAATAATGTATTATTGTATTATCATCGGAACTTGACAGGTATGCCTCAGCTCAATCGGACGCCATACCACTACAGCTCGTTAACCGTAATATGGCACCTGTAAATACTCCATGGCAGGTGCCAACTTACGGTGAACGGTTTGTAGGGGTCGTAGGGGAGAGCAGTTCTAGAAGTGCCAGGGGGTAAATAGTGCCGATAGGAACATATAAAAGACGAGAAGTCTCTTCCCGCCACTTTCGAAAAGAGACGTTGTCTACTTTTATTTTATTTCTTTTCCTAGTGTTTTCTTGAGTTATTTTGTGTTATTTTGGTGGCATTTTAACGAAACTAGCTCGTTTAAAAAGCACAAGTGTAGTGAAATGAAATGGAAGTGAATTGCGTGACTTTAAAAATTGGTGGAAATTGTCTACCAAAGTTTTAGAAAAATTGGCCACCGTTTTACTAAAACATGACTCGACTGTGACTTTGACGACTTGGAAGGAGTGTAACGTTGCAAAATATATTGAAAATACAATATAGTGAAAATACAGACAGATACTTGAAAATCGCAAATAATCAAGCCGTGCAGCGCCAAATATAAAGAAAAAAAAAAAAAAAACTAGAAAAGATAATGTATTTTCGTCGGAACTTGAAAGGTATGCCTCAGCTCAATCGGACACCATACCACTACAGCTCGTTAACCGTAATATGGCACCTGTAAATACTCCATGGCAGGTGCCAACTTACGGTGAATGGTCCGGCTCGTTCACCGCATCGAGCAACGCATGGTTCACCGTAAGATGGCACCTTTAAATACTCCATGGCAGATGCCAACTTACGGTGCGAACGGTCCGGCACGTTCACCGTAAGATGGCACCTGTAAATACTCCATGGCACGTGCCACCTTACGGTGAACGGTTTGTAGGGGCCGTAGGAGAGAGCAGTTCTAGAAGTGCCAGTGGTAAATAGTGCCGATAGGAACATATAAAAGACGAGAAAAGATACCGTATTTGTCCGATCCTCCCAACCTGGCAACAGCTCAAGCCGAGGTTCGTACCTAAGTGGTGCCCTTGTGCTCGTTGCCAAAAACCTAACTTTACAGGTTGAGCGCCATCTGCGCTCACCAAAAGCCCGGTAAAGCAGTCATGGCCCCAGGCGGTCAACTGCATATAAATCCTTCCGAAAAAAAAAAAAAAAAACTTATTTTCATACTGCGTCGTAGAATCTTGCGCATCGGCGGCAGCCACCTGCAACGCAGACTGAGCGTCAAAGTAACTTGGTAAGTATTCTGGAGTTTATAACCTTTGGTGTTGGTCAATTGTCTTGCTTTTTAAAGCTATTAATGTAGATAAAATTATGGTAATTTATTTACAAATCACATGTCGTACGGAAATCTGGGTTTTGTTAAATACTTTTTTTATGGGAGTGTGTCGCCTCGGGACGGATTGAAATGCCTTTATTTGGGTTTCTTTCTGCGGCACTATCATTGTTATATCTTAAGTATGTACTTTTTTGTTTGATAGGATGCGGACATAAAAATGGAAGAAGGGAACCATGTCGCTGGAGTTTCTACTAAAAAGTGTCACGATTTTCAGTCATCATTCCTACTCCGATTAGTCGTTTTCAGATTAAACACTATTAAATTAGAGCAACAAGTGATTAGAAACTCTATTTCTGACTAATTTAAATCTGATTTGACTAATATAGCTATCAGTTATCACCTGCGATGTTATCACACTAAAATGTGATAGTAACCGAGTGCTCTGGCTCTCTTTCTCGTCGGCCCCGTCCACGTCGTTACTCTATGTGTCCACCTTTTGTCTTGTAGACGTGCCAAATGTCCCGCCCATTTCCACTCCAGGCTTTGTGTGTGAGACAGGGCATCTATGACTTTAATTTTCTTTCGGATGCTTCTTTGTTTGTCGCTGAATCGCTTCTTTGTTTGTCTTTTAATGCTTCTTTCCATTGAGCGCTGGCTTGTTTGTAATTTGTGTCGAGTATATCCATGTTTGTGATCCATAGGACAGACATGGGAGTAAGCAAGAGACCATACTACTTTTAAAAAAAAATGCGTTAGTCTGGATTTAAGATTTTCTTTAAATCGTTTCGATACTACGTTGTAATTCCAAGGGATCACTGTACCAGAACCACGACAATACAATATTTTCTCGATAGAACAAAAATCCAAAGTTACCTCTAACTTTTGGCTGGATTCGATTTGTTAATATTGGGTAAAATACTTCGACCAAATTACTTTAGTCGAAGGTAAAATATTAGATAGATAAAGTCAATACAACAAAACCGAGGGTTAACTGTAGGTGTTTTGTAAAATTATCTATATTTTACGAGATATTCAATAAAAACTGTGTTTTTGAGCGGTGCTTGGCGTTTTTTTTTGTATGAAGCTCTCGGCCTGTGGTCGGCGAGGCCGTAGGTGTATCATGCCTTTAAAAAAGTACTACCACCATACCTATTTCTGCCGCAAAGCAGTAGTGCTCGCATTGCTGTGTTCCGGTTTGAAGGGTAAGGGTGCCGGTGAAATTACAGGCACTTGAGACTTTTCATCTTTATGTCTCAGGGTGGCGGGCGCAGTGCAATGCCACATAGGGCGCGTCCTATAAGGAAATGCACTGTTCATAGGCAGAGGTTACCGCTTAACATCAGGTGGGCCATTTGCATGTTCCGTCACTCTAGTAGTATAAAAAAAAATACTATATTTTATTGTAGGGTTCCGGAGTGGCTCAGTAGACGTATCAGTTATATCGAGGCCCATGAAGTCTGGAGAAGACGATTTCAGCACGAACAGAAAACCGTACCAACTTGGATGAGAAAACTCTTGCCCTTCGTTAATGATGCGGAGTGGGCAGACGTAGAAAATGATATGGAGCTCTTCAATTCAACAGGCGCGTTCGAAATATTCGCAAAGTATTATGGTTATCCTAAATATAATAAATAACGTACCAATCGCAAGGAAAAGATTATATTTATCATGATTTTATCAAGTGGATCCCCAATCATGTACGTTCACAAGCAATCATATAAGTAGTTACCTAAAACGGCTACCGTCTTACTAAAACATGACTTGAAAATGGCAAATAGCCACATATACAGTTGTGGTCATATAATTAAGAACGATTCGAAGTTCTAGAAGTTTTTTATATAAATCGTATCATACACAGAGATGTGTACCTTCTGAGAAGCAACTAGTTATGTTATATAATAGGCACATTAATAGAGCAACCTGACTTAAGAATAAAGTATGAAATCGCTAACTATTTTTTGCACATTTTATTGATTTTATCAAAGTAACACATTCAAATAGTACTGAAACTGGACAAATAATTAAGAACGATTTATTTAACAGCTCGGGAATTGTTTTGTATGACACTTAGATTTAAAAAATCACAATATTATGTAGCACAGGAAACATAAAAAGAAATTTAATAAATATTTAACTAAAATTAATAGTTAATAGCATATCCACGGCTTTTAATCACAGCTTTACACCGGCGAGGCATTGACTCTATTAATTTTTGACATTTCGCAAGAGAAATAGAGTTCCATTCTTCTAAAAAAACGTCATACAGCTCTCTTAAATTTCCACACTTTGTATTTGAAACCTTTTTCTTTACTTCAAACCACAGATTCTCTATTGGGTTTAGATCTGGACTGTTAGCAGGCCAGTCTAAGACAGAAACTAATTGCGCTATAAGAAATTCCTTTACGGTGCGTGCAGTGTGCTTTGGATCATTGTCATGCTGGAATGTCCAAATGACCGGTAGAACGTCTTCAGCGTATGGTAACATTGTTTCTTCCAGTATATTTTTGTATTGGAACTGATCCATGTTACCTTCTATCAACTTTACAGGTCCTACACCATGTCCAGAAAAGCAACCCCAAATTTTCACATTTCCACCACCGTGCTTTAATGTAACTTTCGTGTACTTTGGGTCGAATGCTGTATTCGGGGGACGTCGTACATATCGTTTTCCATCAGAACATACTCTGTTTATTTTCGTCTCGTCAGAAAAAAGTAAATTTTTCCACTGTTGCACAGTCCAGTTTTCATACTTTCTCGCAAATGCAAGCCGGGCTTGCCTGTGGCAAAGTTTTAACATGGGTACCTTTCTTGCTATCCTACCGTGCAATTTTTCTTCTACCAAACGTCTTCGAATAGTGCGTGCTGAGATTGCTGAAGGGTTGTTTTCACCAAAATATTATTTTCTAAGCTCATTGGACCCTTTAAAAGGATTTTGTTTTGCCATACGAACGATGTTTCGGTCATCTCGAGGAGTTGTTTTTCTCTGTTTAGGTACACGTGGATCATTCGAAGTAGTTTGATACGTAGCAAAATGCTTTACAGCGTGGAAAACCATCGTTTTTCAACATTGCAGATGGTCGGCTATCTTTTTATAAGACCAATTCTTCCGGCAAAGTTTTATTATTACTTCCCTTGTAGATTTATCACAACTTTTATTTTTTCCCATTGTTTTTTCTAAAGAAGCAATCACCTTTAATCTTTTACAGCACGTAATGGCGCCAAAATTATACAAACAGTAACAAATCGACTGAGTGTTCTCTATTTAAATTTGAATAAAGGTATAAACTACTTAGCGTTCTTAATTACGTGACCAGCCAGTAATAAGGAATACTTTGTTTAAAAGTAGTGTAAAAAGTTTGCCTATTGATTTTTAGCCAATCATGTGTATCAATGAATACAGTGGTAATATGGAAATGTTTTACGATACCGAGAGAAATAAAAACAAATGCATACAATTAGTTTTGCATCTTAGTTGGAAAAAATCTTCCCTTTATATCAGCGTTCTTAATTATATGGCCACCACTGTATGTAGTTTGCAACTTACAAACTGGACCACTTTAAATGTTATAACATTTAAAGTGGTCCAGATACAGATATATCATACGATATATACTTGTTTGTAATCACGTTCTGGAAAACGGCTCTAACGATTTTGATTAAATTTGCTATATAGATAGATAGATAGAAAATTCTTTATTGCACAAGACAAAAAGCAGTACATAGGCGGACTTAATGCTAATTAGCATTTTCTTCCAGCTAACCTTTGTGTAATGTAGAGTGGGTGGTAGTGCTATTAAAATTAATTATAGGTTGAGATTAAATGAGGGGGTATATGGGCTATATGGGGGTTTTAGAGGACGAAAAATCGATCTCTTGGAAAAATTGTTTTTCCGCAAAAAACATTATTTACACGATTCTCTGTTCGCTAATCTGTATCAAAATAATTAAATAAATAATGCTGGACAGTTCACACAAATTTATCTAGCCCCAAGCTAAGCAGAGCTTGTGTTATGGGTACTTGATAAATGATATATTTAATACAATACATGACATAGATAGATATATATTTTTTATACATAGAATATACCCAGAACATATATGAACAAATATCTGCAGATCGTACAAATATTTGTTCCGAGGCGGGAATCGAACCCGCTACCTCCTGCAAAATAAACACACGAATTGAGAACCTCCTTTTTTTTACAAGCTTTTATTTAACTTGCAATGTATGTATGTATGTTTGTCTGGGTGGAATCTGAAATTTGGCATACCTCTCAAGTTCCGATGAAAATACAATATGGTGGTGACAGCGAGCTGATCTGATGATGGAGACGGAAGGTGGACAACGGAACTCATCGATGGATAAAAGCAGACTGGCCGTGTTTAGGCTCATTTTGATCAGCATACGGTTACGATCACTAATTTTATAAAAGCTTGTTTTGAAAAATATATTTTTTACTAAAAAAATGAATTCGATTAAAAACATAGTTTGTAGATGTCGGAAATACAAAAAACTATTTTGTCAAAACGTCAGATAGGAGAAAATAAAGAGGTTTTTTTGAAAAATATATTTTTTCCAAAAAAAATGAAGTCTATTAAAAACATAGTTTGTAGATGACGGAAATACAAAAAACAATTTTGTCAAAACTTCAGATAGGAGAAAATAAGGAGGTAAATTAGTAAAAAAAAACACATTTAATTTTATTTCTGATTTTTCATTTTTTAAAGGGTACATATACGGTTACCCTATAAAAACTGCGCCCACGTGTTATTTTGTAATATTTTTACATTTTGTCATACGATTATAATTATGGGTTATAATTATATTTATAATTATAATTACCCATAATTATAATCGTATTATGCGCAATTATTATTATTATCGTGTTACATATAATACAAAGTATACTCGTAGTTACACCATGTTTTGTCTTTTTCAATCGAGTTTGAAACTGCTTGTAATGCTGCAATACAATAGACAAAACATGGTGTAACTATTACAAGGCGAATTATCCTTGTTTGATTTGGTTGATCCTGGATAGTTGTTCAGTAACATCATTAGGGTTCATGCAGTTTTCAAATTAGTATCAAGGGTTTAGCGTCTAGAGTATGTGTGAAGTCCCTCACGGGCAGAGCCGAGAGAAAATGCTATTACTTGTATTTTTTTTACTTTATTTTGTCTTAACAATTCGATAAAACCTTATTATAATCATTACAATCTGAAATAAGCTTTGATTCGCCTGTGTCCTAGACACCGTAAGCGGTTATGTATGTGACTTCTGGGTGTTATGTTACGTGTGATAAAAACAGGTGGTTTAATATTAAACCTATACACGTATATGTACCTATACGAGGTATCCTTATAACTTTGATAAAATTAATATAGTAACTTATGGGCGAGGTATTGGCTTGATGCGTGTGTTCACGGGTCTACGAAGGAGATCATAATGTAGCGCGTGCCCTTGGTGACCTTGAGGCCCTCGTGGAAGTGCGTGAGGCGGCCGGGATGCATCAGCAGCCAGCCTTGCTTGGTGTCGCGTACCGAGCAGTTGTACCTGAGGAAGTGGCAACCGCCGCCTTCGTAGTCCACCACTGAAACAAATACCATTTCATATTACGTCCTCTGCGGCGCGGCGGGCGAAGGTTCGCCTGCGATGCAGGAGGTTCCCTCTCCGGAACAACTGCAGATATTTGCTTGGGTGTTTTTGGATATTTTCTATGTCTAATAAAATTATCTATCAGTGTACAAATTTTATTAAGTATATCAATTATCTAGTACCCATAACACAAGCTATGCTAGCTTGGGGCTAGATAATGTTGTGTGAACTGTCCAGCATTATTTATTTATTATTATTATTAACTACACTATAGTAAAACTATAGCTGGACCGAATCTGTACAAAATCTGTGAGAAATTAAATATTTTTACAAGCTTTTATTTAACTTTCAATATATGTTGTGGTGGGTCCGGCCTAGAATATACCCCTCCGTCCCCTCCCGTGGATGACGTAATATCCGACTAAGAGACTACACGAGGTGATGTGCAGCACTGCGATCACCAATCCGCCTGCCAAGCGTGGTGATTACGGACCTCCCAAAACGGTCAACACGTACAAATCATGGCCCCCAGTCCCCGGCGGCTCCGCTTGTTCCCGTTACTGGCAGCAGCCACGGTAACGGTGGAGCAGGGATGTTAGGACCGGCGCCCACTGACGGCGTGGCACGGCATGGCATGGCAAAGTATTACTAATCAAGTTATTTTTAATCTTATTTCAATGATTTTAGAATTCATGTTACTTTATTTCGATACCACGATGCCGCAAAATGAAGCGACGTCATGCCGTAGCATCACACGGGTTGCCGCGGCGCGCCATTGTATGCCGCGAGACGTATTCATGTTCATTCAGGTCCATTTATGTTGAGGAATTATGATTGCTAAGCTAGTTGAAATAAGGTTGAAACTTGTGCAGAGTGGCTGGGCTTTCAGCAGGATGCCACGGCATGCCACGGAACGCCGTGGGATGCCGCAGCACAACCTGCCATGCCATGCCGTAACGGGCCGACACTAGACGCCAGCCCTTATGAATCTTAGGTACTTATCCATATACCAACCCCCGCGATCTCAGCGCCTGGCAACTTACAACGCACGGGCACTGAGGACCGACGAGAAGTTAATGAAGCTGGAAAACAAGCATGTTGCAGATGGGATGAGATGGGATTATCAGTACGAAGACAGGGACACGATAATTCTAAATTCTGGCAACTTGTCCTAGTACCAGACGATCAGGACCCGTATTCGCTATGACCATACGTGACATAACGTGGGCTAGTTACGATATCTGCGTGGAATCATCGTTCGGAATACATTGTGACATCACACGTTTTTGTCAAGTAATCTCCTATGGTCATAGCCCAGCAGTATACGCTGGGAACGATATCATCGAAGTTATTTACCATTATATCTATATTTATCTTTACAACAGCAGTCGATCTGGAACTCTGTCCAGACTCGATAGAAATGAAGGCTTCCTCGTATTTCTCAAACGCTAGACGTAGCGGCTGATTACAGTCTTCGGTCTTCTTTATAATCTGCCGGAGCGTGTGGATGTGGTCTACGGTATTAAAGCCTTTTCTGAACCCGGCATGTCTTTGTGCGAAAGTAAGTGTAGGTGTATTACCTGGTGTGTTAAGCGCAAGGTTGATAGTGTAGGTCGAGGAGTCATGATGCGGCCTCAAGGAGGGCTGCTCGTCCGGCCGATAGCGCACCACGAAGTTCATCACAGACTGCGGTGGCTGGAAAACAAAACATACATCCACTAATGACATTATACATACATACATAGACACACGCCTTTTTCCCTGAAAGGATAGGATAGGCAGGGCCTCACTGGGCCTTTTTTTACCGTGGGAATATAGACGTGACAAGTGGTGTGCTCATCGCCGCCGTTGCTTCTAGACACTAACCGCAGAGTAGTGTTACTGTGTTGATCAACCTTTTTATAGCCTTTGTATATACATTGATGTCTTTATAAGAAACATGATTAATAACTTTCAAAAAACATTTACATCTTTGAAATTAGTGTAGTTTTTATCGGGGTTATGGTGTAAAAACGAAACTGTCCGGCCGCCATTTTGAATTGGCCGAAGCCATTTTGGCACACTACGCCAGACAGTTTTGTGTTTAAAATAAATAAAATAAAATAAAATAGCCTTTAATTTTTAATATTTGTTAGGAACTTAATTTAGTTAATGAATAATAAATCCATTGAGTTTTGTTATTGAGAGCCCCTCTTTGAGTGAAGGCCTCCTCCAGAGATTGCCATTCTTCCCGGCCTTGCGCTATCTCAAGTTCTGTGTTTACGACGTCACAAAGAATCCATCGATACGAGTCGCCAGACGTAGGTATATACAGGAAGTGGAAATATTTAAGACAAACCATATGTATTACGAGGCACGAGTCTACTCACGTTATGATAATAGCCAGTAAAGACCATTTCCTGTAGGGGCCGCACGTACTCCTTAAGGATGTGCAGCCAATGCTGGTCCAAGCCGACTTGCGTCATGTGGATGTCACGAGTGGGCACCGCTTCGTACCCACTTTCCAGTCTTTTGTCCTTAAAATAAATACAATACATTAATGCCATGTATTTTGCTAACGCGATTTGTGTGGCACTACAATATAAACTATGTAATATATAACTACAAGCAGCGCCCCGCGGTTTCACCCGCGTAAGTCTCGATCCCGTGGGAATATCGGGATAAAAATGTGCGTATGTGTTATTCCGGGAGTCCAGTTATCTCCATTCCAAATTTCATCCAAATCCATCCAGTAGTTTTTACGTGAAAGAGTAACAAAGATACATCCATTCATCCATACAAACTTTCGCGTTTATAATATTAGTAGGACGTACAATAAGTACGCACTATATAATATGCGCACAGGCTGGGGCAAATTTTTGGCCCCTTAAGGGTAGCTAACTTTTGTAGTTAGAATTTTTTGTTCTTAGGAACCTACTGCTTTATTTTGAAGAAAAAAAATTGTATTTTTAGATTTTTGAAAAAAAGTATGGTTCACACAAAAAATTACATTTGTAAAAAAAAAAGTTGGTCTTAATCGACTCTATTTCCAACCAGGAACACTTTTCCCAAAGTAACATACCAAATCAAATCGTAAGTTTCGGCAATAATTTAAAAAAAACATTCCCATACATTTTCTATGAAAAAACGAGTAAGTGAAAACAACAATGTCACTCATTCAATGGTTCTCAATTTAAATCCGTATGTAACTACTTTTTTAAGTTGGTACGCTAATTTTGAAGGCTTATTATGTTCCTACCCATGTTCGCTCTAACGACGATGGTTTATACGTAAAAATGTCTCCAGACCAAAATAAGAAACATACCTACCTAGTTACTTGTTAGTAGCAAAAACACCCAATTTATTGAGTTTAAATAAAATAAGTACTTTTTTGTTAAGTAAATAAATTGATTTGTAATTTAAAAAAAATAAGTAAAAATTTAATTCCAGATATGTTCAAAGTGCATTTACTACACAGATTGGCACGCGTTATCATACTTTGCGTAGCAGCCCTTTTTTTCATGTAATGCATATTTTGTACAGCACTTAGAATGCCGTCTTTCAGTTCGGTGGGACTTTCGTAATGCCCAGCGTATGCCTTATCTTTCAGGTAGCCCCATAGAAAAAAATCGCAAGGGGTAAGGTCGGGAGGTTTTTATCTTTCTTGTCTGGTAGTGGTTTTTCTTCATTTTCTCTACGAAATGCTTCTAAAGCTGGTTGAACACCACAGTTATTTTGAAAATAAGCTTTTATTAAGCATGGCCGCTGTTGATTCGTAACAGAAATTTGGATTTAAAATGAAAAAAAAATATTTCCCTCCAATTTTTTCTAGCGGTATTGTTATTCAAAGAGGTGGTATATCATTCTACCAATAAGGTTTAATAACAAATATCAATAAATAATTTTATTTTAGAACTAATTCCTTTCCGTTTTCGAATGGTATGCATGACTTTATTGCGGCGAATAGCGCTTCTTAAAAAAATGTATGGGAATAGATTTTTTTTAATTATTGCCGAAACTTACTATTTGATTTGGTAAGTTACTTAGGGAAAAGTGTTCCTGGTTGGAAATAGAGTCGATTAAGATAAACTTGTTTTTTTCGACTAATGTAAATTTTTGGGCAAACCGAACTTTTTTTCTCTAAAAATGGCAATATTTTTTTCTTCAAAATAAAACAGAAGTTTCCTAAGAATAAAATCTTCTAACTACAAAAGAAAAGGTAGATACCCTTAAGGGGCCAAAAATTTACACATGTATAATACACGCTATATACGCAGTATAATAATAAGCACTTAATCATTAAGCATTAATCATCACTTAATCTTAAGGATACGTTTCAGACCGCGTATATACTTACATTATTGGAGCCGTCACTCCACTGTCCGAAAGCTTCCATGATAGCGATCCATTCTACGCAGAACCTTTGAGTAACTAGTGGGAACCAGTAAACATCCGGGCAAGGCTGAAATATCAACAAAAAAATATTTACTATTAATATTCCAATTATTTTGACTAGAATGAGACAGAACAATATCATCAGATATATTGACCCCACGACCAGAAGACGACTCTTAATAAGTATTTTGTGAAAAATATATTTTTCAATACAAGCTTTTTTTAAATTAGTGATCGTTACCGTGTGCTGATCAAAATGAGCCTAAACACGGCCAGTCTACTATTATCCATCGAGAAGTTCCGTTGTCCACATTCCGTCTCCATCATCAGATCAGATCGCTGTCACCATCATATTGCATTGTCATCGGAACTTGAACTGAACAACACCCGGTTTGTATTTTATTCATACAAACTTTGCACAATACAACTCCCCATTGGATGAAGTATCCGTTAAGGGATGAATTTCAGAAATTCCTGTATCGGAAATATAGTCATTATTAAAAAAAAAAGACGAATCGTTTATTTTCTGTAAGGAACGAATAACCAATCCACCAAACGCAAGCGCCCAAAGTATCTATTGTATTATCTATGGCTACCCGGCCAAGAATATAAATGCCTGGCCGCTCAAGTATTATTGACCTGACATCCATGATGCTAGCATAGTTACTTAACAGAAGCAACACTTAAGGTAAGTAACGCTTAAGATAAGTAACGCTTATATATAACTTTAATTACCTAAGTGTTACTTAAGCTAAGTAACACTCAGGTAAGATACCACTTAAGATAGGTAGCACTTAAGTTAAGTAACACTTAATATAAGTAACTAACACTCAGGTAAAGTATCACTTAAGGTGAATAATGCTCACGCTTGTGGCGCGAGATTCTTTTTTTTTGTGTTTTTTGCCCATTACAGCTCATCAACACTTCTTCAGATAGCGAAAGTTGAGTTCGCGAGAACTAGGAGACTTAACACACATGTTTTAATTGATAGTATCTCATAAATATGATCCCCTAAACACATTTTTTTTGTTTAGGGGTATCGTAGCTAAACTGATGATTTATGAGATACTATCAATTAAAACATGTGTATTAAGTCTCCTAGTTCTCGCGAACTCAAATTTCGCTATCTGAAGAAGTGTTGATGAGCTGTAATGGGCAAAAAACACAAAAAAAAAGAATCTCGCGCCACAAGCGTGAGCATTATTCACCTTAAGGTATGCAACACTTTGGATAAATATCTTAAAAGTTAGTTGGAAAAAAAACGTAGATACGGTCAAATTGGCGCAAGAGAATAATTTTATTATTATTTCCTCGCAATTTAGAGATAAGTTAAAAAGTACTAAGTTAAGTAGTAGTAGAGCTTTTTTGTGATTGAGTTCGTCCGGGGAAGTACTACCACCATGCCTATTTCTGTCGAAAAGCAGTACTGCTCAGATTGCTGTGTTCTGGTTTGAAGGGTATTGGTGCCGGTGAAATTACAGGCACATGAGACTTTTCATCTTTATGTCTCAGGGTGGCGGGCGCAGAGCAATGCCACATAGGGCGCGTCCTAGGTGGACGTGACCTATGCTAGTTCCGTCAAACACGAAGTTAAAAAAAGGGACTTTGCTGACGCTTCGTCCTTCCAATACTACTCGACCGTAAGTTGCTTATTTTCAGGCCTCGACAGTAATGTGCTATTAATTGCCTCTACTGACTAACCCACTGCTGCCCAATCCCATTTCAATACCATATTTTTTGTAGCAAAAGCGAGTACGCAGCTTTAGGCACTGTCTCCACGAGCGAGAGAATCGCGACGAGTCCGCGCTCACGCGCACAATTATCGCCGCGATAACATCGCCGTGTGGAGACGCGTTCATAGAAATACATGGCACGACGTTAATATCGCCACAATTATCTCGCTCGTGGAGACAGTGCCTTAGCGATGACACTAAGAAACTATACGGGAACGGCGTTGATCTTGCCAGCGTTTAGTATTCGTAATATTCACAACTAACACAATACCTGCGATTTCGCCCCTGTTATAATATTCGCAACGCCAACATTTGCAATGTCGCTCCTAATATAATATTCGCGACGCCAACATTTGCAATGTCGCCTTTAATATAATATTCGTGACGCCAACATTTGCAATGTCGCCCCTAATATAATATTCGCAACGCCAACATTTGCAATGTCGCTCCTAATATAATATTCGCGACGCCATAACCTGCGATGTCGCCCGTAGTTTAAGTATAGCGCCACATCAGCGGGACGTACGGCGCCTATCGTTCGGTTCAATACGCTCGCAGTGTTGCAAAATACATTGAATGCGTTTTGTTTGAAATATATCGCTCGAAGGGAGGTTCGGCGCTACGCTGAACGCGCTGTTATTTCGGTTGATGTGTTTATAGGGAACTTGAAAAACACTGCGAGCGTATTAAACCGAACGATCGGCGCCTTACGTTCCCCAGATGTGACGTTACACTAATATTCACAACGCAAAAATGTGCGTAAGGCGATACGAATTTGCAACACTTCGCATCGCGGATTTATGTGTCAGTCATAAAAGCCTGTTAAAGCTAGTGGTCAACTAATATTGTCCGCTTCGTGGCCGCCACTCGAGAACCGTTCTTCATTCCTAACGGTTTTCGTTTCTGGCCTGCCTATTTATTGCCACTTAACTTGCCAATTCTGAGAGTTATCCGTAGGGTGGTCGAGTGGCGCCACCAACTGGTCTCTCTCAATGGACCAAGGGCATAACAAAGGTCGCAAGAAGACGGTGGAGAGGGCAGGCAAAGTGAACGTCAACTAGCTGAAAAGATAAAGATGTAACTAACCATAGCTTGTTTGTGGCCCTCTACAAAAACGTCGAAGTACTCGGGGTTTAGATAACGCCCCTCCCACTCCAGCTTATTGTCGAACAACTGGTACATGTCGGGATTGGTCCTGCTGATGTCGAATGACTCTGGGTTCACCAGGTGTCCGAAGTCTTTCTCGTTGCTGACGTGCATGAAAATACCCTGTAATTATACATATAAATAAATAAATAATGCTGGACAGTTCACACAACATTATCTAGCCCCAAGCTATACATTACATAGATAAGATATTTTTTATACATAGAAATTACCAACAAAACCATGAACAAATATCTGCAGGTACAAATATTTGTTTCGAGGCGGGAATCGAACCCGCAACCTCCTGGGTCGTAGGCGAACCTTCGCCCGCCGCGCCACAGAGGTACTCTTATTTAATAGAATAAGTAGCAAGCTCCTTGAGGAAATACTTATAAAATATAAAATATCAAAAGCAATTGGTTGCGACCGCAGATAATAAAGCTAAGTGTACACGTACCAGGTCCCTTAGACTAGAGCAGAAAGCCATATCAGGATCAAGTCCCTCCTTCGAGTAGGTGACGGCTTTAGCAGCAGGCGTCCTGAACACCGACATCTTCAGTAGGTAGCAGTTGGTGATGAACGGCACATTCCATACTCCCCTGAAAAATTTAATAAGATAAGAATCAATTTAGTTGAAAACAAAACATTATAAAATTATTATTGTGTTCATCCCACTAAGTCTCAAAGGAGATCATTCAGGCTCCATACATTTTTGGGCCTTATCTGAAAATGCCGGCCAACAAAAAAAAATGGTACGTATTGTTAGAACTAGTCATTTGGAGCAATAGTTAATATGGCGGAAAAGTTGTAGGATCGCTGTGAACCAAGTTATACAAGTTCGATGATTCAACATGTTCATACATTTACTGATTTCTGAAAGTGCAGGGAGACATAAAATAATGATTGATATTGCTAGAACTAATTATTAGAAGCAATTGTTATTATAGCGCGAAAGCTGTGGGGTCGTCTGTTCTGTTTTAAAAGAAACATTTAAAGTCTTTGAAAGATTTCTAAACTTATGATTACTGTAAGATTTTCTCTGAAAAAAGTAATTAGAGCTCTTCTGTAGATATATGTAAGAGCCGTCCAGAATAGAGTACTTTTTTTTTTATGATTGTCCCTCGATTGACCGTGATCCCACCTGTTGGTAAGTGACGATGCGGCCGACGTTGGAGCACGAAGGTCTAGAAGGCACCTATTCACTCTTGCCTTAAAGAGACCTATATAATTATAGTTTTCAGGAAAGACAGACTACAGCAACTTGTTCCATTCTTTAGCTGTTTGCATTACAAAGGTGGAACCAAAACGCCTAGTGCGAATTGCGGGTATACTGATGAGGTAAAGATGGTACAGAGCCGTGCGCCTACATGTCGTATGATGAAAAGGAGATGGTGGGATCAGATCATGTAGGTCCTGGGCACAATCCCTGTAGAAGATCGAAAGGCATACGACTTTACGGCGGTGCTCAAGACTCGATCCTAGTCTCCGCTATATGTTGCTCTCCAATAAGCCTGAAAGCTCTGCGTTCGATCGAGTCTAAGGCAGCGAGCTGGTATTTGGCCGAGCCATCCAAAACATGGCAGCAGTACTCCATACCAGACCGGATTTGCGCTTTGTACAAACTGAGCAGCTGTCCCGGTGTGAAGTAATGCTTTACCTTATTCAGTACGCCCAACTTCATAGCAGCTGTTTTTGCTTGTTTGACTCAATATATGAGCCGATGTTGATATTCGGCGTAAGTGAAACACCTAAGAGCTCAATATGATCTCCTATATCTATAGGTACATCCCGGAAAATGGGAACCGAACAATCTGACTTTTTTTCACCGAGAAAAAACAAGCCTGCGTTTTAGAAGCATTGAATTTAACTAGATTAGCATCGCCCCAGTCGGCCACAGCCTTGAGAGTCAAATGCAAACGCTGCAGCATCTCATCTCTAAGCTCGTGAATTTCAGTCTGACTAGCTCACGCAATGGAAACGTATCTCTCTACATACCCAATGATACCGCTTTTCACTTTTCTTTCTTCGATCCGACTGTCCGGATTGCCAAATAAATGCTCTGGGGCTATGAGGTTCCGCCGCGCCACTTCCTCTCTAGTCATGTGATCAAATCCGACACGGGATGTTACAAAATCACTTAAAAGTGCTTCCAAGACCATTTTTAGTTTTCTGTGAAAGCTTGATTATGATATTTAAAAAATCGAAGCTAACCGTGCGTTAGGATCGCCTGTATGCATTTTCGCCAATACTGCTGCGAGTATTGTTCGCTTTTTGCGGTGTTGATTCAGGCTGCTTACGTTTTCCAACAAATCAGAGAACTGGTCATGAGTTAGACCTATCCACGTATGCAATTCATTAGAATTTAAGATTTCGTAGTGCTCCATGTTCAAAAAATCGTTTGAGATATGATTTTTGTACATTGCATAGTTAGAGTGTGAACTACTTGGTCCGCAGTAAACTCCTCTGTGAGGTTATCATGCCGTGAAAATAAGTGCAAAATAATTTCTTGTAGGTGTTCTTCACAAACTTCAACTTTTCTTTATGTAACTAATAGGCAAACTAGCTTACGGCCAACCTGATGTAAAGTGGTCACCGTTGCTTAAATACACCGGCAACACCGGGGGTATTGTGGATGCGCTGCCTACCCTGAAGGAATTTATGAACATTTTACTTGAAGCGACACATGTCGTAACCAAGCGGAAAAACCTCAGATGGAAGCTCATTCCATAGTTTATAGGTATGGGGAAGAAATGATCTCGAGAAACGAGTCGTACGAGAGACCCAGGGATCTATGATGTGTGGATGAGCTTTGTCACGGTGCCGGGAAGAGTGATGATAAAATCTCGATGCGGGGATGAGATCGAAAAGCTCGTCAGAGCATCCCCGTTGTAGAGGCGGTAGAACACGCGAAGCGATCTAATGGCTCTGCGCTGGCTAAGCGGTTCTAGAGTATTGGAGAGCTTCGGGTCGCCGATGATTCTAATGGCTCTTCTCTGTAGGGAGTCAAATCGAAGCAGCTGGTACTTGGGTGCCCGGTGCCATAGATCGGAACAGTATTCAACGTGCGGCCTAACTTGTACTTGTAAAGCAACAGTCGTTGATTCGGCGTAAAATATTGCCTTGCACGGTTTAGCACTCCAAGTTTTTTTGAAATCTGTGCAGATTTTGCTTCGAGATGACTCCCATATTGGACCTCTTTAGATATCTCCGGAATAACAATATTGTACCGACAAAACATGCGAACAACAATTTTATTTCTTCCGGTATCCGATATCTTGACGTATTTCCACAAGATTGAAAAACGCAGTTATTAGTGCTGTTTGGAGTTCGCTTGAACCCAGGCAAAGCCATTGTTTGCCATTGATTAGCATTTTGTCTCCCAGCACTTTCAGAAATCAATAAATGTCAATAGAAATTGTGAATCATTGAACTTGTATAACTTGGTTCAGAGCAATCCTACAACTTTTGCGCCATATTAACTATTGCTCCAAATGGCTAGTTCTAACAATACGTACCATTTTTTTTTGTTGGCCGGCACTTTCAGAAAAGGCCCAAAAAAAATGAGGTCCTTTAGATGTTTTTTACTCAATCACGCCGAAACGGCTGAACTAATTTAGATGAAATATGGACTACAGATAGATTATGACCTCGATTGAGCTATAGGCTACTTTTTATCCCGGAAAAACGCGAACGTGAAATATAATTAAATATATTTAAGGGTTATCATAATAGTGGCAAAAAAAATTGTTTTCGTCAGTTTAAAATGAAAGCAAATTTTCTTTAAAAAAAATACAGCGACTATTTTATGGAACTCTTATCGAACCACATGGTACAACAACACCCAGACCCGGAACAAATATTTGCAGATCATTGCATTGCAAACATTTATCCCGCATCGGGAATCGAACCCCTAGCCCCTTGCATCTCAGCCCTTTACTCGCCCGCCGCACAACAGAGGTCCGTCTATTACAAGATTCTATTACGAAATAATCTCAAGCAATAGTAACGAAAATTAATAGTAGATTAGTAGCCAAGGGCTGTAAGGCATCAATTGCAGCCCGAGATATTTAGGCGCACGAGCGCAGCGAGGGCGCCTATAGTTCGAGGGTGCCATTGATGCTTACACCCGAGCTAACTACTCTGCTTTACATCTCGATTGTGAGGTAAGTAGAAAAAATGATGAAGTATTACCATTATGTGATTTGTTATTTTACGTACCTTAACAGCTAAATATATGTCATCAGGGGCTTCATTTATAAATGTTTTCACGTCTTGCGCTGTAAAAATCTTTGACTTTTTGCTTTTGTGCCCAGCTGATTGTCTTTTTAGAAAAGATGATAGTTTTGAAAAGTTCTTGATATTGATGTCGTGTTTAGTACTCATAGTTGCTTTTAACACTGAATTAATGCACCACAAACTAGATGGCTGCAGCTTTTTTGATAGCTCACTAAAGTATGTTAAGGATACAGTCTCAGATAAAGACTTTACTCGTTTTTCTTTTCGCCACTTCATGAACTCGTCGTAAGTTTTCAAATATCTCTCTTTAGAACTTTCAGGCAAAATATTGTTAATTGCTGCTTCAGCTTCCATTTTCATTGAATCGGGAGTGCAGCTTATATCTTCATCACTTGCAGAACTCATGTTTTTTTCCTAATTAGCACGTAATTATAAAAAAAACCCAAAAACAAACAATATTTAAAGTAAAAGTTTTCTATTCCCGCCTTTTTCCATCTTTTTTTAAATTATTTTTTTCAAAAACTAAATTGAGCTTCGCCGTTCGATATTTAAAATTGATGACTATTATACTCATACGAAGACAAGGCTGAATAGCGAAGCGACCTCTTTTGTCATTGGGCTGAATGCATGATGTCTATTGCCAGTATGATGGTTATATGTACGCGAACTTTTTTAAAGAGTGAAGTTTTTTTTTTATTACTTACCGCCCTAGGGCTTTTCTAGCTACATTATTACCCTAGAGCGCTAATTGGTCACCTACAAGCCCCATTTGGGGGTAATAAGGACCTACTTACCGAATATGAGAGATGTAAAATGCTTTTACTACCTAGCCTTTATTTTTATTGTCTCGCAGAAAGAGTGAAAAGTAGAGTAGGGTATTCGGAAAAGCCCAAGACGAAGAAAGCTTGTTCCCCAAAGGGAATACCGTATTCCTCTCGGTTGTAAAGCTGTCATCGCCTTGGGCGATTTACTCCAGAATCCTCCTTCAACTCGGGTTCAATACAGCGCCCGTGACGTAAAACACTGCTTTATCCTCTCGGTTAATAATCAACGATTAATCCCACTCCGTCAACAATCCGTCTCCTCCCGTGGATGTCGCTTAAGCCGACTAAGGGATTACCCGGACTTGTTGTTAAGATTCGTTGGTATAGGATTTGTCCTGGCTGCTAGCTTATTATGGAATGTGTTATAACTGGAAGAAAGTGTTAGCTGAGTCAGTGGTGGGAAGCAATGGCGGCGATGAGCTCACCACTTGTCACGTCTATATTCCACGATGGTGCAACCCACTGTGAAAAGAGGCCCATTGAGGCTCTGCCTACCCCTTCGGGGAAAAAGGCGTGTGTCTATGTATGTATGTATGTAATCCCGCTCCATAATAGACTTGTAACGACTTTATAACCTAAAGTAAATGTAATGTATCGAGCGATTTTCAAACGTGTTCCAGAAGAATCTGAAGCATTGACCCTTGACTTTTGAATGTAAATCCAATTGAAAGTACCGTCGTACGAAATGCGAAAGGAAATGGCAGTAGCTACTGTAGGTACATAGGGGAGAGACAAGGGCCCAATGAGCACCTCCATTAGCCAATTGAGAGATTGGCGCGACAGGATCGCGACACCACTAGTTGCATACGGACTTCAAGCAAGAGCAAACCAGAACTCCAAAAAACATTACAATTTCTAACGTTCAAAAAAACCATTGAAAATGCTTCTTATCTTAAAAATGAGGGTGCTTTTGGGTCTGCTAATTCTCTATTGGTTTCTATTCGAATGTGAAGCTCGACGAGGCCGCACCAGAAGCAGAACAAAGTCGAAGGTGAGTTCATAACATCAGAGTGCTAAGTCTAACCGTGCTACTAATACACGCGGAATATCCTTGGAATAGATACACCGCGTTTTGTAGCATTCAATCGAATTTCAAACTCGAAGCTGTCAATACATACATACATACATAGACACACGCCTTTTTCCCCGAAGGGTAGGCAGAGCCTCAATGGGCCTCTTTTCACGATGGGTTGCACCAATGTAAAAGACAAAACACTGTCTAACTACTCCAAGGATGATTCGAATTTTATAGTAGCACACTAAGTGCTAAACCTTTTGACACGGACGTATGGTGTAGTGTAACATGAATTTTGTAAGGAGACACTGATAAGCGCCCCTAGCGTACACCTTGCGAACCTCGATTTAACTAAGTTCTACGCCGTAAGTTCGTCTCAACTGCATAAGACTCAGCCAGTACAGACTCAGCTCTCTGGGATAGTGTTTACTTGCTAATTTTATTTCGAAACAGCACAAAGAATGGACATTATAAGTAGGTACTGTAAATTACTGTACTGAAATATATGTCTAAATATTGTTTTGAGTGTATGTTTCGTTTCACTAACGCTATTCTGTCACTTTCTAACTTACTTGCCCTTTTAATGAGTGATGAGATAGTGACATAATTTGGCTGTTCTCAGCGTCTTAAGCGATGATGTTGGTGTAGTAAGATTGGTTTTTAAGAATGTATATTCATCAATAAATATTTGTGCGATCGCAGATATTTGTTCAGGTTGTTCTGGGTATTATCTACGTATAATAAAAAATATCCATCTATGTAATATCAGTTATCTAGTACCCAAAATACAAGCTCTGCTTAGCTTGGGGCTAGATAATGTTGTGTGAACTGTCCAGCTATATTTATTTATTTATTTATTGTTTCAGGTCCAGATAGGACTTCCTATCACTGGAAAATATCGAGACCCGGAATCCGACCAGTACTATAACAATAATGACGTATGTGCCAAAACGTGTGCTTCTTTTGAACCCCATTACGGGCATCGAATGAGTGGTTTATTACTATATAAATACTATATAATATATTAAACATTGATACGGGGCTTACAAGATATCCTTGCCGGACTAGGAACCCTAACAATGATTGAGGCAATCATAACAAGGATGTTTACTACTTTAATATAATAACTACAGAGCTAAAATAGGAACATTGATTTTCCGTTGGAGCCATTTCATCATTGTCTGGGAGCTAGGGAGGCTATATACCTACGTATTTATAAAATGTACTATCTCGTTTATGGACCGACCGGATCAATATGCTAGCAAAAAGCACAGCTTTGTAATTCCTCGCAAGTGATTTTTTATACACAGTCCGTCCCAAGACTACGCGACATCAAGAGAAAGTATCTTAAATATTGCTGAAACGTCAAAAATAAATCAAAGTCTTGTTTTATTTTTAAAACTTAGTAATAATGAATTCAAAGATTTTCAAAAAATTACTTGCTTTGACTGGGATCGAACCGATTTGAAAATTTAATGATTAATTTTACGTTATTCTTTTGTTTTAAGATACTATGTTACTTAAATATTCTGTCACTTATCTCAGCAGCCGTAAGAGAAAGCCAGTTGGAATTATCACAGATTTGTGTAAAATATATATAATATGTAAAAAAAAAGGAAAATTCCAAATTCCCAAAGGGGTGAGTTCTCCAATCAGAGAATGACAATGATGTCGCATTCTATTCTACTATTGGCGACATCTAGATATGACTCAAGTAAACAACGGAATCCTACATTGCTTCAAGAGGAGCTATGAATGTCTGGTTTATTTATTAAGTACTAGTGGAACGCCCATGACTATGTGCGCGATTTTTTTTCCATACAAATTTCAACAGCATACCGTTACAATCCCCTCAGTCGAATGAAATTCGAAATTATTTTGTTATTGCACGTCTTGACCACAAATGAAATGTACCCTCATAATTTCAGGTCTTTAGGTATCTAGGTTTAGGCGGTGCGTCGATGTCAGTGAGTCAGTCAGTCACGCAACGTTTTGCACTGACCATCAAAAGCTTCCTAAACTTTATTTTTGTTTCAGGGCGCTAAGATCCTTTTGGCATCGCATTTCGATCTTGAGTATGTTTTAGGACACAAGATAGCCTTCCTCTGCATAGCTAAAGGGTCGCCGCGACCACACATAACATGGTTCAAGGACGGAGTGGAAATATTTGCTCATCACTATTTGCATGTAAGTAAATAAAACCAAACGTCGATTAACATAGGATTCTATTTTCTACGGTATCAGAAACTAAGAATACCACCGGGGCAACCAGTTGCGAAAATAATGTAATTCTCATAGTCAAAAATAGTCAAAATAAAGTGCGGATCATGTTCCGATCTAGTTTCGATGTCATAAATGTCACAAATGGTATTCTGCTGAACCGAAAATACAAGGTGGAAATGTGATTAGGGCGAGCGAAGCGAGTCCTCTACTATTGTACCACAACGTATGCATTTTGTGGTAGGTACACTTTACGACAACTAATTAATTTTGTCGTTTTTGCGTCGGGGGTTAAAAATAGATTAAATTGTTGTTATGAGGGAGCAGAATACCAATTTTCAGTCAATTCACAATTCAGTCGCGACTCGGTCAACTTTCAGTGTTCAATAGGTACGCGAATTGTCCTTCAGGTGTAAAAAATACATTTACATCTCTCATATTCGGTAAGTAGGTCCTTATTACCCCCAAATGGGGCTTGTAGGTGACCAATTAGCGCTCTAGGGTAATAATGTAGCTAGAAAAGCCCTAGGGCGGTAAGTAATTAAAAAAAAAACTTCACTCTTTAAAAAGGTCGCGTACATCTAACCATCATACTGGCAATAGACATCATGCATTCAGCCCAATGACAAAAGAGGTCGCTTCGCTATTCAGCCTTGTCTTCGTATGAGTATAATAGTCATCAATTTTAAATATCGAACGGCGAAGCTGAATTTCGTTTTTGATAAAAATAATTAAAAAAAAGATGAAAAAAGGCGGGAATAGAAAACTTTGACTTTAAATATTGTTTGTTTTTGGGATTTTTTTATAATTACGTGCTAATTAGGAAAAAAACATGAGTTCTGCAAGTGATGAAGATATAAGCTGCACACCCGATTCAATGAAAATGGAAGCTGAAGCAGCAATTAACAATATTTTGCCTGAAAGTTCTAAAGAGAGATATTTGAAAACTTACGACGAGTTCATGAAGTGGCGAAAAGAAAAACGAGTGAAGTCTTTATCTGAGACTGTATTCTTAACATACTTTAGTGAGCTATCAAAAAAGCTGCAGCCATCTAGTTTGTGGTGCATTTATTCAATGTTAAAAGCAACTATGAGTACTAAACACGACATCAATATCAAGAACTTTTCAAAATTATCATCTTTTCTAAAAAGACAATCAGCTGGGCACAAAACAAAAAGTCAAAGATTTTTACAGCGCAAGACGTGAAAACATTTATAAATGAAGCCCCTGATGACATATATTTAGCTGTTAAGGTACGTAAAATGTTTTATTCTTGTAATGCCGGTTTTTTCTACTTACCTCACAATCGAGATGTAAAGCAGAGTAGTTAGCTCGGGTGTAAGCATCAATGGCACCCTCGAACTATAGGCGCCCTCGCTGCGCTCGTGCGCCTAAATATCTCGGGCTGCAATTGATGCCTTACAGCCGTTGGCTACTAATCTACTATTACCTATCCGAAAGAGAAACATACATTTCACAGAACGTCAAGACTTTTGCCCTGCAGAAGTCCAGACGCAAATGATAGGACGCTTCAGGTTACTCAAAGCACACATACTTGAATTGTGTCTGTAGAGTTAATCCTTTTAACAGCAAGCATATTTAGGTACACTGGTACAGCCGATCGAATACCCACACCACACCTCAACAAATGAATATGAGCGTTTAAACAACGCATCTACACTACATCTACTCGTTCTAATTTATATAAATTGTTATGGCGAGTTCGGCCCGCGCTATCCAATCGTACTCAATTGGAATACAGAACAATATATTGTAAAGTCGACCAATGTGTTATTATTACCGTTTGTGATTAGATTCCTTTGAATTTCATTGCATAGTCACTTATGGCATGTATCTGATAAAAAAAAACTAAATGAAAAAAATTCAAATTCAAAATCATTATTTCAGCCTTATGGATAAATGCACTAAACCTAAACAATAAGCCCATACCAATTAATTTCCATACCTTGGAAACTAACATACGCATAAAAACACTGTATGTATAACTTAATCTAAAACACGTGTGATCGCCGACGCGTCGCGGCCCGTGGGATCACGTGTCAGCCAAAACACAAATACCTACTGTTTACAACAATTACAGTGGTAAATGGTAATGATAATGTAACTGACGGTTGCAGTATTGTGCTATGAAATTCCTAGAATATTAGTAATGCCTCTTCCTAACGTTCTAGGAATAATTAAAAGCAAACAAGAACAATATCTATTCCCAATACCTAGACGCTTCGTCAGAGATTCCGTTGTGAATCTAAGAACCTCATAATAGTTCAGAAAATATCGCACCCAAGTCGTAGTAACTATTAATTAATCTGTGCCCAAGTACCTACTTTGATCAGCAATGTAGAACACATGGGAAGTTAAACGTAATAGACAGTTTTATATCAATTAATTTTATGCTGTTAACTTGAAATGTATACCAAATATAAAGGTCTGTGAGCTTATAGTGCACTAAAAAAATCACTCAATGCATTAAAAAGATCTGGCATTCAATATATGTTTTTGTAAGGAAATAGCGAAAATGAAAAAAACTATAGTAACCTCATAATTCTGAAATTTGGAAAGCTACGAGGCTTTGTGCCGCAAATAAAGAAATAAGTATAAATCTAGGAATTTCGACTTGTTACCCCTAAAATATGCCATTTTAGGGGTAACTTTTTATAAAAAAGTAGCTGAAACAAGAAAAGGCTCTGACGATTTTGAAATAATTTACACATACGAAACCTCGGGACGACCATCTAGCTCGCACCTATCCGATTTATTTTTCTTAAAAAACACGTATGGTATACTAATACTGTCATTTTCAACAGATCCACGAGTGGCCCATTGGCGACGACCGCGTTAAATCCAAGATCGAGATCGACCCAGCGACGCAAATGGACGCCGGCGTCTATGAATGTACAGCCGACAACATGTACTCTATAGACCGGCGTTCCTTCAAAACGGACTTCTCCATCGCTTTCGATTAATCTACATCAGTGGCGAACTGGCGAACATAGAATCAATATCAAAATTTAAGGTGGACGCTCTCGCTTGAAGCGCTTTTTTTTTGTGTTTTTTATTCAAAACAGCTCATCAACACTTCTTCAGATAGCGAAAGTTGATTTCGCGAGAACTAGGAAACTTATGGAAAGGAAACACATGTTTTAATTGTTTGTGTCTCATAAATATCATCAGTTTAGCTACAATCCCCCTAAACATATTTTTATAGTGTTTTTTATGTTCAATTAAAACATGTGTGTTACGTTTCCTACTTCTCGCGAAACCAACTTTCGCTATCTGAAAAGTGTTTATGAGCTCTAATGAGCAAAAACACCAAAAAATTCGAATTTCGTGCCGCAAGGGTGAGCATCCACCTTAATAAAGGAATTTCGTTTTTAAATATACATGTAACTTACAATTTAGTAAATTTTAAGCTGTATTCCCCTATGAACAATTTACCCTTGAAATGCAACATCGTGCATCATTCCAACAATATTGAAACAATAAATCAAATAATTATAGCTACCTACTCGCACTTCTTCAAAGATACAGTAAATACTAGCAATTTTCCGTTAACACTATCTGTTTGCATGTGTTTATATATCATATTTCACGCCCTGTTGCCTCTTTACTAAAATCCGCCTTGTGAAATGCGACATTCACCGACATTTGTTGCATCCGTTGACGGAGTCTTCGCTCCACAAATATCTACATCTTGGAGACGCAATCACTGATCGCTGGATAGTGTTGGGATGGTCAAGAATACGATCAAGAATCAATCATCTCGATAATACGTGCCACTACCATGTCCATTCGGGGCACAAGGCATACATATAAACCTATTCGGCTTCGACGATGGGGCAGCCCTAACTCACAAAGAATACTTGTAATTGGTTTATACTACGTATTGATTATAAATTGTAGTGTTTCGAATAAAGCATACTATTATGTTGATAGTTGGTATCTGTTTCCATTGCTTTGTTTTAATGTTTTTAATAATTATTTGTATATTATATTGAATACCTACCTACCTGTTTGTTACACTGGTTCCTTTATATTAATACTTCCCTTTATGTTCTCTTTGTGTATTGAGCAAAGATATTTTGTTTTAACTGCGTGTATGACGGAACATGCACATATGGCCCACCTGATGTAAAGCGGTAACATCTGCCTTTAACAATGCATTACCACATAAGTCACGTCCACCTAGGACGCATCCTATGTGACACTGCACTGCGCCCGCAACCCTGAGACGTAAATATGAAAAGTCTCAAGCACCTGTAATGTCACCGGCAACCAAACCCTTCAAACCGGAACACAGTAATGCGAGCACTACTGCTTTGCGGCAGAAATACTTGTTCCGTCATTCACGAAGTTACAAAAACAAATGACGAAATCCAAACAAAACTAAGAATGTTTCATAAATCATATTAAACTTACTTATTGACTTCAAAAACAATGTCCATGTAATCTGCAGACCGGGCGTAAAAGCCACCCGAGTTGATGGCGCCCCAGAAGTTGGACCACGCCTTCTCGTAGCGAACCAGCATGGGTGCGATCACGTCGTAGCCTGACGACAACAGGTCCCGCAGAACAGTGGCTTCCAAGCGAGACATGCTGTCTATGGAGAACAGGTGGTCGCAATCACTATGGAGGCACCGCTCCCTGAAATTTATACGTTTTTATCAGTATTTCGCAAACAAAACAATCAACAATCAGATGATAAATGTATATACTCTGCCAGACTAGGACTCCCCCATATAAAAAAACTGGAGTTTTTTTTAATTTATTATTTTACGGCATATCAATTTATAATTTTTGAATTATAATTTTGATTGACATTGATTTAAGCATTTGAGTTTTTTTATAATTTTGTCCTTCATTTGTTATATGTTTTATTTGTGTGCAAATTCCGCATTCCGGACAAAGAGTCAAATTTCCAGACATATCCGGAACATTTCGGACGTATGGCAGTCCGTAGAGTAGCCATAATCACCACGCCTTGGCAGGCATATTGGTGACACAAAAAAAACACAATTCGGAAGATTATTGATTGTGTGGCCTCAATAAGATAACTGCATTACTCAAAGATAAAAGATAGAAATCTATAAAAAAAATGGCTTGGAGGTTTGAAATTCAAAAGCAAAGTAAGCTACGAAAGTTTATTTTAAACCCCTGACTAAAAATAGGAGGGGTATTATTAGTTTGAGGCCATATGTGTTAGTTTGTCTGTCTGTCTGTGGCCTCAGATATTTGAACAGCTGCTCGGATTACAATGCGGTTAACGGTTGATATATGATAACTGGTGTTTGCGAGATGGTTCTTAGGTATGATTGGTGGAAATTGGTGCAGCCGTTTCCAGAATCATCAGCTGACAACTATTTGTTTGACAACTCAGGCATTTTTACAGCTAGAACCTTCAATTTAAGCTCAAAATATTCAGTTTTTACGACATCAGTCTCCAGGGTATGATGATGGCCAGCATAGGATGAACAGGATCTAGGGTGCAATAGCTGCTCCGATATCAATGCGGTTTTATTAGTATATAATAAGTTTTTTGTGAAAAATATATTTTACAAAACAAGCTTTTATAAAATTAGTGATCGTAACCGTGTGCTGATCAAAATGAGCCTAAACACGGCCAGTCTACTATTATCCATCGAGGAGCTCCGTTGTCCACCTTCCGTCTCCATCATCGGATCAGCTCGCTGTTACCATCATATTGTATTGTCATCGGAACTCCACAGGTCAACACCTCCACTTGACAGGTATGCCAAATTTCAGCTAAATCGGTTAAGGATAACTGCTTTAAAATTCAGTTGCAAGATTCCACCCGGACAAACATATTCCACCCGGACATACATTGCAAGTTAATATAAAGCTAGTTAATTATTAAAAAAGAAGATCTAAAATCCACACGTCGTCACCAGCTGAAGTTAAACCGTGACCCCGCCGTCTCACTTGCCGCTCATCACTTCTTCAGCAATAGAGTGGTTCACAATTGGAACGCGCTATCAGATGACGTCGGTACTGCTACTTCCGTCAATGCATTCAAAAATAAGCTCGACATCTGGTTTCGAACAAATAAATCAGTGCTCAAAAAAATCTACCAAAACTAAGAGACAATATTTCGACTAAATTTTAAATTCTAATACTCACAGTATTAGAATTTAAAATTTAGTCGTAGACACTTCAGCGAAAGCTGCTCGTCTATAAATTAATAATAATAATAATAATTATTAGTTATATGGTGTCCTTTTTTTAAATAAATTTACTTGTCTTACATAGCTATCTTCCTGGCCTCCGCTTCCGATATGAAGTCGCTAGGCTTGATGCGCTTGGCTGAGGCGTACTCTTTCGAATGAGCTTGGAAGAAAGCATCCACTTGCTTCTCATGATAATCCACATTGTTCCTCAGCATCAGATGTATCTTTGATTTTGGATAGTCCATATCGATGAGCTGCTCTAGGAACTCCTCCATGAAGGGAGTAGCCTGTTCTATGAATACCGCCATCAATACATTCGGCAACGCATCCTCCTGAAATTACGTAATATTTAAATTCATAGAACATTTAGATCTTGTACGCCGTTTCAATGACTGTTCTGGACCCTTATTCGCTATGACCATAGGAGATACCTTGCCAATAACGTTTGACGTCATAATGTATTCTGAAAGAGGATTCCACGCAGAAATAGTAACGAGCCCGCGTTATGTCACGTTTGGTCTTAGCGAATAAGGGGGCTGCTCTCCCTGCGTTTAGGGTATGGTGGCCCTGATAGGAGCCTTGCCTTGCGATTGACAGTTAAGGTGCTTGTTTTTCCATACTAATATATTTGTACAAATATGGGCGAACAGAGTATAATTTTACACTGAAATTATTGTTGTTGGCTTTTTTAGTGGTTATTATTTGTGAAAAATCTTATTTAGTTGAAGAAAACACTGGATTAATAGCGAAAACAAGTAATTAATTTTGTAAAAATTAAAAAAAACCCTCATCGCAATGAAACGGCTCAACCGATTTTGATCAAACATAGCTAAGAACACACCCGACAAATTCACCATTCAAACAAAAAAAAACGAAATCGGTTCATCCGTTCGGGAGCTACGATTGGCCAGACAGACACACACACACACAGACACGTCAAACTTATAACACCCTTTCGTTTTTGCGTCGGGGGTTAATGACATCGAAATGACGTGTATGGACTAAAATTTCGATGTTATTTTCGCTATTAAACCACTGTTTTCTTCAACCAAATATGATTTGCCGCAAATAATGACCATTAAAAAAGCCAACAACAGTCATTTCAGTGTAAAATTATACTCTGTTCGCCCATATTTGGTAAAGTACATTAGTATGGAAAAGCAACGACCATAAGAGAAGTGTATCAGTAAGGCACTCGAGTCCTCTGCATACAAACGAAGTTTGCTCCTATTTTGGATATTATCTCATCAGGACATCAGATGTATACGTGATCAATACACTAGCAAATCACACTGACTTAAATATTAGTATGGAAATCTTATAACCCTTGCTGGTTTGATTCTACACAGTTTAATGAGAAACGGACAAACCACTGATCTAGATATTAGTCTCTAGATTGTGTCTACAAAATTTACGAGATACGTTTCGTTTTATTGAAGAGGAATCTATGTTTGTATGGATGAACCTTCAGGTCCCTTATTCACTATAGCCATAGGAGTTTCCTTGATAACGTGTGACATCATAATGTATTAACACAACACGTAACGAGCACGTGTTGTGTAACGTTTTTGTCATAGCGAATACGGGGCCAGAACTCGAAAACCACTGGACCGATTTTGGCAAATGAGATATCTATCGATTCGTCATTACTAAAGGTGGTTCTTTGATTTAGGCTGGATTTTGTGGTCGACCGACGGTGAACGCGTCACCTTGGTAACCTTAAGCGCCCATCGCGTTGCACTAAGCGCAGTATCACAATAGCGCGACCGTCCACGTCAGCGACACAGCGAATGAGCGAAGCAATTCGTTAGCGCTGCACTGTAGTTGTTCGTATGATTTCATTGATACAGCTATTCTCGATCGACGTCAGTCGAGCACTAAATTCAGTCTTAAATATAAAAAAACAACCGTCCAAGTGCGAGTCGGACTCGCGCACGAAGGGTTCCGTACCATTATCTACGAAAACGCCAAAAAAACATGTTTGTTGTGTGGACAAAAAAAAAAAATAATGTGTTTTTAGTATTCGTTGTTATAGCAGAAACAGCAATACATCATCTGTGAAAGTTTCAACTGTCTCACTATCACGGTTCATGAGATACCGATAACTATAAAAACGGCAAAAAAAACACGTTTTTTGTATGAGAGCCCCCTTAAATATTAATTATATACTGTTTTTTAGTAGTTATTGTTATGGTGGCAACAGAAATACATCATCTGTGAAAATTTCAAATGTCTAACTGTCCCGGTTCATGAGATACAGCCTGGTGACAGGCGGACAAACAGACAGACAGACAGACGGACAGCCGATAGTAATAGGGTCCCGTTTTACCCGTGGTACAGAACCCTAAAAATG
This sequence comes from Operophtera brumata, assembly GCA_932527175.1. Lineage (NCBI taxonomy): Eukaryota > Metazoa > Arthropoda > Insecta > Lepidoptera > Geometridae > Operophtera > Operophtera brumata. The sequence goes on from OW052239.1 coordinate 72,143,702, forward strand.
GTGGCCGTGTCATTATTACAAAATTAAGTAGAGAAGTAGTTTACATTAAGTTGAATCCTCTTCTCAGAGCACTGCGCACATCCTTTCTTGAGTGACCATGCCTTGGCCAAATAGTTTCCAAAATGGTTGAGTGTCAGTTTTGAGAGTCCATTCCCGTGAACCACAAGTGGTCTCTCCTTAGTTATGACATTTTCTAGATATGGCCAATCTTCAGTAGTGTTGTATTTGAGCTCCACATCCGCTGTAAATTAAGAAAACTATTCAATCGTGTCACTTGCTCTTTTTCGTTCTGAAGAAGCTCTGAAGAAGGGCCTAGTGAGCTATGATTAAAGAACCAGTGAGGTAAATGGATTCAGCGGAACTCGCAAAGGCTCCTTGCATAAACAAAAATAAGTACAGTAGAGCTGGACCACAGAATAAATATTAGTACAAGTACGCACTCAAAAACCCGGCAAATCCAGTGGACTAGCCTTTTTATGGGATTATATTTATTAATTTAACCACCTCCTGACGACCTCTGTGGCGCGGCAGGCGAAGGTTCACCTGGAACGCAGGAGGTTGCGGGTTCGATTCCTCGGAACAAATATTGGTACGATATGCAGATATTTGTTCAGGGTGTTCTGGGTATGTATAACAAAAAATATAATATCTATCTATGCAATGTATTGTATTAGGAGTATATCAGTTATCTAGTACCCATAACACAAGCTCTGCTTAGCTTGGGTCTCGATAATGTTGCGTGAAATGTCCAGCATTTTTTTTTTTAATTATTAGAAACTTTCACATAAAACTAGGACTTAATGCTAATAGCATTATCCACCAGTCATACTGTTCGTGCAAACAAATGGTGAGGCGTGCCTTACAAAAAGGCAGGTAAGCGACACTTACAACTAAACTACCACCCGTTTTCACTAACGACGATCAAGGAGTCGCCTAACTAAGTAACGCCTAGTCTAGGCAATTCCCTAACAAAAAAAACCTTTCACCAATCGATTTTCACTAGTTGAATCCTACAATAGGAGTTGCCTACATTTTTGAAGATTGTCTATGGTTTTGTTTGTTTTTAGCGATTTAGGCGTCGCCTAGGTTTAGTGAAAGCGGGTGACAATCTGTCAGTTTAGGTGAGTTGCCTAACATTAAGCCACGCATAATCGATGTCATAACTTTAGGCAGCGCATAACATCGAACATCAACATGAATAGATTTTTTGCCCTAGGCAACTCCTTAATATTTAGGCATCCGATTTAGGCGTCGCCTAGGTTTAGTGAAAACGGGTGTTAGCTATCAATATTAAAACTAAAAAGATAAATATAATATACTAATAAATAATAATATTAGCCCTACCATCAACGAGATATATATATACCGCGCCAGTGTTTTTTATCAGTAACTAGCGACTCGCCCCGGCTTCGCACGGGTAGCCCCCGGTGAAAAACAGCCCCCCCCCCCTCCCCCCCCCGATATTTTATTACTTATTCTGCTATTCGGAGCGGAGAAGAATCCAGCAAAAAAGAGATAACTAACATCGGTCTAGCCGATCTTGAGTTATAAGTGGTGTAACTAACACGACTTTGTTTTAATATATATAGATATATCTTGTAATAATTGTTAATCTCCAGTAAAGTGAACCGTATCTAAAGGGGTCATCTGCTATTTGTCAACTTATACATATACAGGGTCTGGCAAGATAATGGGACTCTCAGGGTAAGTACCGTTTCTGTTGTTGTTAGAGGTTTGCTCTTAGGAAACATTAGGTAAATTTTGAAAATAAATAAAACTGCATTACGTATTAACTTTTCTCAAAACCTTACCATTTTATTTGATTGATAAAATAAAATAAATAATAAATAATGCTGGACAGTTCACACAACATTATCAAGCCCCAAGCTAAGCAGAGCTTGTGTTATGGGTACTAGATAACTGATATACTTAATACAATATATTACATAGATATTTTTTTTTTTTATAGATTACTCGGGGTATAGTGTTCCTGGTGAGAAATAGAATTGGTTGCGCTCAACTTGTTTGTTTGACAAATTACAGTTTACAGACTGACTGTACCATAAATTAAAATTCCAAAATTGCAGTTATATTTTTCTGTCGAATTCACGAGTTTTCTAAGAACAATCGCTAACTACAACAGAAAAGGTACAGAGAGTCCCGTTATCTTACCACATTCTGTGTAGTGTATAATTTAACTGTGTTAAATAATATTTAAAACGGACAAGTGCGTGTGAGACTCGTGCCATGAGGGTTCCGTCCGATCCGTAAAGTATTACAGAGTATTTTAAGAAAATTGACAAAGTCCTTTTCGGGTTTCAGTCACTTTTCTACTCACCCACTCATTTTAGGGGCAAAAAGGTCAAAATACTACAATGGGGAGACACACTGCTTATTTATCACGCTAGGTGGCGCATTATCGCTTGTGTTGTTTCGTAGACAAACAAAGGCCTATAATTGTTAAAAAAAAACTGTCAAAACTGCCAAATATCAATGGATAATTTTAGTAAATAAACATTACATAATAGTCTGCTATAAAACATGCCTCTGTGTAGTGCAATTCAGTGTACAAATAAAGGTACACACCGTTCCCATTCTGATGAGAAAAAGACAAGACCACTAAATGACAAGCACCAGCGATGGTGGCGCCATCTGAGATTAGTTTTGCCTGTGGCTCCCCATTCTCGGCTTTCTCCTTTATTTGTGTCACAAAGCCTAGCATTCCAAATTTCTGTATTGTGAGGATACCGGAAGTAACCTACAGGTTTTTGATTTTCACGATGTTTTCTTTTTTTAGAAATTTATATTAGGTATTAAAGTTGATATCTATAGCCTTTCCTGAGAAAAAAAAACTCGACAGACAGACAGACAGACGGACAACAGTGATCCTACAATGGTACCGTTGGTACCCTTTTCGGTACGGAACCCTAAAAAAATTGTTTATAATAATTTTGTGATAACCCCTCTGCTATAGCGAGTTTTTGTGCTGATGTAAGTAATATAGCCACCAACGGCTGCTACCTACACGGTGGCCGCGCGAGATTCTGCTCAAAGATTTCGAACAACAGGTAGGTAGTAGGTATCTTTAGAATAACTGTGATGGTAAGGTTTTTGATTTAAAATAGCTCCTGTTTTCAAGGAAATATGTGGCACTTGATATCTGTTTTTAGTACTTGAAAGTTTAATAAATATAGTTTTTTGTCGGTAGTAATTATACAAACATACAGAGACACAAGACTTTTTACCCGAAAGAGTAGGCAGAGCCTCAATGGGCCTCTTTTAACAGTGGGTTGCACCATCATGGAATATAGACGTGAGAAGTGGTGAGCTCATCGCCGCCATTGCCTTCCACGACTGACTCGTTTAACGCTTTCTTCCAGTAATAACACATTCCATAATAAGCTAGCAGCCAGGACAAATCTTATACCAACGAATCTTATTAACAAGTCCGGGTAATCCCTTAGTCGCCTTTTACGACATCCACGGGAGGAGACGGAGCGGTCTATTCTTAGGCTGGACACATCACAGCAAAAATAATAATTATGTTATGATAATTGTAATAATTATGTTTAATTTTATATACTACGTTTTCTATAAACACAATAAACTTAATAAAATATAACAGTTTTTCAATTAAATAAATGTTTCAAATATGATCGTCAAAAAGTCGAATGGTTAGCTTATCATGGTAGTTCGGGAACGTTAGCTTTCTAGGGTCTGAATGTACAATGTGTCTGTGTTCCAGTGACATTGAAATACTATACTATAATGTACTTACACAGAGCACCATGGAGATTCTGGAATATGGCAGAACTGTGGTCGAGAGCCAGTTTGAGTGATTCTCTCAATTTTGTATCTAGATATGCCTTTGTGTAGAAACGTTGATCATCTTCCTTATCTTCTATTGTTTCGTAAGCAAGCAGTTCAGTCAGCTCTGATAAGTAACCTAAAAATAGAGTATTAACATGAGGTAATTATTTAATTAAATATATTTGTTTATTTTTCAGCCAGAAATCAATGCATGGCCGAGACCCGGCCCTTCCATTCCTCGCAATTTAACGTGTTTACAGGCTCGCTTTCAGGCAGGCTACATCTTCTCGCCATCTCCTTCAAGGTCTTCCATGTCGCCTGCTTGTTTTGAGTTGGATCTAATTTAAGGCGGCCTTTTGCCACAAGTTGCTTGACATGCGGCAGTTATGTCCAGCCCAGTTCCACTTCAGACTGGTGGCTTTATGACCAACATCGGCGATTTGTGTTTTGGAGCGTAGTTCAATTAATTAATTATTTCATCATTATCCAAATATCTGCTGCTGAACATGTCAGCACATATAATGCACGAAGAACGGTCTAAAGGCGCCCCAATTCACCACCGACTGCCTGCGGCCATTACAGTGTCATCAGTCCATTGAGTGAGGATCGACCTGCACTGTATCTTCCCATTGGAAGAGAGAATCCAGTACAAAAAAGTGTGAGACATACATTAATTCTTTCAACAACCTACTTACCTATAAAACCACCAGAATTCAGGTAAACATTGGAACCCTCTATCTTGGGGTATTTGCTTGCAAGCTTGGCATCCGGCCAACAGAATTGTTCAGCTGAAAATACAACTCTTGCATCTGTGAATGACTTGAACTTTTTGACAATCTCATCGATGCCTGCTGTGAAAATTAAATCATAACTGAAAAGAAAAATATTAGATTAATATCATACTACTTACAACTTACGTATAATAAGTATATATTGCATCAAACATGGGACAGCTGGTTCTCAGAGCCACTCTCGGTAGGCGAGAGTGAACTGGCTGTAATCCAAATGGGGATTTATTCAATAACAAATTAAATAAATGACCTAACAAACCTGTCTGTAAACAGCACAATCTTTTCCTTATTTTCTGACTTTATCATCTCATTAAGCTTGTTTTTTAAAAGATTAACTTTTTGTCCACCACCTGGGTAGTTCATATCGCCGCCCAGCCACTCCTGTCCTTGTCCTAGGACTTCCACATCGATGTTGTAAACTTTGGCTGACCGTAGGAATCTTTCGAGACCATGGTTGTCGCCTGTGGCAACTGTTAATACTGTCACATCATCTGAAATTCAGAAAAATATGTGATAATTACAATGTGCCCAAATATTATTGACAGTTCTGGAAGAGTTATAGAATAAAGATGGGTATTATGCCGCGTTTTCACTATAGAAGTAAGCTCGGATCTAATATACCATTGTCACACTCTCGTAAAATTTAGATGCTGTGATCTGAGTCAGCTCATTAAATAGAACATCTACGAGTTCAATCTGATCTGATACTGGGATCTAAGTGCATTCGGATCACGTTTAAACAGTACAAGTAGTGTCCAAATAGTTATCTGAGCAGACTCCGACCAAGCTTTGTATCATGGAAACCCAACTTCACTTTGATTTACATTATTAGGTGCATTCATATTATATAAGATCCTCTATTATTATGGAAATAAGGATTATGCAGATGAATACCCCTGAGATGCAATAAGAATATTGTATTACAGAGCTAGCATAAAGATAAATAACATAACAGTAGCGGGATCAGATTTCATTTACATTACATCATACAAGTAGATCATTATTAGCAGGTCAACAAGAGGTCACGAAACGCGGCCAGGGGAAGCAATGTTCCTACCCAAATACTTCGGCTTTGTAACAGAAAGTAATATGCATAAGCACAAGTAAAAACATCAGGTACCTTAGTAAAGCTTAATCTCACCTGCACTTTCAGCTCCTAATATTATTTGTAGAAAAACTAAGCCAATAAGTTTGAAGACCGTCATGTTTCTAGAATGATCCATGATCGAATCTCGGGTTCAATGGACAAGCTTCCGTTCGCTAGCACATTAAATTTAGTGAGTCGTTAAACAGCACGGCCGGCGTCCAGAGCGGCACTGGTTGTGTATGTACAAGTTAACGCGGCGGTTGCTCTAGATACTGGATGCCCGCATCCGAACCAACCGATAAGCTTTCAGCGGCAGACGTGGAACGTGTCGTTACGATAACCCGGCATCCTCCCCCTCACCGAACCCGACTTGCGTGCCCCTTGTCCCCTTCAGCAAATTTAATTAGGCCACTGATAAAAGTGACCACTGCGCGGCCGCGGATCTTGCGGGATTGGACTACGCTGCAGTTGTGCTGTCCGTAAAAATGTTGTAACTACAGCTGCATCTATTATTTTCAAGACAGTCTTATATCCGGGTTAGAGTTATATATACCTATTGCACAATTTGGGAATATTTGGGATAATTTCATATTGTTTGTTTGTGAATTTCGTTGCGTATTTTTGCTTCTTCTTCTTTGTTCTGGCAAAAATCTTAAATTGACAAATTGATATAAACTACCAAACTGTCAATTTCAATGGTCCATAATTGTCATTATCAAATAAATGATTCCCATACTTGACATTGGCTAAATTGTTGCAAATAATGCACCGAAGCCATTACCGAAGCTAAGAAGAAGAAGACCTACTTTAAGGTCATCGAGCAACACGGAAACGGAGGCCTGCATGCTTATAGAATTATTTTTTGTCTGTCGCCACATATTTAATCACAGCAATGCTCTAGACTTTTGGTCCATTGAGGGGTTTTCACGGCCGTTTCACATCATGCTTGAAATAGATGGCGCCAGCTCTGTACTTAACTGTCAAAATAAAGTGAAATGTCAAAGTCAACGTAATTTTCATGGTATTTTGTTACTATCACACGAAAGCACAGACAATGCATTTGTTAAAGACTCTTCCCGCCATTTTCGAAAAGAGACGTTGTTTACTTTTATTTTATTTATTTTCCTAGTGTTTTCTTGAGTTATTTTGTGTTATTTTGGTGGCATTTTAACTAATGTACCTCGTTTAAAAAGCACAAGTGTAGTGAAATGAAATAGAAGTGAATTGCGTGACTTTTGAAATTGGTGGAAATTGTCAACCAAAGTTTTAGTAAAATTGGCCACCGTTTTACTAAAACATGACTCGACTGTGACTTTGACGACTTGGAAGGAGTGTAACGTTGCAATATATATTGAAAATACAATTTAATGAAAATACAGATACTTGAAAATGGCAAATGCACAAGCGGTGCGGCGCCAACTATAAAGACAAAAAAAAAAAAATGTAAATTTTTGCAACCACATTTGTGTCAGCTCCATCTATCAAGCTAAATCGAACTACTGTTATTTATTTATTCGTAAATGAAAACCCCTCATACCCAAAATGTTTCGTGTTGATGTTCACTAGATCTTAACCGGTGATCTAACCTAGATAAAATAATACTAGCCTAGGTGAAAGCATTTTTAATTTAAGTTTATTAGCCATTTAATTTATACGTTTTTGTTTGATTTACGCGCCAACATTTTTATTCTGAATTGAATTCTTCTGTTAATAACTTAAACGTTATTATAATTTTATTTTGAGGTGATAATTTCTGATTGATTGTTCGATCTTTTACTAGTGTAATATAAACTCTTTGAAATTGAAAATTATATTCTATTATTTAGTTCGGTTAGCTATAAAAGCGTGTTGTTTTTTTTAAGTTTTTAAACTATTATTTATTTTTCATTTTTTAGTTCGATTTATCAATTACCTAGTGATTTGTTGACATGTGGTATTGAAATTTCTCACAGTAAGTCCGAAACTGCAGGCATGCGCAGATTGCGCGCTAGCTCTGTCTCTTTTACTCTACTACAGAGGATATATCAAAGAATTTATTAATCCTTGCGGTCCTAATAAGGATAACGGGAAACTGTTATCAAATTATTGCATTGTCATCGGTCCTTGATACGTATGCAAAGTTTTAAATTAATCAGGCTTCTGGAAATTGGTGAAAATTATGCTCAAAGATTCCGTTAAGTACATACATAAATACATACATACATACATAGATACAACCCAAGCTAATAAAAGCGTGTTAAAAACAGAAAGATCCTTACGATCCTGAAAACGTGTACCTAGGTAAGTAAAGTACCTACTTGTAAAAAATATTTACATAAGTACCTACATACTAGGTATATAATCGCATTGCTAAAAACAAGTTCGCTCATAAGTTAGGTATAGGTAACTATAATACCTAAATGGTCTGTGGTACCTACGTAACTTTTATTATTGACTATAAATAATCAAAGGTAGTACCAATAAAAATGTTCTTACCTCTCGAAAATAAGAACTGCTGTTTACAGGTAGTTTCTTCAGAGTCTTTGCTGCAGAAATTCAGGGATGAAGTGCCGGTGGTGCCTTGCATCAGTGTTATAAAAACGGCCAACGCAAAACCGCAACATTTTAGAAAGCACCGATGTCTTACAACCATGTTTCCTCTAAAGCCTCCGACGGTACACTGCATTCGTTTCCACGACAGAATCTATCAAATCGATTACAAAGGAAAATGTGAGAGCAGGCAGAAGTAGGTACCTACTTTAGAGGAATACTAGTGTCCGCCCGCGACGTCATCGCGTTTTACCGACATAAAAAGTAGCCTATAGATAGATCAATCCAGATCATAATCTGTGTACCAATTACCATCGAAATCGGTGTAGCCTAGTTATGTACCTATATCTGTATCTATTCCTAATCATCTTATTTATATATTCTCTTACATGAAGAATATTCAGTTCCTAATATAAATTTAAATTCCGCAGCATCTTCAACCAAAGTATTTTTTTTTCATACTGCCTAATTCCCTAAAATCCCTACTAGAATCAATAATAATAGTACCTATAAGTATCAAACTCGTTTTTGCAGTAAAATAATTATATATGGAGATGCTGGGATCAGATCGTGAAGTCACTGGACATCTCAAATCGCCTGTGCAGGTGACACACCCTTCAAGTAACTCGACCGTTCAGGTGTCACACTCGTTCAAGTACCTAACTCGAACGTTTGGTGACACACCCGTTCAAGTAACTGGACCGTTTGGTGACACATCCGCTCTAGTAACTTGACCGTTCAGGTATCACACCCGTTCTAGTACCTGACTCAAACGTTTGGTGACACACCCGTTCAAGTAACTGGACCGTTTGGTGACCCACCCGCTCTAGTAACTTGACCGTTCAAGTACCTGACTCAAACGTTTGGTGACACACCCGTTCTAGTAACTGGACCGTTTGGTAGCACACCCACTCTAGTAACATGACCGTTCAGGTGACACACCCGTTGAAGTAACTCGACCGTTCAGGTCACTGGCCCGTTCAAGTAACTCGACCGTTCAGGTGACACACCCGTTCAAGTAACTCGACTGTTCAGATGACACACCCGTTTAAGTAACTCGACCGTTCAGGTGACACACCCGTACTGTCGGGCACCTCCGTGCGTTTGGGGGAATTGTAGAGCTTCCCGATATTTATTAAGTTCTTCCTTCCTTATTAATACTCACTTAATATACATATTTTTTCACTTTAGTTTCGTAATGAGGGCTTTTCATTTTTGAATTTAAAAAAAAAAGTAGTTCTTTTTGGCTCGATAGATGGCGCTGTCTCAAGTATACGTGTCAAAATTAAGAAATGCATTGTCTGTGCTTATATGTGAATACCACGAAAATGTATGACTACGTTGTTGACGTTGACATTTCACTTTATTTTGAGATGTATACTTTTAGGTGGCGCCATCTATTTTCAAGGCTTTAAGCATGATGTGTAACGGCCGTGAAAACCCCTCATTGTTTGTAGAGCGCTTATTATGCCATAAAAATGAAGTCTGCTTAAAATTCACATTATCCATGACATTTTGTATGCATGATCACTAATATCTAGATCTAGACCCGTGGTTTGTCAGTTTCTTATAAAACTGTATGGTTTCCAGATACACCGGGGCGATAAGATTTGTCTGTAAATCTTATATCCCATGCTGCTTTGATTGTAGGTACCTATACCGCCTATACCTACTGTAGACGCATGTCGGATGAGCTGTTCAAACGCGAAGGTTTAGTTTTATTTTTTTACTACTTAAATTTCTGAACATGTATATGGTCCACTAGATGCTAAGTGGTAACCGCTGCCTTTACCACATAGGTCAAATCCACCTAGGACGCACCCTATGTGGTACCTACCCTCTATTACCAATGTCTACAATATACATGCACCCCTACACCCGGTCCGTATGAAGCGGCAGCCAGCGCCCTGGCTTACCGATGAAATACGGAAATGTATGGCTAGGCGTGACTACTTCTATCGTAGGAATAGGAAGCACCCAACTGAGGAGCATCTCTCTTTATATAAAAAAGCCCGTAATAGATGTAATCAGATGATTCGTAATGCCAAACGACGCTTCATATTCGGTAAAATCAACTCCGGTACTCCAAACAATATGTGGAAGCTCCTGCATAGCCTTGGTTTTGGTAGATGTAAAAATTCTGCTTCTTCCTCGGTGGATGTAAATGCATTGAATAAACATTTTTCTACTGTCACCCACTGTATTAGTGATGTCGTGAGGGAGAGTACCATAGCTGAACTAGGTACATTAACACAACTCAGTTTTACACCTTTTTCTTTCTGCTCTGTGGGTGAGGACGAAATACAACGTGTTATATCTAGTATCACTAGTAAAGCAGTGGGACAGGACGGACTCGGCCGTGACCTTATAGATCCTATCCTCAAACATCTCCTTCCTTGCATTTCTCATATCATAAACTTCTCTCTTTCCTCTGGTTGTTTCCCTTCCATCTGGAAGAAAGCATATATTATTCCTATACCAAAAAAATCTGCTACCTTTGAACTTAAAGATTTTCGCCCTATCTCCATTCTTCCCTTTTTATCTAAGGTTCTGGAACGTATTGTTTACCATCAACTCTCCAATTTCCTTCAATCTCATTCTCTCTTAAATCCTTTCCAGTCGGGCTTCCGCGCTGCACATAGTACTAGCACAGCTCTCATCAAAATCACTGATGACATCAGATTTGCTATGGACGATAGACAGCTCACCCTTATAACTCTTCTTGACTTCAGTAACGCTTTCAACTGTGTTGATCACTCCATACTCCTAGCCATACTACGATCCTTAAACATTTCCCTATCTACCTGTGAATGGTTTCGATCTTACCTTTGCGGACGCCAACAGCGGGTGCAAGTCGATGATGCTCACTCGGATTGGTGTAACATAGTTGCCGGCGTTCCGCAGGGCGGAGTACTCTCTCCTCTTCTTTTCTCTATCTTCATAAATACTCTAGTTTCTGGTCTACGTTTTGCTTCTTTTCACTTGTATGCTGATGACGTACAATTATATCTTTCTTTCCGACCTGATGACATTCTTGATGCGGTAAACCTGCTGACTGAAGATTTACGTGCTGTTTCTTCATGGTCACAGAAGTTTGGTCTTCATATTAACACCAGTAAGACCCAAGTGATGATCACCGGTAGTAGGGCTTTTATTTCTAGACTTGACAAAAACTCTCTCCCTTCCGTCAAATATAATGACATTCCTTTGGTCTATTGCTCTGAGGTAAAGAATCTTGGTCTTATCCTTTCTGAAAACCTATCCTGGGAGCAGCATATCACTGAAGTCAGCAGGAAAATGTATGGTTCAATGCATGCTCTGAAGCGCATGCAAAATTTTCTACCTTTTTCCGCTAAAGTAACTCTTGTAAACTCTATCCTACTTCCTATCCTAGATTATGCAGACGTGTGTTATCCCGATGCTACCGAAGAACAGGTTAACAAACTTGAGCGGTTGTTGAATCTCTGCATTAGGTACATTTATGGTCTACGTAAGTACGACCACATTTCACACTACCGCTCACAGTTAAAATGGCTCAAAATTCGATATCGTCGGGATACACACTTACTCTGTCTCTGTTACAACATCCTCCATAATCCTCTTTCACCAAACTATTTAAAAGAACGTTTCCCTCCCCTTTTTTCTCCTGACCATCTATCTCGATCCTCTCAACATCTTCTACTCATGACCCCTGCCCATAGGACCTCTTTTTACTCATACTCTTTTACTGTCACTTCGATCCGCTTGTGGAACTCTCTCTTCCAGTAGAAGTTAGGAAAGCCGCTTCCATGGGAGTCTTCAAGTCCAAACTGTACCAATACTTTTTGTCATTGCAAAATGTCCAACAAAATTGAGCTTATGTTATTTATTGAATTATTTATATATATTATATTATGTTAGGTATTTATGTAGCTAGTTATTTAGAGTAGGTATTTAGTTATGTTTATCATTAAATCTCAACCTATAATTAATTTTAATAGCACTACCACCCACTCTACATTACACAAAGGTTAGCTGGAAGAAAATGCTAATTAGCATTAAGTTCGCCTATGTACTGCTTTTTGTCTTGTGCAATAAAGAATTTTCTATCTATCTATCTATCTATGTGGCATTACACTGCGCCCGCCACCCTGAGACATAAAGATGAAAAGTCTCATGTGCCTGTAATTTCACCGGCATCCATACCCTTCAAATCGGAACACAGCAATGCGAGCACTACTGCTTTGCGGCAGAAATAGGTAGTACTACTTCCCCGGACGAACTCTTAAACAAAAAAGCTCTACTACTACTTAGGCAGGATTGTTAGCTATATTTCGTATTTTAAGATGTGTAAATGTGTACCTACACTAAGTTTTAAACACGGACCGAAGTCCATGTCTCTACCTATTTATAAATCGATGAGAGCGGTAGGCACTATTTAGACCACTTTCAGAAAAAGGTAACAGACCGTAAAATGAAAGTGTCGTTCTAAATCGATGAGGCCGAGCGATGCTTATTCTATTTTGACTGCTTTTAGAAAAAGCTAATACACCGTGAAATGAAAGTGTCATGCGCAGCTAACAATTTTCGCTTGGCTACCGTTACACGCGATACAGAAAGTAGGGATAGGTATTATTATTAATCAAAGGGACATATATACAAACACCAGCTTGCTGCCTTGGACTCGATCGAACGTAGAGCTTTCAGGCTTATAGGTGAGCAACTTATGGCGGAGACTAAGATCCAGAGTCTCGAGCACCGCCGTAAGGTTGCATGCCTTGCGATCTTCTATAGGTTACATTTCGGTGAATGCTCCCAGGAACTGCACGATCTGATCCCACCATCTCCTTTTCATCATAGGTCGAGCAGGCGTACGGCTCAGTACCATCCTTACCTCATTGGTATACATTCTATTAGCACAAAACGTTTCAGTTCTACCTTTATAATGCGAACTGCTAAGGAGTGGAATACACTATCGTCGTCTGTCTTTCCTGAAAACTATAATCTGGGTCTCTTCAAGTCAAGAGTGAATAGGTGCCTTCTAGACCTTTGTGCTTCATCTTCGGCCACATCGTCACTTACCAACAGGTGAGATCGTGGTCAAACAAAGGTCTATCAATGTTAAAAAAAAAAAAAAAAAATATACCTCTTGTACCGACAGTACCGCCGATGTTAGGTATATGAATTTATTATCATATGATACTGCGACCAAAATACTATTTTATTTTGGTCGAAGGTACTGACCGTACTGTACCGTAGCGTTAGTAGTAGAGTTTTTTGTGAAAGAATCGTCCGGGGAAGTACCTACCTACTACCAACATACCTGTTTCTGAGAACCGGTGAGCGAGTCTTCTGTCTAGCCTCTGACGAACTCGTATGCAATGTCATTAGGGTTCCCAACCGGCCCGCGTGACGCGAGACGTTTCGACGGCCTAAATAATGCGTTCCGTGATGCGTTTTTTTATTTATTTTAATTTTTTAACCAGCAACGCAAAAACGTCGGGGTGTTATATGTTTGACGTGTCTCTGTGTGTCTGTGTGTGTGTCTGTCTGTGGTTTCGTAGCTCCGAAACGGATGAACCGAATTAGATTTTGTTGTTTTGTTTGAAAGGTGAATTCGTCGGGAGTGTTCTTAGCTATGATTGATCAAAATCGGTTCAACCGTTTCATAACGTTGAGTGTTTTTTAATTTTTACAATATTAATTACGTGTTATAATATTCTGTGGTTATACTTTTTAGCATCGACGTAAATAAAATGAATGGACGGGCCTTAGGGAACGATAGTTTTGAAGCTTCTAAACAGACCTAGCTAGTATACTTCGCTTCAGTCAGTCTTTGTCACGGCAACGAGTGACAGCTATGCTGAAAAATACCAAAATTAGATACCTTGGTAATACAATGCCTTCCTGTGCTTTTGATACTTTTTGATACTTAGAATTATTGTGTTCCACAATTTTTTTTCAGTTTGTTGATTTTATAAGCATTAGTCGTATGATAAGTTTGTTATGTCACTTACTTTGAATTTATAAGTCTGCTAAAATAATGTAGGTGTTTCAGTAGTTTTCTAATATTCAGTCTTGATAAAAAGAAATGATTATAAGTTGGTTTTATTTTAAAATGTATTTTAATATTATATAAATCTATGCCCATGGATAGGATTGTCATATTCAAATAAGTAAATAATAGATCATTTCAATTATTCAAAACTTTGTCGAGGGAAAAATACATAGTCGTTTTTTTATTTTTTTCTCTTAATCAAAAGAACTAAAATGTATTATCATTAAATTCGAAAATAGATACAGTACCAATCTATAACATATCAAAACACGGACTGAAAAATTAGTTACGATAAAAAAGTTATTGCCATTTTTGACGCAATAAAACAGTAAATCGCGTTTTTCTCGCGATGTTGGTTTTGTTCTTGTTATTACTTATTTAGTTTTCCAACTACAGCGACGAAATATTTGACAAGACTTCACGCATGACGGATGGTCCGGTACAGACTGCAAAAAAATCTGATGCCTAAGGGGTATCGTATTGATTTAGAATTGTAATTTGCATTATTTACGTCAAAACATTGCTAAGCACGTCGCTTTAGGTAATTGCATATAATATGTAATGGCATGTTAATTAACCTTATAGCTTTCCAAAAAAAATCCAAGGTAAACAAAAATGGATAGAAGTCATAAGACGAGCAAGAACAGACGACTTTTGGAAGTGGAATACATTTTCCCGTATTTGCTCTGATCATTTTCTACACAATGAATTCTATACGCCAAAAAACGGTTAGTAGTAGTAGAGCTTTTTTGTAAAAGAGTTCGTCCGGGGAAGTTCTACCACCATACCTGTTTCTGCCGCAAAGCAGTAGTGCTCGCATTGCTGTGTTCCGGTTTGAAGGGTAAGGGTGCCGATGAAATTACGGCCACATGGGACTTTTCATCTTTATGTTTCAGGGTGGCGGGCGCAGTGGAATGCCACATAGGGCGCGTCCTAGGTGGACGTGACCTGAGGTAATGCACTGTTCATAGGCAGAGGGTACCACTTAACATCAGGTGGGCCATCTTCTTGGTCTGTCATTCCAAGTAGTATAAAAAAACTCTTTGTGCAAAATTCTTAAAACTGCACTCTGCAGTTTCTTAAATACTGGAATTTTTATACATTTATGTTTCCGTACGATTTTTATGATATTTTCTTAGTTTATTGAGTGATGTAAAATATATTTTTCACAAATTGATTGAGCTGAAGACCTTAGGTGGACTTGCTTTTCTATTGATTTATATTGTGTATGTTTGAGAGCTGAAAAATAGATACGTAACTACATAAAACAGAAGGGAACCATGTATTTTTGTAAAAGTTTCATTCAATAATTGAATTTTTTTCGGCGATTTTTTGTACTGTAAACCTACTGAAATAACTTTAGAAAACACATTGCATCTGTTAAAGTATTAAGTATTAAAAAAATACAGTTTTTAAGAAGTTCAATAATTTAATTTCACCTAGTTTATTTACAAGACCGCCAGGAGTGGCGCTATAGAGAAGAGGCCTTTACTCAGCAGTGGCTGGATAGATAGATAGATAGATAGATAGTTTATTTGTTGACCGTACCCTAAATCCACATTGTCTTATTTTTCACGGACGTTTTGTATGGGTAAGGCCAGTCCATTTATTTTACTTTGGTCGAAGCTTTTTAGTATGACGGACCGGCACCCATACCATTCAAACCGGAACACAGCAATGCGAGCACTACTGCGTTGCGGCAGATATAGGTATGGTGGTAGTAATTACACGAACTCTTTCACAAAAAAGCTCTACTACTAACAAAAATAATAATAATTGCGTGTTTGCGGAACGCTAAATTATCAAAATATTTCCAACTTAAATTTAAATTACAGGCACATGTGACTTTTCATCCTTTGTGTCTCAGTGTGCCGGCGCATTGCAATGCCACATAGCGTGGGTCCTAGGTGGACATGACCTATGTGATAATGCACTGTTCATAGGCAGAGGGTACCGCGGGCCATCTGCTTGTTCCGTCATTCAAGTAGCTAAAATACAAACAAAAAGTACTGTGTATAGATAGAGCTGGCACCCTTTGGGTACGGACCTCTAAAAATGGGTGATTGGTAGAAAAAACAAAACTTATTTAGTGAAAGCAACCGCATCTAGGACGCTAGTTAGTTCAACAACTTGCGTTCAATGTTGGATTAGTTGGATGGCAGTTAGAAATGTTTCCCCCCAAAGACTTCCATCATCATCATCATCATCATCATCATCATCATCAGCAGTGGTCTTTAGACTCCACTGCTACCGAGGCCTACCCCATATAATACAAACGTAACTTTTATGCATTTATACCCTCGTAGCATCATCTGTGTAGACGTAATATAGTGAACTTCCGAACCTACCTTTAATTCGATCTTCATTAAATTTAGTAGAGAATAGATTTTTATTAAAAAGGTACTAATCTGCATATCTTGTCAAATAAAAAAAGAATTTTCCAAATCTGTTCATAAATGACGGAGATAACAACAACAAAAAACACACGAATTGAGGACAGCTCTGCCTGTTTTTGAAGTCGGTTAAAAATTGAAAATGTTATGACACGTCGGTATTTCGTTCAAGGTTAAACGACGGAACATTGCAGGCTTGTCATGCTTGTAGGGCTTCAGCTAGGAACTTAAATCCAATTTGAGTAACTAGATTATAGCAACAACTGGGGTAGTAACTCGGGCAGTGCGGCCAGTGTTGACCCGTGTGCCTAGCCTATCCTGAGGATAACTAACTAACTGTACAAAAATGCCGAAAGAAGACCCAGAGACTACGGCACTTAAAAAGGAACTCACCGATCTCATAGAGCAAGTAAAGGTAGGGTCACTCATAAAGATCACCACTGCGATCACTCTTAAAGTCTTAGAGTTAAGAAGAGTGTTCTCTCTCTATATAAACGAAGTTCCCTTCTATTTATAACCCCTGCCTGACGCAAAACGAGGGGTGCTAAGTTTAAAGTATGTATTTGTGTATCTGATTGTGGTGTAGTAGCTCCGAAACTCTGATTTAAATGTTTTAGAGTTAAGAAGAGTGTACCGCTAGTGTACCCTCTCTATATACACGAAGTTCCTTTCTATTTATAAACCCCGACGCAAAACGAGGGGTGCTAAGATTAACGTATGTGTTTGTGTATCTGTTTGTGGTGTCGTGAACCGCTAGTGTACCCTCTCTATACTAACGAAGTTCCCTCATAATTATAAACCCCGACGCAAAACGAGGGGTTCTAAGATTAACGTATGTGTTTGTGTATCTGTTTGTGGTGTCGTGTACCGCTAGTGTACCCTCTCTATACTAACGAAGTTCCCTCATAATTATAAACCCCGACGCAAAACGAGGGGTGCTAAGTTTAACGTATGTATTTGTGTATCTGTTTGTGGTGTCGTGTACCGCTAGTGTACCTTCTCTATTATCGAAGTTCCCTCATAATTATAAACCCCGACGCAAAACGAGGGGTGCTAAGTTTAACGTGTGTATTTGTGTGGGTATCTGTTTGTGGTGACGTAGCTCCGAAACTCTGATTTCAATGTTTTAGAGTTAAGAAGAGTGTACCGCTAGTCAGTGTGCCCTCTCTATACTAACGAAGTTC
Organism: Operophtera brumata; assembly: GCA_932527175.1. NCBI lineage: Eukaryota > Metazoa > Arthropoda > Insecta > Lepidoptera > Geometridae > Operophtera > Operophtera brumata. The sequence continues at coordinate 72,161,533 of OW052239.1, forward strand.
CCTCATAATTATAAACCCCGACGCAAAACGAGGGGTTCTAAGATTAACGTATGTGTTTGTGTATCTGTTTGTGGTGTCGTGTACCGCTAGTGTACCCTCTCTATACTAACGAAGTTCCCTCATAATTATAAACCCCGACGCAAAACGAGGGGTGCTAAGTTTAACGTATGTATTTGTGTATCTGTTTGTGGTGTCGTGTACCGCTAGTGTACCTTCTCTATTATCGAAGTTCCCTCATAATTATAAACCCCGACGCAAAACGAGGGGTGCTAAGTTTAACGTGTGTATTTGTGTGGGTATCTGTTTGTGGTGTCGTAGCTCCGAAACTCTGATTTCAATGTTTTAGAGTTAAGAAGAGTGTACCGCTAGTCAGTGTGCCCTCTCTATACTAACGAAGTTCCCTCATAATTATAAACCCCGACGCAAAACGAGGGGTGCTAAGTTTAACGTATGTATTTGTGTATCTGTTTGTGGTGTCGTAGCTGCGAAGCTCTGATTTCAAGAGTGTACCTATAGTCAGTGTACCCTCTCTATACAAACGAAGTTCCCTCCTATTTATAACATCAGACTTTACATCTTTATGTCTCAGGGTGGTGGGCGCAGTGCAGTGCCACATGGTGCGCGTCCTAGGTGGACGTGACCTGTTTGGTAATGCATTGTTAAAGGCAGAAGTTACTGTTTAACATCAGGTGGGTCATCTATTTTTTCAGTCAATCCTGTAGTTCAAAATAAAAACTACTTATATGGTTTCCAAAACACACTTAGTAAAGGATTTGTATAGAAATCTTCACCCACCAAGTTGGTATAGATTTCCATACAAATCCTCTACCAAGTGGGTAAGTACCAACTTCAATTTTACGGGAAATCGTCCAAACAGGCCTAGATTTTTGTGTAGATTTTTGTTTCTAGACTGTGTCTACAAAAATTAATTAAATAAATAAAATAAATAAATAATTCTGGAAAGTTCACAGTTCATCTAGCCCCAAGCTAAGCAGAGCTTGTGTTATGGCATTACATAGATAGTATTTTTTTATTGTACATAGAAAACAGCCATCATACCCTGAACAAATAGCTGCAGATCGTACAAATATTTGTTCCGAAGCGGAAATCAAACCCGCAACCTCCTGCGTCGCAGGCGCACCTTCGCCCGCCGCGCCACTGAGGTCGTCAATTGAATAACCCAAGGAGCAATCTTCGCTTTCGGGAGCGGGGAATCGATACAGTTTTCATTCTTCTGTTAAAGGCTGACCAAGAAAAATTAGCTGATTGCAAACTTGTTGAAAAATGCAGCGATCTGGGAAGCATTCCGAAAATAAGATTGCAGGTGAAGAAATCCTTGAAAGGGCACATCAATAAAGTAAACTCGGTCCACTACAGCGGAGACTCTAGGTAAAGTACCATTACAATTACCTAGTAGTTATACCTACATACTAATATAACTAGAGTAACAGTTACAATGTTACTCTAGAAATATTAGTAATATCACAGATAAAATAATACTATACTTAGAACTGAAACTCATTTTTTTTTCATCAATCCCTTTCATTTGGTGTATCGATGGATATGTCTTCAAAAATTATATTGAAGTTTCTAATATAATTTTTTTCTAAACTGAATAGTTTGCGCGACAGACACTTCGACTCCCCCCCCCCCCCAAACCCCCCCGGAACTTCTAAAATAAGAGAACGATCAAATGAAAAAAAAATTGATACGTCTTAAATCGTTAACCGCAATTTACCTTTCATTCAATCAACTCAAATATAAAACAAATTTTGCTGCTACGGAACCCTCACCCTCGAGTCCAACTCGCACTTGGCCGTTTTTGGGTTCTTTGTTTGATCATTATGGATCGTCATAATACCACAGAATAAATAATAGTAATCATGCATAGTTTTATACAAGGTTGTTCGCAGAACTAATATTAGTTATAGAATATAGGATAATCAGGATATTATTTCCTACTAGCGACTCGCCCCGGCTTCGCACGGGTAGCCCCCGGTGAAAAACAGCCCCCCCCCCCCCCCCCGATATTTTATTACTTATTCTGCTATTCGGAGCGTAGAAGAATCCACCAAAAAAGAGATAACTAACATCGGTCCAGCCGATCTTGAGTTATAAGTGGTGTAACTAACACGACTTTGTTTTATATATATCGATATAATTATCTAGGTACATAATTATTATGCTCGGTATTGTTTTTTTTTTTTGCATCATTTTTCTTGTGCATTTGCCATTTTCAAGTAATTATTGTATTTTCAATATAGTCCATGTCGTCAAATCGATATTGTTGTGGTATCGACAGGCACTGCGTGACAGGCTCTCTCGACGGAAAGCTTATCATCTGGGACACTTGGAGCGGCATGAAGGTGCAGGTCATACCGCTGCGCTCCGCATGGGTCATGAGCGTGGCATTTGCGCCTTCAGGGAACTTTGTCGGTGAGTTAAGAAACCAGGGTATGAAATGAGGGACGATATTGTACGGGCGCTTTCGCATTGGACGATAAGAACACGACACGATATGGTCGGAAAGATAAGCACATACGTTTTAGAGCTAAAGAGGTAGAGCTAGTTCGTCCGGGGAAGTATATACTACCACCATACCTATTTCTGCCGCAAAGCAGTTGTGTTCGAATTACTGTGTTCCGATATGGGTGCCGGTGAAATTACAGGCACACGAGACTTTTCATCTTTATGTCTCAGGGTGACGGGCGCAGTGCAATGCCACTTAAGGTGCGTTGGACGTGACCTATGAGGTAATGCACTGTTCATAGGCAGAGGGTACCGCTTAACATCAGGTGGGCCATTTGCTTGTTCCGTCATCTAAAGTAGTATTAAAAAAAACGTTTACTAGCAAACGCTTTCACACTGTCAACGATATGATCAAGGACACCGATATCGTGACGATATCGCGACGACGCGGTGCGGGGCGAAAGGAGAGTAGCGTACCGGGGATGCGCCGCACCACACAACACATCTATGTCTGTGCGCCGCACTTTAGTTGTTGTAAACTTTTTATATTTACTTGTTCTTGGTCGATCGATACCTATGATGTGCTAACTCGAGAAGAGAAGAGACAAAATGATGAATAAAAATATATTAAAAACTGTGCAGTATGTAACTGATTATACGTATAAAATTACCTGGGCGAACGAGCTTCACACAGCGTTTTTTTGTGAAATTCGCGTTTTCCTGATGGAACATGGCTAGATCGATTTTATTGCCTCCAAAAACCCTCATATTGCAAATATCATAGCCGTTTCCGAAATCACTAAATATTTTAAATTTTATACATATACATACATAGAAACATGCCTTTTTCCCCGAAGGGGTAGGCAGAGGCACAATGGGCCTCTTTTAAAATTTATATATACAAATATTGCTCGTTTTACGATCTGACCGCACCTCCCCGTGCCGCGTTAATTTATCGAATTGACGAATACTGAATTCCATTGAATTCAGTATCAATACTAATCTAGTGAAACCCTTGGACTTGGCGGTTGGACATCTTCATACGAAAGTTAAATTTCGAAACGAGTAATTGCGGTCGTGTGTGTGGTGTGGTGCGCCGTGTTTTCGCCGGTATCGACGACGATATATCGTCATGTAGTTGTGTCGTGTCCCTATCGTCCAATGTGAAAGCGCCCCGCTCTTTGTGCGCAGATGAACCATTTGTCAGCCAGCTAAGGTTCTTTTATCAGTAACCGCACTGGCTTTTCCACAACCAGCTTGAAGGTTTTATCCCTGTTGTTCTACTGGTGATGTTGGTTGTCCCAGCTTGTGGTGGCATGGACAACATGTGCACAATCTACGACGTAAACAACCGCGACTCGACCGGCGCCGCCAAGATGGTGCGTGAGCTGGCGGGCTACGAAGGCTTCCTCAGCAGCTGCCGGTTCCTGGATGACACGCACATCCTCACGGGATCGGGGGACATGAAAATGTATGTCAACTCGTTGGAATAATTTGCTTTTAGTTGTTTTTATTGTTTCTGTCTGTTTGCCTGTTGCCTCATAGCTCCTGCTCTGATTTCAATGATTTTATGAAAGCTGGTGTTTGCGAGATGGTTCTTAGTTATGTTTGGTGGAAATCGATGCAGACGTTTCCAGATATTCAAATCGCAACTACTTTTTTGGAGGGAATATTTGCAGCTGATTGGACCTCCAGTTTTAGCTCAAAATGCCCATTCTTGACGAAATCAGTCTCCAGGGTCTGATGATGACCAGCATAGGATAAATAGAATCTAGGATACAATAGGTGTACCGATTTCAATGCAGATTTATTTGTATGAAAACTGGTGTTAGTACACTGTACACTGTCGGAGGTTTATAAAACTAACGTGTTAGTCTTCATTTTTGTGTTTGTATTTCCGTATGTCTACACGTATGTATGTCGCGGTATGCCGTAAGTTACACTAAGCCCTCTCCGTGACTGTTGGGGTCACAATGAAAGACTCCTTTCGGAGCCATATACATCAAGCCGCAGTGTGTCCGGCCTCAGAATAGAACCCCAGTCTCCTGTCGTGGATGTCGTAAAAGCCAACTGAAGGATTACACCAGAGGATGGGCAGCAGCAACCACCAATATTGTTTAACACAAATATTGCGATCACCCGCCTACCAAGCGTGACGATTATGGATTTTATTGCATCGCTTTCTATGTTTAGCCCTCGTCCAGCTGTACGTTCAATTGTCCAGTAACTTTAAACGAAAAATGGGCCAAACTTCTGAAAAATTCCAACCAAGCTGAAAATTTGTGTGCACGTACCTTTTAGCTCAATAAACTTTATATAACCGTTTTTGTACAGAATTTTCCATTCTTTCTCTTTTATATGTATACCTCATAGCGCTAAGATCAACAGGAACGAAGTTATTGGCAAAAAACCGAAAAAAGGTTTTTTTTTTTTCACCGTTTTTTAGCTGTCAAACGTTATGCACACCCCTGGACTCGTGGGACTTTTCAGAGGTTATTTGGGGAGCTAAAAGGTTTGTGTACACAAATTTCCAGCTTGGTTGGAATGTTTCCGAAGTGAAATGCTAAAGTTCCTGGACTATAAAGGCTGATGATGACATCAAGCAGGCTTGCAAGAACCAGTGCCTCGTGGAAAAGACGTTAATCGAGTTTAATGTCTTTGTTCAAGATGTGTCTGGGACTTAGAAGCTGGCAAGAGAGAAATGGAGTTTGACGCACATGCGGGAGATGTTGTGACCATCTCTTTGTCGCCCGGTATGTACATCTTCGAGTTGTATAGGTAGCTAAAGCCCACGCCAGTATAGAAATGATCTGAAAGCCTAGTCAAGTAACTACAGCGCACAGCAGATTTTTGTCCGTCTGAACTGTTGGATGCAAGTAGGCACATGCGCAGTTCCTATTTTTGGGTCGGGTTGGAGGCAAGTCCGTGGAGGGGGCTAGGGATGTGCCTGCCCAACGATTATCAAATATTTGCTGCGTAATCTAAAATATAAATCTACTATGCCCTCGAAAATAATATTTTTTGTTAATCTTGTTAATTTCATCAATGTATGTTGAAAGGTTATATAGGTATTTACATTATAAGCTTATTTATTATAAGAGCATTGTAGAGGTTAGTTCACGACTTTTTATCGAGAAAATTTATCTAAATCGTGTTTTGGGCTTTATCATGGTCTTGGAAATATGATGAAGATTACTACTACTATTACTATTAGCCCATACTGTCCCATTGTTGGGCAAAGGCCTTCCCCGCCATTCATAACCGTGTTGTGCCAACGTTTTCCATTCCCTCTCATAGGCCACGCTGCCTCGCCTGGCTATATCAGGGCTCTATATCGTCTATCAATTTTATTGACAGGCTAATACAGAAAAACGGTTGCCCACTTCCAACAAAATCAATGAAAAGGCTTAATATACACAACAATTTTAAAAAAACACCTTGTGGAGCCCTGACACAGCGAGACGGCGTCGCGGCAGACCACGCAGGAGATGGCGCGATGAAATAGACACTTTTAACACAGATTGGCAAACAATAGCACAGGATCGTAGTGACTGGAGGATATGGGGGGAGGGCTTTGCCCAACAATGGGATGATTCAGGCTAACAGTAGACAGTATATACAAAATAAATTATTACAATTCAGGAAATCATTACACTATAATGCAGGATTTTATGTAGTTATTCCACGTGGGTATAGTAATCCCCACAGTGGGTATCTATACGAGCTTTTATTATTTAGACACAAAAATAAATTGAGACATTTTGCATTCCAGACATGAAGACGTACGTGACCGGCTCCGTGGACAAGACCTGCAAGCTGTGGGACGTCAGGGACGAGAAGGCGAAGCAAACCTTCTTCGGTCACGAAGCTGACGTCAACAGCGTCTGTGTGAGTTACTAATTAGACTAGCAGATATTGTTATTGCAGAGACACGAGAGTGAGGAACTTCGTCACACACACCCATCACATCACATGAGTAATGTAGATTTGACGTCGAATATAGTCAAAAATATTTAATAAAAATTAAACATAAAGTAATTTAAAAAAATAAACATATAGTTTCCTTTAGTTTACACAAAAACTCCTGAAGCGATTTTCATGATTCTTTCACAATATTATTATAGGTTTACAAAAACTTATGCTTAGATTTTTGGAAATAATCATTTACTTGAGACAATTGCGGTTTTTCGTGATTTTTCACACACTATTTATTTCGCGTGCTCTATTCTGCCCCTTTCTTACTTACCTGAACTTTTCTGAGTTAGATAGTGACTGAATTTGGATGTTGACTGCCTCTTAAGCCAAATTCCGTTACTTTCTAACGCATTAAAGTTCAGATAAGTTAGAAAGTGACAGAATAGCGTTCGCGGAACGAAAAGTAAGTGAAAATCACGAAAAACAATTATGTGCCGCGTGAAAAACCGTCTCATCACAGAATCATACGTTCAACTTGAAGATAAAGCCTTAACTGACATCTAGGTGTAAGAAAAAGTACAAAATTCTAAGTAGTTTAGAAGTTGAATCAAATTTTCAGTCAAAACAGCTGCATTTTTAACTTTTTTTTCTTGGTTAGTGAACGAGTTGGTTTTCTTTTTTCTTTGGATCATAGCTTCCACTTGTTCTCGAGGCACCACACAGGTGCTCCCCACCTAGTAGAAAGAAGGATCATTGCTGCCTGTTGTTGCCTGATTCTTCTATGTCTAGTTGCGTTGGAACAGGAGTAAATGTAAATTTAATTTTAAGACTATTCAAAATGATCCTTGTGATTTCAATGAATAAAATACTTTTTGACTTGACTTGACTTTTAACAGGTAGAACAATTTTGTACGTTCACTTCACAGATAAAATGAATGAATGAATGAATTAATGTTGGTCAACACATATTTTTTCAGCACATAACATTGACCCCTTTATGAGGCGAAAGTCTCCAAATAAGACCAATCAGCTGTACATGAACATGATATCTCATTTTAGTTCCACGCCAGCGGGCAGGCTTTCGCGACTGCCTCCGAGGACAAGACGGCACGCATGTTCGACATCCGCAGCGACCAGCAGCTCGGCCACTACACGCCGACTGGCGCGGGTGGCTTCACCAGCTGCGGTCAGTACCATCCAGCCTGCACCGCACAAGACTCACTAAAACAGGGGAAAATAAGATCTGCACACGGCCCGCATGGGGTGTATTGTGTGTGCATTATACTCCAGTAAACAAACTCCAACCCTCAGACAAAAAGAGAAGTTCAGACAGAACACGGCTTACGAAACAAGTGAAGCAAAATACGCGCAGAAACACAGAATGACCAATAGTACTACAAGTATACAAGGCGTCCCAAGACCATGCGACATGAAGGGAAAGTACCTTAAATATTGTATATAGGATATTTTGATAAAAGGATACTTTATTTTATTTTTAAAACTTAGTAAAACTGCATTCATGCATTTTCTAAAAAAATACATGTTTCGTCGGGGAATCGAACCGAAATAAATTAACAATTAAAATTAAAATGTTTAATTTTATGTTATTCCATTGTTTTAAGATACTATGTTACTTATGAGTATTTCTTTCGATTGGCCTCATAAAAATGCGGGTTTTTTTTTCCGTTTTAGTCGGTTCGATTCCCAGACGAAGCAAGTAATTTTTTGAAAATCTTTGAATGCAGTATTACTAAGTTTTAAAAGTAAAATAAAGTCTTCTTTCTGCAAAATACCCTGGCTACAATATTTAAGGTACTTTCCCTTCATGTCGCATAGTCTTGGGACGCCCTGTATACACGCACTCACACAGACGCATCAAAACCATTCTCATCCACTCTTTACAAGGAAAGGTACCCCTCCGATTTGATTTATAATGGTATATGTTAGAGAGTAGTCTAAAATAACAGACACGTATTTTTTTTAGTTGCCTTATCTCAACCTTCTAGGAGAAATTGTCCTCCAAAGTACTGAAAAGTGACTAATTTCCCTCTAATTTCTGTGGAGAGTTTTGTTCTTGTTCAGAAAAAACTGTTTTTTTTTTTAAAATATGAGATAATGGAATTAAATACTGAAATAATGACGACATCTGTGTCGCGACGGGCGAAGGTTCCCCTACGATGCAGGAGGTAGCGGGTTCGATTCCCGCCTCGGAACAAATATTTGTACAATCTGCAGTGCTCTGGGTATTTTATGTATGTAAAATACAAAACATCTATCGATGTATTGTATTGTATTAAGTATTAAGTATATCAGTTATCTAGTACCCATAACACAAGCTCTGCTTAGCTTGTGGCTAGATAATGTTGTATGAACTGTCCAGCATTATTTATTTATTTAATAAACGGAGATTCGCTGTATAGTTTAAACTGAGTCTTGTTTATCTTTGCATATTTTAGTTAGATGGAGGCCTCAATGTTGCGAAATTCAAAGACCAAAATTTTGCGTGTTTTTATTATCAGAAAGATGAGGAAACATATTTTCGTCACCACATTTTCTTTTAGCTAAAAGAAAACCGGAGCTGGAGTTCGTCCGGGGAAGTACTACCACCATACCTATTTCTGCCGCAAAGCAGTAGTGCTCGCATTGCTGTGTTCCGGTCTGAAGGGTAAGGGTGCCGGTGATATTACAGGCACATGAGACTTTTCATCTTTATGTCTCAGGGTGGCGGGCGCAGTGCAATGCCACATAGGGTGTGTCCTCGGTGGACGTGACCTATGGGGAAATGCACTGTTCATAGGCAGAGGTTACAGCTTAGCATCAGGTGGGCCATCTGCTTGTTCCGCCATTCGAGTAGTATAATTTAAAAAACTAGTCGGTAAATAAACGATATGGGTTTACCTACATGTAACCTGTGTATAACAATATTATGCTAATGATTCAAGGTCTGTCCCTGAGTGGAAGATATCTACTCGCTGGCTCTGATGACAACGCGGTACATTCCTGGGATACTCTCAAAGTCAACCACACAGGTAAACAATAACATAACACCCAACAGTCACATACATAGTCCTGTACTTTTACTAATATTTATTCTGTGCCTGAGGGCCTACCACAGGTTTGTAAATTGTTGCAACTCGTAATAACGAAAACCGAATTGCGAGTCGATATGTCGTTTTTGAAAGGAGAGAATGATGAGCGCCCCTAGCGGACTTGTTGAGAAACTCATACAAACCATTTTTAACCCCCGACGCAAAATCGACGGGGTGTTATAAGTTTGACGTGTCTCTGTGTTCGTGTGTGTGTGTGTGTGTGTGTGTGTGTGTGTCTGTCTGTGGCATCGTAGCTCACGAACGGATGAACCGATTTCGTTTTTTTTTGTTTGAAAGGTGAATTTGTCTGGACTGTTCTTAGCTATGTTTGATCAAAATGGGTTCAGCCGTTTCATTGCGTTGATGGTTTTTTAATATTTACAAAATTAGTTACTTGTGTATGGAGAAAATGATGAGCGGACTTGTTGAGAAACTCATTAAAACCAATTTATACTATTATTTATTCTGTGACCATACATGAAAACAAATATCGACTCGCAATTCGATAGTCGGGATACCAAATGCAAATCTTAGACAAACCTGTGGTAGGCCCTCTGATCCCACAGTAGGATCCCCTGTGTCGTGGGTATCACCAATTTTATGTATGTTTTGAAGTTGGTTAGATAGTTTACCTTTCTAACCAACTTTAAAATAGGAAGTATATGGTATATGTACATTATGTCATGTGTATCGCGTTGTCTCCGTTCAGGGAGAACCACTAGTTGTAGGTACGTAGGTTTAGATTTTAAAAATCAATGCATATCTTTAAATATCATTAATGTGATTAGTAACCCAAACGCTTATATATAAAACAAGTTTTATTTCATAAATACATGAATAGATTTAAAAAAAAACTACATAGAAGGTCATGATATTATCTAATGCTTGTAGGTGCCTTAGGTGGTTGCTTTTTCATACTAACGTATTTTACCAATTATAGGCGAACAGACGTATAATTTGACACTGAAATGACTGTGGTTGGCTTTTATATTGGTCGACATTTGCGGCACATCGAGATTTGGTTGAAGGAAAAAGTGGATTAATAGCGAAAATAACATCGTAATTTTAGTCCATACATGTTATTTTCGCGATTAATCCACAGTTTTCTGACAGAAACACGATAGGACAAAAAATTCTCGATAAAAAAAACACAAAGTTATCTCTAACTTTTGGCTAGATTCGATTGTTTGTCAATATTGTACAGATTATTGGGTCAAAAATTGGACAAATAAAATCAATACAATAAATAGGTGGGTTCACCAAAGGGGTTTTTTAAAATTATCTCTATTTCATGAGATATTCAATAAAAACCGCTTTTTCGAGCGGTGCTTGGCGTTTTTTTTTGTATGAAGATTTCTGCCTGGGGGAGCGCAGACTTAAACATGATTCGTATTATTACGATTGATCGAAAAAATCTTCCTGCCAATCTAATATTGTTCTCGAGCCTATTAGAACAAGCCAATGAAATGAATGAATGTGACCGGGTTTTTTTATTAGGTATTTATTAGAAACATGCGAGTGACTCCGTAAAACATATTTGTATTGTGACTTGTGGTACCATGTCACTCGTAGTTCTTGATATATACTTTTTTTTACTTTGATTGACGTTACTATCAGATAGCCCACCATCTGCCTATGAAGAGTGCATTACCTCATAGGTCACGTCCACCTAGGACGCGCCCTATGTGGCATTTCACTGCGCCCGCCACCCTGAGACATAAAGATGAAAAGTCTCATGTGCCTGTAATTTCACCGGCACCCTTACCCTTTAAACCGGAACACAGCAATGCGAGCACTATTGCTTTGCGGCAGAAATAGGTATGGTGGTAGTACTTCACCGGACGAACTCTCTCACAAAAAAGCTCTACTACTAACAAAACTCCTACTATTCCTAATCCACTGTTCCTGTGTTTCCACGTATGGGGTCAGGTTTTTTGCTGTGTAACATCTTTCCTCTCGCTTTCCTGCAATCTGCAGAAGTGCTTTCGTGGAAAGGGACAGAAGTGTCTAACAGAAAGCACACACTTTTCCGAGAGGTTAGTACTATCAACCATGTTGCTTATTACCAAGGAGGTGAGATGTCAGATGTTACACATCATATTCGACTAGAGTAAGGCCCGCTCGTTTTTCGTTTTTATCTTTCAAAATGATGTTCTTTCACATGGTTTGATATTCAACAAAATTTGCCGCTCTTAGGCGTAAAACGCATTTTGGCCGCTTGGCAGACCGGCAGAGTCTAATGAATAAACAAAAAAATTTTTTTCCCTTAAAATATAAAGTGCTAAACTAGATTACCTGAACTTATTTTTGTAGGCTTTGTTTTGTAGTAGGTGCGTTAATATTCGCCGAGCTACTAAACCGTTGTAAACATCAGTTCCCGAAACGAACGACGAACCATGATTTTGATTGTAACCTTCCTCAGGGACCCTGAACGGTCATGAGAACCGAGTCACCTCTATCGCAGTGTCACCCAACGGTGTCGCCATGACCAGCTGCTCTTGGGACCAAGGAGTTAAGGTCTGGGGCTAGCCGTGATCAGCGGCTCTCACTTTATACTAGAACAAATATTTTATACTATCCCGAGAATTTGATCTGACTTGATGATAATAAACTTTGTAGTCCAATATTGAAACAAAGAATTGTGTCAGGCGTAAAGATTTATCATGACCACTTTTTTTTTTTTATTGTAATAATTACGGAATTACGGAAATATTTTCTGGAAGAAGTCTCCATGCTGTCTTTGTTTGCTACTTTAACATCAAGTGCAAAAATTTAGTTTTTTTTGGTGGCACGCGCTTATCTTTAGCCTGGTGGCCGGGTACGTGGGCACATTTTTATCCCGATATTCCTACGGGTTCGAGACATATGCGGGTAACACCGCGGGGCGAGCCTAGTTGATTTATATCCATATCCCTGTTGATTATCTGATCCCTATGATGGTACTCTCAAAGGGCAATGGCCGTTTTTCGCTCTCGATTTGAAATCAGGCCTAACATGTGTCTACTATCCTATTAGTGGTTATACTCGTACTGTACATAACTACCAACTTAAATTATTTGTAGAACCCCTGAGTTATATAAAATATCATCGCAAAGCTTGTTGAAAGGCTATCAAGTTTTTTTGCATGTTATATTAAATGCTGCTACACAAACCGCTTAACTGATCTTACTGAAACTTCCTTATTTCTTCTATAATTAGACTTAGTTTATGTTTTCATTAAATGTGTACAAAAGCATAGATTTTACAATTGTGTAAAAAACCCAACACAACAATGAAATTCCTCCTAGAATCGTACAGGTTATTTCCTTATGGTCATACCAGTATGTCTACGAGATTATAGATGTCCTCCCTCGTAGTCATACTCACGTTTCTTCATGTTTGCAGGTAGGTATTTTGACAGGCAAAGACTACCAACGCTAAAATATGGCACCTTTGAAAATTAGAACAATGAGTCGATGACAAACGAGTTCGATACACTGCCGGTTCACATTCTACGAGTAGTGCTTCAAATGTGTTCAATAATCAAGCAGCGGTGGAGCGGAGGGACAAAACCTGATAGAGTTGTTTATTTGTATGTGTTTTGTTTCTCTTTTGCTTCGGACACTTTGAGCGCTGACCCAAGGTCCATTAACTTTGGGGTCAGTGTTGACAGGTAGTATTTTAAATGAACTTCGTTCGCGTGGTCTTGGTGGTCCTGATTTTTAGGGTGCCGTACCCAAAGGGTGCCAACGGAACCCTATTACTAAGCCTCCGCTGTCCGTCCGTCCGTCCGTCCGTCTGTCAACGACCGTATCTCGAACCGTAATAGTTGAAATTTTCACATAGCCGTGGTGTGTCCGGTGAAGTCCGGTCTAAGAATAGACCCCTCCATCTCCTCCCATGGATGTCGTAAGAGCCGACTAAGGGATTACCCGGACTTGTTAGTAAGATTTGTTGGTATAAGATTAGTCCTGGCTGCTAGCTTATTATAGAATGTGTTATTACTGGAAGAAAGCGTTAGACGAGTCAGTCGTGGGAAGCAATGGCGGCGATGAGCTCACCACTTGTCACGTCTATATTCCACGATGGTGCAACCCACTGTGAAAAGCGGCCCATTGAGGCTCTGCCTACCCCTTCGGGGAAAAAGGCGTGTGTCTATGTATGTATGTATGTTCACATAGTATGATTTGCCGCTATTACAATAAATAAACATACATAGATATTGAGAGGTATGAAGGATTTTTAATTAGACGTGATGAACCCAACCCCCGTAATTCATCACTAGCAACACGCACTGATTATCTATAATAAATAAAATAAATAAATAATGCTGGACAGTTCACACAACGTTATCTAGCCCCAAGCTAAGCAGAGCTTGTATTATGGGTACTAGATAACTGATATACAATACAATACAATACTACTTACTCAATACAATGTATTACATAGATAGATATTTCTTTATGATATATAGAAAATACCCAGAACACCCTGAACAAATATGTGCGATCGCACAAATATTTGTTCCGAGGCGGGAATCGAACCCACAACCTCCTGCGTCGCAGGCGAACCTTCGCCCGCCGCGCCACAGAGGTCGTCAAATTCAGTGGCTGACCTCTTTGCCGGAGTTGGACTGTCTTAGTTGTATCGTTTGACTCTAATATACATAGTGGTCAACAATTTCGAAGATATCGTTCTCAACTTGTACGGACTAGGTGCGACATGGACATTCGCGATATAAATTTACTGAAAACGTGGTACGAAGAGATTACTACATTTGCTAGGCGTTTGAAGTCGCTGTTTAGTAACGATTACATTACTGAAAAGAATATAGTGTATCGCAGTGTCTGTTCTATGTGGGTACTAATTATTCCAGGTGAGTTTTTTTACATTCTTCAGCATTCACAACACAAACATTCTGGTTCATAACATTAATATTGTTTGCATAATTTTACTTGTAGGTACCACGCTATATAACATCACACTAGTATATATAACCGATAGTAGTTGGACCGACCAGATCAAGTATTCAGTGATTGGTAACCTGTACGAATGTACTAGGATGTCCACGAATATAAATAAATGCCGAGATATCGTGAGGCGAGCAACATCAGCCCCTAATAACAGAACAACATGACGACCACGACCGCTCTGTCAAGAGTGCAACGACTGAGAAGAAGGAGTATATTATAAACAACAGTACCTAGCTCTGTCTGTTTGTTACCTTTTCACGACGTAGTGCGTATGATTCGAGTTATAAAACAATCCGAGCCTTATTAGCCCCATAAATATTATGATTTTTCTGTATGTACTTAGATAAACCTTACTTATATTGTTTTATTTTTCATTCCATGTCGTCCCGCTGCAGGGCAAAGGCCCTTTTTTCCAGTTCTCTCTGTCCCTTGCTGCAGTGGGCCAGTCTGGTAGGTGCACATCCATCTCGTCACGCCATCTCCGTGGTGGTGCGTGCGCGGGCGTCTTGCGTTAGGAACTCAATCAGTAGTGGATTTTGCCCATAGATCTTCCGACACGCAGCAGACGTGGCCGGCCCAATCCCAATTGAGCTGGGCTGATTTTTTGCTGACATCGTAAACCTTTGTTTGCGAGCGCAGAATTGAATTTCTAATTCGGTCTGTTAGTCGGACACCTAAAATACTGCGCTCCATAGCCCGCTGGCAGACCTCGAGTCTGGACCTTTGCTGAATTGTCAAAGACCAAGTCTGTGCACCGTATGTTAGGATGGGGAGAAAGTTGAAAAGTACTTTTACTTGGGAGGAAAAACTTGTCATTAATCAGTATGGCAATTAGAAAATTAGAAGGTTACAAAGTCAGGTTTACGTGCCTTCATAATCTTATTCTTTCAACATAATATCAACTTTACACATAAGTATAGTCGTCTACAAATTGTACATTTGTTACAAGAAAACCGCAAACAGTTCTAAAAATGCGTAGTAAAAATATCTAGATGTTATTTCGTCACGCTCTAACAACAGATGGATATAACAATAACTAATAACTTAGAAAACGTGGTATCGATTCTGTGCGGCATCTAAAACTAAACTGTGCTAAAAAGACTGTTTAAATAAAGTCATAAAAGACAAACAATTTTTTTATGTGATCTTTAATTTTTTATAAAAGTATTAATATTTGATCATTTTGTTGTATTGACTTGATTAAAATTCTAGCACTCTTTATAGCTTATTAATAAGTTAATAGGTGTTTATAGCTCATCAGTAAACCTGCGGTTACGTATATTATGCCACAGCGGGACGGTATCCCAGAACCGCGACGAGGCTGCAAGATGCATTTTCATTTGCGACTCTACATCTATCTTTAGGTACTCCATTTTAGCTCCACTGGTGGCAGGATTCCATGTCAAGGGCACTTTTATGGGCTTGTTTGGATTTCTGGAACATAATCTTTCTTTAATTAATAGGTTATCGAAGACAATACTCACAAATACTGGCAGTATAAATGTCGCTAGGTTCTTTTCAAAGCTGTGATAGAGTCTATTCGGAAAGAGAGCCGTCGTGGGCAAATTGTGAACTAACGTTTCGATTTCTGGTTTTTCAGCTGGTTTCATTTTCATTTTCAGTTTCATTTTAAAAGGTAAATACCACAGCTGCGAAAAAATCAAATCCCACTACGGGTCTCTTTCTGAACAGACTCTATTAATGTCAATAGTGATATTATAACTGCAAGGTTGAATAGTCAATCGTCTCACTTCTGTCTCCATATCACGGATTATTGTTTAGTCCTTCGGTAAGTTTGGTGGTTTTTTTAAAACTATTGTATTAGCCATTCTACATAAAAACCACTCGAAAATTCCAAGGGATAACTCCTACAATGGATCAGTGAAATTGACAATTGGTCCATAATATAACGTGACAGTGGTCAGTTCTATGAAACTGTGCAATTATATTATGAGTAGTTCCTGTTTGATCCACTGAGAATGAACCATTGTACTTTGATCGTCCTGTTCGATCCATTAAAACTTTTAGACAACTTTCAAATTCCTGTTGGATCCCTTGTCGATTATGTTAGTGAAGTACAGTCGGCGTAAAAATAATAAATATCTATAGGTATTTGCCAATTATTACTTATTATATAACTTCACTCTCTAGTCAGTGAATAGTGTGCTATGAGATGGTTGTACAATTTGATACTAAATTTGCCGTTGCCCTGTTTTAATTAGTTACTTATACCTTTGACTAAACTGTTAAGCTGATAAAGTAAAACTAAGTTATTAAAGTTACCAAAAAACCTAATGACAACGTAATCTAGTAGCAATGTTCATATAAACTAGATAATGATAAATAATGAAGTTTAACTGATTTGATTTGTCATCATTCATACTCTAGGGCATTTGAATATTGCCATCAATAATCACTTGGTCCATGATATCCACCACACCACCCACTGGACAAATACATACCTAGTCATTCTCTAATGTGAGTATTGGTGTGGAATGGTGATTTTCATCTACCATTCACATTGCCGTAACGGCTAAACGGTTTTCAGGTCTATTTTTAGAAATAGATTGTCTATTATAGACCCTACAGATAGGAAATCGTTTCACAAAAGTTTTGCGTGTATTTCCGTCATCTCCCACCTGTTTAGCCCCGCTAGGTAAACGGGAAAAAAGCGTCGTTGTCCCTTGCGAGTGTCCTCGAGTGGGGCCCAACGGAACATATCTTATTCCACTGTTGTAATTTTACATAAACACACAGTAGGTGAACTTATTTTTCAAAATCTGTAGTTATCTGATAGAAATAAAATAAAAAGTGGACGCCATTTTGAACTGTTTTGTTTTTTGTGTTTGGTCACTTACCCACTGGTAGCAAAGTTGGTCCACAACGTGATTATAGTTTCGCTGATACGAATATCGTTGGGTGAAAACGGTTTTGACAGGAAATTAATTGGAAAAAGATGCATCAACTCGTCAGCATGGCACACACCTAATAAAATAATAAAATATTAATGACAACACGAACGCAGACAATTGATATTCAAAATACGGCATCTCACTACGCGTTGGTTGTAGATAAATATTTTTTTGTACGTCTCAAGGTTATCAAAACTCTATAATTCAAAAGGCTCATAAGATCGACGTACCATAGTCGCCTTCAGGGTCACCGAAAATTTGAGAAAAACTATTTGTTGCTCTATAGGCTAACTCGTACAAGTAGACTGGTTGTTTCGTGTAGTTGAACATTTGCTCCACGGCTTCCACAACAGGGTAATTGAAATAAGAGTCCGAATAGATCTATAACAATACAACAGTTACATTAATGTCTCAGGTTTCAGAGATTCTTATACTTAGGTACTTACATTATTAACATTATTTCATAGATTTTTGATAATCCTGGCTTTCGTTGCCTTTGAAACGTTAAGAATAACAAAAATCAATAAAAAACATAAATAAATGTTTATCATAATTTTTTCTTTAACTACTAAATCTCAGACAAATACAGGATAGAACTTATAGAACGAACAGAAAGTTTTCTCTTCGTATAATTTTTTTGTTTAGATTTGCGCTAGCGCGATCTTTGAGTTAGATCGCTAACCATGGTTGGCGCCATTGGGCTAGAACGATTATCATCTGACGTGGAAAGATGATACAAAATAACGGCCTGTATAACCAGTTTTAAGTATATCGGATAAATTCTTAAGGCTACACATAAAGGAAACAAGAAATACCAAAGCATTAACAAAAACGCAACACGTCTTTTGAAAAATGAATTCAAATTGAATGTCATATGTTTAGGGTAACTTTGTTTTTTCCTATGGACATATTGTTCTGCCTGGGCTGGCTCCTTCAGCCCTTGGTGGCCAGCCCGTATACATCGAATACTGGACGAGGCCTCCCTATGGAATACAATGGCCAATGTGCCTTAATCACCACGTTTGGCAGGTGGATTAGTGATCGCAATTTTATGTTAAGTACCTACTCAGGTGGATGCAGCTGCCCATCCCTTGATGAAATCCCTTAGTAAGGCTTTTACTACATCCATGAGAGGAGACGAAAGGGTATATTATGTGGCTGGACACACAACGCCCATAATAGGTCTTCGGACACACTCGTACAAATTCCGTATGAATAAAATTGTAGTGCAAGTGCTTGTTTGTACAATGAAACATTTTCCGTATTTGTAAAATTTCACATTTATATTAATGGACTAGTGGAATGCCCGCGACTTTGTCTGCATATACTTTTCCATAAAAACTTCAACACCACGCTGCACCCCCACATGGGTTGAATTTCTGGAATTCCTTTCTTAGTGCACCCCTAAACCACAAAAGGAACGTACCCTCCAAATTTCAGGTCTATAAGACTTACGGTTTAGGCTGTGCATTGATAGTCAGTCAGTCAGTCAGTCAGTGAGTCAGTCAGTCAGTCAGTCAGTCACGGAACAATTTTATATATATTGATATGATATATTGGTCCACCGTCCACTCTCCATACTCCGGAATATCCTTCGTGCAAAAGCTGAACTTGTTTTAAAACGTGACATTGGTGAAATTGTGGTCTACTCCGCAAAGGCCACTTGTTCTAGAACTGAACTGAACTGAGGGTGAGTATATCTGCGAATATACGTACTAACGCAACACACGCCGTGTTTTATTTAACACTCATTAACGCCATTAACTACTCATTATAATGGATACTCCATTTTTTTCATTTTTTAAGTTAAGTAAGGATCTGCTGCTGGATAGACCTTACCCTAAAGCAGGCAATGGGGGAACTTGCCAGAATGACCACGCTTGGCAGGCAGATTGGTGATCGCAGTACTTGGTGGCTGCTGCGGCCCATCCTCTTGTGTACAGTACAAGTCTAGCGCTTAACGGAGTCAGTCCCTGAGGTATGGGAGCGGTACGGGAGGGGTGTTTTCGTCTTTCAAATTATCAGATGACATTAAGCCACGCTTCATTTTGACGTAACGAAAATACCCCGATACTCCCATACCTCAGGGAATGACTCAGTTAAGCGCTAGACCTGTAATACTTGATTTACTTATATCAAATTTACGATTATCATTTTGCTTCACGCGTCGCCTTAAAAGCTCCTAATTACCATATATAAAAGCGATATGTTTATCTATGTGAAGGGCATGAATGATCGAACTAACCTCCAAGATCTTTGACTTCACGGCTTCCTCGCTGGTCTCCTTGAAATATTTTTCTTGGATCATTTTCGTAATAGATTCGACGAATGGAGAGTTCTCGTAGTAAAATGAAACTGGCGCTATAGTTTTGAACCCAGATATGAACTCTTGAAACCTCGTGTTGTTTGCTGTAATCCCTGGCAAAGTAAAATAGAACAATATAAGTAAGTACGCAGTACCTACTTATATTGACATGACATGTATTTGTAATAAGTATACTTATTATTACCAATACATGTCACCGGTTCAATCTTGGTCACCCTGCGTTAGATAAGAGACCGCTCGAGGTCTGAAAAGGGCCTAGTGACCGAAGGGAAAGAACCAGTCCACACTGGTGTTACATGAAAGGAGCCCCAGAATTCGCTCCTACGAGGCACCCAGAACCCTTTCACCACTGAAAGAATTCAGGATGCCTTTCATGCAAATGTCACATGTCTTCGATTTTATTGGTTCCAGGACAGGTTTCCTTACGATGTTTTCGTTCACCGTTTGAGGGCACTTATTTTTTTTATGCGGTATTAACTATTGGTGCATGTCGTCCCTAGGATTGGAAGTCGGAGTCACTAGACCATCAGTGCTTTTACTAATACGAATTTTAACAAATATTATTACTTTATCTTAGTAATACTAAGAACCAGTAGTTACTCCGAACGTAATAATTAAATAAGGAAAACGGAACGTCTTTGTTTTTTCTGTGCCTACGACACCTACGTACATGATGGGCGTCAAAGGTAAATCAAGCAGTAGCAATCAAGTCCGTAAGGTAGGTACCGTTGTGCATTAAAAAATACCAGGCGTCTTATATCCATTGATAAATTTGCACTGAACTATCTGCAATATTTACATACCGAGATCTTTAATTTATAACGAGCATGTGATTGGGGCCTCAAGTTTTACAACTTTATTATGTTGCTATTTATATTGCACATCCAAAGGCAGGTTAAAGTTCAACACACCTATAGGTAGGTAGTAAAAAACATCCGTTCCGATATTAACTTGTTGTGTTCATGATCATCAAGAAAGAAGTCTACTGTTGGACATAGACTTCCCCGAACAATGCAACGACGAACGGATGAAGCTGCCTTCATCTACCAACTTCATGGATACTGCCACTCCATCAAGTGGCGTCTTCCTGAGTTGTCACATATCTGGTTCGTGGTCGCCAATCAAAAACATTTATTTTCCAGCAGTTATAGATTTTGCGAGCTACCTATATGGCCTACCCCTTGCCATTTCAACTTAATAATTCTTAGAGCTATGGTGAAGTTGGTTCTTTTACGGATTTCCTATTTTTTTGGTAATATGCAGTAGTATGTGGACCAAGGCAAGATAAATTAATCTTTCATCAGGTTTTTCACAATTCACAGAACCCTTTGTACCGCTAAGGCACTTAAAAAAGTTTGCTCCTATTTTTGCTCCTATTTTGGATATTATCTCATCACACTCCATTACATTTTGTACACATCAATAAATAAATAAATAAAAAAATAATGCTGGACAGTTCACACAACATCATCTAGCCCCAAGCTAAGCAGAGCTTGTGTTTTGGGTACTAGACAACTGATATACTTAATATAATATATAACATAGATAGATATTTTTTATTATACATAGAAAATACCCAGAACACCCTGAACAAATATCTGCAAATCGTACAAATATTTGTTCCGAGGCGGGAATCGAACCCGCAACCTCCTGCGTCGCAGGCCAAGCTTCGCCCGCCGCGCCACAGAGGTCGTCATACTAATACACTTATACCTAGACTCGTACGTCAGTTGCTTATTTGGAAACCGTATCATTTTATAGGAAATTGACAAAACACGGGTCTAGATATAAGTGCACTGATCACGACCGAAGTGGATATTTCATGGAGTATGGTGAGATAATATCCAAAATAGGAGCAAAAATAAGAGCAAACATTATCAAGTGCCCTAGCGGTACAATCCTCTAAGAGATCCAGAATCTAATTCTAAGATTAATACATTACTGCTTCTCTACCAATAGTTTGATAGTAAGACAAAGCGGTGATTATCAATCCCATTTCTAGTTGTACTCACAAACGGACTTCAAGCAGCCCTCGTCCTTGTTCAAGCCTGTCATCCAAGGGACCGCCGGCACCTCGGGTAGTTTGCGCGGGCTCCTGGTCAGGAATGCGTCGGGCAGGTCAGGCTCTACCACGGCTTTGAAAGGAGTCATCGGCTCGTAGTCCCATTCCTTTAATATTTCACAACATCCATTACAATACAATAATTTATTAATAACTCCATAGTTACATGTCAATAATTACAACTATTAAGAACTATTAGACATTTTAACTATTATTCATCATCATCATCATCATCATTGGCAGCTCAAATAATAGCCCACTGCTGGGTATAAGCATCCTCCCTCAAACGCCACTCCAAACGGCTCTGTGCTATTCGCATCCAGGTCTTTTTCTGGCAATCTGTTTTACCCAGGGGCCCATGACGTACACAGATTGACTTCGTCAACTTGTGCGAACAATTTAGTTCATATCCTATCCTTCCCTTGGCTCTTGGGTGAGTGTGCTGGCAGATCGGTGTGAACATATCTCGGTATGACTAAAACGTTCTCGGCTCCTAGAGCTAGGAATATATAAACGAAGCTCGCTCAAAGAGCAGTTAGTCGTAAATTGGCTTTCAGTGCGAGCGAATAAATCATGTGACTCAGTGAAGAGTTATTTAGTGTTTTTCTAAATATTTGATTAAAGGTGTAATTTTGGTAATAATATGTTAATTAAATGCTTACATAGAATAGAAACTCCGTGTTAATGATGTCGTAACTATCCTTCTCACGGAGACAGGCAAGCATCGTCTCGGAAGGTGCTTGAGGGCAGTCCAAGAACTTAGCCAAGCGGAATGCATTCCTCAAAGCCTCGCCGGGAGGTGCCTCGGCCCACGGAACCAAAGCTGTACCGGACTCCGAAATTCCTTTGTGAAATAGGCCTGCAATTCATAAAATAGATATAATGGATTTAAAGACTAGGTATAAAAATATGCCATAATCAAAGTGAAGCCTAACGTCTACTAAGCTTGGTAGTTGCCTTTCAAGTCCATACGACGACACCACGTTTTCTAGGCAACTGTGTAAGAATGTTATGGCTAACTTTAGACTAGTGGACGTTAGACTTTGTTTTTTTTTCCATACCGGCACTAGTTTTAGATATCATGTGATAGTGGACACTGGCACCACCTGCACTTTCTCCGAACAATGTGACAGATTTCTTGTCGCCGCCGAAACTTTCAATTACTTTTTGTATGAACCGAAGAGCCTCTTGTTGGTCTTTCAGTCCATTATTACCAGGACAGTGCTCGTCTTGGGTTGAAAGGAATCCTAGTGGACCTGGAAGTTAATTTGCTTTGAGCATCATTCCTGGCTGACTGACAGGTCAGCCTAGGTATGTGTTTCACGCGTATTTGTTTGTATGTGTGGCAAACAATACATTATTACCGCGTGGCACCCAAACCGCTGGATGGATTTTGATGTATGAGATATCATTAGAATCGTCTGGACGTGGACACAGTGTATAGTGTATACACAGCATTAGTAGGTTACATTGCCAGCAAAGTATGTCTGAAAATCCATATCTGTCGTGTTAATTTACTGTAAAAAGTTAGAACCAACTGACTATTTATTTTCCTGGCTTTTTCGCGCATTATTTGTGAATAATTATATACCTTCAAGCCTTGGCCACAATTAGGCGTTGGTGGACACACGTAGTGTGTGGCCCACATTAACAATTAAAGTTCGTCCATCAACGCCTAATTTGCCGGTCACTGCAATAATGTACTACACAACCCAAAGAGTCCACCTGCCAAGCGTAGTGGTTATGGCGAATTCCCCCCTCCCTATTAAGTGGGGGAGGCCTCATTCAAGAGTGGACGTCTACCGGCTGATGAAGAAGGAAGAGAAACAAACCAAGTCTGTAATTGATGGTTACTAGAAGGACGTTTCTGTCCAGAATGAAGTCTGGCCCGTACATGCCCGTGGTGGCATCACCACACATCCAGCCGCCTCCGTGTATGAACACCATAACTGGCAGAAGCCTGCCGACCTCCTCCAGCTCCTGGAAATAGGGAGAGCTCCTTAATAAATAAATAAATAAGTAATGCTGAACAGTACACACAACATTATCTAGCCCCGAGCTAAGCAGAGCTTGTGTTATGGGTACTAATAGATAACTGATATACTTAATACAATACATTACATAGATAGATATTTTTTATTGTACCTACATAGAAAATACCCAGAACATCCTGAAGAAATATCTGCAGATCGTGCAAATATTTATTCCGAGACGGGAATCGAACCCGCAACCTCCTGGTCGTCAATGATGGAGATGGAAGATGGACAATGGAACTCCTCAAAAGATAATAGTAGTCTGGCCGTTTTTAGGCTCATTTTGATCAGCACACGGTTCCTATTACTAATTTTTGTGTTGAAAACCTGGCATTGTTTTTTTTTTTGTTTAACTAAAACTTATTCCTGTGGCGACATCTAGTCGTAAATAAAGTAATTAGCTTCGGGGCCCTACATTTTGCGTGGTAGAAACCGGTGTACTTTAGTGTTCCTTACAATAAAAATATAGTTTAATTTTTTTCAAAAAACCATCTTTTGTCTACTTTTGTTTTGATTAAGAAGTTAGATGTACTTACATTATTTGCGACCGGAGAGTAAATATTGAGGTACAAACAGTCTTCTTGTCCAACTATTTCCTTTTGTCGTGTATACGGGTTCCTCTGAACACACACTGGACTCTTTTTGGTTGCTTTGAAATCTCCTTTCCATGGAGATATTGAAACTGGTGCCTGTCAGAAATAAAATAAAATACATATCTTATATATCAGGCGAGTTAAATTCGCGAGTTAATTTAAGGTGGACTGCTCAACCCAGACAATTATTATTTTTTATTTTGAAGAATGACCCAAGTAGTAAGTGGAACAGTTGATCTACATAAAGACCGTTGCAAACGATCTAAAGGTAGCTCAACTGATCCAAATCACTACCAGACAGAAGCGTCCCTAAGATTCTGGCTGCATTGCTAACACGTTGAGTCAGATAAGAGCCAGCTCTCGGGTCATGCGTTGCTTCCACCAGACACTCTGAAATAATTTTGAAAACGCGAAGGTTTTAGTACCCCAGAGTATCTACCCCGAAAGGCTCAAGTAAGTAAGCTGTGTCGAGACTTGTATATTTGTGGCCTGTTGAGATCCTCAGCCGAATCGACTGCTGCACCGGCTCTAACAGATGTCCAGAACAGATGAGAGGGCGCAAGGGTATTGAACTTATGTAGCGTCCCACACCAAAGGCCTACCCTTCTCCCACGGAACAAGAGTCATGCTGTCAGTCCACTATATCTACATAGATCTACTTCTTCTTCTTCTTTTTTTTGGCGTGTTCAGCGGACAACATTGATCTACATAAACACATCAAGAAAGTATTCAAACGTCATTGAAGGAAGTGTCAAGATCAGTAATAGCACAGATAAAAGAATACTATACGTAATAGTAAGCACTATCGAAGTAGTAATTAACAAAAACACCCGTCATTATTATGATAAGCAATTAAATTATCAATAGTCAATTGGTTTATTCGAATCGTAGTTGGTATTCTAAATGATGCTACACAACACTTGGAGAGTTAAATAATTGAGGCGCTTTTTAAAAAAATCCGGTCATAAATATTAAATAGTAAATTGGTTTATTTTAAACGATTTAATACTTATAACATACGTAGTAAACGTAGTAGTTGTAATTGATGCTACATGGTGCGTTATATTTTTGATGCGCATTTAAATATTCCCCTTTATTACTATGCACACAAGACTATACCTACTTCATATCGCTGGTTCATTCTTAGTCACTGCGTTTGATCTGACACCAGCTTGAGGTATGGTGAAGTTTTCTTTACCATAGTATATAGATAACTACCAATAAATCATTGCGGAAAAAAATTTACTTCAAGCTAGGGATTTTTGATGAAAAAGGTACCAATCTGAAAGTATATTCTTTCAAATAAAAATAATTTTGCAAATCCCTTCCTTTTTTTAAGTCGGTTAACACCAGATAAATTTGAAAAATTCAAAGATCGCATTTATTACTATATTGCTAACCGCATGATAAAGCCACAGTTTTACAATTTGTATAAAGTCTGTGATAAATAAGATTTTATTAAACGTATGGTTGAGTTGAGTATTATGTTCAATATTAATAAAAAAGTAAAGTAAAGTAAAAGATTTTACGATTGTTTCTAAATGGTCACAATTATAATGCAATTGAAACAGCATTAAGTTAGTAGAACACCAAAAATGTCAGAAATGACAATTATGAGAATTTATTAACAATTTAAACACATTTGTTTTATTTGAATTGGGGGCCAATCAACTAGGGTAATTAGTCTTTCGCAGAATCTGTCAAATCAAAATATTTTTTGGTACAGACGGAAAAGCGAATTGTTTGCCCCTAGGAAGATGGACTAAAGGGTTTGCCCCCAGTATGTTTGAAGATTGAAGTATAGCAACGAAATCACACTAATATCACGTCACTGCTAACAAAATGACACGTCAGTAACTATGGGTTTTATCTATGTCATAGATAAAATAATAGTCTATGTGTAAAATTTTTCCTCTCGCTTTCCTGCAACCTGTGGGAGTGATTTTGTGAAAAGGGGTGCAACTGTGTGTGCGTGTAAAAGAATATTTGCACTCTTTATAAGCAAAAGTATGAGCACACTGAATTTTGTACTACCTACCTATAATTTGGCCACACTTTAGTAAATAAAGATATTTGATTTGGAACAGGAAGCGCGCATTTATCCGAAGGGTTTGTAGCGCGCATTTTTACGAGACGGGGGTAATATCAGCCATGTTGATTATTATCAAGGAGGTGAGATGCCAGATGTTACACATCATATCACTCCGATCGATTCATCGAGCACTCTGGTACGGTGGCCTGCAATACTCTAAGGCCGCAGTCCGAATCAGGCCATAATCGACCATAATCGATATTAGCGCTCTTATAAGCTTTATTTCTTGGGCTTTCGCTGAATCGGACCCAGTCCAAATCAGGCCATAATCGATATTAGCGCGCTCATAAGCTTTATTACTTAGGTTTTCGCTAATATCTATTAATGGTAAGCGTCCACAGGCCAGCATCGCACATATCGGACGCATCGCACGTAACGGATTTTAGTTTGCCTTGTATAAAAACTCATACAACAGCGTCCACTGATCCGCACCGTACGGACCGATAATGCAATGCAACCGTTTGATGCGATGCGTCCGATACGTGCGATGCGGGCCTTTGGACGCTTACCATAAATCGGACTGCGCTAATATCGATTATGGTCGATTATGTCCTGATTCAGACCGCGGCCTAAGTATGCGACTACTGTTAGTAGTCGTAGCTTAATGTCAAGTAATAATAAATTCAAGCAATAGAACTAAGTCAAGTCCTCAAGTGTCTCCGCCAAGTCAAAACAAAAGTAAATTTAAGTATTGGAATCTTCGACCAAAGTAAGTCGATGATTGGAATGATAGAACGCTTTTATTTACACTAATGAAATAAAATTCAAATAATAGTAATCCGTTGCATTATTCATGAACAAAACAAATAATTACTAGTAAATACAAACGTAACCTTACCTTAAACCTCAAGTGTCCAAGAGGTGGTGCGGCGTAAGGCAGTGCTGTAAAGGCAGATATCTGCTTCCCTCCTCTGGTCTTCATATAATATCCGGTGACATCTCCCAGAGGCGTGCTGACCATAGGCTGACTTTCGCTTTTCACATTACCTAAAGACAACAAAACTACCAACAAAAAAATGCCTCCTATATTCACAAAATGCTGTCTTACGAATAGAATAAACCCGTTGGCCATGACGGAGATCGTCGTGCCGCCTTCAACAAAAACGAAATGAAAACATACGCTCGGGCCTCGGGTTTTTATTACTTACCTATCCGTCGGATTAGGTACTCGTATACCTACTTATGTAAATGAATCCACTCAGCGACGATGCGAGTTTATTCTAAGTAGGTATCTGTCGTTGAACCGTGGCGTGGTTTTCCTCCGCGTAGCCCTACGTAGGAAAATGCATTGTTCTCCAGAAATGCTAACTACTTCGTCACGGTATCTTTCTTGGTTAGGTGGTCTACGTTAGGTCAGTGACTAGCTTGAGGTATGGTGGCTCTGGATAGGGTCGAGTGACTAACGGTGAAAGAACCAGTGTGGTGAAAGGATTGAGTGCGCCTGGCAGAGGCTCCGTATCTTTCAGGGGTGCCATGGGTCCGGAATGCTCCTTTCATGCACATGTCACGGTTCATGATGTCATGGTTCACGATGTTTTCCTTCACCGTTTGGGAGCACTGACACCGCGCACATAATTTATATTTAACTCAAGACCGTAGGATTGGAAGTCGTGGCTTTCCAATAGATTATCAGTGCTCAGATGCTTCCCGATATTGATTAATAAAATAAAATAAAAGTATTGTACCTTTGGTACAATACTGTTTGGTACCTGTTGGTAAGTGACGATGCGGCCGACAATGGAGCCCAAAGGTCTAGAAGGCACCTATTCACTCTTGCCTTGAAAAGACCCAGATTATAGTTTTCAGGAAAGGCAGACGACGGTAGTGGTTTTCATCAGTCCCTACCCGTGGTCCACCCCCATTCCACTCCTTAGCTTAGTCTGCATTATAAAGGTAGAACCGATCGGAACCGTGTGCTACTACCACCTACTCTAACTAGTCTATTATTATCCACCTTCCGTCTCCATCATCAGATCAGCTCGCTGTATATTGTATTGTCGTCGGTACTTGACAGGTAAGCAAAATTTCATCTCCTTTGGTTGAGGATAACTGCTTCAGTTTAGTTGGTTGTTATAGATTTGCCCCGAACATACTTACATACTTACATACAAACATTGCAGCTTTTAAAAGGTCCATGTTGAACAGGAACATTGCTGATTCAGCAGGTAGTTATAGAGCTCTTTTGTGAAAGTGTTCGTCCGGGGAAGAACTACCACCAATACCTATGTGCTTCTCCTGGTTTTAAGCTACCTCCCCACCAATTTTCAGCCAAATCGGTTCAGCCGTTCTTGAGTTATTAAGTGGTGTAACCAACACCACTTTGTTTTATAGATATATTTTTTTGACGTCGGTAATTTTTCTTTGGATAGGTACCTATTTCCCCCCAAGAAGGGGGAAGTTTGATACGGCAATAGTAGGTAAAGACTGGGGTAAGCTGAAGACTTTATTGACATCTTATTCTGTGCATTGTTTTTGTTTGTTCTTCTTTTTAGAAGTCGAAGCATTCCTTTAAGGAGGAAGGGTCTCCTCCTGGTGTGGTATCGCACCGGCTTCTCAGTCGAAGACGGTATCGGCATGTAATCGTTATTTTCCACAGATTTCCTTGATATCTTAGTAAAATTCAAACTTCTTCTGCGGTACCTGCGACAAGTCCTCTTTTCGTAAATATTTTTCTTCTCAAATTCATCAATTTTTCGCAATATATCGTCATTCTGCTTCACGATATGATCCGTGACTGATTTTATATCCGACAATTCTCCGCTTAGTTTCGCCAAATGAACTTTTTTTACCATATCAAGTTTTTCAGTAAGATTTTTGATGGCATTTATCATGTGTTCTTTAGAATAATTGTCGGGTGACCTATTAGCGGGATTATGGCAAATTGCACAAATCCATTGGTTTACGCGGTCACCGCATTCGTAAAAATCTTTTTTGTAGTCGGGCACACACCTCGAATGGTATTGTGACTCGCAGACACTGCATTTCAAACCTTCATTGCTTCGAAGAGGTCGCAGACATCGCTGGCAAATCATCCTGCAATAATTATATCGAGCATTATCATATCAATTTCGTAGTAGTAGTTAGGGGTTGGGTGTAGATACACTGGAACTGAGGAAAAAAGACATAGTTTTCTTTGTAGCCTATCCTGTTGCCTTTTCCTTAGCCATCAACTAATGTTAAACACATTTTTTCCATAGGACATACCGTTTATGAAATACAAAGTCTGAAAAAAGAATCAGTTCTCTAGTATTTTAAATCTAAGTTGACAGTTCGACATGGATTTAGAACACTAGAGAACAGTGATCATCACGTGAGCTACGAGCGAGCCAAAAGTGATCGTGGCCCGGTAGGGCCCGCAGCGAACCAGAGCCGACACATGCACGCCAATACCCACTAGCCTATATATGTAATACAATAGGACTCTTGAAAATTTGTGAGTTAATTTCTCAAAAACGGTGTTTCGTATGGAAAAACTGCGTTTAACAAATTGATGACTTAGAAAAAAGCAACACGATAGACGAAAAAAAACACAAAAATAAAAAACATTCCTTCTGTCTTTTTTCCTCAGTGTCCCCCACACACTACACACTACACACCCCAACCTGATTTTGGCATAGTTATTTTTTTGGTCAAGCGCGTGTTCTCCATAAACATGAGTTGTTTTGATCAAGTTTTTTTTTAATACGTATCGAAACAGTTTCATGTAGGGATTGATTCATTGTATCGAAAGAAAAAAACGGAGCAGTAGAAGTTAGTTAAATTTAATAAAATGTTTTCTCATACAATTTGTAAAAGTACGTAATCATGAAGTCCTTTATCATTTAAACAACATTCACCACCCATCTTTGTGTAAGGCCACTAGAGGTGTTCTGAAACGTGCCCGTACCTGTACACAGCAAGAGGGAGGCCATAATTATTAAACATTTATTGCGATTTATACCAGATTAACTTACAAATTATATGAGATAACATTTTATTAAATTTGGCTAACTTCTACTGCTCCGTGTACATTATGCGAGATAGACACCGATGTGCTTCCATGAGTGTTCCTTTTTCGAATTTTAATGGAGCACAGAAAATAGTTGTTTTTTTTTCAATAAAATTATCTTTTACATATGGTCGTAGGTAAATACTCTGTATGTAGATACCTAGGTACCTACTACAATTTCACCTATACTTACCTAAGCGTCCTGTTTCTACCACACTCACGCAGCCACGCTATGGGCTAGTAAAACAATCAAAATTTATTATGATAGGTAGATAGGTACCTACCTATTACGTATAGAGCACAAACAATTTAAAGAAAGTTATTCTCCAAATTTTATAAAAATATATATATGACTAAAAATAACTCTATACCTACGTAAAACATATTTTTAAATTGTGATCACTGTGATAAATAAAACTACTCACGTCAGTGTCATCAGAAAAAAGTTCACAGTTCTTGAGCAAGTGGCCTTTGCGGAGTAGCCATGGAAGTAGAAATAGAAAGAGTAGCCCACAATTTCGCCAATGACTTATCTGTGGTCATCAGTGAGCCACTTGGGGGTGTCATCGTGGTGTCATCTGCAGTCAAATACGAATTCAAGCTTCTTGGTCCATATCCATGGTCCATAGTCCATAGACTCGGTCAGTCAAACAAGATCTACAATTCTGCATCCTAACTATTGTAGGTAGGTATAAAGGTTTGCAATTTCGGACAGAGTTTGCTGTTTTATAAAGGGGGGTCCGCTGCGACCATCGAACACCCACTAGGTATGTCAAAGTTACTATGTTGGGACATTTGTTACTCAATTACGCCAAAACGGCTGAACCTATTTCGATGAAATTTGGTACTTACATAGATAGACCTGGATTGAACTATAGCTACTTTTTATCCTGGTAAAATCGAGCAAAGTCGCGTTCGGACACTAGTGTTTTGATAAGTTTTTAACATAAATTGAAACAACAACGTTTTATATTAGTAGGGATCAGCATCGAGCAACACGGAATGGAGACGCCATCAAAGGCATTCCCCGCTGTAGTTCCCCTCTAAATTGAATGCCCTCGAGGGCATACAGCTTATAAAAAACTAGCTGTCGTCGATCGCTCTGTCAGACTGAATCGACTCGCGTGGGAGATAGTGCTCTAAGAAAAATGCCGAATTGTTCAGTTTTATGCTGTAAAAAAATGATTGGATCATCAAATTTACAAAAAGATAGTGTTTCCTTTCACATGTACCTGAATTTCAATTAAATTATTATAACTTATTGCATGAAAATTGACCAAGTAAAATTAAGCCGTATAAAAACAAAAGTGGCCATCTCAGATTTTGTAATTTTTGAGTTCGTGTTCGGGATAAAATAATAAAACTGAACGGTTTAACAAAACAAACCGTGAATATTTTATTCAATAACACTGGTTCACTCTTCACTGCGACTGCACTTCAGTACACTGGTCATTCATTACTCTAAAATCACTGCCAAGTTACGTGATTTATTCGCAATGAAAGCCAATTCTCTTACGACTGCCCTGCTCGCTCGTCAATCGAGCTCCACTTAATCGTGAGACACAGGGGCGACATAAAAGTGACCAAAAGCGTAGATATAAATGTGTATAATACATCAATGTGCATTTCAGGATTTATTCTGCTGACGTAAACATGTATATAACGTGTAATGTCAGTAAGCCAAGATGTGGATGATTACTTAATACCCTTGATTACCAAATACAATTCATTAAACACGTTCGACAAAATGTGACATGTGGAATAACGTGTATTTGTATTTGATGGCTATGTAACCACTAACTAACCGGTAACTACTAACTACTACTACTTCGTGTCACGGGCTCTTTCTTGGTTCACTAACCAGCTTGAGATATAGTGTCCCTGAAAGGGGCCTAGTGACCAATGGTGAAAGAACCAGTATGGTAAAAGGATTAATTGTGCCTCGCAGCGGTGTATGATGATATGTCAACGTAAATGTCATGTGTAACTATATTTAAAGAAATAGAATTAAATCACACTACTATTAACAACAAGTGTAACATGAAAAAGTTTGTACATTTGGGAACTTTGATTACAAGAGATGGCAAGCATGAAGATGATATTTAAATGAGAGTAAATTCTGGAAACCAGGTGAACTTAACGCCTTATTATCAGCCGGAACGTATTCAAAAAGGCACGACTGGATGTGCATAGAGGAGTGTTAGTGCCAAAACTAATGTATGGTGGTTGCGAAAGTTGCTAAGGCAGAATAAACATGAAAGTAAAATAAATGCACTGAAGATGAGAGGTTTGAGAAGTATGTATGGTGGACTTTGAGAGATAGAATAAGAAACTGTGTGTTAAGAAAGCATTGTAAAATGAAAGAGCACGTGTATAGTGACAAGGATTGAGAAAGATATGCTTGGATGGTTTGGGTTATTGGTTAAAGGATGAATGATAGTAGATTGACGAAACTAGTTCATAAGATGAGCATGAATGGGACAGTTGGAAGGGGGAGACCTCGGTGAAGGTATTCAGAATAGATCAGGGTCGATCTGGAGAATGGCCAGGCTAAGAGCGCCCTTAACCAATGATCATATATGAAGAATGTGATGTGAGTGAATGAAGCGAAACAGGTATGCCAGGATCGTAGCAAGTGGAAATTCATGGTCTCTGCCTACTTCTCTGGGAAACAGGCGTGAGTATGTGTGTATGTTTGTAATATTATAAATGCTAAATTTTCTAAGGATTGGATGAAATTTAGAACGGCGATAGCTGGACCACTGGAATAGTTTTAAATTTTATTTAGATGTTCCCATAGGATCAAAACTTATGCGAGTGAAATCGCGGGTTGCTTCTAGTTTATAATAAGAATAAAACTACGTGGTTAATTTTATCAAAATCGGCAATATTGATCATACTTAAATAACTTTACTCTTTTCAGTTAAAAGTAAATAAAGATGCTTTAAAAAAATTGTTGATCGCCCATTGTGAGGTTACTGTACAATCTTTGCACGTTGTGTTTGCCTATAATGAGGGGTTTTCACGGCCATACCAAATCATCTATAAACCCTTGAAAATAGATGTCGCTGCTGTGTACTTAACTGTAAAAATAAAGTGAAATGTAAAAGTCAACAACGAAGTGATATATTTTCGTGGTATTTTGTTACTATCACACAAAATAACAGAGGTACGATGGATTTGTTGATTTTGACAACCACAGTTGAGTCAGGGCCATCAATTGAGCCAAATTGAATAAAAAAAAAAACTTAAATGAAAAGCCCCCATTGGTTTCTTCTGTAGCTAAAGATAGGTATATAGTTCATATATGCATGTCGGATCCTCAAGATCCCTCCGAGCGGCAAAAGGCAACTTAGGGGCTTTCCAGTGGGTCTCGTGCAAATGAGGAAAATTCAAAAGAGGTTTCACTAAGATTTTATTCAAACTGACTTTGAACTTGATTTTGTATTTTGTTGATTAAATCGTGTGCACTCTGCCAACGCCGATGTAATAATGAGCTCTGGCGCTTTCGTACGCTCCTTTTATATCCACAAACCACACCACAAACCTCTTCTTCTCAGAGCCTCTTTTCTGAATGTATCTTGCCTTAAATCTCAGTCCTATTTAAAATATTCTTATAACAAAGGTGATTATTTATCTATTAACAACAAGATCGCGGACATGGACTGGAATGCTGAATAGTTTTTTTATTCGATTTTAGATCAGCTTAAACACCAATATGTCCCGTCTAGGTTGGTCAGTGACAGCTCTTACCCTAAGTGGTTTAGCCGGGCACTCATTAGATTAACTAAGGAAAAATATAGGCATTATAGGAAATATAAAACTTATGGTGGACTTACAGACTTAGCCACTTACAAACTTTTACGTAATCGAATCCAACTCTTGGAAAAGAAATGCTTCGCCGATTATATGTCATCCATTGAGAATAGTATTGAACAAAATCCAAAAAAGTTTTGGTCCTACATAAAAAGTCGCTCGAAATCAAATGGTATACCTTCACATCTAAATTATTTAGACGCTTCAGTAGCTACAGGTGAATCTATCTGCGAAGCATTCTCTAAGTATTTTCATTCTACTTTCCTTGTCCCCTCTGGCATCTGTTCTTATAACGTTGACTCATTAGTCCCTTCAGAGGCTGTGAAATGCGATATTGGCAGTATTGAGATCGATCCTGATGAGGTGTTTAAATTGATCTCTAACCTTGATTTATCCAAGTCTGCTGGCCCAGACCACGTTAGCCCTGTCTTCCTCAAGTCGTGTGCTAAGTCAATTTACATTACTGTTTCATTTTTATTTAAGAAATCAATATCTTTGAGTGCCGTACCTAAGCTCTGGAAAGCAGCATTTGTATCGCCAATTTATAAAAAGGGCTCTAAATGTGAGATTATCAACTATAGGCCTATCTCCAAGCTATGCTTAGTTGCTAATCTATTTGAAAGGATAGTGTACAATCAGATTTATTCAGCGCTTCATCAGCACTTCTCCCCCTTCCAGCATGGGTTCCTTAAAGGGCGGTCGACTGCGTCTAACCTTATTATTTTCAATGAGTTCTTGAGTGAGTCAATGGATAATGGTCGTCAGGTTGACGTAATCTATACTGATTACAGCAAGGCCTTTGATAGGATTGACCATAGCCTTCTGTTGCTTAAGTTATTTAGTATGGGTATTAGAGGGGATCTGCTCCGTTGGTTCTCGTCGTACATCTGCAGTAGGTCGCAGGCTGTTGTTGTTAATAATTATATGTCCAGCTGGGTTCTTATTCCTAGTGGAGTCCCCCAAGGATCACTGCTCGGACCCTTGCTCTTCCTGATATTTATTAATGATATCTCTTCCTGTTTTGTCAACAGTAACCTGCTTTCATTTGCTGATGATATGAAGATTTTTAAGACTATAGTTACTCCTCGGGATGTGCTTGACTTGCAGGCTGATTTATATCGACTTGACACGTACTGTGCTAGTAATAAACTAGATCTCAATCCGTCTAAATGCTTTACTATTACATATACTCGCAAAAAAACTGTAGTCAAATCAGTTTACCTATTAAAAAATCAGAGGTTGCAGGATTGCACGGTTATGAGAGATCTAGGCGTGCTGCATGATTCTAAACTTCTCTTTGACTCTCATATCGATTCCATCATTGCTAAAGCGTCCAAAGCTTTAGGCTTTATAATGAGAAGCTCCGTTCGTTTTAGTAGATGTAAAACATTTAAAATTTTATATTGCACTTACGTGCGCAGCATACTTGAATATGCTTCTCAAATTTGGAGTCCACGTTATGATACCTATATCAACAGAATTGAGCGTATTCAAACCAAATTTATTAAGTTTATTTGCTTTCGCCTTAAGGTTCCGTATAATTCTGCTAACTATGTTGACCTTTGTCGTAAATTCCACCTTCTGCCACTCAAAAAAAGGCGTGAAATTGGTGACCTGCTTTTCTTGCTCAAAATCACTAATAATCATATTAATTGCCCCGAACTTCTTAGTAAAATAACACTTGTTGTTCCCCGTACAATAATTAGATATAATGAGATTATTCATGTACCAATAGTTAGAACGAATTATCGCCAAAACTCCTATTTATGGCGAGTTGGTAACCAATTTAATAAATTATCTAAGCAAATAGGTCTAGACCTATTCTACTCCAGTGTCGGTTCCGTGAGGCGGCGGCTCAGTTCTGACTTTTTCTCGCCCTCCGCGGAGGATGATGAAATTCGTCATGAGATAGGTGTGGTTTACTTTTTTGGTTCTTGTTCTTATTTTTTTTTTGTTTACTATTATTTATATCTGTTTCCTTCATTTATACTGTTTGTTTTACTATTACTGTTATAGTTATACTGTTGTTTTCTGTTTTGTATGTATTCATCATTTGTATCTCTCATTATTTATTTTTTATTCTATTTTTCTGCTATGTGTTTTGTATACCAGATTGTAGTTTATAGTAGTTTTTAGTCCACTCAGCCTGTTCTCTCTTTTTATGTATCTATTATTATTTCTAAACGTGAAAACCTTTTAATAGCCTTCTGCTTTAACTTCTTTTATTTATTTTGTATGCATGTGCTGCTGGTTTTCCTTATAATAAATATAATAAATATAATATAATATAATATCCGAGTTTCGATCGCTTTGCGTCTTTGCGTAAACAAGACTCGGGCGCATTCGTTTGGGTGGCGCGACACGACAGAATACGATTGTTCGCAGCCGTACACATGGTGTTTATAAGCCTTCAATCTCAGTAGATCTATTCTCCAGATTCATCATATGACTTCTCTCTCCGACATACATGTGTAGACTGTTGGTAAACCTATTTTTTTTTATATTAAATAAGCAACTGTTAACAATAACTGCCTCAATGCACACTGAAACAGCTTTGTGCTCATTTAACAGTTTTTTTTATTTCTCAAAAATTTCTGTATGTGAGTTGCCCGTGTTTTCTTTTATACAACTAAATTAGTGATGTGCCTCAATAATAAAGTAGATTATTTATCGATAAAATAAATGCTCGTTTAATATGTTTTACAAGCTATTGAAATTTGATTTATATTATTCGGGAGCCATAGCCTTTTTTTTTTTTTTTTTTGTCGAGGTGAAATCTGCAAACAGATACCGTATTGCATTGAGGGTGCAATACGGTTATGTGAGGTTCACGGACTCGTGGACTCACTAAAACACCCCGGTGGCCATCCTCTGCGCATGTCGATGGGCTCCGGGATCTCCTACGGAACGCACCGGTGCCCATCTCGCGCGACGCCCAACAGGGCCCATCCCGTGGTTGGCCAAAAAGCCAACCACAAACACTCCCTCCAAATGTGGCAGCACAGGGTCCACTCTGTGCTGCCACCATCCAAAGGCTCGTAGGAGGGTGGCCAGAGCCCTCACTCCGACCACCACGCGAGCCCAGTGACATTTCTCTCCTCCACCACGAAAACGTGCTCGTGTCATCGTGGCGAAAGAGGGAGATGTCACTTCCTACCTGGCCATCATCTATCTTCCGAACATAGCTCGGCGGGAGTGGCACCAGCTACGCCCGGAAGGTAGAGAGGGCAAACTACCTTTTCGCCGTTTATTCCCACATTTGAGTTTGGATTAACCCAAAGTCAAACAAGGGAATAAACAGCCCTTCCCTGCTGTCTCATCATCCAGGCATAGTAGGGAGCCACTCTGCCTGGGTGATGAGAGGGCAGCTCCTCCCCGTTGCGAGTGGCGTCACGCTCGATGGATCGAATGTGCCGCCAGTCACAAACAAGGGTACTCCACCTTACCCATCGGGCACCTCTGAGCGGCCCTCTCACTGTGCCCTCTGCTAATCAGAGGGACACGCGGAGG
Organism: Operophtera brumata; assembly: GCA_932527175.1. Classification (NCBI taxonomy): domain Eukaryota; kingdom Metazoa; phylum Arthropoda; class Insecta; order Lepidoptera; family Geometridae; genus Operophtera; species Operophtera brumata. The sequence goes on from OW052239.1 coordinate 72,199,290, forward strand.
GCCAGCTGCCTTCCCACCCCAAATATGGGGGGAACGCCTAAGGTTGGGGTCAGGGCGATAGTCGGCCCACTCTCCAACTCCTCGCAAGTTAGAGAGCCAACACACCACCACCCTAACCCCAACACTCCATCCCGTTGGCGGTCTCTTTCCCTTTCACTGCAGAGATCTGCCATGCAGTGATCTGGAGAGAGACCGCCTGTCTTCCCTCCGTCGTATCATCCAGATGAACCTCGAGTACACCTAGAGGATACGAAGGAAACGCCTCCCTGTTTGCAAGTGGAAGCAAACTCACGAGGGTTATGAGTTCACTGCCAGTCTCAAACAGGGGTACCTACCTACCTACCCACCAAACCACCGACGAGGCGCCACCCCACCCAGAATCCCACAAGAAAACTGACCCATACAGCCGGCTCGCGGGAACTGAGCGAAACGACACCTTATCAACAGTTCAGTGGGCACCTACACCAACACGGTCCCTAGTGGACCGTGAAGGCGCCTGATGGTTTCAGTTACATCTATTTCAGAAAAAATAGACCAAAAACAGGCAGCAACCACGTGAAGGATGACCACCAGACTTGCCTTGGGGATCTCAGCGACCCGCGCTCCTCCCAAGACCATTCGCCTCCTTGCCAACTCACTCTTGAGCGGGCAAGGAAGGCCTGCATTTATCCAAAACCGGAGTTAGGCCGCAGCAACTATTAATGGATAAACACAGACCCGCCCTCGGGAGCCATAGCCTAGCCTAACCTAACTTTCTAACCGTTAATCCAATCACCATGAAGGTATTGGTATGTAACACGGTAGGTAACTGTTATGATTTTAATTTGAAATTATTCATTTTATACCATAAGTTGACGACCTCTGTGGCGCGGTGGACGAAGGTTCGCCTGTGACGCAGGAGGTTGCGGGTTTGATTCCCGCCTCAGAACAAATATTTGTACGATCTTCAGATATTTGTTCAGGGTGTTCTGGGTATTTTCTATGTTAATGCAAAATAAATATCTATGTAATGTACTGTACTAGGGATATCAGTTATCTAGTCCATATCACAAGCTGTGCTTGGCTTGGGGCTGGATAATCTTGTGTGAACTGTGTCCAGCATCAAAAAATAAAATAAAAATAAATATACTTATATATATAATGAAATTCACTTAGGTAAAATGTGAAAGAAAACACCATCTTTTCGTAAATTCGATGTTCCAGACCTTGATTTACAGCTGAAAATGTAACGATTCGACATTTCTGTATTTGTAGCACTGTCACACTGTTTTACTCTATGCGTCACACGATCGGTTCAGTCTGACAGAGCAATCGGCCCATCATGATACAATTTTATTACTAGCAAAAGCAAAACATGCTTGGTGAGGGCTAGCAAGCTTTTTTTCCGTGATTATTTATATTTAAACAAAGACATGAATTTAAATTACTATGCTAAATTACAACGGATAATTTTTTCGTTAAGTGTACCACAAAATTGCAAGGGATAGTAGAGGACTCGCTTCGCTCGCCCTAATGATCGGGCGAAAACAGTTTTACTAACGCGTATGCCCAAATGGAATTGTGCATAGCCAGAGGGGAACGACATCTTGACATGAATTTAAATTACTATGTGATATTACAAATCTAGAGGTGTGATAGTTTTTCGTAAAAAGTTGCATGCCTACCTAGGTTGTGGGATACGTGATCACGATAAATTAACAAAAGCATTTCCCAGTTTGAACTCATTTACTCATTTTCAAGAAAAGTCGTGTCATGAGTGTCCGTACTGTGTCGTGGGATTTTCCTATTCAAATCCTATTCTTTGATTGACCAAAGAATTAAAAAAAAAATTGCTAGGTATAATTTTTTCAACGCGATATTCTGTTCACTAGGTAAAGCGCTAAGTATTACTTTACCTACCATTGTTTAACATTAACATAACTTAACACACCCAACACATACCTACATAGTTGTGATCCCACACTAGGATCCCATGTGACGTGGGATAAATATGCCTAAAATGTAAAAAAAAAACTATTTTACATTTTAATGACTAATGTAGTTTTTTGGCACTTAGGATCATGATTTTTGGTTTTTGACAATAACAGTGACTGACAGATATAATACATCGTATATTTCGTGGCCAAAACCGACATGGATTATGTAGGTTAGAAGGATGACGGCAGCTAAGTAAAGCGTTTTTTCCTTTCCTTTCCTTTCGTCTCTTTTGACTTGCCGACCCATAGTTTTATGAAATTATTGTATGCTTTGAACAAAATTTTAATTAAATTTTCCCAAGAACTAATCATCCCATGAGCTAGTGGTTGTACCTGGGGTACTCAAAATTTTCTTGATTTTTTCTCTATACTCTAAGTTTCCGCGTTTACCCCCTCTCTCTCCAGCCTACTACTACCTTTTACTAATCTAAAATTTCATAGTGATCCACAAAATGATCTGTATGTTATCCTCGATAACAACTCCGGAACTCCTCCTTCACAGAGAGCGTTCAACCCTTCCCCCCATACCTAGCCGCCCTTAAATCCCTTCAATGACCCTTGATGGTAGCACAGAATATATACAGTAGGCAAAGTAAGTTCCTACCAAAAAGTTATCGATACTATTAATTTATCGACTTGAGTGCTGGAAGTCCCTAGAACGGGTGTTACTGTCAATTTTGTGACATAACATGATGTTTGTACACAGAAAGCATCTATGTGTGTATAAAGATTTTTGATGTGTTGCTGTTTATAGATGTGTGCGTTTATAGCGATAGAACGACTGGTTACAAAAGTGTGCATTAAACTGTAAGTGAGTGCGTGAAGCCCCCCCCAAAAATTTCTGAATAAATATGTATCGGTTGACAGCTCTAAGGCGTCTCCCCTCCGGTAAGGAGGCCTGCGTTGCTCGATGGGGATCAGCATCAAATTAGTAGATAGGACGGCCTCATTGTCCCTATCCTCAATCATCTCCTTCCTAGCTTTTTCCACATCATAAACTTCTCTCTTTCCTCTGGTTGCTTCCCTTCCATCTCGAAGACGCACATATTATTCCTATCCCAAGAACCTCTGAACTTTAGGTAAGTTATTTGCCCTGTCTCTATTCTTCCCTTTCTATATTCCTGTTTCTTATCTAAGGTTCTGGAACGTTTGCGTATCGTATCGCCTTTCTCATTTCCTTCAATCTCATAGCCTTTCCAGTCGGTTTTTCCGTCATAGTAGTGGCACGGCATAGTATAGCATAGTTTGTAAGTAGTTGAGCTTTTTTGTGAAAGAATTCGTCCGAGAAAGTACCTACTACCACCTTACCTATTTTGGCCGCAAAGCAGCAGTGCTCGCATTGCTGTGCTCCGGTCTGAAGGGTAAAATTACAGGCACATGAGCCTTTTCATCTCTATGTCTCAGGGTGGCGGGTGCAGTGTAATGCCACATAGGGCGCGTCCTAGGTGAACGTGACCTATGAGGTAATGCATGTTGCCGTCAGATGGGCCAAAAGTTTGTGGCGTCACTTACACAGTTAAAAAAAACGGCCTTTCGTCAATATCACCTAGGACATCAGATTTTATGGCGATGACAAATCACCCTTGTAGAGTTCAGCATGGATCTTCGGTGGAGTTCAGTAGGTAACGCTTTCTTTTCATTTTTTTCAGTAACTCTTTCAATCGTCTACTTGCCATACAGCTCGTTCACCGTAAAGCGGAACGTCCACCGCCGGCTAAACTAAGTTAGTTTAGCTTAGCTCGCATAGTTGAGCCAGTTTTTCATACATGTGCGTCCACCGCAAACCATGCCAGCTAAGCTAACATGTATGGAAAACTATGAGAGCTAAGCTAAACTAACTTAGTTTAGTTGGCGGTGGACGATCGGCTTTAAGATGGCACCTGCCTTGGTTGGCACCACGGAATATATAATTCAACTTCCTTGGTTGGGTGCCATCTTACGGTGAACGATCTGTACTACATTTCCCTGTGCTAGCAGAAGAGTAATCCCCGACTTCCTTAGGTATATTATATTAACTAGTAAAAAACTTGTGGTACCTATAGTGTACAATCCATGGATAAAGTGGGATCCACGGATCCACCTATCGAATCGGAAGTTGGATCCCACTTTATACCTGGGTATACGTAATGAGGGGTTTTCACGTACGTTTCAAATCATGCGATAACACATGGCGCTGCTTTGAACTTAGTTTTCAAAATAAAGTGAAATGTCAACGTCAGCAACGTAGTGATATATTTTCGTGGTATTTTGTTACATTCACACAAAAGCACAGACAATGCATTTGTTAATTTTGACAAGCATACTTGAGTCAGCGCCATCTATCGAGGCAAATTGAACTTTTTTTTTCTTTAATTCGAAAATGAAAAGCCCTCATTGATTTGCCGACCTAGTGGGAATGAGACAAGTAGGTAGGAATGAGGAGTTTTCCTACTGTAATTTTAGCATTATTTATCTCTTGCTAGATGGCGCTGGCGACAGTTTTGGTAACAGTAAATATTTCAAAATACGTAACTATCACTAAGATATGGCGAACTAGTGGCAAAACCACCCAAAGACATTCATAGAAAAAAAAACAGGATTTTATATTTTTTTTTAACTATTTACTTTTGGCTGAACGAAGTTCTCCACTGCCATGATAAAATTTAAAAAGTAGGTTAATATCAATAGTTACGCGAGTGCCATCTCTTGATGATGAAGGAACTAAACTGAACATGACACTTTGAAAACTCCTCATTGCGAGTCGATATTTTAATCAAAACATTGTACCTATATGGCAAACAAGAAACTTGACGTAACACGACCTTGGTGAAAAAAGAATTTGATAAAAATGTCGAGTCTACCGTTTTTGTGTAGGTATGGTTTTAATGAGTTTCTCAACAACTCCGCTAGGGGCGCTTATCAGTTTCTGCATACAAAAACGACATTTCAACTCGCAATTCGGTTTTCGTTATTCCGAGTGGTTCCAAATTACAAAACCTTACCACATAATAAATAATAGTACCCTTATACTAAGCCCTCAGCTTCTGCCCTCGCTCGGCTTCACTCGCTTACCTAGTAATCTATTCACCACAGCCACCTCGTGACGCTAGATGGCGTTACTTGTCCATCAATTTTATAAATGGTATGATCAAGATGCACATTAATTTGGAGATGTTAGGACTTGATTAGTTTAGTTTATTGACCTCAAAACCCTACAATCCATACATTATTTCAAAATCGTCCGAGCTTTTTTCGAGTTTCAGCCACATTTTCCTGAAGACTTCATCCCTAGTAGGGGTGGGATGGGACAGACAGGAACTAACTCGTAAAAAAGTCAAAATTCCTCAATTTTAGAGTTTTTCTATTACTTGTGTCACACACAAAGTCTCCTAGAATTCAAAATTACAGATTGGGATATTACTACCCTAGAAGTTTTTTAAAAAAAATTGACATTCTTTGGTATTGGTATATCTTATAAGACCCCCGACTAAGAAGAGGTGTTTTAAGTTTTAGGTGTGAATCTGTCTGTGGCACATAGCTCCTGGCTGGACTGGCCTGGACGCATGAGCCGATTTTGATTTTGTTTTTTTGTTTGAAATGTGACTTAGTTGAGTGAGAGTTTTCTTAGCTGAAAAGTTGGGAGTTTTATTTTTTACTCCTCTTTTGCGTCGTCGGGTTTGTGGTCGCAACCTTGTCGCCAGTCTAGAACCTTTCTTCTCCAACGGTTAACAGTCCTGCGAGCTACATGGCCTGCCAATTGCCACTTGAACTTGCTAATTCTGAGAGTTATGTCTGTAAACTTGGTTCTTCTACGGATTCCCTCATTCCAGATTCTAACTCTGATGTTGACCTTGAATTGTATTGAATTGAATTCACATTGGCGCACCACGCGTGTGAATCCGGTGGCTAAAGGCTAGTCCCACTAATATCATAAATGTCACGATGTATGTATACGCCGAAGCTGCTGAACCGATTTCAATGAAATTTGGTACACAGTTTATGAGCTGGATTGAACTACAGGCTACTTTTACACTGGTACAACGCGAGGGAAGCCATGGGCAGTCTGCTAGTATATTAGTAGGTACAATAAAAAGCAAGCTTTTTAGAAACATTACATTTAATTGACTTAAATAGATATGTCTATCAGTCTATAAAATAAGACACTAAATAAATAGCAAAATATTATGCTGAACATTATTTTATTACTTTATGGCCAATTTTAAATACGTTTCGCGGCTATAAGATAACCTACCTGCTTGTAAAAGTTGTATAAAATCTTGTTTTTCTAACAAAACCAACCGCAAAATAAATATGTACGTACCTACACCTTCTTCCCCATAATAAGAATCTAATATTAACGACCTACCAACGTAACAATACCCTTAATACACTGAAATTAGTGTTTAACAAGAGTTTACAAGTTAGAGTGATACTTCTTGTGTGGGGCCAGACCAGCCGCTATCTGGCTCCCCAAGTCTGGGTGCACCTGAGTGAACATCTTAATGGCCCTCTCCTGGATGAATCCAGCCGCGTCCTTCAGGTTGCCAACAATGTTAGCCACGGTGCGTTTCTTTTCCTCGAGAGTGAAAACTTTGTAGTAGAGATTGGTAGCTTGCGTGAAGTTGTCTTCGGTCTGTCCGCTGTCGTAGCGGTCGACATCTCCGCTGACGTTGTAGCGCGGCTGGAGGCGCTGCGCGCGCGGACACTCCTGGGGCCCGGAGAACGAGTTGGGGAAGTAGTTCGGGCAGTCGTTCTGGTTCTGAAGCGCCTGCGGGCCGTCACGCTGGTAGTTGGCGACCGTCACGCGGAACGGGCAGTTCACCGGGATCTGCAAGTAGTTGGCTCCGAGTCGGTGGCGGTGCGTGTCGCTGTACGAGAACAGGCGGCCTTGCAGCATCTTATCCGGCGATGGCTCGATACCGGGCACTAGGTTAGCTGGACTGAACGCTATTTGCTCCACCTCAGCGAAGTAGTTCTTCGGATTCCTGTCCAAAACTAATTTACCTACAGGAATGAGAGGGTATTCCGAATGAGGCCAGACTTTAGTCAAGTCGAATGGGTTGAATTTGCAGTTCTCTGCTTGCGCCATGGTCATCACTTGGATGTACAGAGTCCAGCTCGGGAATTCGCCCTTTCCGATAGCATTGTAGAGATCCCTAATGGAATAGTCGGGATCCTGTGACGCTAGCTCGGCAGCCTTTTCAGGTCTCAAGTTCTTGATACCTTGGTTTGTTTTATAATGGAACTTGACCCAGTGACCTACACCTTGGGCATTGATGATCTTGAATGTGTGAGAACCATAACCGTTCATGTGTCTATATCCATCGGGGATCCCGCGGTCTCCGAACAAGTAAACCGTCTGGTGAACAGACTCCTGTCTCAGTGTTAAGAAGTCCCAGAACATATCAGCATCCTTCAAGTGGGTAGCAGGATTACGCTTCTGCGTGTGAATGAAGCTGGGGAAGAGTGTCGGATCTCTGATGAAGAATACGGGCGTGTTGTTACCCACAAGATCCCAGTTTCCATCATCAGTGTAGAATTTAAGAGCGAATCCTCTCGGGTCTCGTACGGTATCAGCGGAACCACTTTCGCCGCCAACTGTTGAGAAACGGACTGCGATGGGTGTTCTCTTTCCGATGGTTTCAAACACCTTTGCAGCACAGTACTTGGAGATGTCATGGGTGACCTCGAAGTACCCGAACGCGCCGGCTCCCTTGGCATGTACCACGCGCTCCGGGATGCGCTCTCGGTCAAATGAAGATATCTCATCCAGGAAGTTCACATCCTGCAGCAGAGCCGGTCCATTCTTGCCAACAGTTTGGATAGCAGTCTTCACTCCCACTGGTGATCCTGACTTAGTGGTGATAAATCCAGGGGAATCCTGAAAAAAAAACAACAAATAAATAAATCTTCCTTACCTAATATTATAATGAGGTAATATATGTTTGTGAGTTTGGATGATGTGGGTCCAGAACTACTGCTCCAATTCCAATAACATAAAACCACATTATCCCTGAGTAGTGGCTATGTTTTATTAGCTTCCACCCGCGGCTAAGTTTGCGTTGTTTAGTTCTACTCAACTCCGTAATATATGAGCAGATTTTTAAATGAATAAAAAAAAAAGGAGGAAGTTCAATTTGGTTGTATTTTTATGTTTGTTACCTCATAACTCCTTGTGTTTTCTTTTATTGAAAGGATATGCTTCTTATTTGTCCCGTTTATATAAAAATCTTGTGATGGGATCTTGTCTTCTGATGATGGGATCCCTGAAGAATTGAGGGAACTCCTCAAATATTATAGGCAAGCATATGGCGAATTTTCAGTCAAGCATTTGCGATCAGAAAGTATCATTTGGTGAAGTGGAACTGATTAAGAAGACCAGAGATGGCCACCGGAACCGGGTGGCGATAAGGGTGACTTTCCGATATCCGATTGAGCTGTAATTTGGCGTACCTGTCTAGTTCCGATGACAATACAATATGATGGTGCCAGCGAGCTGATCTGATGATGGAGATGGAAGGAGGGCATGCTTGACTTGTTGCTAAAAATACCGAAATCGCTATATGTGTGCCTATAATATTTTAGGAATTCCCTCAATTCCTCATGGATCCCATCATCAGAACCAGATTTTGGTGAAAATGGGATCAATTTAGAAGTATATCAGGTCAAATAAATAAAGTTTTTTAGAGAAATGAGTTACCAAACATTAAAAAAAAAAACTCACAAATTGAGAACCTCCTCTTTTTTTGAAGTCGGTTTATAAAAGCTTCATTATCACTTGTCAAAATACTATTTGCAATGCGCCTATTAAGCTTTTATCATTCTTTAGATAACGAGAACTGTATCGCTTGCCCGCTCCATACTAACCAAAGGTTGCTTCACATTTAGATATTAATGAATTCAAGTTAATGAAATTATATAAATGAATTCAAGTTAATGAAATTATATAAACACAATAATATAATATTGGGAATTAAACAAATAAATTGTAATTTGTTGTGAATCTAGATACTATCTAATATCTATGTGGTTCAATCGTTTTCCATTAAATTTTAAAGAATCAAAGTAAGTATGTAATAAGATTTCTATACAAATATGTGATTTGAAAACTTTATGAGACTGACAAACCATAGACCTATTTAATAGTGTATTTATCATGTTTACAGAAAATGGAGTTTAAGAGATAATATCCAAAATAAAAACAACATTGTTAGTATGCAGAGGGCTCATATGCACAGGGCTCATATGCAGAGGGCTCATATGCAGAGAGCTCATATGCAGAGGGCTCATATGCAGAGGGCTCATATGCAGAGGGCTCATATACCCTAGCAGAATACACTCCTCTTACACCACTTGCACAGCAAATTAAATACAAATAGACTAGATATTTTTAAAAATAACATTTGAATCAAAAACATAATTTATTCTTTCTTTTTTATTCATTTGATTCAAAAACATGATTGAATCTTTCTTTTTTACTAAATCATCATCATGATTGCTACAAGTCCGCTACTGGCAGACCTCCCACATAGAATGCCATGACATACAGCTCCGTCCACCGATTTCTTGCGACCTTTAGCCTTCATCCATCGTGGGGGGTTTCTCATCTATTGCATCGTCTGGTTTGTGGTGGCACTCGAAAACCTTTATTCCACACCACTACTAAATGGAACATACTTACTATGTTTAATTTTAAATATGATAAGATGTTTAAAATGTTAATGCTAGTGGTAACACTTAAAAACCATTTAAACTGATTATTTAACTAGCTAAGTACCCACCCAATCAACAAATGATTAATTAGGAAATAGAAAAAAGGACAAAGATCAAAGATCAAAACAACAAAGGTGTTGATAATGATAATGAATGTAGTGTTACAACATTGCACAGCAGGATATAGATAAGTATAGCATTATATTATGTACCTACATACTTAGTACCTACTAGATAACATAGCAAAGTTCAAAGTACGTAGGTACCTATATCTATATAAACCTACAACACATGACGCTTATTTATTTCATACCCACTTGATTCCTGTACAAAGTACATTTAAGCATTGCAGACAAGAATTCTAGAATGTCATGGAATAAAGTAAACAAGCTTCAATTAAATTCATGCACACTCATTGCCAATTCAAGGCGGACAACTCATAAAAACAACAGGTGAAAAACTGGTACAACTTGGTACATGTTTAAAAATGGGCGTGTGAGTGTGAATGACTTTGAGAACTTATTTCTATAAGTTTTATGTTGTAACATGTAAACCAACCTTTAATGTTTTCTTGAAGTTGACGAGTTGATCGGAAGAAGGGTCCCTTGAAGCCATTTTGTGCAGAGAAGGGAGTGTAAACGCAGTAAACGACTTTCTAAACGACGGAGCGACACACTGGACGCGTCCGCAAGCACAAATACCGACAGCGGCGCCTTCGGCCCTCCTTTTATAGAATTTCCAGCGGAATGATAAACAACAAGTATCGAGCCGTATGAAACGAGTGCAACCGGTGACCGATAGGTACCTGCGTAAGTACACAATGATTTGAAGAATCGTATGTTTTTATTTTGCTTGGCAGCTAAAAACATCCGTCCAAGCTTTACCTGCCGATTAGCATTTAGTACGAAGAAACAAAAGACAGTTTCAAGAATAATAAACAAATTAACTAGGGAAAATAGTCAGGCAGTTAACAATCAGATTCTGATCTAATTTTCCACAAGCAAAGCAATCAGTTATCAGTGGCAATTAGTACTTAGATTCCATAGGCCGTAGGTTATTACAACAAAAGTTAACATACATAGACATAGATAGAACATAGAAAAAACAAATAAACCAACTACAAGCAAGCAATATCCAGATTAGACATGACATTTGACATACGCATGACATTTAGTGCACTGCAAGCAGCACTGCTGCCATGGACCTACCTACTACCCCATGACTGCTGCAGCCATAGCATGAGCATCCACGAACATTTTTATCTTACACAAGCAGCGCCCCGCGGTTTCACCCGCGTTAGTCTCGATGCCGTGGGAATATTGGGATAAAAATGTGCCTATGTGGTATTCCGGGAGTCCAGTTATCTTCATTCCAAAATTCATCCAAATCCATCCAGTAGTTTTTACGTGAAAGAGTAACAAACATCCATCCATCCATCCATACTTACAAACTTTCGCGTTTATAATATTAGTAGGAAGGATAGGAAGTAGGATTTCAAGAACGGTGTAGAGCCTTGTCTATCCTCGGAACATAGCCGGAGTACGCAGTAAACCAACTAGTTTAGCTGAAGTAAGTAAGTACCTAGGTACCTAGGTATCTATTAAAAAAGTTGATATTCCTCCTCCTATAAAATTACGAAATCCTACCTATGGTACCTACCTGTCTAGGTATTTGAGCCTCTATGGAATTTATCTAGCTTGATAAAGTTTTTTCTGGCTAGATAAACTCGGATAGTGGCCAAAATATCTCCTACGGAATTCGTATAGATTATGAGGATAAGATCAAGTTTATCTACCCCCCTGTGCTAACCAAAGAACATAATACTCTCTACCGAGAGTAGTGCTAACCCTACTTCTGGGATCTCCAGAGTCTTCGTGAAGATGTTGGTGATCCTCATAGGCATGAAGAGGCCACCGTAAGCCAAGAAGGCCAACGTAAAGACACTGAAAGGACAACTGAAACTAAACGTAGGTAACTAACTAGGTACCTACATACAGTACAGCTCAGACAGAATCAGGTCGTGCCTAAGAGACGTAGGTTGGAGTTCTGAGGCATCGGGAATGGAAGACAATGATGATTAGTGTGAAGGTTAGAGGACGAATCTATTGACTCCTTAATCCTGTCATTTTCCGCCGTACTTCGGACTTTTTTGAGCTTCAGTCTATTGCGGATCTTGATGATTCTCGGATTTTTTCGGATCTTTTTTGCAATCACGCCTACAACAAGCAGTAGGTAGGTACTTATATCAAAGAATACACTAGGTACCTATTTACTTCGATGAAATATACAGGACTTTCATCAAAGCCTATTTAACAATAAGTATTTACATCAAAAATATGAGAAAAACACGACTGCCATAATTATAAAGTCAACTAAAAGGTGAAAAAAATCGAAGTTTATTTCTTGAGAACTAGGTAGGTTCCTATGTGCAGTAAATACCTAAGTGCCACTTGTGTTTTTGAACTCTAGGCACCCTAGGATTGAATCTGAATAAACGATCGCGCAGTACCTACCTACAAAACAACTGCGCAGTGGCACTACGTATATTTTTTGGAACCTACTTCCCAAATTCTATGCATTTAGGTAGGTATAGAATTATAGGTATAATTTTTTGAAGATTAATCGTTTTAATTTGGACCTGACATCATGGACATAAGTACCTAGGTACTAGTTATTTAAAAAAAAACACTTACTTAGGTAGGTATCCTGTGCGTATCGTCACAGAATAAATAATAGTACAAAGTATCGTGATAACTTGCACTTCCTAATGATACCTCAATCATTAGAAGATATGGTGGAATAGAAACGTACTAGGTAGGTACATACATACTTACATTCATACATAGGTAGGTAGGTACATCCCTTTTAGAAATATCGTGCGAGTTTTGTAATTTTAACTCCGTACTTACTTAGGTACCTAAGTAAGTACGGAGTTAAAATTCTAGGATCCTAGTGTAGGATGTTAGGTAGGTACCTACCTAACATCCTACACTAGGATCCCGTGTCGTGGGTAAAGGAACTACGAGTAGGTAGTTAGGTACCATCCTAACACAACACACAGATCATACAAACATACGACGACCTCTGTGGCACGGCGGGCGAGTAGCCGGCCGAGATGCGAGAGGTTGCGGGATCGAGTCCCGCTGCGGAACAAATGTTTGTATGATCTGCGAATATTTGATCTGTTTTGTGGTACCAAGGCACCTACTCGTAGTTCCAGATACCCGCAACACAGGAGATCCTAGTGTGATCAGGACTATGTATTTGACTGTTGGGTCTTGGTATGTTATTTGTCTCACAGCGAGAATCGATGACTTCTTGTCACGTCCACCTAAGACGTGCCCTATGTGGCATTACCACCTTGAGACATAAAGATGAAAAGTTTCATGTGCCTGTAATTTCACCGGCACCCATACTCTTCAAACCGGAACACAGCAATGCGAGCGAGCACTACTGCTTTGCGGCTTATGGTGGTGGTAGTACCTACTTCCCCGGACGAACTCATTCACAAAAAACTCTGAGGTGCTACCTACTAATAATTATGGCCATCTCTTTTTTTTCACTTCAAGGGAGGGGCTTTGTACAATATATATATAACTACGATATATACTACAATATATATATATATATATATACATACTTTATACGTCTGGGGCTATATCCAAAAGCGAAGAACGGAATATCAGACACGGAAATCGTCCTAAAAGTTTGAATGTTGATCTGTCGCCATTGTACACACTGGCCCAACTAGCTGGCCCGGCGTGTGGTGCTTGGCGCAGTCACAGAATAAATATTTGTACTAAGTTTTGGCAGGTTTTGCCTTTGGCCACAGATTATATAGTTGGCGGCCAGCGCCGGAATGGCGCCAAGTGAATTGACAGACGTTAGCCAAGCGACTGTTCGCGGGCGTGGTTCGACGATGCAAGTGTGGTAACGTGTGGGCCAGAAACTGGCCCAATAATTGGGCCAACGTGTAAACACACTGCATTAAAAGCAAACATTTAATCAATCAATCAATACTTTAATTGAAAATGTACTAAACCTAAACAATAAGCCCATAACAATAAATACCTTAAAACCACAGATAAAAGAATACTAGGTATCTTAAAACTAACATACATAGGTACTCGTATATAAAAAACTTTATTTTAGTGCACACGTTTAGACGGCGATGTATGACGCAACTCTACGGTGTGTCGTGTCAGGCGTCCGATGAACCTCCTGAACTTGACACCTCTCGGCCAGAACTCTCCATTCATGAAGGTCGATAGACGGTCAGTCGGCACCCTCACCAAAAAGGAAATAAAATTGACATCATGGCGAGATTTCAACTGCTCGACTCTCATGCAAAGTGCACTGATAAGGACTAAGATATAGGTAGGTATCTACACGCATCAGATCGGATCCGAGAGATGCCTGTGTATTATAAATAAATAAATTACTTAATTAATAACCACCCACATAAATAGCTCCTATTACCCACCTAGGTATTACCATTTATTTATAAATTACCTTACCTACATAAATCGATGCCTATTGCCTTCTTATCTCATCTTTAGGTAAGATATAACAGGTTTTAGTGATCCTGTTCTTATTTCACTTTCACGAATGACTATAAGTACCTACCTAGTACCATCGAGCAACGCAGGCCTCCGTACCGGAGTGTTGCTCGATGGTAGGTACCTATAGGCATCCACTTACAATTGATAATATCTTAGCATTCAATTCAATTATAGTCATACATTATCTACCTATCGTAGGAGGTAGGTACCTACCTACCTACTCGTAGGTATCAAGATAAGAGGTGGCGTACCTATCTGAATTACCTAACTAGAAGAAGCAATATTTTGCTTTTTTATGCATAAGCTTCGACCAAAGTAAACGTCGATGTGCATAAGTACCTACCTACCTACATATCGAAAATTTAATGTTACCTACTATTAATTGTAAAACTGCAGATTCCTGTTTATAAATAAATTACTTAACAAATATAATTCAAAAATTCAAATGCAAAATCTTTATTTCAGGCTTATTGAGAATTGTTTTAAATCTAAACAATACGCCCATAGAAACATAAATACTTACCTTAGAAACTAACATAATATATAAAAACACTTTATTTATAACTTAATCTAACACACGTGTGATCGCCGACGCGTCACGGCCCGGGGATCACGTGACAGACGGCCCTTGAACCGCCGGCCCTTGAACCGCCGGAGTTTCACCCCTTTAGGCCCGAAGTCAGGGCTCAAGTACGCCTTCAGATCTTTCGTAGGGACCCTCACCATAAACTCAAATAAACATCTCGTAAGGTAGGTAGGTAGGTACCTACTTTTAGGAATCTATATGTAATGTAACCTAGTTGGTAGATAGGTAGGTAGGTAGTACCTACCCTAAGTAACACACCTACCCTTCTTATTTTGTCCTATCGATATTACAAACAAAAATGTACCTATACCTTAGTAGGTAATAGCATGTTTTGTTAACATTCTACACATTATCTGATAACTCGTAGATTGCTATGGTAATGGTACATAAGCTATCTGGAATTTAAAAATGATTAATGTGTAAGTACCTACCTACCTACCTACCATAGATTTAAATATCTACGCTAGAATGTGTGTAATTGTGTAATGTTATGTAGGTACCTACCTACCTACTTAATGTTAATGCTTTTCTGAGGGCCTTCTACACGGCATAGTTCGGTCGGCCACCATTGGTGATACTATTGGGCCAGTGGTTGGAAGAAACGTTAGCCATACTTTTACCAAAGTTGTTACCCTTGTTGCCGATCAATTAGAATACTTATTGATCACTTTATTACCAATTAGATAGATAAAGTCTTTATTATACCTACGATTAAGAAAAAGTAAAATAACAAAGTGACACTATCAAACTAATTAACATCTTTTTTTTAACTACTTGAATGACGGTAGGTACAAGCAGATGACCCACCCTCTGCCTTTAACAATGCATTACCTCATAGGTCACGTCCACCTAGGATGCGTCTTTGTGGTATTGCACAGCGCCCGCCACCCTGAGACATAAAGATAAAGACATAAAGACATAAAGATAAAGACCGGCACCCATACCCTTCAAACCGGAACACAGCAATGCGAGCACTACTGCTTTGCGGCAGAAATAGTTATGGAGGTAGTTAGTAGGTACCTACTTCCCCGAACTCTCACAAAAAAGCTCTACTAGGTTACTAGGTAGTTACTACCTATTTACCTACTTAGTCTAATCGCTAAAACCGATCTAGATCTCTCCTAGACAACCTTTTTATTTATTCTGTGATGACAGGCAGCATGAAACAAGGCGGGGCGGTGTACCTACAGCTTCTAAAGCCTATAGGTACATAACAAATTCTTACATAATATATCACATACATACATACTTTTTACTTTGGTCGAAACATACATACCTAAACAAGTGGAATGCCCGCGACATTACCCGCATGGAGCTTTTTCATACTAAAACTCAACTATGTTATAATAAACTACGTAGGTAGGTACCTAGGTATGTAATAGGTGATTGACTCAAAATATTTCCGCTGAATTAGAATACTTATCGATTATTTATACTCTCTGTACTTACGACATTTTATCTTCTCGCCTCGTCACAAATAGGTAGGTACCAAAGATATCACATCAATGCGTAGGTAGGTACCTACCTATAGGTAGGTAATGTGTATATATTCTGTGGTAATGTGTACATATCGGTATAATCGGTGCGTGTTGCTTTGCCAGTTATTATAACTTACAGAACTGAGATGTGGCGTGGTCTGTTGACCATTCTCAAAGATGCGCGGCGGGCTGTGGAGAGAGCTATGCTTGGAGTTTCGGTGAAAACTGTCGAAATCCGTAGTAGTAGAACGAAAGAGTTCGTCCGGGGAAGTACTACCTACGACCATACTATTTCTGCCGCAAAGCAGCAGTGCTCGTAGTTGCCGGTAAAATTACAGGCACATGAGACTTTTCATCTTTATGCCTTAGGGTGGCGGGCGCAGTGCAAAGCCACATAGGTTGCGTCCTAGGTGGGTGTGTATGACCTATGAGATAATGCACTGTTCATAGGCAGAGGGTACGCTTAACATCGGGTGCAGCCTTATTGATCCCATGGATTCATCCCACGAATATTTATTTCCGGATTCATTCAGGTGGGCCATCTCCGTGATACGTCATTCCAAATAGAATAAAAAAAAATGTAGGTAGCTAGGTAAGTACCTACAAACCAACTTATAAGCATAAATAGAGGTAGATCTCGCAGAGCTGACAACAGTTGTGGAAAGGTTCTCAAGTGGCGACCACACGAGCGCCTCTACGAACTAAAGGCATTATAAAGGTCGCAGGAAGTCAGTGGATGGAGGCGGTTCAAGACAGTTTATCTTGGCTTTCTATGGGGGAGGCCTGTGTCCAGCAATGGACTTCTACAGGCCTATGATGCCTATAACTATCTACCAATCTCCTGGGGCCTCAGTAGGTAGAGATAGGTACTATAAACTGCTGAACACCTTGCCTCTCGACCGCTTTTACTTGGTAGGTACCTACTTGAGCTCGACTCTAGGCGTTTCTTAATGATCCTTGTGGCTACGGAATAAGGCATACATTATTTTGAGGTAACCAAATACCTAGTGGTGTGTTAACAAACTTCAACTAGGTACCCACCCATATCTAAACGACCCGATATAAAGTAGGTAGTTGCGTAGGTACTCACAATATGTCCTTCCTACCAATTTAATCATAGTAAGTGAACGTGCTAATTATACAGGTAAGTAAGGCATAACGACTTAGTCATTCTGAGTGAAGTGTGAATTGGCCTAAAAAAACATCCGATTTCATAACTATTTCATAACTTTTACACGGACATAAGGTACCTATATTTATGTAGATAAGTGACTACCCACTAGCACAGAATAAATAATAGTGCAACTGTGGTAGGTACGTCCTACAAACAGTGTCGACAGTGGCGGATTTGCCCTATGGCCCAGTAGGCCCGGGCCTAGGGCGGCCAGATACCTATTAGAGGCGGTCAATCCTGTCAAAAAGTTCACTGATGATAACAAGAATAACTCAAAGTAACTACCTATATATTCCAAAAGGCTCGCGCATTTCGATAAAAGTTGGCAGTAGAGTAAAATTCATTATAAAGGGGAATTATCCAATCCATGAGAAAGGGGCGGCTAGTAAGAAAAACGACATTATTGGATTTTTGTAAAAATAATTAAACTTGATTGAAGAGGCAATTTATTTAATTTTCCCGTGATAAGGGTTATTTTTTTATTTAGAAATATCTTAGTGTTTCACGTAGTTCAGTAGCAAATATAATACCCGTAACGCCATCTATTGAACTGAATTAAAAAATTTTTTTTTTATAATTGGCGCATTGAAGATGAACTTGTCAAAGACCAAAGTAATGACCAACAGACAAAAACACAAGTCGTGCGACGCCAAAAAAAAAAAAAAAAAAAACAGACCAACAACCATAGATTTAGTATATGTACTAGATCTACAATCAGAGATCGAAGATGGAACCAACAAAAATATGTGCACGTGTTGGTGAAAGTCTATGTTGAGTTAAAAATAGTGTTGTCCTCGACCAACACTTTTACATTGTAGATAGAATTCATCATCCGTCCGTGATGTGTATGGTAGATAAATACATCTTAATGCAGATTAAGTCTTTCATTAATAACACAGTTTGGCAGATTTGACGTCATAAGAGAATAAGGTTCTTATTCCAATTTTGAATACAGTTAATAAATAAACCTTTATTATTTATTGACCCCTAAATATTACGGTTTTATTTATAGGTGGGATCTTATAGTTTCCCTTTTAAATTTAAAATTAAAATGTTTGCTGTATATACCTAGTGGAGTTCAAATTTCCCATCCCATTGTTCATCCCACTCTTCTTATAACCGATAACCATTTTTCTCGTAGCAAAGGATTACTTGGAAATCTGAAAGCACAAAAACATTTTATATCAGCCGTGCTACGCCCATATAATTTTTCACTCTGTTACTTTATCTGTATACAATTTGTTACCCCAAAGTTTATTATTTTTCAAGTGTAAACCACGCTTTATAAGGATAACATTAAATTTAAATGTAACCCAAAAATTCCGTTCTAGCGGGACTCGAACCCACACCTTCGCCTGTCATCGGCGATGCCTTAAACAATTTACCCATAGATCGAGCTATGACGCTGGAGACGAAATTTGTGGGCACTATCAACTCGGCTATAGCGCCAAGTTGATAGTGCTGTATATACAGGTGTTTCATTGAAAACCTTCTGTTCAAAGTTCGAAAGTAAAGGCATCGCTGATCACAGGCGAGGGTGCAGGTTTGAGTCCCGCTGGAACGGAATTTTCGGGGTATATTTAAATTTAATTTGTTACCTATTATTTTATTAAGCAGAAATAAACAATATTTATTTATAAAAATAAAAAAGAAATATACCCTTTCGGGGAAAAAGGCGTGTGTAATAATCAACAACGTAAATATTTACTCCAAAATATCTACTACACAAACTGCAATAAAAACACCCGTGGTGCTTTAAAGTTACCTTTTGAATAGTCAATACAAAAACACACACCTCAATGTCCACCTGGTTATTATAGATTTAAAAAAAAACAATACAATGTTAACAGAGCACACATATTTACTCCAAACAAAGTAAACCTCCATTCTAGGATGGACAAAAATTTAATTTATAGGTAGGTATAGTGCGCGTCATGTAAAAAGAACGCTGGTGGTCAAGCTTCTACAGGCGTTCCAGCGTTCTTTTTACATGACGCGTACTATAATTGTACATTATTTGTAGTAAACTAGGTAGGCACTCATTCAATGCATAGTTATACATCTCTTAAATAAGTAGAAAGTAAGTAATCTCTTAAAAAGAACGCTGGAACGCCTGAAGAAGCTTGACCGCCAGCGTTCTTTTTACATGATGCGCATTATACAACGATATAGACTGCAACAGGACTATCGATATTTCTGACGTCATCACTTGGTCAAGCCCTATCGTAATCAAACATTTTTATATTTTACATAAAATATTGTTTATTTCTAGGTGCAGCAACGAAATATTATTAAAAAATATAAGGGAAAGTCCTAATCTACGAATGAAACTGGTTTTTAGGCCATTTACTAAAGCAGAATTGATAAAATAAGCAATACAATCGAACTACCAATAATCTCTTATTTACCTGTGAAACGTGTATTTTCCTGGATAATTACGTCTTGTATCTTCACAGTCACAAACTGAACACGACACCATTGTCATACAAAGTAATATTTGTTATTTAATAGTAAGATTACTAAAATAATTACAAAATTAGTTAAACTGCACAAGAGACCGTCCGGTATGCGCATCTACTCAAGCAAAACATGTCACATTCAATACATTGTTGCTGTCACTTTTCTTCCTGCACGGGGTACATTTAAAAATGACTTCTCTCTCCCACGCTTCGTTGGTCTATTTAGCGTAGCGAAAAAATTCTACTTTAGCGTAGCGAAAAAATTCTACGTCTATGCCAACAACTGTACCAAACATCAAATATAGCAGTTAACGGTGAAGTGATGCACTATGTCCAAGATTACATCTATCTGGGTCGAATTTTTTTGGTGATAGTTTCCCTAGGCGGGCAGGCAGGATAGAGAAATTGCAAGACGCACTGAGAACGCCTGGAGGAGTTATTGGTCGATGAAGGAGCTGATGAAGGGCATCCTTCCGATAATACTAAAGCGCAAACTTATGGACATGTGCATCCTTCCCGTTCTCACATGGCTCGCAAACATGGTCTTTGACAAATATTCAGAAATCCAAACTCATGGTTTGCCAACGGGCGATGGAGCGCAGTATTCTGGGAGTTAAATTAACCGACCGGATTCGAAACACCACACTGCGCTCCAAAACTAAAATCGCCGACGTGGGAGAAAAAGCCGCCCAGCTGAAGTAGAATTGGGCTGGACATGTCTGTCGCATGCCTGATGAGCTGTGGGCCAGAATAACCACTATGTGGAGCCCTGACACAGCGAGACGGCGTCGCGGCAGACCACGCAGGAGATGGCGCGATGAAATAGATGCCTTTAACACAGATTGGCAAACAATAGCACAGGATCGTAGTGACTGGAGGATATGGGGGGAGGCCTTTGCTCAACAATGGGTGATTCAGGCTAACAGTAACAGTAACAGTAATTGGCGCCGTACGGCTTGTACATTTACCATTTTCAAGTAATATTGTATTTTTCAAGTCGTCAAAGTCACAGTCAAGTCATGTCTTAGTAAAACGATGGCCGTTTTACAAAAAACTTTGTTAGGCAATTTCCACCAATTTGAAAAGTCACGCAATTCTTCATTTCACTACAATTGTGCTATATAGGCAACCTACGTTGGTAAAATGCCACTAAAATTACACAAAATAACACAAAAAAAAAACACAACGAAATAAAATAAAATAAAAGAAGACGACGACGTCTCTTTTCAAAAATGGCGGAAAGAGTCCCACCCACCATGGACTTAGTAAGTCCATGTGTAACACAGACTACTTGGAATAGACGAATTAATATAATTAATTAATTAATTAAACGTAGAGTCAAAGAAGAAGTAGAGTCTAGAAAGATGTTCATACTACGTCCATGTGTTCATCCGAGCCGAGAGTAGAGAGTAGTAAGAGTCTCGGATGAAGTACTAAAACAATTCATGAGCAGAGTGTAATTTTGTCTATGGTATTACAATGTTGTATTTGTTTGTTGTTCCTAGCGACTAGCGAGATTATACCTCCATGCTAGCGATGCTATGTTATGGTCATAGAGATTTTAATTAAATAAATAAATAAATAAATAATGCTGGACACAGTTCACACAACATTATCTAGCCCCAAGCTAAGCAGAGCTTGTGTTATGGGTACTAGATAACTGATATACTTAATACAATATATTAAATAGATACATATTTTTTATTATGCATAGAAAATACCCAGAACACCCTGAACAAATATCTGCGATCGCACAAATATTTATTCCGAGTGCGGGAATCGAACCCGCAACCTCCTGCGTCGCAGGCCAAGCTTCGCCCGCCGCGCCACAGAGGTCGTCAATTGTTAACATTGTAAAAAAAAATGTGCTGTCTTCTAAGTGTAGTTAGTATTGTGTTGTTTCATTGGATTAGGTTTTCAGATTTATAAAATAAATAATGCTTAGAATGTCTCGGAGTTTTCAAATCTTTCACCGACTATCTTTTTAATCACCTATCATTCTCCATCGTTTGCAAGCCTTACTGACATTGGCGAACTAGTGGCAACACCACTCCATGCCATTCATAAAAAGAAAATGAATTGGTTTTTTTTATATGTTAGGGTACAATAGAATCAAGAACTACCAGTGTTGCCAACTCAGTGGAATTTCCACTAGTTCTGGTGGTTTAGACTACCCTTTTGTAAATATTATAAAGTAAATAGAGTAAATATTGGATTTAGTGGCTAGTGGATTTTTCTAGTGTCTTTGATTGCTTCAGTTAGTGGTAAGGTACTACAACAACTACTAGTACAATTTTAACAAAAATTCTCAGTAATATATGAATATATAAATAAATGATTGAATAAGGGTACCTACATTTTTTTGTTGTGTAGGCAGCACAACAGAACTAAGGAGGTGGTTTTTGGGAATTCCCTTGATTAGTTAGTCAATTTCTTAAACAATTTTGATTATGGACTTTATTTATATAGGAACTGGGTAAAGTTTGATTTCTTTTAAAGTTTTTTTTTTGTCTATCGTTTTCCGCCTACCTTTAGTGGTTTTCTGGTGGTTTGCGAGACCGATGGTTTTAGTGGTTTTCGGTGGGCAACGACTGGCAACGAGGCCACATTTGGTGGGTTCGTAAAAATAAAATTGGCAACACTGAGAACTAATATTTAGACAGGGGAAAATACAATCAAACTACAATCAAATTGATTAAGTTAGTTATGTTAATATTTATTAACTTCTTATTGTAAAAATTCCAGCGTTAGCGGGTTCGGGTGTACATAAGGGGGCTATGAGGTTTTTTTTTTTTTGTATTTTTTTTTGTGAATCTTTTTTCATATTATTATCCGTCAATTAATGTTAAACGCATTTTTTTCCATAGGACTTACCGTTTCTGAGATATGAACTCTGTTTTTTTTAATTTGTCAGTGTCCTATGATATTACATAGGCTATTGGGTATTGGCGTGCATATGTCGGTTCTGGTTCGCTGCGGGCCCTGCCGGGCCACGCTCGCCTTCGGCTCGCTCGCAGCTCACGTGTGATTACTGTTCTCTAGTGTTTTAAATCCATGTCGGACTGTCAACATGGTACTAACAACAAATAATCTTTTCAAACTTCATATCTCAAAAACGGTAAGTCGTATGGAATAAATGCATTTAACATTAATTGATGCTTAAGAAAAAGGCTACACGATAGGCTAAAAAAAGAAGTTTTTTTTTTCCTCTGTGCCCCCTTATGTACACCCCAACCGTGGGCCGTGTGTAAGGTGTTCTATTTACCCACTCTGTTTTACTTGATCTTTGGTGTGTGATCCATCCTTATTATACACCTTCTGACACATTCTATGTGAGGTACCTGCAGTTCTGCTGATGGATCTTCGCAGGAAGTTGACTATTACATAAAGACCACATCCGAAACCTTGGTGAATGCCGGAAAAAACAGTCAGCCCACCTGTAAGCAGTAACTTCTGCCATTAACAATGCATTACCTCATAGGTCACATCCACCTAGGATGCACTCTACGTGGCATTGCACTGTGCCCGCCACCCTGTGACATAAAGGTGAAAGTCTAATGTGCCTGAAATTTCACCGGCACCCTTACCCTTTAGACTGGAACACAGCAATGCGAGCATTACTGCTTTGTGCAAGAAATAGGTATGGTGGTAGTACTTCCCCGAACAAATTCTTTCACAAAAAAGCTGTAGTACTACTAAAAAAACTTATCACCAACATCTTCATCTGGAAGTCCACTGCCAGACAAAGGCCTTGAGGTGATCTTGAGCTGCATCTTTAGGGAGACCGAATGCCCCAGCAGTTGTTTCTAGTGGTTCCGAGACTTGAGTTGTTTATTTGCTTACTCTGA
The DNA here is from genome assembly GCA_932527175.1 of Operophtera brumata. Lineage (NCBI taxonomy): Eukaryota > Metazoa > Arthropoda > Insecta > Lepidoptera > Geometridae > Operophtera > Operophtera brumata. The sequence goes on from OW052239.1 coordinate 72,223,065, forward strand.
GAGTTATTCCGGCGATCTTGGTTCTTCCTACCTCAACTAACTGACATTCATAAACTATGTAATAAAGATTAATTAAATAAATGATTTCAGCTCGGTGCTGAAGATGGAAGACCTTCAACATTATGCTACATTTGTTGCTCATGGTTACGGACATGTCTCACATTCTACAACATGTATCAACAATCTGAGAAGTTGTTCAGAGATATTCTCTATGGCTTACAGGTATTGCCTTATTTTATTTTATTTATTTATTTATTTATTTATAATACACAGGCAGCTCTCGGAGCTGATGCGTGTATATCTTAGTCCTTATCGGTGCACTTTAAATGTTTATCAAGTCTATTTTTAAAGAAAAGCTCAGATCAGATCAGCTTTGTGCCATAATATTATTAATATTCATTATAAGCTCGGCCCTGAGGTGTACCAGCTTAAGAATAGACTCCCATCTCCTGTAAATGTTATAAAAGGCGACTGTTTATAAACCAGGGGGATGGCCAGCTGCATTAACCTGAGTACTCAATGACAAAATACTGGGATGGCCAATCCGCCTGCCCAGCGGTGTCACCATGGCTAATCTATTGTGTTCTATTGGGGAGGCGTCGCCCAGCAGTGGAGAAATTGGCTGATGAGGACATATTAGCTGGCATTTGCCCATCATTCACATTCTTTTATTCTCTTCAAGCAAGCTGAATTTTGGGTAAAAAAGTGTCCCATATTTTAATCCATGTATTGTACCTATTACATTTAATTAAAGGCACAGCCGTTATAGCAGGACAGAACAACATTATCAAACAAACACTCGCACAATGTTTGACTTTGATATATTTATAAGGATTTATGATTTCACCTGTTTTAAAGCTTTAAAAATGCAAAGCTTTTTGTACCAAATAGTTAAACATGTATAGCAACACACATATTAGTACCTACATTTGGTTTGGTGCCTACTTGAGCCATAACAGGCCAACCATGCTAACTAACACACCAGTGTGTTATAAATGCAAAAATAAAAATAAAAATATAAATGTTGAATTTAGAACTGATAGTTGTACAAACAGACATTTATTCAATCTTATGGTGAGCTTTTTGTTGTCTCGTTGTCTGTCTCGGCGTTGGGTTCGCTTTCTGCTATGGTATTCGGGGTACCGTAAGTTGAGCCAATTCACTTCATTTTTTGTGGTCATCTAATTCACGCGTTGCGCGATACGCGTTACACGCCGAACTTTACCGAGTGCAGATTTCTTACTGCGCAAATCGTTAATATTCACGGAACCCTCAACATGATAATTATAATGTAACTTAGCTGTTTGTTTTTAATTTAGTATAACCGCTCAGTCTCATTACTCCTGTGTATCTGTACTTTCAGGTTCAAGAGGCACTCGGGTTCAACTTTGCAACAAGACATAACTTGTCAGTGACAACTATTCCTCCTGTATCCATAAATGATTTTCTAAATGATGGAAGTACTCAAGTTACTGTTAAAAAAGAAACAACAGTTGTTGAATTAGATAAAACTGAGCAAAATGATATTGAAACGGAAGATTTGATGGAAATTAAACAGGAAACATTGAAACATACTCAAGTTTCCGTTAAAAAAGAAACAACAGATGTTGAATTAGATAAAACTGAGCAAAATTATATCTTAACAGAAGATTTGATTCTAATTCACACTGGAGAAAAGCCTTACGCCTGCAACAGATGTATCAAGGCATTCAATCAAAAAAATAAATTGACACTACACATGCTAATTCACACTGGAAGAAAGGCTTACGCCTGCAACAGATGTGACAAGGCATTCAACCAAAAAAGTGATTTGACACTGCACATGCTAATTCACACTGGAGAAAAGTCTTACGCCTGCAACAGATGTGACAAGGCATTCTATCAAAAATGTAATTTGACACGTCACATGCTAATTCACACTGGAGAAAAGCATTATGCCTGCAACACATGTGACAAGGCATTCAATCAAAAAGGTGATTTGACACGTCACATGCTAATTCACACTAGAAGAAAGCCTTACGCCTGCAACAGATGTGACAAGGCATTCATTCAAAAAAGTGATTTGACACGTCACATGCTAATTCACACTGGACAAAAGCATTATGCCTGCAACACATGTGACAAGGCATTCATTCAAAAAAGTGGTTTGGTACTTCGACCAAAGTATAATTTGGTCGAAGGTATACTTCATATATATATTATATATATTATACTTCACATGCTAATTCACACTAAAACAAAGCCAACGCCAAAGTCACATGCCTGAAATACTACTGATTCAATAAAACATAATTGATAAGGAGACTTCAACATGACAACAGTGATAAATAGCAGTAAACGCCGTGGAATCCTTGCCGCCCCAAACAGGCTGCTATCGTACGGGCCCGGCTCAGCCAAACCCAGGGTGTAGCTGCTGTAGCGGAGTGGACTGTATACTGTGGTGTCCCTGGTACAGACCGCGTTCAGCGTACTAGTTGCGCCAGAATCTATTGTGAAGATACTATGGGCTGCAAACGGTAGAATGTATTCCGGGGTACTCGATTGAAAGTCCTGTTTACAGGAGATGAGAAAAGACTTTTTGACAGTTATTGAGTGAATCCACTACATTTCTATCGTTTATCCCACAAGTCGTCCCTTCTCTAGCGGCCCTTGGAGCAATAGCCCAGTCAAGTTAAACATAAAAAGGGGGTCATGCTTGCAAAAGTTCGGCTCACGCTGATTCTTTTATATGACCTTAACCAAAATTAAAAAACCAGATTTGCAATTTTCCAAGTGCTGTGCGTTCGGCGGTGTGCCCAAAAAACCATGAAATATTTTGTTGTTTTTCAGCTTTTGCTAAATATCTTAGTGAAGGAAGGGTCTGACCGGTATCGTCACTAGGAAACTTTTAAAGTGGACTAAATTTGCTACAATTTGACACTAGCGCGAGCTATATACAGCCATTGGTTCCCAAGATACAGTTCTTCAAATATAGGCAAATTTTTCCTAAAAGTTTTTCCACACGGTACTGACGTGGTATCTCACCCGGTAAATGCGTGGGTGAACGGGACGGTACTATTCACCCCTATCTATATTTTAATATCCCACTGATTGGGGATGGAAGCTGTCTTCTCAGGGACTCACCCCCATACCCACCACCATGGATACCGCACCTCCTGCCCTACTGCGAAGAATTTCATGTAAATGCAGTCCTCTGCCAGTCATGCGGTGGCAAATTGTGAATTAGCGTCTCGGATGTGGAGCTGAAATTCTCGGACGATGAAGTTGTCCCGACTACAGACTGGGCGCCTCTCCCAGCGTCCATCACGCCCATCGAGACACCATCTTCGTGCGAGCCCAAGCCCGGGCCATCTAAGATAGAAGATCCGTTTTTGAGAGAACCGCTGTGCCTACAGGTACCAATTTGGTTTCAAATGAAAGCTAATTAAATTTACTACAACTTAATTTATAGTGGGATATATAGTGGGCGTATTTTAGACGATATTTCACAAAATAAGTGAACATTGTGGGATTAAAAAACTTTTAGGAAAAAATTGGCTATTTTTGAAGAACTGTATTTTGGGAACCAATAGCTGTATAGAGCTCGCGCTAGTGTCAAATTGTAGCAAATTTAGTCTACTTTAAAAGTATTCGCAGTGACGATACCGGTCAGACCCTTCCTTCACTAAGATATTGAGCAAAAACTGGAAAAAATGCGAAAATTTCATGGTTTTTTGGGCACACCGCCGAACGCATAGCACTTGGAAAATTGCAAATCTGGTTTTTTAATATTGGTTTAGGTCCTAACAACATAAAAAAATCAGCGTGACCCGAACTTTTGCAAGCGCGGATGTACATCTTGACTGGACTACAATGTATGGACAGTGGACACGGTTGTATACATCTTAACTGCGCCTTTTTTAAATTTCAACAAATTGTTCGCCGTAAACCAGTTTCAATCTATTTTCTGTACTCTTTTACTTCAAGATCATGCCACAAGTTTCACAATTTGGTATGAGGATTTTCTGTTTGCAAGTTACTTGCTCGATTTGTGAATGACTATGGGCGAGGTACTTTTCTATCAGTGATAACCTACATTGTTGCATAGATGTACCAACACTACATAGTGTATTGCTAGCTCTGTCCCATGACTTTTTATGCAGCTTTGAGGCTACCTGTTCATTCTGCTTACTACCTATATGTGCCTGGGATTCTGTTTAGGTGTGAGGTTCTACATATGTACCAACTCTCTCTATGAAATTAAAATACAAACCATACTAAGATTTATTATATTCCTAATAAAAGCTTAGGTCTTCTTATTGCTATTACCTACCGTATCCTAAACTATAGTACTGTTTATATTCTGTGACTATAGCTGCCGTCCGGAACGGATATGCCAGACTGGACCTTAAAGAGGAGGCCTATACCCAGCAATGGGTGAGTGTGGGCTTACCTATTCGTCCACACACAGAATAAGTACGTTTTTGATAAAATATAGTTCTAGGCAATTTGGAAAGAACAATTCTATTTGGGTTTCTTACACATCTATGATAAAGGTTGCTTTATGGTTAAATAATTTTATTAGCTACCTACCTACTCATAAAGAACATGGTTCACTTAGAATGAGCTTAAAAACTAGAATTATAACTAACAACCTATTAGATAAATACTTAGGTACATATTCAAATTCCGCAGATAAGGTGGTTATTTAAAAAATCTAATAGTACCTAGACATAGGTATTTTAACTTGTTTTTAAATAAAGATATGGATTCACAGGTTTTATATCATCAGGTAGGTAAGTTGTTGAATAATTAATTCTGCACCCTTGTACCTACACAGGTAATGTTTCTTTTTCCATAATTGGTTCTGTGTAGTATTATTTTATCTGTGGTTCTGTTTTCTTAGTCCTATGTTTGTTTGTAGGTATATCTGTGGCGGCGGGCGCAGTGCAATGCCACATAGGGCGCGTCCTAGGTGGACGTGACCTATGAGGTAATGCACTGTTCATAGGCAGAGGTTACCGCTTAACATCAGGTGGGCCATCTGCTTGCTCCGCCATTCCAGTAGTATAAAAAAAAAAAAAAAAAATATCTTAGGTTAATGCTGTTTGTTTTGTAAGGAAATGTATTTGTGTGTGTATTTTGCCAGTCATGATGATGTCATGTAAATAAACGTAATGTCGCGGTCAGACGCGCGGCACGCAGCCCGCAGCCCGGCATGCAGCCTTTCGCACTGCGGGGCGCGCCACTTACATCTGGATTCAGTTTAGTTTAGTAAGTACAAGTCGCACAAAGTAAATTGATACGGGTGGCCCGTTCGCCACGAAGTCGCATGTGATACTAACCACTAACTACGTTTCAATATTAACCGACCGAGCGCGTGTGAATGTGAACAGGCACACGAGCGCATGCACATTCAACCTTTGAAGTGTGTCGATGAACCGACAGTCGAGCCGATCGGCGGCATTCACCAGCACGAACACGGGCGCGTGCACAAACAGCCCGTTCACATGCTTGCGCCCGCGTGCCCGCACCCTTTGAATGTGGCTTAGAATTGAATGCGAGTGTCTGAACGCAGCATAACACATTACAACATTAATAGCATGTTAGCATAATACATTACAAACAAACAGATGATAGGCTCTTCCTGCCATTTTCGAAAAGAGACTTCGTCTACTTTTATTTTATTTTTAGTGTTATTTTGTGTAATTTTGGTGGCATTTTAACCAATGTAGCTCGTCTATAGAGCACAAGTGTAGTGAAATTAAATGGAAGTCTATTGCGTGACTTTTTAAATTGGTGGAAAGCATCGAGCAACACGGAACGGAGGCCTGCAATGCTCTGAGGTGGAAAGTCTACCAAAGTTTTTGTAAAACGGCCACCGGTTTACTAAAACATGCCTTGACGACTTGGAAGGATTGTAATCTTCGATAAAATATATTTTATCGAAGATTGTAACGTTGCAAAAGAGGGGTTTTCACGGCCGCCGTTTCACATCATGCTTATAGTATAGCCTTGAAAATAGATGGCGCCAGCTCTGTACTTAACTGTCAAAATACAACGAATAAACTGTTAGAATTGACGACCTCTGTGGCGCGGCTGGTGATGGTTTTCCTGCGACGCAGGAGGTTGCGGGTTCGATTCCCGCCTCGGAACAAATATTTGTGCGATCTGATCAGGGTGTTCTGGGTATTTTCTGTTTAATAAAAAAATATCTATCTATGTAATGTATTGTAATAAGAAAGTATATCAGTTATCTAGTACCCACTGTACCCATAACACAAGTTCTGCTTAGCTTGGGAATAGATAATGTTGTGTGAACCATAGATTTAGTTTTAGCGTAGCGAAAAAATTCTACGTCTATGGTGTGAACTATCCAGCACATCGAGCAACACGGAACCGAGGCTTGCAATGCTTTATGGTCCAGCATTATTTATTTATTTAGTAAAGTTAAATGTCAACGTCACAACGTAGTGATATATTTTCGGTATATTCCATCCAGTCCTACCAGTAGTTCGATAGTCGAACTGTTTGGATGTTTTTTTTACAAATTGTTATACTGACGGATCGAACTATTTGGAAACATGGATTTTATTCCAAATAGATTTATTATGATTATAATGGTACAGTCAGAAATGGTACTTCAAATGCATTATATGGAGAGGGCAATGCTTGGAGATCGAACCAGAAATGAGGAGATACGTAGAGCCACCTTGAAAACCAAAGGAGATTTTGAAACCTCAGTCACCTACAATGGTAAGAGTCATAGCGGACCGAATGCTGCAAAAGCATATGCAGACTATTTCAGTAGTGTCTTTCTCCCAAATGTTTCTAAATTAAATACTGATAGTATAACAACCACAGGCTTTATAGTAGGTTATAGCAGGGTTAATATTATTATAAATATTACAAATATAACCTTGGTAATTTAATAATTTTGTATGATTTACGTAAAGTGTTGGTGTTGTTTGTTATTGTTCTGAAGCAGTTCGTGGAAAATATGCCCAAAAAAAATAAAGCGGACACAATTTAGTTTTTCCACTTTTGGCCAGCTGATGCGACATCTTTGCACATCGTATCGATGACTGTACTTCGGAGTTAGTAAATCTATTTGGAATAAAATCCATGTTTCCAAATAGTTCGATCCGTCAGTATAACAATTTGGAAAAAAAACATTCAAACAGTTCTACTATCGAACTACTGGTAGGACTGGATGGAATAAACCATTTTCGGGGTTTTCACACACTATATATAGTCCTTATTCTGAGTTCACACATGAATAAAGTACTACAGAATGATCGTTCATAAAAGCAAGACACTTATTTTGTGTATTGGCAGCATTGCCTACGGTGCTGCCAACAATATATGTAGCATTTACCCCACTTGGTGATTGGTGGTCGCCGACAACATTATCTAAACTTGTATGTACCCACCATAGATTAATATTATGATTTACTTGCATATTTTTTAAATAATATACAGTTATAAGACTAGTAAGGTTGTAAATGATGACACAATTTAAGCTATTTATTTATTTAGTTTTTTCTGTCAGTAATTATGGTCGAAAGGAACGATTCCAGACATATCACTGCCACTAGCATAAACATCATCATCATCTGTCGTATCCGAATCTGTGCTGCTGTCATTTCCTAGTTCAATTATCAGTAATACAATCCATCCAGACATCAAGTTCATAAAATTTGTCTTTAATTTTTTTACGTGTTCACTGTTTTTGCCAATCCTGAGGAGTTATAGATGAAATAGCTTCTTCAGTTAACTTCACGATATTCCCAGCTTCTTGGCCGACATTATTGCTAGCTACTTGTCTCTTTAGAAGACTCCACATATAAACTCAATTGCGTTTAATTTTGAAAAGCACATTTTTTTTTTCGTATGTAGCTACCTAACAGAATTTACATGGGATTACTTAATTCAATTATTTGCATGTAATGTAACATACTATTATTACTACTATTTTATTAGGTAGATAAATAATATAGATAATTATACTTAAAATGTATATACTTAAAAAAACTTACTATAAAGATGTGTTCTTCCTTTTTTAGATAACATTTCCGCTCTTGCTTGCCCTCCTCGGAATAATGAATAGCTAGCCAGACACTATTGCCATAGTGGAAAAAATAGTAGGTACGTTTATCTATATTATTTATATGATACGCTATGCTACTCTGTCTACGATCAAATTGTACCTAGCCACCCAAAGTGTTCCCCATAACACTTTAAATTTTCTACATTATCCTCTCTCATTTGTCTCGTTTCTCATTTGTCCTAGATCGTAGGACGGTGGGTGTTTTAGGTAGATCGGTCTTTTTTTATTTCTAAAGGAAATAAAAAAATAAAAAATAAAGCAGCAGGACGCAATGAAACCCTAAAAAGCTAAGTCCAGTCCAACCCAACGCGTTCAGCCCGCGTCCGCGGTGGCGTGCACGGTGGCGATCAATCAATGGTAAGACAATGGATCGCTACGGACGCGGACTGAACGCGTCGGCCTTAAGCTATTTATTTCTGCGGTACGCCATTTCATATTCAGGCTTCTCTTTATGTCTACATGTAATAAAATGAAACTCCTAGCTTACTGTAGATATTGCAAAGTTGAGCTTCCTTAAAGTTAGGGTATTTAATTTTCTGCTGGAGTGGCAATACTGATATTGTCAGCAGTGCAGCCAATTGGTGAGGATTACCCGATTTTCGGAGAGATCGCGAGTCTCATTTCAGGGGATTTTGGGAAATCATAAAAATTCACTTGTTGCAATATTTCCCAAAAACATTCGTTTTACTATCATTATTTTATTGAAACACAACAAACAACATACGTACATGAAATAAAATACCTACCTTAGTTGAATCTAAAAACTATATTTACTAAAAACCTACCTACGTATGTTCCCCGTTGAAACCTAAAACGTTCATCGAACTCACGTCAAAATTACATTAAATATTGTTTATACCTTACCTATCCATTTTAAAAGCACGTCAGGGTATCTTGTGAGAAATTGATATTAATTTGATAGGGTAATTTTAGGGTAGATAAACATATTAGAGGGGAGTTTAAAAATGTTTGTTAGCATCACTGATACTACTGACGGAGAGCAAGCAAGAAGCAGTTAACATCAAGGAGAGGTCGTGGAGGATTTTACCATCTAGCCACCATCGCCGTTCGCCAATTACACCATGGCTGATACCGAAAAGGCGCCGCAGCCGCAGCCCCAGCTGGAGCCGCAGCAGCAAGACCCACAACAGCCATCCCAGCCGCAAGCAACCAAGCCAGCGGCCAAACAAAAGCAGGTCATTGGTAAGTACCGCTACGCCATCTTATATTGCGTGCGCCGGTATTGGCTTCTCAGAGCACATGGTTTGAAAATATAAGAATCCTTCGATGTGCCTTCCTAAAATGGTTGCGAAGGTAGAAATATTTAACTAAAACGCTGAAATATAGCTCATGTGTCTATGAAACAGCAACTTAATGGCCTACATTAGGTATATTGACCCCGGTATCGTTCGCTTGGTGCACGCGGATCAAATCAATAGCCGCGCGAAAAGAGATGCGTCTTCGTAGATAATGGCGCAGTTTGCGAAACCCTAAGCACATAGCAGCTAAAAAAACTTTAAAAGGAGACTATGCACCTAATCTAGTGGAAAGTTCAAGTCTAAGTAGCTCGCTACAGGGACATCTACCATTTTGTAAAAATAATGCAGACATGACATCACCTCGTAACTAGAGTGCAGGTGTAACCTCTGCGCCGGCCGCCGCGTCATTTTGTGACAAAGTAATAACAATAAGTAGGTATTTACATCAAAAAGGATCAAATCAAAAACAGATTCCATACATTTTGCTTACTAAAATTGTCTCGATTTATTTTATTTGGCACCATCATTATCAGCCATTAGATGTGCTTGGGTGGCGGATTGGTTAGTGCAGTATTGATTTTAAGTACTCTGGGGGATGCTGCTGCCCATCCTGTGGTCTGTGGACCCCCCTTCCTCCTGGTGGTCCCATAGTCAGCTCTTACGACATCCGCGGGAGGAGACGGATTGATTATTTCTGTCAAATATTTATAGTGTGAAATGCTGTAGTTAACATGTAGAATGTTATTGTGTATCAGCAAACACTTGCCGGTGTTGTTGTCAAGCCGGGTCTCCTGTGGCTGTTTTTTTTTAAACAATAGGAAAAACATTGAAACATTAGAGGGTGGCCATATACATATACATAGTGTATGGTTGTGAAAAAACTGGCCCAAGAGACAGACCTTTACTTGAACATAACCTTGCTGGCAGGTCATTGGTAAGTGCCGGTCATTTGAAGTTAGTTGGGAGTAGTTCGGACGTTCATTCGCAAGTAGTGGTTGTATCCTGTTCTGCAAAATTTGTCCCCTTTTTCCAGTCAATTAAGTATTCCCTTATTCACAATATACAATTAGTAACATTACTTAAGTACATAAGTTGATTAACTTATAATAAACAATTATTTTTAATTTGTTTGAGTTATTAGTTACTTACTCATAATTTAAAACACTATCAGCCACGCATTTGTAAGTATGTTAGTTGCTAGTTCATCATCATATGAAAAACATATTCCAATTGCAAAAAAAAAAAACCTGTTAAGTATTTGACTAAATTCTATACATTTTAATTACAAAAGAAAATAGTAATAATATTTATTTTAAGTACAATTACAAACACATTAGTACTCTTAAACGAATAACAAAAATATTAATATACATTTTTATACAGAATTCATTTAATAAGCAAACAGTTTTAATCAACTCCTTTAGAATCATAGGGGTTCCATTATAGGACATTAGGCCTCCTCTAACCATGATTTATTTTGATCTTAATTGTGTATTACGTGTTATATGTATTTTAATTAAGTACAATAGTTCATTTCCTTTTTGATTCGGTTGAAGGGTTACGGTCTACTCATTCCCGTGGAGACCAGCCATATTGTACCCTACATAGAGTATGTCAAAGAATCCATCAAAAAAGTTGTATGGAAGGTTGGTAAAATAGTTGTTGAAATATGTTTCAGGTTTTATTTCTTCACACGTATGTGGAACCCTTATAGTGTGTTTGTAGTAACAGTTTATCTTACCAAGCAGTGTATCATCCATTTGTATTTTTCAAAATTATTTAAATATGAATACCATGAATTACTGCAACTCATAATTTTCATGTTCATAATTTTGGTTTTTCATTATTTTACAAATATAACTGTTGATGGCTCTTTTTGGTTTGATAAACATTCACTTCATAGTCAGTTTTAGTCCATGTGTGATGATATATGCACAATGATACCTGCAGCAATTTTCATTACCTATTTAAACCAACTTCCATACAATTATTTGACATTCTTCTGTATAGGGTGCCCTACACTAACAATATACAAAAATACAGAGGTGGATGGATTAATGTTAGGGTCTCCAAACAAGCAAGTGCTTTGTTGACTGTAGTACCTTTGGGTGACTTTAAGACATTTTCTATAAATTAATCTTCTTCTTTTGCAGCTGAAAAGGTTTCGGGCACTGTCAAATGGTTTAATGTCAAGAGCGGATATGGATTTATCAACAGGTATGTTGTTTTGGAATATTGTCATTAGAGGCCCAAGCATGAATATCTAACATTAACATGCCCAAGCGAGATTCATATATTGTTCTTCTTGCCATGTTGATGCTTTACTTCAAATAGTTTTGGTCACCTCACTAGCATAATCTGTGACCCCTCACTTCTCAAGTACAGGTGTATGGGCACCAGGGCCACACCAACAAGTGGACATGGACTGTGTTGGAGCACCACAATTGCATTGGGTTAGATTACTCTGTCCCTAAAACATACACAAATAAAATAAATAAACAACATGCAACAGTTGCATGAATAATCCGGATACCGCAATAGGATCCTCTGTGTCATGGGTATTGGTAACTACGAGTGCCATGGTACCACAACACCCAGACCTAGTTCAAATATTTGCAGATGAAACAAATATTTGTCCCGCAGTGGGAATCGAACCCGCAACCTCTTGCATAATAGCCGGCTACTTGCCCACCTCACCACAGAGATCGATATTTTGTACATATTGGGTCGGCAGTATTAACCTGAGTACGGAGTGTATTTAGCAACATCCACATGGGTCACTGCAGGGCTACTAGCTGATCCTTTAGTAATTTATAGACTCGTAAAATCAAATAATAACCAATAAACTTACAAAGATTTCAATCAACCAATATCATTAGCCAATGTTTGACATTTGATAAGTCATTAAACCCCCTATTCTTATACCATTTAGATACCTATCATTTTGTTTGTATTATTGTGATATGATTTGCTCTTATAAAGACAAAAATCAGCATGTTCAGGTGCTGTATTCTAGAATAAATCTCATCAGCGAGATGATGGCACGTCTCGTTTGATGCTCATACTCAATGTGGTTTTGATGCGAAATCTGACGTCTTCTCGGCTGAGAATCGCCACCGAGGAGTAGTTCGTCGAAAAATAAATAAGAAACTTTGTATTTGAAGTAATGTTTTGTTGTTCTAGGAACGACACCAAGGAGGATGTGTTTGTGCATCAAACCGCTATCGCCCGGAACAACCCTCGCAAGGCTGTGCGTTCGGTCGGCGACGGAGAGGCGGTGGAGTTCGCCGTGGTCGCCGGGGAAAAAGGCTTCGAAGCAGCCGGCGTGACAGGTCCCGGCGGCGAGCCGGTAAAGGGCTCGCCATACGCAGCCGACAAACGCCGCGGCTACCACCGCCAGTACTACCCTCGTCAAGGTGGACGAGGCGGTGAAGGCGCTCCACGCAGGGGTGGAATGGGAAGACGTGGACCCCCAATCAACCAGGGGGGTGCACAGGGAGACGAGGGTGCGGAGGGCGGCGCGGCGGCACCGCAGCGCAGCTACTTCCGTCGCAACTTCCGCGGTGGACGGGGCCGGGGCGGCCCGGGGGGACCCATGAGCCGCGGCGGATACCGGCGCATGCGGCCGCGCAACCAGCAGCCTGCGGGAGCCGCCGGCACGGAAGGCCAGGCGCCGCGCCAGAACGGGGACGGCGAGGCGCCCACCGCTGATGCCGATGTGAAGCCCAAGGCTACCACCAAGCCGACTGGCACCACCATTGAGACGACTACCAACGAGAGCCAAGCCTGAGCAAGTGCATGCTTCGGCTCCCGTGGTGTGGCACACTCTTATAGTTATTTCTAGCAGTGCCACAACCGTCAAGACGGTTCTCATCTGTTCATCTGAAGAGTGTTTACTGTTGCGTCACACTAAAGTTGTAAGAACAATGTATTTACACCAGTCATGCGTGAAGTGGTGAAGGGGAAGTATAATAAATGGAACTGCATAGTATCATGGATCAAAGATGTGATATTTTGATTATTATTATGAAAGTAATATATTGTTTGATGTTTGAACCTATTTGGTTGTATACTAGTTGTGTATAGTATATGTATATGATATGGAATAAAATTTATATATATATTATGTATAATCATCATGCTAACTTATTGAGAAATGATGGTGCAGGTTCCAGTGCCCCAAATGTTTCATTCAATATTTATATTATTTTGTTTTTTAAGGTTCGGTACAGCAATGGTATTTTGTTTTTTTGATTGTCTACTGTGTTATAGTAATTGTAGTACCTACCTTATGTCCTGATAACTATCAAAATGAATTTAAACATTACATTGTTATTGAGAAATCATGATGGTGCAGTTTCCAGTGTCCCCATACTAGACATTCAATATTTATATTATTTTGTTTTTTTAATGTTCCCTACAGCAATGTTTTTTTTTATTGTCTACTGTGTTACAGTACTTGTAATACCTACCTTAATGTTCTGAACACTCTCAAAATTAATTTAAACATTACATTGTTATTGAGAAATCATGATGGTGCAGTTTCCAGTGCCCCCATACTAGTGATACATTCAATATTAATATTATTTTATTTTTTAAAGTTTGGTCCCTTTTGATCGATAATACAGCATGTTTTTTGTTTTTTAATTGTCACTATGTTATAGTAATAGTAATACCTTATGTCCTGAACACTCTCAGAAAGGATTAAATTTAATTTACCTGTGTGAAAAATGACTTTGTTTTTATTTTGTTTTTCTACACAATGATGAACCATAACTGGCTACACTATAATTAAATATCAAATCCTTACCATGCTACAAAATGTAGACTACAAAGCCAAGCACTATCCACCAACTTATCTGTAGAACGAAGGGGTACCGTGGGTGTTGAAATGAAATGTATGAAGATGATAGAAAACTACATACATTTCATTCTTCAGAAAAGTTGGTGGATCTGGTGGGTTACTATGAGCCCTTATAGCCATTCAGTTTAAAAACTATTCAGTACAAAACATCGATTTTGACGTCCGCAACTGTATTTAAAGGCACAGTCGTAGAAGGTCCATAGACTGCGATTAAAGTTAATCAATGATGGGGAATGTCAAATACAAATGGATATTTTGTACTGAATAGTTTTCGAACTGAATGGCTATAAGGGCTTATGGTAACCCCCCTGTACTCCCTTGACTTTCATCCAAAGTAATGTCTATTATGTTCAGACTTAGAGCATTGCAGGCCTCTGTACCGGAGGGTGCTAAGTAACGAGTTTGAAGTAAAGCTTTGACTTATGAGCCTTCCTTCTTCTTTCTTCTATTTATCTGGGCCCTAAGAGTTTCATTAGACTACTTTATGGACTTCTTCATAAAACTTCATCAGCCTGCAGAGTCTAACGCTGGACAAAGGTGTTCCCCCTTAGAATGATACCATGATGATATTTATTGATACGGGTATTTATCGCGTGTTACATTATTATTTATTTTCCCGACTTATCGACTTACAATCGTGGTCGCGGGCTGAATGGAGTTCATGAGGCTACCGCCGAAAAGCGGCGACAGTCGCAGGAACTGCCCATATAAAAAAAATTGAACTGCCCTCATTAGGTCTTCATAATTAGATATTTCCGCATGTCTCATGCGCCTGTAATTTCAACGGCACCTATATACTCTTCAAACTGGAACACAGCAATGCTAGCGCTACTGCTTTATTGAGCACTAGACATCGAGCAACGCAGGCCTCCTTACCGGAGGGGAGACGCCATAGAGCTGTCAACCGATACATATTTATTCAGAAATTTTTGGGGGGGGCTTCACGCACTCACTTACAGTTTAATGCACACTTTTGTAACCAGTCGTTCTATCGCTATAAACGCACACATCTATAAACAGCAACACATCAAAAATCTTTATACACACATAGATGCTTTCTGTGTACAAACATCATGTTATGTCACAAAATTGACAGTAACACCCGTTCTAGGGACTTCCAGCACTCAAGTCGATAAATTAATAGTATCGATAACTTATTGGTAGGAACTTACTTTGCCTACTGTATATATTCTGTGCTACCATCAAGGGTCATTGAAGGGATTTAAGGGCGGCTAGGTATGGGGGGAAGGGTTGAACGCTCTCTGTGAAGGAGGAGTTCCGGAGTTGTTATCGAGGATAACATACAGATCATTTTGTGGATCACTATGAAATTTTAGATTAGTAAAAGGTAGTAGTAGGCTGGAGAGAGAGGGGGTAAACGCGGAAACTTAGAGTATAGAGAAAAAATCAAGAAAATTTTGAGTACCCCAGGTACAACCACTAGCTCATGGGATGATTAGTTCTTGGGAAAATTTAATTAGAATTTTGTTCAAAGCATACAATAATTTCATACAACTACGGGTCGGCAAGTCGAAAGAGACGAAAGGAAAGGAAAGGAAAAAACGCTTTACTTAGCTGCCGTCATCCTTCTAACCTACATAATCCATGTCGGTTCTGGCCACGAAATATACGATGTATTATATCTGTCAGTCACTGTTATTGTCAAAAACCAAAAATCATGATCCTAAGTGCCAAAAAACTACATTAGTCATTAAAATGTAAAATAGTTTTTTTTTTACATTTCAGGCATAATTATCTCACGTCACATGGGATCCTAGTGTGGGATCACAACTATGTAGGTATGTGTTGGGTGTGTTAAGTTATGTTAATGTTAAACAATGGTAGGTAAAGTAATACTTAGCGCTTTACCTAGTGAACAGAATATCGCGTTGAAAATATTATACCTAGCAATTTTTTTTTAATTCTTTGGTCAATCAAAGAATAGGATTTGAATAGGAAAATCCCACGACACAGTACGGACACTCATGACACGACTTTTCTTGAAAATGAGTAAATGAGTTCAAACTGGGAAATGCTTTTGTTAATTTATCGTGATCACGTATCCCACAACCTAGGTAGGCATGCAACTTTTTACGAAAAACTATCACACCTCTAGATTTGTAATATCACATAGTAATTTAAATTCATGTCAAGATGTCATTCCCCTCTGGCTATGCACAATTTCATTTGGGCATACGCGTTAACTGGTTTCGCCCGATCATTAGGGCGAGCGAAGCGAGTCCTCTACTATCCCATGCAATTTTGTGGTACACTTAACGAAAAAATTATCCGTTGTAATTTAGCATAGTAATTTAAATTCATGTCTTTGTTTAAATATAAATAATCACGGAAAAAAAGCTTGCTAGCCCTCACCAAGCATGTTTTGCTTTTGCTAGTAATAAAATTGTATCATGATGGGCCGATTGCTCTGTCAGACTGAACCGATCGTGTGACGCATAGAGTAAAACAGTGTGACAGTGCTACAAATACTGAAATGACGAATCGTTACATTTTCAGCTCTAAATCAAGGTCTGGAACATCGAATTTACGAAAAGATGGTGTTTTCTTTCACATTGTACCTTAGTGAATTTCATTATATATATAAGTATATTTATTTTTATTTTATTTTTTGATGCTGGACACAGTTCACACAAGATTATCCAGCCCCAAGCCAAGCACAGCTTGTGATATGGACTAGATAACTGATATCCCTAGTACAGTACATTACATAGATATTTATTTTGCATTAACATAGAAAATACCCAGAACACCCTGAACAAATATCTGAAGATCGTACAAATATTTGTTCTGAGGCGGGAATCAAACCCGCAACCTCCTGCGTCACAGGTGAACCTTCGTCCACCGCGCCACAGAGGTCGTCAACTTATGGTATAAAATGAATAATTTCAAATTAAAATCATAACAGTTACCTACCTTGTTACATACCAATACCTTCATGGTGATTGGATTAACGGTTAGAAAGTTAGTTTAGGCTAGGCTATGGCTCCCGAATAATATAAATCAAATTTCAATAGCTTGTAAAACATATTAAACGAGCATTTATTTTATCGATAAATAATCTACTTTATTATTGAGGCACATCACTAATTTAGTTGTATAAAAGAAAACACGGGCAACTCACATACAGAAATTTTTGAGAAATAAAAAAAACTGTTAAATGAGCACACAGCTGTTTCAGTGTGCATTGAGGCAGTTATTGTTAACAGTTGCTTATTTAATATAAAAAAAATTAGGTTTACCAACAGTCTACACATGTATGTCGGAGAGAGAAGTCATATGATGAATCTGGAGAATAGATCTACTGAGATTGAAGGCTTATAAACACCATGTGTACGGCTGCGAACAATCGTATTCTGTCGTGTCGCGCCACCCAAACGAATGCGCCCGAGTCTTGTTTACGCAAAGACGCAAAGCGATCGAAGCTCGGATATTATATTATATTATATTTATTATAAGGAAAACCAGCAGCACATGCATACAAAATAAATAAAAGAAGTTAAAGCAGAAGGCTATTAAAAGGTTTTCACGTTTAGAAATAATAATAGATACATAAAAAGAGAGAACAGGCTGAGTGGACTAAAAACTACTATAAACTACAATCTGGTATACAAAACACATAGCAGAAAAATAGAATAAAAAATAAAAAATGAGAGATACAAATGATGAATACATACAAAACAGAAAACAACAGTATAACTATAACAGTAAAAGTAAAACAAACAGTATAAATGAAGGAAACAGATATAAATAATAGTAAACAAAAAAAAAATAAGAACAAGAACCAAAAAAGTAAACCACACCTATCTCATGACGAAATTTCATCATCCTCCGCGGAGGGCGAGAAAAAGTCAGAACTGAGCCGCCGCCTCACGGAACCGACACTGGAGTAGAATAGGTCTAGACCTATTTGCTTAGATAATTTATTAAATTGGTTACCAACTCGCCATAAATAGGAGTTTTGGCGATAATTCGTTCTAACTATTGGTACATGAATAATCTCGTTATATCTAATTATTGTACGGGGAACAACAAGTGTTATTTTACTAAGAAGTTCGGGGCAATTAATATGATTATTAGTGATTTTGAGCAAGAAAAGCAGGTCACCAATTTCACGCCTTTTTTTGAGTGGCAGAAGGTGGAATTTACGACAAAGGTCAACATAGTTAGCAGAATTATACGGAACCTTAAGGCGAAAGCAAATAAACTTAATAAATTTGGTTTGAATACGCTCAATTCTGTTGATATAGGTATCATAACGTGGACTCCAAATTTGAGAAGCATATTCAAGTATGCTGCGCACGTAAGTGCAATATAAAATTTTAAATGTTTTACATCTACTAAAACTAACGGAGCTTCTCATTATAAAGCCTAAAGCTTTGGACGCTTTAGCAATGATGGAATCGATATGAGAGTCAAAGAGAAGTTTAGAATCATGCAGCACGCCTAGATCTCTCATAACCGTGCAATCCTGCAACCTCTGATTTTTTAATAGATAAACTGATTTGACTACAGTTTTTTTGCGAGTATATGTAATAGTAAAGCATTTAGACGGATTGAGATCTAGTTTATTACTAGCACAGTACGTGTCAAGTCGATATAAATCAGCCTGCAAGTCAAGCACATCCCGAGGAGTAACTATAGTCTTAAAAATCTTCATATCATCAGCAAATGAAAGCAGGTTACTGTTGACAAAACAGGAAGAGATATCATTAATAAATATCAGGAAGAGCAAGGGTCCTAGCAGTGATCCTTGGGGGACTCCACTAGGAATAAGAACCCAGCTGGACATATAATTATTAACAACAACAGCCTGCGACCTACTGCAGATGTACGACGAGAACCAACGGAGCAGATCCCCTCTAATACCCATACTAAATAACTTAAGCAACAGAAGGCTATGGTCAATCCTATCAAAGGCCTTGCTGTAATCAGTATAGATTACGTCAACCTGGCGACCATTATCCATTGACTCACTCAAGAACTCATTGAAAATAATAAGGTTAGACACAGTCGACCGCCCTTTAAGGGACCCATGCTGGAAGGGGGAGAAGTGCTGATGAAGCGCTGAATAAATCTGATTGTACACTATCCTTTCAAATAGCTTAGCAACTAAGCATAGCTTGGAGATAGGCCTATAGTTGATAATCTCACATTTAGAGCCCTTTTTATAAATTGGCGATACAAATGCTGCTTTCCAGAGCTTAGGTACGGCACTCAAAGATATTGATTTCTTAAATAAAAATGAAACAGGAATGTAAATTGACTTAGCACACGACTTGAGGAAGACAGGGCTAACGTGGTCTGGGCCAGCAGACTTGGATAAATCAAGGTTAGAGATCAATTTAAACACCTCATCAGGATCGATCTCAATACTGCCAATATCGCATTTCACAGCCTCTGAAGGGACTAATGAGTCAACGTTATAAGAACAGATGCCAGAGGGGACAAGAAAAGTAGAATGAAAATACTTAGAGAATGCTTCGCAGATAGATTCACCTGTAGCTACTGAAGCGTCTAAATAATTTAGATGTGAAGGTATACCATTTGATTTCGAGCGACTTTTTATGTAGGACCAAAACTTTTTTGGATTTTGTTCAATACTATTCTCAATGGATGACATATAATCGGCGAAGCATTTCTTTTCCAAGAGTTGGATTCGATTACGTAAAAGTTTGTAAGTGGCTAAGTCTGTAAGTCCACCATAAGTTTTATATTTCCTATAATGCCTATATTTTTCCTTAATTAATCTAATGAGTGCCCGGCTAAACCACTTAGGGTAAGAGCTGTCACTGACCAACCTAGACGGGACATATTGGTGTTTAAGCTGATCTAAAATCGAATAAAAAAACTCAACTGCTTCCTCGAGCGAACGCGAATCAAATTCAGCATTCCAGTCCATGTCCGCGATCTTGTTGTTAATAGATAAATAATCACCTTTGTTATAAGAATATTTTAAATAGGACTGAGATTTAAGGCAAGATACATTCAGAAAAGAGGCTCTGAGAAGAAGAGGTTTGTGGTGTGGTTTGTGGATATAAAAGGAGCGTACGAAAGCGCCAGAGCTCATTATTACATCGGCGTTGGCAGAGTGCACACGATTTAATCAACAAAATACAAAATCAAGTTCAAAGTCGGTTTGAATAAAATCTTAGTGAAACCTCTTTTGAATTTTCCTCATTTGCACGAGACCCACTGGAAAGCCCCTAAGTTGCCTTTTGCCGCTCGGAGGGATCTTGAGGATCCGACATGCATATATGAACTATATACCTATCTTTAGCTACAGAAGAAACCAATGGGGGCTTTTCATTTAAGTTTTTTTTTTTATTCAATTTGGCTCAATTGATGGCCCTGACTCAACTGTGGTTGTCAAAATCAACAAATCCACCGTACCTCTGTTATTTTGTGTGATAGTAACAAAATACCACGAAAATATATCACTTCGTTGTTGACTTTTACATTTCACTTTATTTTTACAGTTAAGTACACAGCAGCGACATCTATTTTCAAGGGTTTATAGATGATTTGGTATGGCCGTGAAAACCCCTCATTATAGGCAAACACAACGTGCAAAGATTGTACAGTAACCTCACAATGGGCGATCAACGATTTTTTTAAAGCATCTTTATTTACTTTTAACTGAAAAGAGTAAAGTTATTTAAGTATGATCAATATTGCCGATTTTGATAAAATTAACCACGTAGTTTTATTCTTATTGTAAACTAGAAGCAACCCGCGATTTCACTCGCATAAGTTTTGATCCTATGGGAACATCTAAATAAAATTTAAAACTATTCCAGTGGTCCAGCTATCGCCGTTCTAAATTTCATCCAATCCTTAGAAAATTTAGCATTTATAATATTACAAACATACACACATACTCACGCCTGTTTCCCAGAGAAGTAGGCAGAGACCATGAATTTCCACTTGCTACGATCCTGGCATACCTGTTTCGCTTCATTCACTCACATCACATTCTTCATATATGCTCATTGGTTAAGGGCGCTCTTAGCCTGCCATTCTCCAGATCGACCCTGATCTATTCTGAATACCTTCACCGAGGTCTCCCCCTTCCAACTGTCCCATTCATGCTCATCTTATGAACTAGTTTCGTCAATCTACTATCATTCATCCTTTAACCAATAACCCAAACCATCCAAGCATATCTTTCTCAATCCTTGTCACTATACACGTGCTCTTTCATTTTACAATGCTCTCTTAACACACAGTTTCTTATTCTATCTCTCAAAGTCCACCATACATACTTCTCAAACCTCTCATCTTCAGTGCATTTATTTTACTTTCATGTTTATTCTGCCTTAGCAACTTTCGCAACCACCATACATTAGTTTTGGCACTAACATTCCTCTATGCACATCCAGTCGTGCCTTTTTGAATACGTTCCGGCTGATAATAAGGCGTTAAGTTCACCTGGTTTCCAGAATTTACTCTCATTTAAATATCATCTTCATGCTTGCCATCACTTGTAATCAAAGTTCCCAAATGTACAAACTTTTTCATGTTACACTTGTTGTTAATAGTAGTGTGATTTAATTCTATTTCTTTAAATATAGTTACACATGACATTTACGTTGACATATCATCATACACCTCTGCGAGGCACAATTAATCCTTTTACCATACTGGTTCTTTCACCATTGGTCACTAGGCCCCTTTCAGGGACACTATATCTCAAGCTGGTTAGTGAACCAAGAAAGAGCCCGTGACACGAAGTAGTAGTAGTTAGTAGTTACCGGTTAGTTAGTGGTTACATAGCCATCAAATACAAATACACGTTATTCCACATGTCACATTTTGTCGAACGTGTTTAATGAATTGTATTTAGTAATCAAGGATATTAAGTAATCATCCACATCTTGGCTTACTGACATTACACGTTATATACATGTTTACGTCAGCAGAATAAATCCTGAAATGCACATTGATGTATTATACACATTTATATCTACGCTTTTGGTCACTTTTATGTCGCCCCTGTGTCTCACGATTAAGTGGAGCTCGATTGACGAGCGAGCAGGGCAGTCGTAAGGGAATTGGCTTTCATTGCGAATAAATCACGTAACTTGGCAGTGATTTTAGAGTAATGAATGACCAGTGTACTGAAGTGCAGTCGCAGTGAAGAGTGAACCAGTGTTATTGAATAAAATATTCACGGTTTGTTTTGTTAAACCGTTCAGTTTTATTATTTTATCCTGAACACGAACTCAAAAATTACAAAATCTGAGATGGCCACTTTTGTTTATATACGGCTTAATTTTACTTGGTCAATTTTCAT
The DNA here is from genome assembly GCA_932527175.1 of Operophtera brumata. Lineage (NCBI taxonomy): Eukaryota > Metazoa > Arthropoda > Insecta > Lepidoptera > Geometridae > Operophtera > Operophtera brumata. The sequence continues at coordinate 72,245,591 of OW052239.1, forward strand.
GCAATAAGTTATAATAATTTAATTGAAATTCAGGTACATGTGAAAGGAAACACTATCTTTTTGTAAATTTGATGATCCAATCATTTTTTTACAGCATAAAACTGAACAATTCGGCATTTTTCTTAGAGCACTATCTCCCACGCGAGTCGATTCAGTCTGACAGAGCGATCGGCGACAGCTAGTTTTTTATAAGCTGTATGCCCTCGAGGGCATTCAATTTAGAGGGGAACTACAGCGGGGAATGCCTTTGATGGCGTCTCCATTCCGTGTTGCTCGATGGCACTAGATGACCCGCGCGTAGTTTGAAAACATCTCCGACGCGGCGTGCAGACAACAACTTAAACAGGGTTAGGTTCGTAAGGACTAGATTGCATAACGACTATAAAAGCAAAACGACTTAGATTCATAGTGCCTTAGTAAGCATAATGCCTTTTTTGCAGAATGCCCTAGTTAGTAGAATGTCTTAGTTGTACGATCGACAACTAAGGCATAACGCCGAAGTTGCGAAATGACTAATAGAGTTTACGACCAAATTATAGAAAGTCTTGGTTGTAAAATGACGCATAAGGCAAAGAGTCTCGGTAGTATATGGTCTTGACAGAAAATATCATGAAAAAATCGTCATCATCATCATCAAAACAACAGATTTTTTTCAATCAAATTATAAGTGCCTCAGGCTTAGGGGGTAAGATTTGACTCCCTACAGAGAAGAGCCGTTAGAATCGTCAACGACCCCAAGCTCTCAAGTTCACTAGAGCCGCTGAGCCTGCGCAGAGACATCGGCTCGCTCTGTGTGTTCTATCGGCTCTACAATGGGGAGTGCTCAGAGGAGCTGTTCAATTTCATACCCGCTTCCAGGTTCTATCATCGCACTTCTCGACAACGCAAGGGAGCTCATCCTCACATTATCGATACGTTTACGAGATCTTTTCTCCCCCATACGTGCAAGTTGTGGAACGGGCTCCTGTGGTGTTTCCGCTAAATTAAAAAATGAGCCGCTTCAAAAAAAAAAAAAAGAGTCTTTCAGGGCAGGTATACACATTGCACACAGAGGTATTGCACATTGGCAATACCTCTGGTGTTGCAGTAGATGTCACTAGGTGACGGTAACCGCTTACCATCAGGCGAGCCGTAAGTCAGTTTGTCGAGCTATTACATAAAAAAAAGTAATTATTCATATCTCCCTAATTCAGTCTGTTCATGGTATTTTTTAACAAAAAGTTTAAACATTTTTGACGATATGCCTACCTAGTCCTTTTACTATCAGTACGTTCTGAATACGTTGCCATTTTTCTACTGGGGAATTTTGATATTTGGGCGTTATACAAACAAAACGATATAGAACTAAGTCCAATCTTAAACCCAAGCATTCTACTATTAAGACGTTTGCACAATTAGTCATTTAGCTACCAAGATCTTATGAAACTAAGTCGTTTTGCTTTTATAGTCGTTATGCAATCTAGTCCTTACGAACCTAACCCCTTAAACATCAACAACCACCCCGTGAAACGACTTTTGAAACAACACCACACTCAAGTTTTTCAATTTAGGGGTCACATGTTACCCTTGATTTCCTGAAAATATTTTAATCTTAACAACGACACTGTGAAACGATCTTTGAAACGACACCGAACTCAAGTCTTTCAATTTAGGGGTCCCATTTAACCTTGAGGTCCTGTAAATATTTGAATCTCAACAACGACACCGTGAAACGACCTTTGAAATGAAAACATACTCAAGTTTTTAAATTTAGGATTCCCATTGTAACCTTGAGGTACTGAAAATATTTTAATCTTAAAAACGTCACAGTGAAACGACCTTTTAAATGACACCGTACTCAAGTTTTTCTATTTAGGGGTCCCATTTTAACACTGAGGTCCTGAAATTATTTTGATTTCAACAACGACACCGTGAAACGACCTCTGAAACGACACCATACTCAAGTTTTTCAATTTAGGGGTCCCATTTCAACTTTGAGGTCCTGAAAATATTTTGATCCCAATAACTTCACCGTGAAACCAACTTTTAAATCGTCGACTTACGCTGAAATCTAGCTAAAACGTAAAGTGCCTTCCAACGTTCCCATGCCTTTTTTCAGTAAAATTTCAGGTACTGCTGAAACATATGCTTGCTACTTTTATTTAAGGAATCTACCTGTGAATTTTCACGTATCTACTACCAATGCCGAAATGCGAAGCATTTTCGTTTTACATTAAAAGCCGTTTTGGACCCCTTACAGGGTGAATTTTCCAAAATCCTTTCATAGCACACCCCTACACCCGAAAAGGAATACATCCTCCAAATTTCGTGTATCTAGGTCCAGCGGTTTAGGTTGTGCGTTGCAAAACGCAAAGTGTATACATTAAAAGCCCTTTTTGGACCCCTAAGGGGGCAAATTTTCCAAATTCTTCTCAAAGTGCACCTTTAAACCCTAAAAGGACTACACTCTCCAAATTTCAAATCTCTGCGACCAGCGGTTAAGGCTGTGCGTTGTAAAAACTAAAGTTTTTTTATTTTTTTACAAAGATAACGTTCCCCTTCCGTTTTTCAGGAAAATTTCAGCTGGAACACGTGTTTGTTAATTTCGTTTGAAGAATCTCCTTGTAAAATTTCAAGGTTCTACTACTAACGGTTTCGGAAATACAGAGCATTTTTGTTTTACGTTAGAACCCCATTTTGAACCCCTTAGCATGCGAATTTTCAAAATTCCTTTCTTAGTACAACCCTACGTATTGAGACGAACACACCCTGTAAATTTCAAGTCTCTACGACCAGCGGTTTAGGCTGTGCGATGGACCTCGGTCAGTCAATCAGTACGGACATTGCCTTTTATATATTAGATTGAGACCATTGAGCAACACGGAAGGCCGCAATGCTCTAAGTATGTGAGTACTGTAAGGCTCTGTGTCTGTCTGTCTGTGCCCTCTTAGCTCCGGAACGGCTGCTCTGATTTTAGTGTGGTTTTTTGTGTGAATAGATAGATAGAAAATTATTTATTGCACAAGACAAAAAAGCAGTAAATAGTATAATAGTACTAATGCTAATTAGTATTTTCTTCCAGCTAACCTTTGTGTAATATAGAATGGGTGGTAGTGCTATTTTGAATCATTATAGGTCAAGATTTTATGATTAACATAAATAAATTAAATACTTACTCTAAATAACTAGCTAAGTATATATATACCTAACATCATCGAGCAACACGGAACGAAGGCCTGCAATGCTCTAAGCCTAACATCTATGTATATAAAACAAAGTCGTGTTAGTTACACCACAGAATAAATATGTTACACCACTTATAACTCAAGAACGGGTGAACCGATTTGGCTGAAAATTGGTGGGGAGGTAGCTTAGAACCAGGAGATTGACATAAGGGGGGGGGGGGGGGGGGGGGGGGTTCACCGGGGCTACCCTTGCGAAGCCGGGGCGAGTCGCTAGTAGTTAATATATTAAAATACCTACTTCAATAAATAACATAGCGCTCAATTTTGTTGGCCATTTTGCAATGACAAAAAGTATCAATGCTGCAAGTACCTATCAATTGAATGCTGGTGTTTCTAAGCTAAGTAAGTTTGGTGAAAAATTGTGCAGCCAATTCCAGGATCATCAGCTCGCTACAATTTTATTGAAGGGAACGCAGTCAGTTTTGCAGCTAGAACCTTCAGTTTGAGCTCATAATGTTAAATTTTGACGATATCGGTCTCCAGGGTCTGATGATGAACAGACCAGCATAGGATGAACAGGATCTAGGGTACTACTGAAACTAAATATTCAAGTCAGTGCTCAAACATCAAATGAAGATGACATGACATGTCTTCGTCCCGCAGACTCCAGGGTCTGATGATGACCAGCACACGATGAATAGGATCTAGGGTGCAGGTGTTCCGATTTCAATGCTGTTTTATTTGTATGAAAACTGGTGCAAGAACACTGAAAACAGACGGAGGTATTAAATGTTTATAAAATTAACTTGTTAAGAAATGTCAAATATTGCTTGAGTTAAATAATACTTCGTGTTACCGGTTCTGTCTTGGTCAACCTGCGTTAGGTCATTGACCAGCTTGAGATACGGCGGCCTTAAAAAGGGCCTAATAGTGACCGATGGTGAATTCATGATAATATTATATACTTAGGTAGAAAAATCCGTTTTTCGTAAATAACTAAAAGAAAGCTGATGTGCTGATGTATACCTACGTGTAGGTAATAATATCATACACGTACCTAGGTATGACTGTACGTACAAGTTCCAGTTTGAAATTATGCACTTCTGCACTATTACTATATACCTACGTGTAGCTAAATACGAAACTACATCTTTGCTATTCGTTTCGTTTCGTTTCGTATGAGGTAGTGCTGGCCTCTGGTATCGCAGTATACATCTTTGCTATAATTACTTACTATGTACCTAGGGTCGGTTCGCTAGTTTACGGCCTCTTAGTGGATTTGGCAACTTTAAACGGTCAGAAAAATATAATGTTACTGTTGATAATCTGTACTGATAATGTATTTTGATAGATAAAATATTGTAGTTTCTGATTTCAAAACTGTTTGACGCGAAGTGATCTTAGTTTTTTTTATAATACATTTTAATCCCAAAAATGACCAAAACGCTAGTTTTCGGCCACAAATTTCAGTATTCGGCCACATGGTATTTAGTTTTATAATGGATAAAAAAGTAAGACGAAGCTATTATAGTTACTTTAAAAACTAGTTTTTTAGTAAAAAAGTTTTTAGGCCTCACCAGAACAACTATAAAAATAAACAAAATCAAAGTTTGACTTTGTTTTTTTTTATAATTTAATTTGAAATGTCCTGTTAGGTAGAAGTTTAGGTACTTATATCACTTCTCTGTCTTATAATTTTTAAGTCTATAAATTTAAATCCTTTTATTACTTAGGTATACATTTTTATTTTTAATTCTTTTTTTCTTTACTGTTGAAATAGTAATTACAGTTTTTTTAATTGTTACCATCACAAGTCTTGCATCATCAACTATGGGTTTTAACAATAATTATCATGTAATATATTTTCTCAATCAGTGTATGCAATTTAATGAATTATATAGTAATCAGAATGATATTTCAAGTCATAAATTTATCAATCAAATTGATTACTTAACAGTCTTTTACGTTTATGGTTATCATCAAAATATCATCTTATTTTTTTTCTTACATCTTATACATGAAATCATATTAATTATAAGTAGCAATCACTAATTTCGAATAATTATAAGCATTTTAAACATAACAATCACATTAATAATTTGACGTTATCACTATTATATATTTTTTGTAAAGATGGCCATTATTTAACATTAACATGAAGCTTTAGACTTTTTGGCATGTTTGAAGACGAAATTGCTGCTGGCGTACGTATATTAATAGTTTTCCTTCGGGGATCCGGTATAAATAAGTATTTATTAAAAGCCTCTCTATATTCCATAATTGATTCTGGCATTTTGCTTGTTATTTAATAAGGTGTGTTATAGTTTGTGTCAGAGTCAGCGTATTGCTCCGAGTTACTATAGCGTCCCTGTGTATGCAGGAATGCGGCTACTAGTAACTCTTTGTTTAAATTTGATGGTGAAATTATGTTGTCTTTATAAGTCGGGATTCCATGAAATTTGAAAGGTTCTTCTATTATCGAAGGATTTGGTGGTAGAAAATCAGCAAACTTAAACGGCTAGTCTTGATTTGTTTGACTTTGTGTAATGTAATGTGTCAAAGTTTTAAGTTTTTGGGATATTCCGCTCAATTCATTTCATTTCCACTCAGATTCTTCTCAATTTCTGGTTGTTTTTTCATCCTCAACTAATAGAGATGTCAACAAATTAATTTTGGAGTTCTTCCTGTCTTTCGAACATTTTTCATACAGGACATCATCATTTTGGATTTCAGAAGTCCTTTTCTTGAGTTTTTTTCATCTTCTTTAGAATCACAGACACGTTTATGTTTTTTATAGTCAGAGTTGGTTTTAAATGTTATAAAACTTTATTTTCTGACACAAAATCTACGTTTGTTATTTCGGGTTTTTCTCAGTTTAAATTATCGAGTGTGTTTTGGAGACATTTAGTATTTTCCACTGCACATGAATTTAATTTGATTAATGTTTTTCGGTATAAGTGTTTTATTGTATCCCGGAACAGTGCACAAAAAATAGTCTTTGTGATAGATCTATGTATAGGTACTGGCTTTGTTTTTTTTTTTGGTAATTTAATATTAATAGATGAACCCTGAAGAAAAAAAAATAGGAATTATACTTAGAAAATCAATATAGAACACTTATTATAATTTATGCCTATTTGCCTTAAAATTGTGGCCGAAAACTGAATGACGCTATTCAGTTTCCGGCCACAACTTTTCCATACAAATTCAGGTAGGCCGAAAACTGAGTTACAATTTTATTTCTGTTTTAGTTTCCGGCCATCAATAAAATGGCCAACTTTGATTCATCGTTATTTATTCATACTGATGTACTTTGGTGGCCGAAAACTAATAAGCTAAGCCATCACATGGCTCATAATCGGAAACAGAAGAGAATTTCGATATATGCGTGACTAAATAAATGAAAGAGACAATTGTATTACAGGCTGTGTTATGCTAGTTTTCGGCCACTAGGCCGAGAACTAAACATTGTGTAAATTTTCGATGCTACTTTCCGGCCACCTTAATTATCGTAGTTTTAAATCAAATATTGCAATAAACATAGTGGTAATATGTAAATAAGTCATTTCTACAGTCAACTAAATGCACATCAACGTCATTTAGTTACAAAAACATTAAAAAAACACCTTGGAGTGAAACGCTTGCCACTAATTTTTTTGGACATTTACGCATGCGGTGTCAGCTTCGATGCTGGCGTCAAACTGATAAATTCACTAAAAATTACTAGTAAAGATTGTTTAGCCGAAAAAAAACCCAGATATCATGCGACTATTTCTTAGTGAATTGATCATACTTTTGCATAAAAAAATTGCCAGGAATCGCTATTATCTCCATTTTACTATAGAGCCTTCGCCAAAAGGCCGAAAACTAAAGGTGGCCGGCTAACTAGCGAAATGACCCTACTTACGTACCTACCTAGTCAGATCCTAAGTGAATCTATATAGGTCTATAAAACAAAGTCGTGTTAGTTACACGGTTACACCAAACTTACATTTCACCATTTCAAACTCAAAAATCATGGTATATATTATATACCTATCCCGTTTCTAGTGAAAATTACGGTTACACCACTTATAACTCAAGAACGGGTGAACCGATTTTGCTGAAAATTGGTGGGGGGTAGCTAAGAACCAGGAGATTGACATAGGGGGGAGCGGCAGGAGGGGGGGGGGAGTTCACCGGGGGCTACCCGTGCGTAGCCTGGGCGAGTCGCTAGTCAGATCCTAAGTGAAAACGTCACTTTCCTGGGGTAACGGACGGTGTCCTTTGGTCTGTTACCCGTCCGTTTATAGAAGGAAACCGGCAAGAAAACTGTACCTAGGTTGTATCATCATCATCATCATCATCATCATCTGCGTACCTACAGAAAGTCCACTGCTGGACATAGGCCTCCCCTGCCACAATGAACGTAACAAGTAGGTAACGTTTAATTAGGTCGAATTAAGTTTCTTAAAAATACACATGCCTTTTCCCCGAGAGATACAAAAGCCCCAATGGGCCTCTGTACCATCGTGGGAATATAAACGACCTACTGAACATTAATAACATGCACTGCTATGCAGATGACAGCACTTGCGATGCTCAATATGCAGGCCGTGCGAGTGACTCTCGAGCAGAGGTGGATGCACACCGAGACATGCTGGTATCCGAAGTTGAGTGCTCACTCAAGTTGGTCTCAGAATGGGGGCGACTAAATTTGGTCCAATTTAACCCCACCAAGACCCAAGTCTGTGCCTTCACCTCTAAAAAGGCGCCATTTGTTGTTGCCCCGCAATTTCAGGGTATTACCCTTCCCATTTCTAATAGTCTCTCGATCCTGGGTGTCGATATTTCGAGCGAAGAACAGTTCAGGGGTCATTTAGAGAGCAAAACTGCTCTTGCCTCCAAAAAACTCGGTGTACTCAACAGATCCAAGCGGTACTTCACACCGGAGCAACGATTTACGCTTTACAAAGCGCAAGTCCGGCCCCACTTGGAGTACTGCTCTCACATCTGGAATGGTGCACCGAAGTACCAACTGCAACCTCTGGACTCCCTGCAACGCAGAGCTGTTAGGATTGTCGACGCGCCCAAAGTTACCAGTGATCTAGAGCCGTTGAGCGTGCGCCGAGATATTGGCGCGCTTAGCGTCTTTTATAAGATTTTTAACGGGGAATGCTCTGAGGAGCTGTTTGAGCTAATCCCAGCTTCGCACTTTTATAACCGCACATCCCGCCATCGTGAGCGAGCTCACCCGCACATTTTGGATGCGTGGAGGTCTCGCACAGTGCGTTTCACTCGCTCGTTTCTCCCGCGTAACTGCAGGGCGTGGAATGAGCTCCCGCCCGTTGGATGTCTTCCCACAGGGCTACAATATGGGTAAATTCAAGAGAAATATCAATAGGGTTCTTAATGGTAGACAGCGCGTTTGCAATACCGTGGGTGTTGCAGATGTCCATAGGCGGCGGTGACTGCTTGACATCAGGCGGGCCGTCTGCTTGTTTGTCACCTTATTATATAAAAAAAAAAAAAAAAAAAAAACCTGAAAAATGGTGACCTCATCGCCGCCAATGCTTCCCACGACTGACTCGGCTAACGCTTTCTTCCAGTAATAACACATTCCTTTAATAAGCTCAGGACAAATCTTTATAAGTACCAACGAAACTACTAACAAGTCCGGGTACCAAGTAGGTACCTACCTGTCGAAGTCATTGTTGCAACAATTTAGATTAGTAGAAGGTACTACTACTCCTACATAGGTAGGTACTTATATTCGCTTGTGGCGTCACAGTGCCTTGACACAACTCAGCCGTCGGTCGGTGAGTGGTGGCTTGGCTGGCGCGGAACACCGCGGAAGCCGCGAATCCTCAGTCTCGCGCTATCACTTGCCAGGTGCCACATTGGCTCGCGCGTTGATTTCGCATAACTACATTACATAGACCGCGTAACCGACCGGTCGGACCTTGTAAACAATTGTCCACAAGTTAGTTGCTAGTCGAAAAGAAACCAGAGAGCCGCTCTACAGGTTGGTTCTATAGTTTTTGATGTGTAACATCTTTCCTCTCGCTTTCCTGCAATCTGTGGGAGTGATTTCGTGAAAAGGGACGGAAATGTGTAAATGTGTATAGCGCGCATTTTTCCGAAAGGTTGGTGGGTAGGTACTATCAGCCATATTGCTTATTACCAAGGAGGTGAGATGTCAGATGTTACACATCAAATGCGACTACTCTATAAGGCTCGCTCGTTTTTTTATATACTTTTGGTCCTAATATCAATTCATGAGGTACGTAGGTAGGTACTATGTATTTTGCTAGCCTAGGCTATTCTCATTACAAAACACGTAAGTATTTTGAGTACTTTACTTTTATTTATTTACTATCTGTTGTCCGCGTTTTCACCTGCGTTATTCTCATAGGGGTTCTTATGTTTGATGCCAGTTTTGATCGATTTGTATCATACGACTTATCCATCAAACTTCATTAAAATTTGGCTTGTAGTATAAGCGAAGCACGACTAACTACTCCTGCACTCTGCTGCTGTCCCGGTACCTATATTAGATAAATTCCGGATACCGGGTCGCCCACTATTTCACGGGTAGGTACTCCAAATATCCGGTAACCGGACAACTCCTGCAGCCGGCTGCTCGGCCTGGTTGGAAAAATTGGATAAATTCCGTCTATCCGGAAAATGAATACTGTAGCCGTCGCCATCCATTTCACATTTTTAGGGTTCCGTAGCCAAATGGCAAAAAACGGAACCCTTATGGATTCGTTTCACACAAAAATAGAAAAAAAACAATAAATTTTGGGGATACCACCAACTTTTTTTTTCATCAAACCCATACGTTCAAAAAACTATTAGAAACCTCAATATCACTATAGATACCCTAAAATTATAATGATATTGAGGTTTCTAACAGTTTTTTTTCTAAACTGAATAGTTTGCGCGAGAGACACTTCCAAAGAGGCAAAAAGTGTGTGTGTGTGTGTGTCCCTGTAACTTCTAAAATAATAGAATGATAAAACTAAAAAAAAAATATGATGTATATTTTTAAATGTATCAAAATTACATGTAAACAAAGTTACAACGAACTACAAGAACTTTTATATTATGTTACTTGCTGCTACGGAACCCTTGATGGGTGAGTCCGACTCGCACTTGGCCGCTTTTTAAGGATTGTTTTTCCGTGTAAAGTGATAGTAAATTATGATCATAGATTATGTCATAATCTACTGTGTGCTTACCAAACACCGTTATTTTTTTTGGCGTGATTTTGTTGAAACTTCGCATTTATTATAGGCAAAGTAGGTGCAGTAGGGAAAAGGCCTATTATTAAAGAATGTTTTGGCTTATTCTAAAACGCAGATTTGCACAATTGATGTCGGTAATTGCAAGCTTAGTTTCCAAGTATTTTATTCGGCGATTGTACGTACCTATCTAGTTCGGTAATTTTGCTTATATTGCAATATGTGAATGAAGCCTTTTATAGGCTAGGTTATGTATGGGCGACGGCGATAAAGTAGGTAAGTCTCTACCTCTACTCTCTACCTAGATACGTAGTTAGGTAGGTAGGTACCTCATACGAAAGGGCAGTAAAAAAGGTTATTAGTGTTAAGTAATTACAGATCATGTGTACAAAATTTATTGGACTTGGATGAGATGATAGAGATGGGCTCTGACTTCGTCTACGTAGCGTAGGTAAGTAGGTAACCAACTTATAGGTATGCAATGAGCGTTCAGTTGATGCTATGTGGCCACCAGTGCCAAGGTTTGAGGGAGGAGGGGGGTATAATGGGATTCAGATTCAGATTTACAATGAGGGGGGGGGGGGGATACAGGGTCATGATATCCCTTGTTGTCTCGAGCTAGTAGTCGTAGATAGACAATTTACGAACTACTTAGATTATATCCAGGTAGGTACCTACATCTATACGTAGGTAGGTAGGTAGTGTGTCGTCTTGAATGCAAATCGACGCAAGAGAAAGCACCTAGGTAGGTAGGTACCTACCTATCTAGCTAGAGTGACAACCAGGCAGCTCAAGATTTGGGGGGGGGGGGGGGGGGGTTAACTTGGCTCTACTACAAAAGTCAAAAATACTTTATTCATTGAAATCACAAGGATCATTTTGAATCGTCTTATAAATTTAATTGTTCCAAAGCGACCTTGATCGATCGCGATCTAAAAATTCAGTATTTTTAGCTCGAGGAGAGCGCAGTAATTAGTTAGCCAATGGTAGAACATAACTACAACGACGAGCGGAGCAAGCCGCGAGAACACATAACATCTTGTACCTATTGGGGATAAGTTCCTAGCTTTGAAGTCGGTAAAATTGAGTCGTCGTTAAAATTGATCGGAGTATTCCAAAAAGAGAAAAAGAAGAAGACTTTAGAAGATGTATCCATACACACATACATAGGTGCTAATCTCATTCATTACCCTTCCTCACTGAAACGAGGCATAGCTTTGCTTTGCTAAGCAAAGTAGGTACCTACTCTCCTACAGGTCGTATGCTTTGATTATTTATAGACTAATCAAAGGTTGTATGTTACAACACATCTGGACGAAACTTTGGAACTTTCCAAAATTTCATAGTTTATTTCGGTGGCGAGTTTTGATTCGAGTGTTATTTACCCCAAAAAGTGGGGATGTTTTCTGCCGCGTCATTTATTGGCCGATTTTGATAATATTTGGCAGAAACATTCGGTACCTAGTCAATTGTAAATAAGAATTTAGAATATGAACAAAATCGGTCAAGATGTCTAAAATAAAATTCATGTTTTCGCTAGTCCTAAAATAAAATTCGTGATCTGTGTCCAGCAATAGAATGCTAACTAGAAATTACGTACTTATTCTTGCTCAGATCTCGCTTTAGTCTCCAGGGTCTGATGGTGACCGCATAGGATGAACGGGATCTAGGATACCTACTACTGAAGCTGAATCTTCATGTTTGAGTTCAAACTTCAAATCAAGACGGCATGACAGTATTTTTCCCGCAGACTCCAGGCTCTGATGATGACAAGCACACGATAAATAGGATCGATGATTTGAAGGGTATGGTTTCCGGTGAAATTACAGGCACATGAGACTTTTCATCTTTATGTCTCAGGGTGGCTGACGCAGTGCAATGCCACATACCTACGTGACCTATGAGGTAATGCATTGTTAAAGGCAGAGGTTACCGCTTAACACCAGGTTGCCCATCTGCTAGTTCCATCATTCGTAGTTAAATAAAAAAAAATATGGGTGCTGTTGTTTCCACATGGGTCTGTTTTTACCCCTGACAGAACGGAGCGGGTGAGTGGTTGTGTGTGCAAACGAATATTCCCATTTATCTCCAAAACAGTTTTACCAATGTAGACACGGTTTTATTTAAAAATTTCCTGTGGTGACATCTAGCCGTGAATAGAGTAAGTACTTAATGAGTATCAGGGCGCGTTAGACACCGATGTTGTTCCTTAGGTCTTTCTTTTACAATTTAATAAAACAGAGATAATAGTCGGCGGTTTCTAAATATTTATAAATTGAGTTCCATTCCACTTTCACATTCCACTTGGTGGTACCATTCCGTATATGCTGATCCGTTAGTCTACGTCTTCAATCAAACATGCATAGCTGCTGAAGACATTTTGGAACTAAATTTCTTTTGCAGCTTCTCGGTGATGGATTTAAGAGTCATCTTCCGCGGAGTAGGCTCCTTCTGAGCTCCAACACGCTCCTGTGAAAACGATATTTGCATTTTCATATAAATAATAACAAAGTTCTACATATTTTTACCCCCTTTTATCTAAGAGGAGTGTACCGCTAGGGTGCCTTAGACCTCTGTCTATAAATAATCAAAGCCCTCTGCATACAAACGAAGTTTGCTCCTATTTTGGATATTATCTCATCTATGTCACAGATAAAATAATACTAAACTAGTATCAATGCATATGTGATTGCGATACCTTACTTGGTCGAAGATGATTGATACATTAATATCTAGTCTAGATCCGTGGTTTGACAGTTTATAAAATTGCAATGGTTTCTAAAACCTAGTAGGGAGGCCTATTGGTCATCGAGCAACGCAGGCCTCCGTACCGGAGGGGAGACGCCTTAGAGCTGTCAACCGATACATATTTATTCAGAATTTTTTGGGGGGGGCTTCACGCACTCACTTACAGTTTAATGCACACTTTTGTAACCAGTCGTTCTATCGCTATAAACGCACACATCTATAAACAGCAACACATCAAAAATCTTTATACACACATAGATGCTTTCTGTGTACAAACATCATGTTATGTCACAAAACTGACAGTAACGCCCGTTCTAGGGACTTCCAGCACTCAAGTCGATAAATTAATAGTATCGATAACTTTTTGGTAGGTACTTACTTTGCCTACTGTATATATTCTGTGCTACCATCAAGGGTCATTGAAGGGATTTAAGGGCGGCTAGGTATGGGGGGAAGGGTTGAACGCTCTCTGTGAAGGAGGAGTTCCGGAGTTGTTATCGAGGATAACATACAGATCATTTTGTGGATCACTATGAAACTTTAGATTAGTAAAAGGTAGTAGTAGGCTGGAGAGAGAGGGGGTAAACGCGGAAACTTAGACTATAGAGAAAAAATCAAGAAAATGTTGAGTACCCCAGGTACAACCACTAGCTCATGAGATTATTAGTTCTTGGGAAAATTTAATTAGAATTTTGTTCAAAGCCTACAATAATTTCATAAAACTATGGGTCGGCAAGTCAAAAGCGACGAAAGGAAAGGAAAGGAAAAAACGCTTTACTTAGCTGCCGTCATCCTTCTAACCTACATAAACCATGTCGGTTCTGGCCACGAAATATACGATGTATTATATCTGTCAGTCACTGTTATTGTCAAAAACCAAAAATCATGATCCTAAGTGCCAAAAAACTACATTAGTCATTAAAATGTAAAATAGTTTTTTTTTTAAATTTCAGGCATAATTATCCCACGTCACCTGGGATCCTAGTGTGGGATCACAACTATGTAGGTATGTGTTGGGTGTGTTAAGTTATGTTAATGTTAAACAATGGTAGGTAAAGTAATACTTAGCGCTTTATCTAGTGAACAGAATATCGCAATTTTTTTTTTAATTCTTTGATCAATCAAAGAATAGTATTTGAATAAGAAAATCCCACGACACAGTACGGACACTCATGACACGACTTTTCTTGAAAATGAGTAAATGAGTTCAAACTGGGAAATGCTTTTGTTAATTTATCGTGATCACGTATCCCACAACCTAGGTAGGCATGCAACTTTTTACGAAAAACTATCACACCTCTAGATTTGTAATATCACATAGTAATTTAAATTCATGTCAAGATGTCGTTCCCCTCTGGCTATGCACAATTTCATTTGGGCATACGCGTTAGTAAAACTGTTTTCGCCCGATCATTAGGGCGAGCGAAGCGAGTCCTCTACTATCCCATGCAATTTTGTGGTACACTTAACGAAAAAACTATCCGTTGTAATTTAGCATAGTAATTTAAATTCATGTCTTTGTTTAAATATAAATAATCACGGAAAAAAAGCTTGCTAGCCCTCACCAAGCATGTTTTGCTTTTGCTAGTAATAAAATTGTATCATGATGGGCCGATTGCTCTGTCAGACTGAACCGATCGTGTGACGCATAGAGTAAAACAGTGTGACAGTGCTACAAATACTGAAATGCCGAATCGCTACATTTTTAGCTGTAAATCAAGGTCTGGAACATCGAATTTACGAAAAGATGGTGTTTTCTTTCACATTGTACCTAAGTGAATTTCATTATATATATATATTTTTTTTTTTTTTTTTGATGCTGGACACAGTTCACACAAGGTTATCCAGCCCCAAGCCAAGCACAGCTTGTGATATGGACTAGATAACTGATATCCCTAGTACAGTACATTATATAGATATTTATTTTGCATTAACATAGAAAATACCCAGAACACCCTGAACAAATATCTGAAGATCGTACAAATATTTGTTCTGAGGCGGGAATCAAACCCGCAACCTCCTGCGTCACAGGCGAACCTTCGTCCACCGCGCCACAGAGGTCGTCAACTTATGGCATAAAATGAATAATTTCAAATAAAAATCATAACAGTTACCTACCTTGTTACATACCAATACCTTCATGGTGATTGGATTAACGGTTAGAAAGTTAGGTTAGGCTAGGCTATTGGCTCCCGAATAATATAAATACAATTTCAATAGCTTGTAAAACATATTAAACGAGCATTTATTTTATCGATAAAAAATCTACTTTATTATTGAGGCACATCACTAATTTAGTAGTATAAAAGAAAACACGGGCAACTCACATACAGGAATTTTTGAGAAATAAAAAAAACTGTTAAATGAGCACAAAGCTATTTCAGTGTGCATTGAGGCTGTTATTGTTAGCAGTTGCTTATTTAATAAAAAAAATATTAGGTTTACCAACAGTCTACACATGTATGTCGGAGAGAGGAGTCACATGATGAATCTGGAGAATAGATCTACTGAGATTGAAGGCTTATAAACACGACGTGTACGGCTGCGAACAATCGTATTCTGTCGTGTCGCGCCACCCAAACGAATGCGCCCGAGTCTTGGTTACGCAAAGACGCAAAGCGATCGACGCTCAGATATAAAAGGAGCGTACGAAAGCGCCAGAGCTCATTATTACATCGGCGTTGGCAGAGTGCACACGATTTAATCAACAAAATATAAAATCAAGTTCAAAGTCAGTTTGAATAAAATCTTAGTGAAACCTCTTTTGAATTTTCTTCATTTGCACGAGACCCACTGGAAAGCCCCTAAGTTGCCTTTTGCTGCTCGGAGGGATCTTAAGGATCCGACATGCATTTATGAAGAGGTACAAACTATATACCTATCTTTAGCTACAGAAGAAACCAATGGGGGCTTTTCATTTTCGTTTTTTTTTAATTCAATTTGGCTCAATTGATGGCCCTGACTCAACTGTGGTTGTCAAAATCAACAAATGCATCGTACCTATGTTATTTTGTGTGATAGTAACAAAATACCACGAAAATATATCACTTCGTTGTTGACTTTTACATTTCACTTTATTTTTACAGTTAAGTACACAGCAGCGACATCTATTTTCAAGGGTTTATAGATGATTTGGTATGGCCGTGAAAACCCCTCATTATAGGCAAACACAACGTGCAAAGATTGTACAGTAACCTCACAATGGGCGATCAACGATTTTTTTAAAGCATCTTTATTTACATTTAACTGAAAAGAGTAAAGTTATTTAAGTATGATCAATATTGCCGATTTTGATAAAATTAACCACGTAGTTTTATTCTTATTATAAACTAGAAGCAACCCGCGATTTCACTCGCATAAGTTTTGATCCTATGGGAACATCTAAATAAAATTTAAAACTATTCCAGTGGTCCAGCTATCGCCGTTCTAAATTTCATCCAATCCTTAGAAAATTTAGCATTTATAATATTACAAACATACACACATACTCACGCCTGTTTCCCAGAGAAGTAGGCAGAGACCATGAATTTCCACTTGCTACGATCCTGGCATACCTGTTTCGCTTCATTCACTCACATCACATTCTTCATATATGCTCATTGGTTAAGGGCGCTCTTAGCCTGGCCATTCTCCAGATCGACCCTGATCTATTCTGAATACCTTCACCGAGGTCTCCCCCTTCCAACTGTCCCATTCATGCTCATCTTATGAACTAGTTTCGTTAATCTACTATCATTCATCCTTTATACATACCCAAACCATCCAAGCATACCTTTCTCAATCCTTTTCACTATACAAGTGCTCTTTCATTTTACAATGCTCTCTTAACACACAGTTTCTTATTCTCTCTCAAAGTCCACCATACGTACTTCTCAAACCTCATCTTCACTGCATTTATTCTACTTTCATGTTTATTCTGCCTTAGCAACTTTCGCTACCACCAGATACATTAGTGTTGGCACTAACACCCCTCTATGCACATCCAGTCGTCGTGCCTTTTTGGATAAGTTCCGGCTGATAATAAGGCGTTAAGTTCACTTGATTTCCAAAATTTACACTCATTTAAATATCATCTTCATGCTTGCCATCTCTTGTAATCAAAGTTCTCAAATGTACAAACTTTTTGATGTTACACTTGTTGTTAATAGTAGTGTGATTTAATTTTATTTCTTTAAATATAGTTTCACATGACACTTACGTTGACATATCATATAATACACCTCTACCTTTTACCACACTGGTTCTTTCACCATTGGTCACAGGCCACTTTCAGGGACACTATATCTCAAGTTGGTCACTGAACCAAGAAAGAGCCTGTGACACGAAGTAGTAGTAGTTAGTAGTTACCGGTTAGTTAGTGGTTACATAGCCGTCAAATACGATACTCGTTAATGCCACATGTCACATGATGTCGAACGTGTTTAATAAATGATATTTAGTAATCAAGGATATTAAGTAATCATCCACCTCTTGGCTTACTGAAATTACACGTTATATACATGTTTACGTCAGCAGAATACATCCTAACATGCACATTGATGCATATTATACACATTTATATCTATTCTTTTGGTCACTTTTATGTCGCCCCTCTATCACACGCTTAAGTGGAGCTCGGTTTAAGAGTGGGCAGGGTAGTCGTAAGGGAATTGGCTTTCGGTACGAATAAATCAAGTAACTTGGCAGTGATTTTAGAGTAATGAATGACTAGTGTACTGAAGTGCAGTCGTAGTGAAGAGTGAATCAGTGTTATTGAATAAAATATTCACGGTTTTTTTTTGTTAAACCGTTCAGTTTTATTATTTTACCCCGAACACTAACTCAAAAATTACAAAATCTAAGATGGCCACTTTTGTTTTTATACGGCTTAATTTGACTTGGTCAATTTTTATGCAATAAATTATAATAATTTAATTGAAATTCAGGTACATGTGAAAGGAAACACCATCTTCTTGTAAATTTGATGATCCAATCATTTTTTTACAGCATAAAACTGAACAACTCGGCATTTTTCTTGGAGCACTATCTCCCACGCGAGTCGATTCAGTCTGACAGAGCAATCGGCGACAGCTAGTTTTTTATAAGCTGTATGCCCTCGAGGGCATTAAATTTAGAGGGGAACTACAGCGGGGAATGCCTTTGATGGCGTCTCCATTCCGTGTTGCTCGATGCTATTGGTAATAGGTAAATAGGTAGATAGATAAAACGCTTAACGCTAGCTTGTTCGCTTTAGGACAGATTCGTTTTACGACAGATTCTGGTTAGGACATTTTCTTTTTACGACAGATTAGCTGAACTGAATGAAGACACTGAACAAGTAATTAATTTTATAAAAATTAAACAGCAGCTGGGTTAAATACCTAGCAGCAGCTGGGTTAAGTACCCAGCTGCTGCTAGCAGCCTTTGTGGACGGGACTCTAAAAACTAGTTGAAAACCTGCATTTCGTCCGCGAACTTATTTCACCCCCTCTCCAAATAAATGTAATTCTAAGAAATGTATTACAAGAATAAAGAACCTCTGAACGATGTGGAGTCTCTTCAGAAACTGTCATCTGCTGCAGTGTTCCTGTTTCGGCCGGCTTCTCGCTGTGGTCTTCAGAATTACTTGAAGTTGAACTTGAGACCTTCAAATAAATTATGAGACGATGACGTTGGGTAATAGCTGATTTTATATTGAACCTTTGTAAAATTAATATGTCATAAAATCATTATTTTTGAGTTCTTAATTTTGATTTTAGAATAAATGAGTGTAGATAATAAAATAATAAAAATATGGTGAAAGTACCATGGGTGGTCTAACTGATCTTATTGCTTTGAGCATCTCGTCCTTAGAAGCATGCCAAGGTTTTCTGGTGGTTAAACGAGTGGTGTAATTTTTTCCGTGCTCTAAAATTCCTGTGACTATACCTTCCACTGTAACTAACCGGTATCAGGGAAATCCGTTTACTTTTATCCAAGCTAGTAGGCCGCAAGCCCGGGGATCTGAACACGGGATCTATACACAATCTGTTATCTTCATTCGCGTTGAAGATAAAGAAGGAGTTGGCCAGCGGCGGCAGGCACCTCAACAGGATGTGGCCTGCAGCCAGCAGAGTGCATATAATGGCAGCCATAACAGCGATCACTGGAGGAAAGCTCAGTTTATCTGTCGGTAGGTCGCAGCCAGACTTGCGTTCATCGAACCTAGAACATGTATTTACACCTGAGGACCTAGTCAGAGTTTTGCAAACACCATCGTAACGACGATCGTACGTGTATAAGATATCTGACCGGTGCCGCAATCAACGCGGCACCGGTCAGATACTGGCTGAGTCGGCAACACTGCATGCAGTCGAGCCGACTATCAAGATCTACCTCTCCCGAATAAGCGAGAAAACATCAGGACATGATGTGCTCCGGTTCGTGACGGAGAGGTGCCGGGGCCGGATTCAGGGGGCGCCGATTCGCCTGTATCTGCAGCGCCTGCAACAGGGCCGGGCTACTGACTTCAAGTCATATGCTCTCCAGGTCCAGGCGAAGTATAAGGATGTGCTCCTTGATCCGGATTTCTGGCCAGCTGGCATTGTTTACCGACGCTATAGGGAAGCGTTATTGAAACCAAATAAAGTAAAAATTAAGTATAAAGTTAAGTTATAGTTTTATATGAGTACTAGCGACACGTCCCGGCTTCGCACGGGTAGTTTCAGGATGCAAAACAGCCTCCACCCCCCTCCTACCCCCCCTGGTAGCCCATGTCACTCAGGGTGAATGTAGCTTTCTAATGGTGAAAGAATTTTTGAAATCGGCACATTTGTTTTTGAATTTGTTCATTACAAACATACACACACACTAAAATACTTATTAGTGTATATAGATGTAGATAAAATATGTATGTTAGTTGTAAGGTATATATTACTGAGGGCCTTTGTTTATAGGTACAATGTACATTTTTCACTGTTGCCTGAAATAAATAAATGAATTGAATTGAATAGAATTACATTTTTATACCGCCTTCGCTAAAAGGAGACGTAGGTACTTCTAAAGGGAATATAGGCACGGAGTAGAATAACCTACAGATAAATGATGGGATATGAGGAAACATAGTGAAGGAGCTACGTATCGTTTCTCTTTTGCAGCGAAGTTTAGAAATACAGTCATTTCAATACCAGTCCGTAACACCGCAGTTGTTGATGCCATCGCACACGACTCCGTGCGTGAAGCAGAATTGATTTTGTCCTACATTACATATTGTTTCATTCCACTGCAAGCATCCCCCTAAAGGCTTCTTCCGAGCTGATGTTACAGTCACTTGGTACTGGTTTGCCTGAAATCAATGAATCGTACAAAAACCTGCGAGGATTATAGTGGGGCAAAAGAACCAAAAAAAAAACAGGTTACTAAACTTTCAATTTTTGATAGGAACCAACACCTCCGTCGTTCATCTCATCTCCAAACTCAAACCCATGAAGCACCTTCTATTTTTGACCCCGGCCCCAGCCTTCTAGACTAGGGGTATGCTGTTGGCCATCAAATCAAATCAAATCAAATATCTTTATTTCACGCTATGCTCACTGGTACACCATACTCCTGCCTGATATGCAGACAGACAGCGGTCATAGAGTTGGTTAATTATTGGTTAAAAAGAAAGAAAGCCGTAATTTAGCAGTAGGTGTACATGGGACCCCTAAATACCAAGGTATTTACAGTCCTTACATATTTATTGACTTACATTGATATCAGAATTGATGCTGCTGTTGCTGAGAAATCGAAACCGAATCCTCTCCTTGCTAGCTGTGACAAAGTATGGAGATAGCTCGTCTGCTTCACCAATGGCATCGCAGATACGATAACAGAAGCGCTTCTTCATCACGGTGAAGGCATCATGGTTCGAGTTGCAATTCATGCCAACGGTACCCGGGAACTTGATGACCGTGATGATATAAGTATGAGCAGGCTCCGTGACAATGTCGACTGAACATTCGTAATCGACTTCTTTCACGTTACGGAAGACCTGTGTGAGTGAATATGACAAGGAGTTACAACTACCTCACATTGGTTAGCATGATCAATGGTTACATCAACAATACTCTAGCATTCAAAGGAGAACTGCAGCAGAAATATTCATCCAAGGGAAGTTGTTTTTTATTTTGGTCGAAGAGGGAAGTACTACCGCAAAGCAGTAATGCTCGCATTGCTGTGTTCCGGTTTGAATTACAGGCACATGAGACTTTCATCTTTATGTCTTAGGGTTGCGGGCAAAGTGCAATGCCATGTAGGGCGCGTCCTATGTGGACCTGACCTAGGAGGTAATGCACATGTCATTACTAGTGGTTCGCCTCGAACTGAAACCTCGCGAATATACGCGATTTAGGCAGGTTACCTTATTTCTTTCGAAAAAATATCTATGTACGTGTGGTTCGAAAAGTTAGACCTACAATCTCGTTCATATTCCTAGAAACACGATGTTAGACCTACAACGTAGTTAAAATTCCTAGAAACGGGAGGTCAACAATGGATGTTATACTGGTTATAGTTTTATAGAGTACAAGTTTCAAAATTCTTCAATTTTAGACTTTTCCCAGTATTAGTGTCATGACAGCTACAAAAATACCAAATTTCAGCGTTGTTCAATTAGTGGAAGTACCCTAGAGGTTTTGGTTTCTTACATTTTCGATTTACCCTAATATCTCAAAAACTACATGAGGTAAAAAATTCTAAAAATAGTTTTGAAATGTTGAAGCGAGGGGCTTTCATATGACACCCCATTTGATCTTATATTCTCACCTTATTATTTTTTTACCCCTTCTTGTAACCCAATATCTCAACAACCCCGGACCAATATAGCTCATAAAGTCATAACCTTACCAACAAATTGTAACAATACTATCTACCCTCCAATCAATTTTCATGAAGATTGGATTAACAGTTCGGAAGTTATGCTCGGGCAAACATACATATATACATACATACAAACGCCGATTCTTCCAAGGTGACTCAGAGAACTCGCTTCGCTCGTTCAATGATTATGGTAATATAGGCAGAGGTAACGCTTACCATCATCTTGTTCTGACATTCAAATAAAACAAACCTCTATTCTATAGAAAAACTCTTTAAGAAACCTCGTAATACTTTTGAAAGACCCTCCCAACAAACAAAATGGGATATTTTTCATTTTCTGAAAAGAACCTCGGCAAGGGACACTTCGGAGGGGGAAGGGGGAGAAGGAGGAGATGAGGTGTTGGCAGCCGGCATTTTTGGATTCAGCGGGGTTAAACTAGTAATCAAATAGCGTTTACCAAAAAGTAATATGGTTAGCTTCTGAACTCATAACTGAAGTTTTTGCCTTGACTATAGCACAGATAAAAGAATACTATACTAGTAACTATAGCTAGTGTTCCTACATAAGCTGCGAACAGGACCAACGAAGATTATAACGCGCTTCTAAATTCTACTATTAGCAATATTTTGCTGGTAATAGGGGATAATAAAAATAAGGAAACAAATTAATAAAGTATTAATATACTATTGTCTGCCGCACGTTTTATATTTATGTTGTTATTCTATTAATTATGTGAACATATATACATACATACATACATAGACACACGACTTTTTCCCCGAAAGGGTAGGCGGAGCCTCAAATGGGCCTCTTTTCACTGTGGGTTTGCACCATCGTAGGAAATAGACGTGACAAGTGGTGAGCTCACCGCCGCCATTGCTACCCACGACTGACTTCTGCTAAAGCTTTCATCCAGTAACAAGTACATACTTGTACTTAAATTTATTCTGTCTCAGTAATAACACATTCCTTAAATAAGCTAGCAGCCAGGGCAAATCTTATACCAACGAATCTTACAAACAGGTCCGGGTAACGTTAATAATTAACATACATTTGCATGGGGAACGTGTATTTATCGTAAGGTTTACCGTGTTTTATATTTGAACGTCCCCTTGTTATAGAAGCACTAGAGGACCCGCGGCCGCGAGCGACTTCGTCCGCGCGTACTCAGAAAACTGCCCCGGGGCGTTCAGACCAACCACCACGCCGTGAAACGACCTTTGAAACGAAACCGCACTCAAGTTTTTCAATTTAGAGGTCCCATTTTAACCTTAAGGCCCTGAAAATATTTCGATCTCTATTTCGTGAAACGACCTTTGAAATGACGCCATACTCAAATTTTTCAATATAAATATTTAAAATATCTATTTTACATTTAATTTATCTATAATTTGTATGGGCATTACCATGAAACAGCATGAAACCCGTTACCATGCCATTATAAGCAAACTAGTTCTATAGCGAACGCGTCAAACTCAAAAACAGCCTCATTAATCGCCTTGTTTTTAGAATTCAGGGCTCCGCAACGCAATGTTATGAACCTTCTTTGAGGTTGTATGGTTTACAAAATAAACGGTTAAGCACTTTTAAAGATAAATACCACTATGCACATAATGATAATTGGTTTAACCATTTTAGAGGTACAGACGAATAAATACACAAATTTTAAATACAATTCAGTCGGTTTTTAACCCCCGACGCAAAAACGACGGAGTTTGACGTGTCTGTGTGTGTGTGTGTGTGTATATGTGTATGTCTGTGGCATCATAGCACCCGAACAGATGAACCGATTTCGATTTTTTGTATGTTTTATAGGTTAAATTGTCGGGAGTGTTCTTAGCTATGTTTGATCAAAATCGGTTCAGCCGTTTCATTGCATTGAGGTTTTTTTTAATTTTTACAAAATTTATTACTTGTTTATTATTATTAGTGACAGTTCGGAACCCTCAGGGTTACCCTGCCTTGGTTGGCACGCCAACCAACGCAGGTGACAAAAGCTTGTATTGTAAAATATTTTTTTCACAAAAAACTTATTCAACGTCAACTCAGTTATGCCATGAATCAAGATCCGACGGCAGAACTACGAGTATACCGTATGTTCATGTGGGCAGCATATCCGTCTAATTGCATACAATAATTACTATACAAACCAAAGTCATTGTGTCGGACATACCCATGCCGTGGGATATGTCGTAGCGCAGCCGGCGAGAGGATACACACTCGTTGGTGATGTCTCGAGGTCGGTACAGGAGTAACATACCGTAGCTATTCACTTCTGCGACCAAAATTAAACATATTATAGTCACGCGGACCATTTCAACTGCCAACAATCTATGCACCCATGATATTTGCAACTATCAGAGAAAAGCCAGTTCTAAATCGTTACTTCAGGGAGAGATCGGAAATTGTTTTAGTTTTTTTCGGTATTTGTTGCCCGCACGAATTCGCAATTTTACACCGGATAACTCAGATTCTGAAGATGCGATTTTTCATGTCGTTGTTTTTGGCAATGCAAATTTTTTGCAAGGGATTTTTTCGTAAATTTGCCTTTGCGTATTTTTTCTAGGGATTTTGTTGCAGATCTACGTTATGCGTGGTTCGTGGGAAGCTATGGTATACTTGTAGTATTATTTTATCTGTGCTATGGTTATTCAAATTACTATATGATCCGGTGATGGAGTGCACGTGTATTTTTCACTCGAGATTTTTCATTCGATATTTTTCATACGAGCTTTTTCATCAGAGATTTATTAATCTTGACTTTTCATTAGACCTTTTTAATTCGAGATTTTTCATACGAGCTTTTTCATCAGTGATTTTTCATTCTAGATTTTTCATTAGAGCTTTTTCATTCGAGGTTTTTCATTCGATATTTTTCATCAGAGATTTACCGTTCGAGACTTTTCATACGAGATTTGTCATATGCGATTAAATTCATAAGATTTGCTTTGTACTTACGTGTTACGGCTCACCTTCTAAATTAATCTATCAGAACAATATTATTTGACGTACCAATCACTTGTACCATCTCATCTGTCCGGGACATCAGTTAGGGCCGGTGCGGCGGCAGATTCCGCTGAGGACCTCAAAAGACGCAAATATGCAAGTCTCGACAGAGCTTACTTATTTGAGCCTTTCGGGGTCGAGACTCTGGGTCCGTGGGGTTCCGGGGTCCATCGCGTTTTCAAAATTCTTTCAGGGCATCTGGTCGAAGCGACGCGTGACCCGAGAGCTGGCTCTTATCTGGCTCAACGCATTAGTATTGCCATTCAGCGTGGCAATGCAGCCAGCATCTTAGGGACGCTTCCGTCTGGTAGTGATTTGGATCAGTTGAGCTACCTTTAGATCGCTTGTAGCGGTCTTCAGGTAGCACAACTGTTTCATATGTATTTTGTACATACCTTGTATTATTCTTTATGTAAATAAGTGTCTTCGTACTTGTATTGCGAAGTTGTAATGCACGAAATGGAGTTCAATATGAAAAATTTCGTTTGTTGTCAAAAATTTGCATAACAATAGAGTGTACCGAATTGTACGAAATTAATATTTACGAGTATTACTCGTTATACCGCGTGACAATGTGCGTGCGACCATCGACGTAAATAAATTTTACTTTGGTCGAAGCGTGCGACCACGGAAGACCAGCGCTATGGCACTAACTCTGCCATAGCACATGTTGCCTTTTTTGTAACCGATTTTTACGCTTAAAATATTCGAATTTGGTGGTTATGTGGTTATAAAATATAAATATCTTTTTATCTGTTTTTTATGTTACAATGAAATAAAGGTACCTAATTAAAAAAGCTTCAAACAAAATTACCATTTTTTTCCAGATGACACGTGAAAAAGAAGCTGGTATCTGCGAGGCAGATGATTATTTTGCGTACAAAAAAGATTTCCGCACTGCGCTGCCGCAATTCCTGGCCGTGAGCGTCAAGAATCTGTTACTCCTAGGTAAGAACAAAGATACCCGACTGGTCGTTGTGTGGGAGAGTAAATGGACTTTCAGTAGTTGATGGTGATGGTGAAATGTATGTGTGCTTTGCGAACGTTACTGAATTTACTCGTGGCATACGCGTGACTTCGCTCGCATGTAGTTTTTTCCGTACAACCTCAACAACTGGGGTAATTTTATAAAATTCCATTATGGTACTGGCATTGAAACGGGTTATTTAATTAAATCCTTGACCTTGAATATTTTGGACCCCTTAGAATGTGATTTTTTAATATTCCTCTCTTAGTAGATTTTAAAAGGAACACGCCCTCTACCAGATTTTTTTCTCCCAAAAGTGGGGAATTGTGCTGCGGCACCATTTTCGGCTGGCTTTGATAATATTTGGAAGAAACATTATATACTCAATTCTAAACAAGAATTTCGAATATGAGCAAAATCGGTCATGAGGTTGTCTACATATAGATTAAATAAGTCCGCCCGAATTTAAAATCCGCGTAAATTCAGTCTCGGGTCGGCACAGAATATATAATAGTACAAGTCTCAGTTTAATAGGTGTTTCTTTGTATTATTATTGTAATAACGATTTGTACAATTGCACATATCTCGTGACGTTTTTTGTAAGTTGGTTTTTGGAATAGACAACTTTTTCATTACGTTACAAGGTAATAAAAAACTTAAGACGATGTTTGGACGTAAACTAATTACAATTGTTGCAAAAAAGTTTATACTCGCGAGGTCTACTGTTCGCAGAACTACTAGTAACTATACAAGCCTTGGTCGCGATAAGGCATTGATGGACACACGTGTGTGCGGCCCACATTATCACGTTCTTCCATCAATGTCTGATTTGCCGGCCGCGGCAGTAATGTACTGTAATTTCTCCAAGTTATCTCCACATAGAAAATTAAAAGAAGTAAAATCTTAAAACCTCGGGATATAGAAATAATTATTTTCACTTCAGAACGGAGAAGGTTTGGGAGATGAGTTTAGGGTAAGAGATTGTGTGTGTGCACTTCTGGGGTTCTTGGTAACCGGTTTTTCGGTTCATTCAGAATGGAACGCTTTTTGTACGATGAACATAACTAGTACCCACCTAAATTACGTAACCTAAATATGTACTTACCTATTTTAAGCGATGAAGAGGATACAGAGTAAGATTATTTACACCGAAGGGCCTTTTGAGTGTATAAAACAATTTTTGAAAAAGAAAACCTATTTAGGTACGGTTTTCTTTAAATATGTGGCAGATTTTACTATAAAAACTTTCGTGAATCATATCAATTATTTTATAAAAACGGGAAGTTTTCACGTACCGTTAAATCGATGTAAGCACCGACATTGTTTCGACCCGTTTCGAGAGCCTTTTTCAAGGTGAGTGAACGCGATGCACTCACTGTTGTGGAGTGGATTGTGGATTGAAAAAACGTAGGCAGATTCCGTAAAGGTTGCGAAAATCTACAATTTGTATGGATTTAAGAGTTTGTAGATGAAATCAGAAAGGGGCCAAATAATTAACAGACCTTTTTTTCCAGTGGTGCCATCTTGTCGTGAATAGAGTAATTAGCTTCGGGTCCGTAAATCATGCGTGCTAGACACTGATGTGCTTCCATAAGTGTTCAATTTTAATGGAACACTGAAAACAGTAGACGTTTCCTGGTTAAACCTCAAGCGTACTCCCAAGCTGTTTCCATGTTAATAATCGTTGTCCACCTTGATTAATTTACTGCGTATCATAGCGGCTTTTTCAAGGTGAACATAGCTACGATTTCAATGCAATCCTTAGAATGGATTACATCTAATAAAAACAAATAGGTAGGTACGCCGGTTTCTTCCGGAATTCTGAAAGCAGTCTTATGAGGCGCTTATCATTTTCATTACAAAAACCAAATTTCGACTCTCATTTAGGTTTTCGTACTGTATATATTCTGTGGTTATTCCGAGTGGTTCCCAATAAACCTGCTCAAACTAAGCTTATTGTTTTAGAAAAAAAAAAATTGTTACCTACAAGTCTTGGCCGCAACTAAGTAGGCGCAGATAGCCTCACGTAAATGTGCGGTCCATTATCACGTTCGTCCATTATCGCCTGATTTGCCGGCCGCAGAAATATTGTACTATTTTTGTCTCATTTCAGGATATGGCATGACCCTGGGTTTCCCTACGATATTGATGCCAGCCGTTAGGAATCCATCCAAAGACGAAGTTTTATATTTGGAGAAGTCTCAAATATCTTGGATCAGTAAGTAACTACTTACCTACTTATAGGTGCCATGAATGCCTTATGTGCCACATGGTTCCTTATGTGGCATTGCACTGCGCCCGCTACCCTGAGACATATAGATGAAGAGTCTCATGTGCCTGTAATTTCACCGGTTAATTAAATGATCCCAATGCTTCTCATTTCTCTTTGGATCGGGATGGGTTCAAGATGCAGTGTAGTATAGGACGCCGAGTTGCTTTAGGCCCAAACCTTTGTTTAATCTAAGGCCCAAACTCGATGGAGCGGTGACAAAATTATGGTCGCGGATATAGAGGTGGCTCAAGGCCAATCAATAGGCTTCACGTATACGTATTTTAAGCAAAATCTACAAAGTTCATTACAAAAAAAAAACATATGTTTCATTCATCATATTTCCAAGGCCATACTTGCTATGAGTTCAAAACACAATATCTATAAATATTCTCGATAAAAACGTGCGCTTATCTCTATTACTTATCAACTTACGTTGATGAATAATAGTAGTAGGAAATAATTTAATTATTAGGAAGAGCGAAGTTATATCTTCGATTACGCAGCAAATATTTGTTTAAATAGTGTTTTTCGTGATTTTCGTTCACTTTTTGCTAGGCGAATTCAGTCAAATTACCTGTTTTGTAACATTGACATACCTTTCAGCTAACAAATCCTTTTTTTGACCACGATCTCACTTCACCCATTGGACGTCACGATTTGAGTTAGATAGTAACTGAATTTGGCGTTATCAGCGTCCTGTTAGATAAGTATCTACCACAGATAACATACTATTTAGGTACCTTTTCTAATTCTGGTAGCTTCCCTTCCTGGCCCATACTTACCAACTTGCTTTATGTTAGGTCAAGTCATCCAAATAAAAAATATGCTAGGTGAAAACGAATTGGTACATATTATTATAACTGTAAAAAACAAATTGAACGGTAAAAATAACACCATTATTTTATTAGCTCCTATGGGGTTGGACCTGACTGATCCGCACGGAACAGCATTTTCCCGTAACCAACCTTCGATCAAAATCGAAGTAACCAACCATCACAATCTCAACGGTAGGTATGCAGAAGTGTCTTACAGTATGATTTTAGGGTCGGCATTAGAATCGGGCATCCGAAATTCGGGGTTAATTTTTGTTGCATTATATTGGGTTTGGTTACCCCTTACCATCCAACCCCCTCCCCACCCGCGGAGATGTCTTTTTTTTGTTAATTTTTTTCTTAGGAAACGCGATTTGTATTATTGTTTCATGCACGTAAAGCCATAATTTTTGTCAAAAATCAAAAATCATGGTAAAAATCCCGTTTCTAGTGAAAATTATCTACATCTGAATGTTATATTTTGTCTGGTTTAAACAGGATCAGCAACATGGCAGTACTGTTGCCAAGTCCAGTGCTGACTTCGCTCTGTATTAGACCAGTTGAATAGCCTACCCATCTATTTTCGGGCCTAGTAGCTTCCTCCGACACGCCATGTAACGACCGCCAGTGTTAATAATCCACAGAAAACTGATTTACAACCGATCCAGTCTACATGTATGTACCCAGTGACTGGGTCTGAAATTCCGAGTCATGGGGTCCATTCAATTTACCCTGCACTACGCATGCAAACCGGAGGTGACCTTGAGCGTTCGGACCTCCGACGAATATTGCTCACGGCATACGACCGTGAACACTGTATAAATCGCGACTTATAGTCACGATTTAGTCGCGTCTGATAATTTTTCAGGCTTAGTAAGGCTTTGATTAGCACAACGAATGATTTCCAAACATTTTCAGACTGTAAAATAACATTGATTGATTTTAATAAAAACTTACTCAACTTCAAACCCTATCATAACTTTATTTTGTAAACAAGATGGACATAGCTTTTGGTTGATTGATTATTGTAATCAATAGTGATCCTAAAACGTTTCCAGCTGACACTACTTGATGTTCAATACAGACTCAATTTGCAGGAAAATAATACCTGGACGAGACGACAACATAAAATAACATTATTATGAAGCTACAACTCTGAGAGCATTGCGGCCTCCGTATACGCTCGATGCTCCAGCTCGCCCATTGCGGACGGGTTTCATTCGGTCGAGTTGGAAACTACTCAATGAATTGAATGAAACCAGCATGACAATAAAGAACGGAACAAGGGGCTTGAATTCTGTACCGTTTTGTGACCGGTGATTTTCGATACAAACTCTTATGCCAATCAAAAATAAATCCAACCATCAACCAATCAATCATTTGTACAAAAGATGATATTATAAGTAATATAGACACAGGTACAGCCAAAGATCAGCTTACGGCATGCAAAGTTAAAATATTTTTTACAATTTATGAAATTAAATGAATATTGTTGAAAATCTGATGAAAACACGATAACATTTATCAAAAAATACACACGAATTGAGAACTACTTATTATACTACCAACGGTTTCCAAAATACAAAGCATTTTTGTTTTACGTTAAAACCCCATTTTGACCTCATCAGGTTGCGAATTTTCAAAATTCCGTTCTTAGTACAACCCTACGCATCGATAGAAACACCCTTCAAATTTCAAGACTCTATACGACCAGTGGATTAGGCTGTGCGTTGTCACTCGGTCAGTCAGTCAGGACATTGCCTTTTATATATGAGAAGATATAGGTAAATATATAGACAAAGATAAAATAATACTATGGTATGGGTAACCTGGGGTAACCCAAAGTTTAAATTTTAGTACACGATGCTCGCTAGCGCGTGCGAGAAAGCGCGCGGGTTATCGCGTGCGTTGATGAAGGAGCCTAAAATGTTGTCCTTCTGTTTTAATTCCAGGTTCAATAAACCTGATCATGGTACCAGTGGGATGTGCGCTGTCTGGGATGGTGACGGCTCCGATTGGAAGGCGGAGAGCCATGCAGCTCGTAAACCTGCCGTTCTTTGTCGCCTGGCTCATGTTCCACTTCTCCACCAACACAGGGCATCTGTACGGCGCACTGTTCCTTACTGGGATAGCTGGAGGCTTAATGGAGGCACCGGTAAGTACCTAATTAACCAGTAGTCCTGCGAACAGTAGACCTCTCGAGCACAAACTTTTATAAAACTATGCATTGTGTTGATCCATAATGAACAAACGAAGAACTCAAGGAGTCAACATTTTGTATTATTAAAATTTACTATTTCAGATAAACTCGACATAAATTTCAACTTTTTGTGATGCAGAACTTTTTATTTTATTGATCGAGTCTGTAACTCTAACATCTCTTTTGGATAACTATCACGGTTTCAGACTTAAACCTAAAAAAAAACTCATTCTGTATATCTAGACAAACTCTTGCCTCTTGACCGATTTTGCTCATATTCGAAATTCGGAAGAACAAAAGACGGACAACGGCACTCCTCGATGGATGATAGTAGACTGGCAGGGTTTGGGCTCAGTTTGATAAGCTCAAGGCACTGATTATAATTAGTACTTGTACTATTATTTATTCTATGATATTAATCACTACGTAACTCAAAGTTCCGATTACAAATGTTAAAAAGGGTGTATTCAAATAAAAAAACAAGCCACCTCGCTCTCGTAACTTTGAGGTTGTGTGATAACTGTAACTGTAAGTGATGAGCTGTAACTCTGCACCAGCCTTAAGTATCGCTGGTCGCTGTCTTTCTGTTCGAAACTATAATTCCATTGAAACTTTATACAGACACAATGATAATTATGTATAAAAACCCAAAGAGCTATGGAAAAACAGGCAAAAACCTCTGCCTTGCTAACTAAACGGTTTTGCGTCGTCATTATAGTCATAAATATGGTATTCGATCATTATTCAAGGCAATATTACCATGAAAATCCGTATCTGTCGTCCACAAAGGCAATTTCACTATGAAAATCTGGAACCTACGGCCATGTACTTACATGTTGGTACTTATTATGTGTCAGTACACATGCCTTGGCTGCATTATGGCGTTGATGGACTCATGTGTGTATGCGCCTGATTTGCCGGCCGATGCAATAATGTACTGTGCCGCCCATTTTAATTACAGGTCCTTACGTATGTGGCCGAGGTAACGCAGCCGCATCTCCGAGGGTTCCTCTCGGCCACCAGCTCCATGAGCATCATCCTGGGAGTGTTCACTCAGTTCCTGTTTGGTCTATTCTTGTATTGGCGAGTCGTGGCTCTCGTCAACATAGTGTTTACGGTAGGTGCGATTATTACTGGTCCTTGCTTATGGGACGGGTTAGCACGGGCGCATCTCTGTGGATTCCTCTCGGCCACCAGCTCCATGAGCATCATCCTGGGAGTGTTAACTCAGTTCCTGTTCGGTCTATTCTTGTATTGGCGAGTCGTGGCTCTTGTCAACATAGTGTTTACGGTAGGTGCGATTATTACTGGTCCTTGCTTATGGGTCGGGTTAGCACGGGCGCATCTCTGTGGATTCCTCTCGAAAACCAGCTTAGAGAGCGTCATCTTAGTCGTATATGGTTCAGATAATTAATCTCCAAGGGTTTCTCTGTTGGTATACTGAGTGAATAAAAATTGTAGTCTTAGTCTTCAGACGTCCACAGGCCTGCCTCATAGAATGTAATGGGGGATTTATACCATAATCACCACGTTTGGCGAAGGGATTGGTGATCGCTTAGGTAGGTGTTGAGTAATCTGGTGGAAGCTGTTGCCCACCCCTGGTGTAATCCCTAAGTCGGCATTTACGACATCTACGGGTGGAGATGGAGGGGTATATTTTTAGGCCGGATACACTAAGGCCTAGACCGCGACTGTGACCGTGACCGTAGCTGAAGATGAGTATCTTTGTATAGAGTTATAGCTTTTTTGTTTATGAGTTCGGCCGGGGAAGTACTACTACCATACCTATTTCTGTCGCAAACCAGTTGTGCTCGCATTGCTGTGCTCCGGTCTGAAGGGTATGGGTGCCGGTGAAACTACCAGGCACATGAGACTTTTCATCTTAATGTCTCAGGGTGGCGGCCGCAGTTCAATGCCACACAGGGCGCGTCCTAGGTGGACGTGACCAATATGGATATGCATTGTTAAAGACAGAGGTTACTGCTTAACATCAGGTGGGTCATCTACATCTACATGTTCCGTCATTCACTCAGTAAAAAAATAAATTTAAAAAAAACTAGATTCGATTACCTATTCGTTTTAAATTGATGTATTTTATAATTTGTTCTACAGATTCTCGCGGTAGTCGCTCTTTGCTTCGTTCCGGAGTCTCCGCATTGGCTGGTGTCCAAAAGACGCCATGAAGAGGCTAGAAAGGTGTTTTTTAACTATTTTATAATTCAAAATTTATTATTTATCAGATTCATCAATTTATCTATACATAGAACTCAGTAGGAGAAATTCATCATGATGGCTTATAGCATAGATAAAATAACACTATACTAGCTTATAGTAAAGTTCACTTTCCCTTCGTAGGTAAAAAAAGTAAAATCATAATGGCGGGTGGCTAGAACTTAGGTTCTCATAACTTATGGTTTATGAAAACCCGAAACCTGAAGAAAATGCTTTACACTTTTAAACTTCTGAAAATATTGAGGCAGAAAAAGTCCAAAGATAATGGTCATTTGAAGTCCCCTTTATGAAGTTATCGTGGTGCTCACCTACCGCAGGGTGACCAGCATCGCTGCGCTGACACGAAGTAATACCTAAGAAAAAATCCTAACTACCTAAGTACCTAATTGCGTTTGATATAGCAAAACTTATATTGGACGGTCCATGTGATCATCGAACACGCACCTGTTATCAGAATAGGAAAACATTGGCCGCCATTTTGAAATCGAGTTTTCTTTTACCTCAAGAAAAGTATGATTGTCAGCTGTGTGTGACTGTTGGGTGATAATGTTTTCATAATGTCAAGTTACCTACTTAGTATGTTCAGCATGCCATCGGACCATCATGTCTTCGGCCTGCCAGAATTGCAGCCTCCGGTGCAGGCCTCCTCTCCATTCACATTACTGTATCATCTATATAGTCTTATCATCATCATCATCATCATCATCATAAGCCTTTAAACTACCACTTCTAGACTAGGCTTCCTTCATAAGAATTCAATATGGGGTTTGCCATACTCACACCACGCTTGACAGGCAGATTGGTGATCACAGTATTGATGTTTAGTACTGGGGTGGATGCTGCTACCCACCCCTTGTGTATTCCCTTAGTTGGCATTTATGACATCTATGGGAAGAGACGGAGGAGTCTATTTTAATGCCGGATACACCACGGGCTAACAACATAGGCCTGTGAAACGTATGTACTTACGACGATCCTAATACTTTCGGTTCGACGTCGAGGTTCCTTCCACTAGACCACTGAAGTATGTTTATTGCAGAGCTTACAATGGCTGCGTGGCTGGACAACTCCTGAAGCCGTCGAACGAGAACTCAAAGAGATTCAAGTACTGTTCAAAAATGAAAAAGGTTGGTGACTTATAAACTGATACATGACATATAAAGTATGCCCACCGGGCCACATTGGGCTGTTCCTAAAGAAAAATAATAGGTACTGCCCACTTACTCCAGTAAGCAATACGCTATAATGGTAAGATATATATCTATAGTAGTTTCGCCACGAGCTGAGACCTCGCAAAGAATCCGGTTATGTTGTAACTTAGTAATTGTATTGGTGGTAAGTGGTAACCCTGACTCTCTGTCTCTGGTGTGACTCTCTCTCTCTCCCTACCAACCAAATTTAATGGTGATTAGATCAACAGTTATCGTCGGTACAGATAAAATAATACTATATATCATACTAGTATCATCGAGAAAAACTCCCATTAATCATAAACACCAACCCACATACAAACATACGAAAGTTAAAACACTAAAGCTTGATAGTGTTTGATAGTAGGTATTGTTTCTGTTTGCAGTGAAAACTGAAGATTCAGAGGATTCGTTCGCAGATGAAGTGGCACTCTATTTCAAGAAGAGTTTCCTCATTCCTTACTTCCTGGTTTGCTTCAGTTTCTTTGTGGGCCACTTTAGTGGTATGACTACGCTCCAGGTACTTATCTTTTAGACTAAGTACTGGTTTTGATCTTATGCACTCTCAGTATCACCATCTAAGCTTTTTATAAATAAAATAGTCTCCTCTAAGTCTACACATTCAGGATGACCAAGGAACTTACTTTCTTAGTGTGGCCATGTACTATTATGTATTCTGTGGTGTGGCACGCAGGGTAAAACAATGTGAAAATAGTAAAAGAGCCATTAGAATAGAATATGTCGACTATGTGTAGGTTGCCTAGAAGAGATCCTTATCCTTAAGATCGCTCTTAAGGATAAGGCCGCCCATTGTATCACCGTGAAATAGTTTGTAAGATAATATAAGTATGTTGTTATTTTATTATTTTAAGGAGAGTACAATAAATAGTTATCTATCTATCTATCTGTCTTCAATTTCAGTCAAACTAATCAGTATTTTGGTTGCTCGCTGCAGACGTATGCAGTGTCAATATTCCAGATGCTCGAGGCGCCTATAGACAAGTACTACGCAACCCTTATCCTGGGAATAATTCAGATTGTTGGCACTGGAGTTTGCGTACTGCTAGTCCATTTCACCGGGAAGAGACCATTGACATTGATCTCTACGGCAGGTGGAGCCATATGCTGCTTGCTTGTGGCCAGCTACGATGTTTACATTCAAACTGTGAGTGACTTTACACCAGAGGCTTAGTACAGGTTTGTAATTTGGAACCACTCGAAATAACGAAAACCGAATTGCGAGTCGAAATGTCGTTTTTGTATGCAGAAAATGATAAGCGCCTCTAGCGGACTTGTTAAATAAATGAAAACAAAGTTCCAATTCTACTACACAAATCGTATTTAAATTGTCTCATAACTGTCACTTTTGACACTTTTGGTATTCTACTAACTTCAATGGTTTTCCAATTGCATTACAATTGTGACCATTTATAAACAATCGTAAAATCTACATACAATTTATGATACAATCATACATTTTGCAGAATACCATTTCTATTGACAATTATTATTGAGTTGTAATTGCATAGGATGGTTTTTCTTTTAAACATAGTAGAATTTGGGAACAGATATCGACTCGCAACTCGATAGACGGGATACCAAATGCAAAACTTAGACAAACATGTACTATAAATATACTAGGCCCTCAGTACGTCACCAAGATACAGGCCTCGCCTAGTTTGGGACCCACTGTATAATGGCTCAATTTTGCATGTTTTTACTTTCTATTGTTATTTTTGAAAGATCACTGTTTGTTACTAAACATCAACCTGTGTTTGTTTCGAAATAAATTTATCTTATCTTATCTTATCTTATGTAAGATGCCACATAAACCTTTTTTTGAACGTTGCGTTGACACATCCCTACAACCGAACTGCTTACTGGTAGATAGGGCTCAATCGCGCTAATTTTGAACGATATTACTAAAACAAAAGCAAAACCATTCACGATATTTCGTAAGTCTGGATTGCGGGATCTTTTGTTGAAATTGCCTGAAACTCAGCGGATTAAGGAAGTTACAGCTCAATTGTAGTAAGGATCCCTCAATCCAGACGTACGAAATAACGTGATCGGTTCTGGTTTTGTTTTGGTCAAGACATAAAAGTGTAATCAGTGCAGCAAGTGAAACTAAGACATTTCAACACTCTGAAATAGGCACCTGCTCGTCTTTAATTTTAAATAATAATAGACATTACTGTTATTGACAAATATTATAAGACTGCACAACTTATCGACATCGCCATCCCCAACACGCAGAATTTACAGACAAACAACTACAGAACAGAACAAAAAAACTAAGTAAATACACAGACTTGAAAGACGAAATAACGCACGCATGTGGAAACTGCAAAAAGTAACCATCATACCCATAGTATTGTCTACAACAGGAGTCTCTTCGCACCCTAAACTTTCCAAGACTTACCTACTATAGCCTACAAAAAGCAATCGTTTTAAATACATGCCGGATAACTAGGAGATTTTTGCAAACCGACCAACTTTACGCCGTCTCAACAGGAACCCCATAACCATGACACTTACTTGGCCTAGGCCCATAAGTGCTCATTATTACCGGATTCTTAAAGCCGAGATGAAATAGCTCATAAAGAGAAAAATAATAGTAATAATAACGTTCATAATTAGCGTGATTGGGGCCCAGCTAGCTATGATGTCACCTTGCACAACTACGTCGCGTTGACACTGATCTCTACTCCTTGATATTGTGCACTACATAACGTACCGCTCATCAGCTTGCATCAGCTCAGATGGTCTAGTGTTACTATTGATCCGGAACCTAATAATGTTTTCTGGTTTACAGTATGGCATCCCAGAAGTTAATACTGTGAATACTACGATGAATGTAGACTTCGTGACGGGAGGCATGCAAACCGTAATAGTAAGTAACTTGTGAGTACTACCTCATGAAAATAGCCTACTAAAAAGTCAGGATTGCGTCATTATGAAGGTCATTTATCTGATGGTATGTGACACGGACACGGCTGTAGAAGCAGTAGAAGGAAACTCGTGTCTTTTGATACCTACATTTATTTGTAGAACTAATAAAA
The DNA here is from genome assembly GCA_932527175.1 of Operophtera brumata. NCBI lineage: Eukaryota > Metazoa > Arthropoda > Insecta > Lepidoptera > Geometridae > Operophtera > Operophtera brumata. Next base: position 72,283,288 of record OW052239.1, read on the forward strand.
CTACAATTACCTCTGTATAAATTTCGTAAATAAAATTTAATACGTTGGTAGACGATCTAAATATAGCTCAACTCAATCACTAACAGATGTAGGTAAGCGTCAAGAGAAAGAGCTTCTTAGGGTCTTATTGCCACGCTGGGTAATTAAATGTTAATTCAGGATGATGCTTGGAATTAAATCAGTTGAGCTAACTAAACGCCGTTGCTAACTATCTAAAGACAGCTCAAATGGTCTCAAAGCATCCATAAAACACTGTGCATTGTATTGGCACGCAAAATGGCAATAAATTGATGATGCCTATGCCTCAATTGTATTAACCACCATGCTTTGAAATAAATTTGTTGCAGAAAAACCCCTATTCCTGGATGCCAACAACACTCCTCATGCTGCTAGCTCTTATCACGCACACGGGTATAAGATTGCTGCCGTGGATTTTGATTGGGGAGGTAGGCATTATCTATATCGTCAGAGGTGGTGGGTGACTGCCCCGCACTATTCATGTAGTAATAGCACGCTAGTAGTATAAATACCAGATCATCTGGACGACGCAGTAGAGGAGGCCCCCGTCTCGATTGACCACAGACGTTATATAACGTTGGTGGACGGCTATGTCCAGCAGTGAACTTCTAATAGGCTGATGATTCGCGTGCAGTGAGTAGGTAGATATAAAGCAGCATACAACTCTTTCAATGGCTTTATACCTACTTATTTTATCTACCTTACCTATACATATATGAGGAAACAACTGTCGAATCTCCACCATAGAGGGCTCTACATGTAGAACCGTAAGATGGCACCTGTAAATATTCCATGGCAGGTGCCATCTTACGGTGAACGAGCCGAACCGTTGCCAATCCATGGCAAGTGCCAACTTACGGTGAACGGTCTGTATATATTTCAAATATTTTTGCATTCCCGGCTGCCGTGCCGTCGCCGCACCGGTGCCGTGCCGGTGCGGTGCCGGCTAGTTGAAAACGGCCGTATCTCTAGACAGGGGGGCGATTCTCGGATTGTAGACATTGATGTCGAATAGAGATATAATGTAAAAAAGGTAAGAGGAGGTACAGTCAAAAATACTATTATAAGAATATACAATTTACCCATGAAAAATTTTGAATGGGAAATCTCGAATGAGAAAAAGAATATGAGTTCGAGATTTATCATTTGAGTATTTTCCGTTTGAAAAATCTCGAATTAAAGTCTCCAAAGATAATTTGAGCCTTGCGTGACAATGTGCGCAGTTCCGATTACAACACAGCTTACTATCTATAAGTAGGTAGGTACCTGTATCATACGATGGCCATGAACTGACGATGTGGTTCTGACAAGCTTCGTAAATTATTTATGTGTGCGTCTTGCGGGCGTTTCAGTTTCCACAATCATGCATAATTACATGGAAAATAAACAGTGTTATTTATATGTACTTTAACCTCGTAATTTTCCTTTCTTTCACTGTCAACCCTGTATGGGTCAGAACCTTGTATAGGTGCAATGCTCCCAGGATGCTGATACACAACTGAGCGGTAAACCACGGTCATGTTGTGTTATGTTATACTAGCGACCCACCCCGGCTTCGCACGAACATTTATCTATCTCTACCTCTGACTGACTTGATTCATTTTCACCGAGCCTAAACCGCTGGACCAAGAAAGCTCAAATTTGAAGGCTAGATTCCGTTTTTAGAAAAACTTCTCACATAATTTTGTAAATTCATTCTCTAAGCGAGTGAAATCAACCGACGTATGGAAATTCGTATTCCTTGAACGTATCAACTTGAAACTTTGCCTAAGAATGCTTCAATACAAATTAAAAAAGGATAAAATTTTATTTTTGCTAACTTCCCCCAAAAAAGTGATGAATGGGGTGTTAAACATTTTTATTAGAACATAATTACATACGCGGTTCGTTTTGCTTGAAACTTGGTTTGGGCAATTGACAGACAGAATAATTAAACAAATATTTCTGGATTTTTCTAAATAACCCTTAAAACCCGGTAAAGAGGTAAAGTCAAAGTATTTGGGCTTCATCGTAGCGAAGCACGGTTATTTATTAATAAATATAAAACTTCCTGAAGTTAATCTCTTTTTTTTTAATAGTTGTAGCAACATGTTTTTTTTAATAGTTGCGGGTAATTTCTGTAACTCGAGGACCAAAAGTTGCTCGTGTGCGGCAGCGCCTTAGACCCGATCGACGATTGCCGAGGCATCGTTCATTTTAAACTGATCCCTTCGAGACGGATCGATTAGGAACAAAATTATAGGTATAATGGATTGAACAGGACAAGGGATCGAACTCAAGGGATCCATCAGGAACTATTGTATAATTTCCTAGTACCTACGGATTATCTAGTCTCTATCTATACGGATTTACATAAGATATTTGTTTTTCAGGTTTTTAGTGCTAAGACTCGGTCTGGAGGGGCAGGCCTGGCCAGCGCTGTAGGATACATTTTCGGATTCCTTACAAACAAAATGTACATCAGTATGGTCGACAGTATGTCTATATGGGGGACTTATGGCTTATATGGTTTAATATGGTAAGATTTTTTAGTTGTAGTAGAGCTTTTTTGTGAAAGAGTTCGTCCAGGGAAGTACTACCTCCATACCTATTTCTGCCGCAAAGCAGTACCTAATGCTCGTATTGTTTTGTTCCGGTTGGAAGGGTATGGATGCCGGTTAAATTACAGGTACATGAGACTTTTTATGTTTATGTCTCAGGGTGGCGGGCGCAGTGCTTTGCCACATAGGGTGAGTCCTAGGTGGACGTGACCTATGAGGTAATGCATTGTCAAGGGCAGAGGTTACCGCTTAACATCAGGTGGGCCATCAGCTTGATGCGTCATTCACGAAGTTAAAAAAAAGGTCCTTTTGTGATTACGTATTGTCACCTATAAAACTACATGGTTTATAAATAACACTGAATGAATGGTTTCTTTTTCTTCTATTCGTACTAAATGTTTTATACTTCTACATTTATAATGCAAACTGCTAAGGAGTGGAAAACACTACCGTCGACTGTCTCTCCTGAAAACTATAATCTGGATCTCTTCAAGGCTAGAGTGAATAGGTAGCTGCCTTCTAGACCTTTGTGCTCCATCTTCGGCCACATCGTCACTTACCAACAGGTACGATCGTGGTCAAACAAAGGTCTATCAAAGTTAAAAAACAAACTCCGGTACAATGAAATAAAAATAGAAAAATAGAAATAGAAATATAGAAATCATATATTACGAAAACAAGTTTATCACATCACATCACATCACACTATAATATTATAAATGCGAAAGTTTGTGAGTGTGTTAGTGTGTGTGTTTGTTACTTCTTCACGTTGAAACGGCTGGACGGATTTGGATGAAATTTGGAATGGAGATAACTGGATTCCCGGAATAACACTCATGCACATTTTTATCCCGGTATTCCCATGGGATCGAGACCTATGCGGATAAAACCGCGGGGCGCAGCAGCAATGCAAATATTCTAACCGACAAACCTAACTAATTTATTTATTGTTGATTTCCTACATCACTAGCGCGTTCATGTCTTCTGTATGAAAAAACTTAATAGGTTGTTGATTCCCAATCTGCTGAACCACTATGTCTCCGGAAACGTGCGCTTGCAATGTACATAATACGTTCATGGGCCAATGTGTATCCTTCGACCAAAATAGTGTCAGACGTCTATACAACTTCTATAGCGATTAATTCCACGGGACGCGCTGGGCCTGTAATATTTCTGCGTTCCACGAATGTTCCACGGTTTATGACGACTTTGTGCGAGGACCATTCTGCTTTTTGTTTGCGAGAAGGCACGTAAACGCATTACCACGCAATTAACATATGGCTACCTAATTATTGTAGGTATGACGTACACATGGAAGTAATATAGTAATCGGTATTTACGATGCGTTATAGTTTAGATGACCCGCTCATGAGGGATAGTATAATATATCCACGGGAAGAACGTGTTGTGGTGTAACAGAAGACGCGCACATTTTTTGAAATCCCAGAGTTTTTAATCAAAACTAGTGTCCGTCTTCAGCTTTAAGTCGTTAATTAATACGCAAAACCGACGGGGTGTTATAAGTTTGACGTGCCTATGTGTGTGTGTGTGTGTGTCTGTCTGTGGCATCGTAGCTCCCGAACGGATGAACCGATTTTGTTTTTTGAATTAGTTGGGAGTGTTCTTAGCTATGTTTGATGTTGGGGGTTTCTTTAATTTTTTACCAAAAAATTTTTTTTGTTATTTCACAGTGCAATAGGCTGTGTCACATTCTACTTCATCCTTCCCGAAACGGAAGGGAAAACACTGAATGAAATTGAGAACCACTTCGCGGGCATGAGAAAACTCACCAATAAAGTTTACCGTTCAAAGGTAAGGTCCTTATCAGCCTAGATGTGTCTTAGAGTGAACAATACATAGTTATTATTATGTATACTTTATTGCACATAAAATAATGTAACATACATGTGGGCTTAATGCTAATAGTAGTTTAGGAACAACATAAAAGAGCATTTACATACATTACCCGTGCTACAAGCGTGCTATTATAAAACGCGAATCGTCTTTGGAATAGTTACTCAGTGTTTTGTCTTTTGCATTGACAGGAAGTTTCAAATTCGATCAAATGAGACAGACGCAATGAAGATGCGCAGCGAATGACTAGCTAGCGAATGTCTCACCTGTGACAACCGCAAATAACCGTAGGTTTATCGCGCAATTATGTGCCCATATTACCAATTAGTGTCTAGTGCTAAAAACGCTACTTAAATATGCTCTGTTTGTTGTTTTATGTTCAATTTACGTTCAATTCATTGGCAGTTGCAGTTGGCAATTGAATTATAGCATCAATTCGATTTTTACCGCTCAAAATGCTAGTAAAATACCGCTCAGTTAAATAACACTCTTATTAAACATTACTACACTACGTCGTGATCACGTCCATGAAATCAACAGTTTGAAAACATGTGACATGTGCAAGAGTGGAATCCTTTTACAACAATCGGTTCATTATCACATGGGTGGGACCAAAGGGTTTGGTCCTATCATTTGACAGGTAGATATCTTCTTCGGTTTAGGTTGACCAAGACAAATCAATTCAGTGAGACGATAGATGAATTGCCTTAGATAATGCCATATGAAAATAGTCAGCATCAGAAAATTAAAAGGACCTAGGTTAGGTTAGTTACTAACCTAAGTTCGAGCTAAGTTTCGGGGAAAGTACTATTAACCGGAAACTCAATAACTGTCACAGATGTCTGGTAACCGATGTTAAATGCACAGTTATTCACAACCTACTTTACCTAATTAACCTATTTCACTATAATTAGTCTTTTAATTTTTATAACTTGAATTTCAATATTAATTAGGAAAAAGCAACAAACAGGCTATGGTATTATATTGCCTAAGGCCTAAGGCTATGAATTAAAATAAATACCAGCCATCTCGAGGTAATTTCTATAAAGAGAAACCCCGAAATTTTCAGGGGCCTTTAGGTTGCCTAGCTCACCGACTTTTGGTCTGGGAGTGGCTGTAAACTTGTAAAGGTGCCGCTACGGTGGTGCAATTTAATGTGCGAAGGTTCACTTAGATAGGTAAGTTGCTAATCTACTTCTGATGAAACGAACGAACGTTCTCAATATTCAGTCAGTCTTCTTCTTCGTCGTGTCGATGGTGGATCTATGTTTTTTCTATTTAATAACTTGTTTTGCCAGAATTTTGCCACTTTTACGGCGTTTTCAGATACAGTGTATGTGTCACTCAAGGTACAGGTGTTGGGGTACATTGGGCAAGTCACTAGGTGTGCCATTGTTTGAGGATCTGTTCCGCAGTAAGGACAAGTTATAGCTGTCTCTTCTGAGTAGCCCCATTTACTCATATTGAGCCTGCAGCGGTCCACCTGTGTCCAAAGTCGGTTAAGCGACTTCCACGTGCGCCAGGGGAGGTCTTTACCTTCAGTAAGGTGTGCTCACTCACCTCAGGTTTCCTTACAGAGACGCTCGGCTCCCGAAATATCGAAAATGCAGGATCTGAAGGGAACCACGAATATGTCGTACGAAGACGACGTCGGGAACACCAGATGACCATCAGAAGACTTGACAGAAACAAAGGTTACCTACGTAATTTTAAACAGGTGGAAGATTTAAAACAACGGAAAGTAATGGGATCACGTTAAATAAACTATCACTCGTGGGCTCATTAAAAGAAGGCTGGCGGCCTTCTTTTAATGGGCTCATTAAAAGAAGGCTAGTTGCCCACGAGTGATAGTTGTTTAAAATCTTCCACCTGTTTAAAATTACGTAGGTAAAATTAAAATTACATAGTTTATGATAAATATAATATATATATATATACAGTGGTGGCCATATAATTAAGAACGCTGATATAAAGGGAAGATTTTTTCCAACTAAGATGCAAAACTAATTGTATGCATTTGTTTTTATTTCTCTCGGTATCGTAAAACATTTCCATATTACCACTGTATTCATTGATACACATGATTGGCTAAAAATCAATAGGCAAACTTTTTAAACTACTTTTAAACAAAGTATTCCTCATTACTGGCTGGTCACGTAATTAAGAACGCTAAGTAGTTTATACCTTTATTCAAATTTAAATAGAGAACACTCAGTCGATTTGTTACTGTTTGTATAATTTTGGCGCAATTACGTGCTGTAAAAGATTAAAGGTGATTGCTTCTTTAGAAAAAACAATGGGAAAAAATAAAAGTTGTGATAAATCTACAAGGGAAGTAATAATAAAACTTCGCCGGAAGAATTGGTCTTATAAAAAGATAGCCGACCATCTGCAATGTTCAAAAACGATGGTTTTCCACGCTGTAAGGCATTTTGCTACGTATCTAACTACTTCGAATGTTCCACGTGTACCTAAACAGAGAAAAACAACTCCTCGAGATGACCGAAACATCGTTCGTATGGCAAAACAAAATCCTTTTAAAGGGTCCAATGAGCTTAGAAAAGAATATTTTGGTGAAAACAACCCTTCAGCAATCTCAGCACGCACTATTCGAAGACGTTTGGTAGAAGAAAAGTTGCACGGCAGGATAGCAAGAAAGGTACCCATGTTAAAACTTTGCCACAGGCAAGCCCGGCTTGCATTTGCGAGAAAGTATGAAAACTGGACTGTGCAACAGTGGAAAAATGTACTTTTTTCTGACGAGACGAAAATAAACAGAGCATGTTCTGATGGAAAACGATATGTACGACGTCCCCCGAATACAGCATTCGACTCAAAGTACACGAAAGTTACATTAAAGCACGGTGGTGGAAATGTGAAAATTTGGGGTTGCTTTTCTGGACATGGTGTAGGACCTGTAAAGTTGATAGAAGGTAACATGAATCAGTTCCAATGCAAAAATATACTGGAAGAAACAATGTTACCATACGCTGAAGACGTTCTACCGGTCATTTGGACATTCCAGCATGACAATGATCCAAAGCACACTGCACGCACCGTAAAGGAATTTCTTACAGCGCAATTAGTTTCTGTCTTAGACTGGCCTGCTAACAGTCCAGATCTAAACCCAATAGAGAATCTGTGGTTTGAAGTAAAGAAAAAGGTTTCAAATACAAAGTGTGGAAATTTAAAAGAGCTGTATGACGTTTTTTTAGAAGAATGTAACTCTATTTCTCTTGCGAAATGTCAAAAATTAATAGAGTCAATGCCTCGCCGGTGTAAAGCTGTAATTAAAAGCCGTGGATATGCTATTAACTATTAATTTTAGTTAAATATTTATTAAATTTCTTTTTATGTTTTCTGTGCTACATAATATTGTGATTTTTTAAATCTAAGTGTCATACAAAAGCATTCCCGAGCAGTTAAATAAATCGTTCTTAATTATTTGTCCAGTTTCAGTACTATTTGAATGTGTTACTTTGATAAAATCAATAAAATGTGCAAAAAATAGTTAGCGATTTCATACTTTATTCTTAAGTCAGGTTGCTCTATTAATGTGACTATTATAATAACATAACTAGTTGCTTCTCAGAAGGTACACATCTCTGTGTATGATACGATTTAAATAAAAAACTTCTAGAACTTCAAATCGTTCTTAATTATATGACCACAACTGTATATGTGTGAATATGTGTATATATATATATATACACATATTATATGTATATATAATATGTGTATATATAATATATAATATATGTTATATGAGTAGGTACTAGGTAGGTACCTACTACCTACCTATTTTAATCTTCATCATTTCCAAGGGCATGATAGAGCTCTAAGCACGATTTCAATAAATTTTCTGGATACAAAAAGCGCTTATAACATAAATATCTCTATTATCTATCAACGTACCTATCTATATCGATAAAATTCATAAAGAGTATCAAATAATAATATTTTAGAGGGCATAGTACATTTATTTTTAATATTTTTCAGTGTTTTTCGTTATTTTCTATCACTTTTCTTTGCGTCGCACTATTCTGTCACTTACTTGGTTTAACTTACCTTTACTGAGTTAGCTAGTGACGGCATTTGGCTGTTGTCTGCCTCCATGGGACCACGAGAAAACACCCGCAATTCATAAGTAGTAGTGTTAGTAGTACAGCTTTTTTGTGAAAGAGTTCGTCCGGGGAAGTACTACCACCATACATATTTCTGATGCAAAGCAGTAGTGCTCGATTGCTGTGTTCCTGTTTGAAGGGTATGGGTGCCGGTGAAATTACAGGCTGAGACATGAGACTTTTCATCTTTGTCTCGGGGTGGCGGGCGCAGTGCAATGCCACATAGGGTGCGTCCTAGGTGGACGTGACCCATGTGATAATGCACTGTTCGTAGGCAGAGGGTACCGCTTAACATCAGGTGAGTCATCTGCTTGATCCGTCATTCCAAGATGTCTAAAAAATAAAAATAAAACTAGGTAGTACCTATTACCTAGATGTGGCTGTAAGGCTGTAAGTTACCTACTCATCATCATCCTGCTCTTATAAATTGATGTGGGGTGGGCATAACGTTGTATTAGCTGTAGTTACTGATAGGTATTATCTATGGCTGCCTCTTCAAGGCTGTTTATTGGTTACAGCACGTCCACCGTAACATGGCACCTGCCTGGGTTGGCGTGCCATACAAGGCAGGTGCCATCTTACGGTGAACGTGCTGTAGTTCTTATTAATTACTTCCATCAACATTCAACATTCCATAGAACATTCCTTTTTATTATTTTTTACTTTTTTTATTATTAATATTGAACATTAATATTGTCCTTTAGCACAGTGAAGCCAGTTTTATATGCGTGTTGCGTTTTACACAGATAACACACAAATACGCCCTACACTAACACACCGATACAAACTAAGGAGTGATGAGCATAGTTAGGATGCAATAGAATAGAATAGAATAGAATAGAATAGAATAGAATAGAATAGTAATTTACAATGTCTGTGTAAGTGCGTGTACCTGCTTACGTGTAGTAGGTACTGCCTAATAGTTATTATGGTTTTCGTCTCCAGTTGCTTTATACGCAGTTTTTGGTCTGAACTTTCTCTATTTGTCTGTAGGTTGTGAGCATCGCGGAGGCCTGCAATGCTCTAAGGTTGTAAGTAAACCGCATCGTGCCTGAAAACTGTGATTGTAAAAAGTTTATTACCTTCTTATACATAGGTACCTACCTAGTTAAATGTAGGTTGAGTGAGGCTAAACGGGTGCAATTTTGTGAGTTGTGTTTTGAGTCATGGAATTCGGCTATATGTCGCGCCTAACTCTTGAAAGTCCGATAGCAATAAAAACTTCACACTTCCATTTCGACTTTAATTTTTTCCCTTACCTGTACCACAGATAAAAATAATACTATACCCTGTACTTACTGGTAGGTAAGATAGTATAATTAGTTGGACAAGCGAGTGTCGGACCATGCAGTAGGGTTCCGAAGTCAAGTCACGATACCAACTTAGTTTCCGCCTGGTACCGGCGGTCCCATGGTTACTAATATTTATTCTGTGCCATGAAGCAAATAAATAAATAAATAAATAATGCTGGACATATCACACAACATTATCTAGCCCCAAGCTAAGCAGAGCTTGTGTTATGGGTACTAGATAACTGATATACTTAATACAATACATTACATAGATAGATATTTTTTATTAGGGTTACTTACCCAAAGGGTAAAACGGGACCCTATTACTAAGGCTCGGCAGTCCGTCTGTCCGTCCGTCTGTCACCAGGCTGTATCTCACATGAATGTAATAGTACCTACAGTATCGCATGAACCGTGATAGTTAGACAGTTGAAATTTACACAGATGATGTATTTCTGTTGCTGCTACCATCGACGTAAATAAAATGAATGGACGGGCCTTAGGGAACGATAGTTTTGAAGCTTCTAAACAGACCTAGCTAGTATACTTCGCTTCAGTCAGTCTTTGTCACGGCAACGAGTGACAGCTATGCTGAAAAATACCAAAATTAGATACCTTGGTAATACAATGCCTTCCTGTGCTTTTCTGCAAGTGCAAACAACACAAGAAATACAAATAAAGCTTCAGGCATCGCATTTAATTCATAAGTAAAGGTTTTGTAATATAATTTTCATCAATTGATAAAAAACTTATAAATCGTCGTGTGGTAGGAAAACTACATAAGTAACACATTTTGCGAAATCGACTAAAATTAAAAAAAAAAAAAAAAAAATTGCATGGTTATGATGGCCCATACATGTCGATGGACACGTCTTGCTCTAGAGGACGAGCGACAAGGAGGACTACGCCCCAGGACATTATCTCAATGTTCCCCACTCTGAATGAAAGTTAACAGACACAAGTTTATACTCGTAGATAGTTTTAATTTTAGTCGACATACCTTTTTCTTTTTGATACTTAGAATTATTGTGTTCCACAATTTTTTTTCATTTTGTTGATTTTATAAGCATTAGTCGTATGATAAGTTTGTTATGTCACTTACTTTGAATTTATAAGTCTGCTAAAATAATGTAGGTGTTTCAGTAGTTTTCTAATATTCAGTCTTGATAAAAAGAAATGATTATAAGTTGGTTTTATTTTAAAATGTATTTTAATATTATATAAATCTATACCCATGGATAGGATTGTCATATTCAAATAAGTAAATAATAGATCATTTCAATTATTCAAAACTTTGGCGAGGGAAAAATACATAGTCGTTTTTTTATTTTTTTCTCTTAATCAAAAGAACTAAAATGTATTATCATTAAATTCGAAAATAGATACAGTACCAATCTATAACATATCAAAACACGGACTGAAAAATTAGTTACGATAAAAAAATTATTGCCATTTTTGACGCAATAAAACAGTAAATCGCGTTTTTCTCGCGATGTTGGTTTTGTTGTTGTTATTACTTATTTAGTTTTCCAACTACAGCGACGAAATATTTGACAAGACTTCACGCATGACGGATGGTCCGGTACAGACTGCAAAAAAAATCTGATGCCTAAGGGGTATCGTATTGATTTAGAATTGTAATTCGCATTATTTACGTCAAAACATTGCTAAGCACGTCGCTTTAGGTAATTGCATATAATATGTAATGGCATGTTAATTAACCTTATAGCTTTCCAAAAAAAATCTAAGGTAAACAAAAATGGATAGAAGTCATAAGACGAGCAAGAACAGACGACTTTTGGAAGTGGAATACATTTTCCCGTATTTGCTCTGATAATTTTCTACACAATTAATTCTATACGCCAAAAAACGGTTAGTAGTAGTAGAGCTTTTTTGTGAAAGAGTTCGTCCGGGGAAGTACTACCACCATACCTGTTTCTGCCGCAAAGCAGTAGTGCTCGCATTGCTGTGTTCCGGTTTGAAGGGTAAGGGTGCCGATGAAATTACGGCCACATGGGACTTTTCATCTTTATGTTTCAGGGTGGCGGGCGCAGTGGAATGCCACATAGGGCGCGTCCTAGGTGGACGTGACCTGAGGTAATGCACTGTTCATAGGCAGAGGGTACCACTTAACATCAGGTGGGCCATCTTCTTGATCTGTCATTCCAAGTAGTATAAAAAAACTCATTGTGCAAAATTCTTAAAACTGCACTCTGCAGTTTCTTAAATACTGGAATTTTTATACATTTATGTTTCCGTACGATTTTTATGATATTTTCTTAGTTTATTGAGTGATGAAAAATATATTTTTCACAAATTGATTAAGCTGAAGACCTTAGGTGGACTTGCTTTTCTATTGATTTTTATTGTGTATGTTTGAAAGCTGAAAAATAGATACGTAACTACATAAAACAGAAGGGAACCATGTATTTTTGTAAAAGTTTCATTCAATAATTGCATTTTTTTCGGCGATTTTTGTACTATAATTTAATTTCACCTAGTTTATTTACAAGACCGCCAGGAGTGGCGCTATAAAGAGGCCTTTACTCAGCAGTGGCTGGATAGATAGATAGATAGATAGATAGTTTATTTGTTGACCGTACCCTAAATCCGAATTGTCTTATTTTTCACGAACGTTTTGTATTGGTAAGGCCAGTCCATTTATTTTACTTTGGTCGAAGGCTGCTACTATAACAACAAATACTAAAAAACAGAATTAAATAAAATAAATATTTAAGGGGCCTCCCATACAAAAAACTGATTTCTCCAAATGTAGGTTAAGCGATGCTCTGCGGGTCAGTTTTTGGATGGGTGACCGCATTTTGCGTTCAATTTTTATTTTGTAAACCTGTTTTTTTGCCGTTTTTTTAGTTAGTGGTACGGAACCCTTCGTGCGCGAGTCCGACTCGCACTTGCCCGGTTTTTAATTATACATAGAAAATACCCAGAGCACCCTGAACAAATATCTGGAGATCGAACAAATATTTCTTCCGAGGCGGGAGTCGAACCCGCAACCTCCAGCTTGGCAGGCGACCCTTCGCCCGCCGCGCCACAGAGTTCGTCCAAATACCTACCCAGTATTTGGTATTTGCTGGGTATTTACTCGATGGGCGGCCCTCTTGATGGAACGACAAAAAGGAAATCGGCGAATGAAGGCGGCTCAAAACCGTTCAACGAAGGTAGCATTCTATGGAGGTGACTTCGTCCAGCGATGGACTTCTACTATAGGCTGATGATGATTGATGATAGTGATGATGACATAGGCAACCTTCCTACAATCAGCTGTCTTTACCTAAATCTATAAGTAGGTAATGTATATCACTGTGTACAACGCATGGACCAACGTAGTACAAATCATGTTGACCCTGAGAATTATCTCTTTCACTTTTTACTATTATTATAGCACTATTCTACTCTAATATATGGTCGCAAGAATCGAAAGTAGATTAAATTGTTGTTTTGAGATAGCAGAATACTTATAAATTTTTCAGTTAATTCACAATACAGTCTCGATTTGTACCTACACTGTTTAAAATAAATATGAGAATTGGGCTTCAGATAAATTGGTGGTTTTCCTCGAAGTAAAATTGACCACTCCCATATTATGGGACTGGAGGAATAAAAATATTATTTATATTCCTCCAGTCCAAGATACATTTATTTATTTAAACATTTATTTATTTAAATACGGAGGCCTACAATGCTCTCAGATGTAAATCGACGTTCGTATTTATGTAGTCTGTGATTTCATGGTATTTTACGCATGGACTTAGTATACAAACAACTGAGCGCTCTAAAAAATTATAATACCGAAACAAGACCTTATTCCATTAGGTTAAGACTCAGTTTAGATTACCGTCATAGATAGAGGAAAAACGAGCCAAGATAGATAGGTTTAATAGAGTTAGTTTGACCCTTTCTAACACTTGAAATGATAGCTTTATGATAGCAAGGGTGACCATGACCATTGTATAGGTAAATACTAAGAGGTCATCGATACTAAAAATATAAAAGTTGGCCGTCGAGGGACGCCCGGCAGACGAGAAACATCACGGCATGGCTGCGTCACGCCGCGCCGTTTGCCGACACTGAACACTCGGTAAGTAATCAGTAACAAGGTTCGATAACACTTATTGTGATATTAGAAAAAAAAAGCGGCCAAGTGCGAGCAGGACTCGCCCATGAAGGGTTCCGTAGCAGCAAGTAACATAATATAAAAGTTCTTGGATGGATTACGATTTAAGACGTATAAAAAAAAAACTACTTACTAGATCTCGTTCAAACCAATTTTGAGTGAAAGTTTACATGGTAATGTACATCATATTTTTTTTTTAGTTTTATCATTCTCTTATTTTAGAAGTTACGGGGGGGGGGGGACACTTTTTACCACTTTGGAAGTGTCCCTCGCGCAAACAATTCAGTTTAGAAAAATATGATATTAGAAACCTCAATATCATTTTTGAAGACCTATCCATAGATACCCCACACGTATGGGTATGATGGAAAAAAGTTTTTTGAGTTTCAGTTCTAAGCACGGGGAACCCCAAAAATAAAAAACTACTTACTAGATCTCGTTCAAACCAATTTTGAGTGAAAGTTTACATGGTAATGTACATCATATATTTTTTTTAGATTTATCATTCTCTTATTTTAGAAGTTACGGGGGGGGGGGGGGGGGGGACACACACTTTTTACCACTTTGGAAGTTTCCCTCGCGCAAACTATTGAGTGTAGAAAAAAAATATTAGAAACCTCAATATAATTTTTAAAGACCTATCCATAGACACCCCACACGTATGGGTATGATGAAAAAAAGTTTTTTGAGTTTCAGTTCTAAGTATGGGGAACCCCAACAATTTATTGTTTTTTTTTCTATTTTTGTTTGTAAATCTTTTTGCGGTTCACATAGTACTCTACTTACCAAGTTTCAACAGCATAGCTCTTATAGATTCGGAAAAAAGTGGATGTGACATACTCGGACAGACAGACAGACAGACATGACGAATCCATAAGGGTTCCGTATTTTTTTTTACGGAACCCTTTAAAAGTGTTTCCTACAAACGCAAGCCCAGTCCCGAGTTATACTATTATTTGACAACATTTTAATTTACGAAATTATCAAAAAGTGTTATTGTTTCATGATACTCATCACTTACCAAACCTCCAGTATGAATCTTGCTGCATAAATAACTGTGATAAATAATTTGATTTAAATAATGTTTGTTCCACTCCACGTTCATAAGTGTCTATGGAAAAAGTCTCCGACATGACTTTATTTTATGGTCACCGTATTAGAAGTAGACACACTAACTCTGTAGTTCATATCTTGCTTGGCTCGTTTATCACCTGCGAGCGCTCAGTCCTTTTGTATACTAAGTCCATGATTTTACGAAATGGAAGCGTTGAGAGAAAAATCCGCCCTCTATGGTAAGAAGCGTAGGGAGCGTAGTTTACTCCATCTACGGGTCTTTTTTTTTAAGTCTGACATCTCATCTCCTTAACGTTGTTGATACATGGATGAAGTATACTACGTCCATGGGCTGATAGCATCGAGCAACGCAGGCCTCCGTACCGGAGGGGAGACGCCATAGAGCTGTCAACCGATACATATTTATTCAGAAATATTTGGGGGGGGCTTCACGCAATCACTTACACTTTAATGCACACTTTTGTAACCAGTCGTTCTATCGCTATAAACGCACACATCTATAAACAGCAACACATCAAAAATCTTTATACACACATAGATGCTTTCTGTGTACAAACATCATGTTATGTCACAAAATTGACAGTAACATCCGTTCTAGGGACTTCCAGCACTCAAGTCGATAAATGAATAGTATCGATAACTTTTTGGTAAGAACTTACTTTGCCTACCACCAAGGGTCATTTAAAGGATTGAAGGGCGGCTAGGGATGAGGGGAGGGGTTGAACGCTCTCTGTGAAGTGGAAGTTGCGGAACCGCCCCACTTTTCGAGGATAGCATAGAGATCATTTTGTGGATAACTATGATATTTTAGATTAGTAAAAGGTAGTAGTTGGCTGGAGAGAGAGGGGGTAAACTCGGAAACTTAGAGTATAGAGAAAAATCAAGAAAATTTTGAGTATCCCAGGTACAACCTTACTTTACAACAACTCATGAGATGATTAGTTCTTGGAAAAATTGAATTAGAATTTTGTTCAAAGCTCACAATAATTTCATAAAACTATGGGCTGGCAAGTCAAAAGAGACGAAAGGAAAGAAAAGGAAAAAACGCTTTACTTAGCTCCCGTCTTCCTACTAACCTACATAATCCATGACGGTTCTGGCCTCGAAATATGCAATGTATTATATATATCAGTCATTCACTGTTATTGTCAAAAACCAAAAATCATGATCCTAAGTGCCAAAAAACTAGATTAGTCATTAAAATTTATAAATAGTTTTTTTTTATTTCAGGCATGATTATCCCACGACACAGGGGATCCTAGTGTGGGATCAGAACTATGTAGGTATGTGTTGGGTGTGTTAAGTTATGTTGATGCTAAACGATGGTAGGTAAAGTAATACTTAGCGCTATATATAGTGAACAGAATATCGCGTTGTAAATATTATACCTAGCTATATTTTTTTTTCATTCTTTTGTCAATCCAATAGGATTTGAATAGGAAAATCCCACGACACAGGACGGACACTCATGACACGACTTTTCTTGAAAAGGAGTAAACGAGTTCAAACTGGGAAATGCTTTTGTTAATTTATCGTGATCACGTATCCCACAACCTGGTAGGCATGCAACTTTTTACGAAAAACTATCACACCTCTAGATTTGTAATATCACATAGTAATTTAAATACATGTCTGTGTTTAAATAAAAAAAAATCAAGGAAAAGAAGCTTGCTAGCCCTCACCAAGCATTTTTTGCTTTTGCTAGTAATAAAATTGTATCATGATGGGCCGATTGCTCTGTCAGACTGAATCGATCGTGTGACGCATAGAGTAAAAAGTGTGACAGTGCTACAAATACTAAAATGCCGAATCGTTACATTTTCTGCTGTAAATCAATGTCTGGAACATCGAATTTACGAAAAGATGGTGCTTTCTTTCACATTGTACCTAAGTGAATTTCATTATATATATATATATATATATATACATACATACATACATAGACACACGCCTTTTTCCCCGAAAGGGTAGACAGAGCCTTAAATGGGCTTCTTTTCACCGTGGTTTTCACCACTTCTGAATAATATATATTTATTTTTAATTTATTTTTTGATGTTGGACACAGTTTACACATTATTATCTAGCCCCAAGCCAAGCAGAGCTTGTGTTATGGACTAGATAATTGATATCCCTAATATTAGATATTTATTTTATATTAACATAGAAAATATCCAGAACACCCTGAACAAATATCTACAGATCGTACAAATATTTGTTCTGAGGTGGGAATCAAACCCGCAACCTCCTGCGTTACAGGCGAACCTTCGTCCACCGCACCACAGAGGGCGTCAATTTATGGCATAAAATGAATAATTTCAAATTAAAATCATAACAGTTACCTACCTTGTTACATACCAATACCTTCATGGTGATTGGATTAACGGTTAGAAAGTTAGGTTAGGGTTAGGCTATGGCGTCTCCCGAATAATATAAATCAAATTTCAATAGTTTGTAAAACATAATAAACGAGCATTTATTTTATCGATAAAAAATCTACTTTATTATTGAGGCACATCACTAATTTAGTAGTATATAAGAAAACACGGGCAACTTACTTTCAGGAATTTTTGAGAAATAAAAAAAACTGTTAAATGAATTCAAAGCTATTTCAGTGTGCATTGAGGCTGTTATTGTTACATACATACATACATAGACACACGCCTCTTTCCCCGAAGGGGTAGGCAGAGCGTGGGCCTCTTTTCACAGTGGGTTGCACCATCGTGGGAGATAGACGTGACAAATAGTGAGCTCATCCCTGCCATTGCTTCCCACGACTGACTCAGCTAACGTTATTGTTATTGTTAGCAGTTGCTTATTTAATTATTTTTTACTATGGTTCCCAACAGTCTACACATGTATATATGAGGTACAAACTATATACCTATCTTTAGCTACAGGAGAAACCAATAAGGGCCTTTCATTTTCAAATAAAAAAAATGTAGTTTGATTTGGGTCAATTGATGGCCTTGACTCAACTGTGGTTGTCAAAATTAACAAATGCATCGTCTGTTATTTTGTGTGATAGTAACAAAATACCACAAAAATATATCACTACGTTGTTGACTTTTACATGTCACTTTATTTATACAGTTAAGTACACAGCAGCGACATCTATTTTCAAGGGTTTATAGATGATTTGATATGGCCGTGAAAACCTCTCATTATAGGCAAACACAACGTGCGAAGATTGTACAGTAACCTAACAATTGGCGATCAACGATTTTTTTAAAGCATCTTTATTTACTTTTAACTGAAAAGAGTAAAGTTATTTAAGTATGATCAATATAACCGATTTTGATCAAATTAACCACGCAGTTTTATTCTTATTATAAACTAGAAGCAACCCGCGGTTTCACTCGCATAAGTCTTGATCCTGTGGGAACAGCTAAATAAAATTTAAAACTATTCCAGTGGTCCAGCTATCGCCATTCTTAAATTTCATCCAACCCTTAGAAAATTTTGCATTTATAATATTACATACATACACACATACATAAACTCACGCCTGTTTCCGAGAGAAGTAGGCAAAAACCATGTATTTCCACTTGCTACGATCCTGGCATACCTGTTTTGCTTGATTCACTCACATCACATTCTTCATATATGCTCATTGGTTAAGGGTGCTCTTGGCCTGGCCATGCTCCAGATCGACCCTGATCTAGTCTGAATACCTTCACCGAGGTCTCCCCCTTCCAACTGTCCCATTCATGCTCATCTTATGAACTAGTTTCGTCAATCTACTATCATTCATCCTTTAACCAATAACCCAAACCATCCAAGCATATCTTTCTCAATCCTTGTCACTATACACGTGCTCTTTTATTTTGCAATGCTTTCTTAACACACAGTTTCTTATTCTATCTGTCAAAGTCCACCATACATACTTCTCAAACCTCTCATCTTCAGTGCATTTATTTTACTTTCATGTTTATTCTGCCTTAGCAACTTTCGCTACCACTATACATTAGTTTTGGCACTAACACTCCTCTATGCACATCCAGTCGTGCCTTTTTGGATACGTTCCGGCTGATAATAAGGCGTTAAGTTCACCTGGTTTCCAGAATTTACTCTCATTTAAATATCATCTTCATGCTTGCCATCTCTTGTAATCAAAATTCCCAAATGTACAAACTTTTTCATGTTACACTTGTTGTTAATAGTAGTGTGATTTAATTATATTTCTTTAAATATAGTTGCACATGACATTTACGTTGACATATCATCATACACCTCTGCGAGGCACAATTAATCCTTTTACCATACTGGTTCTTTCACCATTGGTCACTAGGCCCCTTTCAGGGACACTATATCTCAAGCTGGTCAGTGAACCAAGAAAGAGCCCGTGACACGAAGTAGTAGTAGTTAGTAGTTACCGGTTAGTTAGTGGTTACATAGCCATCAAATATAAATACACGTTATTCCACATGTCACATGATGTCGAACGTGTTTAATGAATAGTATTTAGTAATCAAGGATATTAAGTAATCATCCACATCTTGGCTTACTGACATTACACGTTATATACATGTTTACGTCAGCAGAATAAATCCTGAAATGCACATTTATATCTACGCTTTTGGTCACTTTTATGTCGCCCCTGTGTCACACGATTAAGTGGAGCTCGATTAAAGAGCGAGCAGGGCAGTCGTAAGGGAATTGGCTTTCATTACGAATAAATCACGTAACTTGGCAGTGATTTTAGAGTAATGAATGACCAGTGTACTGAAGTGCAGTCGCAGTGAAGAGTGAACCAGTGTTATTGAATAAAATATTCACGGTTTGTTTTGTTAAACCGTTCAGTTTTATTATTTTACCCCGAACACGAACATAAAAATTACAAAATCTGAGATGGCCACTTTTGTTTTTATAGGGCTTAATTTTACTTGGTCAATTTTCATGCAATAAGTTATAATAATTTAATTGAAATTCAGGTACATGTGAAAGAAAACACTATCTTTTTGTAAATTTGATGATCCAATCATTTTTTTACAGCATAAAACTGAACAATTCGGCATTTTTCTTAGAGCACTATCTCCCACGCGAGTCGATTCAGTCTGACAGAGCGATCGGCGACAGCTAGTTTTTTATAAGCTGTATGCCCTCGAGGGCATTCAATTTAGAGGGGAACTACAGCGGGGAATGCCTTTGATGGCGTCTCCATTCCGTGTTGCTCGATGGCTGATAGTACAAACCTCTCGGAAAAATGCGCGTTTTCTGACATCTACCTCTTTGGTAGTTAACCAATCTTTCTAGTTATCCCAGATCGCTTGCAGCGGTCTTCAGGTAGCACAACTGTTTCATATTATGTATTTTGTACATACCTTATATTTATATATATAAATATTTATATTTATTTGAATCACCAACGAAAGAAGCACAATCGTGCAAACATATAATTCTAAAGTTACTCAAATCTAGTGTTCTTTCAATTATAGGTAACCACAGCGTGCTTATTATTCTTTCTGTAAATTATCCTAGTAATAATCCTGTAATAATCCTTGTATTATTCTTTCTGTAAATAAATAAATGTATGTACATTAACCTAGGAAGATGGACTAAAGGCATTAACCCATGCTTAAAGGAGGTGAGATGTCAGAAAGCGCAACATGTAACATTCCATAGAACATTAATATTGTCCTATAACCATGGACCTTTAGTCCATGCCTTTCAAACTGAAGCCATGTTTAAATCATGAAGTTCAAGTTATAGGTAAAAATCCTATAACTTCTTCTTATCTTAGGTAATGGCTTCTGTGCATTATTTGCAACAATTTAGCCAATGTCAAGTGATATAATTATTATAGTTTTATAGTCAAGTCGTCAAGAGTCTCCGTCTAGTCCTAACCCAGTTTAAATTGTGGCTGAAAAACTGAGTTTTTACAGGAAAAAATCCACCATTTCGAAAAGACTCGCAATACACTCAAATTTCACTACATCACACATGTGCCATTTATCCAAGTTACACCGGTTAAAATGCCACTAAAATTACACGAAATAACTCGAAAAAACACATTAAAATGTAATAAAATAAAAATGACGACGTTTCTTTCAAAAATGGCAGATTTCAACCTCCCTAGGTAAATACAGTTATAAACAATAAATAAATAAATACATAAATACAGTCCTATAACTTCATGATGTATATGCGTTTTACACAGATAACAAACATTTTCTGTGGCGTTGACAGTTTTTGCTCTACGTTCTGTGGTAATAAGCAACGACGACGAAAATCCAAAAAAAAATAACAGGATATCGTTTCATTGTTTTTGACAGAGACTTTGAAAAAACGCTCGTTCTTCGTGTATACAGTGCTACAAGGATCATAGGGCACGTGGCGCTTTAGAACAAGTGGCCTTATTCATTATCATTTTATAAACGTATTTCAGTTAGAATAGCTTTTGTTTTATTCGCTCTGATGTAAAATGACATATGTCAAAACAAGACAAAAGCTATTTTGGTTTTTCTACCACTATTTAAACTGTGTTATGACATGACGGAGACTGTTGATATTGATTTTGTATAATAACTAACATTAATTATTCTTACCTTTTTATATCCTGTCGACATTGACATTGGCAAAATTGTGGAAACTAAAGCTACAGTAGCCACAAATAAAAGAAGAGGAGAAGAACATTAATTATATTATTTAATTTATTAACAAAATGGATGACATGTGAATTTTTTAATCTGTGAAATCTGAATATAAAAAAAATTATCTTATCTTATCTTATTGTCGAAATTCTTTGGAACACTCCACTCCTCAGAAGCCATTATATGAAGAAGAAGAAGAAGATATTAAAGGTTTTATAAAAGATACCAAAAACGTATCTGAAAATTAAAAAAAAAACAGTGAACTTCTTGTTCACTGTAATACAATATGAGCAGCGGTAAAATTTGTTACCGAAAAATATACCTACTAATTTAACTGTGTAATATTTACCGATAAAATAAATTAAAAATATCAAAATAAAATAAATAACGACCACCTTGAATAATGAACCTCCGAATAAATTACTTAACTTCCGAATGAATTACTATCCGAAAACTAAACTAAGTTAGTGAAATCATACTTCTGACAAATAAAACAAATTAAACGTACTGTAGGTATCTGCTTTAATACAGGCAGGGCCTTCAGCGAACCAGAGCCAACACCTGTACGCCAATACCCAATAGCCTTTGTAATATCGGTTGATTTAAGCAAACTAAAATCAAGATTTAATAAAAAAAACATACCTAATTTCAAAAAATTCTTTATGGTTTCTCGAAAACTAAGCACTTCCCGCGGGGAGAGGGGAGTGGGGGGCAACCCTTAACCCCGCCCCCCCCCCTCCAAAGACAAAGTCGTAGTATTCCCTACTACCCTATAAGGCGACTTGTTTTAAGATATGTACCAAAATATTTGATTTTATTTCCAACCTCAAAAGATGACAAACTATTAGGTAATTTATAATAATTATGTATTTTTTTTGTATTTTCTAAGAGTAAACTAGTTATACCATACCACAGTTCTATAGTAAAGGCATTTTAGTTTAAATGGAAACCCCAGTTCACTAAAAGTGTAACCTCATCTTTATACAGCCTTAACTAAGGTAAAAATGTTGAACCTAAATTATCGTCAAAATATAAATTGAATTAAAATGAACTATTAACAAAGTATTAATCCTAGTAGGAGTGTGTAATTTATTTTCAGAAGATTTGGTATTTTTATTCGGAACAAAATTTTCGGTAACTTAGTATAAAAAGTTGTTCTTTGAAGCAGGTATATTTGACTTTTTTCGGAGGTTTTAAGCCTTTTAAAAATGTATTATGATAATGGGGGTTGATCTATAATCATCATCATAATCTGTCTGTATCAAACAGCGCCACAACGGCGCGGCGGCGGCCACAAGTCGCGCCAAGTGGTTGTAAATTCTTTGAATCAATCAAGGTTTAATTCTGGTCAAGTTTCAAGCAAGTCAGTCTCAGTCGCTGTCCAGCCAAGCCTGCCAGGCGTTTCTTCATGCATGCGTGACGTGACGTGCGTTGAACATACACCTACGTGAACAATCGGATGACAGTTTTACTATAGAAAATATTTATTGATGTTGTTATAGAAAAATAATATATTTTTACATATTTTTTATTTATATTCAAGCAAAACTTCCAAGCCGCAACGAAATTATCGGTGATACTTGTGAAAATAACTTGTTTCAGTTGACAGTCACGTTTGTTTATTGGTTAACATCCGCCATTTTGTACTGTCGTTTGTTTAGTGACTGGCTTTCATTCTAGTGATGCTGATAACATTTCACGGAAGGTAGGTATATTATTGTGTTCTAACTGGAGGTGTACCTACAATGTTTTTGCTGGAAACTTTACTCACAGAGGGAACGAATTAAATTGTGTGACTTAACGAAATAACGTCGGTATATCTATTCTACGGTTCTACATAAGTGCCGGATGTGTCCTACAATCGGTTAGGGCGATTTTACGTGCCACCTTGAGTGGTGTACGTGTACCGATACCTATGCTGCCAAGAATATGAGTGGCAACGGGAATCAGGTGCCGCTGGCAGCCAGTCAACGAGGTCCCGGACCGTATCCTTTTACAAATTTAAAGAGTTCGTTTATTACTTTTATTTACGTAATATTTTTATGCCACTTCAGCATCTGTTTGAGCCGCTTTGCGAAAATTTTAGTAAATGTTTTGTTTTAATTTTTGTGATGTACCCATTATAGCAATTCTTTCTGATAAGTTTATATACTTATCACAAAGAAGTTTGGTTTACTTTTATTACACTTATCAATTGCTTGATTTTTATAACTGCAATTTATTGTCATAAGCTTGACCATCTAATGCACCAACACCTAAGCTGGTAAGTACCTATTGAATTTTAATAATGCATGCTTGTTATTGATTGAAAGTACATTGAAATGTAAAAAAAATGTATCTAGCCATTTTATAGCTGAGCAGGCTTTCAATTTAATTTGCACTATTATTTTCAGCAATGCGATTATTGCAACTGATATGTCAAGCAAAATTCATTCAAAATAACCAAATCTCCTAAAATGTTAAAACAATATCTGAATTAAAATAATTAGACATGCAAACTATGCTTACCAATATTAACTGATTATACAATGTTGAACGAGCATGAATGGGACAGTAGGAAGGGGAAACCATGGCAAACAAATTCAGACTAGATCAAAAACTTTCTGGGCCAGGTCAAAAGTACCCTTAATCAACGAGTAAAGTTGTGTTTGTATTATGTATAAACAATGTGATGAAAGTGAGTGAAGCAAAAGAGGTATGTCAGGATCGTACCAAGTGGAAATCTGTAGTCACTGCCTACCCCTCCGGAAAACAGGTGTGAGTTTATGTATGTATAAAATGTTGGGTTAAAATTCTGGCGCCCCCATTTTGAAGAGGATAATAGTGAAGTTACCCAGAAAAACACTGCATTCGCATGTTTAAAAAAAAAGAAGATAGATTATGTTAATGATATTACATACTGTTGACTTAAGGTTAAGACCTGACTTGTTCGCATAGATTTTAAATTTTCCATACCGTTATCCCTTTCATGAACCTTATAATCATCATACACTAGAGCAAGAAAGGCAAGTGCTTAAACTCTTCCGCAGTGATTCAGCCGATTCCATGGCAACAACCTTTTTTTCCCTCTAAGAAAATGAGTCAGGTCCTACCCTTGAAAACTTAACTAGTTAACTGTGAATTATATATTTTATTTTATTTATAATACAATATCACACACTATAAGAATCCCGTTATGGCCAAAAAAAATAATTACATAATATCGTTGTCAAACTTATTTTCATATTGTTGGGTTACTTAGCATGATAACACTTTGTTAGGAAACAAATAAGTGATGCAGTTAATGTAGAATGTAAAAAAATAATTTTTGAAATAGGCCTTGTAGTATGTGTTGTTGTTATATGTGGGCCGAACATGAAGCAGGCCAACAGTCCAAAAGTACCATGGAAGTGAATAATAGCATAATTTACTCCATATTTATTAAACTTAACTAATCTATTATCTTTAAGAAACTACAAGACTGCCAGTAGAGTTTGATAAGTTATCAGTTGAAAAAGTAGACACCGTACAATTCCATTCAACTTAATCATCATAGCAATACGAGTACCTATATATGATGAGTTTACATTCCAATATTTAATAAAATATATTCAAGAATATGGTAGTATGAAAATGTATTTCTGCACCTTCCTGTATAATGTTTGCAAATTTAAACTACATAATGAGAAATACTAATATAAAACTAAAAAAAAAACAACTGCAAAGTTGTACTCAAAAGTGGTAAACAAGCTTAAGAATTCAGGTTATATCACAGGTGGGAACAATATTCAACACCATGTTTGTAACTTTTATGTACTCACTATCTAATTATGCTATGCATTTCGAGGTATTTCATTTCAATTTCTGACTCGTTAAAATGCCTATCCCCTCGTTTTCACCAAGGTATAATACATGTATAATACAAGAATGCCTGTGGAATGTTATGTATTATACATGTATTATACCTTGGTGAAAACGAGGGGTATGAGTGTAGGTATACACCAAAGTAGTAGGTAGTAGCATAAAGTTACACAACAATGTTGATTATTGTCCCCACCTGTTATAATCTGAATTCTAAAGCTTGTTTACCACTTCTGGATTCAATTTTGCAGACGGGTTACTTTTTATAGTTCATTTTGGTTATTTTTCAGATATACATAGTTTACCATGTCTTAGGGTCTCGTTGTTGGCGCTCTTTGTGTTTGTATCACTAAAAACCATCACATGCTATCAGCTACACTAAAAATACAATTTGTTTAGTGCAAGGATCTTAGCCTACTGTTTCAAAATAACAGAAGAAGCCCAACTCCCGTAAGTTAAACTTGAAATGTAGGCGCGCCGTCTGGCCGGTATATTGAATAATGAATAAATATGTTTTTATGGGTTTTTCCACTCGCTTGCAGTCTTGATTGAAATCCTGGTAGGTAGGTATTTTCAGATATATTTTTTAGATACTAATACAACTCCGCGCGGATTGCACCAACAGCTTCGCCGACACTTTTTTTAAAAAAAGGATAAAAGTGAAGAAAATTAAAAAGTTGACACAAGTAAAAACAATGAAAAAGTGAAAAAAAAAGTTAAATAAAGTACAAAAGTAAAAAAGTAAAGAAAATAAAAAGTTGAAAAAAGTAAAAACAGCGAAAAAATAAAGAAAAATTAAAACAATGAAAAAGTAAAAAAATTAAAGAAGTAAAAATATAAATAAAAGTAAAGAAAACAAAAAAGTCCAAAATAAAAGTGAAGAAAATAAAAAAGTTGAAAAAAGTAAAAACAATGATAAAGTAAAAAAAAGTCAAGAAAAGAAAAAAGTAAAAAAAAGTGTAAAAGTAAAAGTAAAATAAATAAAAAATTAAAATAACTAAAAAGTAAAAAGTAATAAAAAGAAAACAAGTAAAGAAAACAGAGTAAAAAAAAAAAACAGTACTGTGCGAAGTGGTAATTTTGAGAAAACGCACCGTGTACGTCGAGTTAAAAAATCGAGTGTACATTTTGCGAAGTGGACGTTTTGTGAAGTGGTCATATTGAGAAAAAGGTTGGTGTACATTATGAGAAGTGGACGTTTTGCGGCTGAGCCCATCAGTTCAGCTCGCATTGCACTCTCCACCACAATGTATTGTCATTTGAACATGACTCAAACATTCTAATTATGTGCTCAGCATTTGGAATATTTTAAAATCTGTGTTATTTTAAGCATTCCATCGTGTATTGCAACAACCCCTAGTGAATTTAAGAAGAATTTTATATATTCTTTCTATGACACTGACTACGTTAGCAAGGCTTTGATTATGCCAACCTTAGTAAGGATTGAAAATGGAAATTGACAGTCTTTGCAAGGAATTTGGTCCAAATGCTGCTCAGAAATGAAAATGCTTCCGGTGGCCTATAAACTCTGATACCAGAGTTTGTCATTAGCTCATATGAAATTGTTTACTTTTAATGGATGATGCTGATGATTAATCACATTAGAGTGGAATCCAAGACCATAGTAGGCTTATAAACACCTATAACACGTCAAACAGTAACATATAATTAATTAAATGAACTGAAGAATTACAAATATCATCCATATCATTCATAAAAATAAATATGTATTTTTTGAGTAAACCCTGAAATAGATTGCAGACAATTTAATTTCTGTGCAGCATTTGGATTGAACCCTGGCAATATCCTTTATATGTTTCTTCTATATTTGCATGGTTTGAAATCATCAGAACTCGAAAACCACTGAATTGATTTTGACAATTGCGGTTTCGAGTGCTTGGTCTTTGCCTTGCAAAGACTTTCTAATAGCTCTACGATGGACTTAGCATTCCATACACTATGAATGCCAAAATATGGCACCTTAGAAAATTCAAACAATGACAAATGAGTTCAATACACTGCCGGTTCACGCGGTCCTTCAAATGTGTTCAATAATCAAGCAGCTATGGATAGATAAAACTTGACAGAATTGTCCCTCTTTATGCGTGGTGTCTCTCTTTTGGTTCAACCACTTTTTGAGTGCTGCCCCGAAGCCCATTTACTTTGAGGTCAATGATGCCTTGGGAGTGTAGGCAATGGGTTCCTTGCGAATTGTCCCTCTTTATGCCTTGTGTCCCCTTTTGGTTCAGCCACTTTTTGAGTGCTGCCCCGAAGACCATTTACTTTGAGGTCAATGATGCCTTGGGAGTGTAGGCAGTGGGTTCCTTGCAAACGATTGTAGTGCTCTGTATCTTATTTAATTACTGTGGTATTAGTGTTTGGAGTAAACCATAGATTTTTGCACAGTAGGTACTTGAAATTTATAGAAAATGCTTTTGTCATGTTTGAATTATATATTATCATGTTGATATGAAAAATATTATAACATAATGTTTATTTCATAGATTACCTATATTTCTCCTAAATATCTAGCGACTCGCCCAGGCTTCGCGCGGGTAGTGTCGGGATTAATAGCATAGGATTAATCCCCTCATGCCCCTTCCCCTCAGCGTCCAGCCTCCCTCCAAATACCATCAAAATCCGCTCAACCATCACGAAGTTGAGTTGAACGACACATATAACGCGAGTGAACCCGCGGGCGGAAGCTAACAAAACGTAGCTTATATCACTCAGGTATAATGTAGCTTTCTGTAGGTGTAATTTTTTTTATTTATCCTTTCCAAACAAGCTACAACAAAGCGGGAAGTAGTGTCACCCAATGTATGGCGAGGTGAAAATTTTGTTTCGGATGGATTCACTTGGCACAGTTGTATGATAGGTAAAGCTAAGCTGATTTAGCCCGGTAGCCATCCACCACCCCCTGGGGGGTAGGCAGGGGGGGCGTTCAAAGTTACAAGCCGCCGTGCTTCAGAAAAAAAAACATATCAGCTTCTATTTACCTACCACCTCGAGTGTTGTGTCGTTTTCTGATAAATCGGACATGAGGAATTAGTTTTTGAGACATTTTATGTATAATTTCATAGAAAAAAACGCAAATATTGACGAACATATCAAAATCGGTTTGCAATTTTTTTAATTCAACTATCAGTATCTTTAAAAATAATGAATTTTATCAACAAAAAAAAAAACTCTTAAAGAATATGAATCTGGCTTTTAAAAAATATATACTTTATTATATATAGTTATCATACGTCTATCTGAAAAAAACAGATATGGTACGCGGCGGTGCCTGGGAACTTTTCCAATCGTCTAGTCTCACATAATTTGTTGCAAATATTAAGTTGTTTTTTCATGCAAATATATAGAATACAAACTTAACTTAGCTGTTGACTGTCGCTTATGGTTTAATACATTTATATCTGAATTACTCATTAGTTTATATTTAACAGCTCCTTCTTGCACTCGTTTAACGATGTGCACTGGCTGGATCTGAAATGTATCATGAATTGCAGTATTATCTTGGCTAAAATGAAATACAGCTATATCTGCCATTTGTAACCACGTAGATACAATTGAATTTATACTTATATATCATGCATCGTTATGATACATTTTTGAATAATTGAACTAGTGTACGGAAGGTATGACTGTTCTTAGCAGCAGCGATCGTTGTAAAAATAACAACAACCCTTGTAACCACGAAGAAGCTGCTGATACGAGGATAATGGTGCATGTTGCTGACACTGTGACTCAAGGATTTAAACGGCTCAGATACGCACAGCTGATACAGAGTTAGTGGGTTCTAGCTGTGTCATGCGTTTTGAAGCTACAAGACTATTGAATTGTGGCTCCACATCAGCACAGGAAAAAACCACCTGTTTCTATCATGTGACCGTCCATTGTAGTAATTATGTTATAAATGTTATGCCATAACGTCTTCGTAGTAAACGAGAATAATACTAATAACTTTATGGAATTCGAATATAAACCATAATATTGAGAGTTCCACTATTACTCCAAAACAACTGAATGGATTTTAATGGATTTAGAAAATAAAATAAAATCTGCGAATTGTTTAACAAATAAATACGGACAAGTGCGAGTTGGACTCGCGCACTGAGGCTTCCGTTTTGGCTTAACTTTTCCTACAATGCGGAATTCTAATGATTTTGTTGAAATTATTCATGCCACTTGTTTGTAAACATCACCATTCCATTCTAAAATAAAAATATAAAAGTCTAAATACCTCAATTTTAGACTTCTCCTTTTATTTGAGTCACAAAGCCTTCTAGCATTAAAATTTCCAGAATTGTGAGTTTACTGAATGTACAATTATGTGTATTTATTATCACTGTAATTCCAAGATGGCCCCACCACAAAATGGTGATTTTCATATTTTTTGACAACCCTGTCATTATAATGATAGGGCTTGACTAGTAGAAAAAAAAACTAAGAAAAAAAATAAAAAAATGGCCGCCAACAAAATGGCCCATTACATATTTTTCTACAATCCCCCAAAATATGGATTAGAGTCTGTTCAAAAAGAGACCCTTCCCTTCGTGGTATTTACGGCGCAGCAGTGCCTTTTTACCTTTTTTGTTTATCAGGCAATACAATAGCGTGTCTGTTCCGTTTTGATCCTTTTACAACTGTAACTATTTCATTAGTTTATGTTTCAAAATGCCGACAGTTTGAATCATCAATTAAAAAAAAGTTATAAAATAAAGAAAACGTTAGTTCACAATTTGTCCACGACGGCTCTTTTTCTGAACAGACTATCAAATGAAAGGGCTTGGCTAGTAGAATACAGTACACCATGAAAAAAAACCAAGATGGCCGCTGCCACAAAATGGCGGAAACATATTTTTTATGATTATGAATTGAGTTAGATTGCAACAAACTGTAATGAGGAACTAAATGAACAAAATAGAAAGATAAATATTAAGTACTTAAACAATTTTTTTAATTTAAATCGTTTTATTTAAATGAAAGATAATAATGATGTAGATAATGTACTAAAAGCTAAAACGTAATTAGGTTGGTTCTAGGTACCAGTCATCACGCCACTCTCCTCATAAGCCTAGGGCGTTGATCAGACTCAAAAATAGAATCGTGCAATATTCTTATAAAGTAGGTATATATATATTAGGGCTAGATAGCAAACAAATACAGAAACCCCTAGGTTTCGGATGTAAACTCCGTAAATTTTTCCTGTAACCCGGACCATAATAACCTTAGAGCATTGCAGGCCTCGTGGTAATAACGAATCGATTGTCACCGCATTTATCAAAATCGGATGAGTAGTTTAGGCACTACGGTGAAACATCAAAAAAATATACATACATAAATAAACTGCTAAAAACACTACTCTTCGTTTTGGCTTTGCTTTATTCGGGTAATAAATGAATAAACATTATATTAGCAAAACTGCATAAACTCAATAATCGCAAGAACGTCATTTCAAATAGAAACACCATTGAAATTGATTAAAACCGATAGCAACAGTGCTACTACGTAATCGCGACATATGTGGGCTTATGTCAGTTCCATCAATAATTAATATAAAAAAAAAACAAATTTAAAAAAATCTTTTACTACAGAAAGCTACATTATCAGCGAGTAATATAGGCAAAGTTTTATTAGCTTTGTCCCCCGGCTACGATCGCTTAAAAAGGGCGAATGCCCTTAGTGAAAACACTCGGCCACCACTACCCAGTAAGTAATTATGTAGTTGTTATCGGAACCTCTCCAGTGAACGCAAGCGTGATAGTAGGTATTATTTGCACATAATGTTGAACAACATACAATAATGTTGTAAGTAATGTCCTTATATTATTATCATTGTATTGTGTTGAATGTGTCAGTGGTGTGGCCGGCATAACATACCCCTCCATCTCCTTACTAAGTATTAAAAGCGCACTAAGGGATTACACCAGGAGATGAGTAGCTAAACCCTCCTGAGTACTAAACACCAATATTGCATTACCAAGCGTGGAATCCCTCAAATGCATTCTATGTGGAAGGCCTCGACCAGCAGTGGACGCCCGAAGGCTGTTGATAATGATAATGACGTTGCACGAAAACCTAAAAGCACGTTGTTTTCTGTTGATATTGTTAGTAAACAGTGCACGATCTGTACATGACGCTCTGTATTATGGTATGATCACGCGTACGAAGATAACTTATTGCTCTCTACTTGCTGTTCATCAGAACAACCACTTGAAAATAAACAGATCACTAACGTGCGTGATTATGAGTTTGCGTCTCTTTTCGCTGGTTCTCATTACGATTTTACGAGTGGTTCTCATTTGTTTGATGAAGCAGCATGAAGTTGATTATCTAGATTGAGCTGTAATAATAGCTCAATGGTAGTTTACGTTAAATTAACCCCCGACGCAAAAAGAGGGGTGTAATAAGTTTGACCGCTATGTGTGTCTGTATGTCTGTCTGTGGCACAGATGCGTTTTTTATAAATTTGTAAGCAGGCTTTGGTTCTTAAATATGTTTTATCAAAATCGGTTCAGCTGTTTCAATGAGTTGGGGTTTGTTAGTTTTTTTTTACAAAATTAACTTATTTATTCAATACCTATGTACGTATAGTTGTATTATTTATGATACTTTATATTATAGTTCAAAATCTACCAACCGATACAAATCGCACTGTCTTTATTCGCCAAAATGTATAGGATGGTGAATTTTCACCTTGATTATTTTACTGAAATGAACAGTTCAGGATGTCGGGCAGAGTAACCTCCGTAATATGGCACTTGTAAACAGTTCACAGACATGATCATCATAAAGGAATGTCTGAGGGATCTTTGTTGACCGAGCGAGCGAAGCGAGCTAAGCTTCCTTGCAACAACTGGAATAGTTTCCTTTTTTCTGTCCGGATGTATGTATGTTGTACTCGCGTACAGGTTGTATTTTTCAGCGAATCTTGACGATACTATTAGGTATTGCAAAAATTATATGGAATTGTAGATCCTGTATTGATGTTCAGGATATAAAATTGCATTTTATTTGTCGTCGGTGATTTTCGATTGGGTATATTCCCTCAAAAAGGGGGGAAGTTTGCTGCTACGGAATTTACCGGTCGATTTGTATAATATTTTGTAATTTTTGTAATATTTTGTGTTTTTATTATCTATGGCAAATAATTATTCGGTACTCAATTGTAAATAAGAATTTCGAATATGAGCAAAATCGGTCCAGAGGTCACAGTTTTGGATTATAAAACTGTGACCTAGTCAAGATATACAAGCTGAGTTTTTCTTCAGAGCCACTTAGGCGATAACACCATGAGAGTTAGGTATCGCAAGAGTTACAGGCTCGATTTTTAAAGTAATAAGTTCTGCATTTAAAAAAGTTGAAATTTATTTTAGTTTTTAGCAAGCTTTTAACATTAAAAAAAAAAAAAGTTTGATCAGTATGGATCGACATGATGCATAGTTTCATACAAGTTTATGCTCGCGAGGTCTACTATTCACAGAACTACTTGTTACTAGTTATCATACGCGCCATTAGTCTAGGTGTCGTCTTCTATTTCGCTCGCGTTCACATGCCACGTCGTCGTAATTAGAAACATCATTATGGCACCTGATATTATTATTCATTTGCAAACATACTTATAAAAAACAGCTTAACGAGCACTTTATAGATACAATATTAACTACACAACAAATAGCGCTTTAAGCAATGCTTAGATTACCTTTTTATTTCTTATAATATATATAATATTATATAATATACTATAAGAAATATTTCTTATAATATTTCTTATAGTACATTATGGTACAAGTGTGTAATGTTGGTGATTACCGCTGAGGCGCCATTGAGACCCGAGCCGTAAGGTGATAAGAGATCGCTCGGTCTTAAGAGCTGAGGACGGTAATCATCAATACACGCGTGTATCATACGACGTTTTTCAACACACTTGTGAAGAAAATAACAATAAAACAGAAATACACACTCTGTGTAAATGTTCACTTGTCACTATAACTCACTTGTGAATGAAAAAGTCACAGTTTTATTACAGGTGTCATTATGTGCCTAATTGCGGTGAAATTAGAGCCACTTTATGAGCAAGCGTGTTGAAAATGTTATTTACGTGGTGTTATTTAGTTAATCAATGCGTAAGTCAAAAATAGAGTACCTAAATGGCTCAGTTTTCTTGAGATTTTTTAAGGGGAATTCTGTAACCGTGATATTACAGGCCGTTTCAGGCTCGATTTTGAAAACAATAAGTTCTGCATTAAAAAAAGCATGAAATTGTTTTTTTGATTTTCTATAAAATATAACGTTGTTATAAAAAAAAAAACCTTTTAGGATCTTTGTTTGTTGAGAACTACTAGTTTCATTATTGTTTAGAAGAATTTGTAATTCTAGCTAGGAAAACAATTTGCACCCCAGATCTCATCTTTGCTTTTCACTGTAATATGGAAAGAGAAAAATTTTGGGAAATTTTTATTTTGAGATGTGTTAAGTACACATCTCAAAATAATAATTACCCAAAAAAAACAAATGGTTCTAGCGTTTTTAACATTCATCTTTTACAGAAAGATTGGAATATATATTGTGTGAACTTTGTCCAGCATTATTTATCTGCCACTTTTGCAACCTTTGTAACGGTCTGCCGTCTGCGTAGGTGTATTCTTTTGCGATTCCCTGTATAGTTTGTCGTTCTAAATTTTTGGGCTATCCATGATCCACCAATTGTAAAATAGTAATATTGTTAATTTAAAATTTTCAAAGAATTATCAACATTGGATAGTTGGTGGATGATCAAATGCCTGTAGCAGAAACATTTGTGAGGTTCGAACCGAATTCCGTTAATCTTCTCTATAGATAACAGTGCAGTAGACTACCTATTTTGATGTCTGACTGAAGCAAGTTTCTGCAAATTTAGCACCCGTAACATAACACAACAACCCAGCACTCACATACATAGTCTGGTTCCCTGATCCATTAGGATCCCCTGTGTCGTGGGTATCAGGGACTACGACCTGGCACCACAATACAGACACGTAACAAATATTTGCAGATCATACAACATTTGTGCCGCAGCGGGAATCGAACCTGCAAACCTTTCTTCTCAGCCGGTTACACGCCCGCCGCGCCACAAAGGTCGTCACAGAGTTAGATGCTTGCTCGAATTATCATCGCTTTTGTGATGTTATCTCATCCCAAACTATCTGTGATGCACATCCAAACTATCTGTGATGTTTCTGCAAAACAATGATTGTTTTGAATGGGAAGCAAAAATATTCAGAATAAATATTATTAGCTGGACTCAGCAGCGTCGTATAATGTTATTATACTTCAAAACATCCACACGAATATTTTAAAGAACCATATCGCAATCTAATTTTAAAATCAACAAAACCGCATTGAAATCCATGCGTTAATTCAACCATATCTGTCTACTAGACTAGGCATGTTGCTTTCGAACAGTTTACGATAGCAGAAAGCTCTAAAAGCGGCGGTTTTTATAATAATACTAATGCGGTGAACTTTTTCACATATAAAAAAAACCGTTTATTTGGCACACTTGACTCTAACAAAAATGAGCTCTTCAAAGCTTAATATTTCGCAAACGGATCCCTGAATCGACAAATGGTTATGGTACACCCACGATATTTTTGAAAGACCTATTCAAAGAGACTCGTGACAGAGGAGAAAAAAATATACAGCTTAGAATGACTGATCAAGCTGATGGCCCACCTGTAGGTCTACCATGAAGCGAAAATCCGAAGTTTCGGACCGAAATTTCGGGCAATTCGTACCATGAAACACACTCATTGCGAAATCGGGCCCGATGACGGCCCGTGACGTTTCGTTCGTCCCAAACCCTACCATGAAGTGGTCCGACAAACGAAGTTACGGTACTTTGACAGCACGTTCTTCGTGATTTTAACCTCAAATTACACGAAAGCTCAAGAGGTAACTTTTTACTTTCGTAAATACTAATTTTATTGTTAAAATGCTTTCAATGCACCTAAAAGTGGTTGATTAATGATTGTGATGATGTTTTGAAGTTATAAATGTGTTAAAAGTGAACTTATTTGGTGTAAATGCACTTTTTTAAATATAGACATACGATTTAACATAGCTTGCTTTGCTTTATATTTTAGTTATATTTTAGGCTGGAAAGATTAGCTTTGATTCTTGAGGCAATATAAGAAGAAAATGTTGAACGTCGCAGAAACTGACGCTAAATGAGTCTTAGGTACATTCTTCGGGAAACCCACCCATTTAGGTACTAATATTATTACTTGAGTTTAAAGAAAATTATTCCCAAAAAAACATATTTGTACACATTTGTATCAAGCAAGCAGCAAGCCACAAGGTAAAGGTTAATGGTATAGCCACTATTTACTGAGTTTTTGTTTCATATCTTGAACACCATGATAGATTAAGAGGAGAAAAAATTAAAATGTATTTAATAGGTATCTAAAATTTATTTCAAAAGTTACCTAGGTACTAACAAAAATTGTATTATTTATTAGGTACACTATCTACGCCAAGTTCTAACTTCCGCCAACATTTCTTGTAAGCCGGCTTGAACAACCCTACACAGTTCCTGATGATGACGGTGATGCAGGTGATGGTGGTCCAGGGGATGTGAGCTGCGTGCTTCCACCTCTTGAAAATATTCTTGGAGAGTAGGGTTCTAAAAAAGTAAAATGTATGTTTAACTTACATAGACAGTCACTAAACTATGTAAATTGTAATACTTAAGTAGCACTATACCTGTGGGAATGCAGATAGATACACGAGCATCTGACTCTGGTTCACCGTAACCCTCTCCCATCACCGATATGATCGTAGATCCTGTGCTGACAGTAGCCCGGCAGTAGACGGTCCTCCCTCGGTGGCCGAGGCAGATCGTCGAGCAGCGGGAGCAGCTTTTTTGGCTAAGTTCTTGTTATCGCAGCCCAAACCTAAAATGTTAAAAGTTAGATAAACACCTATTTTACATATAGTTACTAATAATAGACACAAACTAATTAAATACATGAAATTTGCTTACTTTCTGCCATTGCTTAACATTTTGTATGCATCCGCCTAGTGCATTCAGCTCGTCTGTGAGCCGAGCCTACAAGCTCTTTGAACGGCTGCGCCCTTCTGTATTGCGTAAGTGAACGCGAGCTAACTCCCGGTGCTCTTCGAGGAATGTCAGGAGGGCATCCATTTAAGCTGTGGTGGGAATGATCTAAAATATTAAATACATAAAATGTTGTGAGTTGGATTTATTGGTCTCTGCAGATTTATGCAACTTATTAACAAAACAATTACTTACCATAAGAGTTTTCCTTCAATAGACACTTTCACAATGTTATACCGAACATAATAAGTAACTTTGTGGACGAGGAAGAAAAATACAATAAAATTGTTTGTATCTTGCGCCAAAGATACCATACTGAGAATACGCCATGTCTACGTCAGTGTGGTAAACATTTTTATGCGACAAATTTCAGTGGTTTATAAATGCTACAGTGTACTTCACAAACGAATGTATTTTTAATTTATTCGTTTTATACCAATTCATTTTTAGCATAGTTAGATTGTAAGCGAAAACAGACTTGTCATCCTTCATTCACTCACGAACATACGTTATGGTTCCCGAACGAAAGAAATAAATCCGATGATGTTTCATGGTAGCAAAAGCTACGTCTTTCGTTCGTGCTTCGTTTCGTTCCGAAGTTGCGGATTGTCATCTTCATGGTAGACTAGCTGATGTTAAGCGGTACCCTCTGTCTATGAACAGTGCATTATCACATCCCCACTTTACGTGTAGGGGACGTACTAAACATTTTCTTTATACATTTTTGTTTACTACTTTGTCGGCGTGATTAATATTACCCATGGCAAATTACAGCTTTCTAGTACTAAGAGTCTCCGAGCTAAGCCGCGGACAGACAGACGGACGGACATGGCCAAACTATATTGACTACGAAACCTACGAAACATGATGGGCTTGATGATTCCAGTGATAGTGTTTGAAGAACACTTATGTCATCGCCATAGTCTCTTCGATTGCTAATTGGTAGCCTGCTCCCTCCTGCTCCCTACTAATAATAATTTAGTCTATATTAGACATGGCGACCGTAGATTGGAGTAGGATAGTGTTTTTGAACGAGTGAAGCGAGTTCTCTGAGTCAACTTGGAGGTGTCGGCGTTTGTATGTATGTATGTTTGTCCGATGAAAACATCCGTACCGTTAATCCGATCTTTATGAAATATGGTAGGGGATAGATAGTATTGGTTCAATTTGTATGTAAGATTATGAGCTATATCGGTCGGGGGGTTGTTGACATATCGGGAGCAAATTGACTGTCATTGATAAATTTTATAAATGTTTTGATTGAGTTTGATAAACATTCGAAATTTCGGGATGAATACAGGAACTGTAGGTCTACCATGAAGCGAAAATCCGAAGTTTCGGACCGAAATTTCGGGCAATTCGTACCATGAAACACACTCATACCGAAATCGGGCCCGATGACGGCCCCTGACGTTTCGTTCGTCCCAAACCCTACTATGAAGTGGTCCGACAAACGAATTTACGGTACTTTGACAGCACGTTCTTCGTGATTTTAACCTCAAATTACACGAAAGCTCAAGAGGTAACTTTTTACTTTCGTAAATACTAATTTTATTGTTAAAATGGTTTCAATGCATCTAAAAGTGGTTGATTAATGATTGTGATGATGTTTTGAAGTTATAAATGTGTTAAAAGTGAACTTATTTGGTGTGAATGC
Source organism: Operophtera brumata (assembly GCA_932527175.1). Lineage (NCBI taxonomy): Eukaryota > Metazoa > Arthropoda > Insecta > Lepidoptera > Geometridae > Operophtera > Operophtera brumata. The sequence goes on from OW052239.1 coordinate 72,321,516, forward strand.
ACTTTTTTAATATAGACATACGATATAACATAGCTTGCTTTACTTTATATTTTAGTTATATTTTAGGCTACAATGGGATTTTTTTCTTGATCAATGATCTTTGATTCTTGAGGCAATCTAAGAAGAAAATGTTGAACGTCGCAGAAAATGACGCTAAATGAGTCTTAGGTACATTCCTCGAGAAACCCACCCATTTAGGTACTAATATTATTACTTAAGTTTAAAGAAAATTATTCCCAAAAAAACATATTTGTACATAAATGTATCAAGCAAGCAGACTTAGGTATAGCCACTATTTACTGAGTTTTTGTTTCGATATCTTGAGCACTATGATAGAATAAGAGGAGAAAAAATAAAATGTATTTAATAGGTATTTAAAATTTAATTAAAAATGTAACAAAAATTGTATTATTTATTAGGTAGGTACACTATCTACGCCAAGTTCTAACTTCCGCAAACGTTTCTTGTAAGCCGGCTTGTACAACCCTACACAGTTCCTGATGATGACGGTGATGCAGGTGATGGTGGTCCAGGGGATGTGAGCTGCTTGCTTCCACCTCTTGAAAATATTTTTGGAGAGTAGGGTTCTAAAAAAGTAAATTGTATGTTTAACTTACATAGACAGTCACTAAACTATGTAAATTGTATTACTTAAGTAGCACTATACCTGTGGGAATGCAGATAGATACACGAGCATCTGACTCTGGTTCACCGTAACCCTCTCCCATCACCGATATGATCGTAGATCCTGTACTGACAGTAGCCCGGCAGTAGACGGTCCTCCCCTGGTGGCCGAGGCAGATCGTCGAGCAGCGGGAGCAGCTTTTTTGGCTAAGTTCTTGTTATCGCAGCCCAAACCTAAAATGTTAAAAGTTAGATAGAGACCTATTTTACATATAGTTACTAATAATAGACACAAACTAATGAAATACATAAAATTTACTTACTTTCTGCCATTGATTAACATTTTGTATGCATCCGCCTAGTGCATTCAGCTCGTCTGTGAGCCGAGCCTACAAGCTCTTCGAACGGCTGCGCCCTTCTGTATTCCGTGAGTGAACGCGAGCTAACTCCCGGTGCTCTTCGAGGAATGTCAGGAGGGCATCCATTTGAGCTGTGGCGGGAATGATACTCATCTAAAATATTAAATACATAAAATGTTGTGAGTTGGATTTATTGGTCCCTGCAGATTTATGCAACTTATTAACAAAGCAATTACTTACCATAAGATTTTTCCTTCAATAGACAATGATATACCGAACATAATAAGTAACTTTGTGGACGAGGAAGAGAAATACAATAAAATTGTTTGTATCTCGCGCCAAAGATACCATACTAAGAATACGCCATGTCTACGTCAGTGTGGTAAACATTTTTATGCGACAAATTTCAGTGGTTTATAAATGCTACAGTGTACTTCACAAACGAATGTATTTTTTATTTATTCGTTTTATACCAATTCATTTTTAGCAGAGTTAGATTGTAAGCGAAAACAGACTTGTCATCCTTCATTCACTCACGAACATACGTTATGGTTCCCGAACGAAAGAAATAAATCCGATGATGTTTCATGGTAGCAAAAGCTACGTCTTTCGTTCGTGCTTCGTTTCGTTCCGAAGTTGCGGATTGTCATCTTCATGGTAGACTAGCTGACTTGACTTCGGAGCAGTATGCGTAGTATGAGAGGAGACGCATGGCTGGCTTATTTGTTATTGTGATACTGTTTGTTGTTTCAAAGAAATAAAAATAAAACAAGTCTGTGAACCGACTGTTACATTAATTTAGAAATGTGAAATTTCTGGATCTGAATTTTATCAGTAGCTTTTTCTAGTACAAAAGAATTGGGTCTTCTCGAATCACTTATAATTCCGAAGTCAAGTCACATATTCGAAAAATATTCATCACTCCACAGCCTTCAGAATGTCCGGGATAATTCTTGATTAAAATCACATAATTTTGTGAAACTTATGCTCATTGTTTTTGAAATAGTAAACCCTAAAACTAATTTAAAAAAAAAATTGCCGTTTTGGTTACTGGAAAAAAAAATACTTAAATGTAATGTCACCGGTGCGAGTAGGTTAGAACACGGTTTCGGTTTTATTGCTTGGTTGGAGAACTCTGTACGGGGATCTTGTTTTTTTGCGTTTTTATTATTTACATACAGTGTTCATCCCAAACAGCACATACCTAATCTGTGAAAATTCAATTGGCTACTTCTTACGGCTGCTGATTATACGACGACATGTATACCCATGTCACAGAATACAGACGGACGGACGGCGACGTACGCTTAGTAATAGGGTCCTGTTTGACACCCTTTGGGTTACGGAACCCTAAAAACTTTCCTGGCTTGAATTATTAATTTGAATTTGAAATTTTGATTATATTATATATTTAAGCCATTATTAGCGACTCGATTATGCCATAGCGTACTTTGAACGTCTCGATTCCGGAATCCTGACGTAGCGGAGCTCTCAGCTCGTTAGAAGACATGCGCAGTTTGCGCAGAGCAGGAAAATAATCAACACCCATTACCATTGCAAAAAATGTTGAATAAATTTAGAATTTTTATGTAAGATTGTTCTTGTAAAATATCCCATTATTATTAATGTTAAAGTTTTAATAACTCCGAATAATGGTTTATAATGTATCGATTTCTAAATATTCGTTGTTTCACAACTAGCAACCCTCGTAAGTTACCCCTTACCATCTACTACTAACGTACCAACCGAAGAAACATTTTTGTACGCAATGTATTGCTGCTTTCTGTATGAGATGTCGAACGGTGTAGATAGCGGGGCTGATTTTCCCTGAGCAATGTACCCCTTAGTAAAATAGTCGTCCAATCTTTTGGGTTGCAATATGGTACGGGGTACGTCAGGGAACGCCCCAAAACGTGAAGGTGTATTGTAATATTCGTTCATCTCTTTCTCTCGTTTCTGTCCTTTATTAATGCTTTGCGGGGTGAACAGCCATCAGACAATTTTCCGGTTTCGAACCAGTTTTTTACAGTCTTTAACATCAAAATCCTTTAAAATAATGTGAATAAAGCTAATCTCAATGTGAACGTTCGGTTTAAAAAGTTGTAGTTATCACGGTTCCAGTAATCCGACTCAAGTGCGAGCGTACGACAATGTAGCATGGAGCGCGCGGTTTCCTTATCGATTTTCGCTATGCTGCATTAAATTACCACTGATATAGCGAATTCGGTCCGCAAATATTTTAACAACATGCGTGGTTATCGTGTGATTTACTATGGAACCTCGGAGTCGACTTAGTGATTTATATTGTGGTGTGTATTCACGTGACTTTACAATAGCTTTTTTGTAATAATCAAACGTGAGGCTGTATTTTGTTCAGTACATCGATGCCCGGAGGGGCCAGAGCATGTATTGATTACAGCAGAAATGTTTAATTGAATGTCTAACCATATGCCGATGATAGTGCCTCCTTTGTTTTGGGAATGGTTCAACATTTGGCTAATACAATTTTTAAAAGATTTGTATCATGAAATTAAGATGGTAGGGCTAAGAGGAGGGAACAATACAAACAGTCCTTACTCATATACATGTGCCAACCATGGAATTCCATCGCAACCTACTGGTATTGATATGACTTTGAATATACCAACATCGCTGACTATGTCAAGTCCAGCCGGGGCTCCGCATTCAAATCTGAATCAAATAAGTCTTCAATCCCTGAGTACGGTGTCGTTGCAGTTCTTACCTTCAGTACCGCCGACTAATCCTGGCCCTCACAACCATCACAGCCACAGTCGTAACCATAACAACAGCCATAATCTGAACCACAGCTTGAACCCAAGCCTGAATCATAGCCACAGCCATAACAACAGTCTAGGCGGAAGTGGCAGTCACAGTCATAATAATAGCCTGGGCTTAAGTGGCAGTCATAGTCATACGAACAGTGTTGGACTAGGCTGTATTAACAGCCAAAGCAACAGTCTGGGCCTAAATGCCAGTCTCAGCCATAAGAACAGTCAGGGCCTCAGTGCCAATCATAGCAACAGCCTAGGATTAGGCAGCAGTCACGGCCACAGCAGCGCCCCGGGCTTAGGCGGCAATCACAGTCATAGCACGAAACATGGATTAGGTGGCAACCATAGCCACAGCAGCAAACTTAGCCTAAGCGGCAGTCACAGTCACAGCAGCAATCTTGGCCTAGGCGGTAATCACACACATACCTCCAACCTTGGCATAAGCGGGAGTCACAGCCATTCTACCAATCTTGGCTTAGGCAGTGGTCATATCCACAGCAGCAACCTTAGCCTAGGCGGCAGTCATAGCCACAGTACTAAACTTGGCCTAGGCGGGAGTCACAGCCATTCCACCAATCTTGGCTTAGGCAGTGGTCATAGCCACAGCAGCAACCTCAGTCTAGGCGGCAGTCACAGCCACAGCAACAATCTTGGCCTAAGCGGGAGTCACAGCCATAGCAACAACCTTGGTTTAGGCAGCGGTCACAGCCATAGCACCAATCTTGGCCTAACTGGAAGCCACAGCCATAGCTCCAACCTTGGTTTAGGTGGGAATCACAGCCATACCAGCAATCTTGGTCTAGTCGGATGTCACAGCCACATCAGTAATCTTGGCCTAAATGGTAGCCACAACCAAGGCAGCAACCCTGGAGTAGGAGGAAATCACAGCCACAACCTCAACCCTGGCTTAGGCAGCAGTCATACCCACAGCAGCAAGCTTAACCTAGGCGGACACATCCTCCTCAGCAGCGTAAATAACAGTAACAGCCACACACAAAGCAGCTGTCATAGTCTCAGTAACAGCCAAAACCTGAACATAAATAAAAATCTGAGTAGCAGCCAAAATTTGAGCTCAGCTCAAAACTTAAATAGTAGCCAGCAAAACTTGAGCAATAGTACCAGTCACAATCAAGCTCAAAAAAATGAGCCATCCCGGTATTCCTCGTCCAACTGCGTGCTGCCTTCGCCAGCTCAACAGTATCGGCTATTGAAACAAGCCTGCAGTAAGTAAAAATAAAGGGCCAAGCGCGTGGAGTCGCACTTTGTGGCTGTCACTCCATTTGGAGTGTATTGTGTAGGATGACAGCGGACTGGTGCTTACCAATGAAGAGGCTGAACGCGTTCGCACACTTCCGCACTCGCGCAATGCGATTACAGCTACAAGGTGTGACTGCACACGATGTAATATATTACAACCCTTATACACTACAGCTCGTTCACCGTAAGATGGTACCTGTAAATACTCCATGGCAGGTGACAACTTACGGTGAACGGTCCGGCTTGTTCACCGTAAGATGGCACCTGTAAAAACTCCATGGCAGGTGCCAACTTACGGTGAACGGTCTGTACTTTACAACTCCTGTACACTACCTACCTTACCCCATTTTTATTAATCGTAATTTTCAAGTGTTTTTCATATTTTGTTTCATTTGCGACTATTGTTATGTATATATTTTACGATCTATTGTTTGTTACCTGAATTGGCGATAAAAGATTGAGCGCGAGTAACAGATGCTGGAGTTTCTTTTTCAATATTTTCTTGTCTGCACTTTTGTAGCTTAGAATTTATTTTCGCAATTTAAATCCTTAGCAATAAACAGTTATCCTCGGGCTTCCACACCACACAGTGAGTATTTTTTTGATCCGACCACTGCTGGACGAGCACTCCAAAGCGATGTTTATGGCAGCATAATCACCACGCTTTGCATGCACATTGGTGGTCGCAGTATTGGTGCTGAGTACTCAGGTGTATGCTGCCATACACCTGGTGTAATCCTTTAGCCTTGCCCGGAAACACCAAGGCCTTTTTTAGGGTTCCTTACCCAAAGAGTAAAACGGGACCCTATTACTAATACTCCGCTGTCCGTCCGTCTGTCTGTCTGTCTGTCTGTCTGTCTGTCCGTCTCCAGGCTGTATTTCATGAACCGTGATAGTTAGGATGATGTATTTCTGTTGCCGCTATAACAACAAATACAAAAAATCATTAAAATAAATATTTAAGGAGTCTCCCATACAACAAACGTGATTTTTTTGCTGTTTTTATAGATAATGGTGTCATCAAGATGTATCTCACGAACCGTGATAGTTAGACAGTTGAAATTTTCACAGATGATGTATTTCTGTTGCCGCTATAACAACAAATACTAAAAAATAGAATAAAATAAATATTTAAGGGGGCTCCCATACAACAGGCGTAATTTTTTTGCCGTTTTGGTTGATAATGGTACGGGACCCTTCGTGCGCGAGTCCGACTCGTACTTGGCCGGTTTTATTTCTTTTATTGACAATTTAATGTATGTTCTTCCCATACATGATAGTGCAAGGTTTTTCATAAATTGTGTTCTTTAGGACCGGTAGAATGTTACCACCCAAGTGGCGCCACGGGGGCCACTTATATGCCGAGTTCCACCGGCGGGACACAAACCTCGTCCCAAACTTCGAGGGTGCAGCCTACGCCTCCACAGCCATCAGCACCGCCTGCACCGCAACAGGACCTGTCTAAAACAACATTGGTGAGTGCTCGAAGTTACCATTAACCACTATCCTCATCCAGTTGTAGCATTGAAGAAATTCAGAACTCAAGTATGGACAAATTATTGTACGATCTTAGAATCCAGATAAAAGTGATTTATTGTGAATTATAGTGAATTATTATAGAAATTCCAATGAGCGAACACAAAGAACTGATAACTTCAAAAGTGAATCAAAATCATGATCAGAAATTCGAATATCAATAAATAGATCGAAAAAAATAATGAAATAAATGAAGGCCAAAAAAGATATCCAATACCGTTCCTGACAAAGCCATGTGTACTTGAGGCCAAATACGAAGTTTCTTTTTGATTGTTATTTCTTGTTTATTTGGATCAAAACGTTTATTGTGAATTATTTCGTAATTTTCCAGACTGGCCACAATTTCGTGTCCCAATCCCAGACTCAACCTCGACCGCAGTACCAGAACTTCCAGCAATATAGAGCAACACAGCACGCAACGAGGCCTAACTCACATCCTAGGTAAGTACCTTGATCTTATTGACATAACACATGGTGGCACCGCATTGCCCACTCTTACTTGTTTAGCCATCCCCGTAAGTACTGGTTAATTTCATCACGGTCTAGATATTAGTATGTGTATATTAGTGTGTGTGTGTGTGTGTGTAGGTATTTGCGTGTGTAGGTGTGTGTGGGTGTGTGTGTGTAGGTATTTGCGTGTGTGTGTGTGTAGGTATTTGCGTGTGTGTGTGTGTGTGTGTGTGTGTGTGTGTGTGTGTGTGTGTGTGTGTGGTTTTGATCATGTTTACAAAATTTGATGGAGGTTGATGGGATAATATCCGAAATAGGAGCAAACTTCGTTTCTATGGAGAGAGCTCAGCACCCTAGCACATTTCTCTTAAGGAGTTTTCAGATTTACAGGTGTCATCCTACATATTTGTTTTCACACCATGCACCTGCTCGAGAATGTCCAATTACATATCATGCAACCTGAACGTAAAGTAAAGCATTACCATTAGGAGGTAAAGATGTATGAAAGTCCCTAGGGAGGTAAAGTGATTTGAATTTGGAACGTCAAATTCGCGAGGAAAGTCGTGGAAAACTTTTAAGGTGGTTGCTTTCGCTTGTGGCGCATAATTTTTTTTTTTTCGTGTTTTTAACTCATCACAGCTCATCAACACTTCTTCAGATAGCGAAAACTATGTTGCCGGTCAGTACCACACATTACCGGTCACATAAATATCATTAGTTTGCCTACGATTGTGCTTCAATGGTTTTTTTTTTGTATCGAGCACTTACATAGCCAAACTAAAGATATTTATGTGATACTATAAATTAAAACTTGTATGATAGGTCATATAATTACCGGCAACATAGTTTTCGCTATCTGAAGAAGTGTTAATGAGCTGTGATGAGCAAAACACGTTTTTTTTTGTATTTGGCGTTTCAAGCGAAAGCAACCACCTTAAGTAAAAAAATGCCCATACGTCATTGTAAAGAGGTTTGTTCGAAAATCGAACTGGCCACCATTAGCAGAACTCAAAAAAAAAAAATGAAAAAAGGCGCGGTTTCAAAGAATGCGAAACAAAAGACGGTGTTTGGTGCTGTGATTTTCCGTCAGTGAAAGCGTGAAGCGTGCTTGTCTCGCAGGGTGAAAAGTAGAGTATGCTCCTCTGGGATAAAGCCTGTCTTCGTTTTGGGCAATATGCCGCCCGCGACGAAGACTCTGCTTTATCCCCTCAGTGCATAATCTACTATTTTTGTCGTAAGTAGAAATGTAGTAAACCAAGTTCCATGTTAAAGCAAGTTACATCATAATCAATATTTTACTGGATGCTAATATTTCAATTGCAGGCAACAACAACCTTTCATACCCAGTGCAGGTTCTTCCTCGGGGCAGGTTATATACCCAACTATACTTTTCCAGCCGGCACACATGGGCATGCCTTATCAGCAACCACGATCAGGGTCGCCTGGGTGAGTACATTATCAACAACATCCTAAGAGAGTCCACGTTTAACTATGTGGGTGAAGGAACAATCAGTTGGCCCAACTGTTGTTAAGCGAGTCAAAATAAAATTGAAAATAAATCCACCGCACTATGAGTTTATTACGATTTTTTATGAGTGCGCGCTTGATTGCGCTTGTTTATATCGACGAATGTTTCCACTGCTTCAACGGCCTCTTCTAAAAACTGCAGTAGAAAACTAGGTCATGTGCAAGTTGGACGAGTGCGTGGAGAGGGCTCCGTAGATTACCATAACCAATTGAACTTATTTGTCAACTTAAGTGACATATTTTTAAAGGGTTTTCTCTTTTAACGTATGTTTTCCATTTCCCGTAGGATAGTTCAGTAGTTTCGGAGGAATGCTCTATTTCCGTATGGCTCCAGGGTCTGCTGATGACCAGCACACGATGGATAGGATCTAGGGTGCAACGGGTGCTCCCATATCAATGCGGTTTTATTTGTATGAAAACTGGTTTTGGAACACTGAACATAATCTGGGGTTTTTAAATACCTTGTACGGTCGCATGATGCAATGGACAAGGTTTATTTTATTATATTTTGTGGTTTGCTATCAGTATCAGAATTTTTGTTTTCGTTTTATACTTCAGTGGGTCACCTTAAATATAGCATTCAACAGTCACAAACATAGTCCTGATCCCACACTAGGATACCCCGTTTCGTGTGTATCAGGAACTACGAGTACCATGCTACCACAACACCCGGAATCACAACAAATATTTACAGAGCGTACAAAGCATTTGTACCTAAGCAGGAATCGAACCCGCAACCTCTCGCATCTCAGCTGGCTATCCGCCCGCGCCATTCAGGGCTGTTATTCGCTATGTCCATAGGAGATTACTTGACAATAACGTGTGACGTCACAATGTATTCTGAACGATGATTCCACGCAGATATCGTAACAAGCCCGCGTTATGTCACGTTCGGTCATAGCGAAAAAGGGGACAGGTCGTCAAACCTTACTCTGTATATGTACCACCTTTTTCTCACGAGATCATATTACTTCCATAAACGTTGTACCTATATGAGTCTTATTTTATGTTTACAGGTATTACCAGTACCACATGGGACATACACATTACTTAGGATTTAACAACACGCCGGGTCATACGCCACCGTGTAAGTGATTTTTTTAAAACAATTTGTATAATACTGCTTAGGGACGGGGCTGCCTGGTTTGAGAAAATCCAGAGATATTTTTTATTTTTTTATACCACTTGGATAACGTAACAAGCAGATGGCCCACCTGATGTTAAGTGGTAACCTCTGCCTATGAACAGTGCATTACCTCATAGGTCACGTCCACCTAGGACGTGCCCTATGTGGCATTGCACTGCGCCCGCCACCCTGAGACAAAGATGAAAAGTCTCATGAAAACATGATTAATTCCATAGATAATTCCTAGGTTCTGTCATTTTGGACATAACTTCGGCTATCTACAGCTCGTTCACCGTAAGATGGCACCCGTAAATACTCATGGCAGGTGCCAACTTACGGACTGTAGCTCGAAAGTTGATTTCAAAAAAGAAAATCTGATTTAGTATTAAAGTCGTTTATACCAAAAGACCATTTAAAAAAAAACAATTATTTAACTTGGTATTACAACATAATAATATATTTCTTACATTTAGTGTTTAAAAACCGATTAAAAACTATTAGCCGCCTCCATTCACTGCATTCTTGCGACTTTAAGTTGTCGTCAAACTTACTAATTCTGAGAGCGGATCTTAGTTCTTCCACGGATCTCCTCGTTTCGGATTTTATTACGTAAGAACTCTTGGTATATAATCGTTCAAGTGTACGTTTACATCGGGAAAATTATGTAGTTAGGTAATAACAATTCTGAGAAGAAGGCCAAAAGGATGTGGAAGTAGGTCTTTACAGGTTGGTTGCCGTATCTTATACGTGCCCTGCTCTACGTTTCACATGGGTGGGACAATCACGGTGGATCTATGTAAGAGATACGCGTGGGGTTTCCCTGAGCGATTACATTATAGACAGGTTCTCAAATAATTTGCTCTTCGAAAATGTATCATTATATATACATTTTGGTACAAATATCTTTAAAGGTTGGGCTGCATTTGCCTTAGCCGAATCGCAGTTTCCCGTAACTCTATATGCCGCTTAGACACATTCACTAGAGCTAGGAAGGAATCGGCCCATCGATGCTGTAATGTAAGGTAACAGTATTTCTCGCTCTAGTGAACGATATGTCGGGGGTACGACAGAAAGGGATGGAGTTACGAGAAACTGTGATTCGGCACAGGCAGGCGTGGCCGAACAGTGCCATTATATATTCCTAATAGTAACTGAAAAAATGTTAAATGGTGAAAAAACTAATCGTAGTTTTCTAATTTAGGAATGAAGTTTTACCTGAATCAAATAGGTTCATTACATTACATTATAATCCAACCGTTCGGAAAAAAGCGCTATGAGCCTCTGCACACAGGATGCGTTCCGGTCATCCGATCCGATCCGCAGATCGGTGTGATCTATGCGATGTATGGAGTTATCTTATCCCTTCCACAACACTGGTTGCGTTCCGGCCCCGGCCTCGACGTTCAGTTGTTTGTTGATCTGCCGCCGGAGGCAGATAGTTCTGTTCGCTTGCATTGCTTAGTCGTGTTGTGCACTTCGTTTCTAAGACACGACTAGCTGTCCAGTCAAGATCGGCTAGCTTGTTACGTATCTTGCAATAGCAATGCGATAGCAAGATACACACTGATACGCTGATACGCAATACGAATTTGCAATTTGGATGCGATGATCGCGCAATTCTCGCTATCGCATTGCTATTGCAAGATACGTAATAAGCTAGCGGATCGTGGCAGCAATTTACTGACCTCGGCGGTCGTAGTTTGCTGCGATCTGCGGATCGGATCGGATGACTCCGGTGATGTCAAAGTCAGAAGTCAAAAAGTATTTTATTCATTGAAATCAAAAGGATCATTTTGAATCGTTTTCAAAAATAAATTTACATTTACTCCTGTTCCAACGCAATCAGACCTAGAAGAATCAGGCCACAAACACGGTCTGTTTTTTTTTTGATGATCCTTCTTCCTACTCGGTGGAGAGCGCCTGTGTGGTGCCTCGAGAACAAGTGGTAGCTGATTCAAAGAAAAAAGGAAAACCAACTTAAAAGCCTTACTTAGGTAGGCAGTCAAAAATAAGATGATAGAGAGAATCAGCAAAAGTTCATAAGGCAGCACACTCTACGCTTGATATACTCATAAATAACACATCAATAATAAATTATATGTTGTTGGTACAGACATTGCAAATTGACAAATTATGTGTCAAGGGCATAGCGACGTCAGGCCACGCGGCAATATCATTAACATAGTCATGTAGTGTGTAATACGCCTTCTTAATTAAATTATTCTTTATGTAGGATTTAAATCTGCGAATCGAAAGTTTTGAAGCACTTTCTGGAAGAACGTTATAGAACCGAACAGAATTCCCCATAAAAGACCCACTTACTTTTTTTAATGGATGGACGCATGCTGTGTGCAATGTCTTTAAGCAAAAGTACGGTGATGACATGACGGTTTCATGTCATCACGTACGGAGCTCTTCATACATTAGCTTAGCATTTTGGCATAAAAAGCAAACTCTTGGATTCCAACTTGTCTGTTGCAGTGTCAGCTTAAATTAAGGCTTATCTAGATGCTCATTAAGGCGATTTGTTAAAATATCGAATAGTCGGAGTCTAGCAAGAAAACAATAGCTGCAAGAAAGTGACAGTGCTATGACTTACTGGAACCCGGGTAGAGATGAGGTATAGATTTCCGCCGCTTGGAAATAACTGACGTAAGCGACAAATGACAAATGATAAAACTTCGTTTTCCTTCTAAAGTAGCAGATATAACAAGTAATTAATTTTGTAAAAATTAAAAAAACCCTCAACGCAATGAATACGGCTCAACCGATTTTGATCAAACATAGATAAGAACACACCCGAAAAAATAAAAAATAAAATAATAAAAAAACTGTTCATGCGTTCGGGAGCTACGATGCCACAGACACACACACACGTCAAACTTATAACACCCCGTCGTTTTTGCGTCGGGGGTTAAAAATAAAGTCTTCTCCTGTAATCTAAGTACATAATTTGATAATCTTCTAAACAGTATAAAAATTACGCTTAATATTTTCTCTAATCGAAGGAGGGACCTAAATCGGGTAATAGAAAGGTCTAATTAAAAAAAAAAACTATGGTGAAATGGTTTACCAATCGTGTTTCTGTTGATTAATTTAGATTACATCCTCAAGTAATTACTGTGTTAATATCAAGTTTGTAACCTTTACCGTTATTGAGTGAGCACATAACGCAACGACTCCAAAATTTTAACATATCGTCTTAAGAAAAACGATTTATTGGAAATGTTTTTGTTGCGTTGTCAGCTGTCTGTTTGTGAATGCAACATTTGTTTTGCAGATTACGGATACGCGGCAAACAGTCAGCAGGTGCCAACGCCTAACCTCCAGTCGAACTCGTCTGGTGGTAGGAACAACGCTACCACAATGGTGGGGGGGCCGCAGGTTTCGCCTGCCACCTCTACCTCGCCGGCCGTCTCCCTTCCACACCAGCAGCAACCTCCGGCCCACCTGTACCCATCTATGCCTGGTAACTATCTCGTACTGCTCGCCGAGATACAGTTTTTTAACTAGTTCGGCGGGTAGGGCGAATTCAATTCAACCACAAATAGGTAATTACTAACCAAAACACTCATGATAATTGCGTACCTACCTACCTATTACTATCACTATTTTGTTTGTTCATTCACAAGAAATGCATCTAACAAATTTTATCTATTATATTTTATCATCTAACAAGTTTTACCAGGATAGATTGCATTATAATGTAGTTTGTAGGTACATAACCGATACTTATAAAGGCACACTGGCTCCTAAAATACTAGTTTTTTTTTTGCTTGTTTTGTTTGTTTTGGGAGCCATGGCCCCATTTCTGTTTTTTGAGTGTACCACCTTTGTTTCCATTGTATAATCTACCTAATAATTTTAATTTTAATTTTACGTATGCACTGTGTTAACGTTGTACGTTTTTTGTCAATAAACTAAACTCACTCACTTACTATAAGGCGGGCCCTGAATGTTTTTTTAAATATTGACATATTTTGTTGTATACTAAGGCGATATGTTAAAATATCGAATGGGCGGAGTCTAGCAAGAAAACAATAGCTGCATGAAAGTGACAGTGCTATTACTCACTTGAACCCGAGAAGAGAGGAGGTATAGATTTTTGCCGCTCGGAAGTAACTGACGTAAGCGACATATGATAAAACTTGGTTTTGCTTCTAACGTAGCAAATATACAAAATAAATAATTTATAATTAATCTAAGTAATGTGATTACATACTGAATAGTATACAAATTCACTCTTAAAATTTTCTCTTATCGTAGAAGTGACCAAAAACGGGTATTAGGAGGGCCAATTTAAAAAAAAGACTATCGAAAACTGGCTTGCATAAATAAGTATCACACTTTTTTTTCTAAACTATAGAAGTTAGAGATTTAAAATAAAAAACGTTTTATAGAAATTTTTATCAGCTTTCTTTGAAACTATAGTAAATTGAACATTTGTGACATTTTTAAGTCTAAAAAAACATAATACAATAAAAATAGCCATTTTTAGCTTAGTGTCATAAAACCCAATTTTTTTTTTTTTTTTTTTTAACATTAATAGACCTTTGTTTGACCACGATCTCACCTGTTGGTAAGTGACGATGTAGCCGAAGATGGAGCACAAAGGTCTAGAAGGCACCTATTCACTCTTGACTTGAAGAGACCCAGATTATAGTTTTCAGGAAAGACAGACGACGGCAGTGTGTTCCACTCCTTAGCAGTTCGCATTATAAAGGTAGAACCGAAACGTTTTGTGCGAATAGAAGGTATACCAATGAGGTAAGGATGGTACTGAGCCGTACGTCTGCTCGTCCTATGATGAAAAGGAGATGGTGGGATCAGTTCGTGCAGTTCCTGGGAGCATTCCCCGAAATGTAACCTATAGAAGATTGAAAGGCATGCAACCTTACGGCGGTGCTCGCGACTCTGGATCTTAGTCTCCGCCATATGTTGCACACCTATGAGCCTGAAAGCTCTACGTTCGATCGAGTCCAAGGCAGCAAGCTGGTATTTGGCCGAACCATCCCAAACATGGCAGCAGTACTCCATACCAGCCCGGACTTGTGCTTTATATAAACTAAGAAGCTGTCCTGGTGTGAAGTAACGCTTTACCTTATTCAGGATGCCTAGCTTCATGGCAGCTGTTTTTGCCTTAGACTCGATGTAAGAGCCAAAGTTGAGAGTAGGCGTGAGCGAAACACTTAAGAGCTCGAGGTGATCTCCTATAGCTACAGGTACATCACGGAATACAGGAACTTGGAGAAACGGACTTTTTTTCGCCGAGAAGAGACAAGCCTGCGTTTTAGAGGCATTGAACTTGACTAGATTGGCATCACCCCAGTCGGATACAGCCTTGAGAGTCAAATTCAGACGCTGCAGCATCTCATCTCTTAACCCCTGAATTTCATTCTGCCTAGCTCGCGCAGTAGAAACATATCTCTCCACAACTGTGCTGTCGTCTGCATACCCAATGATACCGGGCATTAGCAATTAACATTTACAAGTATGTTTTACATGTTATTTATTTTTTAATAACTGGTATTGCCTCCTCGGGCTCTGCTTACAGCTTCGAGTCGATTTGGTATATACTGAACACGAGGTTTCGGAACCGGGGCTGGGGAATATTCTCCCATTCTTCTATCAGGGCCTGTTTTAGAGTGCCCTGAGGGTGGTAGATGGTGATCTGCGGCTTCTGACTAGCCTCCCTAGCTCAGCCCAGGCGTGCTCAATCGGGTTGAGATTACGAATTCTTGATGGCCAAGCCATCACGCTGATACCAACCTCCTGAATATACTCTTGCACGACCCGAGCCGTGTGTGGCCGGGCATTATCATGCATCAGCATTGATCCATCACCCATATTTACTAAATACGGCCCTGCATACTCATAGAGAATCTCCTGGACATATCTTTCCCCAGTCAGAGTGCCATTTTCTATGGCCACTAACTCTGCCAGCCCATACATGTACACTGCCTCACCGTAATGGACTCTTTCTGAGAAGTAGGCTTGAAGGTATCGCTACCAGGTCGCCTGTAGACACTTCGCCTTCCATCAGAAGTGTAAAGTTAGAATGGAGATTCATCTGTAAACAAAATTCTTGACCATTCTTCTAGATCCCACTGTAAGTGTTCACGGGCGTATCGCAGTCTCGCTACTCGAAGCTCTATCTCAAGTTGGGGGCTACTCGCTGGTCTCTGGGGTTTCAGGTTTGCTTCAGCCAGTCTTCTTCTCACTGTACTGTCACTAATGTAGTCCCTTCGGGTCTGAAGAAGCTGTTGCTGGACTTCAACTATACTTAGGTGGCGATTTCTCAACACAGTGGAAACAATATAACGGTCTTCTTGGGTACTAGTACACCTGGGTTTGCCATTACCAGGTCTCCTCAAATGGTTTCCAGTCTCTTCGTAACTGCGCTTCACCTTCTGGACCGTTCGTAACGTCACACCCATCATTCTTGCAGTATGATGCATACCGATGCCTAGTTTCAGAAAAGTCATGATCCTAGCACATTCATCAGGTGAAAGAGGCATGATAAATAAGTTTATGTGCTGTTGTCTAACTTAGCATTTGTAACAAGACTCATCGTAAAATTGTATTCAAAAAGGATTATTTTAGATTTTAAAGGACTATGAAGTTTTTATGTACTACATTTTTATTTAGATAAATAAAAAAGATAAAAAAAATGCTGGACAAGTTCACACAACATTATCTAGCCCCAAGCTAAGCCAGAGCTTGTGTTATGGGTACTAGATAACTGATATACTTAATATAAAACATTACATAGAATAGATATTTTTTATTATGCTTAGAAAACACCCAGAACACCCTGAACAAATATCTGCAGAATGCACAAATATTTGTTCCGAGGCGGGAATAGAACCCGCAACCTCCTGCGTCGCAGGCGAACCATCGCCAGCCGCGCCACAGAGGTCGTCAAATCAACACAGAGGTCGATGACATCCTCAAGTAATTACTGTATGAAGTTTGTAACCTTTACTGTTATGAGTGAGCATGTAACGCTGGTAACGCAACGACTGCAAACAATTTTACATAGCGTCTTAATATTATTTTATAAGGTCCTTAGGCTCTGTCTCCACGATAACATCTCCGTGTGGAGACGCGTTCATAGAAATACATGGCACGACGTTAATATCGCCGCGATTCTCTCGCTCGTGGAGACAGCGCCTCATAGTAGAGAGGCCACTTCTCAAAAAGTCGTCAAATGGCGATTCCCGTTGGACAGACCATTCCCGCGCCGACAACCGGTATCATTGTGTTTAGCATGATGTCCTGAACAAGAATAGACCGGTTGTCGCATTATAAAGTGGTGGAGGGGGGAGAGAGCGGAAGGGAAAGATGCGAAAACCGGGTATAAGGTTTGGTTAATATCTCAATAATCGCTTGTCCGATTTAAACAAGTAAGGTGTCATACGATAGATAGGTAATAAATCTTTGACATATCGTGTCTGAAAGTGGTTTTTGTAAATATCATACTTTATAAAATATTTCGAAAAAATGCAAATATAAAAAAAAAAGGTTTTGGTTTTGTTGAAAATGGCAGTAAATGACACCTAACTAAAAAGTGATGTATTACGAAGAATTGGGCGATTTATTCAGCAGTACTTTGCTTTTTTAATTTTTTAATTTGGTTGAGAAACGACAAAACTGTGACAGGTTTTTGCAAATACCATAATTTATTATATATTCAAAAATAGGCCAATTTCAGACAAAATACGTTTTTGGTTTTGATTATTTTAAATTTTATTTTACTTTTATTATGTTTTCTTGTGGAAACTACAGCAGTACTTATTCTGTGAAAATTTCAAGTTTCTACCTAGTACGGTTTAAAAAATACAGCTCTCATTAAGATCGAGCAAAAACAAAAGCTTACTTTATTTTATTTTTTACTTTATTTTATTTTTGTTATGTTTTCTTGTAGAAACTACACCAATACTTATTCTGTGAAAATTTCAAGTTTATACCTAGTACGGTTCAAAAAATACAGCTCTTATTAAGATCGAGCTAAAACAAAAGTTTACTATATTTTATTATTTACTTTATTTTATTTTTGTTATGTTTCTTTTAGAAACTATTATATCAGTACTTATTCTGTGAAAATTTCAAGTTTCTATCTATTACGGTTCAAAAGATAGAGCCGTAATCAAGATCGATCAAAAACAAAAGTTTATTCATGTGGTATTTTTTTTTTTTTTTTTTTTTATTATGTTTTCTTCTAGAAACTACGTCAGTACATATTCTGAAAAAAAAACAAGTTTCTAACTGTTACTGTTCAAAAGATACGACCATTATTAAGATCAAGCAAAAACTTCAAGCCATATGAATAAAGCGCCCAATTCTTTGTCATACATTACTTTTTAGTTAGGTGTAATCATTTCGACCAAAGCCAAAAGCGTCTTTTGTTTGAAATTCGCCTTTTTCTAAATATTTAATAAACTAAATAAACTATGGTATTTACAAAAACCAGTCACAATTTTGTAGTTTTTCATCAAAATAAAAATAAAAAACGGTAAGAAAGATTAATAAAGCTTCAAATTTTTTGTGATGCATTACTTTTTATTTAGATGCCATTTACTGTCATTTTCACCAAGCCAAAATCATATTTTGTTTGAAATTCGCCTTTTTTCTAAATATTTATTAAACTATGACATTTACGAAAACCATTGTTAGACATAGTATGTTGACCAGTTAATTACCTATCGTATGACATCTTATTTATTGAAATCTGACAAGCGGTTATTGAGATATTAACCAAATCAAATACCTGGTTTTCGAATATTTCCCCACCCCTCTCTCCTCCCTCCACCACTTTAGAATGCGACAACCGGTCTATTCTTGTTCAGGAGATCATGCTGAACACAATGATACTGGTTGTCGGCACGGAACTCGTCTGTCCAACGGGAATTCAATTTCGGAGGACTGGCCTCCCCTATCAGTCCTTACCTATCAAATTGTCGATTTTAAATAGTTGGCTAGTGTAAAGATCTTTAATTTAGAATTCCAAAGTCAAATTAATTAAAAAATATAAATATGACATTTCTTTAAAAAAATCAGTTGTTCATTCATTCGTTCGTTGTACATACTACATTACTAGGTACTACTAGGTACCAAGAAATTACGTATCGTTATTTGTATCGTAAGCTTGTATAACAAAATGTGTTTTACTGTCAAATGAATAGCTTAATTTTATTGTGTAGTCAATTACTCACATGTGATAAGAAACTCCATCTTTAGTTAAATTATATGTTTCCGATCGCTTTTTACTCGAAAGCACTGCACAACCCCACAACGATTCGTCCAAGTTAACTCCGAGAACTCTCTTCGCTCGTTGAATAAGTTGTCGGTACTTATGCAGATAGGTTGGTTTAGAAATAGATCTATGTATCGCCATCCTGTACGTGTAATTTTCTTTCTGTTTAGGTATACGCCCAACGCCAGTCCAAAAGCGTCCAAAAAGTCACAGAGTACCAATAATAGATCCTGTTACACGTATGTACATATATAGTAAACTATGTTACGACCATTTAAATATTTTACCGTCTGAATATTATATTTATATTTGCTTTGTTACTTTATTTGCAGAACAAAATATATTAAATGATTTAGATCCTACGAATAATGAATATAATTTAAGCGGGGAACAAAACGACAGACAAACGCCTCAGCCTGTGAGTATAAATACAAAATGAAGAACTATTTGAGAATACTTGACAAATCATATGCTTTTACTGACTGTGTATACCCCCTTATGTACACAGGATCCACCGACACATAGTATCGCTGAAGAGTTCACTAGGATGGTTAACGAAGCGGTCAATCGGCCGAGTCTTGAGAATGCAATAAAAACAAATTTCGTACCTAAGAATGTTGAATTGCCGGTATCTTCCACGAGTATCGCTCAACCTCAGAATGCAATAAGCTCCTCGAGCTCTATTAATAATAATGTTATAAAGTCTGACTTAGTAAATTTAAATGATAATAGAAGTTTGGGGCCCGATGTTGCCGCAGCGCCTTGCGAAACGCCAGTCGTCTCGGCGATATCGGACAGTCCCGTCATAGTGCCTAAAATGACGTTAAATGTCAAACCGATCCAGAAGATTGAAATGACTGTGCAGTCTATTGTCATAGATACAAGTAAAAATACGCAAATTAATAAGCAAATTAACAAAAGTAGTGCTCTCCCAACGGAGAAGGTAGATAAAGAGAAAGAGATAGTAAGTACGGGTGTTGAAAGTGCGACGGTGACGGTGACGCCGCTAGTGCCAACGCCGGCTATGTCCGCACACGCGCCCGCTCTTGACGCGCTGCCTGCGCCTGACGCACTGCCTGCGGTTGACGCGCTGCCTGCGGGTGACGCGCTGCCTGCGGTTGACGCGCTGCCTGCGCTCGATACGTCGCCCGCTCTTGAGGCGCTGCCTGCGCAGCCCATTACCACGGCCGCGCCGCAGCCACAGAGGGTACCCCGAGACAGAGTCAATAAACCAGAAGAAAAACAAAAGATTGAGAAGGAGGTTGTTATCGCTTCGAGCAAACAGAATGGCCCTACAACTGCTCTATGTAAGTACCCTAGTCTATAACCTCATTTTAAGATAAATTAAAATATAAATATTGGTGCGGGCAATGGAAATTCCTATGCTCGGAGTTTCACTATGTGATAGAATCCGAATCGAGGAGATCCGTAGAAGAACCCAGATCATCGACATAGATCTAGAATTATTAAGTTGAAATGGCAATGCGCTGGCCATTTATAGCTCGTAGAATTGACAACAGGGAATAAAGATGATGATGATGATGCTGTTAGCATTAAGTCCTCCTTGCACTATTGTCTTGTGTGAAAGTTTTAAAATAAATAATAAATAAAGATCTCGAGCGGCGACCACGAAACGACGACGCAGTGACGAAGGCCGATCGATCTCGATCGATCGACGATATCTTAAAAGTTGCAGGAAGTTGTTGATCATTCGTCGTGGCATTCTATAGAGACCTATGTCTAGCAGTGGACATCTATAGGATGAGTATAATAAAGTATACGGATCTTCTTCTCAACCGGACACTCTTGACAGTGGTCGTGATTATGCGGGCCTTGCTTGAGTGGAAACTCTTTTCTATGCGTGTTCACTCGACTCGAATAGCAGCATTGTGAGAACATTCGATCATACTAGATTCTGTGATGGACTTGTTATGGTCTGGTCTGACCATTGTGAAGGAGAGCATTTGTCAGACCAGTTTTTTTATATTATGGTGCAGTCAGAATTATGGGTCATTATTACCTCTCAGCACACAAACTGCTTGATGAGGTGTCGTAAGATTCCTATTGATCTAGAGTGAGATACTTACATACATATCATACATAAGTATCAAAGAATAATCATACTGAAAGCGTTTTTTTCGGATCCCCACCGGTCGATCACTATTGGGGCAAGTGTGTTGAAAAATATTTAATACCTATTATTATTTTAATTATACTCTTACGTGCAGACGACGGTTTCACGCACGGTTTTATTGAGTTTAATAATCGTGGACCACATTTTTTTAAAGTACTAGTTCATTTTTGAATTTTGACTACTTATATACAATTGTTATAATACCTTTTGAGTGTGTATGTTTGCTTACTTTTTGTTGACATTATCTGAAGTCTAAAACACAAACAAACAGATGTCCTACGTAATCTAATAATTGTTTTCGAAAAAAAAACTACTTTGGTTCACCAAATGGAACTTTCTGAATGCTCATGCTTGACTTGTTGCTCATAATACCGTAATCGCTATATGTGTGCCTATAATATTTGAGGAGTTCCCTCAATTCCTCATGGATCCCATCATCAGAACCAGATTTTGATGAAAATGGGACCAATCCGAAAGCATATCGAGTCAACTAAAAATAAAATCTATAGCGGTTCATAAATGTATAGGAGAGATATGAGAGAAAAAAAAACAAGACTTGAGAACCTCCTCCTTTTTAGGGTTAAAAACGTTACGTAGTCAAAAAGATAAGGAACCCTTATAGATTCGTCATGTCTGACTGTCTGTCTGTCTGTCTGTATGTCCGTCTGTCTGTCTGTATGTCCGTGTATGTCACAGCCTTTTTTTTTCCGAAACTATAAGAGCTATGCTGTTGAAACTTGGTAAGTAGATGTATTCTGTGAACCGCATTAAGATTTTCACACAAGAATCGAAGAATTTTTTGGGGTTACTAAGAACTGAAACTTAAAAAAAAACATCAATCCCATACGGGTATCTATGTATAGGTCTTCAAAAATGATATTGAGGTTTCTAATATATTTTTTTTCTAAACTGAATAGATTGCGCGAGAGACACTTCCAAAGTGGTAAAATGTGTGCCCCCCCCTCCCATAACTTCTAAAATAAGAATGTTAAAACTAAAAAATATCTTACCATGTAAACTTCCAACGAAAATTGGTTTGAACGAGATCTAGTAAGTAGTTTTTTTTAATACGTCATAAATCGTAAATCATCCAAGAACTTTTATAGGTATTATGTTACTTGCTGCTTCGGAACCCTTCATGGGCGAGTCTGACTCGCACTTGGCCGCTTTTTTTAATTCGGTTAAAAACGAAGATTCACCATATAAGGAGGGTTTTTCACGGCCGTTTCACATCATGCTTAAAGCCTTGAAAATAGATAGTGCCAGCTCTGGAGGCCAATTCTCGGATTGTAGAGATTATCTCTAAATTAGAGATAATGTCGAAGCATGCATGTCTACAAAAAATGTCACGAAAATGTCACAATAACCATCCAATCGTATTCGATTTGAATGATTTTGGTCGACTTATGTCTATTTGTGACTTCGCGAGAATAGCAAATTAAGATTTTATTCGACATTCGCCATCTTTTTTCGACATATGTCGAATTCGACCTAATCTTTACAATCCGAGAATTGCCCTCCTGTACTTAACTGTCAAAATAAAGTGAAATTTCATAGACGTAGTGATATATTTTCGTGTTATTTTGTTACTATCACACAGAAGCACAGACAATTCTTTTTTTTTATTTTACATCCATATTGCGCCATCTATCGAGCTAAATCGAACTACTTTTTTTTAATTCGTAAATGAAGAGCCCTCATTGTGTTCTCCAGATAAACACTTAGGAATTTTCTATAAAACATTTACAAACACAACACAGCAGGAGCATTCGGCTGATAGCACAGACTACTAAGGCCAGGCAGGGCAGCCACAGCCAGTCAGTCAGTCACTCAGTGATTGTCGTTCGTCATCTCATTCATCGTCAAAATGGCGATTTCGTATCGATCGGATCACAGATAAAATAGCGTTTTCATAATGTTATTGCAGTTTTAAGGAAGATACCATAAAAAAACAAAACAAATTAGCAAGAGAAGGATAATGTGCGCAGTGCGACGTTGTCAAACCGCCCATAAGAATTACAGTCCGACCAGAAAGAGTAGAAAATAAATGAGGGCGCCACTATCGTTTACATGGTATCACCATATACTATGGCAGAACGTTTTGATACTTGATATTTTTATATATATTTATAACACATTGCAGTTCTTATTTTATCAAATTAAACAACAAATATTTATGCTCGTCACATAAAGGAATAAGAATCAAACCCACTATGTTAAAGTAATGGGAATTTATGAATTATTTTGGGCTTCTATGTCATGAACAAAAACATTTTATAGGAGCATTGGTATCCAAACCAGTCCACCTATGACACTAGGTACCTACCTAGAAAGAAAGCAAGAATATTTTGTGTACTCAGAGGGGAAAAAACACAATAGACAATTTTGTTGAATAATAATATAATATTCTTAAATAAATCACTCTAATGACTCAAAGTCAAGATACTCAGTACCCGACATCGATTCTTCTTCAGAATGTTGTGGTTGAACATAATTGGAAGTTCCTGCCATACCGTCATTTTCATCTTCACTCTCAGATTCCTCGCTAGAGCTTTCATCACCGAGTTGTATTACCAGCTGCTCAATGTTTTGGTTTATTGTTCGACTTCGCTCATAGTATTCCTTTTCGATTTGTTTGACATGTTCACAGGATTGCTTCCAGTCAGTTGGAGTAATGGTGTTGAATGATTCCTCAGTCAATTCTTTGATATTTGAAGCTCATTATACATTGCGTGAGGCTACTTTGGATTTTACTTGAGCCCATATAAGTTCTATGGGGTTTAGTTCGCAGTGGTAGGGGGGCAGCCTGACCACTGTGTGTCCATACTCCGAGAGCAACTCTTCTATTTCATAGACAGGTATCTGTCTATATTGGTTAGCCAAAGCAAGCAACATTGGTTTCCTTAAATTTTCATCAAAAGGAATATTATTTTCAGTTAACCATACTTTTATTTCATCAATTTTCGATGCAGATGTTGGGCATTTATTTTTTATCACAGAATGATATGGTGCATTATCCATTACTATGATTGACGATTCAGTTAAATTGGGAATCAATTTTTCAGATATCCATTTAGTAAAATTTTGTTTATTCATTTCAGAGTGGTAATCTTCTTTTTTATTATTTTCACTGAACATTAGAAGGGCGTTTGGAACGAATCCCTTTTCACTTCCTGCATGCACTATAATACACCTTTTCCCTTTAGAAATATCTTCTGTTTCACCTACGGTCTCTTTGGACTGCCAACATCTTTTCACTTTGTATGATGAATGTATGTAACTTTCATCCAAATATATTAAATTTTTTTGAAGCTCTTCAGGTAACATTCTATTTTCCATGATTACTTTGAGATAGTGTTCTCTTTTGGCTGCAATATTATCTTTTTCTAGTAAAGTTTTTCTATTTTACTGGCACTTTTTAAATGTAAACCCAATTTTGCTTAACAATTGTCTTAAATGTTCTTTACCTCCGTCATAATTTCATTTCATTTCATGTCATGCTTTCTAGCATTAAGTTCGCCTTTGTACTTCTTTGTTTTATGTGCAATAAAGAATTTTCTATCTATCTATCTATCTATAATTAATATCTTCTTTTAAAACAGCTAGCAATTTCGACAATGTAGGAACTTCTTTCTTAACTGAATAAAAATGATGTATTTTTTGCCTGATAGCACTGATATCAAAATCATCCAGCACTTTCCTAGGTCGACCTTTTCTGTGCTTGGCGGGAGTACCAAATTTTCCACAATTTTTTTGCCTTCATTAACAATCCTCCTAATAGTGCTCTCAGATTTTCCTGCAAAAACATAAGTAAAGTATCAAAAATAACGAATTGCACTACAAAATACAATTCAATGGGACAATGATCAACAAAGACTAATTAGTATGATTGACAAGGATTTTGGATGGATTTACACGATTCTTTTAGTATATTATAACAGTTTACGTCCAGTGTTATTCTTTTTAACTAGCTACTTACCGGTCAAATATGCTGTTCGTTTATAAACGTCTTCTAATTCAGCCAGCAGCGTCCTGGCTTGATACTCAGCCAAACATCTCGTAAACACTTTGTAAATAATGTCACGAGCCCCACTGCGTATAGTTTTATTCATATTGCTAATATTGCTTGCGATTTATTTGCTTATTAGGTTTATTGAAATAAAAACATCAACAAATAAAAACAATAATTCGAATATTCGCTCTCGACCGAAATTGCAGTGTTTCCGCTAGCGGAAAATTATTCTGGTTAGTCCAACAAATATTAAAATATAGAAATTATTTTTAAATGTCCGTTTTTTTATTCTGTATATTGTATTGTCATGAAAATAAATCTACATGCATAAGTCACATCATACTTACCTATCTAAATACTTTTTTTTTGTTATATCATTATTAGGTGGTTGCAAATTATATATTACTAGATGACCCGCGCGCGACTTCGTCCGCGCGTAGTTTGAAAACATCTCCGGCGTGGCGTGCAGACAACAACTTAAAGATCAACAACCATCCCGTGAAACGACTTTTGAAACAACACCACACTCAAGTTTTTCAATTTAGGGGTCACATTTTACCCTTAATTTCCAGAAAATATTTTAATCTTAACAACGACATTGTGAAACGGCCTTTGAAACGACACCGAACTCAAGTTATTCAATTTAGGGGTCTTATTTATTTTATTTTATTTTATTTTATTTATTGGATTTACAAAACAGATTACAATCACCTTAGCTTACACTTTTATGCATATTTAGTTCTATTCTAGATTCGTAATCAAATATGTAAACACGACTAAGTCACAGTGTTGCATAGTTATAAATTAAACTACCCTAATTAAACCCTATTTAACCTTGAGGTCCTGAAAATATTTGAATCTCAACAACGACACCGTGAAACGACCTTTGAAACGACAATATACTCAAGTTTTTAAATTTAGGAGTCCCATATTAACCTTGAGGTACTGAAAATATTTTAATCTTAAAAACAACACCGTGAAACGACCTTTGAAACAACAATATACTCAAGTTTTTAAATTTAGGAGTCCCATTTTATCTATGAGGTCCTGAAAATATTTTGATTTCAACAACGACACCGTGAAACGACCTTTGAAACGACACCATACTCAAGTTTTTCAATTTAGGGGTCCCATTTGAACCTTGAGGTCATGAAAGTATTTTGATTTCAACAACGACACCGTGAAACGACCTTTGAAACGAAACCATACTCAAGTTTTTCAATTTAGGGGTCCCATTTGAACCTTGATGTCCTGAAAATATTTTGATCTCAATGACTATACTGTGAAACTAACTTTTAAATCGTCAAAATACGCTGAAAACTGGCTAAAACGTAAAGTGTATTTATTTACAAACAAAACGTTCCCGTGGCTTTTTTCAGCAAAATTTCAGGTACTGCAGAAAAACATATTTTTTTTATTTTTATATAAGGAATCTACCTGTGAATTTTCAAGTATCTACTACCAACGGTTTCCGAAATACGAAGCATTTTAGTTTTACATTAAAAGCCGTTTTGGACCCCTTACATGGTGAATTTTCCAAAATCCTTTCTTAGTACACCACTACACCCAAAAAAGAATACATCCTCCAAATTTCTTGTATCTAGGTCCAGCTGTTTAGGCTGTGCGCTGCAAAACGCAAAGTGTATTACATTAAAAGCCCTTTATGGACCCCTAAGGGAGCGAATTTTCCAAATTCCTTTTTAAATACACTTTTAAACCCTAAAAGGACTACACTCTCCAAATTTCAAGTCTCTACGACCAGCGGTTCAGCCTGTGCGTTGTAAAAACTAAAGTTTTTTTATTTTTTTACAAAGAAAACGTTCCCCTGACATTTTTCAGGAAAATTTCAGGAATCGCTGAAATACGTGTTTGTTAATTTTATTTGAGGAATCTCCATGTAAAATTTCATGGTTCTACTACTAACGGTTTCCGAAATACAGAGCATTTTTGTTTTAAGTTAGAACCGCATTTTGAACCCCTTAGCAAGCGAATTTTCAAAATTCCTTTCTTAGTACAACCCTACGCATTGAGACGAACACACCCTGTAAATTTCAAGTCTCTACGACCAGCGGTTTAGGCTGTGCGTTGGACCTCGGTCAGTCAGTCAGTCAGTCAGGACATTGCCTTTTATATGATTATGGCGAATGAATCTGGCGACAAATTCACTACAGCGGCCACACTGGCCTTTCATAAAGAGTTGCCAGTTTTTAGTAAATTTTAGTTCCTTGATAATTAATTTCTACTCTTTCTGGACGGACTGTAGATAGGCTATTTTTTAGATTTTAGTACCCTGTCTATCAATCAACGCGGTGAGATGGTCTCGCTCGTTCGCTCGCGCGCCGCTCCCTGCTGTTATATAGCAGTCAGCCCAGCGTTGCCAGATACACTGCTTTTCCGCGTTTTACACCGCCTTTTTGCCAATGGATCCGCGTTCCGCTTATAACCTACGCGGATCCGCTTTTTTAAAATATGCAAAAACCATAGACAGAATCTAGATCTACGGCTAAAACATCCCGTTACATTAGTAACACGTCGCGCCGAGAATACCATCGGATTCCGGACTTACAAGTCCATGCTTACTCTCTCTTATGTTATAAGTACAGACCGTTCACCGTAAGATGGCACCTGCAGATGAAAAGGAACATAAACAAAAAAAAAACAATTATTAGTTTATACTTAGGATTAGTTGCCCGCTGGTACTTTATTGTAACTAAAGCCTAATAAGATTTCCTGATATGCGTTTTTTTTATTATAAAAATATAAAATAAAGCGTATGAATTGAGAGATTATCGATGTAAAAGTTTAACATGATCCGCTTTTTTTATTGAAAATCCGCATTTCGGAAGCACCGTTCCCGCCTTTTAAACATTCTCATCTGGCAACACTGAGTCAGCCAGTCATCAGTAGATTAAATGCCCTTGACATTAGCACACGTGCACGCGTGCCCGGATAGAGATCGATTCGGGAATTCCCCACATACCGGTGGCGCGCGAGTCAATGTTAATTTGTTGTTAATTTTAGTTGATTTCGTGACTGGACTATACGCGAAAAATACTCTTTTTATTACGTTTAGTGAGTGTTAGTTTACCGATCGCGATACAGTCGCTTTGTAGGTAATGCCACGACATACTTCTTCGCCGGCTGAGTACCTACGCCGATATGAAACTTATTTATGGAGAAGGTCTTCAAAATGCGGCACTGGCAGTAAGAACTTACCGCGAAAGATACCAGGAGACGAGGCAATGCCTTACAAATCCTGGAACAATTGTCGGTGAGTTCGTGAAAACAGGGCGGTCATACTCCCAGCCGTCCTACTCTGACCGGGTTAGTACACCACAAGCGCCGGTGTCGAGGGAAGAGGATGGATTATGGAATGGATGGATGGCACGCGAAATGGACTATGGAACCAACACAATTTTCATCTCCGGAGCCGGCACAATCCTCGCGCATGGCGGGAATCGTCCCACCAGTAGGTACAGATTTTCAGTGATCGTTTGGGCGGAATCCACGGCGACGATATCATAGGACCTGTGTTCATAGACTGACATCTAAACTGACCTAAATATGGGGATCTCCTAAATGTGCATGTATCGGAATACATGGAAATCCTTTCCATCTACCGCTACCACCGTATGTGGTACCAACTAGACGGGCGTTCCTGCCCATGGGGAGGTTGACGCAAGGCAGCGTCTCAACTAAATGTTTGGCCAGCAGTGGATTGGCCGTTATGAGCCACAAAGGTGGCCAGCACGGTCTACAGACCTCACACCATTTGATTTCTTTTTGTGGGGGTTCATAAAAGACTTCCAGGAAGTAAACACCGCAGAAGAGAACTACGCGAAAGCAATATCGTGAATACCTTTGACATAGGTAAAGGCCATAGCATCAAATGGACCTGTAATGAGCAAAGTGAGAGAAAACATTCAAAGGCGCCTGAACTAATGCGTGCGACGTCGACGTGAAGAAAAATAGGTAAAGAAATTTAAAAAAAAACTCCCTACCTAGGTAGGTACCTGTAGATATTTACGAGTAGGTACCTAATCCACCTGTGACCCTGTGTAAGTAGGTATCAGTGATTATCGACACAATCTAAAGTATACCTACCTAGCTCAGTAAGTCAATTAGTAAACATTTACCCAAGCGAAGTCGGGTTCGCAGCTAGTTACCATTCAAATTCTCATGAAAATTCCAATAAGCCCAAACACGGCTATAGGATACATTGTTTTATGAGAAAGCTCCGGTTCCTCAACAGGCCTATTATGCACTCATATTTCCATACAGTTCAAAAACTATTCAGTAGGTACAAAATATCGGTTGGCATTTCCCACTGTTGCTTTAATCGCAGATGTAAACATCACGGTAGGTACCGACATTTTGTACTGAATACTTTTGGAAATAAGAGTTCATAATAGGCCTCGGATTAGTTCTATGGTACCATTTTAATTAAAACCATCCATTTACTTTCATCCATTTCGTTTTGGTTTGTCATAGTTATACCTATAGTCGCTCAACTATCATGATCGAGATATCTTATCGCCACCCGTGAAATACTTATCATTGAGGAGTTCCGGTGGCCTTCTTCATCAGTTACACTTCACCAAATGGTTCTTTCTGAATGCATATGCTTACCTTGCTAAAAATACTGAAATCGCTGTGTAACATTTAAGGAGTTCCCTCAATTCTTGGATCCCATCTTCAGAACTGAATAGAATAGAAACACGTTTATTTGACACAAATAACACATACAAGGCCGATACTAAAAAATAAGGAAACACAAAATAAAATAAAATAATAAAAAGTCGGACTCGCTCAAAGGTTCTGTACCATTATCTACAAAAACGGCAAAAACAAGTACCCTAAAGTAGGCAGCATAAATGGGCTCGTGTCTCTGTGTCAAAAAGGCGTTCAGCTCAGCGTAAATGTTCGGTATGTTACCGCCCAACGCCAACTATTAGGCTTTGGTTTTGTCGTTCATTAATTCACACTATCTACTACTAACTTCTTTGAAAAAAAGTGGAGCCGAAAATGTTGAAATAGAGCTGAATTTAGCTCTAAAAGAGCAAAATTGGCAATACTGGGGTGAAGAAAGCGGTTGTTTACATCAAAAATTGACAATGACATTGACATTACGTGTCAATCCAAGTCGTTCAGAGCCTCAGAGCGTGGTTAGAAAACAACACCCAAACCCATTGAACACACCCCTGTAAACATGTAGGTATGTGGTGGTGTTGTGTGTTTTTTGTGTGTATGGCATGGGTCATCAAGACCCCCGAAAGGTTATTTTATTCGTTTTAATGCGCATAAAAACGTGGTTATTATTAGATTATTTTTTAATCTACATTAAATATTTAAAATCGAGTTTACTAAGTGTATCGCTATCCTTATCGTGGTTAGTAAGTGTTCCCTTACAAATCCATCACTTTATATCTATCTTCAGCCAGTATTGTCATTTGAATTTACGAAATTCGAATTCGATCGCCGAGTGCCGAGGCTTTTCTTACTATTAAATATTCTGTTAAAGCCACATATTAGTGAATAGCATTTTTTTTGAATAACTATTTTTTCATATAGGGGACCTATAAGTACTTAGATGTTTCATCTTAGATATAATTTGTAAACAAAGGGGAAAAAAATACTTTCTGGTATGTTATTACGTGAGTTGTGTTTTTGACGAAGTTATATGAAAAATAAATAATTTCAGTAGTATACTTAAGGTACTGGTAACACTGCAGGGGAGGCGAAACATTTTCTTGTTTTGTCGACCGACTATCGCCAGTTCGCCATTTTGTAGCATTGTTTATTTTTTTGCTGCAATTTTTTGTTGTTGTGTTCGGTATTGTCAAAAAAAAGGTTAGTTCATGTTTTTTTTTTAAATCTTACGGAATTGTTTTTAATATGGATACTCACGCATGCGGCGTGAAATTAATTTTAATTGGTGTTTTTTGCCCATTATAGCTCATCAACACTTCTTCAGGTAGCAAAAGTTGAGTTCGCGAGAACTAGGAGACTTAACACACATGTTTTAATTGGTAGTATCTCATAAATAATATCAGTTTAGCTATGATACCCCTGACACATTTTTACAGCGTTTTTTTTGTTGCAAACTACAGACCACAAGTACTAAGATATAATAGGTGTCGCACAGACTATTTTTCCTTTGTATTTTTCAAATTACTCGGAAAGCAGAAGCTCATAGCGGATTTTAAAAATTATTTCGATGATACATTATTTCTGAGAGCTAATATGCTACGTTTTATGAGCTTCCTCCACTCAACTCCGTAACGGCTTAGCGGATTTTAATGGTATTCGGTGCGGTGGTATGGATGCGGGTGGTATGGAGGGACTGCTTTTCATCCCGAAACTACCCGTGCCAAGCCGGGACGGGCAGCTAGTAATAAATATTAATCTAAACAACTATGGGATTCGCAATCGTATTCAGCTTTGATTACCTACATTACTAATTTTGCGTAAATGTATGTCTTAGTTACTTAGCACGTAGCATGACGGCCAGCGCGGATCTAGGACTAATAATATTTTTTAAAGAGGGTTTCCTAATGGACAATTGAAGCAAAGGGTGTGAACTAGTAAAATTTGATTCACGCCGATAAAATGTTCTGTACCCCTGGCGCGTGACTTTGACGGTGGCATAACTTGACATATATTTGTTTAAAAAATATTATCCAAGATTAAAAAACAGACTACACTAGATCGATATTAAAACCCCCATGTAGCTAATTCCATCGAAATCGTTAGAACCGTTTTCGAGAATGTGATTACAATCTGCCATTGGATACTGCCAAACTTGCTCGTTTGATAGTATAGGATGTATAATATAGGTACTAGCCTTTTGCCTGCAGCTTTACACGGGTAATGTCGTTATAAAAAGCAGTCCCCCCTCCAACCCTCCTGCCCATCCCCTCCCCTCCCCCTCATCCATCCCTACTCCCACCATTAACCTACACACCAAATATCATCAAAATCCGCTTACGGAGTTGAGTGGAACTACACATAACGCGAGCGTAGCCACGTGCGGAAGCTAACGACTGTCTATAATAAAATGAGTGAATGGGTTTCAGGGATAATGTAGCTTCCTGTTAGTGAAAGAATTTTCGGAATCGGATCAGTAGTACCGGAGATTACTCTCTATCTATAAACTCGCACACAACCTACCTCTTGAAATATTAGTATCTATACATATAAATATATGTCTATGTATGGCGATAACATTTATTTCCTAATTTATTTTTATCAAGATCGCGGAGCTAGACTATTATAATAAAAAAACATGTGTATAAGACGCATCAATAAAATTCTAACCAAACTACACGTAACCACATATCGAACAGAATCATTCGTTTCCGCCGAACATCCATAATCGATCGACTCGGTTTGCGCATTGAGTTGCGCACATCACTAGCTGCTCTAGACTGCTCGCTCTTGGCCTGGCCGCCCGCCGCCGCATGGAAAGATCCAACATGGCGGCTTTTACTTCACTCGCACAGTCACTTTGACCGTGTCTTGGATTTAATTTTAAATCTTTGTAACATATAACTTTTTTACATAAGAGATCATCTTAATTTAGTATTTTTAGTGAAACATTTTTATTAAGTT
This sequence comes from Operophtera brumata, assembly GCA_932527175.1. Taxonomy (NCBI): domain Eukaryota; kingdom Metazoa; phylum Arthropoda; class Insecta; order Lepidoptera; family Geometridae; genus Operophtera; species Operophtera brumata. The sequence continues at coordinate 72,354,200 of OW052239.1, forward strand.
TAAAAATAAGCAATGTGGTTTGAGTGTTAAGAGTCAAAAAGTGAGACATTCTAGATCCTTGAGTGACCTTTCAGATAGACTTTCTTTACCCATATTGCTACGTTTACGTGTCTATAATTGGGTTTTGTGAAGTTATTTTTAAGCTTTTTTGATTTGAAAACTGTGATATAATACAGCTTTCTGTGCCACATAGTAAAAGTCTGCGAATCAGGTACTGTGCGAGAACTCCCACGTGGAAATACCTCACGTCTCTATTTTTAGAAACCGAACTTGGTTCACAGTTCTACTAGTCAAGATTATTAATCAATTACCTACTAATACAAGAGTCTTAGGATTTTCTTGATATTTTAGCTCTGTATTATAGAGTTATGTGTACATACTTGTGGGCGCTGCAAACTTGTTCAGGGGCACATCCTGAGATACCTATTTCGTACTTCGAATCATGTTAAGTTTGATATTATTGTAAGATGTGTATGTAAATTGCAACAAATAAGTTGCTTTCATCCAGCTATTCATATTTGTTGGAAGTAAACTCTGTAAAGATGACTGAAACAAAAACTTTATAAATCATAGTACGGTGATAAATAATTAGTCAATATTCTAAAACTTGAATTTTGCAATAAATTATAATATTTAAATACCAGCTGCTATCTACCTAGATTTGAATGGCATTTACGTTAATCTTTGTGTTTTCCTTATTACCTACACAAGTCTACATATAATATTATTGAATTTGTGTTATTTCGTCCCTTGAGCCATGCATGGACTCTGTTCAACAACTGGTGGGGTTTTTGATAATGAAACCACTAATGCCAGGAGTCTCTGATATAAGATTATCAAATAATAAATCAAAAACAATGCATAGTCACTAAAAATTACAGCAATATTTGACCTAAGAACCTAAGCAAAATTCATTGCAATTTTATGTTTCTTAACCCAGTCTCAATGACCTTTTATTTGTTTACAGCGATTAGTTCAGTTGATAGTTTTCAACTAGCTATCAACCTTCCAACTAGTCAAAACATATTAAATCAAGGTGCAAAGAAATCGGCTATATCAAAAACAGTACCTGCAGAGCTTGCAACTCCACCTGCCCTAGAACAGATATTAACTGCTACTGAGCTTTTGTCTGCGAGTATCGAGAAAGTTGCTAGAGAACAAACGTTAGTCCCAGAGCCAACTGCCGAGAAGAAGTCTAGTGCATTTGAAGCACAAGCTAAGTTGACACAGAGTATATCAAGTGTTTGTCGTGCACAGCAATCTGAATCTAAGATGAAAGATATTAATCTTAACAGTAAGATTACAGGTTCGTATTACCTATACTATGTATTGTGTGTAATAATTTGACATGTCCCTCCTTTAAATTTTGGTTATAACTGTTTATGTTTTTCTAGATCCTGACACTGCTAATGGAAATGCCACTGAAGTAACAATAACTGATTCTGTTAAGGAAGATATTAATAAGAATGAAAAATCTGTAAAGAATACTAAGAATAACAGTAAAAAAGCTGCAAAGATGGCTAACAGTGATGCGATTGTAAAAGATACGGAAACGTGTGAGAATGGCAAAGATGAGACTGATAAAGTAGTTAATGTAGAGCAAGAGGTCATCGCTGCCCAAGAGATTGCCCCTAGCAAAGAGGTTACCCCTGTAGAGGAGCTCACTCCTGCCCAAGATGTTGCTCCTGCCCAAGAGGAACCAGAGAATCCTTTACCCGAGGAGAACCAAGATGCGGACGAGTCTTCGGTAACAACTCCCACAGTGTTTGTTCCCAAATACAAGTACTCTGATGGTGAGCAGCATTTCATGCAATTATATCGTTAAGTATTGGTGCATAAAATACTAATTTAACTCTTTTTGAACAGAGCAATGGTCTCCACTTAACAAATCTGGCAAGAAGTGCTATGATATTGGATTGCTCAAGCAAATAAAGGAAGATCCTCTTTCAAAGAACAAGCCCAATGCACCTTTATTAGAAGCATGTAATGTAATTAGGGTGAGTATCACAAGGAACCAAATGTGAACTGGCCTTTCTCTACTGCATCATCCGGTTTGTGGTTGCCATTCGAGAACCGTTTAATTCCCAATGGTTGGCAGTTCTGCGAGCTATTTGACCGGCTCATGGACCAAAGGCATTATAAAAGTTGCAGGAAGTCTGTGGGTGGTGGCTGCTCAAAGACAGGAGTTCAAGGGCAGTTCAAATTACATACATTGGGGGAGGCCTATGTCCAGCAGTGAACTACTGTAGGCTGATGATGATGATAGTGAATGCTTTATTAAATTACAAAGACTATGAATATATGCATGAATTGGTTATTATGTTTTTTAGACTGCGCCAATGCAGGAACCTATGCCCTTCACTCCTATCTCAAGACCTGTGAATGATACCCTCTTCCCCAATTTCGCGAAGGGTATGGGAGGTCCTAGGAATTCTTCTGCTAGAGAGCCAAAGAAAGATGGAAGGAATATGGCAGTACCTGGTTAGTAAAGTTTTATCAAATATTGGTATTTTTTGTATTTTCTAATATAGGCATAGATATAATAAATTAATTGATAACTAAAACTGTTACAAGTCACAAAAATAATCATGGGTACCATTTAATATTTTAATATTAGTATACAATTATTATAGGCCTAGCGCTTAACTCAGTAGCCTCGTGAGGTATGGGAGCGGCACGGGAGGGGTGACATGTGACGTAAAGAACTGTCGGGCTAAACACGTGATGAAAATTAGTGAAGATAGATCTTACGATATTTACAAATAAGTACCTAAGTCACTGCGAAAGAGAATAAAATACTTGTTCAAATAATTATTATATTTAATACTAATATCAATATTTTCAACTGAACTTTCAATTTATTAGATTATGTCCATATAGCTACTCGAATCACTGTCAGTATGATTGGAATCACTTTCGCTATCTGAGTCGTCATCTCGTAATCTTATTATAAATTGATCCATTATATCGTCGCTAAGATGGTCGTTAATGAATACTCTTCCTAAAACCTAACTAAATGAAACCTAATTCATGCAATAAAAGACGCATGTATGTATATCCACATTTGATAACACCATCTTCCTCTAAAACTTTTCTAAGTTTATTGATCGTGGGAATTTCTTTTCTTACTGTATAAAATTCTGCAATCTTTCTTCTTACTACACCTTTACTAAAATCGCCAATTTAAATCTTCTTTTTTCTTGTCTGTTTCGGTTGTCTTGGTGATGAAAACTTCGCATTACTTTCCATATATTTTTTACCATTAACAATGCGTCGTACGCTTTGTTTTGACAGTCCGGTTGCCTTAGAAACGGTTTTGTGTAGATTTATATCGTTTTCATGCTCGGCAGAATTTGGATCAGATTTCCTAACCTTGAAAAAATTATATACATTATAAACAACATCTTTAGTTTGAGCTCTAATCCGAGGACCCATCTTCGGTTGCTAATCTCGTGTGCGTCTTGTCTAAAGCGGCCGGTCCAAAGAATACGTATTGACGGCAGCGAGATCGCCGCCCGACTGACGTCAAGTGACGTCTCGCGACATTTGTCATAAGAAAATCACCACCCTCCCGTGCCGCTCCCATACCTCAGGAGGCTACTAAGTTAAACGCTATACCTGTAATCAAAACAAGAATCAGTGTCAATTAATAGTAATGCCAGGATAATAATGAAATATTAATTCACATTAATTTTAAATAAACTATATTGTATTATGAATATTTTATTGGTTCTTAGGCAAACACAGTGTCAAACTTACTCCGTCAGCTAGTAGCAACAGCTCTCACAAACATGTTATTCATGTTTCTTTGTCATTGCGAGAGGATGTAAAACTTAAGCAAGTAGACTCTGCTTGGAAACCAACGAGATTCATGAGGGATAATCTTGCTGAGGATGACCTAAAAACACAGGTATGCTTTCAGAAAATAATGTATTTTAGTTTGCAACAACCAGAAACCGTACCTTATTTCATGAACTATTCTGTTTTCAGGAACTTTATAAGAAGTTTAGAGGTATTTTAAATAAACTGACGCCACAAAAATTCGACACTTTATTGGACAAAGTGAAATCTCTCGAAATCAATAATCAAAAACGAATGGAAGGTGTAATCGACCTCTTATTTGAAAAGGCTATAGAAGAGCCCAATTTCTCTGAAGCTTATGCAAACATGTGCCAAAAACTTTCAGTACTCAAGGTATTTTCCAATCATTTTTATGCTGGTCACAACAGCTGGTTCTAATGTGTCCAATTTATTTTAGTAGTGTTGGTCTTGATTACATGAGGAATATTTTGCAGGTGCCCTCTGATAATAATCCAGAGCAGCAAGTCAACTTTAGAGGGCTTATTATTAGTAAATGTCAAAATCAATTTGAGACTGGAAAATCTGACGAACAACTGATGAAAATGGAGAATGAATTAGCCGAGACCAAGGATGCTGTGAGTACATTTATCATGATCTGTGTCATACATAACCTCTTAAATTAACACTTTGTATATAGAATGCAATATTGGATATGCCATAATCACCATGCTTGGCAAGCAGAGTGGTGTCCGCAGTCTACTCACGTGGATCCTGCTGTTTATCCCATTTGTCGGCTTTTTCGACATCTACGAGAGGAGACGGAGGGGTCTATTATTTCTAGTCCAGACACACCACGGTCTTCTGTTATTAATTATATTAAATTTTGAACACTTCGTAGGCCAGGAAGAAGGAGCTCCAGTTGATGATAAATGAGGAAAACCGGAAAGTTAGATTGAGAGCTGTGGCTAATGTCAGGTTTATTGGTGAGTTTTGTTTATTATTTTACTTTGTTTTTATTCACTTTGTATGTTTTAGTTTTCCATTTATGTGGTGTGCAAATTTTGTTTTCAGCGAATCCCTTAGTATAATAATATACGTAGAATTTAAATTGCGTGCTTCTGTATTGTGTTAAAGTAGTTTTGCTTGAAACAAAAATAAAACACACGAAACCGTGTTTTATTGCATTTGTTTCGCTGTTAAAATACGTAGTGTGCATAGGTATTTAGGCGTCGTCCTAATTGCCAGAGGTCGTACGACCATGCGATAATTGCATCGCATGATCGTACAGACGCGCGTTCAATCATACTCGGCTTTGTGGTGTTGTCCTAATTGACGATCGCGCGGTGTTATGTTTGTATGGGAATTTTCATCGCAGTATTCAAACGCATCACATGGTCGTACGACCGCCGGCCAATTGGGACGAGGCCTTAGTAAAATAGATAGCTTGTTGTAAGAGATAATTCATAACTAGAATGAACTATCTAAAAATATGCCTTTGTGATTAAGATATAAATATAAAATCCTTAAACGAATAATTAAAATTATTTGTTCTTTAATTTAGGCTACAACACCATCCTTTCTATTTCTGCTGATAAAGTTATCCTGGCAATTTTCTGTGGCTTGGTTTGTAGAGTATGATTTGAATGATTTAACTTTCTGACGTCTATGTGACGTGAACGTTGTGCCCGGACAGGGGATCCTAGTGTGGGCTTAGGGCTATGTATGCAACTGTTCAATGTTATGTTATATGACGTACCATATGTTACCTCAATCATGCCGTTACAACACAGAGAGGTTATAAGAACAGTATTGGAAAAAAAACACCGTAAGGAAACTTCATGCCCTGCAGTCTAAAATTCAGAAAACTAAGAATGTCATTGAACATTGAAAGACGTTCTACAATCTGTATCATCCTATAAACTCAAGCGGTAGTCGTGATTAGGCCGTGGCTTAGCAGGAACATGGTATTCTAACGATTAAGATAATTATGATACTAATCAGAGTTTAACAATTATCGTTTGTTTTTTGTTGCATTGCGAACGATAGACCTGCTTGCGCAGCCTGCTTTATTGCGAATGCATTTCCCTTCATGTTATCTGAAACGCTTTTTCAACAAAAACTATTTATTAAATTATGTAACCATTATGTTAATTAAATTTCCAGCAACAGTTTGAGTAAATTTAAGTACTAATTCGATGGGTCCTCCACTATAACTGTTTCGGTCAGCCAGCACAATTCACAAAGATATCACGCGGACGACCGAGCTGTCTTTCATCTCTATGGTCAATTCTTACTGTAAAAGTGTAATTTATTTAACTCTATTTGCACAATATTCTTGGATTCACCTACCGGAGCTTATTTCTCAAAAAATACAAGTTAAAAGCTACAAGTGTGTAGCCTTAGGTTACGCGTGATTTCTCTTGACAAACTATTAACGTTACCGTAACAACACACTCGTAATTTGTAACTTGTAAGTTTTGAGAAATGGGCCCCTGGTCTAAGAAGATGTTCAGAGGTCGTCAAACAAAGTTATCAGAAGAGATTTTATGATGAAACCTGACGAAGTCGCAGTAATAAGCGAAAGTAATAATAAAAGATATGGCTTCAATGCCAACTACAAAGATTTCAGTTGTTGAAAAAGTGTTTAATCTGGTTCACAAGCGATTTTAAATAAATTGAATGTATTCGTTCGTGAATAAGAATGTATTTCAAAAATAATAGTTTATTTTATATTATTCAGGTGAGCTTTACAAATTGAAAATGCTGACTGGCAAAATTATGGACTATTGTATGAAGAATCTTATTGAAAAACACGAAGAGGAAAAACTGGAATGTCTTTGCAAGCTACTTACCACTATTGGCGGACAAGTCGAGAGCGAGCCAGGGAACCAGCTAGATTTTATAATCAAGAAGATGCATGATATCGTGGACCGGAAATCTAACAAGATCAGCAGCCGTGTCAAGTTCATGATCCAAGATGTCATTGATCTCAAAAGGAGAAGATGGGTTATCAAGAGTGTGGTTGATTCTCAGCCTAAGATGATGGAAGAAATCCAAAAAGAAGCTGAGCAACAGCAACGTAACATAGAGGTAAAGTTTTCAGAGTATGCATACATACACTGTATTTTTGCACTATTTTAGTGAGGCATAGCAAGCCATATCATGCTTCAGTGAGGAAGGGTAATGAATTCACTGTGATGTATGAACCTATAGAACGCTAAAACCACTGAACCGATTAAGACAAAAGGAATGATTCGATTCACACTAGTCCCAACGTGTTGGGGCCATGAATGGCGTAATTACACTATTTCGTCCTAGTAATAGTGCCATGGGAGAAGTGACACCAGTGTTTTATTATCGTCTTGACCTATTGCGATGTTGACAGGGATTCCTTAGTCTAAAGCTTAGACAATTGGTGCATCATTGAATGTGTTGTTGTTCTAACACCAGTTTTCATACAAATAAAACCGCATTTAAATCGTAGCATCCGTTGCATCTATAATGTCTTTGGTCTATCGAAAGTTTTGCGTCATCCGGTTTGAGGTCGCCTCTCGAGAACCTTTCTTTCCTTTGAGAACGGTTATCAGTTCTGATAGCTATATGGCCCGCCCATTGCCACTTCAACTTGCTAATTCTGAGATCTATGTCGGTGAGGGAGCTCGCAGGAATGCGGTGGACGGAGGTGGCTGGAGACCGTTTGTCGTGGCATTCTATGGGGGGAGGCCTATGTCCAGCAGTAGGCTTCCTCGATGATGATGATGATGATGACCTGTTGCATCTTAGATCCTATTCATCAAATGCTGGTCATCATGAGACCATGTAGTCTAAGTCTAAGGGAGAAAGGTTTTCTTAAGTTGGTAATATGCTTGCTTGAGATGTATTTTTGAGAAGTATTTACCTCCAGATAGGTTAAAGAATTCTTTGTTTGATGTTGGTAATAGTTGTCGACCAAGTTTGCAGCATTTACTGTGCTGCTGTAATCCCCACACAGCTGTGATTCATCAGGTTTTGGAACACTGGTGTCAGAATGTCAATGTCAATTATTCTCTTTATATCTCGATAAGGAATTAAACTGGTCGAGCAAGAACATTCACTGGTTTAGCTCTCCATAAAATCAAAATGCACCAAGGGTCCACTATATTTGTCTAATGTTTCATCAAGTAACTGAATTATTGAACACTGTTGAAGGACTAGAGATGGATACACTACCGATTCACACTCTAGTCCTTCAAATAATAATAATTCATTTATTAAATCAGACATTATTAGGTCCATTATTTGTTAGTATTATTCTTAAAAACTATGTTAGAAATACATTAGTTACAGCTATAAGTTGAGGTGAAAACTCTCATCCGAATCCCCACCAAACAGACTCCAGCGAGACTACCTACCTGATCAGGAACCGGATAAAAGCCTTAATTACTGGCAGGTCATAGCGATCGGGAATGAGCAAATGTGTACAATAATCAAACAGCGATGGACGGATAAAACTTGTCAGAATTATCCCTCTGCATGCGTTCTCTTACTCTCTTTTGGTTCGGACACTTTATGAGCGCTGACCCGAAATCCATTTACTTCCAGGTCAATGGTTTGAAAAGGCTTGTTAAATCAGAATAACATAACATCCAACAGTCACATACATACTTATCCCACACTAGAATTCACTGTGTTGTGGGTATCAGGAAGGTATTATGCTACCATAATACCCAGACTAGGAACAAATATTTGCAGATCATACAAACATTTGTCCCGCAGCGGAAATCGAACCCGCTACCTCTCGCATCTCAGACGGCTACCCGCACGACGCGCTAAAGTGGTTTCATGAGTGTTTTTGTCTCAAAAGAAGCGATGGAGGAAAAAACATGATATTGAAGCAATTTAAAATCAGTAAGCTCATGTAGGTACTGCAGTAGCTAGGTGACAGGTGTATAGCCAGGCTCTACGATGCTTTATTAATTGAAATCATGGTTTCTCAATCTTATAGCCCCAAGTACCTCTATTTACATTTTCCAGACGACTGAACCCCATTAAAAAAGGAAATCAGGTTGTAGTTTTTTTTTTAAAGAAACTAACGCAAAATGATATGTTTGGCCTAGTTTCTTGTCGTAAATTAAGTCTATTGGTCAATTTCAATCTTAATTCTGACTGGAAATCAAATCATATATTTCGTTTTCATGACCCACTCACACATTAGTATGTCGCAAAGGATAAAAGGAAATTAACAGCTTGCGGGAGAGTTTGGGTTATTCTTCCTGTGTTGCTGTCTAAAAATCTGTAAGAGACCGGCCGTGGCTTCGCTCGCATTTTACCAGGACAAAATGTAGCCTATAGCTTAATCCAGGTCATAATCTATCTGTATACCAAGTTTCATCGAAATCAGTTCATCCGTTTCGACATGATTGAGTAACACACATCCAAACATCGTATCTTTGAGATTTATGATATTAGTGGGATATACTTTTAAAATAAGTTTGAAGTGTTTCTTGCTTCACACTCAAACCAGCAGTTATGCTATCGGTTGTGACCATGGAAGGGTTTCGAATCCAGCTTGTCGCACGTGCGTGCCAGCTCCATAACGTACATCTTGTCGCGAACCCTCCGCGATCAACTGGCGAACCCCTGGGTGCACGTATCTCACTTCAAAAACCTCCTGATTGAAAGCAAGGGCCGCTTTATTGATTTTTTAATTAGTGGACTGATTTTTATAGTTGATGAATGCTGGCGGCATGGGCGGTGGCGGCGGCGGCCAGTTCCGCCGCGACGACGGCGGGCGTGGCAAGCGTGGAAACGACAACCGGCGGCAGACTACATTCATGGACAATACATACCGCCCCTCGAGGACCACGCCTGCCCCTCTAGATAAGGATAAACTTAAACAAGTCACGCAAGGTAACGTAAAGGTAAGTGACACAGAACTCTTAGCCGAGGACCACAAGCCGCAACACTTAAAGCTCTTCGCTCTGCGCTGCAAACATCAGCGTCGATCGTCAAAAACAAATTTGTGTTTAACCTTTTGCAAGTCCATGAAACAGCGCTGCAAACTGTGCCGATTTGCTTTGTTTTTGGAACTGACGCTTCAAGCGTAGCGATATTTTCGTGGTCTAGGCATTACTTCTACTACTTGTGTCACCGGTTCTAGGAGACACCGCGTTGGGTCAGAGACCAGCTTGAGTTATGGTTGCCCCGGAAAGGGCCTAGCGACCAATGGTAAAAGGATTCTGCACCTCCCACCTCCAGCCCTTCTGCACTTCCCACCTCCAGCTCTTCTGCACTTGTTTTAAATGTCTTTGAACATTTGTTTCTAGGGCATGCTGCTTTTCGTGCGATGTTTTTTTTCTCTATTTGAGAGCATTTAATAGCACATACATTTTACGAGTGAAAAATAATAAGTCAGGGTCGCTCCTACAAGAGTTTAATAAGCCATCAGTGATTTCCACAAACATCATCCTGGGCACTGAAATGTTAACCTAATCTGTATGAAAATTGTGCTGAATATAAGCATTCGTTATTACACGTGGTCAGGGCCAACGCCGTGACTTTATGAATGCAGATATGATACTCTTATCGTCGTTTAGATAAAAATCAAATTCACAGCATAGACACTAACCGGTCTGGCCACAACCTGGATGTGTGTGGAAAATCGAGTTTGACGAGAAACCATTCGATCGGACAGTCTGTCGTTTAACATATATCAATTACAAGAAAATTATTTTCATTTCATTTTATTCCATGTTGTAACCAAAATGATTTACAATATAGATCCTGCGTTGAAAATCTTTCCGAGTTGTGGAGGAAAACTCTGACCTTACTTTGGAACCTTACACCATGCGTGGTCCGACACTCTCTTTGCTAGTTTTTTCTTATTATAATTACACCAAATGGCGAGCTATTCTCCACGGAACACTAGTTACTCGCTGTTGATAAGGCAGTACTCGTGTTATCAACGCGTTACATAAATATGATGACGCTTACCTAAGCGTGACCAGATATTGTCGTTACGTCAGCCCATGGAAAATAATAGTTAAAATTGATTATTTTAAGTTGCACATAACTATAATGCTACGGCCAAACCGACGCGACTGAAGCGAGAGTTTCTGTAACGCGAAACTAACCTTTACACGGTTCGCCCCGCATTGCAAAAACGTCGTTTCGCAACCACTGGCAGTGTCCTATCGCTCATGACTCGGCAGCGCAGCAACCGTAGCTTAAAAAAACCGACCAAGTGACCGACCGACTTTATATTTTATCAATAATTGATATAATATAAAGTCAGTTATCATCTTAAACTAATCTAGCAAGTGTGTCACGATGTGTATTACAAGAACACCATAAATGCATCGATGTATAGTTTTGAGTATCAAAAATTAGACATACACCGTCGTTCAAATTCCTTGAAATGGGAGGTCAACAATGGATCTTATATTGTTTTTTTTTTATACGGTGCAAGTTTCTAAATTATTCCATTTTATACTTCCCGGCATTTGTGTCACAAAAGGTACATGCATACCAAATTTCATTGTCAATCATTGTCGGATTGCTAGAAGTACCCAGGAGGTTTTTTTTTTACATTTTATATTTTCACTAATATTAAAAAACTAAACCTACAAAAAAATGGTTTGAAATGTCTAAGCAAAGTGCTTTCACATGACACCCCACTTGATCTGACTGTCTTTTTGTTTACCCCCTTTTGGACCCCGATATCTCAACAATACCCTGACTGATATAGTTCATGGCCTTACATATAAATTGTACCAATACTATCTACACACCTACTAAATTTCATGAAGATCGGGCTAACGTCGTGGAAGTTTTCATGGGATAAACATACATACAAACGCCGATTCTTCCAAGTATTCATGATCTTGCATATTCAATTGTTCACTCTTGCTTAGGCTATCAACGGGTTAGATTAGTTTGACTGTTATTTGGGACAAACAAGGACCTCCTAACAGAATTAGATTTTGAATACACATTTTTTTTGTATGCATACAGTTATCTGTATTTATTATTATCGTTTGTTCAAATAACGAAGTAGGTACTTATAATGCAATAGTAGCACAAATTGGTTACCCCCCTGTGTGTTTGAAGATTGATTTACAGAGGCTACATTTCCAACTTAATGAATTCACAAAAATATTGCATAGTTATTTACTTCCGGTCTGTTGGACCGATTTATGTTTACTAAACATATTTATGATACAAGTTAGAAAGTTAAGTGTCCTACTCCTTTGTATTTCAATCAGCATGTGGGTGATGGTCGGGTAGATTAACCCATAATTAAACATTAATTATTTGGACTAAAGAGAACACAAGTCCTTTTGAATCTCAACATAATACTTACATATTGTTTTAGAATCTGACCTCCATCAGACTGGGTCCAGCGCAGAGTCCCTGGAATCACGGAGCATCAGGCGCCAAGCCTCAACAGGCCCCACCTATTAGCAGTATAAGCAAAAATACGTTCAGCTTACTCGACAGTAACGTGCCAGCTGACCCCATTAGAGGTAACTATTACGTACTGCAAAACACCTAGGTGCAGAAATCTATACTAAAAATAATAAATCAGACATGTTCCCAGCTAACCGAGACTCAGCGCCCGCCTATCATTCGAAGGGCGCTTCAATCGAAAGATCGACCTTCAAACCGAGGGTAGATTTCAGTGAGTATTATTTTGAGTAGTGTTTAGTTTAATGCGTAAAGTCGATAGATTATAACGAGTTGTGCTCGTGTTTCAGCGACCGGCGGCGGTCGGTCGGGCAGTGTCGGCGTGGCTCGCTCCAACTCGGGCACGCGGGCGCAGAGTGGCAGCCCCGCCGCCGCGGCCGAGGAGCCCGCGCCCGCGCCCGCGCCTGCACCCGCGGCCGCGCCTGTAGCTCCGCAGGAGCCGATCGTCGATGAGAAGATGAAGAAAGGCGTCAAATCAACGATCGATCTGTCCCTAATCAACCCTGACGACGACGAACTTGTGGCTGAAGTGAAACAGCGATTCAAGCCGCAATATCACGCTGCTGTTATTGCTGAAATACTCAATGTGGTCCTTGAAAAGTAAGTGTGTTATTATTACGAATACATTGATCATAATAATAATTCCGATAACTGTCTTACTCTACCTACAGTCGAGCTTTGTGTCTCGTGATCTCATGCACAGTTTTTACTTACAGGACTAATAAGGAGGTTACTATGATTACAAAGTCATTATTCCATTTGGTGGCGACGAACACGATTGCGCCAGAGAATTTCGTAGCTGGACTAAAAGATATATTAGAATTTGCTCCTGACCTATTCATTGATATTCCTATGTTGTACGAGTACTTGGGAAAGATCTTAGCGCCTCATCTTGAAAAGAAGGTAAAATAGGATCTATCTTTTTAAATAATCAAAATGTTATATATTGAGTTATTACACGACAAAGCCTCACAAATTATCTGTAATCGTTTGTGATCTGTAAACACGCCAAATTGAAAACCCACCGTTTTAAATGTAATCTCTTGTAGCACCTGTCCTTCAGTGAATTAGAAATTAGAAAGAGGTATCTCTTGGTTAGGGGCGTTATACCAGAAGCCACGTTACAAGTAATGTTAAATCTTACGTTTGGTTGATTCATGAGCTAAATTAAAGTTGTTACTAATGTAATGTAATGTTGGTTGCAGCATATCACATTAGCAAAAACTTTTGACCTTTGCGAGAGTGTTATCTCGGCAAATCAAGGTTGCCTACTCCTCAGAGCAATTGTTAACAACTTGATTGAGAGCATGGGAGCTACATTTGTAAAGAGTAAATGGCAAGAATCAGGGCTGCAGCTCAGCCAATGGATGAGTGAAGAACAGGTACCGTATTTAAATCTCTTATGAAATTCACTGAAGTTATATTCATGTTCTTAACATTATTGTTCAATGTTCAGGTGCCGAAGTGGATAGTTGATAACAAATTTGAATTCCTTGAAGGAGACCCTCAGGCATGCGAGGAAACAGCCAAAATAACGCCTGCTGAAACACAAAGCAGATTGCTCCAACTCATGAACTCTGATGAAACATGTGATTGCATCAAAGGCTGGGTGCAGGTATTTTTTTTTTACCGTTTCGAAATGATTCTTCATAGGTCAATGAGGGTCAACCTAAAGATATTTAAAAAAACCTAAAGCTGTAAAACACTTGACTTGTATAGAACTCACACAATGTGAAATGTATGTGTGTGTAATGTCAAAATGTATTTATGCAAATGTATTTATAATATTTATTCATTTATTCAAAATGACCCTTGTGATTTCAATGAATAAACTACTTTTTGAGTTTGACTTAGAAAAATATTGTACTGGTCTCAAAGGTAGGCCCTAATTGAAAATCACGTTTGTCTAAATGTGTAACAAAATGTTAGTAGATCCATACATATGCCATATGTTTTAGGCCCTTGTTGTAGACGCTACAGTATGGGCCTGTTTTGTTTTTTGTATACTCTGACTTAATTGGCTCGGCTTTGTTTGCGTGATACCAATTATCGTCATCAGCGGCAGCCTTGAGACATCCACTGTTTGACGAGCCAAGCCTGCAGGCATCTCTTATCAGCTCGCAATATAAGTACTGTTCGCAATTTAGTAGTAGTAGAGCTTTTTTGTGAAAGAGTTCGTCCGGGGAAGTACTACCACCATACCTATTTCTGCCGCAGAGCAGTGGTGCTTGCATTGCTGTGTTCCGGATTGAAGGGAATGGTTGCCGGTGAAATTACAGGCACATGAGACTTTTCATCTTTATGTCTCAGTGTGGCGGGCGCAGTGCAATGCCACATAGGCGCGTCCTAGGTGGACGTGACCTATGTGATAATGCACTGTTCATAGGCAGATGTTGCCGCTTAACATCAGATGGGCCATCTGCTTGACCCGTCATTACAAGTTGTATAAAAAAAAAGTACTCAGGTGTTTTGCTGCTGCCCATTCCCTGGTGTAATTCTTTAGTCGGATCTAAACTTACCGCACTTAAAAGAGTTTTATCTTGTACGTTTTTAAAGGTATTCACATTGTTGTTTGTCAAGTAAAAAACGAGTTTCCTATTCTCTCGCTAGTTCTTCAAAACTTTTTGGTCAGGGTCAGGACTTTAAATATTAACGTAAATGTTCACAGGATAAACTAGGAAAAGCTTCAAATGAGGATTGGTTCATGCGAGCGCTTATCCAGGCCATATGTGAGCCCACGCGCGAGGGGCGGGACGTACCGCATTTCAATAAGGACCGCATGACCAAATATGCCAGCCTCATTAATGACTTCGGAGACTCCAAGGAATCCAGAGAAGCCAATTGCCTGTTTGGCATCCAGCACTTAATATATAGACTAGAGCACCCGCAAGGTATTTGTTCATATAATCTTTAGTTTACTATAATTAAGAACCTGCGTTCCACTGCAGGACAAAGCACTCCATCTTGGCTGTGGTCTGCCTCCGGGCCGTTTTCCATTGTTGGAACAGAGTGTACTGCCATGAGGTCAAGCGGTTGTTTACATTACGTGATCCAAGAAATATTTCATTGAGGAGTCATTTCAGAGTATTGTACTGCTACGATGGTTGAGCCCTCTGCATACAAACGAAGTTTGTTCCTATTTTGGGTATTATCTCCTTGAAATTTTGTATACATGATCTAACACTAATATACAGACTTGTGCATTGTCAGTTTCTTATTAAATTATGTAGATTTGTATGAGCCGACGAATCCAACTTGGATGGGCAGCGTTCGGAAAACTTCGCCATATCTTCTCGTCATAGATATCGCAGAGACTCACTCAAGACGAAAGTCTATAATCAGTTCGTGTGCTCGGAGTTCCACTACGTGATAGAATCCGGAATGAGGGGATCCGTAGAGGAACCAAGATAAACGACATAGCTCTCAGAATGAGCAAGATAAAGCGGGAAGAAAGTTTCTCGAGTGGCGACCACAAACCGGACAAAGCAAAAGATTAAAGCCCCAAAAATTAATGGGTCCCAAGGGGTTAATGTACCAAAAATTATAGAGGTCTCAGGAAGGCGGTGAATGGAGGCGGCTCAAGACGATTCGTCGTGGCATTCTATGGGGAGGCCTATGTCCAGCAGTGGACTTCTGTTGGCTGATGATGATGGTGATGAAAGATTTGTATGGAAATCTTAAAATTTAATAGTCTAAGATCCGCACTAGAAACGACCTTCGCCCATCTGTTTAATGGATGATAAGTATTTTATATCAAATTGAATATATTAGAAAATATATCTTGAGTGGGTTGTCTAAAAAATTCCTGCTCAGACATATTACGTCATTTTGCCACGATCCTATTGGGACGCTCATACGCGCCGCTGTACGCCCGCCGCTTCGTATTTGCGGCCAAGCATTCAAAATGCGGCAGCAAGCGTAGCTCGCCCAACATGACTTCAATTTACATCAGCCATTTGAAACACCGACGAAGTCGCGGGCGGGTTGGTTGTTTATAAGACGATTCAAAATTATCCTTGTGATTTCAATGGATATTTATTTAAAAACACACTTAATCATAAAGTTGCTCTAATTTCACCGCAATTAGGCACATAATAACACCTGTAATCAAAATGACTTTTTCATTGCTATTATTCACAAGTGAGTTATAGAGACAGTTGAACATTCACGCACGTATTTCTGTTTTACACCCGTAATCAAACTGTGACTTTTTCATTGCTACTATTCACTAGCGAGTTCTAGAGGCAGTTGAACATGTACACATAGTGTGTATTTCTGTTTTATTATTATTTTCTTCACAAGAGTGTTGAAAAACGGCGTATGAGACACGTGTGTATTGATGATTACCGTCCTCGGCTCTCTTAAGACCCTCACCTAACGGCTCAGGTCTAAATGGCGCCTCAGCCGTAATCACCAGCATTACACACTGATTATACACTAGTACCATAATGTACTATTTGTCTTTGACTTTGCTGGAATATAGACGTGACAAGTGGTGAGCTCATCGCCGCCTTTGTTTTCCCACGACCATCTCTGCTAACGCTTGCTTCCACTAATAATACAGTTCACCAATTTACCTTGAAATTTTATAAATGTTATTGTTTCTTCTTATTTCAGGGCTAACACTAGAGATATTCCAACATTTACACGATGATTACATTATTTCTCTTGAGGGATTCATAGCGTGGGAGAACTCTGAGAAGGAGCCAGAAGGAAAAGGTCAGTTAAGCTACCGAGTAAGCAATATGTAGGAAATACTATTAAACAACATGCATATTCCCCCAGCTAAAGTCAAGGAAGCAGTAAATTGTGCATTATTACAAAAATATATAGTAGCACCCTTAATTTTAACTGGGGACTCGCCGTGTGTAGCACTCTACGTCAGCGCAAAGTTTGTTGAACACTAACCTAATATGAAAACCCCTTCACGATTAGTGAGGTACATCCACAGAGCACAGTGTGCTCAAAAAGATCCCTCTGGTGTCAGGCGAGGCCCATATAAATCAGACCCGAAATTAAATTTCACAATATTCATGTATTCTTTCACGAATTTCTGATTTTATGAATAAAAGTAATTCTTTACATAGTCCAAATTAAAACATTTCTGATTTCGTTCGGGAAACTACTTACATAACTATTATTAAATCTATGAAACTGCGTCATATATCTCGTCACAGATACTGTGCAGAGACTCAAGAAAAGTTTATTTTAATGGGTCTGTAACAGAACCCTTGTGGCCTGTCTTTGGGCGTATGCTAATAAAGTTAAAATAAAATATAGCACTCGGGGATAATGTACCTTTTTCCGTTACAATTTCGATTATAGTTCCGGACATTTCCCCCTACATACAAACAAATAAATTTTAGCTGTTTATGATAGTAGTATAAAAATTACACGCAAAAAGTGTTCAAGCCCAAGTGGTCACCCGTCCAAATACTGACCTCGCAGATCATTGCTTAACCTACACACCTACCTATTGCTTACCTACCTGAGATCGTTTTCCCAGAAATGTAACCTAGCTGGATCGATTTTTCGTCCCCGAAAACCCCCATATAGCAAATTTCTAGAGCCATTTTCGAGATCGTTTTATGTATAGAACAAATATTGATCGTTTAGTAGTAGTATTTATAATATAGTATATCGTTTAGTATACATATATAATAGATGTGTGTGTGTTTGTTGGTAGCTGTGATGCTGAAGGCGCTTACATCGTTCTTCACGAACATCAAGGAGGTTGACAACGATGACTCCGCCAGCGAGGACTGACGCGGGCCGGGCCGGGATGCGGAGCCGCCGCCTCCCGCTCCCTCGCGCCCACCCCCGCTCTCTGGAGTCACGCCGCCCCATCCCCCCCACACACGTAATCATCTATTACTCACATCAAACAAAAGCAGTTTTATTTTACAAACAAACTACACTAAATGTAGTAAAATATTTTTATTAAAATGATGATTTATATAAATTATAAATATATGAATTTTAGAATTCTTAAATTAATTAGTTTTTAATCAATAAGTGACACATGTTATCGTAAATACACAGTTATTTTGTAAATTTGATGGTAACTCAAATGACATTTTAATCATCTAGCAGCGAACGTGTTAATAATTTTAATTATAACCCAGAATTGACAATAGTTTAAACGACTAATAACAATAATGAAATCTGTTAAAAATAATGATAAAATACTTGACTCCCATTGAAGCTAAATCCTAAACTATAACCGCTTATGGCAATTGTGGTTTGTGGAACCGCGATGGCGATATTAACAAAACATAAATAATTATTAATATTTTATTATTTAACCACTTTTGGCTTTTATTATATTTTTAGGGTTCCGTACCCAAAGGGTAAAACGGGACCCTATTACTAAGGCTCCGCTGTCCGTGTGTCTGCCTGTTTGTCTGTCTGTATGTATGTCCGCCTGTCACCAGGCTATATCTCATGAATCGTGATAGTTATACAGTTGAAACTTTCAAAGATGATGTATTTCTGTCGCCATATAACAACAAATACAAAAAACAATAAAATAAATATTTAAGGGGGCTCCCATACAGCAAACGTGATCTTTTTGCCGTTTTGTAGATAATGGTGCGGAACCCTTCGTGCGCGAGTCCGACTAGCACTTGGCTGGTTTTTTTGTTTTTCTCCTGAAATACTAGGTGATTTCGGTTTAAGATGCTCGTTGTCGGTTATCTATTTTCTCGTTTATTTTGGACCACTTCCAACAACTTGAGACTGTTCACTTGATGTCTTTGTGTCTGCCATGTGACTAAACATGAATGTATCGAAATCTACACATTCCTTATCTGTGATCTTATTTATTTCCGAAATCGCCTCTGTTTTTTAGACCATTTTTGCCTGGGCTTCTTGTAGTTGACGATTTCGCGTCAATGACAGAACAGAAACAGAAATTATGTAATATTTTTATTTTATTTTATTTATAGAAAATTGATAACATCATGTTAAACTGTTTTTATTTTGGGTTCTGTTTGCATAAAAACTTATGGTGCTGCCAAAGGAACGCTCACATTGAAAGGATCAGAAAAAAACTGTTTTTAATGGAATAATTAACTCGCAGCTTTAATTAAAAAGCTTTGATTAAAATTGGAGCTTTAAATTTTAACAATGAACTTCTAAATAGGTATTAGCTTCTTTGTCGATTAAAATTGGAACTTAAAATTTTAATAATTAACTTTTATATTGGTGTATTACAAGCTTCTTTGCCAGCACCATAAACCTTGTTAAGTTGTATACTATGGTACTTGTGTATCATATTAAAATGTTTCTTCCGCGTAGAGTTGTACTCACGGCGGGCCTCACAGGGACATGTCTTCAGCGCATGACCGCACTGAAATTAGTATATCAATATTTAATCATTCATGCTTGCGAACACTTAAGTTGCGAAGCATTCGAAACGTCTGGTATAATGAAATAAAACAAAACGCGATAAGTCCCTTTAAAATTGTATATTTGCATATACTTACATCTGGTCACGGACCTTATCTGCTATGGAACAAAGAATGTGCAAGTTTAGTGCGGTACGAGACGTGCCCCTGTTAGCATGTATGCATTGCTATTTAGTAGAATGAAATCTACTTGAACTGGCGGACATTGCTACAGTTCATAGGCTCGATTCCTGTGACATTTGGGACACTGACCATAACTTTTGTAACTTGAAAAGGGCAATGGTTAAGAAAGTTCCCCTTTTAAAATTTCAAAAGTTTTGTACAGCGTTTAAACTCAAGAAAAAACCACAACTACTAATTGTAAGGGGGTCAACAGGAAATAAAAAGTGCCCGCCGTGCCAAAGTGCCATTTGCTGCTCAGCAACACTTAAAAATCGTGAACTCGCCTTTTGGCTGATTTTAGTTTCAATTATTCAAGCTGTATGTATGTATATAAATCGTGGTTTCAAAGAAAATACCTATATTTTAGGTTAAAATAATATAGCTAGCAAATCGTTACAGAAGCAATGCATTGAAAATTTGTACTAGACAATTGATTACTTTTATGTAATTCATAATAAACTATCTAGCAGTTATGTTTGTATAATGATTTATAAGTAATGATTTCTGCACTAAACAACAAGACATACCCATGCAACAATATTATATTAACTTTTTAAATAAAATGTACACAAGGGTGGATATGTGGTTTCGATGTGTGTGGGGGGAGGAGTGGGGGAAGGGGGGGCACCCATACAGGTTCGTATATACATTAGCGAGCTATGATGTTTTATGTAAAAAGTTCTGGTTTATTTTTAATAACAACATGTATTTCAGTTATACATAAATATGTACGCCAATTATTGGAGATGTCGCGGTTAGCCGCCATTATTTGATATTCGCCATATTTTAACATTTTATCATATGTATTAACTAACGGTGTACAAAGCAAATATATACCGCAAATCGATGTACACGATAGCCGTTTGGTACACGCGTGTTTTAGGTTAAAACAATCATTTTGAGGGGGAGGCAGTATTGACGTCATCAATATTTTGTATGGGAATTGTTTTTTTTTTTACATAAACTTATCGATTGTGGTGTCAAATGAAAGGGCTTCATGAGCCGGTTCTAAAAATATACTAATTACCTTTCGGCCGCATGTTTTCTAAAAATACTTTTTTTTTTCAAAGCGTACCTAGTTTGGGCTCTTCCAGGTACAGACCGTTCACCGTAAGATGTCCCCTGCCGTGGAGTATTTATGTTTTCTATGGTTGGCACTATCCCCAAGGCAGGGAACAACAGACACACAGACTAAGAGTGTAACGCAGGGGACATCTTAGAGTGAAAGGTCTGTAAGAGACTGCTTAGTTTTTTTGTAATATTCGCCAAATGTCTTAATGTACTCCGTTTATTTTTTCTTTATTAAGATACATTTACAAAAAATATTAAGCCGTCTTCTAACTGGAAATAAAAGAAAAAAAAGAAGCAAAGTGCCCAAACTTGGTATGTTTTGAAAATATTTCTTGGATTTTTATAAAACAGGTGGCCGATAGTTAATGGTGTAGTATATTTTCAAAACCGGCGCATAAAACCCTATCATTTGATACACTCGATAGGGTTATGTTAAAAAGAAAAAACCCTTACAACATATTGATGACTTCATTACTGTCTCCCCCATAGGAATATTTTTAAGAACTACCGCTCAAAATGATTGTTTTAACCTAAAGTACCCTTGTACCAAACGGCTATCCTGTACATCGATTTGCGGTTTTTTTATCGTAGCTCGACCACTACAGTGAAATATAATTTGTCAATAACAGAAATATAATCTGCAAATCGGATGAAATCATACATATTTTCTTTTACTATTTTAAAAATTTTCAATTTTCAAAATACGACAGAATAATATTATGAAATCCTACTATGTTTAATAATAGAAATAGAAGTGCAAATCGAATGTGAAATGCATCATTATGTATTCATCGATTTATTATTTTACCTCCATAATCTAAAATACATCGTTTATTTATTATTAAATTTTATAAAAAAATAAAAGTAAATCTCTTATGAGATTTTTGTACATAATTTTTGTTTCATTTTTAAACCCCACAAAAGTATATTGATGAAATAAGTCGCAATGCGTATAGTCATGAAAATAGCTGGTGATGACATAGATACTTACATTGTAACCAAAGTATTCATTAATTTATCGAGTCATGAAAATAGCTGGTGATGACATAGATACTTACATTGTAACCAAAGTATTCATTAATTTATCGAGTCATGAAAATAGCTGGTGATGACATAGATACTTACATTGTAACCAAAGTATTCATTAATTTATCGAGTCATGAAAATAGCTGGTGATGACATAGATACTTACATTGTAACCAAAGTATTCATAAATTTATCGAGTCATGAAAATAGCTGGAGATGACATAGATACATTGTAACCAAAGTATTCGTTAATTTATCGTCGGCAACAGCAGCCTTCAATAGGTCACGTCAACTGGTGGACGAGTCTTACCCATAGAATACAATGGGGGGATTTACGGTAAATACTACGCTTGCTTGGTAGGCAGATTAAATCTGCCTATAGAACTGATATCCAACTGTAGGGGAACCTACATTGTTGATTGGGTCTACTTGAAAACAAGCGTGACAAGCCTAACCGTTGACAACTAAAGCGACTTCGTTGGACCGACAAGCAGCCAATAATAAAATATATGCTACTAAGAAAAGTACAGGCAAGCCAAGAAAATTGGGTTATACCTCTGTATCATACTATTTTGTCATACTGGTATGTCTGTCGGAATATGCATGGCCAGACAGTCGTATTCAAGTTGAGTGGCCTCCTGTATAGTGGACGGTGTACAAATCCGAACGTTATTGCATATTTGTTCCTTAAAATAAAGTAAATTCTTGACTTTCCATGGACAGAACTACGTAACAGAACAGGTGGGAATAGTTGAGATTGGAGCCACGGTGTAAGTAAAGCATATTGTTATAAGACACAGAACGAATGGGAAAAAACCCATTAGTTCTGCCGATAGAACTACTCAACAGAACAGGTGGGAATAGACGTAAATATTGATAGAAAGCCGCAAATCGATATACAGGATAGCCGTTTGGTACACGAGTACTAAAAAATCATTTTGAGCGGTAGTTCTTAAAAATATTCCCATGACAGGGGGCAGTAATGACGTCATCAATATTTTGTATAGGAATAATTTTCCTTTTTGCAGAAACCTATCGTGTTTGGTATCAAATTAAAGGGATTTTTAAGCCGGTTCTAAAAATATACTACACCATTATCTATCGAACACCTGTTTTCCAAAAATCCAATGAATATTTTCAAAACTTGGTTACCAAGTTTGGGCTCTTCCAGGTAGGAGACTGCTAAGTATTTTTTATAAAACACACGCTAAACACACCTACCCAGAAAAAGGTATTTTGTTTCAAGTTTATTTATTTAATTCTTTATTGCACAAAAAAAACAAGGAAACTTTTTCTGCCAGTCTTCCATGAGGAATAAAATAATGGTTAGCGTGCCCTAAACTAATTACAAAAGAAAGATAATTACAATAATATAGCTTATATACCTTAATGCTTAATTTTTAAGCTTATTGCCTTAATTTCCAATTTTTTTCTATAACAAAGTTTGAGATTCAGAATGTTTTAATTGAATAACTGGTAGCACCTTAATCTATACAGTACAAGTACCTACAGTTCGATAAGTTTCATAAAATACTAAATCTCAAACTTTTAAAAAAAGATGTAAGGTAATAATAGTAAATGTTAATATTTTTGAAATTGCCTTTTTGAGGTTACTGAGAGACATTTGACGAAGGAAAAAAAAACCTATGCCTTTTTCTACCTGGAAGAGCCCAAACTTGGTATGTATTGAAAATATTTCTTGGATTTTTAGAAAACAGATGGCCGATATGTAAATCTGCATTATAATTTTAGAACCGGATTATTGCGTTTTTTTTGTCGTAGCCCGCGACTATTCGTTTAAACTTCGACCAAAGTTAATTTTACTTTGGTCGAAGAGTTTATAAAGACAAATCACAAAAAAGCTAGACTTGAACTTTTTTTAAAATATGCTGGTAATAGTATCTTGTAAGGTTGTTAATTCAGCTGTTACCTATTATTTTTTTACACGCCAGGTCCGGGCAGGAGTCTCCATATAGTCTGTGTTTATCCATTAATAGTTGCTGCGGCCTAACTCCGGTTTTGGGTAAATGCAGGCCTTCCTTGCTAGCACAAGAGTGAGTTGGCAAGGAGGCAAAAGCTCTTGAGAGGAGCGCAAGTCACTGATCCCGAAGGTAAGTCTAATGGTCATCCTTCACGTGGATGCTATCTGTTGACGCTCTATTTTTTTTAAATAGACGTCGGTAACTGAAATCATCGGGCGCTTTCACGGTCCCCTACGGGCCGTGTTGGTGTAGGTGCCCACCGAACTGTTGGTGGGGTGTCGTTTCTCTCAGTTCCCACGAGCCGGGTGTATGGATCAGTCTTCTTGCGGGATTCTGGGTGGAGCGGCGCTTCGTCGGTGGATTGGGTAGGTAGGTACCTCTGTTTGCGACTGGCAGCGAACTCATCTCGCGGGGGTTTGCTTCCACTTGCAAACGGGGAGGCGTTTCCTTCGTATCCTCTAGGTGTAACTTGAGGGTTACATCTTGAGGGGTGCATCTGGAGGATGCGACAGTGGGTAGGCGGGCGGTCTCTCTCCAGATTACTGCATAGGAAAAAAGACCGCCAACGGGATGGAATGTTGGGGTCGGGGCGGGGAGGGATGGCTTTTCAACTTGCGAGGAGTTGGAGAGCGAGCCGACCATCACGCTGACCCCAACTTGTCAGGCTTTCCCCCCGTTTTTGGGATGGGAAGGAGGCTGGCTTACCGCGTGTCCCTCTGATTAGCAGAGGGCGCAGTGAGAGAGCCGGTCAGAGGTGCCCGATGGGTGAGGTGGAGTAGGTACCCTTGTTTGCGACTGGTGGCACATTTGAACCCTCAAGGGTGACGCCATTCGCAACGGGGAGGAGCTGTCCTCTCATCATCCAGGCAGAGTGGCTCCCTACTATGCCTGGATGAGACAGCAGGGAACGGATGTTTGTTCTTGCATTTGTGTGTGTATAGGAATCAAATTTAAATGTGGGAATAAGGGCGAAAAGATATTTTTCCCTCTACCTTCCGGGTGTAGCTAGTATCTCTCAGTGCGGAGGACAGGTGATGGCCAGGATGGAAGTGACATCTCTCTCTCTTGCCGCGTGTAGAGATGACTTACATCGCCTTTTCGTGGTGGAAAAGAGAGATGTCGCTGGGCTCGACTGGTGGTCGGGTTGAGGGCTCCGTCCTACGAGGCCATAGTTGGTGGCAGCACAGGGGTGGGAGGGAGAGTTTGTGATTGGCTTTTTGGCCAACCACGGGATGGGCCCTGTTTGGGCTCCGCCCGAGGCGGGCACCGGTCTCAAGGTATATAAAAATCCATTACATATCCATTACAAGCAGCGCCCCGCGGTTACACCCGCGTAAGTCGCGATCCCGTGGGAATATCGGGATAAAAATGTGCCTATGTGTTATTCCAGGAGCCCAGTTACCAATCCAAATTTCATCCAAATCCATCCAGTAGTTTTTACGTGAAAGAGTAACAAAGATACATCCATCCTTACAAACTTTCGCGTTTATAATATTAATAGGAAATAGGATAGGATAGGATAATAGGATATATATTGAACGACTGCACCAAATTGGATAATTATATTTTTGTTATGTTCGTTACTGTCAGTACAAGGTTTTTATAAAAGTTTTTTTTAAACCCGGTAGGTGGTGCTATTGTCGGTTCATCGGAACCACGCGATCGAAGTCGAAACTAAAGTAACATTTTATTTTGATTAAAACCATACACGGCTCAATGTAGGTACTTACTAAGATATAAACTGTGCCGTGTTTATAGTGCTTCAAAAAGGGTCCGTGCTCAGAATAATGCTGCAGTAAACTGCAGCTCTGGTTTTCAGCATGGACCTCGGTTGACGCCAAAGACTTCTATTAAAACCTCAGTTTTAATAGAAGTCTTTGTAGTACAGGCAAATTAGGTGATTTTTAGCAAAAGTGTGGAAGTAATTAGATGTAGTCACAAAACCTTTTCTAATTGTTTTGTTTGGCTTGAAAATCACCTCTGATATAACTTTCAGCAAATTCACCCCCCCGGAACAGGGTGAAATAGGGTGAAAACCTTATAATACCCGTAACTTAATGGGGAAAATAGATGTAGTCGGTGCAGTTTGGCATACACTTAAGACCGTTATGATCTACATTTGCACCAAGTATTTTTTTAATCCGACTTACGGAACATACGTAAAAAAAAACATTTCTAAAAAACTCTTTTTTTGTGTATTGCGGCTCGGGGGAAAATGAAGTAGTCGGTGCAAATTGACAGAATTATCAGAAAAATAGGCCAAATAAATTACCAGGTTTGCACCTGGGTACCTCACACGGAAGTCACTTTTTCCATATTTTATTGTCGCTCTACTTCGGGGAAATTTCAGGCAATTCTGGAATTTCACTTAAACTTATTCATTTGATTAGTACTACATTCGCCGTCCATTAAATACTGGAATTTATATACGGAACATGCATTTTTTAAGTATTATATATGTAAGTTAGGTGCGGTGCTTAGTAACTAATATATATACTGTGGCGCTACACTGCTAACACTGGCCCCCGACCGCGGGGTGCATCCGTATTGATCCCAGAAAATCATCCCACGAGCTGAGAGTAATTATAATTATTCCGGATTCGTACCATTAATATTCATTTCATTTTTAGAGTCCCTATTTATCCCACCTAGAAATACCTACATCTAAAACGAGTGAAAGTAACGTCAGTATAAAAATATGTTATTATGGAACATCTATTTATTTCATAAAATTGTTGGTATAAAATAATCAACAAAGTAATAATATATACAGTATGTCCCAAAAAGTAGTGTCAAGCCGAAGTCCAAAGAAAGGTTACCCCCAGAGGTACCCGAATCACCCCCATGTATGTTCCGCGATTTTTAGTAGTTTTCGAGTTATGTGTTTTTAAGATAATCGAAGCTCTTACACTTTTTTGGCCATTGTGACTCGATTCGTTGAGGTAGTGGCCTATTTTTTGTTGTTGTAAATAAGCTAAATACTAGGGCTACCTTGTCTGATAGCACTGACATCAATAGCACCTACTATTGCATTAAAATAAAAATAATAATATGAAGATATTTTTTTTTTGTTTAAACTCTTACTTTCAAAGAACGTTTAAAAAAAAGTCACAATCTTTTTCATCCAAACCTATCTTAAAAACATGGCTGATGTGTCATTAGTCATGTAACCTTGTTCCAGATTCTTGCACAGGATCATAAAAACACGCAATTTAATAAAAGTTAGTTCAAAAACGAGTTAATGAAAATCTTCTGTAAGTCGGGATTTAAAAGAAATCTGGCAGTCTGAAGATTGTATTACACATAAGCAATAGTAAAATAACTCATCTTTGTTGATCAAGGACATTATTTTCTACCTACGAGGCAGAAACCTGCGACAGATGGTGGGCCCATTCCAACTGCCAGATCGCCTAAATGGCGAGTCGTACTTGAACTTTTTAATAGAAGATTTAAATGGATAATCCACAGACATCATTTTACTAACACGCCGAAACATGATTTTTAAAAACGACGGCGCACCATGTCACTTTGCGTCAAAAGTTAGACAATATCTTAATGACAGGTATTTTTGAATACTACTTAGAATGACTGAACAAGCAGATGGTAGATGGTCTGATGGTTTCTTCAATATATTCATATGCTTGAAGAATAGTAAAGTAAATTCATAAGCGGTACTCTCTTCCTATAATCAGTGCATTATCACATAGGTCACGCCCTCCTAGGACGCGCCCTATGTGACATTGCACTGCGCCCGCCACCCTGAGACATAAAGATGAAAAGTCTCATGTGACTGTAATTTCACCGGCACCCATACCCTTCAAACCGGAACACAGCAATGCGAGCACTACTGCTTTGCGGCAGAAATAGGTATGGTGGTAGTACTTTCCCGGACGAAGTATTTCACAAAAAACCTCTACTACTACTAACAAAATGTGATACTTGGTAATAAATGGATTGGCCGAGGCGGGCCTATCGCATGGACACCACGATCTCTCGACTTAAACCCCATTGACTTTTTTATTTGGGGATATTATAAAGAGATTGTTTACTCTCGAGAGTGCCGAAATGTGCAAGAATTGCGAAGAAGGTTGACCCAGGCAGAAGCAACAATCAAAA